>CM062867.1:17615050-18965742 GCA_031772225.1 Eubasilissa splendida
TGACTGTATTTCATGGTCTATTAGCGAAATAGGATGAATTTCTTACGTATTTATTTACTTACCATCACACTCGGTGGCGTAACTCTGCGGTGCATTGGGGCCCACGTTAGACAGGGGCCCAAAAACTATATTTTTGCGTTTTCCGGTGTTAACACAGCAAGAAATTCAAATATAACATTTAAAACGTATACTCCAAGAACACGTGAAGGCTAATTTTATTCTTATTACTTAATGGATAAACCACGCAGTACTAATATTCATATAAACAATAGTAAAGGGCCCAAATTTTGTAGTTTCTGACATAATTATTGACACTTGCTGACACTTGCGACAGTAATTATCTACCTAAGCAAGCCGAGCTTGTGCAAACTGTCGACAAAATCTGCAATGAGATCACCTATATTATAGACATACACTAGATGATGAAACTTACAGAATAAAAATAAATCGTGAGCTCGAAAATTGAATTGAGCATTAAACAACAGATTTTGCAGGTCCCAAAGACTTCGATGGGTTGTCCATGTTGAACGAATACCAGATGACAGAATAACAAAGATCATGACCGTATGGATACCCTAGTGGCAGACCAAGGAAAAGGTGGACTAACTGTGTGGAACAGAACTGGAGCAGGATGAGCGGGTTCTGAAACTGGAAAATAATGGCCAGCAATAGAAATCGGTGAAGATCACATGTAGAGAAGGCCAAATCACACTCAAGATTCGACAAATACATATTTAAATATTCGATTCTTCGCCAAGATTTCGATTAGCACAATCGCATGTGCGCGATGCTTAGCCAATCACTAATAAGTTAGATATGTTACAATCGACAAGTTAGATATGTGACATTTAATTTTTTTAACAAATTGCAATATATCATTGAAACTAATCAAAATTGGAAAATAAATTTAATGTTGGTCGACGTTTGATTTTCGAAATCTACAACCTTTGTTGGTTGCCGTGTTCGGCGTCCGTTTCGCTTACGGGGCCGCGTGTAAAACGGCGAAAGATACCGTTGTCACACACGTGTACGGATCGTAAATGTCTTTAAAACTTTAAAGTATTGTCACGGCAGTAAAATACGTTTGTAATGGCCACTGCGAGAAAGGTTTTGCAGTGTACTTCCGCCCGTATGTCGTTTAACTGGACTAGACTTCCGGCCATGCCGTGTCTTCGATATCTTATATATAATATCACAACGTCCTTCTTTGTGTGGCGCTTAGGGAAATTCGAAAGACAACAGACAAGTTACTTTGTAGCGAAGAATATATGTGACGTATTTGTTTTGCAGGTACAATACATTTTTCAATTTCTAATGACATAAATTTGAACATTTGAATTTAAAAACGGTTTCTGATGTACATGTATATGGTATATAATTAATTTAATTTAATAATTTCTTACCTGTATGATTTTTAGCTTTTTTAAAAATGTCCTTATGTACATAGTGATTGTTTTTAAAGGTTAAAAAGTTTAACTATTTGTATGACGTTTTAAAGACTCAGACTAAAGACTAGAGCTCATATCAATGTTAATATGTGCACAACATTGGAATTATTAAGGTATTTCTACGAAAGTATTTTTTTTAATTTTGTGTCATTTTTTTACTATGAAACTATTATACGTATGTTTTCACATTTTTATCACTTATTTAAATAAAACCTGTAATGGTATTTATAAGCGTTTTTAATTTATTATTATTATTCTTTTATAATAAATGGATATAAGACAACTGTTTATCAGAGCAATTTTAAAACAATTTTTTTTTTAATTAACCTTACTTTCTCGATCCGATCCAAAGGAAACCAGGAGCACAGCCTTAGGATATTACTCAGTGCCAAAATTTAATACCAAATTCGCACAACGTACTTTCTTATTTTGTGCTCCGAGAATATTTTATAAATTGCCACTAACAAAAATAACAAAGTGGTTGCTTGATGTGTGTAGAAAGCAAAATTAAACTAATTTATCATTTGTACTAACCACACATCCTTGTCACCGACTATTGTATATTACCGACAATAATATTTTTATAACATTTTTCAATATATTTTTATAACTTCTGATTATACTTTTTTCACATAACTTTTTATAACTCACTTAACATTATACTTATTTACATCTTAACATTTACAACTTTCAAAAACTGTACAGGTAATTGCTTCAGAACAGACTACGTCTAGTAAAGCAATTACCTTTATTTTTTCATATGTTGTATTTATGCTACAAAAAATAAAAATTAAAATAATACTGTTTATTTTCTTTAAAACTTTATATTTAAGTTATTTACGGTATACAACCATATAAAAAAATATATGTAGGGGATCAAATTTCAAATTCGTCGCCGTCTCAGCCGGCATCGGCACTAACGACGTAGCGCTGCCGGCTGCCGCTACAGGTCTGGCCCGATCCCTCACCGACGATCTCTCTTCTGTTTTCACCACTCCGCAACGGCGCGCGTGGGCCGGCAAGACCGCCGACTCGCTTCATTTCATAGTTTACGCTCATCTTCTGCATTTCTTCATTCTATCCGTAACATCTGCCTTCCTTGTCCTATCATACTGTCACAATAAATATATCACTCTTTCGTTTAACCACCGACCTAACCCCCAATAAGCTATCGCAGAATAGAACTGTGTCTAATCCAATGTTTGTCAATTGATATTTTTCTAGTTCCGTAGCCCATTAAGAAGTTTAATCGTATATATAAATTTATTGCGATAACTATATTTCCCCGAAAGGCAATCAATGAAGATAAAATATTACTTTTGCTCATACAACCCTTAAGGGTCAATCAAATCAACAACAGACAACAAAATCGAGTATATATTATAATCCCAGTCCGGCTAGAGGAGCCGCAATTACTACGTCATAGTAATCTTTATCATTTTCCCATATCTAATTCTCATTTAAAACAAATATACAATTCAATACTTAAAACTAATGATCAACCTGCTATTAATATAACCAACCAGAAAGAAGTTAGGTTAGCAGTTATGCTAGGCCCTGCCCTCTATTAAGTAGATACTAGCATACTGTAATTTTTCTTTATCTATTTATTTATTTATTTCATTCTTAACATAGTGCATACATAAGCATTCCTATATATGCTCTAATGTAAACAAGATTAAAGTATTAGATAATGCACCTTCTCCGGTTAGGAAAGAAATCCACGTTCGAATCCCGGTGGCGCAACAACAATATTTTTCGATAAAATTGATTTTATATGTATATCTTTCTAATTAATATATTTAATTCATATTTAAAATATCACAGACCGTCTGTTCTGAATAATTACAACTTCACAATAAGAATGTGTTCTCTTAATAATAAAGTTGTATCAATGTGTCCAAAATTTAATAAAAATGAATTGATACTTCTGGCGTCTGCTATCAGATTACTCAAAGGTATTTGAGATTCTGTAAAAATAAAGTAGATGGCTCTTTCAAATAATGGAACGATTAAATGTATTAATATCAAAAAGATAACATATAGGTTCGAAAATTGTCGCTAAAAATATTGTCGCTGTAGCATAGTTGGATAATGCACCTTCCCCGATTAGGAAAGAGATCCAGATTCGAAATCCCGGTGGCGCAACAACAATATTTTTCGATAAAATTGATTTTATATGTATATCTTTCTAATTAATATATTTAATTCATATTCAAGATTAAAGTATTTTCTTTTACTGAAACCTATCTTTTATATATACATATTTGGTCATTTTCATTTTAAATCTATTCGATTTCTCCTGTTTTCTGGCATTTCATTAAAAAATTTCATCGCACTATACATCATCGATTTCTGAAATTTGCCCTTTTTCCTGAATGGTTATCTCAGTCTATCATTTACATTCAAAATGATTATTTATTGAAATTTTTCTATGTGAATTAGTTTAAATTTAATTTCAACATGACATTGTATAAAATATACGTCGACATATAAATTTATCATCGGGGTATATAAATATGTCTCAGCTAAGGGTCGTACCTTTGTACATATATAAGATCCTTAAGTTGAACCCTGATATTGGCTTACATGGAATTTGTCAGTATCCAAAGCGAAGCTTAACAATAATGAAATTTACTAATATTTTAGTAAAGCTTGTTCAGTGCTGCTGCTCCTTGAACTGGACACGCACATTATAATAAAACTCTTAAGATTCGTAAAACATATCCTCACAAAAAAAATACGCAATATCAAGATGTACCTATTAAATGTTAAAAATGCATTTTTTAACGTACTCCAAGAAAAACTTTTTTTCTTAACTTTGAAATCTGCAGAGTTTCTTCGTAGACCAAAGAGAGGGTCACGTTAAATAACCTCGATACCTTTTAATTTGCGACCTGTAGCATATTTTCACTAGAACTGTCTCTGACCTATTCAAATTGTTGGCTCCTTAAATGCTATCCTGAAAACATTGTTAAGGTATGTGTGTTAACATGGGAGAGCACACACAAAGGTCAATCTAATGTGATTATTTATATACAACGTTCAAATTACTCTATGTACAATAATTTCATATGTATAGCGGGTCACATTTCGCGGACTTGCATCAATTATTTTGCAGTTTTTTTTGTTAAAATTACTAATTAATGTGTACTGTAATATTTATCGATACCTTAGACCTTGGAAGCCATACACCCTTCACGTTACATGAATTATATTCGAGATACATTATGTTCTCTCCTCAATCGTGACACATCCTTTTATTAACTATTTTAATGTTTTAAAAGTGAAATTGGATTATATAATACATACATGGTTAACAGTCAGTTATGCATACGTTAGTTATAAAACGCCGAGGAGTTGTTAGACTTCATTGACATTGAAACTCACGCACCTCTGTACCTATGCAGTAGTTTTTAATTTATTTTTTACTCACCTTAAACTAACCAACTTGCCATCACTCCGTTTTCGCGCGGGAGTAGGCAGAGATGATGGAGCGTCACACTCTTGCATCCACATTCATACAAGCTCGCGGATTATTGAGTCTCCTAACATGACCATCCTCCAGTATCTGGCTTACCTGGTCGTGCTAAGTCTTCCGCGGACGTCGTCCACTTCTGGTGTAATCAATTTATTTATTATTTTATTTTTCTTACGATTCTCTCCTCATTCATTCGTTCAATATGTCCAAACCGCCTTTCGTCATCTTTTCTCAATACACTCAACTCAATTGTCTGTTAATAATAATAATAACAATAATAATAATAATAATAGTAATAATGTGTTTATTCCAGCGTGATCAGGTTTTTTTTTAACCCGATTCGCCATAGAGATATAACATATTATGTTATACATTAAGGTTATGAAATAAATATAATGCTATGAAAAAGAAAACCAAGGAAAATGTTAATAAATAAAAATACATAAAAAAAAGTTAATAAAAAGTAAAAAGTACACACAAAATATAAATGACAAATATTTTCCCACAGTAAAAAAATGGATTCTTGTCTTAAAATGTTGTGCATTGTACCTTAATGTCGATTAATTTGTATACCTATTAAAAGTAAATAAACATGATGTTTAGAAGTTTTATCTTAGCAATTTGTGCTTTTACGCCAATAGCGTCTATATTTTACGTTGTGCTCGGATGTGTTTTGATGGTCCGCTTCCACGGTCAATGAGGGTTTGAGAAAAAAAAATTTAAGCCATAATTCTAACCTAACCTTTACCCGCTCGCGCGACGAATCTCCGAGAGAAGTGTCGTCGGTGGACACACGCCACACAAGAGAGTCATCAGATAATCAGTTTCATTAAAATCAAATAATTAACATGTAAAACAAACCGATGCGCTCACTAAATGCTCGAACTAATTTCTACATTAAAGTTTCGCGTGCGTTTGATTGTATCAACCGACGCAAAGGAAATCCTCGAAATGGTTTCTAACCTCTAAATGTTCATATAACCGTTATATTATATGGTCCGCTTTCCCTCGCTTGCCGCCGCGCGCAGCCGCCAGCGCCCCGGCGGTCGCGGTCAGAACCGGATTGTTTCGCGTTCCGAATTCAAAACGAGACGAATCTCATCAAAGCCCGTCTCAACTTTTTTCCAGCCACACTCCCTTGTGCTCTCGGCGGGCGGACACAATCGCCGGTATTGTTTTTGGTGGTTCAACTGCGGCGCGTTTTTAACTCTGACTAAAACGCAACCGCGCGGCCGATCGGTTGACATCTTATCTTGGATCCGACTCGAAGGACCAATTTTTACGCGGAATTTGAACGCGATCTTCGCGGATGATAAGTATATAATGGAATTTAAATATTTTACTCTTTGCTGTTGACATCGGTTGGACTGTGTGCATTTTAAATTTTCATTTACAATCTCCAGCAAACAAACAAGAAGGCGGCTTTCCCATGCCAATGTGAAAAATTTAGACGAGATAAAATTATTCGATATCCGGGTGGACTTAGATCAAAACTAAGACAACTCAAAAAGTCATTTTTCAGTGGACAAAAAAATATAATAATTTTTCGTTACTAAGGTTATGAAACTAAATAACATAAATGTATCCTAAAATTACACTATTCTAGAACCAGGGCATGCACGACAGAGTATCCGAATACAATAACTCAAAAGTCTTGTTTTTTTGAGTTGTCTTAGTTTTGATCTAGGTGTGCGATATATCGAACCTAGCTGAACGCATTAGAAAACTAATTTACTTTTTTAAAAGAATACGTTGTATAATTGACTACAAACTCTTAAGATCGGTATACTTTGCACTCTGCTACTCTTTAATTAATTATGGTATTTTAGTTTGGGGAGGAGCAGCAAAAACGATATTAGAATCGGCTAAAAGAGCAAAAAAGACAATTCTCAGGGAAATAAATGGTCGTCTTTTTAGATATCCATCAGATCTGATATTTAAAGAGTACAATGCCTTAGACATAAGACAAATCTATATGTTGAGACTTGTCCAATATTTCCATGCTAACATCAACTCACCCCGAGCAATAAATCATGGACACAACACAAGACAAACAATGAACATCTACCCGCCAGTTCCGAGAGCAACAACGACATTTTATCAAAAATTCTACATGTTCTCAGCTCTAAAACTGTACAACACACTCAGCACCAACTAGAAAACGTTCACTTCCAATAAGATTACACAAATATGGACCCAATATATGATCCAATTGGGTAGAGATCAATCTGGACCATCGCTATCCAATATTCTAACATAATCATTATACAGGGTTTACATTAATAATTCACTAATTCTACAAAAATCTCACTATATATATTTTATTTTTATTCCGGTCAAATCTTTATCTTTCTTGAATTAAATAACACCACAAGAGCACGAAAAATACTGGCTACTTTAACACAGACGGCAGTCTAGCAAAAGAGCTAGGACAATGCTGCATATATCAGAGGTGGAGTCTACTCCATCCCACACAATAAACTACGAGTATATACTTAATTGTATCTAATGTTTATCATGTTATATTATAATATATTCACCTCTGTTACAACAAAAACATGTAATAAATAAATAAATAAAAATGTAATGCAATCCGAAAATATATTTTTTTAATAAATACTAAATTTATCTATAATAAAGTACTCGTAATGAGGCAAATCACAATTAGTTCATTCAAGACAAACATTATCATTGAGAGCAGGTCTCACGCCGTATCTCACCCCGCGTTGAAATATTGTTCGCATGTTCGTTTGATCACGATCGCGGAGATGTATTTTGGGTGTGGTCAGACTGGAGCAAGTTGCAGACAAGAAAGACTACTCATAGTTGACACAGGTTAATTCAGTACAGTTTACAGGAATGTGAAGACATTAGACCACACAATAAAGTTACGCCTAAATAGGACGAAACTTGTGGTCGGGAAAACGGCGGCGAATAGAATGGCACTCAAGGGCCGGCTCCCCGGGTGGCTGCCGGCGCATGTTATTCGGTCGATACCGGGCGTGTTTTTGAGGCTGTCGAGAGCTCTGTATTATGTCCAAGTATCACCGAGATGCGTTCAGGGATCGTCAGCGGTATCGATGGTTATGGAGAGGATAGACCTCCACAATATTATTATCATTAATATCTATTTTGGGCTTCTAGTTGTGTTTAACGTTCCCTATAGTACTAAATGACTAACTCCCCCGAGGGTAGTCAGAGAGGATAGAGCGCCACACTCCTCTGTCCTGACACACAATTCTCGCCTCATTTACATTCATACATCTTCTTATATATGCTCGCCGATTATTGAGCCTTCTAACAGAACAATCCTCTATTATCTGGTTTGCCTGATCAAGTCTTAATACTTGCGTCATATGTATTTCTTACCATTCTCTCATTCATCCGTTCCATATGACCAAACCACCAAAGTGATCCTTTCTTAATCTTACTCATTACACTAACATCAGCTTAATATTCTTTCCTTATTTCTTCATTATTTACTCTGTCATAAATAGATTTGCCACATATACACCTAAGTGATCTCATTTCCACTGCATTTAGTCTAATTTTGTTCCTCTTCATGCATCAGTCTCGGTACCAGGACTCCATTGGGCACCGCTAATCTTGCCCCGTTAGATATAATTCCATTCAAAGCGCCGTTCACGTCCGTCAAGCTCAAACTGCTCACTTCATATGGATATACATCACTAAATATGGATCCGACTGAAATTGTTTTCCCCCCAGCCTCCCAAACATTCTAATATTTAATCACATTTTATCTATCTGCCGCAAATCGGCGTATTTAGCTTTTTAGTCCAATTATTTAGTGACTTTGGCCTGCCCATAAAATTGAGTAACGGTTGCATGTTTTGCTTAAAATCTGCCCAAAGGCGAACATTTTTGTGTAATAAATTATTTATAGCTAATTAATAACTTACTGCTCTAAATTTCTATGGACAAGTAATATTTTACGAGTCATGTGTGGGTGCCCAAAAACTAACATTTCAGTGAGTTGAAAATTACAAAACCCGCTATTTGAGAATTGAGTATAAATGTGTACAAAATTTAACAAAAATAACCTTCACCGCAGACTACCAAACATACAGACACGAACTAACGCAAATTTGATCACTCTGCTACCACTTACGCGATCAAATAACTCCGCGGGACGAACATTTAAATAAATATCAGATATCTCATAGAGATAAAGCTATTTTTATTATATTTAATGGAAAATATATAGAAGTATGGGGTAATTACAGGGCTCACGCTACCTGCCTTCGGCTGCCTTAAGTGATCACTTTATATAAATATAACGTTCACCATTCTCACCGCATCAATCTCTTAATGTGTTCAATTTTTGAAAGTTGTATATGTGTTAATATGTGAACTCGCTTCGTGTACCACTGCACCATCGCCATCTATGGACCAAATTTGATAATTAATATATAATATGTCATATGAATCTAATTTTTTGAAAATTATTTAAAGCAATATTCTTCATCTGTAAAATGTATTTAACACATTATACTAAAATACTCCTGAAAAATCTATATGTATCTATATTGAATATGTCCAATAACACACAATTACTGGATTTTAAAAATTTAAACGTAATTTTTTTTACTGTTGTCTAAATGTTTCCACCAAGAATGTGTGTAGAATGCCCCTCGTTCCGCAACTAATGTTCCAAACCCCTCTCCTATATGTACGCTTTATTTCATGTGTATGTATATTTTACTGGTCTGTGATCTTCACCCTTTAAGCATATTACCCTTGTGTCGCACTAACAACCTTATATTAAAAGGCCACTTCCGACGGTGAGCATAATTCAGTATATGTCAAGTTGTCTAGTGCTGAATTAAATTTCTACCGTGTCTTCAGGTCAAAACATTGCGGAGGGTGGGTGGTTTAATGGAGGGGTTCATCTGTCACACGATTACAGCTGCATCTAGTTTATTTGTCAACTTTGTGTCGCTTCGTCAACGTTACAATTCGTAAAATGTTAAAACAAATAAATTCAGTTACCACAATCGCGCACTCATCGTATATTATATAATACTAGTAGAAAGGAATACCAGAAATAATTATTTATTTTTCAATTAGATGATATTAAATTTCACTGAAATAATTAATTATCAAAAAGTAAGAAAGTATTATTGTGAAAACTGTCACCATGTACGTATTGTATGTGTGTGTGTGTGCCAGGAGAGTGAGTAAATGAGTGGTGGGGGTAAAACATTATAAGAGGCCGTCTCTGGGGGAACAGGTCTCTTCCATCACGGATCTTCCTGAGTAACTAGTCTATCACTGAAGTGTGTAATTTATACTGTAAATAAACAAATATTGTTACCAGAAAATACCGAGTTTCACTTACCAGGAATAGGGACCAAGAAATGAGTCCCTTAACAGAGGATAGAACACCTGAGGTATATGGTGTACTTCCCAAAGTTACCACAATTATGTATTAGCAAGATAATGCACTGGAGACGAACTCCGAGATGCGGACTTTACTCCTATAAGATTACACACTCGACATGTCTCAGGGAGATTACGCCCCACTTCATGCTCGTTGTACATCAAACGTCAAATTTCATTGATGTTCGGAAGTTGGATTATTTTAAATCTCCCCAGTAGCAATTAAATGTGTGTAATTTAGCCTTATATATAGGTTAAAATTTAATGACTTATGTCTAATTTTCTAGAATAAACAGTTGTTGAGATGTACATGGACTTAAGTTTTTGCCTCTTCCAACCATTCTCAAGCTGATCTCTGGGTTTGTCTTCTGATCAAAATCTCAACACGCTTATTAAATCTCTGAAATTATCTCGTCGCACCTCCTGCCGTGGAAGTATATTATTAAAACTACAAAATTTAATATGGCCCGGTGAAATTATGACAGAATTCATTTTTTAACTTGATAAATACAGCATTTTAATCTACTTTCATTCAAAAACCATTTGAGTTAAAGCAATAGTAATTACTTATTTGCAATTCAAATACGTTTATGTTTGAAATATCAGTATCATATTTTCATTTAAACACCGCCGCCATGTTTATTTAAATCGCTGAATTAGCAAATGGTCACGTTGTACTTTATTAAAATGGCCGTTTCTACGACGGCAGGGGGCAGGGAGAGGATGAACACCCTATACACCCGTCTATGCCCGCTTTGAGGATAAACCTCGCCTTTATGGACAGTGTCTGTGGTGTATCTTTATGGAATTTTCGACTAGAGACAATCCCTGAAACATGGATTACTCTCCCGTGAGATTCTTAAGAGACAACCGTGTATACGATAGCTGTCTCGCGTCACACTTCACGCTAGTCGAGGCGTAAAATTTCAGTCCATTAACCATTGACGTTTTATTCATCAGTAAAAAGCAGTAAAACCTATATATTTATTTGTAATTTAATGCCATATTCTGTTTGTCGTCTACCTTCTCAGAATAAATAGTTATAAGTATTAATGAGATCACTTAGGCATATATGTGGCAAATCTATTTCTGATAGAGAAAAGGATGAAGAAATAAGGAAACAAGTATTAAGCTTATCCTAGTATAGTGAACAAGATTTAGAAAGGATCACTTAAGTGATTTGGTCATACGGAACGAATTAACTAGAAGAGAATGGTAAGAAAGATATTTATGAATCAAGTGCGAAAGACAGGTAAACCGGATACTGGAAGATGAGTCCTGTCAGAAGCGACAATAACCGGCGAGCTTGTATGAGAAGATGTATGAATGTGAATGAGGCGTGAATTGTGTGCCAGGACAGAAGTGTGTGGCACTCTATCGTCTCTGCCTATCCCCGCGGATAAACGGCACGGTGTTTATGGTTCAGTTGACATTTGTGCACAGCGAGTGTTCATCTCTTTCTACTTATCTCATGCTGATCTTTTAGTCATCATCGGGATTTAATCTAGGAATCTCACTATTAGCGCTAAAATTAAGCTATTTACGTTGTTTTTTTTTAAATGCATTTTTTCTCGGATTAAGCTTTGAGCGGAGCTCGCTAGGTGGTCATTTTTTCTGGCGATTTTTATATATGTTATTAATTAATCATTATTTTGTTGATGATGTTTCGATTCTTCGAGTACATCGTTCTATTACAATGTCACTTAAAAATACAAAAGACAAATCATTCTATCGAAAAAATGCTTTTTTTCTGCGATATATTTAATTATAAATTTCAGGCGTAGCTCGGGCTGTGTGTGAGGTGGCACCGTCCTGTTGAGACCGCATGTGTTGCAGGCTCGATTCGGCCACCGAGAAGTTTTCCAACATGTGACGATAGCGATCACCATTCATGGTTACAGCATTGCCTCTTGCATCTTGAAAGAAATTGACACGTGGACCATATGACGCACCGCACAGTAACCCTGCGGGAATGTAAAAATCGTTGGGGGATCAATTGAAGATTTGAACCCGCCAAGTCGAAATGATCATTTATGATGATTTTTTTCCAAAAGTCATGTTATTTTTCTGTCACGCTGTTGAGGCACTAGATGATCCATAATAAATTGTAATCGATTACTCTTTACGACTACTAAATATGAAATGACAAATATTTGCCAAATCAAAATGGCGGCCAAACAAAATAGGCCTGGAACATAATATTCACCCTGTATGATATTTTCTGCATATAATCGTTTTTGTGATCTCGCTACATTTTTTAATCAGTATAGTCAAAGTTAACACCTCTGAAATGTCAACGAAAACCAGCTACTTCCTTTCGGAGACACCTCTAGTGAACATCTCCAGTCTTTAATTTTATTTGTGAAAATTATCTTTCGTTGTACTTTCAGCTGTGAATCGAGCACATTCCACATTCATGTACGCTGCGACATACATCAACACGCGTGCGAACGGAGGAGAGATTGATCCCCCATTCTCATCGTGTACAAAATTTTCTGATCCGAATTACATAATCTTCAAACATCTCCATCCGAGTGACGAGACAACTTAAAACGCACACATTTCAACTAATATAACACCTCATCTCATCTATTCAAAACAAAACTTTGAACGCTAACGTAGCGCCATCGTAAAATCATAATCCTCAATCCAATTAGTTGGAGCATCAACCCTCGCGTTAGTGTATTTTGTAATTCTGTCGATGAAGCGTCCGAGCCGTCCAGCGCCGGTTGCGGACTGAGTGACGTGTCGGGGAGAAAATGGCGACCGAGCTGGCTTTGTAGCTGGCCTTTTTCCCATCACTCTCCGGTCCGCGTTGCAACCTCAATTTATTGAGTGCAATTTATCCCGTGGACAATTTCAAGCGAGGCTTCAGGGGTGGTCGTCCACTTTGCACTGTCACACCCCCCTTGCGTGCGCGCCCCGGCCCGGAAAGGCGATCGAACATGTTCATTATTAAATTATCAAAACAAGGGGCATCGTTCAGTTTTATTAATTTCTCGATGTAAATACAACTAGTCTATGGCGAACTGGACACAGTACCGAACGCACCTGGTTAGAATTAAAATATTACGCTATTATTAATAATTTATTATTAATTTTAACGCTACTAAGGCGGATGGTCGATAGCGCCCAGCAGGGCGATATCGCGCAGCTGACAAAACAAAAAGTTGCCCTCATCGGTTAAACAAAATCAAACCACCACCGTGTGATATCCTTTGGCCTCTCCCGGGCTTGTTAACATCGTTACACTCCGAACTCTGTATTATTGCCCGCAACCGCGGGTGACGTTTCTCTCGAGTCGAGGTCAGTACAGAATTCAAATCAAAGTTTTAATGCGAAAACATCGTGTACACGTGTCATTGGCATTCCACCACATAAGTAAAATTATTAATCATTAAATGAAGAAAACATAATACAATGAACTAAATGCTTTCTCGTGCACACATGTCTGAACGCCTTTCACTTCCATGCAAGTGAACTGAGGTGAATACCGATATGCACAAACACGAATGATAAGCCGACGTATCATTCACATACTTGATCTTTCTGATGCGATCCATTCAAACACTCACATTCCGATAACCTCCATAAACGTACAATAAACCTTTCGTAATTTTAAAAATCCAATAAAGATATCTAAAGTTTTCGTTGACACGAACACCATATTTGAAAAGCAATATTTTTTCGTTTGAACCTTCAGAAAAAACACGCCTAATTTGTATATCTCAAAGGAAATTGTTACTTTACTCCAATGTAGTGGTTCAGTTTATTTTCAAATTTCCTCACGCGTGACACACAAAAGAGCATCGGGGCTTTATATTGTACGTAACATAAAAACTGGACTTCCCGCCGAGTCTCCAAAGCGATTTTTGGCCGCGCTCCAAGAAGAGCGAGTGTCAGAAGAGGCCCATTTAGTGGGAGATCACCGAGTCACGTAATATGGGATATTTGGCAGGTAGGCCGCGCGACCGATCCGCGTACCAGATGAGCTGGAAGAAGCAGCAAGATCCACAATATGAGAAACCATCCATCTTGGCGAAATCTTTGATATAGTAAGTTGTACCAAGGAGATTAAATCTGAAATATAGTATATGATTTGTGATCAAACTATTATATTTGAAAACGTAACTAATAAAATATTTTAAACTAAAAATATTGTTTATGGAAACGCCGTTCCCAGGTGCCCGATGAACAATAAACACACATATGATATACGAACTGCACTAACCTCTTTAATTCTGTTGTCTTTCTGGTCCGATATTGTTCTTTTAACTGGGTTGTCTTCTTTAGATTTCGACCGACCGGAGCGCGCACTGATAGTTTATTTGGACCGCTGGACTGGTCGAAGAACGAGATGTAATGAGAATGACGCCTGTCGGTTATCGTCTTCTTGGCTTCCGAAAAAGGGCGGCAATACTCACACACACGCACACATTTACATTATTATAAACCAAGAAACCCAGTGGTGGCAGTCGCAGTAATAAGGCGCATAAAGAAACCAATACCTGTAAGGCTTCTTGTAGGGTAATGTTTATGTCTTGTGCTAAAGATCTCCTGAGATTAATAATTAAGATATATCAATACGTATAAATAAGTTAATATCAAGGAAAACTGCGTACATCGAACACATTATCCGCAATGAAATATAAAATATGTTACAACTCACAATAGAGGGGAAGATAGAAGGGAGCGCAGTTAGTGGTGTATGTGGAAAGAGATTATTTGGACCGTGTAACCTCAGAAAGTGGTTTAATGTCGAGAACGTCTGTGATCTTGTACAGAATAAATCAACATAATGGCAACATGATCTCTATCCGCGATTGGCAGCGGCACATAAAGGAGTCTTGTTAATAATTGTATGCACGCTATATTTACAATACCAAAAAGGGGTGCGCGCGCACATCATTTGCTCAAAAATCAACACAGCTTTTGCACAACACCGCTACACGCACATAGGAAAAAAAAAATTCATACAGCTCACCCGAAAACATCGGGAAGATAAAAGATAATATAGAAATTATCAATGCTGTTAAAAAACACTTTATAGATAAAAATGTACTATTTATTTTATTATAAGCTCATTATTGTAAACAATTATTATTACTATCTAATCCTCTTCTCTGCACAAGTACATACTTTTTAGAGAAATGTAGAACAAAAAAAAAAAAAAAATGTACATTAAGGAGAACACATTCTTATTGTGAAGTTGTAATTATTCAGAACAGACGGTCTGTGATGTTTTAAATACCAATTAAATGTATTAATTAGAAAGATATGCATATAAAATCAATTTTATCGAAAAGTATTGTTGTTGCGCTACCGGGGGAGGTGTATTATCCAACTATGCTACAGCGACAGTACTTTTGACGACAAATTTTCGAACCTATATGTTACACTTTACTCAAATCAATACATCTATCGTTCCATCATTTGAAATTAATGTAACGTATCAGTTTCCTAACACATTAGCCTAAAAAAACCTTAATACAAAAACCTGTAGTTTAATTAACGTGCGAATTATCGAACGGGGTGGTGTCTATTGTAGTTTTAGGTGAAAGCCTTGTAATATGAATCTCTCACGCTGGATAATAGTTTTGCCTGCACCGCGGCAGCCTCGTCTGGCACTTGAGAACAGAGAATACAATAGAGCACAGTTGATGAATGTGGTCGATGAGTTTCATCAAATTGCAAATAAGGCAACAGCAAAAAAAAACCTTCCCGCTTTTGTATCTTTTGAAGTATTTTATTAAATCCAACGCGAGTATGCAAGTCATAGAAATTGCAAAGAATATTTTTTCACGACAAGTAGCCCCGGAATTCAATCAATTTCTCACAGCAAATTATCTTCACATGTCACTGGAGAAAAATGTATAAAACATTTCAATTTAATACACAGACAAATAAAACTATAGCTGAACCCAGGGTAATTATTATTCGGTCGATAAGTACTGTTTTAGGTATAAACGATAAATGTTTCAAACACTAATTTAATGTATTAATTATAAATACACACGTATAAAATCAATTTTGTCGAAAAATATTGTTTTTACGCTACCGGGATTCGAACCTGGATCTCTATTTCCAATCCGGGGAAGTACACCTACCGATTGTGTTATAGCGCCAGTACTTTTCATGACAAATTTTCGAACCTATATGTTACACTTTTTCAAATGAATACATCACACACCGGTCTGTTCTGAACAATTACAACTTCACAATAAGAATGTGTTCTCCTTAATAGGTAAATGTTTCGTCTGGTGGTTCATTGAGTTTGCATCTGGTGGGATAAAGGAGTCGTCTTTTATTAAATGCTTTCGAGAAATGTAACTATTACTTTTGAGATGTATTGCCAACAACTCCTCGCATTGAGGCCGCATTTCAAAAAAAAAAAAAAATACCAAATAGACGGCATCAAATTATTTTTCAACATGGTAATGCCCATCAGCATACTGCTAACAAGGTTACTCCACATTCGACCTATTCTCCTGATCTTGCTTGATGCTCTCTCTGTCTAATAAACTCGGAAATCTCTTTTAATAATGACGCTGGTCTTGAAAATTGGCTTGACGGCTTCCTGTGTACACCTGGAATATATTTTTTACATTAATAATTCATTTTTAATTTGAATAAAAATGCTACAAACCAAATGCTTTACACATAACTTAAGGAATGAAAGTACAATCTGCCAGTGTCTTAAAAATACTTTAAATAATTAAATGACTTGTATAGAAATCATAAATATTTATTTCCCTTAATCTGTTGAAAAATAGATAAAATAGTAGGGAATACCAGCCGTGGCCGCTCAGTGGCATCCCGTGACCGAAAAGCGGCCGGTCTAAATCAGCAATAGACAATTATTTTACAGTAGCAATATATTTAATAGACTTTAAGGAATTGCAAATTTTCATATTATACATGTGGACGTCTATCGCCTGCACTCTTGTTACTGAACGCACCCTGCAGACACGGGTGCGTGAAACAAACCCTTGGCTGCTCTCTCAAAGTCTCCCAGTACCGACGACTTGTAGCGAGACGAATACGGCCAGCAACCATCTGAAAGGCCGTGTCTCGAACGTCACTCATCTCGCCGACAGCCACGAGAAACGCATCCGTAGACTATTTGCGCGTAGTAACATCATTTGACTTTCGTAGACTTATAATTACAATGACATAACTATATGGCATAATTTTTATCTCGAGTACTTAATATTCCCAATCTAGGTCAAAATTACAAAGTATATTAATCATTTAATTTTTTAATAAACGCCAATAGAAAACATTTAAATCTTACACTCATATTACAAGTTAATATCTCCACATTAGAAAATGTTTAGTCGGTAAACAATATGTCTCCAAGCGTTCGTGCAGTTCCAAAAGGTTCCAGCATCGTTCTCCCTAAGGTTTCACATAAAAAATAGTCATTTTCGTTGAGAACCTGCACGATATGCAGTTTGTTTTCTTTTTCAAAATAACATATTATTATTCCAGTACAGGCTGCAATCTTCCTAATCGATTTACGCGGATTGCGCATAATTTCACGTCGAACTTGAGCCACGTGTTCTGGCGTCGCAGCTGACGTTAATGGTCCTGGAGGAATTTGGTCAACCACTGTCCCTTCTCGTCTGAACCTTTGAACTCAACACCAGATAAGTTGCGTGCTCGGGCCATCACTTACTCGTCGAATATTACAGTGAGTGCAAAAAGCGCGAAGCGCACGAACCAATGAATAACGGCACTTTAAATATTGCTCAACCGCGAACGCGCGGTGCGCTCCCGACCAGTGACTCATTGCGACTGGTAAATCTGCAAATCACGCCCGTTGAACAATACCCCTCTCACTTACCTCACCCTGATGGTTTACGAGCAGTTACAATTTAATCTTGAATTTTTTCCCACCCTATATTATACACTCGAAATTTTAGATGATAAGGTAGTGCCTCTGAGAATAAGAATATTAATATACATCTGTTCCACCGAAACCACCTAATTACCGATATCGATATTTTGAGATGGAATTCTAGTATTTAAAAGTTTCCCATGTGTATGACAAAAACACATAAAAGTAGTATCGATGTATAAAGTAGTATCCCATCAGTATAAGCGAAGCAAGTATTTTTTTAAATTGCAAGCATATAAAAATTACTTCGCTAAATGTAAATACCTATAATTTGAGAAAAGAGACTAATTTTATTCTTGCTATTTATTGTATAATCCACACAGTATAAATATTCGTACGTCTTATATACAATACTTATTTAGGGGGGCTTTTTTCCATACTGCATTGGGGACCAATTTTTAAAGTTACACTACTGGTGTTAGTTCAGGTTCCTCTTCTTCATCATCCTCTTTGCATCCATCTGTCACCGGTCCATTGTGGGGTTCTCGTCTATTAAAGTCCAACATTTCTGACAGATCCATCCAAACACAGCTGCACGAGGTTCGCTGGAATAGTCTCAGGGCTGTCAAGTCGGCGGGCATTGTTTTTGTTTTATCCATTCGTTGGTCTCCTTATTTCTCAGTGAATATCTATTATTGCTCATTTCGTCGCTCTCTCTGTGACGAATGCCCGTACCTACGGAAGGAGACGCGATGGGATATTCTCTGAGATTTAGTTGAAATACATGTCAGTGCTGTGTAAGACGTGTTGAAATATCGATCTGGTAATAAATTTAATCATTATTAAGTAGAACACATTCTTATTGTGAAGTTGTAATTATTCAGAACAGAAGGTCTGTGATGTTTTAAATACTAATTTAATGTATTAATATATATATTTATAATTAATACATTAAATTAGTATTTAAAAAATTGAATCAGCTTGAGATCGCTAGAATGAAATAAAGAGTCAAGCCAGAATACACGTCGTTCGATCTGACGAGATTCAACACGCGCACATAAACGTTACCTAAAACCATCATAGATCCCAACAACTGTACATTTTGAAAAATTGTGTATAATCATTAAATGTTAACATTAATTTTTCTCTTACGTTTAGACAGCATTTTCCCTCTCTCTCTCAGCTCTCCATTTGCATTTTTTATGTTCTCCTGGGTTGTCTCACGGGTCTTTTTCCCTCCGGCGCTGATGGTAAAATCTAATTAGGCAGTCTTTCGTTTCCCGTGCGGAAAATATGGCGTTAAATTCAAACGTTTATTGCGTTTTAACTGCAGCTGAGAGATACAATACCACCCAATTGACGAGCGATGAATTAGACGTTTGACGCGCGATGAGCGTGAATTGAGGCGCGAAATGATGACATTGTGTGTACACGGGGACTACGAAAGCTGAGAACTGTCTCTAGTCGAAAATCTCGAAACAATATCTAAGATACGGAGGATGCACTGATTATATATGCACGCGTGTCGGGGATATTGAAGTATCTATGTTGTTCCTAAATATGTCGTTAAGCTTTTCGTACAGTTTTACAAGGGCTATACGATAAGTACCCGTGTTAGGGAAGGAAATGCATTTTTAATTGATTTATTTCTCAACATAGTCTCCTTTCAACTCGATACATTTTGACGAAAACGGATCATTCGATCCTTGGTAAAAATGCAACGGTAATCTAATTTTACTCTCGAATATCGGATGATAAAAATTGGGTTAAATATGGCGGACTCTTCATAACTGTTTCATAAGTCATCTGTCACATCGACACTTACAAAGTTGCAGTATACAATAAATCGTTCAATATCCAGCTATTTTAGTGATATGTCACCAAAGTGACATGTTTCGAACGCAGAAGCGAATAAAGCCATAGATAAATCATATTTCATGATTATTTGTCTTGCCACACTGTGGGGCGAGATTTCTTATCCATGGTTTAACAATTATTATCTACGGTTTGACGTCTCAACAACCCGAAAACGTTTTTTTTACCACGAGCGATGGTAAAAAGTTAGTATAGTAAAAAATTACTACTGATCACACAACCCGCCCAGTGTAGCAATAAATAGTAGAATTCCTAATCTTTTACACGCGTAATAATGAAAACACGGGTACCGGCTTATTAAATTCCCGTGTAAACGAAAAATCCACGTTGTAATCCCAGAATTCCGGTTGGCAAACAGAGTAATCTTGTTGCGCAAATGCTTAGAGAAGATGGATTGCATTTCCGGCACACTCGCTTCATCCGCTACGAGCACAGTGATGCCAACTTAGGAAATTAAATGGGACATAGCTTCCGTCTAGCTGGTGGCGCGGTAGGCGCCTTAAACACTTTACATCTGTCTTTACACCGGGAATTGACGACGCCCGGCGACCGACTGCTGGAAATGAAGCTAATTGTACGCAAACGCCGGCGGATCTTGGAAACGGTGGGGTATGCATAAAATGCAATGGAAATGAGGCAAATTTGAACGATATTCACGAAGGAATGAAATGGTCCGTGTCCACGGACTGAAGAATAAAATATCAGAGACTTCAAGGAGATAAATCTCACTATATGTACACGTGTTTAGATCTTTATCTGGCGGTAAACTTTGATATAGAGCTAAAAATTAGTAGAGATATAAATACTCAAACCTATGTATATACACGACGTTTAATTTGAGAGCGAGTGTTGACATTTGCGCACATATATCACTATAACCTATAACTATTCATTCTAAAATTTTATTACAAAATTTATTCAGTTTTAACTGCTACTGTTGAGATTTAAATTCACTCAACTGACGAACGGAACGTCCAAGGTCAACAGATTGATATTTGACGTTTGATGTACAATTTGCGCAAAGCAAATTACGAAAGCCGACAGTTGTCTTCAAAGAATCGACTCGTGGGAGCAAAATCCGTATTTTAGAGATTGTCTCACAAAAGACTCATCATCTGACATGCGCCAAGAGTATGCGGATGGAAAAATGGACTAGCATCTGCGGTAACGTTATGAATGGCAAACGAACGTGAAGACAAGGAGGTTGCAGTGCAGCGGAACATGTAAATGATTCCCGCGACACTCACAAAACTCTCTTACGCAATCCAACAGGATTCAAACCGAGACGTAGATGAGTGGATATTGTCAAGACGGATCTGCAAGAAGTCGGGTACACGAGTGTCCACCATTCAAGACCACATCCGAATGATGAGTATGTTACTAATGTAGTCACGGCAGTGATGTAATTTAAATAAATGAGTCCAATTCAAAATGGGATAACCCCATATGTATATATATATATGAGATATAAATCCTGTTTATCCATTAAATGTAATTGATAGCTTGTTTTCTATACATTCACATGTAAAAAACACAGTGTGTTACAACAAGGCACTAGCGACTGAAAAAAAATTGTTTCGCGGCGATGAGCTGGTCCCCAACCCGACATATTAGCCGGGTACTGCTGTATTGTGTATAAGGATAACAAAAAAAATGTATTCTATAATATGCGTGAGAAACGTTTTTTTAAATTTTATAATTACATATCTTGCTGTGATGGATTTGGCTAAAAATTTGACGTATGTTTAATTTATTGTGATGTTCGTACTGGGCGTATTTATGAGACTGTCGGGAGTTCTGTTTTGTGCCCAGGTATTTGCAAATGATGATGATTTTTGTAAGTGATAGACCTCCATATACACTGGTATAGTTACGCCACTGGATCATGGACGTAAACAAGAAGAATAATGATTGACGATTTGCGGAGAAAAACTGATCTGATAATTCTGATACATGTTATCTTTAGTTTAAAATTATGATTTGTCTAAAAAAATCTCCAATATTTCATTATTATTATTTACTTATAATAATGAAACAGACCCGGGAACAAAAACACAGTTTTCTACATGAATTTCATAAAATCTGTTCGCTCTTCCTAATTTAATAATTCTGCTTGAATAAAGCCGCCATCTGTCGGTGAGCTCAGAAACTCGTTTCCTCCGGAGGATGCAACTTCATCAGTGCAGATTACATATTGAATCAATTTACAAGCGTTTAGTTTCGAAACGATTAGCCGGCTTTTATATTTCCATCTATTTATAAATCTGAAACGTTCCTTTGTAATTATTTAATAGATATTTTAAATGTTTATTTTTTTATCAAAAATATTGCGCGGGTAATGTCTATTATATACTTAACGCGACCATTAATTTTTGTATTCATAACGGGACATTTACTCCGTGGGCTGCGCTAAATTCTGTACGACACTTTTCACATCTGACGTCCGATGGAGTACTTCTTTGCTTTATACACGGATACTTAGTTTGTAAGTTAACGTTAAAAGTACACTTGCGTTTAGGCATTGTTAAAATAAAACGTTCACGTACAAGAAATTTAAATTAACTACAATAACGCAAGTCGATAAAAAAAACAATACGCGTACTGAACAACCGAGCAGCGAGCGAGCTAGCAGGCTTCTGACTGACTTATTACGCATGCCGTCATCGCTACGCTACTAGGCGCTACCGTCGGATTTTTTTGATTTTTGGCAGCTTTTTTTAAATTATTACCGTGGGTTGATCTCTTTCTGAAAACGGGACATTTCGGCTATGCTTGGGAACAACGGGATAGGCCTCCAAAATACTGGATGATTCCGTTCAAAACGGAACGTATGGTCACGTGAGTTATACCATAACAAAATAAAATAACCTAAATAGATGGAATATTCTGCGTACAGTTTTCTGGATTATTTCTCCGACCTCTCTGGCTGACGTTTCCTTGCAGGTTCCATCATTAGGGCTGATGTCGCCGATGCATCATAAACACCGCATCCTAAATATCGGCCAAAGAAGTCAGATATACACGGCAGTATAGCTCAGAAAAATCTACACCGAATATTCTAAACGAACGTGAAAAACTGAAAACATTTTTAGGTAATGGAATACCGGAAATGTTTTTCCCTTCCAGGAAACTGTCCTAAAACACTTGGAACATTCTTGAATGTTTATAATTAATAAGTTAACTGGAAAATAATAGATAAAATAAATTTTTGCATCATTTCTTGATGGTGACGTTTCATTTCATGTCCACATATTTCTACCATTACTGGCCTACGTAACAAAAAATATATCACTCTTCGGGAATCGTTTTCCCAATTCTCAACATCATTAATTTAATCTAATCTGTAACTGACGCCATTCCGATCCGTCCACCTCCAATTCATAATGTTAGAATATGCCGATGGATTGATTAATCTAAATTCTTGCTTTGAGAGTGACCAAGCCACCACAGCCGTGTTACATGTTATAACTTGAACAATGTTGAGTTTAAAACTTCTAATAATTATATATCGCAAAATTTTTGAAAGCAACATAAATTTTTTGCTCTGGATATCTAATATTTGTATCCAAAATGTTTTTGAATTCATGGATATTTTAACACATTTATAAGACTGTAATGACTAAATAATTTATCATTTAAACTCACTGTGGCCTTGAATCTAATTTGATAAATCGACCCTCGTCAATTGGGATTTGTACCTATAAACATTATCTACATGACGCGCGTTCAAATATGCGTTTTCCAGAATATTCTAGAAGTTTTATAGTCAAGTTACATACTTTTTCCTAATACTACAATTTCCTGATTATTCTATTTTTCAAATGTAGAACATGTAAAACACATCCAAGATTCATAATAATGTGACCACGCTCAAAAAACAAAAATCCTAACTTATTTCATAACGCATTCTGTTTTTCGCTTTGACGATACAGCTGTAAAATATCTCCATTAAAATTTAATATCCTTGAGGTATCGACAAATTATTACCAGAGCCAATGCACGACGCGCCCCATTTGCTGGGGAGACCGGAGACACGCCGTTATATTCGTATTATAGGTGAGTACCTATCCGGAGCTCATTGACAGTCGTTTAATTTTCTTCCTAATGGCAACAATTAGTGATTCGCGACGCCGCCGCTATGTGTGCCGTCTCTTTCCGCTGGCAGATTTCCCGGTCGAGTGAGCGCGACGGAGGGCTTATTATTTGATTTCTGTGTAGGAAGCCTTTTGGCGGGTTTTTCCGTTTGATAATGTCAATAAATATCATTTTAATTATTTACTCTTTAGGTTGGAATTCTACCGCTGTTGGGGAGCGGACGAGCATTACATTTTTATTATTTGTAACAAATTTTACGACGGTGTGGTTTCGTTGTGGCGGCCGTTTTTAGTGATTTATGACGCAAAAAAATTAAATTAAAAATGCTGAATAATGTCACGACTGATTTCAGCATTATTTTGCTGTTTCTAGATCTAAATTATAGTATGTTATGTATATGTATATATACGTAGTTAACATTAATGTTGGAAATACTTGACATGTAAGATAATGTCTGGTGTAAAAAATGTATGCACTAGTATGTTATATGATTGATAGATGCAAAGGATGCAGCTAGCCAGGATGTAGATTTTTTTAATTCATTCGGTCCTACCCTAATTCAAACATGTAACATTAAAATCTGTTACTTGGATATACACGTAAAATAGTGGAGTTCGTTCATTACAATATTTTAATTAATCGATTTCATACATCCATTCATGATAATATTTTTATGAAATAAATAAGTACATTTTAAATTGGTATCTCGTGTTCGGGCCAAAATAATATTTAAATTTAAAACGTATAGAATTAATAGTGAATTTCAGTTGTTAAGTTACAAGTAATACAATGGGACCATCTATCCGATAATAATCAAATAAACCATGCAAATTTTTTCCACATATTTATAGTCTACAAAGGTATGTAAAATTTCATATCGTTGGATTCTCTGTCAAAACTTTAATATTCCGTAGTTTTTAAGTTGTGTGCATTCGTATCTAGCTCGGGGCTTCTCGGTAGGAAGTTTCTTCGTTGAAAGCCTTCTCACATAATAGAAAGTAATAATATTCTGCGGAATAAGAGAGAAATTACTTCATAACATCTTTCCATCGGTTGGACGAACAGAAGACAGCCAACGCTCCGCGCGGGTAAACTCAACCACATTCACCATTTGAAATGAGTTTCAGATTTTCGCAAGATGGTGTACCTAATTAAAACTGTGTCTAGTACATTTTGTTGTAATCATTTCCACAGACACGTCTTACATACTATGCTGATACAAATGTTGGTTACACAGAAAAAAAAAATAGATGAAAATTTCATTACTGATATTTGATACCAAAAATGAAAAATGCGCGAGGCGTATACGATACAACCAACCACACAGAATTTGGTGAATCCAAGTTACACAGACAGCATTTCTGAAGTGGGCTTGTTACGTTAAATGAAACGAACAGCAAAGAATGAAAAAAATTTGAAAGTACCAAAAATAGTAGACATGTACAAAAAAAAAACAATAATTCAAATTTTCAAAATTAAAAATCAATTAAATTTTAGAAGCGAATTCCGATCTACAAGATCAAATTGATATCCCAAAACTAAAATATACCGCAACTCAAAATCAATATATTCATCGAGGTATCAAATTTTTTAACAATCTCCCCATCACAATTAGAAAAATTACGGACTATCATAAATTTGTAACTGAAGTTAAAAAAATATGTACACAGACTAACTGAAACATAAATTAACTCGAATATACTCCTTCTCTATACACGAGTCTTACTCTCATAGAGAAGAAACAAATGTTAAAATATATATGTAGATATATCCATTGATTATTGAAATTGTTTTATATTTTTAATATTATTAAAGAGTCGTGAGAAATGATTTTTTTACTTTATACTTCCATTTCTTGCTGTGGAAGTCGTGAGAAATGATTTTTTTACTTTATACTTCCATTTCTTGCTGTGGATTATTTAATAATATTGAGAAAGGTTTCGATACTCGCAAAAATAATCATTTTTAATTGTCGGAAGCGCCAAGCCACAGTGACTGAATGGCGTTATCTAGAACGCTCGTGCGGCCGCTATCGTGAATTGGACTGGACCGACAGCGAAGGACAAATCGCAGTGACGAAACATGCTTGAGAAGGCTAGGGGGTGCCTACACAAGACTATTGCGCCATTAATTTTGATGAAACACATCGCCATTAGAGACTGCGATTCCGGAGTCCCGATCTAGTTGATCCTTGGTTTGAAACATTCGATGGTTGCATTCTTCTGAAGACAATCCACGCGTGCGGTATCTATTCATCAAACTTCGCGTGTAAAGCGAAACGGAGACACCTCGGATCTATGTACAAATGTCTGACGGTAATACCTGAGGAGGCTGAGTACCAACTTTCTCGGGGACCAAAATTAGATCAAGACTAAATGTTGAAGCATTCGATGTTGTGCTAATGCTTTAGGCATATTACTCAATTGTCAATCATGCATTATCATTTACCAATCCCGGGATACCGAGATCGAGGATATTCGATTTTGATGACCTACGTTCCAACTTTTTATAAGATCAAAAACCTACTGAGATATTCCTGTCTCCCATTATTCATTTTATCTATACTGAAATGAAAGTATACGATGCGAGACGAGTTACGTTATTTGAATTATGGTATGTTATATAATATGATGAATTCCTTGTGTCGAGTGTCCACTGACTGATGTTCTTCTCTTGTTCCAGGAAGCCTACCGGCGCTGGGTGTGCAGCTCGCTGTTGCCGCTGTTTGTGTCTGGGGCCGCGCTGGGGGCGCGCGGGGGCCGGGTCCCGGGGGAGGACTCCCCAGCGCGGGACGGGCGCCCCCCCGCGCCCCCGCCCCGCAAGCGTTCCACGTCCAGAGACAATTACAAACTGTACGCATCAAATAACAAGAACACAAAGTTAAAAAATGACTATTTAAATTACGAATTAGGTGATAAGGACGCGTCTGGAGCGGATTACTTCGAGACTCTTTATTATAGTGCTAGTAGGAATGTTTCGCGATCGGGGCTGCGGAACGCCAGCGCCGGGCCGCTGTGGGGGGAGGGCTTCGTCACCGGCCGGCCGTGGAACGAGAAGGGGCACGGCCGGCCCGAGCACCGCGTGGTGGGAACCAAGAAGGACCTGGACAACCGGTTAGGGGCGCGCCGCCGGAGAGCCACCACCACCGCAAGTGCCGCGCTCAATTTCCGGGTCAAGCCCTGTCTGGCCGTGTGCCAGCGCGTGGAGCAGGCCTGCCCGTACTTCCTGCCCGGGGACAGGGCCCCCTCCTACCCCACGCAGTACGCCGGGGAGCCCACCTTCCTCTGCCTAGGTGAGTGCACCCGTGTTACTCCTTTCTCCAGGAGCGTCCAACCCCACGCAGCACGCCGGGAAACCCACATTCCTCTGCCTAGGTGAGTGCACCTGTTGTACTCCCTTCTCCAGAAGCATCCTACCCCACGAAGCACGTCGGGAAACCCACCTTCCTCTGCCTAGGTAAGTTCACGCGCATTACTAGCTTCCTCCAGAAACATCCTACTCCACGCAGTGCGCCGGAGAGTCCAACTTTCTCTACCTAGGTGAGTGCACCTGCGTTACTCGCTTCCGTCAGGCCCGGAAACCCACTTTTGTGCACCCACATTACTCTCTTCCACCAGGACCATCGTACTCCTCGTAGTAGCCGGGTAACTCACCATCATTCGCCTAGGTAAGAGCCTACATGCTTAGATGTCATTTCTGACAACACTCTAACGAATGGATCGAGTATTTCCGAACTGATCAGAGATGCGAGGTAAGCCTTTTTATGACATATTTATCGTGATCAGTGTGCATGTAAAACACCTTCGATAGCGTAAATTCCTGGATTCTGGACTTCATATTGATAATACAAATGTATCACTTTAGTACAGTCAGATATACACTCACCTGGACAGTTGGCCGATCTTCCAGATGCAATCGGCTGCTCTGTCGAATCCTCTGCTGATTCTCCTGATGTTGTATGTTCTCTTGGCCGGCCTCCGAAAAGAGTGGACCGACCCCGACGACGGCTATATTATTTCTGTCACAAGTTGAGTGGCGAGATCTTCATCAAAAAAAAAACCCAGGCCTTCCAATCGAAAGATGTAAAAACGCGCAAACAGTCAGTGTGGCCATATTACTCCCCCTTTCTTTACAAATTCTAGACCGCGCTTATAAGCAAACCCCTTTTTTCTCTTCGCAAATGTGTGTTGGCTCGTCGCACTCGCACGGATCTAGAAACATTCACCGCCTACATTTGAACAATTCACGTTCACAATTCATAGCCCAACAATTCACCGAGGCAATTCGCTTCAATGGAAATATTGTTTGAATAAGTACAGCGTAAATAAAAATGAAAGACAAGCAGAATTCAAAAACACGGTATTCCACACAAATTGTTTAATTTTAAATGTCGAAATTACATCGTCGATAATACAGAAAACTAAGAACAACATTTGATAACTAACCTGTTTTATTTAACCTTTTTCAGTCGTAAGACCGCTCTGAGAAGTCAATACAATAATTAATTTAATTCGAAATTTTTAATTTTATTTTCACTGTACTTGTTCGAACAAAATTTCTATCGATGCGGTGAATCACCGGTGATTTGTTGGGTTATAAATTGTATACTCGGTGAATTTTTTCAGTGATGAATGTTCCGGATACCCTTTCATATAACAAGTCCCGCAAAAGCTCTGCCCGACTATGAGGAAAAAGTTGAAGAGGCCAGACCAAGAGGTAAGCTGCTTTCTAGTAAAACTATGACTACTGCAATTTGGTTATGTTTATTAACAAATGATATTAAATATATATATACAAGGTGTAACAGACCTGCTCCATAATACTGACTAAATTACGAATCAAAAATCTTCAAACTATGTACAAATTCTGTACCGTTGTGTAAGTCCATCCGAAACGTGGGCCAGCAAGATCAAATTTACACGGCAGATTAGCCCAAAAAACTGTACACAGATGATTCTGAACGGCCAACAAAACATTTCAGTTCATCGGAGGTCCAGGTTCGAATCCCGGTAGTAGCTAAATATTTTTTCGATAGGTAGATTGATTTGTCTATGTTCTGAAAACGTAACATCCCAACAGAAATGTGTTTCCCTTAATATAATTTGCTAATAAAATTTTCCCAGGTTATTATTTATTGCGCGAGATATAACAATGCTACCAACTAACTACCCCGACTGTTGATATTAATATTTTTCTTTAGAAATTGTGCACGTTAAATATAATTAATATATACACTTGTAGGTCTTGAGACGATAACATTTAAAGAATGCATGAGTTTCCAACATGGCTGGGCGGAAAGAATTTCAAGAAAATTTCCCTGAGGACTTGCAGAAGTGGAACCAGAGTAATTGAATTAATAGTTGCCCTGTATTTGCCCAACAGGCCTTCGTGTGATATCAGCAGAGTGGTTTTATTTCTTTTGATTTTGGTATATTTTTACAGCTTGATTTTGTAATTTGCTAGAATACATTTTTTTTTTAATTAATTTACTTTTTAATTGGTGTAGTAACGCTCGGAAATAAATATCAGTACCGTGTACACATGTTGAGATTTTAATCCGAAAATAAACTCAGAAATTAACTTGATATTGGTAGAAAGAGACAAAACTCTACACGACATAGATTTAGACATTAGATAGCGAGATTCTATACATGTGCACATACATCACCTAGAACTGAGAAGTTATATAAACAGAATGCATTATTAAGAGAACACATTTTTATTGTGAAGTTGTAGATAGATAGATGGCTCTTTCAAATAATGGAACGATTAAATGTATTAATGTCAAAAAAGTACATATAGGTTCGAAAATTTGTCGCTAAAAATATTGTCGCTGTAGCACAATTGGATAATACACCTTTCCCGGTTAGTAAAGAGATCCAGGTTCGAATCCCGGTGGCGCAACAACAATATTTTTTGATAAAATTTATTTTATATGCATATTTTTCTAATTAATATATTAAATTACAAAAAAATCTCATGGGAGCACAGACCACTGTACCGGAGATAATCTCAATTCTAAAATCTCATCCGTGTGCACTAGCCATTAAGAGTAAATTTGGCGAAGACAACGACGACTGACAATAGCTTAGCTTAATCGGAGAGAGCAGTCTATCGGCATTAGAAAGATCAGACATCAGATTACAAAAGAATGAATGTATGTATGTCTTTTTATTTTTTTAATATTCTTACATCTTATTAAGGAGAACACATTCTTATTGTGAAGTTGTAATTATTCAGAACATAAAACTGTGATATTTTTTTAAATACAAATTAAATGTATCAATTAGAAAGACATACATATAAAATCAATTTTATCGAAAAATATTTTTGTTGCTACCGGGATTCGCACCTGGATCTCTTCCAATCCGGGGAACGTGCATTAACCGATTATGCTATATATTATATATTAGAAATAAATAAGATGGCTTAACGATAGATGTATTCATTTGAAAAGTGTAACATATAAGTTCGAAAAATTTGTCGTCAATCCACTGTGCTGGAATAGCATATTTACCCGGATTGGAAGAGATCTAGGTTCGAATCCCGGTAACAACAACAATATGTTTCGATATAATTGATTTTATATGTAATATATCGATATATATATATATATATATCTTTTTAATTAATACACTTCATTTGTATTCATAAAAATTCTCACATCTATTTCTATTCTAACATCTACATGTGTTTCTAGCATTTTTGAAAACATAAATAAATATCAAATTACATCGTATATCAATTAGCATTATTTATAAGTAATTATGAGTATGTGTAATACAATATTCACATATTACATTTAAAATTATTATATATTTTTCAAATACTATTTTAATGTATTAATTATAAATATAAAATCAATTTTGTCGAAAAATATTTTTTTGCACTACCGGGATTCGAACCTGGATCTCTATTTCCAATCCGGGGAAGTACACTACCGATTGTGTTATAGCGCCAGTATTTTTTACGACAAATTTTCGCACCTATATGTTACACTTGTTCAAATTAATACATCTGTCGTTCCGTTATTTTTGAAAGCCATCTACATTATTTTTACGGAATCACAAATACCTTCGAGTAAACCGACCGCAGACGCCAGAGTTATCAATTCATTTTTTATTAAATTTTGATACAACTTATATTATAAACGAGCGCAAAAACAATATTTTTCGACAAAATTGATTTTATATGTATATATTTATAAATAATACATTAAATTAGTGTTTAAAACATCACAGACCGTCTGTTCTGAATAATTACAACTTCACAATAAGAATATTTTTTTCATTTGTAACGTAATGACAACGGACAAAACTATTAATTATGGTATATATTTAAAATTTAAAACAATTGTATTCACTTGTACAAAAAATGGGTCTTATTAAAAAAGGTAAAATATTAACAATATTTTAATTAATTAATTTCGACATGAAGTGTAATTCAAGAAATAAGATATTTAAGGTTAAGAAATTGTATACATCGGTGTAGAGCTTTTCATTCAATCTTTGTTGCAGATTTATCTGATGTTATTCTTAACCCTTCCCTAGCCACGCAGTAACACAGGTCTACCGAGCCAATTAAATCGTATTTCTATAAATATGCACAATGTAAAACTTACATTTTATCTAGTTCTAAAAAAATCATTTACGCTTAGAAATGACTAGTGAAAAATCAATTATGTAAAGCGAATCATAATAAAAATAATAATTTTTTAATTCAGTGATATATATAATTGATGCGTTGCATGTTATCTGCGTTAACCTTTACCATACCATGATATAAAATACCCGAACGCAGCCATGCTGTCAACTCGTGTTACCGTAAATAACAGTTAGAAAAAATATTTTTATTAGCTTAAATGGCTTTAATGGCACGAATTTACTCTAAATATTGAGCATTCAATTTTGAAAAAATGATTAATAACATAATTTAGAACATTCATTAAATCCTATACAATGTGTCCTTCCTTCTTATCTCTCTTCATTTAATTAGTAAGAAAGAGATAATTATATTTGTATATTTGTTGTTCTTTTCACTGTGAAAATAGTGTGTGATCTCTGTCTTTCATATCACAAATTGTATTTTTACCAACGTATTAATTTTACAACGGATTGAATGGAAAAATAATTGTTTTTGTACGATTCCCTTTCCATAATTGGTTTTTCACTAGTCATTCCTGAGCGCTAATATTTTCTTTAGGATTATCTAAAATATGAATTTTATGTTGCATGTATTTACCGAAGTATGACAGGTTTAATTATGACGGTAGACCTGTGTTACTGCATGGTTTGGGAAGGGTTAAAAATACCACTTTTACCACGTAAAATTAATTACACATTCATTTTAATGAAAAGAGATAAAAATGAAGATCATGTAAGATGAGTCTTTTGACGAATGCGTTATAAGAATAACGTTTGAGAATAAAATGATCGTATTCAATTATTATATTTATAGTAACTATGACATTAACTATTTTAACAATTTTAAGCATTTTATTTCCCATTGAAAGTGCTTAAAAAATTTCTTGCAGTAACACGAGTTGACAGCATGGCTGCGTGGGGTATTTTTACATGGTATGGTAAAGATTAACTTCGAACGATAGAAATTTAAAAAAATAATAATAAGACATTTTAGTATATTTATTTTTTTGTAGTAAAATATGAAAAACAAGTATATTTATTTAAAGCACTTATTATTATGACTGACAATTGTTGTTATATTGTTTAAAACACAAAAGTATTGTAAGCGCAAAGTACTTGCTTAAATACTTACCATTACGCCGTTTCCCCGCGGGGGTAGGGGGAGAGGATAGAGCGCCACACTCTTCTGTCCTGACACACAATTGTCGTCTCATCCACATTCATACATCTTCTCATACAAACTCGCCGATTATTGAGGCTTCTAACAGAACCATCCTCCATTATCTGGTTTACCTGGTTGTGCCAAGTCTTCCGCGGACGTCCTCTATTTCTGGTGCCATCAACACTCGCGTCATATATCTTTCTTACCATTCTCTCCTCATTCATCCGTTCCATATAACCAAACCACCTAAATCATCCTTTCTTAATCTTACTCACTATACTAACATCAGCTTCACATTCTTTCCTTATTTCTTCATTCTTTACTCTGTCATAAATAAATTTGCCACATATACGCCTAAGTGATCTCATTTCCACTGCATTCAGTCTACTTTCGTTCCTCTTCTGCCAGCTCCAGACCATTGTGCACCGCTAGTCTTGCCTCAGTTGACAAGTTCCCGTTAGATATAATTCCATTCAAAGCGCCGTTCACTTTATTTCCTGCAGTCACCCTCCTTTCGATATCGTTCTCAGCCTTTCCGTTTCTATTAAACATACTTCCCAAATACACAAACTCATCTACTTGTTCCAATCATTCATTACCTATAAGTATTTAGGAGGGTGTCTTGCTTTCCTCCTTCTCGAATATCATCACTTTCAACTTGTTAACACTCATAATAAGGTCTCATTCCTTGCATACATCGTACATTCTACTCACTAGCCTCTAATTGTTGTTCATTATTCGCCATTAGTACTGCATCATCGGTGTACAATAAACAGCATACAATCAAATCGCCCATTTTTGCTCCTACATTCATACATTCCAGTTCTTTCACACATTTATCCATATACAAGTTGAACAACCATGGAGACATTACACAACTCTGCTTGACACCCTTTGTAAGTAAAGTAAAGCATTTAAATCACAGTAGAAAAGACTGCTATTGATCGAATATTAATATAAGCAACTGACATTTAAATTTTATTATTATATATTAACATAATGTGTAAAAACAATGTGAGAAGAAAACTGTATTAAAATTTAGAAAGACAGAAGTGAAGATTATTATCGTTGCAACTAGTACGCTCATATACTCGTACATCTTTTCATTTTCTCGAAATGGTTTACTTCTGACAGAAATCATCGACTAAAGGTAAATCATTGGATGCTTATAAAGATTGACTGACACAATCATTACTTGCTATGCTGTCCTATTCCAGTGTTACCATACGTGAATAAATATTATTTAAATGACATAGAACGAGTGTTATACAAATAGTAATGCGATAGGAGAAAGATCATGAAGGTTCATAAAACCATGAATATTGAAAAGAAGACCGCTAGCAATATGGATAACTTCAGTTGAACGCAATCTTAAAAATTTGTACGTGACAAAGAATAGTTCGGCCCTGATTCGAAGTGGAGCAGAAAGATTATATAAGTCGGCCTAGATAAACGGGATAAGGCGAAGACAAAGAAGAGAAAATCATAGCTGAATATCCTGAAGCAATGATTTGACCAATTTATACACGTAAGATAAACGAATAATGTGAAATCTGAATACATTTAAGATATATGCGCTATTAAATAAAAATATGTACCGGTATGAAAATATGAATCCGGAATTCGCCCACAGATGGCCCTAACTGTCAACGTGGTTACTGTCAAACCGCGTCGTCGGCGCCATTTTCTTGTTTTGATATCTGAAAAAGATTTTCAAATCATAACAATACAAGTTTCAAACAACAACGTATTTTTTAATAGCGTTGAACATGTCGAATTTTGCGCCTGAAAACTACGATTTACGGACAGCATTGATTTTCTGTTACCGTTTGAAGAAAACTGCTGCAGAATCGCATCGAATGCTTGTAGAAGCTTGCGGTGAGTATGCTCTTGGCAAATCACAGTGCTTTGAGTGGTTTAAAAAATTCAAAGTGGCGAATTTGACGTGAGAAACGATGCTCTGTGTTTGGTGAGATCAGAAGGGTGTGATCTATCTGTTATGAGCTGCTAAAACCTGACTAAAGCGTTAATACTGAACGCCACCGACAACAAATGATCGATTTAAATCAAACTTTACTTGAAAAACGACCAGAATATCAAAGAAGGCAACACAAAGTGATTTCGCTTCATGATAATGCACCATCACCCACAGCAAAACCGGTCAAGAAAACTATTGAGGCGTTTGGTTGGGAAATATTTTTGCATGCAGCTTACTCACCAGACTTGGCTCCGTCCGATTACTATTTATTTACATCGATGGGACACGCACTTGCTGAGCAGCGCTTCACTTCTTACGAAAATGGCTCGATGATTGGTCTGCCTCAGTTTGAGACAAAGCTAAAGAGCAACAATTTTTTTGGCATGGCATCCACAAATTGTCAGAGAGATGGGAAAAATGTGTAGCTAGCGACGTATAATTTTTGTTTCATTTTCATACAATAAACGTGTATTTTCTATACAAAAATTCCGGTTTCATATTTACATAACCAAGTACCTAAATTATCTTCGATGTTTGCACAACTAGGATATACCAGCATATACCAAATAGGTACTCATTCTTGAAGACTCTTACGTAGATCTAATAAGATAAATATCTTTTTTCTCTATAATCCATTGCCAATTGCCGAATCCTGGAAGTCATCACTGTCTTGACAATCAGTCTCAAGCATTCTTCCCGGCCCTCTGTTGCATGCAAGGTTGCATAGGTGATGATCCTGTCGTTGATATCATTTATTTCATCCATTTTGTGAGATGAAAGGGTTGCCATCTCCGTTATTTTTCCCCATTTAAAATAAATACCTTATTGTGGTTCAGCTTGAAAACCACGTAAAATGACGTAAAAACGAACAACTTTCAATGTCTCCTTGTCCAAAATTTTAGTAGCACATTTACCGCAGTTTTTCTATCAAAATATGTGTTTAATGGCACCAATCAAAATGTTTTTACGACATCTATTTGAAAATAACAATACAGTATATCTTATGCTATTTTAACAATTAAACCAGACGACGTATTTAATTCCACTTTAAAGCTTTGATTCAGTTGTACTTTTATGTACGCCATAAAAAATATTTATTGCAGAATTGAAGTCAAAAGGGAATTTAAATAAATGAAACGAATTATTCACTATTGATAGAGATATTCCTTTTTGTATCTCTGTTTACTCTGTGATCTTTAAAGTGCAATGCTGTCATACGTAAGAAAAAAGCTCACAGAATGTAAATAAAACTCCTTGGGGGCTGACCCTTGAAGCAATTCAAGAAAGGCTTCAGTTTTATTTTAATATTAGTATATACCATCATCAGAAAGCAGTTGTTAAGACCCGTGTCTGCGGATAAATGTTCTCTGGGAGATTCGACTCGAGAACGTTAAGGACAGTACAGAATGCAGTGCGAAGCGACTTTTGCGTTGCGACTCTCATAAAATAAAAATATCATCGTGGACATGGGCCACGAAGCACCTTTAACGTACAAATAAATTATTATATTATAAAATATACTATTAACTAGATATAAACAAACTTAATAATTAATGTAAACATCTTTGTGAAATTAACTACTAACTCACCATCGCGATTTTTGCGCGACAGTACGCAACATTTTTCCGAAATGACACAACTTTAATCTTATCTACATTTATACATCTTCTCATGAGTACTCCTCGATTGTTCTCTCAGCATCTAGTTTACCTGATCGTGTCGAGTCTTCCGCGAAAATCTTCTATTTCTGGTGGCATCATATATCTCTCTTACCATTCTCTCCTCCGTTATCGTTCCACATAACCAAACTTACTTTTTTAACCATGTTCACCATGTTAAAATTTGCTATACATTTATTATTTATTTTACCATAAATGTGTAGCAATCGTTATTCGAATCTACCGCCATCTCAGTCGGCATCGACGCTGGCGACAGCGCTGCCGGCTGCTGCCACAAGTCTGGCTCAATTCACCGCCAGACAGTCTCTTCAGTTTCAGCGTTTCACAATGGCGGTCTTGCCGGCTCGTCTTTGCCGAGCAAGACTGCCAATTCATTTCATTTCATAATTTCCTACATCTTCATTCACTGTATTAATTTCTATTTGTCTTCATTGTTTTTATCATTTGTCACAATAAACCTCAACACGCGCCAATCACATTATCATTTAACCACCGTCCTAACCCCCAAAAATGTATTTGCCTGAATGACCTCATTTCCACTGCATTCAGTATGCGTTTATTTCTCATTTAACAATTCCAGGTTTCACTTCCATTCATCAATATTGGTATCAGGACTCCATGATATATTCAGGCATTAACATAATTTGTAAGTAACATAGTGTCAGCGTGTTTTTACATAATCAAAATTTAAAATTTGTGTTAAATTAACAGCAAAAATATCGACTACCTGCGCATATTCATTCCCCAAAGAATGCATTCTGGGGACTGCGGAGTTAGCTAGTGCGTGAGTTCTGACATTACCACTGTATTAATATAATGAATTGTGTCTCGATGACCTCAATGGTGCGTGAAAGTCAAGCAGACCAACAATCTGGGGGCAGTCTATCACACCATTGATGATACTGTATAGAAATATAATCTCACTGATATTTTTAACAATTTTAGACGGTTGAGGAGATAATCATAATTGATATCTTCAGAGCGTATATTTAATTTGAAATTAATAAATATATATTGTTAGACTTGCCTCTGACAGTTAGAAATTATAACGTTCATAATGCCATTCATTTTATTTTCTGCAGTCATCTTTCTGTCAAACCTTTCTTGGCCGGTAACGCAAAAACGCTAATGGCGCATCCGTGCCAATGCTGATCTTTAAGGAACCGAACATTATAGCTGCTCTGAAGTCGAGAAAACTGAGATGGATAGAATACGTTTCCAGAAGACTCCGAAACACACCGAAAAATGTTGGAAAGAAATTCGACTGGAATGCGGCCCCTGGGACGCGGCCCCTGGAACGCCCAAAAATGAGATGAACGGATAATATACGCAAAGACACAATGTGGTTTCAAATTTCCTCCTGAAGTGGCGTAGCTCGAGACAGAGATGCCTGGAGAGGGGTTGCGCGGTCGACCATGGTCCTGAATGGTCTTTAGAGTCAGTAAAGTTCGTAAGTAAGCTTTATGTTATGTCGTTTGCCGACGTGACAGACAAAAGTAAAATAAATGTTATCAAAAATATAAAGCTACTACTAGTGGCGCTACAACTAAAAATATTACAACGAACAGTTAGCAATTAAATCAGGATGCTACAACGAACATTGTGGGAAAATACCCGGCGTATTTATCGATGTAGTGCGTATTTGAAATGGCGTGTCGGCATGTCGGGGACTTTCCTCGTTTATTATCATTTGTAAAGTACAGTTATTAGTCGGTATCGGTATTAGTAGCGCACACTTGCTAACGACGTGTCGAAGTGTCGCGGACTTGGCTTTGTGATAATTTTTTATTGTTAGGGCCGGTTGTGCGAACGTTGGTAACTTTTTACTAACGCCCGTGATTGAAATTGTTTGCGGGTTGTTTGAACGTCAAATTTACTATTGTCAAAGTATAGATGGAGAGATGTGACAAATTATCATGAAATACGCTTTATTTTAAGCGTTATCTATGGATTTTTTCGCCTAGGCGTTCGATATGTCACTTTGATGGTGGATTTTTTTCGTATTATGTGTAATAATGTATATTAAACAACGAGATCGTCATCGGACGAACTGTCACCACTAAAATAGCGAGATATTAAATGATTCATTCTCGTATACTGCAACTTTCAAAATATCAATGTGTCCGCCATATTTAACTATCGATTTTCGTTTTTACTATCGGATATCGCAGAGTAAAATGAGTCTACTACGGGATGTACTTTCTAGATGTAAATATAATAATCCGTTTTCGTAAAAATTTTACTTTAGTAATTTTTTGTTTTTTTTTTGTGTAATTAAATTAATTATCTTAATTTTGTATTATATTTTTCTGTTAATAGTGCGTGCTGAAACGAACAGATTCAATTCTAAGAAATGAGTTTCTAAAACTAGTTACTATCTTTCTAAAATACCCCACTATAGACAAACGTCACGACCCGAGTACAGTGAGAAAGAAATGTGAAAAATTTAACATGTTTTTAAATACCAATTAAATGTATTAATTGTAAATATATACATATAAAATCGAGTTTGTCGAAAAATATTGTTTTTGCGCTATCGGGATTCGAAGCTGGATCTCTATTTCCAATCCGGGAATTTTTTTATTTTATATGTGAGAAATGCGAGGAAATGTGAAAAATTTAACATATTTTTAAATGTATTAATTATAAATATTTACATATAAAATCGAGTTTGTCGAAAAATATTGTTTTTGCGCTACCGGGATTCGAAGCTGGATCTCTATTTCCAATCCGGGAATTTTTTTATATATTGTATATATTTATAATTAACACATTAAATTAGTATTTAAAACATCACAGACCGTCTGTACTGAATAATTACAGCTTCACAATAAGAATGTGTTCTCCTTGATAGCATATTTTTAATTCTCCCGCCGCTGCAAGATTGCATATAAACTAATAACTCTGCACCATGAGTCCATTGTGTTTTGAAGAATAACAGCGTTGCACAGTGGCGCGCCGCCGCTTGCTCCTACGGCGCTCCCCAGCGGGGGGTGGGGCACTATTCTGGCAAATTAGCGCCATTAGCCACCACCGGGGGTCGCTGCCCGACAAATAATGTATCCCGGATAACACAACTGCAACAATATCGGACCTACAGCCTGCAGTTCAACGGCACAAAACGATATAAACACAATAATAATAATTCCTATAATACAGATTATGATATTTCCAAACAGGGATGAGATGCAGTTATGAAAGAGTGTTTTGTCGATTAATGTTTGTGTGGGTGAATCAGAGAGATGGGTATGTTGTATTTTCATGAAAGAAATTCCAAAGGGTCCCACCCTATAGAGTTGTTTACTCTCGCTTCGATTCCACTCAACGAAGCAACCCGTGCATTATTTAACAAAATCTTCAAAACTTTTTTGGAATATATTTTAAAGTTAGAACAGTTAGTTGCGTTCCGGCAGTTAATTGCTCAAATTTTATGGCTTTCCTTCTTTTCCTTTGTTATATTATGGCATAATTATTACATTTGGTCATTTTATATTTTTTATTACATTCAGTCATTAACTAATATAGATTGGCTCCGGTAACTGATATAGGTATGTTGTAGTACGAGTGATGATTGCCCCATTAACCACCGATCACTCGCATGTTTATTTGAAGATCGCGGAATGCGTGTGGCCAGAGCAGGTTAAGAAACAAAAGATGAAACAACTTAAGGCTGACACAAGTTTATCGTCAAGCGCAGTTACAGATTAGAGATATACAATACCCGAACGTATGAAATGTGTACGCGCGGGGGCGTTGCCTAGAGATGGTACCCGGAAGGTGACAGCGAGAAGAGTGGCCCTCAGTTGTTTGCCTCCCGTACGGCTGCTGATCGCATGATTATTTTGTGGCTTGCTCTTAGTTCTGATTTTGCGCACCGATAAATGTGAGGTGCGTTCAGGGGTCGTCGGCGGTGTTGATGGCTGTGGAGGCAATGAACCTACACCCTCCCGAAGCCACTTGTCTCGCGCCTCACTTCATGCTTGTTGTAGGTCTTGCGTCAAAAATGTCGGTCAATTTGTTGATGTTCCGTTCGTATATTGGGTGAATACGAATCACCCCTGTAGCAGTTAAAACAGAATAAATATTTGTAATTTAATGCCTTCCATTTGTATAACTTTTAACAATAAATAGTTATAGATAGATAGATATCAGTGATTCTAAATGACGTTTGTCCGCACGTGTTGACTCTCGCTATCAAATCGAACGTCGTGTATACGGGTCGGTCTTACCAATCTCAAGCGATGATCGAGTGTACATCGCGCTGAGATTTATCCTATGGTGTCTCATCAGTGTGTCCACAATGCATGTCTCAGAAATATAATTGCGGAAAAAAGACAAAGAACGGATGCCTACAGACAACTTTTGTATGGTGTCAGGTTGGAGGATTGCACCGACATAAACGCAGTTCTTTAGTATAGAAGAAGAACACGTACAGTGAAATCTCGATCGATCGTTCCTCGTACAATCGTTTTACTGCATGTATCGTTTATTTCTTCCAATCTCGAATTAATTTCATACAAAACACCTAAAAATAGATCGCATGGATCGTTCCTCATACATAATTTTACCGCATTAATCGTTTAAATTACGCGCCATACCTCGCAACTAAATGCTTGGTTTCGATTAACGGCACTCGTAAACAATGAGCGGAACATTCTAGAAAGAGTGCTGCCACTGACTGCCCATTTGACATTACACAATACAAAGTAATTATTATTTTTATTTATTTATTGTTTCTGTGCAGCTTTCTTTATTTTATTAGTATTTAAACACATTCATTCACATGTGAAATATGTATACACGTATAAACACTTCAGTATGGAAAATGTAACTTTTTTCTATTTTCTCGCATTCATAGTTTATTTCAAAACGATAGATAGAGGTTTCACTGTATATTACAAAGTATTAATAAGAACTTAGGGTATTGTTAAAATTCGTGTGGGCGCTATATTTTTTTGTCTACACTGTTGTGTACTGTGCAACAATGGTCACGAGCTAATTGGTTTCACTCCATTCACGTAATTGAGTTAAATTTTAATTTTGCCCACCTTGTAAGTGCAGTATCGCTGTATTTTATATAAACAAGCTAAATTTAATTTGCACGTATAAATTATTGAGATTACACTTTGTAGAATTTTGAAATTTTTAATAATTTTATGGGATGGGTTCCCCGATTTAAATATTACATCATTTGTGTTTGCATTACTTTAATAATTCAGAAATGGGATTGAAAAATGCTTGTATTTTTTTTTGTTATAAGAATTTAAACTCGTGCCTTGTGCATATCAAACAGCACGCAATGTTAGCTAAACGTGGAGTGAAGGAACCACTTCTGGACGAACAGAGCTCGTTCCGAACAGTTGAGCCACAAACAACCCTGATTAACCCAACACCGATTAACCCAAGAGGACACATCGTACTTCACGACAACACAAAAATTCAATGACAGAAAATGCCTTTAAAGAATTTCTGGATTCTAATGTGCTCGAGTTTTATTCTACAGGCGTAAATAAGTTTTGTAATTTCGTAGAATCAAATGGCTCTCAATTTGATTTATAAAGTTTATTTATTTATATCTATCTGCGCCCTTGTAGGCGTTTACAACATTAATATCCACATATGCAGCTTGTACAAAATAAAATAGTTTTAATTTTATATACACAATACAATCAGTAAAGTTTGTAAATATAGGAATAAAAGATAAATTTTGGCGATTTATTTTAAATACATCTCAGCACCGTGTGTGTAGACACGAGATTTTTGAAATGGGGATAAATTCAAAGATCACCGCTTTAGATTGTCGAATGGTATTCACGGCGTTCGATGAGACAGCGAGACTCGACACGTGCGCACCAACATTACCTAGTTATACAAACAAAAGGCATTAAATTACAAACATTTATTCTGTCATAACGATATTTTTTATGTTTTCTATGTGAAGTGAGCAGAGGTGTAGGGCTAAAAAAAGAAGCACCTGAGCGCTATTCTCTTTAAGGTAGTATCGTTCCGGTACTTCTGATACTAAATTAAAATAACGTTTGTTTTCTTTTCTCGGACACGGTTAGGTATTTATCGTATATTAATTAATACACTAGTAGATATCTATCTCTCATAAAAATCAGTTCACAAACAATAACGAAAATGTCTTTACAAAATGATTCAACACGCATGATTAAAAACTGAGATGTCAAAAACATTAACAACTCCCCAAACTCAAATACATATTACAGTTTTCAATTTTGTCTTATTCATGTTTGACACGATAGTGTGTGAGAGTATATTTCAAATGAAATTACCTGTTGTTATTTATCGCCGTACGAAGTGTATTCAGATTCAGCTTAGAAATTAAGCTTTCTTAGAAAAATGTCGCAAAAAGAACCAGTACGGCGACACCGCTATTCTTGGAATGTTTGCTAATATCTTGTTCATGTTGTCTACAAAGAATCTCATGGGAGCATAATCCCCGTCTCAGAAATTGTCTCGAGACGAAAATCTCATCCCTGAACAAGGGCCGTAAGAATGAAATTACTAAATTCATCTACTCTTCATAGATTTCATTATTTTGAAAGGACGATGTATAATTGTTAGTCAATCAATCAGATCTTTAGTGGGGATATAAGCTATTTGTTTTAACGCCTATGTACACGATACATGATATATTGTGAGTGAGTCGTCTCACCGATGCCAATGGCGGCGATCGGGTAATCAATCATCGCTCTCATGAGAAGCCAAGTGCCGAATCATAGGTAATCTGTTATATTCACCTCGAATATGGCCATTGTACACGGCTTACCGGTGATTTAGCATTAACATCCCTGTAATATTTCAGTTTCGCCTTATCAATCAACGCTGTATTTTATCGAGTCATTTGCACGTCGTTTGTCGCTCAGTGGGGTGAAATGGCGTCTCTCGAATAACATCGGACCTCTCGCCATTAGTGGTCGGCAAATCTGCCAATATCAGATGCAGCAATTTTGTATAAGGTGGTCCATTGGTCCATCGTAACCTCTTTACTAAAATAGTTTTCTTTTTAATATTACGTAAGCGATCCTTGAAAATCTATTACGGAAAATTACATCGAACCGAATTTATCGAATTCTATTTTTAAACCATCGCTCAATTGATCAAAAGCAGAGAAATAAATTTAAATATTAAAATCAGCAATACAGTACTAAATATAAAGTGCCGCAACACACTACAACATATTAAAAATGTAAGAAAATTTCGAAGCAAAACACTACCGATATTTTTTAGTGCTTATACAGGCAATCCAATAACGCGGTACCAACATGACAATGTGACAGCACATCCTTCCTAATCACTAGATTTAACACTATTTAACAACCCCAAGCGTGGAATATGCGCCCCAGTGCCTTAGCTGTCGCAACGAATGTATTTGTGTTAAGAATCTGACAGTCAACAGGGAACACAATTTGAAATTTAATTAACGTTTTAGAACCAGATGTTTTGAGAAATTACTCTAAAGAACGGGTCTTTTGATAAAAGGGCAGTTAAATGACGTAATTTTTCGTATTTAGTTTTATTAAATTATAAATCCAGCTCTCGCAGAACCAAGAATGAGAAATATTAATTAATGAAAGCTGAAATGTGGTTCTCAGGAGAATATGTGAAAAATTATTAATGAATATGTTAAAAATAAGTTCGTACACTATTATAAAAAAACTATATACAAAAAATATGGTAAATTTAAAAATAATAATAATAGAAAAATACTCCATGTTATAAAATTGAGTATATATTATCGTGTTTCCAAAGAGGCAGGAATCTCCAAGTGTGCTCAAGGTGGTACATGAGAAAGATTGTCTGACCACATGACGCTTGGTGGTGGGTATTAAATCTGACAGAAAGCAGACAAAAGCAATATAAACTGTTTGAAGAGCCCTCAATTCAAACAAAGCTTTAAATTGTGACGATTCTGTTGCGTAGGCCATGTGTCAAGGAGATAACTAGCTGATAAAAGGTTCTTCGACGTCTAGCCTGAATGAAGAAGTATCGAGAGGTCCAAGCTAAAGTGGTTGAATAGTTAGAGGTAAAATACGATACTGGGGACAGATGGGAGTGGAGACATTCCTAGAGGCAGCGAAGAATCACAAAGCATTTTAATACCGGTGATGACGATGATGAAAAAATTTAACAATGTTGATTTTTAACTCTTTCTGTTACTTATGATGTTATTAGAAAGTAGATTATTAAAGTGTCCAATAAGATAGCACCGATGCGCGTAGATATTAATAGACAAAAATTTACATGTTACGTATCCAAAGTGTTATAATCACTAAAGAATCGAAAGTTTGGAAATAACATCATGCTACCAGCCCACTGGAAAGCCTAGGAGTAACAACAGGTGAGGCCTATTGCAGTTTTAAACAGTGGCGTAACTATAACAATTAACCTCAATAATTATTGTATATAAGATATATAAATATTAGTACTGTATATTTTATCCATTAAATAGTATGAACAAAATTAAAAACTCATCAAAATATTATAAACAACCAACCAAATTTAACTACGAGTCCCATCCTAAAAATTATTCGAGTAAATTTGTATTAAGTAACAATTTGAGTTAGGTAGTAAATTTATTTTTTTAAATAATTGTTTTTTTTTAAAAAAAAATATTCTGGTAAAGAAACAATAATATATGTTTTAGTTAGTTATGACATCCTGAAGAAGAAAATGGTGTTTTTCGAAACCGATAGATGTATTTAAACTCAATTAAGTGGTTAATAAAACAAAGATAATAAATAAAAATATAATATTGATACTTTGCAAGGCATTTATATGCACTTGCAATTTTAAAAATACTTACTTCACTTTTGGATGATGGTCTGATCCCTAATCCGACACAGTAGCGGGCTACTGCTGCAGTATACAGCGATAATGTTTTCACATGCTTTTGCAATACACGTAAGAAATGATTTTTTTAATTGTATAATTCCATTTCTGGCTGTGGATTACTTTTCACGCCAGAAAAGGTATTAATATTTGCATAAATATTGATTTCAAGTGGATTATAGGACACAAACATATTGGGCCTCTATCTATCATGCTCTGCGTTGGTTTAAAATATTCTCCAGAATTGCAGCAAACATGGCGTTTATTTAACCCAAATGCCGTAGTAATGTTGTTTACAATTTGAAGTTCATTGTATTGTCAAATTGACTCGGGTATTACAATCTTACCTATATAGATAGAATGTTGAAAATAGTTTTAAAAATGTTATATACCTACTGTAAGTTATCCTAGAAAATTTATAGGTTTATAATTTGTACTTGTATTTCTTTATTTTGTCTAAAATTCTCTAAACACATTGTATTCGGTTATTGGAAATTGAAAGGTATAATAATTAGTATTTGTAATACCTTTATATAGATAATATGATAAAATTGTAAGAAATTTATAACATTTATGTACATACAAAATAAGAATGAAGTCACAACCATTTATAATTTAAATACATACATACATCACCACTCAGATAAATGATAACTTAATGAATTTAAGTATTATTTGTAATATTTGAAGCAGTATCTCTGTGGTTAGACATTTTAAATAATTAATCTAATAAGTGTATCTATTTCTTGTATAAATTTAGAGTGAACATTCCTTTATGGGGTAATACGGTCTGCATTAAAAATTATACACAAATTTAAGGTTAAATAAAAATGTTACTTTAGTTTAATTTTTAAGTACAGTAATATCCCAAAGTTACATTGTAGGTGGTTCCGCAGTCAGTGACTTGAATCGAAAAGATGTAAGTCGTGATAGAAAAGTTCATAGAATTTCATTATAAAGTGACGTAATTGGTTCTTGACAATTAATCCAATCAATAAAAATATAATTGGGAAAATTATAACATTTTATTGCACAAATACATATCGAAGATACAAAAGTTTTTAATTAGGGTAGGATCAGGGGCGTGCACTGCATACAAGCAAAAAAGCTGTGCATTATTAAAGATTCTGGACAATAAAAATAAATTATTATCTTATGAAAAGACCCTATAAAATTCTACCCGTTATTACCCGGATTAGCGTAACCCATGGCTATATTTTTGTCTAGCCATCAACAATATGAAAAATTGTGAATTATTTGTATACAACTTCATTGCCATTCGTCTCCGCATTTTGCTAGAACGCACGCGTCGATCATGTCTAACTTGTTTGTTCAATTCGTATGAGAAACGTACTAAACTATATATTTTCTTACTCAACCTATCGGGCATCTCAAGGCTGCCAAAATTTATCTTTTATTCAAACAATTTGTGAAAATTCTGTGTGAAAACACTTTTACATATTTGCTTCACTAACTAAACTCTTTTCTACAGTGTATTTCATCGGACAAGTTTTCTACGGAGTATGAGATAATACATATTCATGTTGATTATTACTTTTAATTAATACATCAGTACATACAGACATATATTTAAATTAATAGTATAAATTCAATCTGTTTCTGTTTTTATGAATTAGTTTTTAGTTAAATGTAAATAAGTTAATGTAAAACATGGAATTGCTCAGCAATAATGACGACATGATGAAGCGCTTTCATTGACGAAACAGCCGAAAGGAAAAAGAAATGTCGCTGATGTTAAAATACATTTCAATTGCGTTTTCAGAGAAATCGTAGATAATATTTTTAGCGAATTTAGAGAACGATATGGAGTAATATAAGAACTTACTTTTTTTGAATTAATGAATTCATAATTATTTTCTACATTTAAGATAGAATTTCCAATACAATTGTTTTCAAAATTAAAATCATTTTATTCACATTTTTTCAACTTTAATCGCCTTAAGAATGAATTAAAATTTGTACATAGTTCATCAAAATTTACAAGAAGTTATTCCACAATTAATTTAATTAGCCGTTTTAATTAGCACAATTCTTGCTAGTAGCGCGTCAGCTGAACGGTCATTTTCGGCACTAAAACTAATTCATACTTATTTACGGAATACTCAAAATCAGACACGAATTTCGGATTGCTATTGAATTTCCAATTTCCAAAGATCGGGAACTTTTTATATTTTATTGGTGAATTTACGAAAAAATAGAGATGGATTGAATTGAAATACAAATAATTATCTTTAGTAGTTAGTACACTCACACGCTGCAGCTAATTCATTCATATAGCTGGATGTCATTTATATTATTCACTTTTGAGATATCTGGTTATAGTTACGTAAACGTCGTCGGTAACAGCATAACCTAAGTTTAAGTCTATTGCACGCCACTGGGTAGGATGGTTTTAACATGTATTAAAGACTGCTTGTGATAAAAGGCAATTATTTTATTTTTGACTTTTTTAGTAGTTATTGCTTGAGCTTCATTATAATCATTCTTTTTCAGAACCTTCAGACAGATCACCGTGTACCAAATGTTTAATTTTTTAAATAATGTAATATATATAAACAAAGTAAGTTGAGGTAATATGAGTCGGAGTATTACCGTACTGCCATTTAATATACATTGAGAGATAGTTTATAATGATTGAAATATAAAAAATCTCTCAAAAATATAATTTTATACCTATCATTACATAATATATTCATCTTAATTAAATATAGCTTTTTATGTGCATTGTTAAATTTTTTATTTTTTTCAATATTACAAGTAAAAAAAAGTGCTAGAAGAAAAATAAACACAAATTGGCATAGTAAAAGTAAAGAGGTACTTACTTACCTAGTTGCTACAAATTCCATTAAAAGTCATTTTAGGAAATTTAACAAAGTCCACGATGCATTATTTTTGTGGTTTTCTTTGAGAAAAAAAGATGAACTCTAAATGAATCGTTCATTCAAGAAAAAGTCCTTCATCTGAGAACTTTTTGAAGAAATTAAACTTTTTTAATATCATATTTGATTCAAACTAATTTCAGATTACCGAGAAATGGATAAAAGAGGCTGTTCTGTATAAATTGTTTAAAAGTTTTATGATGTAAAAAAACCTGACAGATGTACAAGATGGATGTGAATGACAAATGATACCAGAAGTGGGAAGGGGTTATGTAAAATCTGAGACAACCAAATATGACAAATTATGAGAGGGCAATATGTATAATCTGAAAAATTTAAAATTGTATTATAAAAAGATATATAGATATGAAAGATCTGTAAAAATTGGAACATTTGCTATTTATCAATGAAATTTAATTGTGGTATGTGAGTTAATAAATGTAAATAGTAATCTATAGATAAGACACAAATATAAATAACTTAAAATCTACTCATTTATCATCATTTACTATTATCATTTCAATACAAATTCAGGAAAAAACTCAGTGACATACATTTTATTTCACAGGGAGGATTATAATTTTCTGGTGGACTGTTCAAAAACAAACTACAAATTTGTCAAACTTTTTTTCAATAATTCAATTGTTCAATTTTACCTTGTCATAGTTCAAGTTTCGGAAGCGTGGGTGAGTATAGGCTTAATCAATAATTTATATGTAGGATATTAAATTAAATACAGCATTAAATGCAAGGCTCTGGTATATATTTTTTTATTTATTGAAGATTATATATGATATATGAACTTCCGTGATATAATTGCATATGAAACTTGTTATATGATTGTCTTACACTGTGAGCAATTTGACATTATCCAATAGTCGCCATCTTGAGCTAATCGAGATAGTTGGATGTCGACATGCCTTGACATGACATCTCTGACCCTGTTCGCCTTTACGACTTCAACTTTGCGTTCTGTAGGTAGAAACTGGTTTGTATGTACCTCAAATTTTTTTGTATTCTAACTTTTGATAGCTAAATGTCATTAAAGATCACACTAATAATTTAAAACACAGCAGCAAAGATGTTCAAAAATAAGTAAAACATTTTCTTTTCAATTTTGAAAATGCTATTTTGTTAATTTTTACAGAACTTAAATTATATTATGTTACAAACAGTTAATTTATTAATTAATGGTAAACACAGATTTTTTATATGCAAACATGTGTTGTTCATTTGGCTTTGAATAATAAATGTAATTCTTGCACCTATATATTTGTAGATATATAAACACATTCAAAACAAAAATGTGTATATAAATTAAAAAATTGAATCTTCAATATTACTTATTTCTGTTCAGTTCTAACCCGATAATTTTTTTTTTTTTTTTATATCATTTCCGAGGAATAAAAAATTTTAATTCACAAATATCATGGCAGTATAAAATGGCGGCATTGTTTAAATAATACGATGTTGTGCTTTTCAGATCCCAACATTGAGGAAACAGGAGAGCAGCTGCGCAAGTCCAACTACGGAGACACGGACTGCTGCTACACCCACTGTGGCCCGAGCGGGGAGGAGCTCTGCTCCCGCTGCCACCACGGGGCCACTCTCCCCGCTCAGGACCAGCCCCACTCCGCCCCGTGCGGATCCCAAGTGCCAGCTCAAGCCCCCTCCACCCAGTGCGGGTCCCAGACCATCGTTTCTCCCGCTCAAACCTCCTCCACCCGACGGACTACACCCGATCCTGTGGTTATTATTATCTTCGCGTGGTTCCCCTTTCTATACAGTGCGTACAATAACATAGTGTTATCTCCGAGGCGTAAGGACGCTCGTTATTCGTTGACTTTTATCGTCTTATCGAGGATTATGAGAATAGTTTGGTGCACGAGGTTATAGCTCTTGCGTACTGCGCGGTCGCCCCGCCCGCTCGTCGGATCGGAGCGTAGTGGGCGGTGCTCGTAAGTCTGACTTGTAAACAAATGTTCGTTAAACGGGTGAATATTCTGTAATTACTAGTTTTTAATTCAAATTGCAACAAACCAACGGTGGATCCATCAATTAGTGATATCAATATTTATATTCGGCACTTGTTAACACTTTTGAGTGACAAAAATCTTTCCAAGTTACAGGATACCCTTGATATGTCATCGGCACGGTCATCACGGTCGGCACGGCATCAGTCCAATATAAAGCTTTTGGTAATATAGTATAATCAAGCCCAATTTCTACACACGCACAAGTGGATAACATTTCAAATAAAACGTTAAACAAAAATATATAATTAGGTATTTGCGATTTTCAACTCTTTCATGAATTATAAATATTTTTATTACTAATTGTTGTTAACCACTTATTAGGCTGTCAAGGAGAAGGATGAATGGGAATTAATAATAATGTCAGACCCTTGATAGTTAATATATTTAATACTGAAGCGTAAAAGTTATTTTAAATGTTGAATCCATATCGGAACACATTTATTTTTAATGTATGTTTTTAAATAAATCATTGTGATATACTGTTTTCTTGAAATAACTATTCTTAAATAAAGCTAATAATTTTTTTTTTAATAAATCTAAATTCTACTCATTTAAAAATTCGGCAAATAAATTTTTCAGTTAGATTGCATTCAAATTCGAAACTATTCTTTAAACTTGAAACTTCCTCGGGAGGAACGCGAATTTCCACGGAATCTGTATATAAATATCAAACTTAAAATGTGCCAAAGACTGAGGAATAAAAGTTCACTACTCTACTTACACTTAAGTGATATTGTTGCATAATTGTTTAACAAAATGTTGTCAAGAGCGTTGTGGTTCTGTTGTTGATACTTTCCATCGTTGTTTTTTGTTCTTTTTGGGGCTGTGGACTATAAAATATCATAGCGCTGTCGATGATTCCGAAAATTTATTTAATCATTTAGACATAGTTGTACGAATATGTAATAATTAAAGGAAAATCCCTTTTGAAAGATTATTAAAACCGCATCGGCAGCATTGCATCTTTTACAGAGGATATGAACATTCTGTAGGTACTTTCTATAAGTACAGTGATAGCTATTAATATATAAGACAAGATGCACTCCTCGGGTGCCCGTGATTTATTTCATTATTGAACTTTGAAAATTGTGAATAAACCTTTTAAATACAAAGAGACATGATATTTTATATTCTCCGTTGAAATTTAACATTAGATCGATGGGAGGGGGCCCTGGACAGAGCGTTTGTGCATTGTTTGGCGGAATTAATTAATATATAAAGTAAACTTGATTGTTCTACGATTATTAGAAGTGTTACGTTAGCAACAATCAGTAGTGCAAGTAAAGTTAACTGTCCACAGTTCCCGACCGTGACGCAACCCTAGAAACATTATTTTCCAAGTCAGACTTCAGCTACGCAGTCACGTCCGCTCACCATTTTGTGGAAACTACTTGAATCAAAATCTTACCCTCTTTTTTATACGCAGCGTAAAATGGAAACACAAAAGTACGGTGTGAGTGCGTAAACGGTCAATTTATTTGTCAAATATTTTTTATGTTATAACAGTCGTCTTCACCATTGTGGCGAGGGACACTTTACTAACCACAATGTGAATATCACTAGTCCTTTCTCACTGTTCAACGGCAGGAATCAAAACTACGCAGTGTTATACACTCGTTTACTTGGGAGAACTGAAAATTAAAAGACACTTTTCTTACTTGCGACGGTATCAAAACAAAATCCAATATGCAAGTATTCTTAACTAACTAGAATTTCTCAAAATCTTTTTATTTTCTATTCCCCTCAAGTAAATACCTTACAATGTGTCAAAATTGTACATAGGGAAATAATATTCTCCACATGTCAGTCAGAATGTCACCGATTAAAAACACAAATTTCAGGATATTCAAAAGTATTCTGTTTAATCAATAACATGATTTGAAGGAAAAATACGCTGTCACATAAAAAAATTATGTAATATGTTTCTTGAAATGTCAATAAAGTATTTTAAACTATTTGAAAACCATCCTAAATGAAGATATTTAACTATCGTACGTGATACATATATGATACAACTTTTTTCTTCAAATCAAAACATATTGTTATAAACACCTACACTGTTAGTGTCTCGACAAATATATTTTTATTTACTACATCTCCAAAGATATTTAAAGAATATGTAAATATCTAATAAATATTCATAGCTTTGTGCTGTTAAATTAAAAATATAATATAAAGATCTATAGATGATGCTAGATTTCAGATAAAACACATTTGTATTACAATAAATAATGAGAAATGTGTTCATTCAAACATATGTATGTATTAAATTTAACATTTGTATAATATCAAATATGACAAAGAAAGCACAAAACGAATTTTAGAAATTGATTTGCTCGACAACAAGAGTCAATCTAAAAATTGTTAAAGCTCGAATCATTCTAATGCCTGTACGTAATCATAAAGCAAATAGACCGGTTGTCGGTCATCCTGTACTGGTTTCCAACGAGACGTGAGATGTCCCGAAGATACAACTGACAAATTAAAGAAATTACCACCATGCTACTATACTGCCTTGTCAAAAGTTATTTTTTGCATAAAAACTCCCATCGTATTCACATTTTCATTGTTTATGCTAAGCTTTGTTCTCTGTAAAAAATACTTTAATTTAACAAATAATTCAAATACAAATTAACTTTTTCAAAATAATTTATGGGATGTCTGTCTCAGTGCTATTACGTGAGTATCTCTTTTTTTATAAACTGATTAAAAGAAAATACGAGGAGATAACTGAGCAGGTCACGAGAGTCAAAAATATACAGTGAAATTCCGCTTATTTTGTATTATTCAATAAATTGTCAAACAAATACTTGATTTCAGTTATATTTCCGGCCTTACATATTTAATAGATGATAAATAGTTTAAATCATTGGACTAATGTATGATAATTTGTTGATGATTTATAATACTAAAACATTGAATATGACCAGATAAGTGGTGTTTTGCTGTATACCACGAATGATTAAGTCACATTACCGTAATATACCTTGGATATTCAATGAATAAAGGTAAATATATTAAGTATCCGAAGTAAGCTGACGGTATTGTGAGAAGAGTGTAATTGATAACATTACTGACAAGTGCAACACATTTCATATTGATATAACTGCTTATAGTTGTTGAATTTTATTAAAAAATACAGCCGACGTATTTGATTATGATTTTTCATATTTAAAAAACTGATATGAAAATATTGTTGAGTGAACGTTATAAAATATTTAATAATGAGAAAAGATAAATATAACTAAAAAAATATTTGTCATACAAATGAATTGATTTTTTAATACATATATATATCTTTGTAATTATTGAATAATTGTAAAGAAAAAAAAAAGAAAAAATTGTTATAAATAATAAGTGTGGTTGAAATATGATATTTATAGAATTTTAAAAAGGAGATTATTGTAGTTGTTTTAAATAAATGGTATAGTAGTTACTTAAAGATACCGTCTTATGATGTTTAATGGGGAGAGTGGGATGATTAGAGAAATAACATACAATTATTTCCAAACATGACATTGTCTATAGCGACAGGAATGTTACTTTGCAAGGTCAAGTTCTCATTCAAGAAACCATTCTATTTATTATCTTAACACATGTATGCGTGTCAGTGGATTCTGTCTCCAAAGCTTCAACTACACTGAAAAGGCCTCAAAGATGTCTGAAGACATGATAGATTATATTTTTAATTATTATCAAAAATTCTACAACTCGGCAGCCATCAAGTTTATCAATTTCACCTTGACTTTGATAAAATCATTTCAGCAAATGTATAATTTGCAACTTTATTGTTGACATGGCAGCATTTTTGATATGACAAAGTGTTTTCATTGAAGTTTTTAGCTGTCACACTGACACTGACGCGCTTTCTTATCATCAAATCTCTTTTTTTCTGCCTTATATTCCGCAGTAAATGTACAGTAATACTATTTTTGTAAAACAATATTTCATTTGTATATAATTACATTTGCTTAATATGGAAATATGCATTAGACACAATATTTCTCCAATTTTATAGAATTATTACTGTCAAATAGTTACATTTAAAATATATCTCGAGAATTGGTTTCATAAGTATAAGATTGAGAGATTATACAGCTATAAGCAATAAAGCTAATTGATAGGTATCCACGGAAATGAAATAGTTTTGCGGCACAACAGCTAGATTCTCCCCTGATATTTATTTCACGAAACGCACATCTTATATAATTAACTGATATTCTAAATCTAAAAACATGTTTAAGATTTTGATGATTTTTCTAACACTTGAATTAAATAAATTATCATTGTGCTGCAAATATAATTTTAATTATACAACGCATACACGATTGACATTATATTATATATTGTGGTGTATCTCAGAAACTTGTGATTTTTGACTGTATATAGATCGTATCGTATTAGTTTATATCTTCACTGGTCAATCTCTTAAATTAAGCAAACTGTTGAATGATTAAAAAGTTTATAAAATTTGTCCAAGGTCATCCGTCGATAGACATATTTTGTTGCCCAACGATAAAAAAATGATTACGATAGAAACCGGAAAAGCTCTGTAGCTGTAAGACTTACCGATAAGTTGATTTTATCTGTATTACTTACTGCAAGTCCAATCCTTGATCATTAACTTTACTCGACAAACAGAAAAATTCTAAATACATATGTTTGACATCATAACAGGCAAATCTTTTATAAAAAATTGTTAACTTTCAGGCATTCTTTATTTATGTTATTATTCTCAGGGGTTTTCAGACTTAGCGCGTCATAATAATTCATCAGAAATCATAAATTGTCATTCGTTAAAGGAATGAGTGCGATTTGCTAAATTAGAGAAGTGTTTGTAATTTCTTTATAAAAGTTAACAATATTTGAAATAATTTCTCTTACAGAACTCTTTTAGTCTGTAGAGAAAGCCTGCATGTTAGTACAAAATTTTGAAATAAGATCTTTAATGATAGGATGGTTATTGACTCGGTTAATGTTAGTGTCATATTTACAAATAATAATAAACAATAATTGGAAATTGCGAAACTGCCATTAATTAAATGTAAATGTCATCAGTTTGTAGAATTATGTGTATTTTATAGGGACACCTTCGTATATACAAATATATTTACAAATTATTCCAACCGGGCCTCAACACTCTTTTGCTACCCGTTCTTTGGGACTACATCCCAACTATGACAACTCATTGCTATTTCTAACAAACACAGTGCACTTTTATTATTATATCATGGGGTATGCTTATTACGATAATTTCATCAATAAATTGCTGAAAGATCAATATTTATAGCTTGGGATTGAATATACACAACTGGACTCCCTTTTACTGCGGTATTTCCAGTTCTTATTATCTTGCCTATTGGGAATTCTAGTCTTATTTGTATCAGAAAAGATTCTTCCTCTCACCAGACCCTCAGATTTCTAGGGATCCCTTCCGAGTTTCTTTTACAGATGACGAACAACAATTATATAATAAAAACTCTTTCAAATATGTCTCTAAATGTGCCTCAGCTTTTTTGTGATATAAATAATCTATAGGAAATTTGTAAATGCCTTACAGCAAGTTTTTGTTTCATATTTTGCTCACCGAAGTCTTCACTTGGCCATCACATTATCAGCCAAATTTGAATAATACTCGTAATTACGTCGCGTATGAGGACAGTATTACGTCACTTCCGTTTGTTTACCAAATAATATATTGGCAATGGAGAATTCTGATAAAGTGGCCGTACATATATTGTCAATGCATATTTCCAACTTCAGTAAATGAATAAATATATTTATCTGTATACATAAATCTGCTAATAATATATCTCGTGGGTGTGATTTGGTTTTTATATAGAAGTCATATTGTACGCCTTACGCATTGTTAATTGGAGATAATATTCCTTAATAAATCATGTAGATTCAGAGAAATTAGATAAAGTGGGTGTAACAACTTTGTTGAATAATATAAATTTCCGCTAGCAGTACTCGATCCAGATACTTGCGTTGGTTCTGTACTGTGTTGATATTGATAAAGCCCTAGAATCTTTTCAGACATGATCTTGATGAAGAACTACTTTCCTTCTTTCAAAAGTAAAATGTCTCGTTTCGCATGTATATCGCATCGCAGCCCTTTACTTCAGTAGCATTGATTTTATAGTGACCAATATTTAGTTTTATGGAAACCATTCAGCAAATGTAAATCTGTTATTTTGTATCGGTAAGACCATACTATAATTAATTATTAAATTAAAACTGTATATGGATAATTATTGATTAGATTTCATCTTGAATTGGACAAAATGAAGATTCCTCAGAGAAGAAAATGCTACTGAAAATGAAACCAGACTGTTGTCAGCATCACTGGAACTGTTTTGTAGACTTGTCAAAAATATCTGAATTACAGTTGGAAGCAGGATGGTGGTTGACTTTCAAGATTTAACATTTCCGCATTTGAGGTCAGTGATTAAAGTAAACACCACAGGAGTATTTTTCAAATTTTAGTATTGAATGTAATGAAATCAACTGGAAGAAAGACATTTGTTATCCAATAAAAATACCGAATTCGTAGATCTTTTTCTCTAATATTCTGTGTGTCGTCTTTTCTATTACAAGAGGTACATGCATAATCAGAGTACGCAAAAGTAACATTTAATATATTAGTGACGATATAAATTAAAGTTGTTCATGTGTATGAAATAAACAATATGATAAAACAAGAAATAAATAAAAAGTTGAGGATCTTAACTTCGTTGTAAGAATGTTAAGGCCACGACTGTTTAGCCGCACAATATATGTAAATTTTAAATTAATGAAAATAGTTGTAATAATTACATAATGTTTCTATTATTTACTGTTGGCCAATTTGTGAAAATTCTTTTTATTTCTCTTTTGCTTTGGTTAACGTGGAACTTCGTTACTAACCGTGGTTTTGCTGGATGTTGAAATACAAAACAAATGTAAAATACACAATTGTATGGAATTTAAACAACCTTTTTGTATACATAAATCATCAGTGCTCCTAAATATTAAATAAAAATGTATTATGAAAATGTCAAATAGTCTAAACTATTTAATAATTAACTCATTTGTGTTTACTGAAATGAGAAGAATTTTTTTTTTATCTTATCTCGAAAGATACAAAAGTGTTAAACAACACCTGGCAAAACCATAATGATTTATCAATAGCTTATAATACTTTTACATTACAATTTTGGAGGATTTTAACATCCTGATTTCAATGTGTCAGATTTCTACAGACTTTTTGAATATGATCAATAAGCTTATCAAGTACCAATGATTGTCTCCCCTGTGAAATACGCGGTGTGGTTGGAGATGCAATATGTTCTTTGCCTTTTTGTCACTCTTAACATTTATTTTCTTTTTCATTTGTATGCAATTTTATTCAGGAAATAGGAATCATAATTCTTATATTTCAACTTAAATTTTGATTCGCGACTCGCGTGATTTATCTCGGCATTCTCATTCTTACAAAAATTCTTTGTTGATAAAAAGTCTTTCATCTATAAAAGCACGAAACCGATATCTTTGTTTTACGGACATTCTCTCAATAAACGGCAATCCTGTTTTCTTGAAATAATGACTAGATATAAGAAAAAGGCTTCTTGAATAAAAAGAAATAAGCCTAGCCTTACATTAACGCAATATTAGAGTATAATAGCTAAATAGTTTTTTAAAATATTATTATATGTATTTTAATATATACTTATGAAACCGAGCGAGTTAAGGTAGTCGAGTGGCAGCTCGCTTTTCATTTTAAAGGAAACTGTTTTACAGCATTTTGTCATTGTTTCATCTAATAACCAAATATAGAGTAGGTGTCAGAAACAAAGTGTTCCTAATATGATGCCGATACCTCTGTAAGAAATTTGCGAAAGAATTGTCACTCTGATCAAAAAAAATCTATGAGAATTAATTATACAGAGGAAAATAACTACTCTTAAAAATTAATGCAATTTTATTACAAAAACAAAATAGTGTAGCTGGTTATTTTTTAACATTTTGTAAATATCAAAACTGATTATCAATTAATATTTAATCACTTTAATGTGTTTTATAAAATACGTAATATTTCCAAAAATGTTCCTTATTAAATCAACTTACTCTTCAATTTTTTAATTAAATAACTCCTCATAAATCATTCAGAGTGACCATCGTTCTATTTCAAATCTCTTTTTCCAAAATATCACCAAATTTTTATTGCATGTTTTCATCTATTTCAAATCTCACTAAAATTTTCTTTAAAATAAAAGCACTTGTTAAAAATATCACCGTCTTGCAAATATCTCAATATCGAAGATAACTATTACATTTTTGACATATTAATCTGATTTTAAAAATGTCTAAGTGTTGAAACTGCCTGATTACTTGTAATTTAATGTAAATGGAAACTCACAGAAACTACAGAACATTTTTTCTATCTCGACAAATAGGTTATAAGTATTCGTCTCCAAAAACCCCTCGTATTTCCACACTGTGTCATTTCAGTTGCTCAGTTTGATCATGCGTATGAAAAACTGTAGCTGGGCAAGAAACTGGTTTTGAATGGTAATGGGGCATCAAAATATTTAAGTATTACAGTATGATATTCAGGAAAGCGTGTTTATGGGCAACCATAACCTGGAATTATGGAAAATGCTGTGAAGATATTACTCTTGTTATGTATAGTGTTGAAACCACTTGCAGCTGACATTTGAATTGTTTTATCTAACCCATTATTTCAGTTAATGAATGTTTAAAAGTGGAATGAGGTGGATTACCAAGAAATAAACCAGTTTAATGTCCTCAGCAAGCAAACTTTTATACTTGATTAATGAACCCTGAACATTGGTACAAAGCTGCAATATAAGATATTGTGGCGCTGCTGTATTTTTAGTGTTTGTTTAATTGTTACAATGTTTCTACGGGAACACACTTTGGAAATGGATAAGTTGCTAAATTTAATGCTACAAATACTCCCAACACCAATACACGATACATTTTGAAGTTTAAACATAAGAATACAAAGAAATGTTTTTAATAAATTTATAAACGTTCCCACATGTTGTGTAAATGGATGTCAGTGTGGACTTTTGTGTCGCCTTCCATTTTGTCTTTCTTTAGTCAGATCGCTTTTGAAAGTTATTTTTATAAATACGGTATATTCTATGGAATGATTATCAAATTACGAACTATTGTTGTTGACTTCTTGTTTACGTTGTGAACTTTATGTTTTTTTTATCACAAATTCACTTAACATTTAGCAGACAGAATGAATATAAATTCTATCAAATAATGAATAAGTTTAATATTAATTGCCATTTTCTAAGGGTTTACGTTTTAAGTTTGTAGGTTTTATTTTTAAAATGAATGAAATTAGTGATACTTAAACAGTTGTTCATATACTTTATCAATTCTGCACAAATATATCTTTAAATAAACAATAATTACATAAAAGTCGAGAAAACATTTAAAAGAACCTAGTGACATTTGCAAGGAGTACTAACTTAGTCCACAAACCTAGAAATAACAAGAAATTTAAGATATTTTATTAACCATGTTATGTTTTATTTAACATGAAGTTTCATTAGTTTATTTCTATTGAACAATTATAATGTTGAATGTATATTAAAATAGAACTTTATAACTATTCGAGATCATCTGTTAATCCGCAGGATGTTATTTATGTTCCAAATTTGTGTTTTTTCAGTTTTACTTAATAAAGGCATGGTTAAATAAAAACTGTTATTTCTCCACCACCGGCATCAAGAGTAAGGCATCACAAAGGTATAATGTATATTTTTCCCTTTTTTAATATTGTAATGATATTCATATTTTAACATATTATTATAAACTTGACTTTTCAAATACTATCATGTTTCCATACTGCAATGGGTACCTGGATAGTTATACTAACTAGAAATGGTATGCAAAATTGATAATCAGTCCGTGGTTATAGATTCAATGAAAATAAATCGACATTACTTAATTATGGTTGTATTATGATACTTTTATGTGGTTTTTTTTTCCAATTGGAAATTCTAATTTTATACTGATGTGTAATTAATTACACATGAATATAAAATTAGACAAAGACCATGTTACAAGCTACCACAGATTTGTACACAAATATGTCATGATAATAAACATCTATAAACACGTCAATGCATGCGTGAGCGCTATCTAAGCGAGAAAGAAACAAAGTTATACGACCACTTCATATGCTAAACAATAATGCAACAATGCACTTGACTTCAGTTGATGCATGGTATCAGTTGTATGTGTTGTTGTTTTATATCGTACTTCAGTTGGATTTGTTTTATTTGGATAACGTTTTTATAATTGATAAAAATGAGTGAAATCAGGACTCAACTTAAAAAAAGACATTTATAGCCAGGCTCGTGAAATTGTTTTATGTGTATACAAGTTTATGAAAAAGGAAGCAAGGAATACAGCCATGTGTTACTTCATCTGAATAATGTACAGGAATGTGTTTCTAAAGCTACCATTGTGGCTCTTTGTACAGTTAAACGTATTTTACAAGAAGCGAAGACGTTAAAAGAAACATCAGGGCCAAGTGCATTCTCATCTCCGAGAAACAAGAATAGTCCTGAAATCTAACATAGATGACTTCTGTAAAGCTGCTATTTGTCGTATTATACATGACTACCACGTAACCGATAAAGAAATGTAGAATCAGAAATTTGCACCTGAAAAGTACTTAATGTACTAACATAGGTTTTAATGGTTCAGTCAGCACATTAAGGAAGGTCATTCGTATATTAGAATTTCGATAGGTGCAATTTGCAAATAATCGCAAAATGTATGTATCTTGCAAAATGTTAAAAATCTCTCTCCAGTGACATATCTTCCAATTCATTGGTAATCTAATAACAATGAAAAAACTGAAATTATTTCTTAACTTTTAACAAAAAGAAACATTCACTAATTTACAATTATTTAAATATTTTGTATATATATATAGTCAGTGCATTGGGGGCCCAAAATTTTTGAACCCTATAATCCATTGGCGTAACATTTTTGCGAGTATCAATACCTTTCCCAGTTTTTATAGTAATCCACAGCAAGAAATAGAATAACAAAATTCATTATTATTATAAAATCATTTCTCACGTGTACTATTAAAACATGTGAAACTATTAGCAGTACCTCCCCAATATGTCAGGATAGGAACCAGACCATCACCGCAAAGTGCAAATCATCTTAAAGTATAGAGATAATTTTTTAAAATGCATATATGTTTTTTCATGAAAATGTGAATATTATATAAGACAAGAGTTTAATTTTAATTTAACTATTTATTAGATAAACCACGCAGTACTAATATTTGTATATGTATCATATACAATACTTATTTAGTAGCCTCTTTTTCCATTCTGCATTGGAGCCCAATTTTTGTAATTATGCCACTACTGTACATAGTAGCTTTGTAACAAGTAAAAAACTTTGCCTCGGAGCTAAGAACCTATTGAACGCTACCCATATCAACAGTTGATACGGTATAAATTGTTTTTTGTACGCGGCCGTATCAATAGTTGATACGGCCGCGTACAAAAGTTGATATCGGCCAAAAGTTGATAGTTGGCCGCATATCAATAGTTGGTCCGTGATCACATAGTCCGCTTATTTCATACATACACTAAAAGATTCCTAATATTTTGACAGTGCTGACGACATCTTCAGACATTTCTGGAAAATAAAAACGTACTTCATTAAAAACATTGAAAATCTGTTACGTGTTTGCTGTACCGTTATGTATGTTTTTGTATGGAGTTTATGTTTATTCATTTATAAACATCCTACAGGTTTTTTACAACCATGTTTTTGTTTCATATTAAACGAGATAACCTGTTATCTCTATCTGAGGCGATAAATCATGTGTAAGTCGTCTATTTTGATGATTGAATGTGTATTTGGGTATTCAATCAAATGTGCCGCATGTCAGTATGAATAGGCTGGAAGTAGCGTTCAAAAGATTAAAAAATATAATATTAGTTTTATACCATTTTATTATGTATATGCACTAATGTCAACTAGTCCAATAGTCCGATTTTAAAGTTATTCCTATGTAATCCCAGCCCTTCTCTCCCACCCCCTAACTGATACTCTGATATGCTGCTGCTCTTTCATCTGTACTTAGGCTAATCTGTACTATATTGTCCTGAAGAAGATTGGATCCAACCAAAACTAGTTAACATAATAAAATGATTTAAAACTAAATATATATATATATATATATATATATATATATTATATATTATTTAATTAAACTATTTCTCTTTATAATATAATAATTCATCAGTTTACGGGACCCTAAAGTACTTACTTCTGAAAAATCAAGTGAGATCTAACAGAAATATTTAACAACAAAAATTTAAATTCCAAATTTACAACCTAATCTAACCCTCGTGTTAATAGAACATAATAATAACAGCAAAATTATCACCATAAGAATACATGGAGTTTATTCTTGAATCATTATATAATTCAGTTTAGACTTGTAAAATTACCTAATTTAATTTGACCATCTTATCTTCTATATATAATATCTTAATGTCATATACAGGGAAATTTTGAAAGGAAACTGATAATATTGGAGTGTGAAAATCCTTTGAAATATTTTAATTAAATAGATATGTGATATTACATTAAAGTTTATTAGTAATCTTCCTGTTAAATAATTTCATCCGGATAGGATGATACAAGTACATTGCACCGACAATACTGCACTCATATCTGTTTTTCCGATTCGCTTCCTGTCTTTACTTCAACCAATGCAAGCTTAGGAAGGTAACGGTGCATCTAAATATTATACTCAGGAAAGTGTGTTTATGGTCAACCATAACCTGGAAATATGGAAAATGCTGTGAATCTTGTTATATACATATAGTGTTTAAGCCACTCGCAGCTGTCATTTAATTTTTTTTTTATCTAACCCACTATTTCAGTTAATGAATGTTTAAAAGTGGAATGAGGTGGATTACCAAGAAATAAACCAGTTTAATGACCTCAGCAAGCAAACTTTTATACTTGATTTAATAAGCCCTGAACATTGATACAAAGCTGCAATATAAAAGATTATGGCGCTGTATTTTTAATATTTGTTTGATTGTATCAGATAAATATACATCAGCATTTTTTTTTTGTTATGGTGGGCACATTCGCCTTTATTTGACAGGCACACATTCATTCCACCTTGATCTTTTATTTCAACTGACATCTATGGAAAAAACGGAATGATAAAGTTACTCTTCTTTTATGCTTGACAAAAACTGATTTCGAACTCATTTCGAAAACTGATCTTGAAATTTATAAAAATAATATTATATAGAAAAGAATCTGGAAAATAGAATTAATAATAAATGTGTTGAAAAGCACACTAAAGAGTGAATATGGATGTTTATATTTATTTATTGATTCTCTATTCGTCACAAATATGTGAAATAACACTTAAGATATTTGAGCTTAATTTACTTTGCCTCTGCTTTACTAGGCATGTATTATTACTTATTTGGTGTCTAGTCTATAAGTTAAATTATAAAGATAATAATATAACACAAGGATAACCCAGGAAGTTAAGACCATTTGTGCAGAGTTACTGCGCAATATCACGCAAATGAAGATGATTTTCTCAATCAGATTGTTACTGGTGACAAGACCTGAGCATCTTGTATCACCACTGAGGGCAAATATCAATCACTTATGGTGAAGATTTTCTGGGATCATAACAGCATTCTTTTAGTGGGTTCATGCCAAAAGGCACAACAATGAGTGCTGACCCTCACAAATCACTCTTGAAGGGTGGATTGCCCGTTTAAAAGAAGAAGTGCTGACCGATATGGCGAGCCATCCAAAATCGAGTGAAAAGCTTTATCGCAGCATTATGCTTCTAAATTTCTTCTTCCACGGCACTACATCCCAGGGTTGGATTCGGCCTAATCCACAAGTGCTCTCCACCGACTCCTATCCCTGGCCATTCTTGTCCAGTTACCAGACCCTCCCATCCAGCTCCAGTCCTTCACCTCTTGACCTGTCTCTAGGTCGCTTCCACTGGAGTATCCACTTGGTCATGATCTCTGGTATCCTGTTATCTGGCATTCTTTCTACATGACCAGCCCATTGCAGTCTTTGGGACCTACAGAATCTTACAATCGTTTATTACTCATGATTCATTTTTATTCTCTAAGTTCCATTTTATAGTGTAGGTCCATAATTTTTTTTAATAGTTTGCGCTTAAAAACTGATAATTTGTTTTCTTCGATTTGGGTTAGGCACCACGTTTCACAACCACAAGTGACCACCGGTCTTATTATAGTTATATATATATTAGCAGTTTGCTTCGTTAATTTCTATTGTATTTTCTTCTAAATTTCATGACTTGAATGTTTATTTTATTTCACAAATTGAAGCTTGCAGTTAACAATTGGTTAAATAATAAATGGAATCTGGAGCTGAACTATTGTTACTTTCTAGTTTACCTCATAATTGTTGCCTTTATTCATGTTATGAACAATTTATCTAATATTACCAATATATAAAAAAAAATGTTTTTTCGAGATCGAATATCAGGATGACGTAGCATATTTTCATCCACTATATTTTGCATTAGAATACGATTTGGCATAATCATCGCATTTTTCACAATTTTCTTCCCTGTACCCTTTTCATATACACACTTATATCTGGATAAGGGATGAGTGGGTACAATAAATTAAGAAAACCTTAACACGGTGACGTTCTGCTGCTTCAAGAAAATGAGGGAAAAATGTTTTTAAAATAAAACACATTTTAAACAATTATCAAATGATTAATTATTTATACAGATCTTAAGTACATTGTTTTTGTTTTGTTAAAAAATATCATTCGTTTAGAAAATAAAAAAGCACATAAATAACATGATTCGTATAACTATACTAAAAAAAGCTATATTTATGTTAAAACTATCATGACATAATAATAAATATAAATAATACTGATCTAAACAATGAAGATCCAAGCATGTGAGAAATAATTAACGCATATTTTAAAGAAATAAATAATGAAAGAAACTTATACAGTCCACATCGAGATGATTAAAGACTTTTTATATTTTGAACTAACATTAATATGAAAAAAAATATACAGTTATAGATGAATAAATATGATAAGATTCAATCATAGCGTGTTCACAATTATTATATTTTTAGAACACAACATTTGAACAAAACAAGCTGCCCAAAATGTAGCTATCCATAAAGTAAGTTCTTGGATAAATAAATTAATCACTAAATATGTAATTGCTAACTTTTGCCTTACAAATAATGTAGTCTTTCTTACAGAGTTCTTTTGTTTTATCACTGGTGAAGATTGTTTAACTAAAATAATAATGTACATACATATTTGAGAAACTGAGTATGAGATTGTTTTCTTCAACCTGAACACACAATAATAACTAGAAAAAGAAACATAAATTAAAATTATTTTATCGAAAGCAGCATTTTCAACTATGAAATAAATGTGAGCAAGATTAATTATTATTCATGAATGCTCATAAAAATGATTTCACCTTCTTATGGTTTTGGGACATTGTTAAAGTTAATAAAGTATTCATATATGTAAGTAATAAGGAACTGTCAAACTGACTTGTGCAGACGTATCATAAATATATTCCTGATCCAATACACATCTTTTGCTTCTTCTGCTTCCATGTTTCATACAATGTCAGCTGTTTATTAAGCTTCCAGACATAGTTCTTTTAAAAATATATATATTGGCCGTACCAAGTAGAAAAACAACAAAGAATTCAAACTGAAAGTTAAAAAGTTAAAAAATCACATTTATATTGAATTAAAATTACAAAATAAGTGTATATGTGTGGGAGCGATGATTCAAATCCACCACCGTCATCGCCACTACCACCGACGATACAGGAAACATCTGAATCCGAGTGAACGCCGACAGTTCACGGGCCAACCTCGGGCCGTCCCCACGTGACTTTAGGTTTTGATAATTGGTCATTTGATAGAAGGTACATGTGTGGAAAATTTCTGCCGAGCAGAAAATAACAAGTGGAATGAGATTCACTTTGATTTAAGCGTAGCGGCTACACTAGACCCAGAAACTTGCAATTTCAACCCAGTGGAGCTCCGAGTCCTGAATGCAGAATCTTCGAAGCTCCCAAGAACCTTATAACAACAGCATTCGTTGTGTTTTAGGCACGGACCAGTTCAGACTCTCGATCCAGAAGCTTTGGAAGTCACAAGAAGAATGTTAGTGGACCCACCAACATCCCTACCATCACCAGGATTCGATGTGAGCTAAACTCACGACAAACAACGGTGCTGATGTGAGGTTGGGTGGGTCCACTGATGTTCTTCTTGTGACCTCTGAGGCTTCTGGATCCAGAGCTTGGACCAGCCCATACCAAAAACACAACGAAGGCTGTTGTTATAAGGCCGCTGCATCCGCTGTCGTTCTTGAAATTGCGACAAATACTACTGCTGATGCGCAGCTGAACTCTGAAGCTTCTGGGTCTAGTGTCGCCACCATGCCCTAATCAAAGTGAATCTTAAAAGAGACGCTAGCTCTCAGCTCTCGTTCCACTTGTTACTTTCTGTTCTTCAATAATTTTCCACAGAAGTACCTACTATCAAACTACCCATGTTGGCGGGAGCCTGGCCCTCGAGTCCAGATGTCGCCTGTATTGTCGGGTAGCTGGTAGTGGCGATGATGGCAGTAGATTTGAATCACCACTCCCACATATGTATATGACGGGACAAATTGTGTGTTCGGCCGAAACTTAATTTTTTTTATAAATTACAGAAAACTAGACAAAACAAATTGTCCATGCCCAAAAAAAGTATTAAAAACTAAAAACATCAAAATGCTCTGAATTACAGAGTCAATTGTTGAATTTGGATTCATCTTCATTATACAAATTGTACATATTTCAAAGAAGACTTCTCAATCGTTCACTGTTTATCCTTCATATTATATATTAAGACTTCAAACATTAATTTGCTTTCACATTTTACTAAACTTATTTGAAAAATAATTTTAGAATGCATTCCTGTGAATGATTTCAGATTCTGTAATTCATATCTTAAAAGATATCCAAAGATGTAAACAGCATGTTAAAGTAGACACAAATCTCTTAAGGTCATGCGGAGACAGGATGATTAAATAATAAATGTACATAATTAGTAATAAAACAGATTTTAAAATACTTTTTTGGTTCTTCATATTTGATGTAATTAATAATACTTGTTTACTTATCTACCATCCTATGAAAGGACTTTCATATTAGATTTCTGTGTATACTCTAACTGCAGCCTTAAAATTTATAAAACTGTTATACTTCAGAAAAGATATAATTTAACAATGCATATTCATCAAAAGAGATACACCTAATTTAAATAAAAAGATACAATTGTCAAATTAATTTTATTCATTATAAAACCATATTAAGGTATCTAGAAAGAAAAATAATACTGCTCTAATTTAAGTACTGTTCCAGAATACTTTTAACTAACTAATAAACGTAAACAAACAAACACAGGCTTAAATAAAAACAAACACAGATCGAAATGTAAACAGATAAATTCAGATAAACGTACAAACAAATTGTTACAATCTATACACAAATATGAATAAGGTGGCTCATATTGACAATTTCAAATAAATCAACATCATTATTTTGTTTGCTTATAAGTCACATTGGCAAATTTACAAACCCGAACGTTTTGAATCCAGTCAATGAATGAGTTTTCAAATTGATTCATTCAAGATTTTGCTAAAAGGCGAACAATTGACATTTCTAAATAAAAAGAAGAAGAAATCAATAACAGTGTTTTAGAAGAGCGCCTTTCTAAAATAATCTTCGACAATAGCAATTTTTCAATGCGACGCTATCCATTTGCAATGTCTTGAATGAACTCAGGTTAATAATATCATGTATAATGATCGGGCTTGTTACAGACCTGGTACCAGGGAGTATTCCCAGTTAGCGAGAAAGCGGTATATTGCGGAAGTGCAATCGGCCAGGATGTTATCAGTTATGAAAAATATCTGTTGTTAATTAATAAAAAAACAAACATGTTCTTACGCAAACATTCACCTACGAGACCCTAACCATAATTTTAAAGTTTTTCAAAAAATATTTTAATTTCACATACATTTTACGAAAGTCTCAAAATTGTCAACTCCGTGTGTAGGCCCCTTTTGGGTCCAATCAACTCGACCCTAAAATAAATCTTAAATATGTAACACAACAATTAACCACAAAATTGTTATGTTCCTCGAATAATGTTATTTGATTTAATATTTATTTTCTTATTCATTACACTGATTCAGATGCTGGATAAAAATAAACACTTATTAATCACCGATTATTTACCTTAATCCAGGTGTGTTAAAAGTATGTTGAATTATATATATGTATTATCATTCATTGCGTTACAAACATTTATCACATAATACATATATAATCAATCACCTACAAGGCGCTGAAAGAAACGAATGTGGAAACGCATGGTGGCCAAGCTTTCGATGAAACAACCAATACCATAGTGAGGATTGCTGTAAATACGCAGAATGGCCATTTAAAGAGCATCAAACTTTCTTACATTATTCAAGATAACAAAACTGAATATGTATCAACAAAGGGATACATATTTAAAAACATACATCAATACAGAGATTATTCTAAAATGATAGAATGAGTCAGATTAATCTGACAGCATTGAAAATAGAGATTTTCAATTATTGAGAAAAAATTACAAAGCAAAATTCTTTTCTAAATCCTGGAAACTATGTACATACATTTATAATATGCTTTTTGATTAAAGTTTGACACACTCGGACCAAAATGTTAACTTTATCTTATATAAGAGAGGTCTCCAATGCATTTACAATAACACCCGTGTTTATCCAGAAATCGCCTGCACGTGTATAAAATTCCATTTCCAGAAGAGAATCACATAAATGTGGTGATAAAAGTGACAGAGTAAGATTATGATTATGAAATTAATTCAATTAAAGGATGCTGATCCAGATTATAAAAATGTAAGAGAGATAACTTTAAAAATTTGTATTTATTTTACCACAGCTTAAAAATACATGGGTTTCATTCTAGTTATTGGAAATCTCAATTGATTCGACATGGAATGTATTGACGCTTAAATTTGAGACTTATTAGTTATGATTGTACAAATATTCCGATTCCAAAAATCACGTATTTGCAGTTTGACATAGTACTTGTGCATCACTTATGCTCAAATGATGCTCATTGCCCAGCACTTATTATTAAAAGAAATTCCTGTCATGATTTGTACTCTCCAAATCAGACTTTTGAAAGTTGATGCTCTAAAACCCCACTTGACCACCAGTCTTAAGAGTGGAAGAATCAGATGCTACAAAAATAATATTGAAACATGTAATAAGTTCATACAATCAATATGAATCGATATTACTGAACATTTTTAAAAATATATAATATTTACAAGTTAAATTTCAATACCTACCGATAGCCCAATTGAAAATCTAGCTGCTGGAGGATGTATTAAGCGCATAAAACTTCATCAAAACTAAAAAGATTTAATTACACTTCGTGCAGTTTAAAAATTCTTCACCATGATGAGGAAGAACATATTTACAGAGCTACGAACAGTACAACAAATGTTTCATTTCAAATAACAATTTTCTTTTATTTGTGAAAAAATTATATTCATTAATAATCATAATATAGTAAAACTCCGTTAATTTGTGTACCCATATTTCGTATTTTCACGTAATTGGCACTTTTTCAAAATATTTAGCCCTGAAAATACATTTCTACCGATAATTCGTAAAACCTGATTATTCATAGTTCGTATGCATTTTTTATACCCAAAGTAAATAATTTGTTCATGTAATTCGCATATTCACGTGTTTTTAAATCCAAACTCGCGGGACACGCATTCATCATTCATTTGTGAACATCTGTAGCTGGTACCGCCCACTATCCAATCACGGCGCTGTTCCTTATCGCAATAATGGCGTGCTTAGGCTCGCAGGATCGGAGCCGAACTGAGTTATATCATACCTTATATGTATACCAAATTCTACAAACGTTTTATAAGATCTGTCATTATTTCAACAGTGATTGTCGGTGCGTTGCGAATTGTGTATTTCTACTCACCCTTATAACTCCTTATTAAAATAACTTGAACAATTTTCATTGAATCTTGTAAATTATAAATTAATTGTGTGTAACAGTTCTATTGATTTTATATCTGTTTTTTTGTTTATTAAATGTTGTGATTTTTTTAATGTAATAAATAAATAAACTGAAACCTCTTTATTTAAATACATAACATATTTTATATTCTTTTTTTTCGCGTCTCGTCCTCTAAAATGGTACCAACATTTTGTAATTTATGTAAATCATTGACCATTTGAAAAAATTGTATTTATTTTAAAAACTGACAAAAAATTGATATTAAAAATAAAATTGACTGAAGAATTCGTATCTTCTCTGGGTTCAAACTTAAAAAATCATGGGAAAATAATAAGCTTCAACAATTAAGGCCAACGAAGAATGAGGATTTAAAAATATTTCACTATTTTTCACGCACTTTTTAATATTCCAATTTCTTGCCCAATTTTGAAGGAAAAGGCGAGTTCGACTGTTAATCATTTGTCTGGGATTTTGTTGCATCAAGTACCGGTGAATAGCTTCAAGAAGCCTGTTTTCCATATCGAGTTCGCCACGTCACCACATTATTCAGGAGAAATTGGTTATTTGATAAACATTTCGACATAAAATGCTGAAATAATAGACAGTTGCCTTGTTTCAGTATGAAAAACATGCATGAGAAAAAATGTGGACGCAGTTAACTGACGCGTTTTTTTAAATTTCTTTCTAATGTTACCTTAAAAAAAAATTGTTCCCATTATTCGTAAATTTTTTTAAATTTCGGTCCTGTGAGTTACAAATTAACGGAGTTTTAATGTAAATAGAACTAGCATTTTTTTTTCATACTTAATATCACTTTATGCCAAACAATTGTTTTATAACTATATTAAAAGTATCTGTCTAATCGGTTCACTTGTAAAGCACAACGTAGTTTCGAGAATATTTTTATTTTATTTTATTCCCAGGCAAAAATGCCATGTAAATTGCTGAACAAAAAATATTAACATTATGTCTATCAATCAACATTAATAACTGATGCAGATTGATATATCCCTCTACATCAGATATTTAATATAAAAGTAATCTGATCAGGGCCAGCCTGAAAAATTACAGGGCTGGGTGCAAAGTTTGGGCGGGGGACAATCTTATTTATTTATTTATACCTACATGTTAGAGTGAAAAACAGGAAAAAGTATTTTCCGAATATTTTCAAACATAAAAGACCCATTTAAAACGTTTAATATTTATTTCACAAAAATATTGTTACAAATGTTTGCAATAGATAGAACGGATGTATGCAATAAATTGATAATAAAACCAACGCACCAGCACAATTCAATAAGCCCAAAAAGCATTAATTCAAAATGTACAAATAATCAGATTTACAGGCTGTTTGTTTGCAAGTAGCCTGGGATTGAAAAAATTGGCCAAACTTTGTATTTTTCTTTATTTATCTGTTTTGAGCGCGGGGTCTCACTAAGCGCGGAACTAGGACACCCTATGCACCTGTCTCAGACTCGCCCTGATCTTGATATTATTTGAAAATGCACACATTTGCACAAATTATTAAATTATTTCCATAATGCGTCATTTAATGATGACTCCATTTGAAGAACACAATTTTTATAAACATTATTTTTGTACTTGCAAGATTTTACAATACTGGGTAGGTTTTACTGGTTCATATGTTGAGGTTTCACTTTGATACTCTTAAAAACCCAGATCAGATCGTATAAATATTTCCTTAACACCAACTTAACCATCATGAGAAAACAACCCATCACCTCGGAATTGAAGACAAAATAACATTTGAAATAATAATCAATATTCTGTTTACAAAAAGTGAAACTATTAATACACCAAAGTACGGTATGTATACCGAATTATGTTGTAAGTCTGTAGATAAAATGTATGTGATAAATTTCGAGTCATCGATAGTCAATCAAAACAGCTTTGTATGTAATAAATAAACCTGTACTAAAAAGCATTTGGACACAATCTTACGTATACGTATAGGTAGACAAAAAATGAGCAATCCTCTTCCAACATTAATATTAACAATAATTCTTTCTTTTCAAATTGACAAGTATCTTTTACAACAAAAAGGCTTTTATAATTTATCTTCTTATTTAGAATCTGAACTGAACTTTCAGTTGTCCGGTTATACACAAAATTCTGTTTACTACCTGTTATGATGGTGCGCTGCAAAGTTCCTACTTTTTAAAATTAGCAATACCCTCGTACGTAGTAAAATCAAACAATATAAAGATAAAAATATTGAATACATTCTACAAATACAAAAGAAATGTAATTTGAATTCTCAATCTTATTATTGAGAGACAATAGACATGGCTACTATCAATGCAAACATTATTTATAATAATTTTCACATCAATTCTACAAAATGGAGATGTAGTGAGATTTTTACAATACCTATTTATGTATTAATATTGTCTATGTGCCTTCATATTTACCAATAGTTCAGTTTGTGAAATAATAATTCACTTAACTGAATCTGAAATAGCAGCCATTTTTAATTATATTACAATGCATTTGAACTTCTTACATGGGTTAAAATCTCAGTAAAACAATAAGCATCTTCTATATATAAACTGATAAACTATCATTTAACCAAAGAACCGGAACCTGTGGTTAACTCCTCTACCTGAGCATTTATTGAATGAGAAATATAAGTTTAGCATTTTTAAATGTTACGTGTTTGTGGCCCCGGCTGAAGGAACACATATTGATTACCTGCTGATCCGACAAGAGTTTGATTGTGTGAGGGTTTTTATGAAAATTGATGGACAGTCATCTAATGAGTGAATGCGATTAATCTCCTATCACATCAAGAAGCCCGCTTATTAAACTTACTCCAGCATCAACTGCAAATAAAGGTGAAATAGTCACAAATCTACATTGCAACTAGTTTCAGTAGATACATACAGACTCCTGATAGCAATGCTGCTATGGGAACCGTCACCACCCAGGCGAAGATTATATTCCTGAAAAAAAAGAAGATATTAATTACTACTACAGCCCTGCTTCAAAGGCATGAAATAATTTACCTTTGGTCATTTACTATATTCACCTATCAGCAATAGCCAGTTCAAGTGAAGTGATTTTTTAAAATGTTAATTTCAGAGTAAATCCATAACAATATTATACATATATGAATATTTGTTACATAAAACAGTCCTAACGTTCACTGAGCTGAATGTGTATTTACTAAACACTCTTGAGCAATGTTCCTTCTAAATTTGGATTACGGTGAGCACATAAAAATCTTTTGTGCATTTTTAAGGACCAATGCTATTATTTGTGCACTGGGGGGAAAATAATAAAAACATCACTGTACCAGTATAAGACTACTGGCACGGCCACAATTCTAATGAAGATGTATTAAGACGCATAATTAAGTCAAGAGAATGAATAACAACTATCGAGGAAAGCTGCATACTGAGGAAACATTCTCCACAATAAAAAAATTGTTATTATCCGGGGAACGTGTTAATTATTACATTATTATCCCGGTAGCGACCTAATATTTTTTCGATAAATAGATTTATTCTATATACTTTTCTAGTTGATTAATTTAATTTGTATTAAAAACATCACAGAACTACATATATTTTGAAAATGCAATTTCACAACAAAAATGTTTTCTCCTTAAAAAATATTATATTGTCCTCGAGGTGAATATTCTTAACAAGGCTAAATAAACTGTGCAATATAGTATTACAGTAGAACCGCGTTAATTCGAAGTTCAAGGGACCAAAAAAAAATATTTTACAAATTTCGCGAAGCGATCACGTAAAAATCGCAAGTCATGAAAAAAGCCATTAATTTCGTGAAAATATACATATTTTGACATATTTCACAATATCATCTCGAAAACGTAATATTTATTATACTAATACAAAATCTCGATGTTTATTATTATATGTAACTACTGAAACTAATTAGTCTGAATATTAGATCTATTTCTCGCAATAAGTAAAGATCCTACCTTTAATTAAAGTTCACTATAATAAATAATATAACACTAAACTAAAGATAATAAGAATAAATTTTAATATTTTTAATTGTCATTCATGTTCCAGCTTGAATAAATCATATATTTTCATTGTCTCATTTTTTGAGTCGTCCGCAATACAAATTTTACCACCGCATCAAAATGGGCGCGCATTAATCGGCCGGTGTGTCGGGATCACTCGAAAAATTTAATCGCAGAACATCCAATACATAAATATATCTTCCCTAAAAGGCTTTGCTGCAGCAGTTTCTTCTTCGGATTCATCACTTCCGACGATCGTAGATTCCGTTTCATCGGGAACATTGGGGTTGTTAATTATAGAAGTTGTCAAATGAAACAAAATCTTACAAAAATTTACAGGTTTTAATATTTCATTGCTCATCGAAAATTCTGCAATACTGGCGATCAGTATTTCCTTGTCCACAATTTCTTCTGTCGTTGACTGAGGTGCTAACCGTTTGCATTTGAAATTGTTTGCCCTTTTCCATGCAGTCTACTCGGAATTATTTTTGTCTAATAATATTCCTGAATTATTTGCATTTTACCTTTTACATCCACTGCGTTTTTTCCGGAACGGGGTGTAGCTGGAGGGTGCATGGTGTATTCACTATGCGCGGGAAACTTTACTTATTACATTAATATTTAATGTTTAAAACTAGATTCATTATAACAAGCACTTAATTAAAAATAAAATTTATGAGTCTAAAATTTGACATGCTATGATATCTTCTAAAACAATTACCAACATGAAGTCTTGGATTGCATTCATAAGTTCCGCTTTTGCGAAAGCAATTGGTTTTGGTTTGTGAACTTACCATTTGTCACGCTGAAGACAGAGCCTGACATGTATGCAAAATAGTCCATTTTCGTATGTTATCACCGGAACATTAGTTATTCATTTGAATTAAACACGATGATATTTTTTTTTTCAATAATGAACTTTAAGATTTTGAATAATCTCCTGATCAAGAAGCTGAAGAACACTAGTTGGTTTGGTGGCAGGAATACAATACCACATTCGGCATGTTCATTACAGGCATAATATGAGCTGAGTAATTGTCTAATAATAATAAAATTGTCCTATTTTGGGATGCCAATGTCGTTGCAACCAGAGAAGGCACTTTTTGAAAATTTCCATCATCCATGCGTCATCCAAGCTCTTTTGTTATACTTACATATGTATAACAGGGAAGTTGTCTTAATTGATGCCTTTGAAACACCGTGGCTTTGCGTATTTTCCGATTACCACTAATTTTACTTTATCCAAACCGTTCATGTTAACACACAACAGAGCAGTAAAGCGTTCTTTATTCACCATTACGCCGTGGCATTTTCCTCCTTTTAATGCCAATGTGCGGTCCGACAGCATATTGTAAAATATCCCCGTTTCATCCATATTGTAGATATTCTTTGGGTGATATTTATCTAGGACTTCTCTATTATTTTCCAACCATGATGATACTTCTCCCTCATTCACTATTTATACATCACCGCACATTGCGAGAGAACTTATGTTATATCTATGTTTAAACCGAAGAAACCATCCATTACAAGCCTTAAAGTCAATATTCATCGAATTTGCTAAAGATTTCGCCTTTTCTATTAGTAAAGTACCCGATATTGGCATGTTTGCTGCTCTCATTTGCAAAAAAAAAAAAATTTTTTTCCTAATTCCTCATGTTTGATTGACCGTAATCGAAAATGTGTAGTTATTTTTGAATTTATGGAAGGCTTCTTCAATCTTCATTCAATTTTTTTAAATTGTCGACAACGATGATCTGGAAATGTCGTATTTTAACACGATTTTACCTTTTGATTCAGATTTTTTATCGACATCATTAAGTAATGCCATTTTTCCTTTAATTGTTAATGTTTTATAAGGTTTAAGACACCATTACGCGGATTAATGGGTACATATGTAAATGTGTGAAATAATAAGTTAAGTTAAAATAATGTCAAGGAAAATGAAGATTATTAAGAACACAAACACAGTTATTAGAAATACAATCGTTCTCAAATACTTAAAATAATAAGAAAAGACATGAACAGCCTTTCAAAAAAAAAACATTTTATCAACGCAAACACAATTATTAATAAAAAGAATCAAAAGAGAAATTAGAATAGGTGAAAAACAATCTTAAACACATCCAAGTGAAAGCAATTAGTGCAAACAATGTCTTTATTCTATGATGCAAACTGCCAAAGCAGCCAACTGAAGAAAACGTATACGGAATTTCCCAATTTTATCGCAATATAATACATAAAGTAGTCTCAAACACGCATTATGTCGGCAAGTATAGCGAAATAAATAAAGAACGCTTCAGACGGGCGGGCGCGATAAAAAAACTGTGTATTGTTAATATTTTATAACTTACTCAAAATTTTTAAATTTTGTGATTTAAAATGTATCGATTTATGACACGAGGGTCTGAAAATTATTTCAAACCACGAGTTATTGTGGTTTTCTTATTAAAGAAGTTGGTTAAGTGTGAAACTGATAATTTTGGTCTTGAAGTATTTAGAAATTTTGAATTATATCAAATTTCGAATAAAAGGGGTATGAATTAACAAAGTTTTACTGTATTAAAAAAGAATGTGGGAGAAAATACCTGAAAATCTTCCAATCGACGCCATCCGACTTTCCCTTCGCATAACCGACACATACAACAGAACCAACTTTGCAGTGCGTGGTGGAAATGGGAAGTCCAATTTTGGAAGCAATCAGTACTGTTAAAGCAGCTCCAATTTCTATGGTAAAACCACTGAAAAAAATCAACAAGTTTTAAAATTCTGAATTGTTGAATAGAAAAGATCAGAGATTTACCAAATTAGAAACACAAACGTTATTTACTTATAATATAATATATGTAGATGGTAAGATCGGTAATAGGTAGCAAAGAACTCGTAATCTTATTAACAGAAATGTTAAATGCTTACTGGATACACCACAAACCACTGCATTTTTGGCCTTTTTTTAAATATAACAAACTTACACACCACAACTTGGTTACAATGCAATTGTATATTGTCTGTATGTAATAATTCAAAGATTTTTTTTTAATAACTTACGTGGAAGGTGTGATCTCGGTAAGGTCCTCTCCGACTGTCTGTATGACACGGCGACCCCATAACCAGAGCCCCACAGAAATGCCGATGCCTCCGTAAAGCAGGATGAGAAGAGGAGTCTCCGACTTCTGTTGCGAGCTGCCCTCCACATACAGCAACCACAAACCCACCACTGGACCGATGGCATTACTATACAGAATAAAAAAAATTACAAACTTACTTTTCGTGTCAAATTAAATGTCATTAATACAATTATCAAAACAGAAATGGGTTAGAGTATTCGTTTATAATTAAACATAATATGTATAACATTTTTTGGTTTGCTTTGGTTGACTTCTTGCCAAATCTGTTTTAATTTATGTTTCATTTCTCCGCAATTTAATATAGTGTATTAATATATATAAGAATATCTCAAATTACTGCAAAAACTTTGGATAATAAAACATACCTGACATCATTTCCGCCGTGAGCAAAGCTACCAAACGTGGCCGTGAGTACTTGCAAGAATGAAAACAAATGCCCCACTCCGCTTTTCATCTCCTCTTCTGCACCGTGAATACCAATTCTCTGCCTGGGATCCTGCCCCCCCATCTGCCTCTGCTTCAGTCTGTCAGTTGCCAGTATTAACGGGGCTGCACTAGAATTTGGAGTCAACGATGGATTCATACCGGCGAGGTTGACACCACTGTCCACACTCTGCAATTTGACTATTGATTTCGCAATCGCTTTGCTTCCTGTGGACATTCTACGACCGCCATGTTCAAACCCACAGAATGCCGTCTTGTGCGGTTTTGGATGAGAAGGAATCTTATCTTCTTGATTGGGTAAGACAATGGTTACCTTCGTCTCTGGAGTACTGCTTTCCGAATCGATATTCTTCACTGTTTCATTATTAATTTTCAAAGGCTGGAACAGCTGTTTCAAGTTGTTTGGGGTTTCAGTCTTCCAATTATTTTCGTGAATGCCGTCTGAGAAATTTTTGAGATAGCCGCTACGGTTTGAGTCATAGCTATTTGCGAGTTCAGTTGTCTGGTTAGAGTCTACACTTTTCGAATAACTTAGAGTATCGTCTATGTATTTAAGGCTGGTTACCGTTAGATCTACATTGTTGAGGCAATTTATATTAGAATCGAGAATGTCTCTTCTTATCGGAGCAGCCTGAGGGCTTAGGCTCGAAGACAGAACACTATTACAATCTTCGACAGATGCGAGCATGGCTTTGTTTTTGTTGTTCATGACAGAAATACCGATGGATGGGGATTTGTTATCATTGATGAAACTGACTTTGGTATTATCGATGACAGTATTTTCCTCCGGAGATTCAACACTCAGGCGTCCCAACTCACTCTCTGTTCCTTCTTTAACTGTGGCTAGAGGAGGATTCCATTCATTAGAAGTCAAAGACATTGGTCTTTTAGCGTTATTTTCATCAGTGTTGTAGTTGGAATCATGAACAGGTGAATTGACCGGACTAATGTCTGTAAAAAAAATTAACTAATTATGGCACACCAATTGATTTCAAAAGTTACATATCATTATTAATTTATGTTTTGCATATCAAATTCTGTAATTAAATATTTAATGTTCGTTAAATCAATTACTTTTAGTACTTTTAATATGCTTTCTAAATAAGAAAGCAAAATAGCAATATTAACACATATTATTTACATGTTTTCCATATTAAAAAGAAATGATATTATTTGCGTTATAAATTATTATTCCTAGTATAAAAATTTCACTGAAAAGTATTGAATCACCAGGATGTTTTAAGATAATTATTTAATATTTGTAAGCAAACTTGCCGACTAACTAAACATGCTATCTATATGTTATTCTAAATAATGTATTTTATTAACAAATTTTATTTTGAAATTCAATTAAAAATAACTCTTCATTAAATAATAACCGTATTGTGCTATGTATTGTGAGAAAGGAGAAGTACATGTTAGTTAATTAAATTTTTTTATTTTCATTTTGCACTGTCACTAACCATGACAAGGTTCTCTATAAATTTATTGTGATTATTTTGCGTTCTTGAAAGGAAGCAGTTGGCATCCCCTTTAAGCTACGCTGCTGAGCAGGTCATAAAATGTTGCCCCACACTAAAAAAAAATGCTGATAAAATAAATAAACATAAAAACATGTCCCCAAATTTCCCCAAAAGATTTAGGACACTTCACAAAAAGAAATTTAATTGTTTCCAAGACGTATTAATATAAATTCTTCGGTTATACAATTAAACAGAGAAATCATCATCGGACAAACTATCATCTATCGTCGTATACTACAACTTTAAAAGTATCAATGTGACAAATGACATTTGAAGCAGCTGTGAAGAGTCCACCATTTTTAACTAACAATTAACGATTTTACCATCGGATATCGGAGAGTAAAATTAGTTTACTACTAGATGTACTTTCGCAAAGTAAATATTTTTTACCAACGATCGAACAACCTGTTTTCCCAATTTTTTAAACTTTTTAGTAACTATTTTTACCATAGTAAAAACTTACCACTGATCACATAAGTCTATTATTTAATTTATTGGTAAGCTGAAAACAACCCCTAAAATACTGAATTACACTAATGTAAACTAGAACACACAAAATTTCTACTTCATTGGAGTTTTTACGCTTGTTTACCGCTTAAAGAATTCAGCCACATCAGTTTAGTACTACTTAATTGTTTGAGGTGGAAAATATTGTTATTGTAACCGATCAATGCATTCTTAGCTTCTTGCACTAAACTCATAAGTTATTAGCAATTCTGAATGCAGTATTAATATGAAGAAAGTTACCATGCGAACCCATGGTGAAGCTAGCCCTGGTCTTCTTGGACTTCCTGGGGACCAGCAACAGCCAGGCTAAAAGCATGGCAAACAGGCCAGCGCCAGCACCAGCTATCAGAGCCCCCCACATTGGGATGTTGTCCATGTACAGAACTAGAAAAAATCAATGTATTTTTTAATACAAATTGTATTTATTATCTACTTATAGCTAGCTATCAATGAATAATAATGACTCTTATGAATAAAGATCGACAAATTATGATAAATCCTTGTCTAAAGAAATAATTATGAACAGTAATCCTTTGGTACACTGCAGGATTCATTACCACTGTCTTTACACAGCAGGCTGCTTTTATTAGCATATTATGTCCTTAGACAGGGCCAGCCCTAGAGAATGCGGGGCTCAATTGGAGCATTTAGTACAGTATTGATTTTACAAACTAATTTATAAACTACCATACACCGCTATTCTCCTAAAAAAGTATAGCTTTCTTCACTCACTCCAAAACAAAAAGTTTACTAAAGACCCAAGACAATTGTCAAATGTTTTACAAATATATGTTTTAAATATTACTTAAATATATTAATTAGAAAGATATACATATAAAATCAATTTTATCGAAAAATATTTTTGTTGCACCACCAGGAGTCGAACCTCGATCTCTTTCCAAACCGAGGAAGGTGCATTATCCAACTATGCTACAGCGACATTATTTTTGATGACAAATTTTCGAACCTATATGTTACACTTTTTCAAATTAATACATCTATTGTTCCATTATTTGAAAGTCATCTACTTTGTTTTTATGGAATCTCAAATACCTTTGAGTAAGCCGATAGCAGACTCCAGAATTAACAATTCATATTACAACTTCAATATCATAAGAATGTGTTCTCCTAATAAAATAGATATTTAATAAAAATAAATAATTATAATGTCTGGGTCCCCCCAGAGTGCCAGGCCCGAATTGGGCCAATTAATCCAACTGGCCTAAGGCTGGCCCTGTCTTCGAAAATTCAACTGATCAAAATCAAAATCTGAAGTCTCACAACAATTTTTGGTGATTAATTATATGTAGATTAAAAATTCATAAATCGGATGTGAATCCAATCGAAATTCTATGAAATTTTTTGATCTTGTCATAGGGCAAAGAGAAACAATTATTTTTCATATTTTGTATTATAATGTTTCATAAGTACTGTACAATATGAGCACGATCCCTGCTCATCTAGGGCCATGTCAATATTGATTATATTTCTTGATAAGTTTAATTATTATTATAATCTTCTTCATCACCGTATGCTCAATGCTGACCATCTTTATCCCCTGATCTGTCTGAAATTTCATGCACAATATGTGTTTGCGCATTATACATGTTTTGGTTGGCTCCTGCGTTTTTGAAAATACAAAGTATATAAGTAGTGTTGTGTGGGTACCACCACAAAAAAAAAAACTTCAACGGCAGAAATAATCATCATAATCAGCAGATCGGATTGCAGTCCAGGGGATCGCCGCCAGACAAACGGGTTAGTGGCTTTACCTACATAATACTTAGAGTTGCATACTTTGCTAATAGAAAACACAGAACCAAAACCAACTACTTATCGAAGGGTGTTTACTAGAAAAATATGTCTCAATCAATATGAGTCATGTTGATTACAGCGTTTATAGAGGACCCTGCTGTTAACTCCTTTATTTGGTGTGTCCATGAGATACGTAGATTCCACCTCCAGCACCACATCTCAAAGGTTTCCAGCGTGTTCCTTATTTTTCTTCTTCTTTCATACAGTGCTATGCTAAATACTAAAGATTTCGCAAGACAGATTTTGGTCCCTAGACATCACTGATAATAATAAACTTTATTAATTTTAAATAAAGACATTTTTTGAAACTATATTATGGTTAACTCACGCTTGGGTCCATTATGTACGATGCTAAACACATTGACGAGGATGGTGAACCCATAAAATAGTGGCAGGGCCTTGTATCCGTTGGTCAGTGGATGTTCTGTGTGCAGGACGCAGCGTCTGATGATGAAGTAAATGATCACGGAAACCAAACCACTCATCAGTGGAGAAATGAACCATGAGGCAACTGAAACAGGAGAAATGATCATCATTAATTTTAGTTTAACATAGATGGCGCACAAGACCAGTGAGAACAGATGACGAGAATCAATATCAAAATAAGTCCATCAGAGTGAACAAGCGTGTGTCCAAGCGAAGAGGTGTACCTTTTCAGAAAAACGCACAACGTGAGTCACACACATTTCATTTGTATACGTCAGGGGAATATTTGCATGTGTAGATTTATTTGTCACTTCTAAATTATTTAACTAGATTGTTCTTGTTAAAACATTAACATGAATTATATGAATTAACTATGAATATATTTCCACGTGGACATACATAATAAATACGTACGAGTAATTTGCATTAATTTAGCAGAAATTATAGTTATACGTAGCTTCTTTTATTATAAGGAGTATTCACTCCTGGATACTAAATTTTGATATTTTTTAATGTTTCCTACTGCAAACGAATCAAAATCAGACATGTCCAGTTTTTATAATTTTTACAAATATAAAGAAAATTAATGTCTACAGGACTAGCCTATCGAAATTAGACAAATATTGCTGAATTTCGTATAAAAATGTATTTAAAATTTGCTTGTTACTTCAATCGCAGATATGTCCAATAGACAATTAATTCCAATCCAGACAAATATGTTTTCAGCCAATAAGACAACAGTATTTGGTCATGTGACCTGTGGTTACTGGTCATGTTCAATATGATCCCAAATGTAACAGATGTGGTACAATGATTTTTTGCATTTTACTCATAAACAAGTAAAGTGGAGATGTCTGTTTTTGATTCTGGACCTCACAAATTTACTATTTAACAAAGTGTTCAATAAAGTACTACATATTATGTGTTCAAATTTATTTTTCTCTTATTTTGCTTTGAAATTGATTGATTATCTGGATTTTCAATTATATGGACAACCCTTGTCTCATTTAGTCTGAATAATCGGGATTCTATTATGAGCTAGTTACAAATTCCATTACAACATTTTCAGACGCTCTTCATTATGCCAACCACTTCTCAACACAACACAATGATAAAAAACAAAGATCTACTTATATGTGTACTGAACGTAATATATTTATAGTCAACATTTGAATGCAGACTGCGCTGCCTAATGATTTTTATAACAAAGCAGCTGTCGCTCTACTCACAAATATAAAGAATTTTATTTATGGAACTTCAACTGTCAAAAGCTTTCTGTCGGCCAGGATTTTATATAATTTATCAATGGCCAAAAGCTTACTTTGATCAATGGCCAAAAGTAAAATCCAATCAATTGTTTCTGACAATGTTTATTCAAGAATTTTTTTTAAACTTGGGAGAATAATTTCAGGGAAAACTTTTATAGAAAATTTCAATTTAAATGATGGGATAGTTCAAAATGAAGATCTATTGCCATCTTATCTGACTTATACAGCAGTCTTTGAAAGAAAGTAAACAACGATTTGTGCAAAGCGGATTAGGAAAAATCTAATCTTAGAAAAAAACAGAGAGAAATTCAAAGTTAATTTCGTAATTTGACAAGTCTTATCTTAAATATATTAGTTGGATTAATAATGCAGTTGAGACTAGTCTCGAAACTTGAGACTCACGTGAAGGAGAACAGAGGAGTGTGATCTGTCATTCGTTGTCTGTTATATTTGCTGATGCATATCAATCTTTACCATCAAATCTCTGAGATGGGAGAGCAAATTCTCATTAATACACACGCACCATAAAAATGGCAACAATGTCTATCCTAATATTAATCTAGGGAATATAATTTTTTCTTTATAATCCTCAAAGTTTTCTTGTTACTTATTTGGGGGTTAGGACGGTGGTTAAATGAAATAAATGTGATTGGTGTGTGTTGAGGTGTTTATTGTCAGTATGATAAAAACAATGAATATAGATAGAAATGAATACAGTGAATGAATGAGTGAAGAAGGTGCGTGTGTGCGTGAAATGAAATGAATTGGCGGTCTTGCTCGACAAGCGCGAGCCGGCAAGACCGCCGTTGTGAAACGCAAAAACTGGAGAGACTGCCTGGCGGTGAATGCTTGTGCCCGACTTGTGGCAGCAGCCGGCAGCGCTGTCGCTAGCGTCGATGCCGACTGAGATGGCGGTAGATTTGAATTATGATCGCCACACTTACAAAAATACTACATTATAAAAACACCCTATAAAATTATGAAAAATACTAAATTAAATCAAACTTCCCAAATGAACACGAGGTTGTTGGTTAAGAAACAGAAAACTCACCAATGGTCCCCAGCATCTGCCAGTGCAGGCCGGCAGAACCCTTAGCGACAAGGCTGAAACCGACGGTAGCCCCCACGATGCTGTGAGTGCCAGAAATGGGCAGCTTGAGGAAGGTAGCTATAAGCATCCAGGCAGCGGAAGATATGAGGGAAGCGAGACAACCCAGCATGAGCTCCTTCTCGTGCCCCTCGTACACCACCACGTCAAGGATGCCCTTGCGCATAGTGTCCGATACCTTGTAACCTATGACAAATAAAATTATAAATAAAATCATCATCTTCCACAAACTTATTATCTATGTAGTGTCTTAAGAGGGGTGTGAAAAACATGCAAAGGACAGTTTCATAATTGCAAGATGCATTAAGAAAATAGGTGAGTGGATGGCACAAAATAGACTTACATTAAATTCATCCAAAACAGCGTTACTATAGACTGCAATACCTTGAAGGCAAAACTTAATACAGGAATCAATGTCTGCGAATGCTAAATCTGCAGTTAAGTTTTTGGACGTGCACATTGATTCTGATCTTTCAATGAATACACAAATCAGCAAAATTGTCAGTGCATGCTTTTATCAACTGAGACAGATTAAAAGTATTCGGAGACATCTTCCTCTTGAAGCAGCCCGTCTACATATAAATGCTTTTGCGGTGTTACGTGTGGACTATTGTAACAGCATCTATTCAGCTGGATAGATTACAATCCATTCTAAATGCGGCAGCACAGATAATATATGGAATTTCCAAATTCTCTCATATAACATCCCTTTTACATGAGCTGTATTGGCTCCGGTTCCCTGAAAGAGTTGAATTTAAATTGTGCTGGTTGATGTACAAGGCGACACATAACATGGCGCCTCTGTATCTTCAAGAGCTTTGTATCCCAGACAATTTGAATGGTAGACGTCAAACTCTCAAGTCAGCCTCTACTTCAACCTCAGGATGGGTTGTAGAACCGACCAACAGTAGCCAGAAGTCTAAATTTTGTGAACGGGCATTTGCAGTGGTAGGTCCAAAACCGTAGAACTCTTTACCCTCCGTCATAAAAAATAGTACATCAGAGACTAAAAATGCACCTTTTCTAAAAATCTTTTCCATAAGTTAAAACAACAATTTTTAATTTTAAAAAAAAGATAATGTAGGACTATAAACAGTTTGTGTGTAAAGCACTCTTGAGGTGAAAATTTTTACGAAAATGGCGCTATACTTATTATCCAATATTATTATTATTATAATAAAAAAATGCTGTTAATGCATAAAGGTTGTAAAGAAGTGAATTTGTGCATACAACACCTTAATGCTTTTATAATGTATCGCATTGCCTGTAACTTCGGACACAGTTTGTCATATTTGAAAAACGATTGTTATGAACAGAATGGCATTTCTAAAAGGAGAATCTTCATACAGGTAGATAATTATTAATACAACCTGCGTAACATTCATATTAGAAATATTACTGTTTTTCAATTCGCTGTGTTCTGTGCAGGATTCTAAGGAGTAACTACGCAAAACTCTTTAAATCGATCAAAAGATATATTATATATTATACAAAGATAATCAATTTTATATACATATATATTTAGATATATAGGTATATTTAACTGCAGATGGTGACTAATTAGCAGGTAGTAATTAAAGTAATGTGTACAAAACTATTTGGGGAAATAAAGCAAAATTAAATATCTATCTGACAGATTATTATTTTATTTTTAATATTTTATTTAATTTTTGCAGATTTCCTAATTACGTACAGCTCAATTCAAAATACTGACTACAATACCGCTACTAATCAGTGTCATAATCTAACTATAATAATACGTAAAAAGAAAAAATATATATGGAAAAATCTATCGACAAATAATCACGGCGACTTGTACAAAATCAGGCACATCGCGATTATGCAAAGAGAATATAAAAAAATAACATCAAGTGCAAGTGTCACTCACCAATCAGCATAGCTCCAGCGATTTCAAAGACAGTAGCCAGGTAGCACGCCTGCTTCACCGTCAGCACCTTGGCGCCAACGCTGGTACCGAAAGAGTTTGCCACATCATTGGCACCGATTCCAAAGGCCAGGATGAATGCAACGATGAAACCGACAATCACGATCCACAGCACCGTTTCCGAGTATGGCTCCATGTTTATTATTTGAGGATAAGTAAACTAACAAAAAAAATCTTCCGAGATTAAGAATCCTTCAGAAGTGACAATGCTTGTAAACTACTTAAAAAAATAGTTAAAAGATTTTTAACAGATTTATTGTTCATTTTATCAATATTTATTATATTTTTTTATCGCACAAAAATAATTATTATCTTTAAATCAGTTTAATCAATATTATTTATAATATTTTATTAAGTAAAAAATATTTATCAATAGTTCAATTTTTATTCCGTACTTGAGAAAGTATAATTTTAATTTAAGTTGTGATTTAAATTATTTTAAATTACTTAGATATAATTTTTAAAAATTATTTTGATATCAATTATTTACTTGATTTTTCTCCTGAATGATAACATGAGGAAATGTAAACACAACAATTAAAGGTGGTCAGGTGTCGATTCTATTGAAAATATATGAGATCTTCTGAGGGTCGATTTGATATACTCGACTCGACACACGGACGTCAGATGACGGCGGGGTTTTTAAAGGTGTTCAGATGGTGTTGGGATACGAGGTGACAAGACTGTGACATCTGTAAAAGAGGGAAAAAATAATATTAATAATAATACGCTGAATGTGTTTGCAATTTTAGAAATATTCAATTCCGTATGTTGCGAATTCCATATTACAACGTACTATTAAATTTAAATAAAAAAAATTCAACAGCATAGCTGTAATTTTGTATCAACCATATTGTTAATATTTTTAAAATCATTTCAAATAAATGTATGATTTACATTTATTGTATCACATGTTTTTTTATCAAATGCGGGCAACGTTTGAATTATGTTTGCAAAATGTATTTAAATATTTTGAGGATTAGACGTTCGGTAGTTATGAAGCAGGGATGTTTGTTGTGCGGTTATGAATGATTGAATGTATGTGTGGGTTAACAGATGAATGTGTGTCGATACGAATCAGAAGGCTTTTGAAAGTTATGTTTCACAACATGTAATGTAATTAATGTGAGAGTCACTACTGTGCTTCAAAATTTCATCCACAACTTTCGTGCCCGTTTGAAAGTCACGAGTGTCTTGTGTGAATGTGGCTCGCTGTAGATTGTGAGAAAGAAACCACATACTGTTTCCACTGTTTAATGTAGTCTAACTATACAAAAGCAGAAGTTGACACGTCATCGTGAAATAATTTTTTTTTAAATACAAATTAAATATGAATAATATCTCAGAATATATTTTCGGCAAAACTATTCAAGACAACCCTGCTCTTTTGTATCAAACAATTTTGAACATTGAATCATCCACTTGTATAACTAAAACATACAGAAAAGTCTTCTATCTTCCTAATGTACTTTTGCCAGTTAGCAAATGATATAACACCAGTGTGAACATATCAAACTGTTGTCATTTTAGTTGCAGACAGATCGATAAACAAACTGCACTCAGGCTGATATGCTTGAAAAATAATCATCAAAAATAAAAGAGAAAGAATATATAAAAAGTGTGTACATAACTAATGACATTTTGCATACAATCTACAAAGTGAATACAGTGAAATCTACAATGAATACACCCTGCAGAAATCAGTGAAACTTTACACCTGCCAGGCGTTTAAATTCAAACACCAGTACATGAAATCAAACGCCTGGCAGTCATAAAGTTTTCCAGTAAGATTGATATTATCATCTTTCTAAGTGTGTTTAGTTGCAAGTCTTGACAATTACAATTTACTATGTATATAACATTGTTTGTAATTCTATTATTACGCACTGTGATTACACAAGAAACAAATCATACAATCTTGACAACTACTACGAAATGCTTCCTTGTAAGATGATTGCACAGTGACCATCAGGTCATGTCCTTAGAGACCCAACAAGTTAGTCTTATTTTAGAGAATACAAGCGTAGCTCAGTTTCAAAAATAATAAGAATAATATGTTCCATGTAGTCATGTCTGTTTTGGGAATATTTCCCATTCAAAATTTCTAAACAACCATCCGTTAAAAAAACATAGATATATATATATCAAATATAACGGACCATTTTGTGATCACGATAACTCCCAGAGTTCTCATCAGATTTTGGATCAAAATGGTGGCTGTTCAAATATTTTAAAAGTCCATAGCTCCGTTAATATTATTACTAGAGAAAACAGAAAATCTAATATTCACAATCATACGAAATTACCTAATGCTTGCGGCCAGTACAATTAGATTTTTTGTTTAGTAGATTATTATTATTGATTATTTGTTTTAACATTAATACGAAAACTTTGAGCAAGAAACAATTATAAGATTCTGTCGGTCCCAAAGACTGCAACAGTCTGGACACGTTGAAAGAATGCCAGATGGCAGGACAACAAAGATCATGACCAAGTGGATACTCCGGTAGAAGTGACCTAGAAGAGGTGGGCTAACTGCGTAGAAGAAGACTAGAGCAGGATGTGAGAGTCCAGGAACTGGAGAAGAATGCCTAGGGATAGATGTCAGTGAAGAGCACTTGTGGAGGAAGTCAAATCCCATCCTGGGATGTAGTGCCATGGAAAAAGAAGAAAAAATTTGTTTTAACATAAGTTATGTGTCTAAAAAAATAAGAGCTTGTTATTTGATATAATATCCCGTATTTTAGCCAGTGGGATTTATGATCGACCGATGATGAATATTTATTAATTAATATTACTGTAATCAAGTAAAACATTGCTTAATCACTGAAGAAGATTGCCAGATTTCTGTTCATATAAATAATTATATTACATTAATATAATTTATGCGGCACATTTGATTCAGTCATATACTATATTTAGTTATTCCGCACCTGCGAGTAAATAAATAAATTGTGGGCGAATGAATGCATGTGTGGGCATATATCAGATATTTACATTTACTGCATAATTAGTAATTCCACTTTAACATGTTTTAATATATTTGGTCAGTGTGTAAGTTCGCAATTCTATTTTATTTTTCACGGCAAGAGTTCTTTTTTTAACATACGTCAATATCATTTTAATGCCACAGTATTGTTTTATTGAATACATATATCCTTTTATTTGAGTTTAACCAAGGTGTTAGGGCATGAATTGAATACTACCACACACTACTACGAATTGCTTTCCAAGAAAATAACCAAAAATAACTCCATCGCATTGAGGTCGCAATTCAAGAAAAACTAATGGGTAGACAGCATCAAGTGATTTTTCAGCAAGACAATGCTCGTCCGCATACTGCTAACATTACAAAAGTGGCTATTCCACATGCGTCCTATTCTCCTGAGCTTGCTGCACCAGATTTTCATATTTTCCACTCTCTATCCAGAAATCATATTAAATGACGACGCTACTCTTCAAAAACAGGTTGACGATTTCTTAATTTCACCGAATTTTTTCACATATAGAATCAAAAAACTACCACATCGTCGGGGGTCAATAGTAAACAATGCACGAGAGAAAAAAAGATTTATTTTTATTTACTTTGAGTGAGTAAGTAAGATAATATAATGACAAGGTAAATCTCAGTACCATTAAATTATTTTACTCTGGACATAAGCTCAAGAATCAGTTTGAGATTGGTAAAGAGACAAAACTCAAACTCATGTAAAGTCCGTCGTTATATTTGACAGCAAGATTACGAAAACTGAAGTTAGTTTTCTAAAGAATCTGATTGTCTCGAGTTGAAAATTTCGCAAAAATCTCATTCGTGAACACGGGCCGTTACGCGAGCATCGAGACAAGTCTCATTCGTGCACACGCGCTGTAAATGTGTTATTACGCATCAGGACAATCAACTATACAACTCGTACATATTTCATCATACGTCCATTATATTTTTATCTAATACTTTTCATGGCGTTTAAAAACGTAAATTATTTTTATTTTTAGCTTGACCTTGTTTACATAATTGTTTCTGGAAGGGCGGAACGTATTTACCTTCCGCAAAAATAGCCTCCAAGTTCCAAAACAACAGATCCGACCCCTGTATAGTTAATTCCGCTATCAGACGATACATTGGCTCTGAGTCCGGATTAGGTCCAGGCCAGTACACACTTATTTACAGACAATAATCCTTAATTAATTCGGTGACGTCACACGAGGGATCTCTATAAAAGTATTAAATATGAAGTGAGACAGTGCTAATCTCGGCCAAAAAAAATATTATTTCTTTGATAAAAATGCATTCTGAAGTGGTAGGCTATGCAAAATAATTCCATTTAAAATAGCTGTAAGATTGACAACAGAAAGACATTTTTAAAAAACTAATCAAAATAAGGAAAATATTTTATTTTTAATATTAGCAAATTCGTCTTAATTAATTAATGTTCATTTTTATATAGATTACTTAACTTTATTTTCTCATTAGATATAAATAAAGCGTGTAAAATTAACCAATTAAATTTAAACACATGTCCTATTCTAAAAAGAAGTTTGAATAATTTTGTATCATTAAGTAAATTTCCACATCGTAACAATTAAAGTTAGGTACTAGATTTATTTTTATTGTTTTTTTAAAAACATTAGAATAACGTGATATATGTAAATGGTTTGGTTTAGTTAATTTTACATTCTGACGAAGGAAATGGTATTTTAAACCGGTCGGTGTGTTAATTAATTAATTAATTAATTAATTAAGTGATTAAAGAAACAAAGTTAAATAATCTATATAGTAATTACCTACTACGATGATATAATCAGGTGATAAAATTTTCAGAACATTTTAATTACAGTAATAATCGCGTAGCTCGTGGCTAATTTCGGCTAAAGCTAGAAATTAGATGCGACGCATGGGTATGGCAAAAAGTTACATGTTCAGACTTGACAAAATATGAAGAGACTACGGTATTTCAAGACAACGAAGGTCAGGCTTGTACAGTCTCCGGTGCATTCTACATTTTTATATAATAACCATATTTATATAATAAATAACCATTTGCCTGAAACGAACTGTTCAATTTTTTGGGCATCTTGCGAGAAGGGAAGATAGCTTGGAGAAGCTTGTTGCGGTGGGCCACGTCGAAAGACGAAGAGGAAGAGGAAGATACTCCACCCGTTGGACGGACCAAGTGGAAAAGGCAACAGGCACTTCTCTGGTGATAACCCTAAGCGAGAAAAGTCGAGAAGCATAGTCAAGAAGGCGTAGAATTCATGGAGATCAGTCATGAGGGACCATAGTGGATTATGATGAATAATCACGTATTCGGAGTCGCTGATTAATTCAAATAAAAACAAATAAATAAAGAAGTCAATAGCTCAAAATACTGGTACAGCTGGTGAATTTACTGAGACGATGAACCGACGGTAGAAGAGAAAGTCAAATGACAATTAATATGATCCTGAGAATAAATACGTTGATATTGTTTGAACAGAATAAAATATCAAATCGTTAATGAACATCGTCACCACTAGATAAAACTATCGGACAAGATGGTGGAAATGGATGAAAGAAGCATTAAGGCGTATTTAATAGAAATTAAGAACAATTATTACTAATTAAAGAGAACAGTGAAATCAAAAAAGAAGTAGACGATAAATTAATTTAAAAAAATAACACTGTAAAATTTGAAACAAACACATCATTAAGGTTTAAAAATAACTTTAAAATCCCTAAATGTAACACCAAACACTATCAGCTAAATTTTATATACCTAGGGATAAAAAATTTCAATAGCCTCCCTACACAAATAAAAGATATAAAAGATTTTAGAAAGAAATTAAATGAACACTTCAGAAGCACACAAATAGACAATAAATAATTATAGACTACAGATGTTATAATTCTCCATATAAAATTATTACAGTGTAACTCCCTCTCCAAGCACAAAAGCTAGTCTCTCTTTTGGAAAGGTAAGCGAAAAAAACCATGTAATTTTAATAATGTAAAAAAATACTTAATTCATGTTATAAAAAAATTGTAAAAATGTCAAATAAATAATAAAAAATAGATTTTATGAAATATTTATCGCACGACAACAATTTTTTTTGAAAAATTTATTTGGACATTATAACAAATGTCCATGTATTTTCCTATATTTTGCATACTTACAAAATATAATGCGTACGCAAACAAAATCTTAGACTATATATTTAAACTTTATACTTTGAAAATGAACATTTTTAATAGATACAATTCTCGACATTTCTCAGGAACCTGTAGTGTATAGTGAAACCCCGCAATTCGTCCGCCGCTCTACCCGTACAACTCGGCATTCGTCCAACATTTTCGAATAAAATTCGACTCGGCGTCGTTTGTCCGGAATTCGTACCTCGCGGTCCGAGTCACGTGGTCAGTCTAGCGCTCACTAAGCGTCATTTGTATAAGCTCCGTGGTATTTTATTGCTATCGTTGGTTATTTTTAAATATTTAGTAATACTACCCATGTAAAAAAATGTGTAATTCAACCAAGCTTGAAAGGAAAGCAGTAAAAACTACAAATGAACCGAAATCACCCCTGCATATCGGTTTTGGGCAGATCTGAGTTATCAATGCAACAACGTCGTATATCTTCTTGAATATCGAATGGTATATTAAACAACCGTATAAAAATACTATTAAACACAATTTCTAAGTGAGCTTCCCTGACACAACATAGTGTAGCATTCAAGATGGCCGACGCTCCGTCAATCTATCGACATTTGTAAAAACCGACATATGTATTTATATCTACAATGTTGTAGCTGGGGGAGGAATTTTGAAAGTGGAACTCGTGCCTTGGATCTAGCCAATCAACGAACAATCATCCGGGGGTCTAGAACGGATTATGCCGACCTTACATTATTTATTTGTGAAGTACCTAATTGATTTGGCATTCGTGCAAATCGCAACGAATTATGTACGAATAGCGGGGTTAAATAGCTTTTTTTTTTAAATGTGAAGAGAAATTTGGGATTGAATCGACAAGAACTCCTAGTTGCGTCCGAGCGCGCGCGAGCACCGCGCGCTGAACGTAGCAGCACCCGCGCAGCAGCACGCCGACGCGATTCCTGAATGACGCCTACGCCCACGTGAGCCCACGTGAGCCCACGCAAGTCCGAGCTAATTTTGGACAATTTTTTGACAAGTGGAGTGTTCGTTTTGGGCTCGTCTGCATTAAGGTGACCAGACGTCCTGCGTCAGCAGGGTCCATAGAGACCGTCGAAGATATCAACGAAGTTGAAAGTTACACCTTAACTCGGTGCTACCGTGTCATCAGAGTTGAAATTGAAGACATTCAATTTTAAAGAGATAAAGTTTTAGAAAAATGTGACAATTACTTATATTCGATACGGATAAGAAAACGACATAATAAAAACATAGTAGGTACGATGTAAAAAAAATAAAGTTATGAACACAAAAACAAAAATCATTTACATATTGTTAATTAGGTTTGTAAATATTAGCAATGAAACAGAAAATACATCGAACATATCATACTAAGCTCGGCACATTCTCACTATAGGAGAGCGTAATTTAGAATTGGTTTGACTTGTAGAAGTGCTAAAAAGAGCTTGTGATCATGATACTCGCGATGGGACATGGAAATGTATTAATTACAAAAGGGATAGAGACAATAATCAAACTGGTTTCGATAGATTTTGTACAAGTTTCAACTATTAAAGGTGCAATCCGTCTGTTTTTTAATTAAGATTGTAGTGAATTGAGGTTAAAGCTGTTTATTATTCTTGCATTCATTTTGTAACACTTTTATCCGCTACAGAACTGACGCACATCTGTTACATACAACCTTTATATTTCTTCTATCTCCTTTCATTTCTGTCACAGAATAAGGAGATATAATGTGTTATAAAAGAATGTCACTTCGCGCCGTGATTTATCAAAGTCTTCAATTATAATACAACGTATTTGTCAAAACTAATCATATATACACGACAAATATTCATGTTATATAATAAAATGGTATGGTCGAACAAACGACGGATTCATTTCGCCTAAAGACGTTGGTAAAACGAAAGTTCATAATCACATAATGTAGTAAATAGTAGACCCTCAATATTCGTCATTAATCCGTTTCCGAGGGAAGTATGAATATCAAAAAGGACGAATTTTTCCCATAGGAATTAACTAAAAATGGTTTAATCCGTTCCCAGCCCCGAATTTTGCCTATCTAATCGTTAATAAATTTAAAAAATTACTTGGAAATCATCGTAAATACATTTTAAACCACTACTTATTAATACTTTATTGCTATGACAGAGATTTACTTGTCGTAATGCCCTCAATACACTGTAGGCCTACATAAATATACGTCGACTGCCAAATTTACAACAATAAATCTCGGAGTCAACTCCAAAATTAACCAAAAAATAAAATCTAAAATTAAATAAATAACTCTGGTTCCAGAACACCGCGGTCACTTATTTCTTTAAAAAAATAGCTGCAAAAAATTGTTAATATTAAAAATAAAGTAGTAAACAAGAGATGATGCGCGCACTTCGAATCACCGCCCGAGACTCGCGTGCGGGACAAATATCCACTTTTCAGGCGAATATCAAACAAAAATTTCGACGAAAAAACAGTACAAATATCAACATGGACGAATATTGAGGATTCACTGTATTTAGTAACAGCGATTTATTTTAGTTGGATAACTAAACTTCTCAACATCACGCTGCTTCACAGGGGTAGATGTTATGGTAGTTAGCATTATAGACCGAATTCTTACTTTTCAAAAAAAATCTTATAAAACGTTATGTTCAACAGTCTCTCTTGCCGTATTGTCTTCTTAGATTGTAAAATTATACAGCTATCCTTTTCTACAAATTATCCATGACGTTAAAGTATCATTTGTGTCGAGACTGAATGGTTACTTAGAATAATTAAAAGCATTCAAAATGTATGGAAATCCTCAGAATTCCAATGAATAATGTTATCCCTTTTCATCTCATGCAAATAAAATCGTATAGCTGTCTCCCATTATAGTTATAAATAGAAGTTGTTGAGTTAAATTGTTAGATTGATAATGCCCTTATAAGGCGAAATACGTCTCAAGTAAATTAAACGAGTAGAATCAAAAAACAAGTGTTTTATTTTCACATATATGATAAACGTAGGTCTTTTTTGCTACCTTTCAAGACTACCACTTACGACTGCGATCAACTACAACCATCTTGGACTGGGTGATACGTGGTGGAGCGTAATGTAAATCTATACCTACCGCACGCCACTGGTGTCCAATCTAGACTTTTCCACACACCAGGGTCTCCTTTCGACGATGCTGATTCTCCAAATAATTACACAAATAATATATCTATAAACTCGTCCAACCAATCCCCAGCTGTCCCAAATAAATTTACGAAAAATCTGGTCACAACCTGGTCTGATGCACGAGTATATATATAGAGTATATATATAGAGTATATATATACATTCGTCAGAGTATTAAATTTAAAAGGATGCTGCAAGAGTTAAAAAAAGATAGATCAGTAATACGATAATTAATGATGCCAAGTTGTTGCACCGACCTTCAAATAAACCAACTATACAATGTATCGATCTTTTACAGACAACATTAAAGAGGGGGGGGAAGTACATTGACGCACATCTTATAAATGAAGTACACTCAGGTTCCATAATTTTCTAAAATAGCATAAAACTAGTTCAATAAGTTAAAATATACCGAAAAATGCATAAAAAAAGTTTATTAAATTGCATCTTAACATATTTCTTCCAAATTTATGTATAAAAATTTTATAAAAAAAAGTTTATCTTTTTTGCATATTTCATCGCTATATGACAATGTTGGGCATAATTTGCGAACTGGTTCGAAATAACTTTCATCACTAGAAGTGATAATCAGATCTAGATCAGATCTATGTCCTGAAGATAATGGATGATTCTTCACAAATAAAATTAGCCTCAACTTGGCATGTTGATTTTTCCCTTTTGACAATACAATCAGTGATTAAACTTTGCTAATTTTTTGTACAATTCCTGATATCCAGAAATGCAATTCTGAAGCTCGCGTTCAAACTTGAATGCCCGTTCAGAATTATCATCTTTTTCGATGGAATGGTTTGCCAATTTACTGCAAAGTTGAAGACCTTCTCGAATTACACTCGCACTGAGAGTGACCGGAATTTCATTTACTTCCGATCCATTTTCGTTTTCTTTTTCTTCGACGGTATCAAGAGTTATACCAATGATATCATTGTCATTCGTGACATTATCCTCGAGTAATTCGTTGACACCATTCTGGGTAAATGTTTCAAAACCTTCCCAGCCAATTTCATATGCCAAAGAAATTATTTCAGCTGAAACTGTCGATTTATTGACATACATATTTTTGTTATAACAGATGTGAAGATGTTATAATATAACATTGTAATATGTTTATTGTGCGGGGTGGAGTAGACTCCACCTCTGATATATACAGTGTTGTCCTGGCTACTTTGCTAGACTGAAGTCTGTGTTAAAGTAGCCAGTTTTGTTCGTGCTGTTATTTAAGATTCGACAGGAATAAAAATAGAGATAAAAAAAAATGTGTTGTATAATTAGTGTATTATGTCAGAATGTTGGATAGCCATGCATCTGATTGCCGATTCGATCGTATGTTGGGTCCATATTTGTATAATCTTACTGGATTCGAACGATTTCCAGTTGGTGCTGAGTATGTTGTACAGTTTCGGAGCTAAGAACATGTAGAATCTTTGATAAAATGTTATTGTTGGTCTCGGAACTGCAACGCATTCGGGCCAAATTGTTTCCCGACAAAAATTTTAAATTTGCGACTTATTTGTGAGATAGCAAGCGCAACATGATTTAAACAGTCCAAAATAGAAAAACTTTTGCAAACTTCTCCGACGTTTATAAGAACGTACCTGCAACACATCCGAATGTCGAATGCCCACTGATAATTTCTGAAAACAATGGAGGGAAGAAGCGCGTCCAGACATGCCCGACTTCACTTGGTTTCGGCTGAATTGTACTGGCGCAGACTGTGTTTGCATATACAGACAAAATGTCAAATTGTCTAATTGGTCTAAAATAGTTATTTTAAAAAAAAATGCTTTTTGAAATATAAACTGCATAACTTCAAAACGGCATAAACAGAGACCAGAGTGTATTCTACAATTTTCAAATTGTTTAGATAACGCACACTCAAAACCTGCAAAGTGCATAACTTACTTCATTAAAAAATGTTGATAGCTAGCATTAACATAAAGCGAAGAAATGATTTTAAAGAAATTAACGTATTTTAAATTAAAATATTTTTTCTTATTCTTACACAACCTATTGAGCGTCAAATAGGGTTATCCAAAATTCAATTCAATCCAAGGTTTAGAAGTTACTCGAACTCTTGTGATTTTCAGCAAAAGAATTGAAATATAATATTATTTTGTTAATTAGCCGTAAACAAAAATCTAGTAACTACATTATTACAATACACGTGGGCCAAATGAGACCAGAATGTATAACGGTCCGTGTCCACGGTATGAGGCACGATGAGATAAATCTCAGAGATTCAGTTGAGATGAATCTAAGTTGACATTTTGATCCGGAAATAAACTCAGAGATCACCGCTTGAAATTGATAAGACCGACCAGTACACTGCGTTCGATTTGGCATAGAGACTCAAAACTTGCGCACAAACGTCATCTAGAACCATAGATATCTACGACAGTTAATTGAGTAGCTTGTTGGTCTAGCAGTTAAGGTGCCAGCCTAGTGATCCAGTGGCCGGGGGTTCGCGCCTCGTTCCAAGAGACCTATTTTCATAGTACAAGCATTTAGTTTAGTTTGAAAATAGTAAGAATATTGATGTGACATGTATTCCGTGTACGTTTTTTAAAAAATGCTAAACGCTAAACACACAGAAGGCATTAAAATTACAAAAAAATATTCTGCTGCTGGAAAGATTCAAATTCACCCAACTGACGAGCATAACATCAATGGTCAACACGCGTGACGTGTGGAACGGGGCGGGTGAACTGCGAAAACAGGGAATTGTCTCCAAAGAATCTCACGGGAGCATAATCCATGTCTCAGAGATTATTTCAAATCGAAAATTTCATCCGTGGGCACGGGCCAGTTCGTAACATGAAATGTCCGGACTTCAAAATTAAATTTGGTTTAGATTATGGCCACTTGTGTTCATTCTTTCCGCAGTCTCCTTGACGTGTCTATATGAATAATTGCATAAAGGTGAATTTTCGACACCCGCTGTCAGCGAAACGAACACTCGCGAACAGATGGACTACTTGTTCGAGTGACACGTCTAGCCGTCAGAGGACAAAGTTTTGCGATGTTGCCAAATCGGTTATGGTAGCTTTCGTTCGGGCGAAATTCGGAAAGCGCGGTGAATCACAAAACTCGAAAATAACCCGCGGACTGGAAGCATTCTGCATCGCTCGCATCTCTCCATTCGAGTGTCAAGCATCAATTGCACGGGAAAATATGCTTTTAGAGAGTTTAAAAGTATCCATTCGATGTTCGATTTCAAGGATTCATAAATGGTTACAATTGTCAGTGTTGCAAAATAAAGCTTTGAGAATAATACTCAGAAAAAATAGATATACTCGAATCAGTGCAATGCTGAATGAAACATCTGAATATAATACCTTTAAGCAGAAAATAGATATATATCAATGGAATGGTATTTATTTATAAAATCCTCACAGAGAAAATATCGGTAGAATTTACAAGAAAAATTGATGCAAATCAACATTAGCACGAACATCATACAAGAGGAAAAGATAGACTGAGACTGCCATTCAGGAAGAAGGCTAAATCTCCGAAATCGATGATGTACAGTACGATGTAGATTTTTAATGAAATGCCAGAAAACATAAGAAAGGAGGTGAAACTACATAGATTCAGAATGAAACTAAACAATTATGTGTAAAATGTAGTAAAAAGGAACGATTTTGATCTTGTTTATATTAGAGCATATATAAAAATACTTATGTATGCACTATATAAATAAATAACACGTATTAATTACCGCGAACGTCATTTCCATGTTGATTTGACACTTGTATCCCGCTCAAATATCCTGCATTTTCATTCTCCTCACGAAATACAAAGACAACTAGACATAACGAACATAGACCACACTATAGAAATCAACATAAAATCAAACTATAATTTTACTAGACGTCAATATATCAGTTATTTATTTCGTTATTAACATTGACAATTCATTCAGTCGTATGTCGGTACACGCTGTTTCTATCATCCCCCTCCTAATGAGCATACTTAAAGGTGGGCCCTACTTTGGGCACGGCCAAAATCATTAAAATATTTTATATTTATGAAAATACAACAGAATTATAAGATCCCAAAGGCCGCTAAGGGCTGGTCATATTAAAGGAATATCAGATAATAGAATACCAAAGATAATGACCATTTGAGTGCCCCCGCGGAAACGATTTAAAATACACCAAGGAACACAGGTTATTAAATAACCATTATTATAAACAATACTTAAGCACACATTGTTACAATTATGATTTTTTTTCCTTAACTTGTCAACTTTTTAAACAACGCAATTTTTTATGTTTTTAATTAAGCGAGAAGTATTAAAACGCGTTACATGTCTCAGACACGTGTATCATAATACCCCTGCATTGAAATGTGGTTAAGTAAATGAAATAAAAATATTAATCCCCCTGGCGGAGAAACCGAACGCCGGTCTTCCGCGAGACAGGCTGAAGAGGCAGTCAGAATGAGACGTGAATATAGAAAATATCTTAAGCTCTTTAATAATAAAGCAACGAAATTAATCTTAAGAGTGTACAAATGAATAAAATATAAATCAATGCTATAAAATCTAATATAAAAAATTCAACATTATACATATACTTATGACACTTTGACAACACAGTTTTATAGGGGAATAGCGAGATGGTAAAGAACTCGCTTAGTACGTGAGAGGATAAAATTATTCCATATTAAAATTATTTTTTATAATAGGTAATATTTTGTTACGATGGTACAGCGAAACATTCATCCGATGATATTTCGTTAATTTATGTTAAGCCGTGATTGATAAACTAGTCCAGGGCTGTGACAATCAGTTCTGTCGTGTTTATATTTAATATGTTTTGTTTTTATCAGCCCGGCAATCTAAATGTTAGAAAATTTCAATATTGATTCTTTCGATTTTGTTGACATACGCGTGTGTACATTTCCCGCCATAGCAACCCGTTAACTTGACGCGGTGTCAAAGCTCCCATTGACTTTCAAAGATTGTATCCCGCGAGCCGATCTTCAAGCTTCAAACGGGTAAACACACCATCCACTCAATACGGCACGACCATGATCATAGCGGTAGGTACTTACGGACGTGTATAAAAAATGTGAACGAGTGTTTATTGTTTATTATTTCCGATTTGTTTCTGGTAAAAAAAAAAAATGGCGGCCGAACGGCCGTCACGCATGATTTTCTTTCATACGATTTATTTTTATTTTGTTAGTTTAAGCATTGTTAACGCATTCATGGGCGTGACGGTCTCAACCGTCAATATTTTTTTATGTCCTCATTTTAAAAAGGACGATAATAATGTCACACGGTGAAGAAACCGATAAGTAGACAATTGACAGGAGACAAGTGTACACATAAACAACTGCATAATCAGTCAATTGCTTCGCAGCCGTGTATTAAATAACGTAACCTGTCTTAAAGGAATGTATAATATGTATACCAATTATGATCAAGCATGCCTACAAACTAAAACTTTATCTAAACTGTTCTGTTTCGTATCCAAACTTGTAAAACGTTGATAAAACGTTATCAAGTGTCATGTTGGAAGACTACAAAAATTCAAAGTTATTACCGCGATCTAATTTTTCGATACTCTATGGAAAATTTGAGAAAAAATATATTTAAAAGCTCAACGATCGCATGCAAATATAAAAATGAGGTTAGAAAGTAGATCGATTCATTGACTGCTCTCATTATTTAAATGCAGTTGCTACGTGAGTTGTCTATGTGCACATCTGTCTTGTATGCAGTTATCGTGAAAGCCAATCATCGAACACGCCAAGGGTGTACGGATTGGATGAAGCTAAAGACACGGTAATTATATCCTATCTTCTCTGCCTACCCGTACAAGAGGAATAAGAACACACACACAGGTGTCTCAAAAATTGTGTGCATGGCGGACAGAATTCCAAAATTGAGCGGTTATTTGCGTTTTGAAGCGATCTTATGGAAAAAATTTATTCGGGATTTTATTTCTATCATCTCTCCGCTACCATCGTGATGTGAGAACGTATTTTGATAAAATTCTGCATAACAGAATCGGGCGAAGATTTAGCACTGAATGAACGTGAGCTTTTTTGATGAGAGCACGTCAAATATAAGATTTATGGTGCAAAATCGGCAACAAGTATTAACGGTGATTGATATTTGTTACCTGGTGATTTTTTACCGGTTATCGTCGAGTCACCGGCAAACCCAGTTACTCGATATCGTAACAGCAATAACATGTTCCACAAAATCGATCGAGCATCGCGTAGGATGCAAGAAATATCGGTGCCACCAGTCAAATTTAAAAAAAGAACCAGTTCTTTGCAGCAACGTTAAAAATTCTTGGCGGCGACATTTGATCGGATAGTCTTGGAACCGGTTTCAACTTCAGAAATGCATGATCGAATTCGATCAATTAAAAGAACGGTTCCTTTTGCTTTTCACAATTGAGATCCCCGTACAACAACACTGTACATAGATTTTTACAAATGTGTACAGTGGCGTGCAGTAGGTATAGATTTAGGTTATACTGTTACCAATAATATTATACAATTATATAATATATATGTACCATATGTTGTACATAGGATTATGAACTTTCGTTTAACCAATGTCTTTAGGCAAAATGAATCCGTCGTTTATACGACCCTGCCATTTATTTATTTGTAATTTTTGAGTATCTACCCACTATTCACAATGTTTTTTTGGTTTAGTTGTAATGTAAAAAAATATCTTCTTACCCATATAAAAATCAATATAAAAAATGCATAGGTCATTTTTTCAGGAGCGTGCAGTGCATACAAGCAAAAAAGCAAATGCATTACTGAAAATTCTGGGAAACAAAAATAAATTAAGTAATCCATGTTATAAACGGACGATTTATTACAATTGCGCTAGCGCCATCTGTGTACCAGTAGAATCTTTAATTGCTTGGTTCTAAAAATTACCACGACTACCCGCCGCTGCAGACGTAGCGCTATTGTCGACCTATGCGGCATTTTGAGCTATTTGTAATAGTAATTGCTATTTTTAAGCTATCGTTCTAATCAAGCCATACAATTGGCCACCTACTGAATTGAAAATTCCTTTCGGTTGATCCGTTTTGTACGGAGTCCTTACTTATGCTGTTTTTAACAAATATATTTTTTTTAATAGTATTTTTACACGGTCGTCTAATATACCATTCGATGCCTGAGAATATATACAACGTTGTGGCATTCATAACTCAGATCTGCCCAAAACCGATATACAGTTTGTTGCAGGGATGATCTCAATTCTCGGCGACGGGGGAAGGGTGCTGGGAGGTTTCAAAGATTGCCCCAGCACCCCCGTGACGATATTTCAAAAGTTGGAAACGGTTTCAAAAGTAACCGAACAAATGATCCGTTATTTATCTGGAAACTGGTGTTCCAGAAGAGTGCCGATATCCATAATCGCTAATTGAAGTAGAATGTACCAAAAGACAACATGAAGAATTTCATAATGTTTGCAATTTAATTTGTTTGCGTTAACAGTGCAGTTAAGTATTACGCAACATTAATTAATTAATCTATTGTTTCGGAGGTAAGTTTGTAGAACTCCATAATCACACATAGGATTATAAAAACACTTGTTTTTTTTAGTTCTACACGTTTAATTTCCGTGAGACGCGCTTCGCCTTATGAGAGCATTATCAATCTAACCATTTTAAATGCAACAACTTTTATTTGTATGAAATCTATTGAAAAGGGGGCAGCTATATAATTGTAAGTATTTAAGGTAATAATGGGAATTTTGGGGTTATTATACTCTGACACGATTAGAAGAAACAATTCTGTTCAAACACTAATGATATTTTAATGAAAGAAGATGGCTATACAAATTTATGTAAATGAGGTAGAGACAACATTATTCATGTTGATTCTTAGGGATTTTTTACAGGTGATAATGCCCCGCCCTTTTACCCAAATAAGTCGGCGCCAGACTGTATTTAGCTTAGTTCAATTTACATAGCTTAGTTCATAGTAGTGTATGTAGTTTATTGATAAAATTATATTAAAAATAAATATTATATTAAATAGTATGATCATTTAAGTAACAAACGTGCAGAAAAGCGTCTAGAAAAAAAGTTGAAAATAATGAAATAAAAAAAAATAATACTTACGGCACATCGTATTCCGACATGTATTTTCAAGAAGAAAAATTAAAAGAATACAAATAGTTTTAAAAGATATGAATTTATGATAAAAAGGAGCCTCCATTTTCTAACTACTAAGTGTTTGATATAACGAAGGGTTGTGCCCAATTTCGTGACTAAGTTATACGCCTTCCTGACTTCACTACCACCCTGCGCATTCAAGGCTGTCCTAGAATTATTTCTCCGAAAACGTAGCTTCGTCCCGTGACTTCAACGACCTGATCGCGTACATAATCAGGTCATCAAACATAAGGTACGATCATATATAATATAATATACAAACGATTACATATCATTACTTTCATCAAACCTGGATCGGCTAAATCGAAATCAAGATAATTAACGTCAAAGGTGAGGGGCACTTTTCAGTAATGTACAAAATGTCACATGGTATACTTCTTTGTATGTATGTTTCAGTCAGTCAGGATAGGGACTTTGGATTTCTTCTGATTTCCCATTTCACTTCTTCCTCCAAATAACTACGCACAAAACTACAATTATCTACAAAACAAAGGACTTCTTCTTCTTCTTCTTCTTCTGGGTGCCGTATTCTCATAAAATGTTGGCGTCCATTCTGCCATATGTCCTCTCCTCCTTTTTCATACTACACTTTCGACATCTATCCACCGGCGTATATTTACTACAGGGTGAATATTATGTTCCAGACCGATGTTGTTTTTGAATAACTAGGAAACGAAACACAATTTTTTAATTTTGTATTTATGTATCGATTATTTGGTTTATTACAATTATGCATGGAATATGAATTCGGTCTGGTGGCCGCCTCTGGCAGCTGCACAAATGTGTGCTCTTTTAACCATATTTTACATAACATCTCGCACACTTCACGTTCACTTTCAGCAACCTCATTTCGAATATTGTCCTGTAGCATCGGAGCTTGTTGGATTATTGGCGTAGACCTTTTCCTTCAAGTGCCCCCACAGAAAATAGTCGGGAACCTTTTAAGAAGATTGCGCTGTTGAAGACGATCAGATTTTATTTTCGGAAAATCCAAAAGTCACAAATCAAATCGTTTAATCTAGACTAATTTATCAGCTGTGGTTATTATTAGCTGAATTTGAAATTAAACGTGAACGCACCAGGTACGCTGGCTACACCGGAGGAGTGCTTAAACTGGAGAAAATTTTAAGAACATTATCACGATTATGAAATAAGTTTAAAAAAAATTAAGATCTATTTTAAAAACATTAAATTAAGCTTAGATATAATACATAAAGTAATGACATTTTTTCAACGGGAGAATTTTGGTGTTATCGAAGAACGACATGTTGTAAAGACTCGAAAACATCACTGAATTTATCATTTAATTGTAAAACATGATATTCAGGCCTATTCTCAAAATTGCAATATTGAAATGAAGGTGATTGTTACACCAACCCTCAAAAATAGTGTTATATTTGAATGAGAGAGTGAGTGAGGGAGATAAACGTACAATAATCTGTCAAAACTATCTGTCTATTTTTGAGGGTTGGTGTAACAATCACCTTCATTTCAATATTGCAATTTTGAGAATAGGCCTGATCATTGCGGTCAGTCTTCTGCTAGTTTGCAGTCTGCATCGCTCGGAAGCTGCGTGATCGGGACCAGTGCTCTCCTTGACCGCTCGCCGTGACCGCTCGCTGTCCGGTTCTATTCTCGATTAACATTGAATTTGACTCGATGTTATCGCACAACAAACACGAGGTCTCCCGCCTAAACCCTGGCTCGCGCTCAAGCTGAACGCTCACCGTCTAGCGCTCAGTTAGTATCTTGAAACTAACTTAATCTATCCTAATTAACGCAATGAGCGCGTTCGCATTATTACTAATTATTTGCTAATGTTTCCTATAATCTTCACATTGCCCGTTACGTCGGTAACCTGATTCGCCGTAAAGATAAAGCTAAATCTATCTACCTAACAAACGCGACGCAATGCTATCTGATTCAGTTTTACAATCAATTAAATAATATCTGGAATATGCGCGATAATTCCGGACTTCGCATAATATTCCGCGACAATTGAAAACATTGAAAATAAAAACACAAAACGAATTAGTCAGATTCTTGAACGAAAAGTTATATTCTTCACTCGTAGAAATATTTTTTTCAGCTTAGTATATCTTTAACGTCAAAGTTGAGTGAAAAACCCCGTCCATGAGAATGCATATTATACTGATAAAATAGCATTTTTACATTGTTATATAAGAACAATTACATTAATCTATCCGCGATTCTTATTTAATTTAAAACGTGTCTCGTAATACAATTATCTAAAGACGCCATTTTTATGTAGGTCTTGACAGCTTTTGGTTCAGTTTCTGTGTCTTCTCTTTATCACCAGATAAAAATCTCACAAGTGTACATACTGCGGAAATTTATCTCATCAAATCTCATTTCGTGTAATACGTAAGTCTAATTTTAAATTCAATTTAAAGATAATTTGTATATATTACTTTATTAAAACATAATAAAATGAATTCTACACAACAGCTGCCGCTGCAACATATGGCTTTAAGCCGTTTTGGCACCAAATACGTTCGCCGACTCGACCCCTACTCGCATTGTAGGTCAGATCTCGTCCGTGGACCAGCCCCAATTAAAAACAAGATCGCCGATCGTTCGCTTTCATAGTATTGTACAGAATGTGCCATAAGTTTTTGCACTTTTTTTTTTTAAAACTGTTTTACACAGAACGCGCGTTGTTCCCCCGTGAAGCGATCCGTTGCGACCGAATTAGTGAATTTCCAAGGGCCAAACCCCCGCGCGCTGTCGCCCGCGTGCCCCTCCTTCGCGCGGTTCCCGCGCAGAAGCGATTTAAAAAGTGCAAAAACTTATGGCCCAACCTGTATCACAATACCCGCTGCAACTCCAGTTTCAAACCAGTTCGAAGCTTCTTCGGCTTGGGACAAAAACATCGTCCCAAGACAGGCCCGTAAATATATCAATTTCCGTAAAAAAAAAAAAATTAATAATTACCTACCTAATTTTCAAATTTCTGACACTTGTCTATATTTGCTTCTTTTTTTTTAGTAGCTTCTTCGCACGAAAATGTGTTGTTTCTTTTTCACTTCATGGTCACAGTATGCTGTATTTCATTTACGGTATTAAGCAAATTATCATATGGAGATGGAATTATGCATATATATATTTTATAAAGCACGTACATTAATCAAAATTATAAAACGTGTTGTAGAAAATAAATCCAAAACAGATTGCAAATACAAATAATAGGCGCAGACCGCGAGAAATTCGAAACACAGTGCAAAAATATAAGTTTTGTGACAAATTGACAATTAAGGGGAGTAAGTACAGAAGTGCGTGGGTTCCAAGGTCAACAAAGTCTCACTACGTGACACGCGACAGCGTCATAACGACACCATTGCGCGCACACAAAATAATACAACTGTTCAAAGGTGAAACTTCCATGATTATTTTGTAAATTGAAACACCGTTTTATTCCGCTATATTTTATTATATAAAACGTTAGAATGTTTTCGGGAATATCTTCTTATTATCAATAATATAATTCAACTAAAGTTAAAAACATTTTGAGTCCGTAATTAAGGGCTACTTAATTAATCTGATGAAAATGGTTAACAGAGGGGACATTTTAACTCCACCCCCCACCTCCCTTAACTCCAGACACGCCCTTAATTACCGTGTGACAATGTTTTTAAGTTTAGTTGAATTGTATTATTGATAATGGGAAAATGTTCCCGAAAACGTTCCAACGTTTAATATAATAAAATATAGTGGAATAAAACAGTATTTCAACTCAATTTTTCTTTTTCTGTACGAGTTGTAAAAGATTATATTTTTCATTGGGAAGAGTGTGTCCAAAATATGCAGCTTTCCTTGATAGTTATTATTAATTCTTTTGATTTATTTATGCGTCGTTATATATCTTAAGGCCTCATCTTCAACCCAGGCCCTACCGGCAGCATTATACACAGGTATGGTAACATTTTTCTTATTTTTTCCCCGAGCGCACAATTATTGGTCATTAAAATTGCACAAATACATTGTTACAAATACAATACAAAAAATACAAAAATTGAGCACACCGTATTTCAAAATTAAATAAAACACTATGTATAATACAAAGATAATACGTATTGTTGATGAATTTTTCATTATTTAAGAAAATATCCTCCGAAACGATTAATCTGATTGACGGTAAAACACGCGGAGTCCACGGGTTAGTTAGCGAAGAAACTAATAGAAAACAGTATAAATGAATTACGCAATTCTAAACCCATAAAGGTAAACACGCACACCGCCTAAAGTACGCGTTACGCACTATAAACACATGCGCACAATTCGCTTCAATCTGCTCGCAAATTTAAACAATGAAGTCTGTAGAACCCGGGGCCAATTTAGGAGCGCCATTCGACACAATGGCGCCCACCGACCCTGGCTCCGGCACACCTGGCCACCGCCTGCACAGTGCTGCTGGACCTTCGTTCAATCACGTTGTATGCTAATATTCCAAGACGTACTAACTGTAATCGACGTACCATAAAAATAAAGAAGTAAATCTACGTAGAAAATGTTATTTGCAACAAGATTATTCTGTTAAGGAGAACACATTCTTATTGTGAAGTTGTAATTATTCAGAACATAGGTCTGTGATATTTCTAATACAAATTAAAAGTAGAAACACATAAAATCATAAAAATCTAGAAACATATAAAATCAATTTTATCGAAAAATATTACGGCTTTCAAATAATGGAAAAGTGTAACATATAGGTTCGAAAATTTCTCGTCAATCCACTGTGTTGGTATAGCATAATCAGATAATGCACTTTCCCCGGATTGGAAGAGATCCAGGTTCGAATCCCGGTGGCGCAACGACAATATTTTTCGATAAAATTGATTTTATATGAAAATTATTCTTAGTACCTACGTAGATATTTTTATTTAATTTTAATCCATAGTAAAACAGTAATAATGGTATAACAATAAATTCAAACAATCGAATGTTTTCTATGAATTACCAATAGACTAATGATTTTCAATCTTTTTTTCTATTGAAAGAGTAAGAAAAATAAGATAAAATTAATACGACGAGTGATAAATGTAAAGCAGAAAAAAATGTTGATGGAACGAGAAGGGGAAGAAAAATGGAATAGCGATATGTTTAGATTATTATGGTACATATAATATATTTTGATTTAATTGCAGTAACTGGGGTACAGTGTGAATTGAAATACAGAGAAGCTCGGTAGAAGAATGACTTTTGTTAGGCGTCAATGTTACCATGTGAATGACTGGAAGCGAGATCAGTTCTAGTTGTCTTAGATGGCACACAAATGGATAAAAGGAAATTTGGGCAAATAGTAAAAAAAAATTAACTATTTTTTACGGGGGGGGGGCAATGATATCACCTGTTTTCTTCGACAATGTAACGGTGGAATTTTGAAAAGAACAGATGACTCTGCAATACTGGTTTGGCTTCCATAACTACTTTCAAGAAGTGGTTCTGTATTTTTTTTCAATTTGAGAAACGTATTTGACGATACACTGAACACAAAGCAAAGTACAATATCTTCATAGTGATAATAGTTTTGAATTGTTTGCATAGGAGAACACATTCTTAGTGTGAAGTTGTAATTATTCAGAACAGACGGTCTGTGATATTTTAAATATGAATTAAATATATTAATCAGAAAGATATACGTATGAAATCAATTGTAGGTAGATAAATAAGGTAGATGGCTCTTTCAAATAATGGAATGATTAAATGTATTAATATCAAAAAAGGTAACATTTGTCGATAAAAAAAATTTCGTTGTAGCATAGTTGGATAATGAATGCACCTTTCCCGGTTTGGAAAGAGATCCGGGTTCGAATCCCGGTGGCGCAACAACAATATTTTTCGATAAAATTGATTTTATATGTATATCTTTCTAACTAATATATTTAATTCATATTTAAATTGTACATATACGTAATAACACTTATATGCTACATATTTTCAGTAACATAATATGTAACTTTGGTTTGGCTATCAAAGAATGACATGTTCGGAAGAATTGCAATTTAGCAGACTATCATCTATCACGCCACTCTTCTATTCTAACGCACAACTCTCGCCTCATCCACGCTTAATCATCTTCTCGTGCATCTTGTCGATTGAGGCTTCTAACAGGACCTTCCTATTTCTGGTGTCACCAACATACATTCGCGTCACACATCTCTCCTATCCTTTTTCTCCTCGTTCTGCGTGACCAAACCAACCACCTAAGCTATACTATTTTTAATTCTATTCACTATTCTATGATTAAATTTACATTCCCCTCTAATCTGTTCACTATTTATTCTATCACAAGCCTGGCATACGCCTAAATGAATTCAGTACACGTTCGTTACACACATCAGTGTAGATACCAGAAGCGCATCGGGTACCACTACCATTATACCGGATAAAAAGGGACCCACAAAGAGGACATCAATTTACACGGAATATGGTAGAGTCCGTGTTTCATAACTATGCACTTTTTAATACGGTTGTGTATAACATACAGAGTGTATTAGTGGTATCGGTGGCTACCCTTGCAGTGATTGGTTGACGGCGCGGGTCAGTATGGAACTGACTTTAGTGATATGACATATTTGTAGATATTTAGTTGAACGTGTAATTTATTAGAAATTTAATCAGCATTTATTGTTGTTCAGTTGGTGGTAGTTATTATTCCACCCATCAATGAAGGGCGGAAATTACAGGGCGCACTGCGCCAGCAGGCTTCTGCCGGGATTCGAACCGAGGCAGAATAATTGGCAAACCAGGGCTCGGCTCCAGCATTCAAAAATAATTGACAACTCTCAATCCCGGGAAAATAACAGTATTTTTTTCTATTTTGATTGGTAATGTAAATTGTACGCAAAACTGATGAAATTAGGTCATTAATTCAGAGCTACAACTACACCATAGAAAAATAATTGTGGAGCGTTATCGCCTCCACTCTGGTCATCAAGAGACCACACAGTGAAGGCGGTACTTGCAACGCAACTCCCGCCAGCCATAGAAACGTAGGGTACCGATTGCGTGCAACAATCACGACCACTTTACCTATCGACGTAGCTCGAGCAGCAGCTCTAGAAGCCGCTTCCAATCTATCTTAGTTCATTTTAACCTAAATATATTTGGTGAGTAGATTCACTTCTTATAACCTGTCACACATTCATGTCTAAATACATTTTTTCATATATTGCAACACAGATACGAACAACATACGACACTCCGCGATACAATAGAACACGATGGTATTCGTGTGAATATTAGGGCATCATCCTTACACAAATCGCACATCTTTAATACTTCTGATCTGGAGTCGACATACCAAACTCAGTTCGCACATGATATCATGAAGAAATCATACAATTATTGAACCAAAAACCGCGAGTTTTTCATGCAGGGCTGTCGCTTTTACTCTCGTCAACTACACACAAAAGAATGACGCTGAACGCAGCCGGCAAGACGGTACCCTACTAAGCCATGAGGACACACTGTACTAGCTGCGTGCGACAGCTTACACATGTCAGCAGCGCCCGGGCCAAGCTACTCTCTTCACTTCACATACTGACGTCCGCCACAGCAGCGACTTTCAAGACGCCTCCGATCTTCGACAGACAGTTTGCGCGTTTAGATTTAAACCTTAACCTTTGTAATAAGTTTGGATCTATACATTCAGTGCCAATAGTAAGTAGTTTCAACCCATAATATTATTATTGCCCACCTATTACATCTACATATCTACACATAGTGCATACGAGAACCAGGGTAGCGGTTGAACTACGGAGCAATCGTACCCTCACCCTCACACCTAAACCTGATGGCTCCACCGAGCCTAACATGCAATACACAACAGAATGATTCTCAACAGCTTAATGAAAATGCAGACAATTCTTTCAATTTAGTTATACTTCTAATAAATAGTGTGTGCTGTACAGAGTATAGTTTATTGAAAAAATATATATAATCATGTTGCACTATAAACTGACATGCCAATTAGTAAATAACGTAAAAATTCGATTACTACAACCATAGAAGTTTATTTCGCATAGAAGAATCGAACCACCCCGCTCTAGGGTGGTGTCCATGACGCCCGAAGTGCGGGACGCGAAGAAATTTCCCATAAAGTACCGACATTCCTTTTACAGTGTGATAATAAAGAAATCAGAGTTAAGTACCACGACCAAACTGGGTGTTTTTAAAGCTGTCTAATATATTATGGTCACTAAATATGGATTCTCGCGGAGAGAATGAGGTCAAGAATTCAGACAGCCGAAATGAGATATATTATTAGAGCAGGAGTGATATTAATGAACCGAATGAAAGGTGCCGCATTAAACCATCTTACACATCACACCGACTCTGTATTAATGTACGTTATTGTTTTATTTTCAAAGGATTGTAGGCTTATATATAAATTTATCTTACTTAAGTAATAATTTACTATTCTAATTTGACTTTTAAATAATCCCGCATAATTCCCGGCATCCCTGCTTAGTCCTTATCCCGGGAACGACAAAAAACCGGGGTCAACCGACAGCAGCCGTTAAATTCCACCATGCGTGAAATTAATTGCATAGAAAAAGGTATAATCCTAGCAATTCCATACTACTACTCCTAACAATACAACAAATAGATTTTTAGTTTTATTGTTAGAAGTTTGTTGAGTAATTCATCGCTATTTTTAACCCTTAATACATATTTTATATTTCCTGCTAATACGTACATTTTTCTTCGTAATATTTTATAACACCAAAACTTGTCGAACATCAAAAAATCTGAACAGAAAACTTAATTTCACACAATTTCAGGATTCAATAGTTAAGTCGTGCATATCAAAATGTCTGCCAATTTTTATTTGCGCCTTTATAATATTATACATATTATTTAAGATTTTATCTCGTTGGCTATCATCATTTTGTTTAGTGCGGCCCGGAAAAGCTCCACATTAGACTGGCCAAATCATTGGCATAGGTTCATCAGCCATGATGTTCTCCTTCCATGGCCCCGATTTCCAGCAATCTTTATCTACATTAAGACTAGAATACTTGTCTGAATGTCTTCTTCCATGTTCGAGATGTTAAAAGTTTTTGGATTTTTGATGTTTTAATTAGGTATTTCTTTTCTTTACTCATCCGTACCATACAGCCAGTGGCGTGCACTAGGCATAGAGGCACTAGTTATGCTGCTAATAATATAGATAGACATTATCATTAGAGGTTGTATTCATCGTACATTTTTTCCAAAGTACGTTTTTATGATAGTAAACCTGTGTGTGTTTATTTCCGTTCTTGAAAAATATGAATATTATTACTATTACTCTTGGAAAATTCTTCAACTTGTCAATATTAAAAATATTTTATAGTAAAAACATCACGTTTAAAGTGTATTGAAACGCATACATCACAAATTCCGTTTCAAATTCACACTTGCGGCGTTTTGCGACACGTCTGTTCAAACGAAGACGTGTATTTAGTACACCGCGCAGGCCTACAGTTGCGTTTAGTTTCACATGCGCAACTTTATTTGTCAATTCTAAATTCTTCCGCTAGCTATATGGTTCTCATATTAACACATGAGAACTTTGAATTATTTGCGCGTATACCTACACATTTAATACATAATATATCAAATAAATATTTAATTTAGATTTATTTCATTTATTAATTTTCGATAATTTGTATAGCGCCATTTTCGTAAAAACTTTCACCTCAAGGGCGCTTTACACATAATATGTTTTTTAAAATTAAAAAATCATCATTTTCACTTATGGAAATGATTTTTTGAAAAAGTGCGCTTTTAGTTTCTCTATGATGCACTGTTTCTAATAACGGAGGGCAAAGAGTTCCACGCTTTTGGGCCTGCCACTGCGAACGCCCCCCGTTCACTAAATTTAGACTTCCGGCAACGGCCGATCGGTTCTACGACCCTTCCCGCACCTGAAGTAGAGGCTGACCTGAGAGTTTGACGTCTACCACTCAAATCGTCTGGGATACAAAGTTCTCGAAGATACAGAGGCGTCATGTTGTGTGTCACCTTGTGCATCAACCAATTATCGGTTACAATCGAACACAAAACTCACAAGCGCGGTTAAAATAACGGTTTAGCTCGTCACTAGCAGATAGCACGAAGCAATGGTGCACACGAAACAAAATACATCACGTCGCCAGTCTGCCAACTCGCTTTATACAACAGAAAAATAAAACATTAATGACCAATCAGCAACTAGCACAATGCAAAGCATAAATCTATTTATTTCGAAAGGTGTCATTTGAATCTAGAAAATAGATTCCACTTGGTAATATAAAAAATAAAAAAAACACTCGCATGTCTCAGACACGCGTATTATACTACCCCTGCATTGAATATATTTTTATCTCTCTCGCTCCCTCATTAACATATTACCTATTTAAGAAAGAAAAAAAAAGGAAAGTGATCTAACACTAAACAATCTTACCTAACCGCCCGGCAACACATTAGCAATACAGAGTATGCACCACCATACGCAATACCGTTCGAAGGGGAGTGTAATGATGTATGACACAAGCCTCGGTAGGTACTAGAGAGCTGTCATAGATCGGAGGGCACCATTCGTCAATTACCGAGGACGCGGTACATAAACCTACCAATTGTCGATATTCAATTGAACGATATTAATCGTTCTAATAGATGAGTTATTGTTAGATACACGTAATTCACTGATTAATACGAAACAGGGTAAAACTAGAAACGTCCGAGTCATCCGGGTAGATATAACAGCCTTATCAGAGCCAAAACACAACTCAATTAATCAAATTACGTAACCGATGTAAGGGGAGGGATGTTAAAATGACTTGTAGATATTATCCATCAAATTGAAATCCGTAAACAATTTTTAAATACCCTTTTCTACGGAAGAAATCTTAATCTCTAAAATATAGATTTTGTTTCCATGAGACTTTTTAGAAATTCCTCTCGGTTTCATGTCATCAAATATAAGTCCTCTGACCATTTATGTTCAGTTCGTCAATTGAAATGAATTTGAATCTCCCCATCAACATATGTTTGTATTTTTTTTTTCCAGGTTCGAATCCCGGTAGCGCAACAACAATATTTTTCGATAAAATTGATTTTATATGTATATCTTTATAATTAATATATTTAATTCATATTTAATATGTTTGTATTTTAATATCTTCTGTTTGTCCTACTGTCAGAATAAATAGTTGTAGGTATTCATGGTTATGGGTGACGTTTGTGCGCATACGTCGAGTCATATCAAATCGGACGCCATGTACACGTGTTGAAATCTCTACGTCCGACTGCTGAAAATTATTTTAAAATACTTAAAGATTTTATTGTTTATTTTTCTATATTCACGTAGCGACAAACTATTATATCAAAATTTATTTATTTACCTAAATATTATTATCAAGCGACAAAATTATAAAGCGTTTGGCACCATAAAAGGTGCTATTTCTTATCGCCGATTAGGTCGTAAAAGCCTGACGTGCTGTAAACAAACAGCTCTCGTTTCGTGTCTCAGCCGATCGAGGGTATACAAGGTTCCACCAGTAATTAGTGAGTAATGTTCTCACCAGTTGGCACTCGTCAAGATGTATGTATTGTATCCTTTCGGCCACCATAGAAGCGTCGATCAAAAATGACAGAAACATAGACAGATATAAATTACTGTAAACGGGTTTAAAATACAGGATGAATATTATATTCCCGGCCGACTTTGTTTGGTCGCCGTTTTGGTTTGGCAGACATCTGTCAATTCGTATTTGATAGTCGTAGAAAGTAGTTGATTACAATTTATTATTGAGTATCTAGTATGGAGTAATTGTTGAAATCATTAAAACATTGTATCTAAATAATAATAATGGCAATGCTGTGACCATTAATGGTGGCCGAGCATGTGGTTTCAACAGGATGGTGCCACCTCACAAACAGCCCGAGCTACACTTGAAATGAAGTGAGCATAATCTCAAAAGGTGGTGATATCGACTAGCCTCCTTTTGGCGGCTCCCGACTATTTTCTGTCGGGGTACTTAAAATGAAAGGTCTACGCCAATAAGCCAACAACAATTCCGATGCTACAGGGTAATATTCAAAATTAAATTGCTGAAATAACAGGCGAGAATGTTACAAAAAATATGGTTATATATAAGAGCAGGCATTTGTGCCGCTGACAGAGGCGGCCACATGGCCGATATCATATTACACACATAATTGTAATAAACCAAATAATCAATAAATAAAAACCAAATTAAAAAATTGTGTTTCATTTCTTAGTTATTCAAAAACAACATCGGCCTGGAACATGATATGCATTATTCGATTATGCTATACCAACACAGTGGATTGACAACAAATTTTCGAATATATATGTTACACTTTTCAAATGTCGTCAATCCTGTTCCCCAGATAAGGAAGAAATCTAGATTCGAATCCCGGTAGCAACAACAATATTTTCCAATTAAATTGATTTTATATGTATATCTTTAATAACAAATACATTTAAAATATCACAGACCGTCTGTTCTGAATAATTAAACTTCACAATAAAAATGTGTTCTCCTTAATAATATATAAGTTGTATCAATGTGTCTAAAATTTAATAATAATGAATTGTTAATTCTGGCGTCTGTTATCGGTTTACTCAAAGGTATTTGAGATTCCGTAAAAACAAAGTAGACGGCTTTCAAATAATGGAACGATAGATGTATTCATTTGAAAAGTGTAACATATAGGTTCGAAAATTTCTCGTCAATCCACGGTGTTGGTATAGCATAATCGGATAATGCACGTTGATTAAAATTGATTTTATATGTATACTTTTCTAATTAATACATTTAATTCATATTTAAAATATCACAGATCTATGTTCTGAATAATTACAACTTCACAATAAGAATGTGTTCTCCTTAACCCTTCCAAAACCATGCAGTAACACAGGTCTACCATCATAATTAAACCTGTAATATTTCGGTAAATGCACGCAACATAAAATTCATATTTTAGATAATCCTAAATAAAATATTAGCGCTTAGAAATTGACTAGTTAAAAACCAATTATGAAAAGGGAATCGTACAAATACAATTATTTTTTCATTCAATCCGTTGTAAAATTAATAAATATCATTTGTGATATGAAAAACAGAGACCACATACTATTTTCACAGTGAAAAGAACAACAAACATACAAATATAATTATCTCTTTCTCACTAATTAAATGAAGAGAGATAAGAAGGAAGGACACATTGTATAGGACTTAATGGATGCTCTAAATTATATTATTAATCATTTTTTCAAATTTGAATGTTCAGTATTTAGAATAAATTCGTGCCATTAAAGGCATTTTAGGGAATAAAAACATTTTTTCTAACTGTTATTTACGGTAACACGAGTTGACAGCATGGCTGCATTCAGGCATTTTATATCATGGTATGGTAAAGGTTAATAATGAAGTATTAATCAATGACAATCATCTAAGGATGACACCTGGACGCGTCACTTCGATGACGTGACAAAAATCAATCAATAACAGTGTGATCCCTCACAACGACCCTGAGAAAAAATAATTAATATCGGCGGAAAGGGTGATTTTCCGAGATGCCGAAGTACCTAATAATTTGTATCGCATACCTAAAAACAAGAGCTTAAATGATCGAATTTCGTTATGCGGGTAATTAAAAAATTTCAAGGAAGAATCGAATTGAGAGCTGCCCGCGAGAACTGGTTCTTCAATTACACTAACTGTTATCGAAGAACCTGAGCATGAAATTCTCAATCACCCCTCGTACTCGCCGGACCTAATTTATTTTTAGGACAACACATTCTTATTGTGAAGTTGTAATTATTCAGAACAGACGGTCTGTGATGTTTTAAATGTGAATTGAATATATTAATTAGAAAGATGTACATATAAAATCAATTTTATCGAAAAATATTATTGTTGCGCCAGCGGGATTCGAACCTGGATCTCTTTCCTAACCGGGGAAGGTGCATTATCCGACTATGCTACAGCGACAATATTTCTAGCGACAATTTTTGATCCTATACGTTACTATCAAAATCGTCTGCTATCAGTTTACTCAAAGGTATTTGAGATTCTGTAAAAATAAGGTAGATGGCTCTTTCAAATTATGGAACGATTGAATACAAATACAAATTGGACGATGTTTTGAAAAGGTCAAAACAAAATACAGTTTAGTACGATACACGTCACTGAGACATGCGAGTTCGTTTTTTTAAATTTGAAATAAAATCACATTTTTTTTGTGAATTTGAGATATTTCTGAGAATAATTTCTTGATAATTAAAATGTATCAGATAAATGAGAAAAATCAATCTATAGAAAAAATACAGTTAACATAAAATCCAGAACTTTTCATTGCCGGTGGACGTCATACTATAAATTGTTCTATTTTTGATCTGCGTGCATCATTTACTTTAATCCTTCTTCTACTTGTTCTAAACATTCATCACCAACAATGATTACGCACGACACCCCACTTATCTCCTCGAACACCAACACATACGGCTTGCAATCGAGCATCAACATGAAAACATGCATAAAATTATCGGACAAATTTACGGCCCCGCAAATGATAGTATGGTGTGCAGATGGAACTCGCATCGCACGGAAGAGCAGGAACCCGCAAGGAAGGTATTGTTCAGTCATCTACAAGGGCTTGATGGTGTGTGTAGCTCGTGCTCTAAAAGATACCATGGATAAATAGAAATGGCAACAAATCCCGCAGACAGTAAAGACTCACTGATAATGACGAATGATGAGTATATATCGGTATGTATTAATCATCATCTGTGGCGCAACAGTCCGATGTTAAAGCTACCTTCCTTGAATAAGGTTCTCCACTCCGATCTGTCCTTTTCCAGTTCGCGATACCGATTGCACGAGCGTGCATGAACCATCCAACCGCAGCAGCTCAGCTCTTCCAACACTTCTGAGACCAACAACATAAAACACTTTATTCGCCGGTCGTTCGTTGAACGTAACCAGCCTACCTCAGTAGTGCTGTCGCCTGCTCTACCTTCCCACAAGTCAATTATTTAACTTTATTATACGGGAGACTTCCTTCCACGGATCTGATCTTGTGTTGATATCTATCGTGAATGTACTGAGCACCAGTACCACACAACTGATACTTCGCTGTCCACTGTAAACGGACTTATATTTAAACCTCACTTGACATTTGCTACTCAAATTTATGGCGTGGGAATTCGGATCTGGAGATATTCGCATCTAAAAACTGGTGAGTGGTCAGTTGGTCGATATGAGCGATAGTCAGAGCTATTTTCAATTAGGTTGTGTTTGACTCTACGAGAGAGAACCGAAGGTCAGCTTGTTTTCAATACATCTCCGTGAATTGGTTATTTGTACACTTAAAACTCAATAAACACAATCACTTCAAACCGCCAAATCTTCCTTGCTGGTACACAACAGTGCTGTCTTAACGGACAATGTTGGGTTCACCAAATTCTGCGTCCAATTTGCGGTTGGAGCGTATACGCCACACCCTGTTTTAATTTTTGGCACCATATATTCTCAGTATCTCACCAGTAGTGCATTTTCATATTACTCACCGAGTACCTAGCATTCGGATCCATATGTGAAAATTGGCCTCGGAAATGTTTCAATCAGCAAGTATATGTGTTGGCCGCCTAGTTTTATTTTAGTGTCTTTTAATGTAGGTACGTAACAGGCGCGGTCGCTGCATACGCGCTTTGAATGCTCCGCATCCCTTGTGTTCTAAACTTTTTAGCTGCAAATAAATTCGTCCTGTCCTTTAGAAACCAATCATAACACACACTACGACACGACGCGCGCACGGAGCGATTCTACTCGCAATACATATACATTCCCAACAGCATATATATACATACCAGCAATAGTGGATTCTATCATTCGTTCCGTATCCACAAAGTTTGACAGTATTCTACTTTCGTGCATGCGCATTCAGTTCCGCCTGTCAACGTCTTCCAATACGTAAACATATTCGTTAACAGCATCCAACGTACAAAAAACGACTTTAATGCACATGGGTATAATGCACAAAATAGCAATCATATTATGAAGCGAGCACATTGTTTGTGTGACGCATTTTTGACAGTTTGGCCTAAATACTTGAAACATTTAATATTCTTCCATTATATGTTATATTCCTTCTTACAAAAAGTCACCGACCTGGCACCTAAATGTATTTGCATTTCATAAAAATTAAATTAAAACACATTTTTTCCACTAGTTTCGATTGCACTTCAGTAATAAACAGATAGTCTAAGTAGTATTTCATAATTTCGTGCCGACATACGTGAGTTTATTTTTAGTCTATAAACATTTAGAACTTTGCCAAAACACGAACGGCCTTCGGGCGAATGAAGGGGTGACTCACTCAAGCGGGGATTATTAGATCTGAAGCGCTTCTGACAAGGCAAAAATTATATTCATTAAGATTAATGTAATACGCGTCTTATTGCATTTGAATATTGAAGAGTACGGAAGGATTGGCAGTAACTCTATTCTTCTTTCGGCGGTCCCTCGTTGCGAGAATGAGGTATGCCATTTCCAAAGTTTATCTGTTACGAGTTCTATTCTCAAATAACACTTCCAAATGGGGATTCTGAAGGATGGATCTTGGATATTTGTTGACGCCGTGGCGCTCAAACGTGGACCGCGGTTTCCCAGTCTAGGACAACTTCTTTTCTTGACCCACCCTGTCTTTTTTTGCAAACCATGTGTTTATCATACATACGTATGCAATGACCTGCTCATCATAGTTTTGACTCTGGAAACGTTTGCCTTTTCCAGGATACTCAAGTTTGTTTCATTAATAACTATTATTTATAAACAGTCAAGCTTCTAATTATAAAACTCCATTCGATAATGAACAGGATATTGTATTTATTGTTTCGGAGGTAAGTTTGTAGAATTCCATAATCACACATATGAAAATAAGAACACTTGTTTTTTAGTTCTACTCATTTAATTTCCCGTTAGACGCATTTCGCCTTAAGAGGGGCATTATCAATCTAACTATTTTTTTCAACAACTTGTATATATATGAAATCTATTGAAATGGGGCAGCTATATAATTTTAAGTACTAATGGGATTTTTGGGGTTTGTATATTTTTGCACGATTCTAAGAAACAATTATGTCCAAACACTGATGATATTTTAATGAAAAGTAATATACAGAAAATGGTAGCTATATAATTTTATGTAAATGGGGTAGAGACAATATTATTCATGTTAATTCTTAGGGCGTTTTATGCCCTAATAAGGCGAAACGAGTAGAACTAAAAAACAAGTGTTTTTATATTCATATGTGAGATATTATATTCATCTGAACTCTTCCTAATGTAATTTAAGGTGTGTTTCAAGTAGATTTCGCACTGTAAAAAAAAAAGGGTTTATAACCCACTCATCGACCAGTGAACGGCGTGATTGTAATTTTCGTCAAAAAAAATAAAAAACATCGAAATAATTTGCTGAGTGGAACTGATAGGGGGGGCACAAGATCCTAAAAGAATTTCAAAGAAGTGGTGGGATCATTCACTGTTCATTTGAATCGGAGGTACTCGACTTTAGCATTTTGTAGTAAAATGTATACCAAACTACTGCAAGGCCATATTGATTGTCCCAGCCAATTAGAATTAATATTTCTCCGTGTACCATCTAGATCGACCCGGCAATCCGTACTCTTCCACATTCCCAGAAGTAGAACATCCTACGTACAAAATTCATTCATTCACCGATCATACAAATACCGTAATGAGAAATTTACAGAAATTGACTTGTTCAACATTAGCTCAAAGGATTCTTCTTATGAACCGACTCAATTTTGGCCATTCATTCTACCTATAAAAACACATGTTGCTCTCCCTTTACCGCAACAACAGTTGCAACCTTTCCACCCTTCTCCCTCTCTTTTCTTTTCATTAATTTTCTGCATCGAAACATACTTATGTATCTAAATATTTTTGTGGATTTTCATTATTAGTATCACATGTTAGTTATAATAGTTATTATGTTTGTTATAATATGTTTACACTGTCAAAATCGATCAATAAAATAAAATACCCGTAGAGCTTATTTTCTCTTCATAAATTATTATGTGAATGGTTAAAATATTATAATATAAAATAATGCAACATTAATAATGAAATGGAAAGAGTACATTCCAGTGGTGTAATTAAAAACAATTTGCAACAAATCAATCTATTTTGAATTATTATTTGCGAGTGGAATCATAATATAACACTAATAATACTAAATAACTATCAAATGCTATTAAAAAAAAACACTTGAAAGTGAGCTCAAAAAGAAACATGTACCCCTAAAACTTATTTATATCGCTAATGCTATCATTTTTATTCTATAACATTATTGTAAACAATATATTTTTATTTATATACAGTCCACTTCTTTGCACAAGCATAGCCTTTCAAGAGAAGCGTAATCTTTTTAGATGTTTTTTTTTTTAACTTAATGGTTATTTTATACCAACAGCTGCACCCTCAAATTAGCTACCTGTCTATTCCATCTTCACACTAGAAGTACTTTAACGTATCTGTAAGGACTATTTATTTAAGTATTTAATTTGTCTCCATAAAATAAATAAATATACAAAACGAATATAACTAGACAAACGAGCGTAACCCGTTCGTCCACCAGCTTGTCCCGGAGGGTTCAACCCTCATCCCACGTTTTTCACATAACGAGCGCTCGGTCATTGTTTGAAAAATAAGTCATGTGACGTGTTTCCATGTACGTGATGTATATTTATAAGAATATATTAAATATGTCAAAATTTCAAATAATTTGGATTCGCGTGAAAAATAACAAAAAAAGGCGGACGCATTGTTCGAGAAGCTCGCAACAAAATACCGGTTTCTGATACACCAACGTTGAAATATAACCGTTACCCTTACAGTATACACTAACTAAGGGGCGAACGAACGAATTAATTTTTTTTAAATAATCATTTTAACCGAGTATGCACAATACATTTTTTTAAATGTAAAAAATATATACAAAATTGAGACTACTTTTAACCATTACCATACCATGATATAAAATATCCGAACGCAGCCATGCTGTCAACTCGTGTTACCGTAAACAACAGTTAGAAAAAATGTTTTTATTAGTTTAAATGGTTTTAATGGCATGAATTTACTCTAAATATTGAGCATTCAATTTTGAAAAAATGATTAATAACATAATTTAGAGCATTCATTAAGTCGTATACAATGTGTCCTTCCTTCTTATCTCTCTTCATTTAATTAGTGAGAAAGAAACAATTATATTTGCATGTTTACAACAAAACCAGTAGCGTAACTATAAAAATTGGGCCCCATTACAAAATGGAAAAAAGGACCCCCTGAATAAGTATTGTACATGTTACAGTTAAAATGTTAAATTTCAATAATGTATACATTAACTAGTCAATGTATGCACTAACTATGAGTCTTAGTTACAGCTTGCATTGCCGCATTTCGTGTATACTTTCACTAGATAATGTATGATTTAACTAGTGAGTGTAAGAACCCGCCGACGCGAGCTGGTCACAATGTAAACAAACAAGATCTGTCAGACGAGCGAGTTTACAACCACCCCTACCACACATTAACAATTCGAATAATTATACAACGAATTAATAAAATAAATTGTAATCGTAATTTTAAACACATTGTATTTTTACATACCTTATAGTTGAATAGCAGAAAAGAAATGTGATTTAAGTTGAAACTTTGAGGTTACGTCGGTTAACAATAATGACACGCACGCACTCCACAGCCGGTAATAATGTTGCTAATGTAAAATATTAATAGGAATTGCAATGTTGTCACTCGAAAAACACGTGTTAAAAAACGATAACATTATTCTATTCGTGGTGTTATTTTTATTAAGTAAACACATTACATTTTTTTTAATATGGCAACTTCAGTGTACCGTACGTTAGGTGAACATTGTGAATACTTTGACAGACACCGAACAGTGAATGCGTACAACGACTAGTTAGAGTGTTCATAAATTATTTTGTGTACACTGTAACTGAAACTCACAGTCGGTGCATACATTGACACTAGTCAATGTATACATTTTCGAGTGGTTTATCCATTCAATAGTAAAAACAAAATTAGTCTCATATCTCATAAGTGTTCTCAGGCATGATAAAAATACTTACTGTTCTAGTCTGCTCTCTGACCGGTTAGCAGGGTAGGTACTGCTACTATATACAGAGGTAATGTTTTCACACGTTTTCGTACAACACGTTTATATGAATTTACTATTAACGCTGGGAAAAATATCGACAGTCGTAAAAAATATCAATGCCGGATGAAAATAGACGACAGATGATTTTTACATTCTTACAGCGGCGATATTTTAAAAAATAAATCGAATGCGGCGCCGAAACAAAATTGAGAACCGCTGAGAATTGTGTAAATTACCTGAAAAAATGAAATATATCGCATTGTTACTTACACAGTACGGGAATATTAAAATAGCCGACGGCCCGCGCGGATCGGTGAACGCACCTACGAGGGCGCCCGGTATTCCATGACTTTCAGTGGCAATGGCGCCGATGCGGTGCGCGCCGGGAGCCGGGAACGTTCGCGGCGACAGGCTTCCGGCCGCGACTGGGCGCGGACCCCGCCAGGGTTGACACCAATATTACAACGCGCATTTTGATTTAAGTGAGCCGACGTAATCGCGCGGACACCCCGCCGCGAGACGGCCCTTCCCTTCCGGCGCCGGCCGCAAGAATCAAATACCTACTTTTCGCCCTCGCGCGAGTGTGTGGACCCGATCGCAAACTGACAAAGCAACATGAAAGAATCCCAGACACCTTTGAAAGAATTTGCGACTCCGCACGTGATGAGGTATCATCTGACATCAAACTGGGATCAGTATCAAAGTTTTAAATACTCATTTTTAGATTTCCTTGGCGGAGTTTGGTCTCATGACCGAACTTTGATACTGATCCCAGTTTGATGTCAGATGATACTCGTTGTTCGAGGTTGGTAGAGTTCGCGATATTTCTTCGACAACTTTGTCACGTGCGGAGTCGCAAATTCTTTCAAAGATGTCTAGGATTCTTTCATGTTAGCTTTGTCAGTTTGCGATCGGGTCCACATGTTTAACTAAACTCATGTTTAAATAGCGCCATTTTTACAAAATAATCCGATTTCTGATTTTGGACACATTATACTCGTATAATTAAAAGGTGTCCCAACAATAGCAGAAAATTTAAATTTGGCGCCATTTTTGCTGTTATGCTTTGACAGTCAAACCATTATGACAGTTTGCCATTATTAAAAGTACATCGCTATTCGACACAACAACGCAATTTTATTGTTAAACATTATTTCAAAAATTGTGAAAATTTGATTCGCAAATTTCGTCCAATTTATGGAAATCAACATGTTCCGAGTCCATCAGTTCGCAGTTGTGAGGAGATTAATCGAAAAACTCGAGGAGACTGGCTCCATTACTGGTGTCAGACCATCGACACGTGGTCGTCCAGCAGAAAACACCGGGAATGCACAGTCAATGGCGAACGGTATCGACGAATGATAACCCAGTTTTTTTGTGTCTCAAATGGATGGTATGGATCTCGAAGACACGTGACTCCAACATGACGATGCCACTTGCCACACATCGCGTACCCTGGTGTCGTGTAATCTCGTGTAACCGTGTTATGCCAGACTGTGATTGAAAATTTCGTCAAAAGAACGCAAATGTGGCAGCAAAGCCGAGGAGGAGGGCATTTATCAGATGTGTTGTTCCATACGTGCATACATAATTCCCACATGTCTACATTATGATTAAATCAAAATTTCGGTATTTTCTCAAAAAGACTGTGTTTTATTTCAAATTTAAATTTTACACTCTTTTCGGGACACCTTGTATAGCTCATCACTTTACTAGTATTCAAATCAAAAGTTGTTGTTCTAAAAAACATTACAAATATGATTGTTAAATAGCAGATTATTATAAGAATGCACGTTAAACGAGAAAATTTTGTTACAACAATGTTTGTGCTCAAGTCACGCTGTGATTATTTTTAAAAACTAAACAAAGCTGTCGTTTTGTTAAAATAGTTCTAACATGGTGACAAATTACATTTACAACAATGAAAAATAAGTTTTACCGAAGCACCGGTCGTGACTGGGCAGCGGCCACCCCGGCTACGAATTGTCTAGTGAATACAATCAGGATATATGCGTAAACAAACAAACAAAACTAAATAAATATACCTGAGATAAAATTATTAAAATAGATGGTTTTATAAAATATTTCACCTCTTGTGTCACACACAGTTTTTAAGAAAGTCAGTATCGTTCACGAAATGATTTTATTATACTAGTGCCAAAATAAAAATAAAAACACCACATATTCTGTTTCTATCATCTACTGAAGGTTCAAAAGAAGTTCAGTTGCGCCAACTTAGTACCGCAATAAAAGAAACAGTTTTGACAGCCCTCGGATACGGAAGCGGACAGGGGTACAAGGGGACTTATTATATTGTTAATCAGACAATTATATTGAAAAGTGATGACGACAATAGAAATGATGCAAAAGTTTCGTTTTGTCAGGTTGTGACATCGGATAAACTGATTTAACCCATCGCGCGCTGACAGAGCGTTAGGAACGATGTTGCGAACGCCGACCGAAACTGAAGCAACATCAAAAATGCAATAAAACCTCTAATTAAAATTTATTAAATGTATTACATCCGTCCATGCGTATTATAAATATTCATAAAACTAACTATATAGATTAAATTAAATGTCTCCCTGTATCGATCCCGGGATTGCCCCGGTGACTCGTGATTGTGGTATTGTGATATTCGATAATATCAGTGATTGAAAACTGTGACTGTGATCACAGTCTCATTACTAACGCGCGTGCGCTGTACGATATCACAACACGCGAAATAAAAAAACATAATATTGAGCATATTTACTTATATAATTCAAACTTCATTTGTGTTAAAAATATATTCTAGCACATATAATCAATATAGGTATATCAAATTTAATATCATCACAAAGAGAGTGAAAACCCTTATTTTATTCGACACGAGAAAACGCGGAAGAGTTGACGGCGGACCGTTGTCAATGAAGATATTTTTTGGTGGTAGTCTCCTGAAGTTTTTCGGTGGTAGTCTCGTGAATTTTATTGGTGGTAGAATAACATTTTCCTAAAAACAGCCACGATGAGAGTTGAAAATCCAAATGTGATGTAGATGATTGTAAATAGAAAATACAAATATGCGACCGTGGAAAAGCGAAACTGGTCCATTGCGAAACTGGTTCATTGATATTTGCGACGACGGCGAGGGTAAGAAATACACATCGCTGCAGTGTTTGTTTACAATTAGAAGCATCGTGATGAGCGGTGCCAACATATAAATGTAAAATGCCACATCAAAATACAAATAGCGTACTCTAACGGCACCTCCACCACTGCTGTTTTTATTTTTTTATTCTACAATTGATACTATAAAATGTCTAAAATTCAAACAGGTCAAGCGATATTACGGCCCATGTCCACGGACGTGACTTTCGACTCGAGACAAGGATCATGCTCACATGAGATTCTTTGCAAAACAACTGTCGGCTTTTGTAGTTCACCGTGCACATGCCAAGTCTCAGTGATTCGCCGTCTCGCGCCTCACTTTACGCTTGTACGGAAACAAATATTAAATACACAACATTAATGATCCTTTCATCATTTGGGTGAAATTGAATCTGAATCTGAAACACAAGTTAAATCGGAATAAATGTTTGAAATTGAACACCTTTTCAGACTAAATAGTTGTCTAGTAATAAATAGTAAGACTATGGGTGACGTCTGTGCGCACGTGTCGACTCTCACTGTCAAATCTAACGTCGTATGCATGAATTTGAGTTTTTGTCTCTTTCTACCGATCTCAAGCTATCCCTTAGTTCATCTCCAGATCAAAATTTCAACACGTGTACATGATACTGATGATAAATTTATCACAACTAAATCTCTGAGATTTATCTCATCGTGTTTCGTTTCGTGGACACGGGTCATTAAGGATACAAGCGATAATAGAAAAAAATATATAAATATGAAAACAGCCAAATCACCAAGTTTTTATATTTTAATGGCGGAATGATGTAACAGCTCTGTAAATCGACCACCTCTACTGATTTTTCTTTAATGTAAATTTATGTTAAGAAGTTTGTCAACTCACGGATTTTGACTACTTAAATCTGACGGAAAAACTAATCGAAAACAATTTAACTTATATACTAGTCCTAGGACGAACGCGAAAGATGTACATAAATAATTACAGTATACAGTACAACAGCATTAGAAAGTTCTCGAATTTCTGACAACAGAAATGGACTTGTTTGTTTTATACGTAAAAAGTATACCTTCAGAATAGAAAGGTCGCCAACATGTGTATTTTAAAAGAAATCAACAATTCAATTTAATGTAATACAGGGTGGCCCAAATGAGACTGAAAGGGTTAACATGAATGGCATATTGCAGGCACGCTTGAAGATCTTGGAGTAAAAATTCGAGCGCCATTTAAATTTTATAAGAAAACATTTTAATATTCAGTTTCAAAATTATTTTCAGGGATTTTCTGGAGATACTAAATTGAGTAGAACGACGAGTAGAGACGCACAAACCGATAAATACCTCTTCCTGAAAGATCTGCCGCCGAGCCTTGTACCTCAAAACGGGAGACTAAGTATTCTAAATGGGAGACAAAGGATTTTCGTCGAGTTGAGATAATACACCTTTCAAAAGAATATTAAAAAAAAAAAAAAAAAATGACACATTGCTGCACATTATAAATAGCCATCATATATCTCCAAAAAATGTTTCATAACCTGCATAAAGAAAAAAACAAAAATACATAAAATCAAAAAAAATATGAATATTTTTATCCCATCAGTCTCATTTGGGCCACCTTTATAACAGTTTTCTTTCAAATTTTCCTACGCGTTACACACAGAAGAACATTGGGTTATTATACAGGATGTAACAGACCTAGTCCACAATATTTAATGGGTGGATACCTGACTAAAATACTAGTCGAAAATGTTCAAGAAATACATGTGTGTCTAATCTCAACCATGTTGGAGATATAAGCATTTAAAAAAAATCATAACTATACAATTATTTCGATTACGAATTTGGAACGGTCATATTATTCTTTGTTAGATGATTTAAGGCCTGAAGCAAAGATAAATAATGAAAAAAATTTGGCAAACATTTACATCGAAGTAAGATTGACACAAATTTGTAAAAATTTCGAACAAAAATATTTTCTGTAACGGTGCAGAATTTGCACATATTCCTTGAACATTTTTGACTCGTAATTTAATCACGTATCCACCCACAAAATATTGTGGAGTAGGTCTGTTACATCCTGCATATATGCATAATACTTTTATTAAAATTTTGATGATTTACATATTATAAAAGTAGCGGAATACGCTATTATTAAAGACTACCAAATTTTAATTTCACTCGAAAAACTTACAAAAATAACTTTCATAACAAAAACTTTGTAGGATTTTTCATTCAATTCTATTGAATACGCCGGGTTATTCAGTAGCATATTGTTCTTTGATAGTTGTACATACGCCATTTATATTGCAATATTTTTCCCCAAAGTTAACTCTAAAACTACCTAGATTAGAATCCGGAACACTTCTATTACCGGTAGACACCTCTAACCACTAAAAATGTGTTTTTTTAATTAATATACCCCAAATTATAAATATTTAGATAGATTTAGCTTCGCTTGCACATGTTAGATTTTAGACTAGGTCAGGTCTCACTAAAATGACTTTTTTTATTATAAACACACACACAGCAACAAACACAGGTCTGTCACATATCAACACTCGAGCCTTAAAGGTTGCCAGAGTATGACCAGATGCCGGCATTTTGCAATTATTTAAGACAAGGAGCGTGCAGAATTCGACTGAGCTTCAAAATGTGGAGACATGGCGTATCTAATGAGGAGACATATTTTCTGTACAATTATGTAACACAATGCGCGCTATTATTATACGTTAATGTATAATGATAATATTTTTAGGTCAGATTCCGCGCTCATATTGATACCAAGATTATGACACAGGGTCGCACTTGTAATTTATATTTTCTAATATCACCACACTGGCATTCTTTTATAACTTTTTGCTTTCGACAACAGTCAATTGTCAAACAATACAAACGGATTTTTTACTTAATACTCCCTCCCTACTAAATTTATTTATTTTTATAAACTTTTGAAAGATGGTCACGGGCATTGTATAAAATAGCTATAAATAAATCCCGCTCGAAGGGATGACATCACTTCAAAGTTGCTGACTTGGAACGGGTAAGACAAGGATTGGCCAACGGTGATATAACAAAAAAAATTAAATGAAGTAAAAATGGTAGATTCATGAGACTAAAAATATTTTTTTGTTTTTTCAACGAGTACACCAGAAAATAGATTATTACCGACAAATAAAAGTTATCTACATGAATTCATAATTTGTAGTTAAAATTGGGAGAGGCACACTTTCAAAAAACAATTCAAAACGACAACACCTAACGGAGATAAGACATTTTTTTTAAATCAAAGGACGTCGAACACAAGTACACCACAAATAATTATACGCGGATCAAAAATTCAACTAATTACAATAAAAAAAATCTCAGTACCTATTCTATTTAGTAAATATCATTTTAATAGCAGTATGTTAAATAAAAACAAGAAAAAAATGCTTTTACAGAAATTTATCATAGGAAATTGCAACACTGAAGCCGGCACACAAAATACATATAACATTTCATCGTGAGCATATGAAACTCAATAAAGTCAATAACTGGCGGTACACATAAAAAAAAGCAAATTATAAAAAGTTTATCACGACTCTATTTTAATAAAACAAACTGTTACTCACTTAAAACTGAATTACTAAACTCTGTGAAAGCACAAAACGTTAACAGCACCATTGCTTTATTTCACTACTTCACATTTCACAACAAATACAAAAAAAAAAAAAAAATTTCAACAGGGTACCCACTCTGTTTCGAGTCAAAAATTATAGCCGAGTTCGTAATCTCAAATGATAAGTAATGAAAAAACATAATGGAGCTTTCTTTCTATAAACTTTACGACAAGAATGGACATTTATTTTTTATGATTTGTCGATCAATATCGTGACAATGTTTATTATGTTTATGTTTGTTATGGCATTATTACCGTTTTACTATGGATTATATTCGCCTACCAAACTCTGTTTTCTTAGTACATATATTGACAGTACGCACACATTGACAACTACATATCTCCATAGCCCTCGCCATCTGTCGCTACGACTTTCGTCGTATGACAGAAAATCGTACGTGTTAACTAACTCAAAACAAATTAATTGTACTATTTCGCAAAGCAATAAAAATGTAAATAATGCGTACGAATAAATTTTAGCATTTGTAATCCCATAACGAATGAAATTTGTTTTTATACTAATGTAAGTAGCTAAGGAAAATAGATTCTTTAAAAAAAAAAACGAATGATAAAATATTAATAAATTTAAAATTTCAATTAATAAAATATACTTGACGACATTTTCGCTTCTAGTTAATCATCCAGGTGTAACTCTAACATTATGTACAAAATTATAATATGTATAACAAATTCTTAAATATGATTTCAAAATATATAAATGATCGTTTAGTCATAGGCTTTTCCTAATGAGGTAATAATAAATAATAAAATAATAAAAACGAATCTAATTTTCGCTCGCGCCAACGCTGCTTCTTTCTGATTAACATGTACCTCTATTTTGAACGCAGTAATATTATCATGGAAAATACCTCTCAAGGTCTAATTCTACCCTGGCCGACACTATTGATCGAATTTTCCGCCATTTTCACAGAACCTTTGGCGCCAAAATAACATCAGACAGATCGATTATTTCGGCACCGCAGCAACGAAATGTCAAAAATTGCCATCGTGACTTATATCAAACAAAATATACACAATTTATTCAAAAACACACGGAAATTTATAAAAAAAAAACTCGATTAAGGATTGCATACAAATGACAACACACGTGGGGTCATCGGAAGTGGGTACGTTAAGGGTGAAATTGGCAAAAGCGTCAAGGGCGATTTAAAGCAATAAATGTGACACGATATGGTTTATAATATTGAAAAAACATTAAATTTTCACTTACCTTAGGTATCTGATGAGATATTGGCTAATTTTTCGAGTATTCTCGAAAAATTGAGTGTCGGCAACCAGTCGCTCCAGCTGGCACGTGAAGTTAGCTACAGATACTGAGGGTTGCGAGAATGATACCTAAATTATGCAATCTCAACCAACGTTGTGATAGGCTATAGATATACGCATTATTTTATTTATTAAAATTAATGTTATTTTCTCGAATCATTTATTTTACAATTAATACGACGCTGAGAAATCAAATCGATTTTGCACGATCGTTCTGACATTTATATTTACTTAATTTTTTTATAATGGCAATACTGAAATATAACTGTCATCGTTTGGTATTGCATGAAGTAGTATTTATGTAATTTTAATTATTACTCACTTAATAATTATGATAATTGTTTTAATGGCTTCTTAATATATTTTTCAAAATGTATACCATTTTCAGAAATATTCCTACCTTTGCAGAAATTACTTTAGTACAGTAAGTTCAAATTTAAGGTTATGTTATTATAATGTTGTAATTATCTAAAGGGGTAAGCTAAAATCGTTTATTTTGTCACCAATCATTTTTTATCAAACATTTTTCAGGAGAACAGGTTTTGTACATCAAAAACTGAGCCCTAACTTATTCAATGGCTCATTTAAAAAATCTATCCAAGACACAACATTATTCAGGCAAACAACTAGACGAGGATTTAAATCCCACCACAGACGAGTATCCCGGCCTGCTGATGTGGGAATCGAGGGGGAGGCGGTTGCGGCTGGACCTATCCCTTTGCGAAATCTATTGAAGCCATTTGGCTTTGTCATCGCAGTGAGTTATAATGAACTATAGTTGCTGACTCTAATCCACAAGCAAGTGATATAATTAAATGGTCATCGGTCATGTCTTCAACTGTTTTTGAAAGGAAACTTTATTAAATTTATTATTTTTTAATTAATTTTATTTTTACTGCACTGTCTACTCTTTTGTTAACTTATTACAACCCTTTTTTGGCGTGGTAACTTTATTAATTAAAAGATATGAAATATTAGGGGGTATATATGTCAAAATTTTGATATATATATATCATGTATGTACCATGGTCAATAGCTGGTAAATGAAATTGTAATAATCACCAAGGTTTGTTGAAAGATGTTAGAAGATGTAAGAGGCTCATTCCACCAGAATCTTAGTATAACTCATGATTGTACTTTTTTCCAAACTTGTATTCAGACAATTTTTTTTTAGTGAAAAGTTTATTAATCCTTGTAAGAATGTTACTGTTAATGAAGAAAAGCCACAACAAGACAGCGATAAAAGAAAGTAAAACATTGAGAATGAGCATTGCATTAGATATGCATTCTGTTCCACAGCAAGAAGTTGTGGAGAGTTTGTCAGGGGAGGAGGAGGTAACAGCCTCAGAAGAGCAATAAGGGAGAAGCTGAAAGCATGGAAAACTGTTCCATCGTACATTGAGAAGCTAGAAACATTTCTAGTAAAAAAGGATTATTATTTTAAATAATAAATTTATTATACATTCTTTGAGTACTTTTTTTTCTGCATGGAAAACATCGTATTTTACATTGATTCCTATGGGAAAAATTGTTTTGCTTAATGGGTGTTTTGCATTACGAGTGAGATTTGAGAATGAAATATGCTCGTTAAGTGAGGTTCCACTGTAGTTAGTTCATAGAAAATTTCAAAGATTTATCTAGTTCTCACCCGACAATTTGTTTGGATTCCTCTCCTTGCTGTTAGTGTAAGTTGAATATCATCCTCTAAAAAAGCACAGATCAATGTCATTTGAAGGATTAAAGCGTATCTAAAGTAGTCCAACTAATTTGAGCATAATAAAAGTGCCGAAACTGTTTTAGTCATCAGAATCAACTTTTTTCAAATTTATAATCAATTATTCAAATTCTATTTAATATTATGCCGTTGGTTAAATTAGCCATTTTTATTTTATTGGGTATAATGGCAATACATGTTTTTTTAAAGTGTCCTAATTTCTAGTTCTCTTCTGCGAGCATTGCCGGCGGTGCCATATGGCAGTACGAGAATATGAGGGCTCATGCTATTAGTATGATGCGAAAGCATACAAGCTGGCTACAAACCCCAACAAAAAAAATGGTATGTGGTTAAAATAAATATTTCTCATTTCATGCTTTTCAATATTGTTGCTTGGTACAAAGCTTTAAATTACAGTGTAACTATTTGCGCATTGTTTAGTATACATTACTCTGAAACAAAAATGTTATATAGAAAATTCATAGAGCAGTACATTTAAAAAAAGCTTAATTTTTAATTTGCTATTAACACTTTTAATAACCAAATCATTTTTGCAAATAGTCACCTTTTAAATTTGTTTTCACAATAGTTTTTAATTTGTTACCCATCACTTATACTTTATAGTTTTATTTTTATCTATGCTTACATTTTTAATTTTAGTATACATTGTTTCCTGAAGAAGATACCATAGGTATAGAAACATGTTGATGTATCAATAAATAGTGGTTTTAAACAGTGTTTTTATTATTATCTATATGATATGTTGCCACATAATAATTTTGCAAATATTAAAGAAAAGAATTGTTATTACTTAAAGGTTTAATGTTTCCACAATAATAATTTTTTATATAAATTATAATGCATACTTTCACTATATCTCAAAAATGATGTCATGTTTTTCAGCTATTATATTATTTTAATTCTAAAAATGTCACATTTTCTTAATTAAACATCTCCTAAAGTTTTGACTCCTTCAAATCCATGTACTGTTAACTAATCCATCAGGGCAGCTGGCGTCAGGACATGAACACATGGTGGAACTCCCTGCGGGAGGGAGAGAGGGTCTTCATCCCCATTTGTTTTGCTAATATTCTGGTGTTCGCTGCGTGGCGGGTACCTAGATTACAGCCAGTGATGCTGAAGTACTTCTGTTCCAATCCTGCAGCCAGTGAGTAGAGTTTATTTATTTCTCTATTCATTGAAGGTGGCTTTGCTTTTGATTATCTTTTCTGGCGCGGATCATTGAGACATTCCTAGCTATTAATTAATAACCATGACCGTATCTAAAATACTTTTATTCAATATTGCGTAATGCTTTAAGAGTTGTTGAACATGATACCTGTTACATTTATAAATCTTCTTTGATTATCTGTTTTAATTCAGTACTGTTATATTATACCCTGTTGACTGGTGCTCAGTTTTTCAAGTTTTCTAATTTCTTTGTAAACTTTGAAATTGAACTTTTCAAAATTTAGCTTGCTGGTACTATGTATGAAACAAATATGTACTGGGGAAAATTTTTAATAAAGTTGAAGCTCTTGTCTCTTTTATGTCTGATATATGTAATTTGATTTAAATTGAATACAGTTTTAAAAAATACATACATCCATTTCTATGGTTTGAAAACTGAGACTAGAATTATCCCTTTCATAATGAAATAAATAAAACATAATTAATTAATAGTCATTTGAATATCTCAAATCTTTCAAGCTAACCCTGGTAGAAAACAGGATGAGATAATTTCAATGAAAATGATGTATCGCTTTGAGATAAAATTACGCAATAAAATGGCGAAAGATCCTTCCTTATAGCATCAAAAAAGAGATAAAAAAATTATTCCAAACACAGTGTTACGAATTAAAGGATTATAATTGTTGTGATAGCCTTTTAGTATGTTTTTGACTCAATTTTATTAAGATATTACTCTCTCGATTATCAACTTAAAATTTATATCAGTTGTTTAACATACTGTGTTAAATTAAGATTCTAGAAATGATCTCAATGTGGCCTGTATAAAGTGAATAATATTCAAAGTGAGCTGTAATTTTCTTGTGAATCCAATGATCAACTTTAAAAAGTATTGCATATCAAAGTATTCCATGAACAGCTTGTCCTCTTACAAAACATTGTTAAATAGACAATATTTTATATTATATTTCTAGAGGTAATCTGCTGGCCCATGGTCTTGTCCACCTTCAGCCACCATTCAGCTTTCCATCTGTTTGCTAACATGTTCGTCTTGCATAGCTTCAGTTCAGGTAATTTGTAATAAAAATCTAATTAGAAATAATAACTTATCTTATCAAATTATGGACTCATTAATTAAAGATGTCTGTTTTCTTAACTTTAGGGGTGATAGCGAATTTGGGGAAGGAACAGTTTATGGGTATGTATTTGGCTGGAGGTGTCATCAGTAGTTTTGCCAGTTATCTGTATAAAGCAATCTCAATGAAACCCGGCCTCAGTTTGGGAGCGGTAAATATAATTTTTATATTTTTGTAAATGTTACTAATTAACTTCTCTTGTCTACGTTTAAAGAATGCCATTTTCTATGAATTGGTTTTGATTACTTATCTAGACATGAAATTTCATTATGTTTTAATTTTTCTAACATTAATCAATGCTTAATTTATTATTAAACTTATGTACATTGTCAAGTGCTAGCAGAATTGATTCTTCTTTTTAAAACTACAAACTCTTATCTCTTTCATAACAATGTACATGTAAGGAGTTCAAAAAGATACACAAAAATAAATTTACTTTAAAAATAACACAAACAATTAGGACATTGCCCGTACAAGAATGAAGAGACCTTGGCTACTTCCATGTGATTTTTTATAAGACATTTAAAAATATAAAAGTCCCAACCTTATTTCATTTTCTTCACGAATTACTCTTGAGTAAATAATTGTTGGATATTAACTTTATTATTTATTTTCAGTCCGGTGCAATAATGGCCGTTCTTGGATACGTGTGCAGTGAGTTTCCAGACACAAGGCTCAGTATTATATTCCTTCCCATGTACACATTCTCCGCTGGAACTGTAAGTATATATAAATTGTCGAGTAGTTTGAAATATATTTTTTAAATCATAGAGTATTATTTTTAAATATATTTATGTGATAGAATTTGTTTCACTGGATGAAGACATTACAAAAAGATTTCCGTAGCATTACTGCCATTCACACTTTACTATATATTTTTTGCATATGAACATACAAACACACTGAACTATCTACTTCAATATCAACTCGTTTTCAATTGTGCTAACAGTTCATTCCTTTAGTTAATTCACTGGTAAGACTATCAGATGAAGTAAGGAGTGAAATGAACCACTAGACATTATTTATCAATGTAAGTACATAATACATGTAAAAAAAGTGAACCTAATAAATGTATTATTATTATTATTATTTACACATTCGCAAACTACAAAGTATTCATGAAGCTCTGATTTCTGCAGTGCGTTGATCCAGCCACGAGCAGCGCATGTTATAGTGTTTTGGTGTCAGACCGACCGCAGCAATACACATAGAAATATTCAATGGTTGAACTCTGTGAAGTGGAGGGCTATCATGCTACAATCGCATTGACCGGATTCGCGAGATGGGCTAAATACCAATGTTAAATTTTTCCCTACCATCACGCTGTATTATATAACTTATGTATATTGAAATATATACCTCTTTTGCTTCTTATAAACCTTATTACACACTCTGAAATTGTCTAAAGGATGGAAATATAATAATTTATGAAGAATTCAGAAATTTAATAACCCAAAATGCTTAGTATGCTAAACTAACGTGGGTCAGTACAGTCATTTATGATCAAAGTTTATCTCTAATAAGTATTTTTAAACTTACGCAATAGTTTTACAGATCTCTGTGTACACCAAAGTGAAAATTTAGTGATTAATATATATATAGGCTTCTCAGATAACTTTGATTAATTACATGAATATTTTATAAATATGAATTGAATATATTAATTAGAAAGATATACATATAAAATCAATTTTATCGAAAAATATTGTGGTTATTCCACCGAGATTTGAACCTGGATCTCTTTCCTAACCGGGGAAGGTGCATTATCCAACTATGCTACAGAGACAATATTTTTAGTGAAAATTTTCAAACCTATATGTTACCTTTTTTATATTAATACATTTAATCGTTCCATTATTTAACAGAGCCATCTACCTTATTTTTACAGAATCTCAAATACCTTTGAGTAAACTGATAGCAGATGCCAGAATTATTATTATTTAAATTATTTAAAATATCACAGACCTATGTTCTGAATAATTACAACTTCACAATAAGAATGTGTTCTCCTAAAAAAAAATGAATATTATATAACTGGGTGTTTTATTTTCTTTCAGGCAATAAAAGTAATAATGGGGGTCGATTTGGCAGGGGTTCTTCTGGGGTGGAAGTTCTTTGATCATGCAGCGCATCTCGGCGGTGCTCTGTGGGGAATGTAAGTCTTCTTTAAAAAAATAATTTAATTCCCAGTCATTTATGTAATAAACTTGCATAAATTCATTTTACTTCACCTATATTCTCATATAAACATTCACTGCAAAGATTTTGCTTTCATAGAGTTACAGATATTTTTATTAAACTTAGTCTGTTTATACTTAGTTTGCCATGCAACAGAATTTTCCAGCTATTTGATCATTACTCTTTAAATTACCATAGTCCTATATAAAACTCATTATGTAATACTGTATACCTGTTGCTGGTGAAGAAATAAAAGTGTAATTTATGTAAATAACCAGTTTTATGAACCTAGTTTATAAAATATAAACTGAATATGTAATGAAAATAAAATTATCTTTAGTTCTTAAATTTTTAAAGACTGCGTTATATAAAAATATATCTACCACTATTTAGGTACCAATTACTTGAGAGTTCCGTTATTTGAGTATCACAGAAGAGGAAGTTTACTGCATTTTTTTTTTATTTCTTCAGAAATCTTTGTTATTAATAATGTTAATCCATCCATAATTACTCAACTAATGATTTGATCCTTGTTCTGAGGATCTGAGTATATAGTATAGTAATATTGATATGCTGAACAATTTAATTCATAGTATGTACCAGGTATGTAAATATGAAACCGGAATTTGCCCATAGATGGTCCTAACTGTCAATGTAGTTACCGTCAAAACGCGTCATTGGCGCCATTTTCTTGTTTTGACATCTGACAAAAAATTTCAACTCGTAACAATACAAGTTTCATACAATAGCATAGTTTTTAATAACATTGTACGTATCGAATTTTGTGCCTGGAAACTACGATTTGCTGACAGTATTGATTTTCTGTTACCATTTGAAGAAAACTGCAGAATCGCATTGAATGCTTGTAGAAGCTTACGGTGAGTATGCTCTTGGTAAATTACAATGCTTTGAGTGGTTTAAAAAATTCTAAAGTGGCGATTTTGACGTGAGAAACGAAGAACGTGGGAGACCACAGAAAAAGTTTGAAGACAGCGAATTACGAACACTGTTGGATGAGGATGACAAAACCGAAGCCATCTCCATACGTTTGAAACCCATGGGAAAGATCCAGAAGATGGGAAAATGGGTTCCACATGAACTGAGTGAAAGACAGCAAGGAAATTAAAAAACCACTTGCGAAATGCTGCTCAAAAGAAAGTCATTTCTCCATCAAATTGTGACTGGCAATGAAAAGTGGATATATTTCGAGAATCCTAAACGTAAAAGATCATGGGTAACTCCAGGCCAACCATCGACATCGACTGCAAGGGCAAATCTGTTTTTGGTGGGATCAGAAGGGTGTGATCTATTATGAACTGCTAAAACCTGGCGAAACCGTTAATACTGAACGCTACCGACAACAAATGATTGATTTAAATCAAGCTTTGCGTGAAAAACGACCAGAATATGAAAAAAAGCGACACAAAGTGATTTTGCTTCATGGTAATGCACCATCACACACGGCAAAACCGGTCAAGGAAACGATTAAGGAGTTTAGTTGGGAAATACTTTCGCATGCAGCTTACTCACCAGATTTGGCTCCGTCCGATTACTACTTATTTGCATCGATGGGACATGCACTTGTTGAGCAGCGCTTCACTTCTTACGAAAATGGCTCGTTGATTGGTTTGCCTCAAAAGAGCAACAGTTTTTTTGGCTTGGCATCCACAAATTGTCAGAGAGATAGGAAAAATGTATAACTACCGATGGGCTTCAAATATAACATTTTGTTTCATTTTCATTCAATAAACGTGTATTTTCTATTCAAAAGTTCCGGTTTCTTATTTACATACCTGGTACAAGTGAAAAATATATATATAGTATGAAATGGCTGAAGAATGGCTGAAAAGAGGCTTAAGCATAAAATTCTAATAATTTAGAAAAAAAAAAAAAATTTAGCTCACAGTGCCTAGCAAGCACCCCATTCTTCGGGGACAAACACCCTCCCACCCGCCACACTCCAGATTACGGAGACAAGGGGGCTCTGCCCCTATCACTCTTAAAAGACATTTATAGTTATGTATGTATGTAGTATGAAAATTTACCTCACAAGTATCTATTTAAAAAATTATACATATATATAGCAGATTCTTGAAGTCTTATTATGTCTTTAATTATAACGTACAAAAACAAACTTGCAACGTTTGATTATTTGAACGCTTGTTGGCACGTATCTTGACCAGTAAAAAATGGTTTGATTCAATGTGAATTTTACAATTATTCACTTCAGATTAAACAACCAAACCTAATCTAATTTGACACAAAATAAAATAATTTCCTTTCAGATTCTGGTGTTACTTGGGCAATGCGTACATTTGGCAGAAAAGAGAACCTCTACTCCAGTTCTGGCACCAGTTTAGAGGAAACGCAACCAGATAGTACTATTTGTAATCTCTGATGATGTTAAATTATATTTTCTTTACATATTCCATGTATCAGTTGTATCATATTAGGATAGCTATCTAATGATAAAGTATTACTTTTCACTGGCCAAACTGTGATAGCAATTTTTTTTTCAAAAAGTAGTGATGTATCCTAGTAGGTACACGATTAAGATTTTTTAACCTTGGGTCTGGACTAATTATTGATATATGTACTTGTAAAAACCCTTTAGATCCTTTAAATGATTTTTTTTAAATAATAGATTTTGAAATGTGCAGATTTGATTTAGAAACAGTTTGCTGTCTTGACATCTTTTCTTCTTTAAAAACCTATGTTTGTATTATATTATTCTCTACAAAAACATTCACAAACTCGTGAACGCTGAGAGTGCTCTTATGTCTACAAAGAAATGTTATATTTTTGTTCAAAATAATTTTAAGATTTATTTTTTGTTTAGATTTTAATTGAATCACAAAAAATATATATTTTCAAATTATTATTATATACATATACAATATTATTTGTATTAAACTAAATTTAAAAGAATTGAGCTGTTTAGAGAATAATTTCAAAGGTAGTAAAATGATTATGTAACATGTTCTTTGTCAAACAAACTTCTGTAACCTGAAAAGGTATAACAATTGGTTATTAATTATTATGTATATAAATTTTATCATAATTGAAAATCATATTCAAAAACCTTGTTATTTTGTACTTGCCAATATTTATATTATAAGTTTTTAATATTGGTATGCTGTTTCATTTTGCTGTATATTTCAGGCACGTTGCACAAGGCAAGGTTTTCTTTAAATCTATTAGATTAGAAACTTTTTTTAAATGACGTCTTAATTGAACTCATAATTAAAGTATTTATTTGAAAGAAATATTTTTTACCAAGTCATATAGAATGAATGAGTAGAAAATGATAAGAAAAATATATGACCTGAGTTTTGATGACACTATAAAACTAGGCACAACCAGATAAACCAGATACTGAAAGATGATTATATTAGAAGTAATCAATCAACGAGCATGCATAAGAAGACGTGTGAATGTGGATGAAGCGAGAGTACCTCTTCGAAATCGGCCTGATGGTAAGTTAGTTTGAGATATTTTTTAATTTTATTATTAACTACTTGATTAATTGAGAATGCACTAATATTTTTAAGTCAATATATCTGTAGAAAAAAATAAAAGCAATATTCTTACCTTTCACACATTATTTCCACTTCTTCGATTGCGGTTCACCGATATTATCACATGTGTTGGTTAATACATATATGTATTACTATTTTCTTTTTCTCGGGCAGCTTTCTCATTTATCAAAGAGCATGTGTACGGGGGCATCATTTTTTAAATTATTTTTTAATAAGATATTTTTTATCATTTCCTCTATAAATTACTCATTTTTAAGGAATGATAACACATGCACTTTGACCAGTTAAAAATTGTTAGCACCATATTAGTTTGTGTTTTGGCCATCTATGTATTTCATTTGTTTAGAATTTTTTTTGCACATTTGGTATCGTTATGACGGCGTTTAAAACATATTTACTTTACTCTCTATGCACTAAGTAACCTGTTTCTGAAACATTATTTTTTCTTCTTTATAATATTCCAAGGAGACTTAAGTCCTCAGACGCGGCAGTATGCAGTATGGTAAAATGTTATTATAAATACGCAAAGCGCACATACCTTAATAGATTTACACATCTGCTTAAAAACCAAGTGCATAGTTACTTATACCAATGTATGTTGATTTTGGAATACATATTGCTGTTTGTTTCAGTTCTTTTTGTATTTTATTATATTATATTACCTCCACACAAGACACGCTGACCTATGTCTGTGCAATTCTTTAAGGTGTCGTCTATGGGAGAAGAGAAAGTGGAAAAGTAAGGTACTCTACTACTAAACTAAATACCTTTCACTCAAGGTGCCTATTATCACTCTGGCAGAGATTGCATACCATATGCATCCATCAACTATAGTTAAAAGTACACACCTAATTCAACTACAGTGGAATCTCGGTTTACAAACTTAATTTGTTCCGTAAAACTGTTTGAAACCCAAGTTGTTCATAAACCGAAATAATTATTCCCATAAGAATCAATGTAAAATGTATTAATCTGTTTGAGATCCCAAGAAAATTGCCTCTTTAACATTTTTATTTTCTACTACTTGCTTGAAATCCTACAAAAGCAATAAAAATTCATGGTTTTAACCGCAGACCAGTAAATGAATAGACATGAAATAAAGTGTACATGTAGGAGAGGGATTTGTAACATAAGTAGCGGGAGGAGGGCATTTACACACATTCTTGGTGGAAACATAAATCTGATAGATTATGACACATCGAAAATTAAATTTTTGTGTAAACAAGATATATTTTTTACATTAATGCATATTATATTGTCAGCGTTTAAATTTTCGTTCTAATCTAGTCATATTTTTTTTAAAGTTGCGGAGCTATTTGATTGTGTAAGTGATACCAAAGTGATCATGTGAATGACACTAAAATGAAAATATTAGGACAAGGAATTTGCATTAGTTTATGTCTACATATTTGGTAAAGGTAAAAACTTACTTTATTTTAACTTATCTTTCAAAATATATAGTAAAGTGTTATATTTTGGAAGGGGACTCTCCTTCCATGAAAACATTAAGTGCTTGAAGTTCATCAGGTTTTTGTCTCACGAAAATCTATCCAACGATATTTGTTTCTTGCTTTTTATAATGTTGCGAAAATGAGATATGACATTCATTATTTACAGATTGGATAAAGTTTTATCAGAGTGATATTTTGCACCTCACCCCTCTTCTCGCACATTTCGTGGATCGAGGACCTAGGACCTAGGAACATCTTCCATTCGTTCATCAGGCTCTGAAAATAATATTTCCTCTGTCACCGTCTTTTGCTGCTCATTAAGAAGCTGTTCCAGTTCTTTCGTAGTGAGTTCTGAGACTGCCTGCCTGTTGGCAAACTGAAGCATTTTTTCATTAGGATTTTTGTTTGTAAACGGTCATTCGTAAATGGAGATTCCATTGTTTAACACATTTTATATTACATGCTTTCATTAACTGTCTGCCGATCACGCTCATGGCCATTATTACATTGTCTTGATAAGTGCCGCCAATGCCCAAGGGCGGACCATTTCCGTACGTATTTATTCGCTTCAGTATGTCACCGATTTCCCCCGCAACCAGAGTTCCCTACAGTTTTGGATTTCGATGTGTGCATAAAAAAAATTTTGTGCAATTTTTAGGACCAATACTATTATTTGTGCACTGCATACTTAGGATACATTCTCTACAATGAAAAATATGATCTATTTCATCTCATTATGCAGCAGAGGCTTAGTTAGAAAGAGATTATCTTGGCTGTGTAACCTCAGAACGTGGTTCAATGTCCAAGATCATACACAGAATTAATCAACATGGTCACCAACCTTCGATAGAAGGCGGCTCATGAAGAAGAAGTCTTGTTAAAAATTGCACTATGATTGCTCACAGCTTGTTTCTGTGATGAATGTGTGCTAGAGAAATAATATATAATCGGTATTTGTTAATGTTCCAGAAAGGAGCCGGCAGACAATGGGTTAAAACAAAATAAACCATGTTCAATAAAACAATTCACTTAGTAAATACAAAGAAGTTTATTCAAGTAAAAGCAGCATTTTATAAAATTTTTATTGAAACATTTACAATAATAAATTTAAATTTAAAAAGTGAATCAAAGAATATATGTTTCAATTTTCAAAACAATTAGTCTGTTGTCCCACAGATGATTTGCATCAAATCACTGATTGTCTTTCCAATAAGCATCTTGTTTAAACCTTCGATCACTGTTCCGCTGATTTTTGCAGCTATAAGATCGGAATTGGTGTTAAAGAACTGTGGAGCGAGATCGGAGAGAATTGCATTGATTACGTTGTCAATATCGCCGCCGCCGAGCATTCCTGTTGTTTGGGACTGAAAATAAAATGGAAAGTGTTTATTAAATATTTAATCTTTTGCCTATTCGGATCAGTGCTTAAAAAGAATGTTGGTATGCAATATTTCCTCTAACTTTGGTTCACGATGTACACATAAAAAATCTTTTGTGCAATTTTAATATGAAAACATTACCATATTAGTGTAACGCTACTGATAGGGCCTGGGTTGACCAGTTACCAATGGACATGTATTAAGAAGCATTAATAAATCGAGAACAACAGTTATCAAGGAAAGCTGCATACTTTGAACACATTATCCTTAAATTAAAGATCATTTTCATTTTATTATACAGCGGAAGATAGAAGGCTACAGAGAGGCATAGGTAGAAAGAGAATATCTTGGCAAAAAGTGGTTCAGTATCCAAGATGTTATACATGATAAATCAACATGGTCACCAACCTTCAATAGAAGGTGACATATGAAGAAGGAATCTTGTTAAAAATTGTGTACACACTATATTTTTTGTGTGCACTATGATGCGAAATCGTGTGATTGCGTACACCCACACACCTTAGAGAGAAAGGGTTGGTATGGCATATTCCCATGTATGTATTTACATTAAGAGATGAACACTGCTGCAGATGGAAAATTACATTAGTGCTAGTCTTCCAACCTGCATTACAGAACATCTTGTACCTCTTAACCAACAAGCACATTCTGTATTTTTTCTTGGATCAGCTTCTTAAAAATAATAATATTTAAAATATTTAATAATATCTTATATCGTACCTTCAAGGATCCAACGGAGATTTTAAGGTTCAAACCTGTGGCGTACACTTGACCAGCATTTATTGCAAGGTTGACAGATCCTTCAAATCTCAAGTTTCCAACTTCAAAACTGTAACATTAACATTTTATCCTTTACTAATCATATATGGTATACATGTTAGGTAACAATTGCATACATTGAATGTGATAGTGTTTTCATTATATTATGTGTATGGTTTTTTTCAAGACATAATTCAAAAGGAATGTAAAAAAATACACCAATACAGCTTGCTTCACTATTTGTGACAGTTTATTTCATTGTCATTTACTTCATATTTGTAGGGATCAGATTACAAATTCACCGCTATCTCGGCCGGCATCGATGCTAGCTACATATCGCTGCTGGCTACCGCTACAGGTCTGGCCTGATTCCTCATCGTCGAGTCTCTCTCCTGTTTTATCGCTTCGCAACAGCGTTCTTGCTGGCCCACGCATGCTGAGCGAGACCACCGATTCGCATCACTTCATAATACACGCGCATCTTCTACATCTCTACATCTTCATTAATTTCTTTCATTCTACCTGTCTTCCTTGTTTTTATCATACGTCACAATCAACACGCCAATCGTCATCCTTTCATTTAACCACCGACCTAACCCCCAAATATTTTTCATTTGTCTATTTCATCGCAACTTTTTCAAATATAGAGTGGACCATTATACTTACTAGGTTTTTCCATCTCCATAAATAGGAAGGGCACCAAAGATCAACCCTTTGAAACTATAGGTATCTGTAAAAGCATAGTTTACAAGTATTAATTCAATAAATACTTTTTTAAGAAGCTTTTTAAATAATGAATGATTCTTGATTAAATAATTTATACATTAGACTCTTGATTATCTGTGTATTGGGGTCGCAATAACCTTAAATAAAAAATTCTGATTTTATTAACAGTACTTACCTTTTTTAAAATATTTTTTAAAAAAAAGCAAAAATAATTTTTCATTCGACTATATAATGCCTGTATACTAGAATATTAAACTGGCGAATTTGATATTGGTCAATGACTGGAAATCCCTATCGCAAATTATTATTATTATATGTACATAGTTAGGCTTAAATTTACTGTTTGCTTTTGATGCAAACTATTTTTTTTGGCGAAGATTTTCTTGGGTTTTTTATTCTAGATAATCAAGAGTCTACTGTATAATAATTAGCTAATTAGTTAGTACGTAGAAATATTATGGAAGTAAATCTTTTTGCACATTGCCACATGGGTAAGCCACGTTGCTTGAAGGACAAACAATCATTGAACGAAAACAGTCATCCAGTGATACCCGAGAAATATCGAGAAACTGATGATTTGATCAAATTCTGCAAAAATACATGATAACGAATAAACAGAGAAAAATGGGAGACACTTGGAGAGACCTTCATTCAGCAGTGGACAGAAAAGGGATGATAATGTTGATTATAAAATCTTTTTTCATCTTTCATAGTTTTTGTTTTGTACTTACTTGTTTTTAGAATGCTCATTGGTAGTGTGAAGTCAAATTTAACACTCAATGGTGCCAAATTTAATTTAATATCAGCAACTTGGAAGTCACTGAGGCCAGTCAGATGAATTCCGCCAGCCTTTAGATCAAAACTGTAATTAAATAAATACAAACATTTTAATAGTGTAATTTGGTGGGTTATAGTCAAATATGTTTCTATAAATAATGCTCTCACATAATGACGTTATTTGCCCCAGCACAGGCAAAGCCCAGTGAGGCAGATATTAAAATACTAAATGTACACACAACGTATGATATGAAATAAACAAACAAAATTGCCAGTGGAAAATGATCCATAGTTGCAGTGAAAGTGATGTTTCTCTTATTAAAACTGCATTTAAACTTCATTTAAGGAACATTTCATTCACATTTGCCGAGATGCCGTGACCCCAGTGGTTATATTGATATTCCATTTCAGAAAATCCCATACCAAATTCTCTGATCATGTCATTAAATGTGTAATTTTAAAGTATTTAAAAGAGTTTTATTTATTTACCATAAAAATATTAAATTAGTGTTTGTTAATGTTTAATAATATACTTCTTCAATATTTGCAAAATTACTTTGTGGCAATTCATTATGTATATAACAATAATAATAATATAATAAGAAAAAACTAAATAAATAAAATGTACTGTCTAAATAACAATAACTATGCAATATGAAATTTAAGAACTAAAAAATAGTGTTAATAGCAAATTAAATATTATAAATAATCAAATCCTTTTGCAAATAGTCATCTTACCCACCACTTTTATTTTTATAGTTTTGTTTTTGTTTATGCTTGCATTTTTAATTTTAGTATACGTTATTTCCTGAATAAGGGACCACAGGTCTTGAAATATGTTGATGTATCAATAAGTAATGTACACTCTCGCCGAAGAGAAAGAAACCAAGGGCTGACTGTACACTTGTGGCGAGGGCAGATGGCACGAGACAACCTGAGTCGACACGAGAATAGGCGATGCAAGCCGAGAGATGTAGTACATTCTCGTGCTTGGCTCCTCTCGCCATGCCTCGGCGAGAGTAGACTGCTGGCATTACATCGCAAACTGACTGGTAAATATACAACATTTCAATGAGCATCAGTCATTCAGATTCTTACTAGTAAGATCTAGAAATAACTAAAGTGGTTAGTGAAATGCCAAATGAAAACATAGTTAATATAATAGCTTTTAATCAAATCCCTTTCTTACTACACTGGAAATAAATAGTAAATATCTGGCGGTTTATGGTATCATATGGAGTGACTGAACATCAAGTTTTGTATTTGGAACGAATAATATAAATTTATTAAATAATTACAAATTTTTAATTTTCTTAATTAAGTATTTTTAACATACATGGTGTAGATGAATAATAACACAAACAATAACAAAAGTAAGGGTTTGTTTTTTTATTTGTTGTTCAAACTTTAACTTTAAACATTTTATAAAATAATGAATAATGAAATGGTAGAACTAAACACTTACAAACCTAAAGACATTAGCTAAACAAAAGTTCATCATGCAGTCTGTATATGGTATATAGATAAAGAAATTATATTTCAAACATTAACCTAAGTCTATGCCTACTGCATGCCACTGATAGATTGCATTTAAACGAGAAGTATTTATGTGTAATTCACCCTGCTGAAATGAAATATCATGCTGAAAGTTTGAATTTGCGTTAAAAGTATTGAATAGACCAAATATTTGTGCAATATAAGAGATGAATTTTGATTATCGTTCAGAAAAGGGAATGCTTCCACTGAAAAGACACTGTTCACTATTGATAAAATCAATTCGACCTCTAAACCATATTATGTATATATTTTTTATTTCAAATGACTTCCCATTTCTATTTTCTGAATGCTTGATGGATGTAACGGTTAGATGCTGGCTTAACTATCTACCAAGAAATCAAAATTATCAAATCTATGATGTTTAGTGATCATGAGGTCTTTAATCCTTTTTCTTTATAAGTGAATTCCTTCGGCTGGGGGCATTTGTACTAAGATGTTGGAAATAAACTAGGATATGGATATTAGTTATATTTAATATAAATATTTTTTTACAGAGAATATAGGCATAAAGTTATCTAATATGATGGTGGTTGCTACTAATATTTCACATGTTCACCACAAACAATTTAAATGTATTTAAAAAAAAATTGGTGTGATGGTATATTATAGAATCACCTAGGACAGCGGTTCCCAACCTGTGGTATGCGAGTGGATAGTTGGTGGTAGGCGAAAAATAATCAGTAATGGCGGACATAAAAAGTAAAAAAAAAATCAGTCATAAAAATATCATTTAAACTATTGTATTTTTCCTATAATTTTTAATTTTAATTAATAATATACAGCTGTTAATATGTACAGTCGATGATCGAAAATCATCAGAAGAATTCTTACATTTACCGTGTTTAATTAATTTTATATCCACATATTTTCTATTAATATCGGTAAAATTGTCTGCGGCGCATTTCATTTTGTTTTATACAAGTAATTTAATTTAATTCTATGTATTTTTTTTTAATAAAAATTAGCTAAAAAAAATACTTCTTTAAATGTCCTGGTTTTGAACTTCGACAAGAAATGAGCTTCGGCACCGTTTATTTTAAAAAAACATTGTAATATGTAAAGTTCAAATGTCTCATTTTTATCAGAAAAAATAAAACCTTTGGTATTTTTTTATAAACTTAAATAAATTGAGTTCTGGGAAATATAGTCAGCCTATAAAATTTATAATGCAAATAGAATAACAAATTTCTCGAAATACAATCATTTTTACAAAGTGGTACAATTAAGCGTGATGTACTACCAAGTGGTACGCGAGCCAAAAAAGGTTGGGAAACGCTGACCTAGGAAATTGTTAACATTACACTTGTTACGTGTATTTTAATTTAATTGCTCTATTATTGATGTTTTATTTTTAAAATAATCTTTTCTTTTGTTACGATAATTGTGATGTTGATCGCTGTGATTATATTAAATATTATTTTGGTTGTATCAATTGTAATTAGTGATTGCTCCTCGTTTTGCCTTATTTACCCAACATTTCTGGCCATATTGCAGTGTGTTTTGTGAGTGATATCAAGGCTTTTAAAACCTGGTGATGGAAATCGCAAAATCTTGATTAAAACACCAACTATCAAGAAAACAATCAATCAATCCTGGAAATCTAAGAAATTATTCTAAATTGTTTTCAATTACTATTTAATTAAATCATAAATTGTACTTCAATCATGTTTAAAGGTTAACATAGATTAGAAACAGTCATTCAATCCTGATAACAAGAAACATATTATCAAGTAAGATTTTAAGATAAATATATTAAACAATACATCCATATACGTAACTACATGAATGTATTATTTAATTAATTAATTAATTAATACGTAAGCAAATTTTAACAATCGCTATCTGTGTAAAATTTCAACAGCATCAGCTTTGTATTATTCAATTAAATTAGATTCATAATTTTCAGTCAGTTATGTAAAAATAAAACAATATTGATAAACAATTTTTTTTTCAAGTTGTGTTATGTAATGAAAATAACATAATTTAAAACAAACAATCCTATGACTGGTTCCTGGTAACTTTACCATGAAATGTTAATTTTTAGGTTAGCTTACACCCGGTTAAAGACCAAATTTATTTTATTTTGTATGGTTGTTATCTCATGGAATATATGGATGAAAAATGTTAATGCTTTTATTGTACTTCATCCAAATCAATAAATTAAAACCGAAATAGCACCTGTTAAGGTACTTTATAAGACTGATTAAGCCTGTACTTATCTACTCTTCCGTAACTTGAACTCTGACAAAACAAGGCGAATTGATAATTAATATATGTATTTGAAGAAAAATCCCAGAATAGTAGGTCCTATTAATGATAATAACTCATATTGAAAACATTTTAATACAGAGCTCAGCGTAGTCCAACAATCCAATGTTGGTAGACTATGCTGGTTAGGTTAGTTCATTTACAGTGTATGGAAGACTAGAAACCAACAAGAAAACAACCCAGAGGGACGCAGAAGTAGAAGAAAACCGAATGTTCTGGCAGGATGATGTAACGGACTTCATTGACATCTAGGAAAATAAACTACATCGGTCAGGAATAGGTGATGAAGAATTATTTTGGCTGCCATGACCTACCCCGGGTTGTCGAGTTTATGATTATATATGATGAGATGTGCCTTCAGCAGACTGTTAAGCTTCATGCTTACTAAAATATTTCATATTTAGTTCAAAATGACTGAGTCTTAAGACTATATTTTAAATAGATAATTATGAGATATTTAAAGCCGAAGGTACCTGAAGATATTTTCGACATCAAATGTGAATGCAATGTTGTCCATTTTCAGAGGGTCTATAATTGGAATTTCTTTCTCTTCATCTCCATTTATCATAGTGTAGCGCAAATTTTCCAAAAATTTCAGCAGTGACTCACACATGGCGCGATCATTCTGTGATGATGCTGTTACAGAATTGAATAACATTATTTTAGTTACACAAATTTTTAAAGTGAATGATTAATAAAATGGTATTTATATACAAATTAAATGTATTAATTAGAAAGATACACATATAATTTTTTTATATGTACATATATATTTCTAATAAATACATTTAATTTGTATTTAAGATATCACAGACCTATGTTCTGAATAATTACAACTTCATAATAAGAATGTGTTCTCTTTAATAATGGTATTTATATATTTTTCAATTTCTTTTAGTTACTTAAGGTGTAATTTTGAGTTTATTTTTGAATTTGAATGTCACTTCCATTTTTTGCAAGTAATCATGACAGTTTTACATTTTAAACATAATGTATTTTATTACATCTTTTTTCCAGATTTTTAAATATATTATCATTATTATTAAAAATAAATTCACATTAATATTTTGTTGTTTCATATACACTCATAGGTTTTCACAGCCTTCAGATGATAAAGTCATTTCTTCTGGGTTATTTTGACTTTGGTCAGCTTTGTCGTAAGACTACTAGACTACATTTCAGACTACATTTCACAGCCAATAACACCTCTCATAACACGAATCGTTGACTACAACCAAAATCAACCCTGAAAAAATTCTTTCAAATCAGCACATGTTTCTTTTCATATTTTAATTCTAATTAAATCTCGTAGACAAACCTGTTTACAAATATTCTATAGATTTTATACAGCGAGAACTCTTATTTGGGAGAATTTTTCTCTATATAAAGTGACAAAACAATGCTTAATGACTCATCGATGACCTTTGGAGCTACTCTCAAGACAAAAGTTTCTTATTACATAGTTATTTAGAAGTTTAACTCTATTGCTTCTTGGTAATTGACACATCTCAGACACAAGTTAATAAAATAAATTGTTTTAAATACTAATTTTAATGTATTTATTATAAATATATACATATAAAATCTAATAAAACATCACAGACCTATGTTCTGAATAATTACAACTTCACAATAAGAATGTCTTTTCCTTAATAAAATGAATTGTGTTTATTTTGCAAAAAGGATATATTTTGTCATTAACCCATTTCTGGTTTTAATGCCGGAATGCTTGAAAAATATAACCCTTCACCCGTTCAAACTGCCTGAAACTGCCCAAAATTTTGTGTGAAATTGTTTATTTTAAGATATCTATGTAATAATTTATGAGATACCTTACCATACCATTTATCTCCAAAGTGCATTATGAAAACTTGTAAACTTGACTTTGATTTCATAAATTAATAAAAATAGTTCATCATTTGTCTTTTAGAATATGTACTTCAGAAATATTTGTATTAAAATTTTACATTTCACTAGCAACCTAATATGGTGAAATTAATTAAATTTGAGTTTAAATGTTATTCTTAAAAAATAAGTGTGATAGAATCTCACCTTCATGTTTATTTGGAGCACTAAATGCAACGGAAAATATGCACAACAGCACTAAAAACTTCATATTTCTTGTTAAAAAATGTTCCAATTCTTACAATAAGATATATTCTCTACAATTGCCAGGTGTATTCTGCGAGTTTTTAAAAAATATATATGAATAAAAGTTATTTATTTTTACAGATAAAAAATCAATTTAGATTATCGTGATTACTTATCAATAAAAAATGTGTTCACTATTGTCAAATTCCACTATCTCTTACTGATTTGAAACCATCTTGATTTATCGAATTGAATTAAAGATATTGATAGCTGCTGATAAAGGTTTCTTAATAATAGCACCTTGATTTGTAATCTTATAATTTCATCTGATTTCACTCTAACATATTTATTCATTCTGTTTTTATATATCTTCCATATTTGATTTATATTACATAGGATTGTGTAAATTTTAGTAAAATTTCCATGTTCTTTGATGTTAGCATGTTCCCTGCTAACTTTAATTTCACAAATACAGGTGTTAAACTAATTGCATTGAGTTATGTTTCAAATATTGAAAAATCAATTGTTGTCTAAATCCGAAAGCTATTGAATTTAGATTTTTATTGAGGCCTTTGTAATCTACCACAGAAGTACTTGTGGCTGGCATACGTCATTGAATGTTAACTATGAGATATCTCGTAGACTGCATTCAATGATGACAAGTATGAATTGATGCAGCCAGCAGCTACCACAGCTATTTACATGACATAAAGACCTTTCTTCAGTGATCTTTTAACTTGGACATATTTAATTTAATAAAAATATTATAATGTTAATTCAGAGTTTTATTTAGCAACTAACTTACCATCGCGCCGTTTCTCCATAGGGGTAAGCAGAGGATAGAGCGTCACACTCTTCTGTCCTGACACACAATTTTCACCCCATCCAGATTCATACATCTTCTCATACAAGCTCACCGATTATTGAGGCTTCTAACAGGACCATCCTCCAGTATCTGGTTTACCTGATCATGCCAAGCCTTGTGGACGTCCTCTACTGTGCCATCAATACTTGTGTCATATATATTTCTTACCATTCTCTCCTCATTCATCTATTCCATATGACCAAACCACCTAAATGATCATTTCTTAACTTTACTCACTGTATCAGCTTTACATTCTTTCCTTATTTCTTCATTCTTTACTCCGTCATAAATGAATCTGCGACATAAACGCTCATTTCATTTCATTTTCATTGCTGATAAATCGGCGTTTATTTTTATAACAATATTATTTTTATAGCTTGCATCAATATAAAATCCTTAGTACAAATATTATAATTCTTTTCATTTACATGCAAGTCTGTTTCTTGCTTCCTACCTCACTAGGTACATATAAATTACCTGTTCTGAGGTAGGTAGCCATAAGGTTCCATTAGCTAGAATATAAGTTGGAAGTAAGGTAACAAATTAAATTAAATGGTAATAAACAGAAAAATCAAAAGGAGACAAGTAGAGATAATGAAGTCAATTGAACAAAGTAAATTTTTGATATAGACTAAATATATATAAGAAGTAAAAGAAAAGAAACAAGCGGGGAGCAAACCAAACATGATAAGTACAAGGTAGGATGTAACGACAAAAAGAATTACATAAAATGCTAAAAGCTGACTTCTTCCAATTTTGAAAAGCCATTCCTTTATAAGCACACAGAATTGAGGATATGATACCGTTGCCATCTCTTGTGGTAGCTTATTGTGTATCTGCGGTCCTATAAAACATGCATATCTTAGAGCAAAAGAGGTTTTCATTAAGGGGACAGCTAGTTTTCTTTGAGTTTTTGCCCAAGTGCACTTAGAATGTGTGATAAGGTACAGGATTCTGTTTTCATGTATGTCTTTGAGCAGAGTCTTTATGAATAATTGCCTGATATTTAGCACCTTGAGTTTTTGGAATAGCGGCTCTGATTCATGCTGAAAGGATTTATTGAGAATTATTCTCATTATGGCTTTTTGCATTTTAATCAGTGGGTCGAGTATTGTGATAGCGGCTCCACCCCAGCCAACTATGTCCTATAATGCTCTGACAGAGTGCGAAATATACATTATGCATTTGTTTCAGGTTCAGCACGTTCCTTAAAATCTTGAATTTACATAGTATTCAGTCTACTTTCGTTCCTCTTCTACCAGCTCCAAGCCTCATTTCCATACATCAGTGTCGATACCAGGACTCCATCGTATACTGCTAGTCTTGCCTCGGTTGACAAGTTCCCATTAGATATAATTCCATTCAAAGCACTGTTCACTTTATTTCCTACAGTCATCCTCCTTTCAATATCATTCTCAGCCTTTCCGTTTCTATCAAGCATATTTCCCGAATTCACAAACTCATCAACTTGTTCCAAACATTCATTACCTACAAGTATTTTGCACAGTGTCTTGCTCCTTCTCGAAAACCATCACTTTCAACTTATTAACACATTCATAAGGTAATAATTCTAATTACATATTTATTTATTTCAAGATCAATACGTGGTCACATTTTTAATACCTGCTTCACCACATTTTACTTGTGCTAACACAAATTTTTAATACTTTGAATATATAGACATGAGTTTCAATATTTTAAAAATAATTTGTGAAATTAATCATAATATAATGTTAGTTAAAATACAATATTAGATGTTATGTTCAAATAAAGCATGGAAATATTGAAATCACTTAATTTTAATTCTTCAGAAGCATGTTTTTCGTTTAATTTGATGATAAAAAATATTTTCAGTTCAGAATTAACAGACCATTAAGTGTGGACACTAGAAGGCAATCATTTGCATGCATTTAATTCTCTGATTGTAAAAGGATTCCACATATACGAGTATGTAAAGATGATTATATTTTGCATTTTGAACTCAAAATTATGCATTGAGTTATTTGAGTATATAGTAAATACATTTACGTAAAACTTTTTTAGTGTATTTTTTTATACTGACATTTACCTCACAGATTCATCATTTTAACACTCATTTTCAGCCAGAACTTTTTAAATGGCTCACATAATTCTATTTTTTAAAACTATTGTCTACTACTACAATATTACACTGTGTATGAACTTTATTATCATTTTTAGTATGCTTCTTTACTTTTATATATTTAACTTAAAAATCAAATCAAAATATTGGAAACCTTTGATATCATTTGCGGGTGTGTTAGTTTTTACTGATTTTGATTAAGTTAACAATATTTGTGTAAAATAATGAGTTTTTAATAATTTCGAAATGGACAACTCGTGAAATTTTATCACAGAAGAATTAGGTTTGACTTTTCATTTCATAATTTATTTATTATGTAGCCATTTAAAGTAAATTTAATTCTCGTAATATTACAACACCGTACTTCATAATATTACAAAAAAATTATATTTCAAAACCACATTTACTAGAAAATAATGTATAGTGATCTTTTGGTCAATTATTTCTGCAATGGACATTGCAAAATAGAGAAACAAAAAATCGAATATTGTAATACCATACTGTCCAATTAATTATCTTGTATAATACATTTATATCATGCACGGAAGCGGGGAAACGTTTTGCTTTTTAAGTATTTGACGAAGACTTTTTTAAATTTACCGCTTATAAATACGTCATGTGTTACATGAAATAAAATATCGAAATGGATAAAAGTGACAAAAAATCATAGTGATTTAAATCATTTACAGAAAACAAAGGTCTTAAAACTGTGAAGAAAATTATTAAAAAAATGACAGTTTAATTGTATCGTCTTAAAGAAATTTTACTTTATGTTTTGAAGCATAAGTGGACAAAATAAAATCTATCCGAATTTTTCCTTTTATTCGTATTTTATATAGCCACACCAGATAAATAAATATTTATACTTATTGAAATCTTTTTTGAATACCTACTACTTTATTAATTTATTTTAATAATCTGCAACACATAAATATATTAGAAATACTTAAATAGGAAAACTGAAATTATGTGATAAATTTAAATTATTTGTTCCGAATACAAAACTCAATGCTACCCAGTTAAGTATGTATATCAATTAATAGTCTGCTGATGGTTGTTCTTGTTGAGCGTTCGTGGCACTGGTTTAATTAAAATTATTATTGATATTATCAATTACATTACTTGATATTATCAATTACAAATATTTATGTCATATGGAATTCATTACAATTTATCACTTTTTAGTTTAAATATAACAATATATTTCGTATGCTTCCAAATACATTTTTCAATCACAAATAAACTATGTATTTTTAGATTCAATGAAAATCGAGTCCTGAATCAAGAAGTTAAGAATTTATTGCAAACCGCCGCGAGTTTTGATATAACCGAGTGTAAAATTTTGAGAATAAAGATAAATCATGAACTCAAAAACATGATTAAGCAAGAAACAATCGTAAGATTCTGTTGGTCTCAAAGATTGTGATGGGTTGGCCATGTTAAAATAATACCAGATGACAGGACATCAAAGATCATGACTGAGTGGATACCCTAATGCATGGGTGGCCAACCTTTTCAGCAGCCGGGCCAGATTTTAGAAATGAGATTTTCTACCGGGCCGTACAACAAAATTTATTTTATTATTCAAAGCAAACGACGGCGTTGCGAGCTTGCCACAGACGCATCCCGCCCCGCATTCACGCTCATGGCTATCCACGCAAAAGTGGCGTGCGCGCTTTTTGAAATCAGCTTAATGCCTATGCTATGCCTTAATGGAAGCGACCTAGAAATCTAAAGAGGTTCGCTGACTTGGTGGAAAAAGATTAGAGCAGGATGGGAGAGTCCAAGAACTGGAAAAGAATGGCCAGGAATAAAAGTCGGGGGAGATCATTGAGATGTTGAGGGGGCCAAATCCTATCCAAATGAATGAAAAATAAGTAAAATCTTAAGATTATGATATTACGCAAGATTGAATTAAAAAATTATGTAATTTTTATTTGAACTGCTTGAAAAATTAGAATATTCTTTAATTTCTTAATTCCACATTGAACATGTGAATTATGTATTTGTAAAACATGCTTATTACATTTTAGGAACTTTATTTCTTTAACACAATATTAATGTCTACATTGAATTGCTGTAGAAAAAGTATAAACAAGTTTAATCGTTATTTGATCCAGTAACGGTAAAAACATATTTTAGACAATAATAAGTGTACAGGTTAGGGTTGATTGTAATATTATGTTACTTGTCATTCCATGCCATGCACGAATTATTATATTATATTAATAACTTAAAGCGGAATTGAATATGAAAGGATTGAGAGCCGTTGAGTTATTTATTTCTTATTAGAAATGGGATAGATTTTGTAACTCCCCTGTTTATTTTTTGTCCTACTCTCGCACATGTATCAAACCATAGACTATCCAGCACCGCCATGCAATCTGAAAAACATGGTGGTATCTAGCCAATTATTGTTGTGAGCTTTTAAAAGTAAAACTAATGCCAGATGAATAGTAATTTGTGTGTCAGTTCGTATTTATAGTTGTTCTACAGATCATCGAAAATGTCTTCGATGCATTTTGTGGTCCATCCATTGCCAGGGACCGAAGATCAATTGATTGATAGGTAAAACATGTAATTCGCCTTACAAAAAACTGACTCCATTGCTTTCATATTACAGATTGTACGGACGCCCGAATTAATGTTTAATGTAATCATGCTATCGGTCGGTCATGTGGTGATGATCTCTCATATTTTGTTGCATGTTTCACTCAGTTTTCCGGGTTTCTAGATGAAAATTAGACGGAAGGAGGATCTCAAGAAAGATCCAGAAGTGTATATTGGTCCTCCGCATGTAATCGAGCTCAACTGCCATAATGGAATCTCGAATTGGATGTCTAAACAAATTTATATGTCGTGCAATAGATATAATATATTTTATTTTTCGCCTTTGTGACGATTTCTGTTACAATCTGCATGAGGTGTCTCACCCAGTGGACATCTGAATTGTACAGTAGACTTGCTCATCATTATGACAAAACAGTATGCAATCCGATTTACGTGAAATTATCAGACATTATCTGCCATTTTTGTTAAATGTGTGCATTGATACTGTTTCATTTATAACCTTTGATTTTCAACCGCGTTCAGCTATGAGAGAACCTTTTAATTGTGATTCTAAAGTCCCCTGTCATTGTAGGCTAGGTCAAATCGTATTCTTCTGTTTGACATTTGATGACTGTATTCAAAGAATTGATTTCATACAAATTAGTCATGATTTCATACATTCTACCATTCGAAAAATTTACATTATTTAAAAGTTCAATTGTGTCATGATTTTGAAATATGAAAAATAATAATTTGTTTAATTGGAATGTATTAGAAAATGGCTACCAATTCATCTTCTCTTGCAATGTAAGATTATTATTTGACCCTAACACAGAAAATATGATTTTTAATATAACCCATTTAATTTGGAAAAAATATATGAAGACTATTTTTTGTTTTAATAGTCTTATGTCGAATGATTGATAACATCATTTCGCAGTATTGCTAAAATTTCAATGTCACTAATGCTAACTTCTACGGTATTTTAAAAAATAGGTTTTTCTTGATCTAATTATATTGTTTAAGTTGTACCATAAATGTAAAGTTTTACAAATAATTTTATTCCAGAATGCAAACAAATAATAGATTTTTATTTATGCCCTAAAAGGTCTTATGTGAAACAGGTATAATTCTATTAATAGAAAATTACATTAAGCTTTACAGGGCAAGAATGTTAGGATTTCAGAGATAAATGAATTAATTAGTGAATTTCAATAATGTTTTAGAATTCTTTAACTATTTAGGCCCTCATTATGAAATTTAGTTACAACAGAACTTGCCAATGTAAAACTCGATATATGTAATTGAAAATTAGATATACGTCTAACTTTTCATTTACACAGTAGATTGGTTCCCGAAGTAAAAAGTGTAAATGAAAACCGTTTAAAAAAGAATATAGTACATATGAAAAAATAGAATAATGGTTCCGGATGTGAAAACCATACATACAAACAAAAGTTATTTATAGACAAATCTTATGAAAATAATTTATTAAAACTCTTAATTGATTTTTCCATTGTCATTATTATGATGTTTTTTGTGTACGGTGACAACTTAGCACCTAATTTTGTTCCAGTAAGAACAGATTTTAAGATCGCTTCTTCATTTTTCTTAACGGTTCTCAAGGTAACTTTGATCAGGTCTATGGATGTTGAACCTTCAGTTATAAGATCTAAAAAAAATTTCTTTGTTTCTAAAGAGATAGCTTTTCTTTTCTTTCTCTGTGGAACCAAATTATCTTTTATTGTGATTTAGATTATGATTATCTTTGAATTAATCAATAATTAATTTTATATTACTCCCACAAAATTCAAAAATGTAACTTATGTATGTACTTGTTTATTGCACACACAAAAAAAATACTTTCTTGAACAACACGTCTGAACTGTTTCAACTGTATAAATGTAGAAATATTTACTGCAATCCATTTTATCTGCATGTATGATAGCAGGTACAAATTTAAATCCCACTTATTTCAATTCAAGGTTGTCCACTGACAACCTTAGCATCATGGATTTTTCCAATTTTACTAATAATTCATGCATACGTACAGAGAATACACATTTTAACAAAACTGATTTCAATCATAGATTTTATAAACAAAACCGTATTATTTCAAAATACGCTGTGTAAAAAGAGAATAGTTTTTTCTCTTTCAAATAAGAAAAATTTCATGCAAATCAAATACATTAATATTGAACATTCTCATTGACGGCCATTCTAGACGGTTCACAGAACATTTGTGTCATAGACCTCACTCAACTTGCTAGACAAGGATGTCCAATTTCACAATTTCAATGTCCCGCCTCACCTGCCTGGTTTGAAATAAGAAATGCTAACATTGACCTTCAGTACCTGCTATCATTTTCAGAAACCTTTTCTTCGCTTATGTTGCAAATTTTTCCTCACATGCAATGGTTTCTTAAAACTGGAGTAGGAGATGCTTCTGTGTAACCGCTTCTATACTCTCAAAATTATTGAAAGACAGTCGCTAATAATTTAATATATTTATAGTTGTTCATTGCTGTTAATTTCAGCTAAACTGTTTTTGTTCTGTTCAGATAAAGAATTGGCATTTTCGGCGAATACAGTTAATTGTCTGACTTTTGCAAAAGGCATGTTTTCCGATAGAATTAAGAATGGTGATTTTAAAAAACCTTTTTTCAAAAATTATTTTTCTTTTTTGGAATTAGGGCAGCACTCATTTCTGCTAGAAAACATGCATTTTTGATAAATCTAAGATGTTGCCAATTCAGTGTAGATTATTTCATTAGGATATCATCCAAACGGTTTTTGTGATTTTCAGATTGGCATAGCATATTTGTCACATGTTTAAGAAAGGTGCTCAGAATTCGCATTAGAATACTGGGTGAATATTATGTTCCAGGCCGACATTGTTTTTGAATAACTAGGGAATGAAACACAATTTTTTAATATGGTTTTTATTTATCGTGTATTTGGTTTATTACAACTATGTATGGAATATAACATGGGCTAAATGGTCGCCTTTGGCAGCGGCACACGTGCGTGCTCTTTGGTACATGGTGTAGTATTTAAATCGTCATCGGGGTAATGACAAACATAACGAAGATGCTAACCAAGTATTTTGTGTATTTGCTGCAACATGAATTTATGAGTGTTATTTATAAATTTTTCAATTTATGAATAAATAGTAATATACTAATGATTTACATGCAATTTAAATAAAACCTGATGATATGTAAAACCAAAGTGGAAGGGTTGAAGCCCCCTAGTAAAGCAATAAATCAAAAGCAAACAAGTTTTAAGTTTATTTTTGCATGATCTTGTATACCACTACCTGTTTTAGGTAGAATCAGACTATGCTAATACATAATTTAGTTATTTTATCGATTAAAGAGAAATAATATTACTAATGCCTGAGTTCACAGATTTGAATCACGATGAGATAAATCTCAGTACCATGTATACGTATTGAGATCTTGATTGGTATAAAGAAATAAAAACTCAATCCCGTATACACAATGTTCGATTCAACGTGTCACCTAGAACCGTAGGTGAAAGTTTGACAAATAAGGAAATGAATTATAAAAATTTATTCCACTTTAATGCTGGAGATTCAAATTCGCCCAACTGATAAATGTAACATCAATGGTAAATGAACTGACGTGAAGAGTGTGAAGTGAGGTACGTATTAGTGAATATATGAGACTGTGTACACGGTAAACTACAAATGTCGTATTTCATGGGAATCTATATCACAGAGATTGTCTCAAGTCGAAAATCACATTGGTGCACGCGGGCCATTAGGATTCAATATTTTTATTCTATTAATATATGAACAAATAAGTATAATTGGTATCCAAACCCCTAACTTAACTTATATTTTCATACAACCCACAGAAATGAACTGTATGTTGTTGCCTACATTAGTGTCTTACTTAGCTCAGTGGAGGGGGCTTAACAAATTATAACATAATTGTCAAAGGTAGTAACAGCAATTTTAACCATTGGATAATGAACATTTGGAAAGAAAAGTAGAAACAAAGCTCAACATGTTTAAAAAAGCACAAAAATATGAAAAAAGCTAATTATGCCGGCTTATGGGGACTGCATCAACCTTTAACAGTGACTTAACATTGTTAAATCAACAACAAAAAAATACAGTGATAAAAAAATTAAATTTTATGCCAACATGAACCATAAATGACACAACTAGATTCTAAACAAAATCCAATATCAATGTTGAGAGTGGACAGCACCAGAAAAGTGCTGTTATGCATTTGGTGGAATAGTCAAGGAGTTATTAATCTTTAACTGATATATCAAGACCTAACTATAACTGCAAATGTTTATTGTGAATAGAAGGAACACTTATGATGGGCAATTTCACTTAAACATCTGAGATTCGAATCAATAGGCAAAGTGTCTTCACATGTATTACATCATAACAATACCTAGCCACACACTTTTAGATTGCTTGCAAAAAGGAGAAAGAACTAGTGTTTTTGGTAAACATTTAATCTTAGGGGAATCTATTATAAAAGAAATTAAAAATATTGAAATGGCAATAAGAAAATTTATCACCGATGGCACGGCATCAAACTAAGTTTCAAATTATCATTGTACACAAGAGATGCCTAATTAGAAAAAAATTGAGCGAGTACTCTGAATTTTTATTGAAGGTTTAACCCAAAAAAGAATCCCTATAAATGGTTATTAAAGAAATGAAATTAAAGAAATGGAAAAGTTGAAGCCACTTGACGTTCCCGGGCTAATAAAGAATTGGTTGCTGGTAATTAATGGATGAGCAGGTTTTTTTAAGCATGAGTGAGAATGATGGTGAGTGAGGTTGATGCTAATTCTAATTGTGAATAACCATTGTCTTTAACACATAAAATTGATTGTCATACAGCGACAATAATTCTATTTAAAATATTTTGAACCAAAAATGTTATTTTCAAATAAAATAAAGATTTTAAAGTAATTTTTTATGCTGTATTATTTTCACAATTTTTTTTTTTTATGCGATTCTGGGTATATTTTAACTCGCTGCTTCAGAGATATGCGATTTTTGAAATTCATGGAACGCATCTTCACTTTTTCTATGTAAGTAAAGTCTTTTTTTATGCGACACCTGTAGAACGCATCTACCACATAAAAAGAGGATTGTCTATATATATAAATGTATAGACATTCAACGGACACCCTAAACAATCTCTATAAAATGCAAGTTAATATGTTCAATCAACGCAGATTATGGACGTTAATTCCGATTCTTGCTGATATTCGATCCGAATATGAGTGATGCTGATTAATATGCATCAGTTGGTCCTTCTGCTCTGCTCAAATAATGATATGACAACTAACTCAGCTCAACTCTGTCACTGACCTTTACGCGAGTTTTGAGACAAGTTTCATCAGTGTACAAGTAGAATCATATTATCCTTAAGGAAGAAAATGCAAAAATACTAATTTTAAAATCAAATCAAAATAAACAAAACAATTTTGTTTAACTTACGTTCAAAATTAGCTATATAATAAATGTCATCTTTGAACAAAGTCGATGTACTGTTTACGGAATAAAAAGAAAACAAGTGATCTTAGTACACTATCGGGACCCTCTTGTTAAAATAATTTTTTTAATATAATTGTTTAGATTAACAAAAATAGATTGTACTCCATGTGCAAAATTGGACTTGCATGGCTCCTCAGAAACTATTACTTTTGTTATCTATTCACCAGTTTTGTTTGACCTGTCATAAATTAGAGGATAATAGTCAAAGTTCAAACCTAAAGACTTAAGTTATAGTGATATTTATATATAGAATAAATAATAGATAATTTATAATTATTGTGAAACAAGAATATGTTTAAAATTCATTATCTTTTTTGAAATGAAAAATAACATTTCTTTAAAAACAAAAAAATCATTGTTACAGATTGAAAGAGGTATCAGACCGCCTGAACAGGTTTGGCCACAGCGGTGTATCATCAGCTCTCTCAGGGCTGCGCGGCGTGAAGCAGGTTGTAGTGGGACCCACACACGTGGCCTGTCTTCTGGAAGACGGTCAGGTGTGCCGCGTGGCCTTCTCCATTATACCAGACAGGCTCGACCTCAGTAAGAATGACACATCTAAAAGGTAAGATTAAATATTCCATATGATTTGAATTGAAAGTTAATTATTCCAATTTTTGCATTTTTTACGAAAATGTGGATTTTTATTATTTATTTATTATGAATGTGAAGTTATACACTAGATTTGACATTTTTTAAATTATTATTCAGAGCCTTTATACTCATTTAAAACTAATAAACTGAATGTTATTTGCCATAATTAAGACAATATAAGCATTATAAGAAAGACCACAACCATTAGATGCATTTTCTGCATGCTACAAAATTATTGCATAAACAAAATATATTTTCTTATAATCTTGAAGTCAAGATTACAGAGACAAATTAACAAAATGTTAACACTTTTTGTGCGGGGTGCTGCTCTCGGGTCATAAGTATGTGTAGCAGGCGAAAACCATCAGAATGTGATAAAAAAATCAAACTTTATAAAAAACGCTCTATCTTCCAAACCGTTAGTAAATTTCTAATGAAATTTGGAATACTCACTTACCATAGTATGGTCCTCGATATTGTATTCTTTTTGGAAACAAATCGCTTATATTTTTGTAAGTACATTAAGGCAATCACATATTTACAGCATGTTCATTATGATATAAAAGTACACATAAAAACTATTGTTCTAATATCTAGATTAAGTATGGTATTTATAAAAACATTCACTCCTGTGAAGGGGTACGTCACAAAATGTACACATATAACTAGTAAAACTTTTCTTTTTGTGTACAGAACACACGACACTGTCTTTGTGGATATATTTTTTTTACTGCCGGTAACAATTTTAGTCGCTCAATGTTTTTTCATGTCAAGTGATAACCTCCCTGGAGGATCGCTTTTGACTACATTTCTCGGTAATTGAGATGATGGTCCCGGTTCCTCCAGATTTATGTCGGTTCCACAAGCATGGTCAGCTATTCAAAATTTTCCAACGGTGTGCAAAAACTGTTTGTATGTTAGTCTTTTGGTTGGATTTAATGTTTTGTACACTTTAAAAGAATTAAATAAGGCACAATTCAACAAAAACATCACAACTCTCTTGGTCCATTTTTTTGTTTTTCGTAATACAGAGTAATACGATAAATACTGATCTGCACGATCAACGCCTTTCATATATTTGTTGTATTCTATTACACACTGAGGTTTTCAAATACATTGTCTTGTAGTCCAATCGATGATGTCGTGGCTTTCTAGGATAATAGATGAATGTGTTGTTGAGATCATTCGAAGATCTTTCTTAGATTTCCTGTGTTGCAACAATACATCTTTTCGCCGACGGAAAATAAGACTAAGATTCGCCGTTTTAAAACATTCTGGAAAACCTCGGTTTATTCTCATTGTTCCCACATGTTCTTATTTTATCTTGTGAGAGTACTTCACTAGTTTGCACACTATTATAATAATTATCCATGTATACGTGATGCCACAAATTTAAATATGGACCGAGAAGTGAATGAATAGTCTCTAATAATCGTCTTCCTTTTCCGCTGTAAATTTCGAAGTTGCAAATGTATCCCGTAGTTGCTTCACTAACCATACGCACAAGAACCCCATATTTTATTATTTTTGACACATTATACACTTTAAATGAAAGTCTTCCCCGCCACGGTACAATACTTTCATCCAGAGATAGTTCCCTTTGAGGGTTGTAGACAGAAGAAAACTTTGGTATAAGGTATGTCACAATTGGTCTAAAATATATATCTAAACGATCACGACTCATTATTTTTGAATAAATAGGTGTTTCGATACACGGATCTGTTGACCAATAATCATCTCTTGTGTCTTTTCGAACTTGTCCCATAAGCAAAATCAGTCCTAAAATTTTTTTGATCCGTGATTTGTTTTGTGTGCGGTATCGATGGCTTTCCTCTATCATCATCTCGAGTAAATCATCTCCGATGAACAGTTTTACTACGTTCATTATGTTTTCAGGATCGCTTGGTGGTACACGAACACCAACGTGACCTAAAAATGGTTCAATATTAGGTGGATTGTCTATTTCAGATTATTCCGTAATTTCTTCTTCCTCCGCATCTCTGAATTATAAGGGCATCACTGGCACCCTCCTGCGAGGGAACTCTTCACTGTCACTTGTGTCGTAACTATCACTGTCGAATTCAGGCAAATAATCACTAGAAAGATCAGATAAATTATCTGCGAATATTTCCTCATCACTTTGATAATTTTTAAGTCATTTTTTTGAGTTTAAAAAGAAGTAATATAATTATATTCCGCTAAACAACAACACGCCCGTTTTATAACACTATTTAAAAACTGAAATTCGAAGTGACTTGGTGAATTTCAGAAATACAAATATTGAGATCCACTTGAGATGATTTATTACGGCGGATGGCCGGTAAACCTACGTTGGGTTACACACTTTAAAAGCAAAAAAATAAATTCATTTCGATCGCTATAGTGAAATCATGCATTCTCACTCATTTATGAATGAACAATCAAGTACAAGACAGAGACAGATATAATTTTACCATAATATACCTTCATTAGTCATAAAAAATATACCGCTTATCTACTCGACAGAAACTTCCTGCGCTCACTAATTTATTCAGTAATTGGGTGATTTCTTAAAATTTCTTTACCAATTTCTTACTCTGTAAAACTTAAAGCATGTATTGACATATTCCTTTTTATAAAATCATTAAATTTAGTGTATTTTTGTTTAAATATTCATGTACAGACAAGCTCTCATAAGAGCTGTGCGTAATTATTATACTACGTAATAGACACAAAGACAAAAGGATACATCGTACGTATATCAGGATTTTTTATTTATATACATGTAGTTTGGACCTTTACCAAGAGATTGATATACAACACTCATATAAACAAATCAAGTAGTTCTACCTTTCCCGCCTTTAAAGTAGAGTCAGCTGAAAAGGTAGAACTACCCGTCCGCCGTTGAGCATCAGTCAGGCCCGCGGATAGAACTACCTGACCTTCACAAGAAGTGTTAAAAATTAATAGAGTTATGACCATTCAATTTGCAGTACATGCTTTGAGGCTTCAGCTACTATTTAAAACTGTTTTATATCAAAAACACAAATCAGTTTTTAAATAATATATTTTAGACAATAGTTTTAATTGTCCATCGAACTTCAATACGCTGGTCTTATCCGGCCATGATGGACATTGAATCTGTGCTGTCATTATTTTCATTATAAAATGCTGAAAAAAAATATTTTCACACATATTTTATCAACAATATGAATTAATATTGAACTTATTGACAACATTAGTAGCTCATTTCATAAATTAGATGACTTTTATTGATTTTAAAGGAAAACAACGTTTTCTTGAACAAAGTAAACATTTTATGTATATCGCAATTAAATATGTTGTGTATACATAACACTGTTGCATTTTAAACACAAGCTTGTCGGATTCATAATTAGTATGTAATTATGAAACATACATATCACCAAAATGGCAATGTGGCATTTTAAATCGATAATATTAAACAAAATAATAAATTGAAGCTGTCATAATAATTTTATATTTAGAACATTAATTTTAGAAACCTTTAAATATATGTAGATACTTTGTCGGATTTCAAAACATATTAATATACATGAATTAGGTACTCAATAGATTATTTAATTTTCAATTGATTAATTCAAATGACAACACACATTTTTACATTATTCTATATATCAACAAGAAAACTGACTCCAGATATGAGTTATTTTTGACACTTGTATCGAATGCGAAAAAATCAACATTTTTATTGTCGTCTCTTTCTATTCAAACCTTCCTCTCTTGCATGATTTACATAACAAATAACGTCATTAATTATTTATCTTATACTTATACATATTTAACTATTAACCTCATCTTGAAAACATATCTAATTCGTGTAGAAATTTGAAAAATTCTAACTGGAAAAATGAAAGCTCGCCCTTAAGGACACAATCTGTGATTTTAAATTTCCCAGTGGTGTTTTTTGTTCAATATCATTATCCAACACGCTTCCTAAAAGGATATCCAGTGTGAATATTTTTTCTAGTATAGGTGATCCAAACTGTTATTTTAAATATCACTATTTTTTTTATTTGTCAAATAAATACTATTAGGAGAACACATTCTTATTGTGAAGTTGTAATTATTCAGAACATAGGTCTGTGATATTTTAAATATTAATTAAATATATTAATTAGAAAGATATACATATAAAATCAATTTTATCGAAAGATATTGTTGTTATGCCACCGGAATTTGAACCTGGATCTCTTTCCTAAAAGGGGAAGGGGCATTATCCAACTATGCTACAGCGACAATATTTTTAGTGACAAATTTTCGAATCTATACATACCTTTTTAATATTAATACATTTAATCGTTCCATTATTTGAAAGAGCCATCTTCCTTATTTTTACAGAATCTCAAATACCTTTGAGTAATCTGATAGCAGACGCCAGAATTCTGGCATTGAAGAAAAAAAATTGAAGTTATTAATTATTTATTATTTTTATTTTTTATTTTTCATACTCTTTTATCATGACGTGAAATCATTACATCATAATATATAATGCTAGTGTTGATGACACCAGAAATGGGGGACATCCGCGGAAGACTTAGGTTAACTAGGTAAATCAGATACTGGAAGATGGTCCTAATTGACGAGGTTGCATGACAAGATATATGAATATACAAGAATAAAAATGCAACAGTTGTGGGCAGTATTGCATTAATTTTTTGGCTAGAGGAGGACAATAAAAACAATAAAGTTTGATGAAATAAAAATAAGATTTTGACTTGTGCAATATTTGTAATGCAGATGATTGTCTTCTTTATGCCGCACTCTTAATTTGAATTGATCCCTTCAAATCGTCTTTGATTCTGGTTCAGTCCCTTTGGTTTCCTCTGCAGTATTTATAACCAGCTAGTGTGAGCTCTTAGTTGACATGTTTCCATGACATTTTCGATATCAACCCTCACAATCAATTTGTGAAATGAGAGTGATTATTTCTTCTGTTATTATTTAAAATCATGGTATTACTGTATATATATTGTCTTATTTAGATTTTGTTCACGACTTGTGGATGTTAAAAATAGCTTTTAGAAATTCAAAATATAGTCATGAACGAGGTAGAGGGGCCGAAAACAACGACTGCCGTATATACCACAATAATATTCCTGACATCTAATGATTGGCTTATTTTGATTTTGTTTCAGTGGTGGAGGGGGACCCGGAGGAGGGGGCGGCGGGGGAGGTGGCAAAAGCGGGGGCTCGGCCGGCGGCTCCGGAGGCGGTGGTAGCTCATCGCGGCAGCAACCTCGTACCCGCGCTCGGATCATGCGCACCAACTCAATAAGGACTGCGTCAAATTCTCAGGGTTAGAACCGTAGCAGTCATATTAACAGTATTTTTTAATTATTAATTTGAAAAAGAATGGGAAAGAACAATAATTTTTATTTAAATGCCCCTTTATAATACTTTATAATTCTTAAATTCTCTCTGTGCGTTGTTTCTGCTAGGATTTTTATTATTTTAGCATATTATATTACATTTAGATTTCAATTATATTAATGAGAGGTGAAGAGGTGATACCTCATTCTTGCGGCAGGAAATAAGTCACAAAGTACTATTATTGTTCTTGCCTTAATTTTTTCAAAAGTTAAAGATTTCTGCACAAAAAAACAAATATATAAATATTTTTGTAAAAATTATAATGTTTGATTGCCTACTTTTCTTTACTTGCATAATTTCCGTATGAAGTTGGCACAGGCTTGAAATGTGTGAACAAAATAATCCAATCTTATAATTATTTTTAACGCTTACATATTTTTTCTTCTAGAAGCTTGTATTTTTACATTGTATTCCTGCATATTTCTAACCGTTGAGTATGATTAAAGTTTGTTTCTTTTCTTTTCCTATGGTTTCCGTGCCTTTTAATTTTTCCATTTCTATTTAATTTTTATGTTTTATCGACGTATTTAAATCAAAAAAAAATTTTGTCATGTGAATTTTGAATCGTTTCTAGTGGAATTCAGCGCCATATACATGGCCAACAAAATGTATTCTTAATACATTGGATCCTTTATTTATTAAATTAATATTTTTGAATGTCTTCTCCAATATGTACAGGTGTTTGTCATCTGTAAATCTCTAAAGAATCTCAGTAAATCCTTATTAGTACTATATATATATATATAAATTCACACAATACCATTCATCAAAATTCCTTTGTTACATATTTTGAAAAAATTGTTTAATTTTATTGGCGATTACACTAAGAAATTGAATATGCAATAAAACCTCGGAATAATGAACATCAGCCGTTACATCAGGTGTTACAACATATTTGATGCGTGCGGAGATCACGTGAAAAATCTTCAGCAAAATCCATTTAAGATAGATAAAGAAATTCTTTGCCAACCTTTTGCAGTTGTGTAATGTTTTATGGCGGCAAAACTGATTTTATGTTTATTGATTGTTGCTATAAGTATAACTTGTATAAATGTCAATGCATTGGGGATAAATTTAATTTATATTAGCAGGTTTTTTTTACCAAACAAAATAACCTGAAATGTAGAGTAGAGTATGATTGTTATTATATCTACAGATAAAATACAATTTAGAATTAATGAAAATAGGTTATGGATAGTCACGTATTACGCAACTGACTGCTAGTGTTGTCTTTTGATGAAACAATTACACATTTATAATTAATTACAAAATTTACAAAAAAATTGAGCTTTATTTTTTCAAATTTGACTATAAAATTGATCCACGTATTCTGCAAAAAGTTGGCATTTTCGTACATTAAATGCAAAAAGTTGGCATTAAACTGCGAATTCTTAAATATGAATAAAACTTGCATATTGAATATACAACAATAATTGATGGTGGAACGCGCCGTTTCGGGTTTCATTACAACGAGGTTTTACCGCATTCTAAATGCTCCACTACATTCTGGAAATTGTCTGCCCAAAAACTAGGTGACACGAAAAATCGTAACGTATTCACAAACGCGCGGGACTTTGCTGAGCATCTTTCCAGATTTGCCGCCTCAGGTGAATGACAGTTTTGTAGATGTAAAGCGCGCTGGCCGCACACATTCGAGAGCGTCCGCCACTTAATTAAGTCCCCATTCTCTCATTACTGGTGACAGGAATGTATTCAGAGATCTAACCCTTAAAAGAAATCACAGTTTTCCTTGTCAAAATTCTAGATATTTTTTATTTCCACGATGTGCATTTTGCTTTGTGAAGTTGCCTTCGCTGTACTTGTAATCTGCACAAAGCTTAGAAACTTTGTTGTTTTAGCAGAAAACGAGTAAGTCTGCACCACATTGAACTGAATTTTTAATTAATTATTTTAGTGGTCTATCCTACAAAGATAATTAGTTATTTTAGATCAATAATCAGCCGTTTCAAGCTATTCATTTTATAGATGACATGTTACATTTGACTTGGGCTTTTACACCTCAGAAGCCATAGCATTTGTAACGCTAGATGTGATTTTGGTGTCTGATACGTCAACCAAACAGGTCGGGCGAATATGGCAAGTGGCCCAGAAAATAATAATAAATAAATTGCATGTCCATAATATCATCACATAAATACCCATGTTTTAATTGCAAATGTAATGTGGTGTAGGTTCATTTGTATTCCCGCAGGGCTTTGAGTTTTTTAATATTTTGTGTATTGATTCATTACTTCTTATTGGACCGTGATTTTGTTCAACTGTGATGAATCAATCAATCGTTTCTGGATTTCTGCAATACACACATAATCTAAGGAGACTGTGACTTCTATAACTGAGCATGTACCAGTACATATGTAAAACCAATCCGAATCAGTGTATGCTTCATCATTTATCTGTACATTCCCAAATTATTTTATCTCTTTTTGTATTTTTTTTTTATTTATTTATCTTATATTATTTTTGTATTGTTAGAAAGGAGTATGTTATGTTGTACATATTTTGAACTGTAATTTCTTTAATTTTTATAATATTCCAAGATTTATTTTTTTACTTCTGGATGAGCATGTGGTATTTTTTAATTTAATTTATTTATATCAAAATCCATTTAGTTTCTTTGCAAACTTTTCAGAATTGTTGGAAAAAATATTTGATTGAAGACTGATTATGTGGTTTTTATTGCATAAAGCAGCATTCTTTTGCATTGGAGATATAATAAAAAAAATCAATGCATTCGATTTTCAGGGGAAATATAGGTAATATATTGAATTGGAAAAAATCACACGTGTACATTGTCATTTAAAAGAGTTTTTTTATTTTTTTTATTATACAAAACACTTAGTGTACAATAAATTGTAATGCATAATTATTATGTATTTTTCGAGGATTGCTTTCGATGTTTCAAGATATTTTCATTATATTCTTGCCTTGTAAAATAATAATATAATCAAAACCTTTGAAAATGTTATTCTGTTCGTAATATGTTAGTCGTTTGTCACTGTAAGTAAGTCAAATGGATGGAGGATATGTGGAGAAGTGAAAAAGCAGCCATGCAAATAAACGCAAAGCATATAAATCATGTAATGCAGATAAATGCAAAGGGTGTAATATATTTGAGTGTCAACAATTGGTGTAAAGGCAACATTTAAATACTACTTAATAACTAATTATGAAAAAGGTTAAATATGACGATAACAAAAATTTAAGAGACAAAAGTATCTTGAAATGTCAAAATCAATTTTCAAATACATTGGTCTTTTAAAATACTCATTTTGATAATTATCATTGATTTCATTTGTGTTATTTTTTTTGTTTTTCTTATCTTCGCCAATTAATTAACTATTTGGAATCGTGAAAATTAAACAGTTACTTAAATATCTTGAAATTCAAATAAGAATTCTTTCTCACCACTTGCGGCAACATAGCTGTAAAAATACCTCTGGTGCTAATGTGTTAAAAATGCATGCTATAGTAATAATGGCACTCGATGCTCTTGTTCGTCTGCATCCGAGATGTGTTGCACAAGGTCATGAAATGCTGGTCTATGCGATATGATTTGTATGTGCATATTTGAGTCTGACAATTTGTATGTTGCAGTTACGGAATATCAATTTCTCTTTGCCTTCCAAATGGTTTTCTGCCTTTTGTTCATGTCCAAATCTGATCTTAAGCATTTAAAAGTGAAATTTGATATCTATTTATCCTTTGATTTCATCCGAAGCGGGGTCAAGTAGTCGAGCTGCCGGCGTGATTATCGGGGCTTCTGGTTCGAGCCGTGTAGTATCCGTGCCTGCTCAATATGTTCCTGAAGATCTGATTGCCCAGGCTCAAGTTGTGCTGCAAGGCAAAAGTCGGAGCCTCATCATCAGAGAACTGCAGGTAAACGACACTAAAAATATTTAGGATTAACTTAGAAATATGGTAGTGTTTAATTATGATCTTTTTGGGCTTCACCCGTGCTAAGACAAACATTTTACACTCTTATCAGTAATCAAAAAATAGACAATGAAAATAATAAAATGATATGTATATTTTTACAAATTTGATTATATATGTACTTTTAAATTTTGTCAATAGATTATTGACACATTAAAAAGAAAAGTGCCTCAAAATGTAATTTTGTTATTTTTCTATTATGACTTATATAAAAGAATCATTCCAAGTGAAATCACCTAATTTTAAAATAAATGGTTGCTTGACTATTTCATTTTTTTTTATCATAGGTAACCCAAAAAATATTATTTTATTTTTGTCTGGGACCATCTTGGATCTGGGCAGTGACAGTAAAAAACGGGGCTTTGCAGAGGTTTTGAAAAAAATGTATTGTTCTCCCATAAAAGATTCTGGTTTTCATTAGCATAAATAAGACCAAATAGATATTAAAAATGTATAGAAATGATAGAAAATTATATATTGTGAGAACTGTCACTTTGTAAATGTATGAGTGTTGTGTGTCATGAAAGTGAGTAGATGAGTGGTGGGGAACGAACCTTATAAGGGGGCGTCTCTGGGGAAAGAGCTTTCTTCCATCACAGCTTCTGAATAACACATTTTTTAATGTGTATCTACTTCTAAAATATTGTGCACTGGCTGTGTTACGCCAAGTATTTGCATTTTAAATTTGTGAACTCTATATTTCTATACTTCTCAAGATCAAGTTTGACTGCGTAAACATGTAATCAAAAGACTTTATATTTGATATAAAAATAAGATTTTCAAAAATATATATAAAATGACATTAGAATTTTTTTATATCTGGTGTGTTTGTCTTTAGCGCACCAACCTGGATGTGAATCTCGCGGTGAACAATCTCTTGTCACGTGATGACGAAGAGGCGGAAGAAGGTGAAGGGGGAGAGGGGGGCGATGGCTATGTCCCAGAGGATCTGATGTCCCTGCTGGATGGGGGCTTTCACTCCACACCGCCTGACCATTCGGTGATCATTGACGCAGATGCAATGTTTTCAGAAGACATGTTTGGTTATTCGGGGATAAGGAGGTTAGTCCAAACCACAATCACATAACCAAATCTTTGTATATTTTTAGCTACTATTTAAAAAAAAAAAATTAATAACATAAAAACTATTGCAACCCGTCCGCTTGCTGTGAATAAATTAATTTCATTCTAAAATTTTCCAAACAGATGATATTGTATAAGTGCAAAAATTGTGATCATAAAAATATTTCCCTTGTCCAGGAGCGGAGGTGGAAGTGGTTCTAGGGGTGGAGCAGGCGGCAGTGCGGCCCAGCGAGATCCGGCCCCCGCAGATAGGTCGGGAGAATCCTTTTCGCGCTGGAGAGACCGGCAATATTTTGGGCCTCGACGCTGGCTCGAGTCAGCCCTCAGGGACACTGCCTGGGACAAGGACACAGGTAGATAATAATTTGTTATTAAATTTAAACAAAACCGTTGCATGTCACTGAGTATATTTAATCTCAATTAAAGAATATAATGAAAAATTGTAGTTATTAGGTAATCTGATCACCGGGTTAGATTTGAAGTCTGGGGATTCTAGTCAGCTACCCTGACCAGTACTGCGAGGAGCGTCAATGCTACTAGAGATAAGCTAAACTGTTATTGTGAGATTTGTAATTGATTATATCGACGATTGGTAACTGATTATCTGTAATAGTAAACCTTTGACAGTTAAATCTGTTACCAATCATGGTTTGAATCAAAACCAAGTCACAATAACAGTTTAGCTCATCACTAAATGCTACTCATTATTAGACATTTTTTTATAAATTAAATTAACTGGTGCTGCAAAGAAATTGTAGAAGATTACTCTAGCAACATAAAAGTGTGGATGCTGTTTGCTTTAGAATATTATAATGCATGTGGATAAATCCAAATGTCTCTGCGAAGCATGATAATAGTTCAGTCACATTTGAGACTAAACCTGTATACGTCTGCTTTCCGCTTTGATGTGATGTTATCGACTTAACATAACGCAAAGCGCTGTTGGCAGCCGAGAGCAAGAAGAAGGAGGCTGGTTGCGCGGCCTCCCCGCTGTGGACCTCTGACGATGTGGAGTACTGGGAGGGAGTAAAATTCAGCCACATCGCCGCTCTACACTCGGAACTGGTGGGCGTGAGTTTCTCGGGACACCTGCACCAGTGGAGGTGGCATGACTCCCAGCCCTACAGACATCCCGAGGTCAGTATCAAACATAATAATCATGAGTTTTTCAAGCATCGTTTATTGGGAGAGTAAAATTATTTTAAATTATAAAAATCTCATGGGAAATTCGAAAAAACAACCCTTCTGCTGCGATTGTTGAAATCACTTTATTGCCGACTACTCTGGTGAACATTTAAAAATAATAGTACATTAGAACTGCGTTAATTCGAAGTTCAAGGGACCAAAAAAAAATTACAGGAATATTCAAAATAGCTAATTTCGTGAAAAGCATATATCAATAAAATGAAGTATTTATTATACTAAAACAGAATCCTGATATAATTTATTATATCTACTACTGAAACTAATTAGTCTGAATATTAGATTTATTTCTTGTAATAAGTAAAGATCCTACCTTTAAATTATTTCATACTACGAGTTACCGGGGTTTTCGTATTAAAGAGGTTGATTTAGTATGAAACTGACATTTTGGGTCTTGAAGTGGTTGAAAATATTGAATTTCATATAAAGGGAGTTTGAATTAACGTGGTTCTAATGTATTATGAAGTTATTGTAATAGAGTAGATTTTATGAATGAAAATGTTTTGTTTCAGAATGTGGGTGTTCATCACCCGCGAGCGCAGTGGATCGGCATGGGTTATGCTGGTGCCGAGCGGATATCACACCTCTCGGCGGCTGGTGTGCGCTGCTCGGTGGCAGGCGAGGGCGCGCGTGTGGCAACCTTTACAGACGAGACCCTGGCGCACGCGGCCGCACGGCTCGAGCACCCCGCACGGGACCTGGCCACCGAGCTAGGCGGAGGGCGCGTAGCCTCGCTGCATGTGTGTGCACTGTACACAGTAGCCAGAATGGACAGCGGCTCTATATACTGGTGGTGAGTAAAAGCTACCTCAATTTAAAAATGGATCAACTATTGATTTATCATTATTATTTTGAAAATGTTATTATGGAAATATTTAGAAATATAGGGTACTGAAACCTTTTTCTACTTGTGTGGTTTCATTTGTTAGTTTGTCTCCCTTTGTTGTGCAAGACCTTTGATTTAGTTTGGTATCTTATATAATAGTTGTTGATATTACATGTTTTCAATCTTATAATCATACATTTCTATTTCAGGGGAGTGTTGCCCCTGGCCCAGCGTGCGCGCTTGTGGGAGAAACATCGTGCGCGTTCTCGCAAGCAGCGGCCGGCGGGAGGAGCGGCTGCCCAGGAGGTCACCACAGGAGCCACCGTCACCATGAAGAGCTCTCCTATGTATCAGCCTGGCGCCATAGGTCAGATCTTGTAGAATATTACACTCAATTTAATACTGTCAATCTTTTAATTCTGTTAATGTATAGTTGTCGGTATGATTAGATACTCCTCGTACTATTGTAGTTAAGATGTTGTATACCATAATTAAAAATTGCCCGATAATGGCTGTTTTGTTATAAGTTTTCCCCTATTTTACCTACATATTAACAAATTAATATATTCAGTCAGTGGTAAAACATTTGTTTGGTAACTGTCTTGTGGAGTTTGTGTCTTGTCCCAAGATACCACCGAGTTAATCCTATTTAAATTATCAACTATGAAAATGTGATAAACAGGCAAGAAGGCATTGTCTTCTGTGTAGTTTTTGAGCTATTCTGGTGTTGTTTTCCACCCCTACGGGGGACGTTTCAGATCAGCGACATAATGGCATCCTGAATGTCAATTAGAATTACTAACCATTGTATCGCATTAGTGTTCTTACTATTTACAAACTAAGCTTCATTAGATCACTAGTTAAAAAATGTCCTGTAAGCGTAAACTAAAAAGTACTTTACCACCTCGTATTTGTTGCAGGTTTTACAATATCGTGCGGTGTTCCCAAGGTGGGCATTCTACAATATGCAGCGTGGAATTTATCTGATTCCGGAAGGTTCAAACTCCTTCCAGCTCCAGTTCAAGACAGGCAAGACTTCAAGGATAAAAGAGATCAACAGGTACATCACATTGTTTTTACCCAAAAAAGGAGGGGATTTTTTGCATATTGAAATATCTGTCATTGTTTGTATTTTACCTCGAAGATACTAAAACATTAATCTTTTTAAGTATGAAATAGCAAATAAATTTTTAACCTTTTTTTTCCATTCTTAAAAATCGTATTGAACTGATTTATTTTATCATATATCCTCACCTTGTTTAATATTTTAAGTTTTAAAAAAATATTCCAATCTGTATTCAAAAAATGTTATCAGAGTGTGTCGGCTGCGCTCGCTGCTTGCAGCGGAAGCAAGAGCAGTAGTAGCGGAAATTCAAGTACTGCCGGCCCATCTGGTGGCTCGGGCAGCGGCGCCCCGGCTAACAAGGAAACTGCTGACCGCCTGGATATGCCACCCCCGCCTAGCCCCGCCTCCTCCACATGCAGCGACACCAGCACCTCGCACAGTCAGTACTCTCCATCTTTGTTTGATTTATTGCTTTTAGGTCAATCTGAAAAATATTCAAAATTAATATTTAGTTATTTCATTCTACTGGTCAATTTTATTATACAGTAAAACCGCGATATAACGAACCCCGATATAGCGAAAAATGACGTATATCGAAAAAAAAATCGAAATTTAGTCCCTAAAACCAATTTTTCATACAAAAATGCATATATATAACGAAATCCCGTTAATATTTATAACGAAATCATTTTTGTCCCGTACGAAAAAATGCCAATACATTTACGTAAATTTATAACGAAATAAAAAAATGATAAAAGATGAAAATATTATTTCGCACTTACAAAGCCGCGCCGCTGCATCTGCCGTATGCGAACGGTTTAATGGCCTTTTTGGCGTCACATTTTGGCAATTCAAACTTTTTCTTGGGTTCATAGTAGGTTCATAGTCCCATAAAACCATTTGACATAATTCTTGCGGCGTTCACTTGGACATGTTTTACGTACGCATACGCCTCTAATATGTATTGCAATCCCAGACCCAGACAGCTGGAAAATACAAAAATTAACAGGAATACGCAGAATGTTGCAGTATGTACTTATTGGGAATATCAGTCTCAGTGTAAGGTCTGTAGAGTTAAGTTTGTTCCGTTTTTAACGCGATTATTGCATGACCGAACTGAATATTTACATAAATTCATTTTCGTTTGACAATTGTTTTCGTGTGAACTCGTCAATAATACAAATAATTCTTTAAAATACTTTATGGACTATTTTTTGTGTTTCTATTAACTATTGTTTTCGTGTGTTTACTGCTATGCATACTAGTGTAGTGTAATTTATTATTTAAAGTACATTTCATAATATTTTGTGAAACCTTAAAATGGCTTCAGTACGTGATAATTCCCGCAAAACTTTAACCATGGCACAAAAAATAATGATATTGAAAGACATCGACAACAAAGTGGACAGTAAAGGCAAGATAGCCGTAAAATATGGTATTCCGGTTTCGTTTCTCTCCACAATTTTAAAAAATCGGAAGAAGATTGAAGATGCGTTTGATAGATGTAAGGCGAGCGGTTCCCAACAGCGTGTACGGCCTGCCAAATATGAAGAATTGGAAGAAAAACTGTTCGAGTATTTCTCCCAAATCCGATCAGCGAATATATCTACTTCTGGTTTAATGCTTATTGAGAAAGCAAAGTCGTTGGCTCATCAGATGGGAATTGATTTTAAGGCATCTAATGGGTGGTTAGATCGCTTTAAAAAGCGACACAACATTGTTTGCCTCGCGGTTTGTGGCGATTCCCAAAAAGTTGATGAAGAAGAAGTTTCGAGCTGGATAACAAACAATCGGCATATTTGGGAGAAATACGACGCAAAAAATGTTTATAACATAGATGAAACTGGTGTGTTTTATAACATGATGCCAGATCGGACACTAGCTCTTAAAGGAGAGAGATGTCATGGAGGAAAACGTAGTAAGGAACGCCTGACGGCCGCGTTATGTACAAATATGGACGGATCCGATAAAGTAAAGATCACAGTCATCGGAAAATATAAAAAACCACGATGCTTTAGAGGCCTTACTTTTAGCAGTTTTCCCGCTGTTACTTATTGCCATAATAAAAAAGCGTGGATGACGCGGGAAATATTTAAGAGCTTTGCTATTACGATGCAGAGAAAAATGGCAGCACAAGATCGTAAAATATTGATGATTTTGGATAATTGTTCAGCACATTACGCACCGGAAATTGTTGCGCCAAATATAGAATTTCTGTTCCTACCTCCTAATACTACGAGTGCTCTCCAACCGCTAGATCAGGGAATAATACAGAACTTCAAAAGCCATTACAGAAAAAGTTTATTGCATTCCTGTATTATACAGGTAAACAATGGCTGTTCTGTAGAAAACTTAAGAAAATGGACGGTATTGGATGCATGTCGAGCTATGAGTATAGCATGGCAATCGGTAACATCTACAACAATCGCGAATTGTTTTAAAAAGTGCGGGTTTTCTTCGCTGCCCGTAGATGAAATTGACGCCCCTCAAGCGAGTTTAACAACGGGTGAAAGAATTTTGTTGAGATCTACAAGTTACGATGATTTTATTTCTTACGACCATGAAGTGATAACGTCTGCTTTGTATGTTCCCGCGCCTCGCATTACGGTATCTGAGACGAGTGATGAGGACAAAAATGACACATTGAATGAGGAAAGCAATGAAATCTCATTTGCTTCGTTACCGTCAACTTCCGAAGTTTTTCATGCCTTAGATGTTCTCCAACGATACGTATCGGGAAGACCAGAATTACCGGTGGATGCATTTTCCCACTGCGATGCATTGGCTAAAATAATTATACGAGACAGTGAAAGAAATGTTAAAACTAAACAAGGGAAAATAAACGATTATTTTAAGTGAACAATGTTAAAGATCATTTTTAAGTGAACAATTTTATCGATTATATTTTGAAGTGGTTGCAGCCGTTACCGGTAAGTACCTTCGTAATTTATATACGACTCATTTTATAAAAATGCCACGATTCAACTGTAAAATTTTTATTTTTGAATTATTTTTTATGTTTCATGCCCAAAACTATGTTTGAAGCGGCTCTACATTTAAACACAATTAAAATATTTAACCAAACAACTAAAAATATGTATGTATTCAGTTCCCTATGGCCTTCCTCCTCCTTTGTTTGCAGAATTTGCGATCTTTTTTGAAGCCGCGCAACATTTTTTTGCGACGGCGCGTAACATATATGTAGTAGGATATTTTTTTTTTTTTTTTTTTTTTTTTTTTTTTATTTCGTTATATGTGGGAATTCGTTATAACGAATTTTTATTTTTTGGTCCCTTGGATTTCGTTATATCGCGGTTTTACTGTAGTAATAAACTCATGTATTGCGGAACCCGGATACGGTAGAACCGCGTTAATTCAAAATTCAAGGGACCAAAAATATGTTTTATTTTACAAAAATATCAGCGATTTGTTTCCAAAAGGTATGCAATATCGAGGACCATACTGTGGTATGCGAGAATTCCAAATTTCATTAAAAAATTACTAACGGTTTGGAAGATAGAGCATTTTTTATAAAGTTTGATTTTTTATCACATTCTGATGGTTTTAAAGTGTTAAAATGTGAGAATGAAACGTAAGAAACATTAGTCATTTATACTATATTATTATAACAATAGCTGCATTATATACAGGTATCATTAGCGTGCGGGAGCTCTATAAGCTCCTATGAAATGCCTAAAAATACTCCAAATATTATCTTGATGACTCAACCTTTTGACTGTTTATCAATGAAAAGGTAAATACAAAGTATAGCTACTCAAATTGTAATTATCTTTAACTTTTGTTTTGTTTCTCAGAGAGGGCTCGTCGGATGACGGTACGTGGTGAGGAAGGTGGCAGCGGAGAGGGGGGAAAGAGGGACGAGGAAGAATGGCCCCTTAAGGATGTGGTGTTCGTAGAGGATGTAAAAAGTGTATTAGGTATGGGTTTTTTAAAATAAACTTTATTTTTTGCGTGGTCCAACACAACAGAACATAACAGAAAAATAAAATCTTTATTCTATTGAACCTCTTTAAAACTTTATTAACTGCAAAAAAAAAATTTAAATGTAATGTGACACGGCATTGAGTTCCTATTGCAATATCATTAAAGACTATAATTTAATTTGTTTGTAATCATGTTTAATAGAATTTTTAATGTGTACAAATGAATTGCGAGCATAGCATCCAAATATATGTCATCTAAATCATAATTATGATTGCACAGGTCGTGTACTAAAGGTGGACGGTGCTTACGCGGTAGTTCGTTTCCCAACTGCAAAGGACAAGGAGCTGGCCGCTGTAGCCGTGACTGCACCCGCTGTGCCCAAAGATCCTGCAGTTCCCGTACAACCCGAAGACTGGTCGACCCTCCTGCAGGAGTGCAGACTACTCAGGAGAGACGAGCTGCAGGTTAGCCATGTTTTATGTTACGGATTAAAGAATTAATCCTGTTATTTGATTATTATAATCACTATATATGACAAAAGATTTTTCTTTTGGATAACAGTTTGTTTAGTTTCTTTGAATGTGAATTATATTTTTTATAAAGTCGTGCTAACCTCGTGTGCACAATGATCTTTAAAGTTTGGTTGTGCAATCAGCAGTAAATTTTGACCATGATAAATTTTTACTATATATTAATATTTGCAGATTGTTGGTATGTCAAAGCATAGATAAGAAACTGTCCCACAGTGTGGCAAGACAAATCATGAAATATGCTATATTTGCCTCTGCATTTGAAATTTGTCACTTTGCTGGTGATTTTTTTTTGTTTTTGTTTTGTGTATATTAAAGAATGAGATCATCGGACGAACTCTCATCATTAAAATAGCAGGATATTGAATGATTAATTCTTTTAAAATTAGTAATACAGTAAAACCGCGATATAACGAAACCCGATATAGCGAAAAATGACGTATATCGAAAAAAAAATCGAAATTTAGTCCCTAAAACCAATTTTTCATACAAAAATGCATTTATATAACGAAATCCCGTTAATATTTATAACAAAATCATTTTTGTCCCGTACGAAAAAATGCCAATACATTTACGTAAATTTATAACGAAATAAAAAAATGTTAAAAGATGAAAATATTATTTCGCACTTACAAAGCCGCGCCGCTGCATCTGCTGTATGCGAACGGTTTAATGGCCTTTTCGGCGGTGCGCGGCAGTCTGCCGACAAGGTAGTAAAACAATTCAAACTTCTTCTTGGGTTCATAGTATCATATTTTGAAGTGGTTGCCGCCGTTACCGGTAAGTACCTTCGTAATTTACATACAACTCATTTTATAAAAATGCCGCGATTCAACTGTCAAATTTTTATTTTTGAATTATTTTTTATGTTTCATGCCCAAAACTATGTTTGAAGCGGCTCTTATATTCCAACTTTTGACTATGTTAAATTTACAAACAAATAATCATCTAAAATGAATCAACATTATTTTGTAAAAGTTGATTCATTCCTGTAATAAATTATTAAAATCACTTATTTCTTTTCACAGGTCATGAAATGGAGTACAAGTAACAAAGGACCTGATTGCTTTCAAAAGACACCCAGAAAACTGTCGGTCCCTGCTGACGTCACTATTATGTCGATTGCAGTGAGTTAAACTTGCTTTCGTAATATTATGATTTAATTTGTTCTGTACTATAATTATCTCACTTTGAATGTCCAAAAATAATATATTTGTTCATTTGTAACGATTCATAGTTGAACTACAAATGGTCTAATTTCACTTGCGTCATGTAGGTCGATGCTCGCGGCGTGCACGCTCTAGTGAGGCGTGCTGGCGGTTCTCTAGGCTACATGGTGTTGCCACTGAATGGAGCCAGGCCCCTGACCGACGGTACTTTCCCAACAGATTCAACAGCATTTCTGGGAAATCACCCGCCTTCCATTTCTCTCACATGTGCAGCTGAGGTTTGTATTTAAATTTATATGTTAAATGGATTAAAAAAATTATAAGGATTGCAAATATTTTGTATAAGTTTAATTTGGCACCGTTTTCATGTATTTCTGTCAAATATGCAAACTATCAAAACTAATCAAAAATGTTTTTTTCTCTTTTAAATTTTCCTTTTTTTTTTTATTGGTCTTTTAATATTTAATTTTTTCGATATACTTTTTCAACTTGCATTGCAACAGAAGTGGAATAAACTGCTACATAATATAACAATCTCCCACCAGGGAACTGAGAGTGTGGTGCTGCTCCGTGACGGAAACGGTACACTGTACCCTCTGGCTCGTGACTGCCTAGGCTGCATCCGGGAGCCACCCACATTGGACTTACCCCCCCTCAGATGTGCCACCGCTCATTCAGTGCCGCTGCCTGCTGCTTCATCATCTGCTTCCGGACAAGGAGCGAAATCACAAGTAAGTGCTAAATAATCAGCGAAACTCCATAACCCTTGGTTGTTAATAAATCTAATAAAAATTATTCTTTTCTGCAGATCCATTTTTTTATTCTGAGGAATTCAAAAGCCTTAAAATTTCCATAAGAGTTGAAAAATTGTCAAAACCACTAAAGTTAATATTGTTACTTTTACGATTTGACTACCAGGACCCGAATAGAAATATATTATGGACACATTAAAATTCCAAAGTGCCTTATTTTCTAAGGTGTCTATTAAAAGTGAACATTCCTTATAACTGGTTATTTTGTGTTACAGCAACAGGTGGCATTAGTGGTGCTGGTGGCAGAGTTGCAACTGCTAATGCCCTACGTGCTACGCTGCGATGTTGAAGGTGTACGTCACATACTTCATCAACTTGACACAGAATTGAGTGAGTAAAAACCAGTTCAAAAAGTGTAATATTAATTTCTATTATTTTTGTAATTGACCAAAGCACATTTCAATAAATTTGTACTCAATGTTTGATTAACGTATAATGATATGTTGAATTTACTAATGCACAAGCCTAATATAACTCATTGATTCTGAGAAAATTAGAATAGTCTAGAAATTAGAATTCTAAAAAGTAATGCTCCTCACATTCATCATGGACAGTACTGCTAGCTGTAAGTCAGTGAAATGTTAGGAATAATAATTGTGTAAATAATAGCAATAAATGCTATTCAGTGGCATTTCATTTGAAATGATTGTCAAATCTTTAAATTCAATATCACTAAAAACATATAGATAGTTGATCTAAGAGGTGCTGACGATTACGTCAACTTTTTAAAAATGCCCAAACCTATTATTTATTTACAGAACACCAAATATTATCAGTGCTGTCAGAGAGGTGTGATGGCAATAGAAATGTTCTCCACGCCTGCGTCAGCATGTGCACTCCTACTTCTAACAAGGAACCCGATGTTAACAATGGTAATTTATTCATGCCGAGTTTACAATTTAATTCACCAAACACTTCTCGGCTCACCCATACAGCTTAGAATAAATATATGGTGAAACCTCGGTTTTACGTTCCTTGATTTTACGTTTTCCCGCTATTTACGCCGAAAAGTCAAAGTCCCGTTTCATATTCATGCATTCCCATACAAATATTTCTCGTGGATAAAATTTGAAATCCATTTTCAAAGCAAATGAAATGAGTTGTTTTTTTTTACATTTTGCCAGCAAAAATATGTTTGAAAAGGGAAATTGCTAAAACAACAACAGTTTCTGTAGTCTGCATATTTAAAGTATATGAAATATATATTATCAAATTATTTAGTTTTATTTAAGTAGGTTATTTTATTAATGGTTTATATTTCATAAAAAGTTAATTTTTCCACACATTTTTCATTTCCTCACTTTTTACATTTTCCCCAGTTTTTGCCGTTCCCCAGAGAAGTGTAAAACCGAGGTCTTACTGTATTTATTATGTCTGACGTTGTGATATTTGTTTAGGTGATGGTACATCTTCGTCAGTAGTTGTGGGTAGTGGTGGTGTTCAAGAGGAACCGATCCCCACCCTCTCGTGGCCACCGGAGACGTTTGATGCCACTTCGGGAGATGAGGACAGCCTTATGGGACTCACAAACAACAGGTAATAACAAAATGTTCTGTTCATCTGACCCTGGAATAGCGTTCCAATTCTTTTAGGTTTATCCCTATGGTGACATTACATATTTTGCGTGTATTTTTTATTCTGTGAATTTAATGCATAATAATTTTACAATTAGCATAGAAAAAATCTTTAGCATATTGTGTTATAAGATATATAAAATTATGAAGTAATATATTTCTCAGGTCAAGTTTTGGGTGACTATTTAAGAGTTAAAAAATATATACATTTATGAAATGTTGAATTGCTTTAATTATGTTATTTTCTTCAGTGGTTCCAAATCTGGAGGTGGCGGCTTGATTGCAGTCTGCGACCCAACAGAGAGACGCACCAATGCTTTGGCAGCTCTCAAGGCCATGTGTGAAAGTTCAGTTCTAGCCCCGCACTTACCGCACCTGCTCAGCGCCAAGTGAGTACATATATGTATTTCTTTTGGCGTTGGTGGTTTTCTTTATAAATTTTTCAAAATGAAATCAACTTCGTTCTAATGCAATCATGTATGTGGAGATTGCTGAGAATTTTTCACTTCTTGTTTTATATCATTTGGAAACCAACTACAAACCTGCCTAGAATTATAAAATAACTTTGTCACGGCAGTGTTTATATCAACATGCAATGACTATTACATTGTTATAACAATGTTTTCACACAAAACCTGGACTGTGTGCAGAGACAAGCCAGCTGTTACAAAAAGATTAGACCATTTACAATGTAATACTTTAATTCTTAGGGATGGGCAAGGTCAGACACCCTTCATGCTGGCTGTGAGCTCGCGCGCCTACCGTGCCGCACTCGCACTATTTGACGCTGCGGCTCGTTGCCCCACGACGGATCAGCGCGCTGCGGCCATATTCCCACGGAACTCGCCTGCTGACCACTCGCCTCTGTTGGTGCTGTGCTGTAACGACACGTGTAGTTTCACGTGGACCGGCCAGGAACACATCAACCAAGTGAGGATGGATCTTACAACTGTGAATTTCTTTGGGAATTTCCAGCCTTCTTTGCTATTTTAAATAAGAATATTTTCGTATTAAATTTTATTGACTCTATAACTTTAGGCCAATTTTTACCATTCTTTAAAATCTGTTATAAAATTTGGCTTTTCAACAGATGGAAAAATACTTCAACAGGCTTTTCTGTTACTAGTCCAATAGCATGAATAAATTTATTCTTCATTTTGTTATTTAAAAAATCACCTGCTGAGGTGTAATATCAAACATCTTCATGTTTGAATTGTAATTTAGGTTAATCATACCTTTCGTGTAATATGATTGATAAGTTTCGCAATTTGAATAAATATGGTCACTACTTTATTACTACAATTACTTGTGACCGAACAAAATTGTGCATTCCTAGGGCCGGTTGTGATCAGTAATACATTTTTACTATAGTAGCTTTTTACCATCGCCAGTGGTATAAAACGTTTACGGATTGTTAGTACGTCAAGTTTACTACTGTCAAAGCATAGATAAGACATCTCACCTCATAGTGTGGCAAGATGAATAATCATGAAATATGCTTTATTTTATGCTTTTATCTAAGAATTTATTCACCCCTGCGTTTGAAATCTATCACTTTGCTGGTGAAATTTTTTCAGTCTATGTGCTAATTTATATTAAACAACGAGATCAGAGGACGAACTCTCGTCACTAAAATACTTAATAAATAAATATTGAATGATTAATTGTCGTATATTGCAGATTTCAAAGTATCAATGTAACAGATGACTTTTGAAACAGCTGTGAAGAGTCTGCTATATTTTACCAATAATTTTCAGTTTCGAGAGTAAAATTAGTTTATCAACGATTGAACAAGCCGTTTTTGCAAAAAAAATAGTTTTGTACCATAGTACAGTAAAACCGCGATATAACGAAATCCAAGGGCCCAAAAAATAAAAATTCGTAATAACGAATTCCCACATATAACGAAATAAATTTAAAAAATTCTACTATATATTACGCGCCGTCGCAAAAAAATGTTGCGCGGCTTCAAAAAAGATCGCAAATTCTGCAAACAAAGGAGGAAGAAGGCCGTAGGGAACTGAATACCTACATATTTTTAGTAGTTTTGTTATTAAAACAGATAAGCAAATGGATAATCAAAGGAATTAAATTAAGAACAGAACCTATTCAACACTAATTGGAAGATATTTTTGTAAATTCCAGAATATTGCAAACACAAAACAATATTTTAATTGTGTTTAAATGTAGAGCCGCTTCATAGTTTTGGGCATGAAACATAAAGAATAATTCAAAAATAAAAATTTGACAGTTGAATCGCGGCATTTTTATAAAATGAGTCGTATATAAATTACGAAGGTACTTACCGGTAACGGCGGCAACCACTTCAAAATATGATACTATGAACCCAAGAAGAAGTTTGAATTGTTTTACTACCTTGTCGGCAGACCGCCGCGCACCGCCGAAAAGGCCGTGCGCGGCGTTTCCGTTCGCATACGGCAGATGCAGCGGCGCGGCTTTGTAAGTGCGAAATAATATTTTCATCTTTTAACATTTTTTTATTTCGTTATAAATTTACGTAAATATATTGGTATTTTTTCGTACGGGACAAAAATGATTTTGTTATAAATATTAACGGGATTTCGTTATATAAATGCATTTTTGTATGAAAAATTGGTTTTAGGGACTAAATTTCGATTTTTTTTTCGATATACGTCATTTTTCGCTATATCGGGGTTCGTTATATCGCGGTTTTACTGTAAAAAGTTACCACTGATCACACAACCGACCCTAAATGTAGAACTTTGCTAATTTGGTGTAATTAGAAATTTTTCTAACAATTCACAACTTCATAAAATTCTTATTTGTGTTATTCAATGTTCATTTTATCAACAGGATATCTTTGAATGCCGGACTTGCGGCCTCACCGGATCACTCTGCTGCTGCACCGAGTGTGCCAAGGTTGGTTCTCTTACAAAATGACCTTTATAGTAGAATTGATATATTACTGTTACTGTATATTAAAATAATATGGATCTCTGTTCTGCAGGTATGCCACAAGGGGCACGATTGCAAACTGAAACGCACCTCCCCCACAGCTTACTGCGACTGCTGGGAGAAGTGCCGCTGCAAGGCTCTAGTTGGGGGAAACTGGAATGCTCGCTGCGAACTGCTGGCTAGGCTCACCAGAGATACTCACCTCGCTACACATTTTAACTCTCGGTGAGAAACTTACTTTGTCAATAGGGGACAATCAAAGAGATTTAAAATTAAACTGGTACTTGTAATTTGTGACATGCTTTAGTTTGTACGTAATTGTAACGTCTGATAAATGTTTATTTGGGGTATATATAACGTATTCTGTGGTTAATGAAATTAATGCTAAATATGCGATTTTGTTATATAATATTAAGCATACCTGTTCAATCTTTATAACATATTCATGGATCATTGGTCACCGTGTGCGGGCATATGAACGTAACATACGTAGATATAATGATTCCTGTACATACCTACCTATTACCCCCTCCCTATACCACGAGCCGGACCTGTTCTGTGGTTTTGTTATCTATGATTTTGGACCAGTTGAGTTTGAATGTGAGTTAACATTTACCATTGAAGTGCGTTGACTGCTGCCAAGTTCTTCCTGCCATGTAGGAACGAACTGTTGGTTTGTGAATTATCATCCTGCTGTGTGGGGTTGATAGTGTGCTGTACATCTAGTTATTGTGTTTGTTGTGTCACTTCACGCCATCAACAAAGTGTGAGTTCGAGAATACTTTGTGCAGATCAATGGAGTATGTGCTCTAAATCCAGAAAACCGGTGGCTTCAGTGTAAAAAGAAGCAACCGAGGTGGGTCGTGTTTCTTCCTGGTGTTTGGTTGGGCGTTTGAGCTCCCTTGTTCCCTAATGCTGTCTCTGTACCAAATTCCTTCCACCCTTACTACATCCCATTTTCTCAACCTATTTGAAAAATCAAATTTACTTAGGTTCACTTTTAAAAGAACTTAGTGAAAGGAGTAATGAGTCGAGTACAATTTATGTCTTAAAATAGGTGAAAATCAAATTTATATTGTTTATCTTTCGACAGTATTATAACAATTATTCCAGCGGCGAAAGCATCCTGCTGTTCCTCGTCCAGACTGTGGGACGGCAGGCTGTTGAGCATCGGCAGTTTCGCGCATCATGGCGCGCGCCCCGCGGTGCTCGCCCGGCAGGCGCACCCGCAGCCGGGCCCCAGCAGAGCAAGCCACCGGCGCCCGGCCCGCCCCTGAGTGGTGCACCTTCCTCGGCAGCAGCCGGTGCCTCTCAAGCTCCGCACGGAGCCAACGCACAGCAGGCTCATGAGGAGCGTGAAGACGGCGATGCACCAGACCATGATCTTGAGCCTCCAAGGTTCGCGAGGAAGGCACTCATCCACCTACTAGGTAAGATACTTATAGAGAATACACTTCTAATAATATCATATTTAGTTATATTCCCCACTTGATTGATCCTCCTGTTCTGAGGTGAACTAATTCAATTCAACTTGTGTATAGTTAATGTTTATCTAAATGCCTTTGATAGCTGGTTCCCAGGTTTCCGATTAACAATAAGCACGCATATGATATATGAACTGCACTAACCTAACCTTTTTATTTTTACTGTCTTTCTGTTCCGATGTTGTTCTATTAGCTGGGTTGTCTTCTTAGATTTCGGCCGACCGAAGCAGTTTATTTAGACCGCTAGACTGGTCGAAGCATGGGATGTAATAAGAATGATGCCTGTCGGTTACCATCTTCTTAGCTTTCCGAAAAAAGGGTGGCAATACTCACACACACATGTACATTATTATAAACCAAGAAACCCAGTGGTGCCAATCGAAGTAACAAGGCGCATAAACAGTTGGTGAAAATAAATTTAAGAGCAAAGGCATAATTTTTTACGTATCAAACAAGGTCATCAGGGATTGTCTTTCGGTAATACGTGTTGAACCCCAAAATGCGCAAAGAAATGTATACAAATACCTGCCAGACGGATTATGGGAGTTCTAATGACATAAAGTCATAGTGATGGTCATTTTTTATTGCAACAATAGTCCCTATAAAACAAATGTACTCATTCTATTTTAAATAATGTTTAATTGACACATTTGTTATTTATGTACAAAAGCAGTTATGAGTGCAGACATGGAAGAATCTAATTAAAATTATAATAATACACTCATGGAGTGCAAAAATGTTGAATTTCTATTAGATCCCAATTTAGTACACACCTCTATGTACAACAACAATTGCGCAATTAATTGTGAAAACATTTTCTCTAATTTAACTTCACGATCATTTATCCATCAATACTCACAAATGTGTTTCATCTTATTTCAGCTGATTGGCCGGCAGTAGAAGCGGCACTCATGTGTGGAGCCAACGATTCTGAAGGCGGTGGATCCGAGAGCCCGTCTCACAATCAATCGGGAACCACATTACTTGACAAGTTCACACATGCTCTCATTGTTAAATGCACTAATGAGGTGAAACTAATTCTTGTTTGTTTACATATTTTTCCATTTCAAATTTAATAAGCCTTCTGACAATTTTTTTAAAAAGTTTTGTTGATTGACATTATTTCACTGATTTTTTTTCTTAACATTGACAGATGCTAGACACACTGCTGATGACACTCATCAGGGAACAGCAGAATGACTCCATCTCTGGACGCGCAGATAAAGCCAGAACGGTCGCACGGCGTTTTGTTCGCTCCGTTGCACGTATATTCGTCATATTCAGCATCGAGATGGCACCAGGTGCTGCCAAGAAAAGAGGGTAAGTCTGTCTATAAAGAATCTAATTATGATAATTAAATATATCGTACTTGAACATTTTTTGGGGCGGATATATACGGCGCTGGGCTGTAGAGGGTTGAAACTGTACTCTTATAGGTATACATATTTTTCCCGTTTCAGTCCGCTGTCAGTGTCACAGTCCTTGGAGAGGTGTCGGCGAGTGTTCTGCTCCTTATCGCGCCTGGCCGCCGAGGAGCTTTGCGAAACAGCCGACGCGCTGGTGGCACCGGTGCGGCTGGGTGTGGTACGCCCAACTGCCCCTTTCACACTAGCCTCCAGTTTTGTGGATGTCATCAATGGCACCGAAGACCTTTTCTCCGTGGAGCCCCTGCAATCTAGGAGATATGCGTGAGTGTTGTGTACTATTCCTTTTCATTTAAAGTTAAGCAAAACTAGTCTTATTGCTATTTGAGGGATTGCTTTATCACATTACAAATAACTTTTTGACAAAGTCATCTGTCATTATTTAAACATTCTTTGATTACTTTAGCCATGGGGTAGAGCTAACCGTGGGTCATAAAACACATTATTTATTTTATCTGTAGCGCAATGCTAGTCAGTCAACATTAACTAAAAGGTTTGGAATAGCTATTACTGGATATTTATTAATAGTACCGGCCAAAACAATTTGTTTTCGCCAATTACTGTTGCTAGACCTTGCGGACAACTATAGTGGCCACTACGTGACCACAGTCAGTGTCAGTGCCATTGGACATAAATCGTGTAAAATTAACATTTTTCCAAAAAAAAGATAAAACTTCTATAAAAGAGATAGAAATGCTAACATAAAGAGAAAAAATTAAATAGATATCTTCATACACAATACACTGAAATCACAATTTTGTGAAAAACTAACACGACTCTAAACAAAGAATACTAAAGTGGACACTGTGAATTACCCTAAAAAAAAATTATTACGAACTCTGACATAAATTATAGATTTTGTAAATATGTTAGAATCTTTGTTTACAAATTAATCATGATTGCATAAAGTCAAATAATATGCGTGCACCCTGATCCATCATGAAAAATTTGGCACATAACGCTCATTACTCTTAGAAGGTTTTAATGATCAATCAATTGTCCACTTAGTGATCCGTCTCTCCTTGTATCTGCTCCTGAGCTGGAGGAAGCCGGCTCCACTGAGGGTGCAGGCGCTGAGGAAGAAGGCTCAGACGGGGACGGGGAGGGCGAAGGCACTGGACAGGTGCCCCCGCCTGCTCCGGCTGCGCCGCCTGCCCAGGCGCCACCTGCGCCTCTGCAAGACCACCCGGCACCTGCTCAGCAGCAAGATGATGCTAACGATAGGAGGTGACTACTGCTTATAAATTAAAATGTAATCTTTGATGGCCCCATTGGGCTTTGTATTTCCATTTGTTGCTTCCTGTTCAATTGAAGATGATGGAATGATTGGTGGCACAATATTTTGGTTGAAAGCCCTCTTAATATGAATCTACAATGAAAACTCACCTCTGTTTGGAATGTACATTTTAAAAATTATTTTACTCTATTTAAGTGTTTCAATATTTTCTTCCAGTATGCATGAAGAGTTGACGCAGGAGATAGTGGGCGATGCCGAGTCAGAATCAGAACTGGACTTGCTGGCCGAGGCTGAGACAGAATCAGATTCAGATGATCAGGATAATCCTGAGTCTACTCAGAGATCAGTTCAAACCGGGGCTACCCAGGGATCCGATACCGGTTGGTGCATTATACTTCTTTAGAGGTTATGGTGATAACATTTGTTTGTATGGTTTAAGCCCGAGGTCTCTGCAGGGCAGAGAATCAAAGACTTACTCAGGTATTTGTTGTTAATTGGCGAGTCTGTTACACAATCAATAGGCAGTATATACTATGCGCGTTACAAAGGTTGGGCGAACTCCATGAAGCTAAAAATAGTAGAACAGTAAACGTAGATAATTTATAACCCTGTGTCACCTCTCGAGTCGCCCGCCAGATAGCGCCAGCGGTCCATCTGTCCCCTGCACTTCTTCAAATATACATTATTAAAAAGACAAAATTCATATAAAAGATCTTATGTATAAAAATCTGGCATCTTTTGGTGAAGAAATTATAATGAAAATAATTGATTTAAATTTAGTCTTATTAATCACCACCTCAGTAATATAAATCCCCCAATTAGGGCCGAGGCTTACCGAGGCTGTATTCATTAATGTAAAAAAGTTATTCCTCCTTAGTAGCTATTAGTATCAGTAAGTAGCCCCGGTCTCATAAGTGACTTGCACACCCTACAGGTATTGCATCCTTACTAATATTCCCCGAGGAGGAATCAGGCGACTCGACACAACCAGAAGATGAGGATTCTGAGGCTGGAGAAACAGACGAACACGACCGAGATGCCGACATGTCCCCTGCTGATGGCGGCGGCGGAGGCACTGGCGGGGAAGGGGGCATCGATCGCAGGGGCGGCGTGTCCGGAGGTGGAGCGCCACGTTCCAACTTGGCACCCCAGAGCATGCAGTGGGCTATCCGGTTAGTACTAAATACAATCTACATGACATATTTTAACTGCCGCTAAAAAGTATTACAGAGCATTATTGTTTGCAATTTTCATTATTCCATAGTAAACGTGTCATGTTGAATTGTAAAGAAGTGTTGTGAAAATAAATATTAATAAAACCGCTAGTCACTTGTGCCATTGTGTTATCAAAAAAGAAAACATCAATCAATTCAAAATATCTGATTTTCAGCTTTCAAATACTAATCCTGACAATTCCCACAGAAATCACAGAGAAGCGACGAGATCAGGTGGTGTCCGACTTGCCAGCGGATCTTCGTTGGTCTTTATAGATCCATCTTCGCTGAGGAGAACTGCGACAGCTGCCCACGAGCCTCACTCCACGGCCACCACAGCCAGCTGTCTGGCCAGGGCCTTTGGTAAGGAATTTAACGCGTGTTTGTATTTGATATCAGATTATTTGGACCATGTTTTCTAAACAAAATTAAATTAGAGATGAATTAAAAAATGTGATGTCATTGGATTGTACCGATGCGTATGTATGCCTCACCGCCCACGCGGGTCGTGTGGGTGAATGCGAATGTATGTGCGGATATAAATAGCGGTCATGCACAGGGCACGCCCTCTTTTGCTACGCTACCGTTGTCTCATTATACTTGTACATCTTGTCTAGTGATTGTATCTCACTGTAATAAATAGTTCATTGTTACCACGAGTTTTACTAAGACCTTTAATAACACCGAAAGGTACAACAAAGACATACTATTACACAAGCACGTAACAAAGTTTTATTGAAATTTTAAATCTGCACATATTTCCCAGTTCCATGAATTTAATCATCCACCCCCTTTCAGGCATTGTACTACGTCAGATTGCCGAGCTGCTCAATGGCAGCACCCGCAATGGACAACTGGGAGGACCCCGTCCCCTGCCCATGTCGCAACGAGAGGCGGCCGCCCTTCAGACACACTTAGAAACACGACTACGCCCCACTTGGGAGTGGGTGGTCACTGTCATGGACGCCACAGAAGCTCAGCTGAGGTCAGTTAATAGTCACAATAATTGGTAGTTAGGATTTTTGTGTTTTATATCCTTGGTTGGGGTGGATCTGAGTTAGTGTTCTTTCTGAAGTTACTTTTGGGGTTTATTTTCAAAATTAATCTCATCGGAAATCAACTTTTTGCTTTTCGTTCTTGTTTCATTAGTTTATCCATGCCGTCTCAATATCTTGTAGCTCAAAGTAGACAAGAATTATTTATCTGCATGTTATAGAGAGCCTGAAGAATTCAAACATTTATTTGTGCAATGCGTGGTACTTATTTTCATTTACATCTCAAAGATATTGAGCATGTTTATTTCCCTTTCAAGATTCAGATTTTAACTCTATCAAAGTATTTACTCATTTTAAAAAAATGGTCCATGCATCAAATATCTAGATATTTTATAGACGTCACTCTGAAACCTCAACTTTGTCCAAAATTTAATGACAATTGTAAAAAAATAATTCCTTTTCGACGGCGCTATAATCCAGACTGAGCCTTGGCCTCGAAATTTATGTCAGTTTCGAGAAAAATTATTTAAATTTGTTAGAAAAATATTCTGAAATCCTCATAGCGGGTTTTAGACAAGTATCTAATTAAGTTAATAGATCATTCATTTCCAGCTGTTCCAATGTCATTTAAAAAAAATTATAATAGGTGGAAATACATTCACTTGCAGTTCTTTAGAGAAAGAACACTAAAGTTATATTTTCCTTGTCGTGGAGAGCATAGGCAACTCTGATTGTGATCTGAAGCCAGTAACAATAATGACGGATGTGATACAATGTACAGCATCCCATATATTTGTATAGAACCTCTCTCACTTAACCAGTTATGGGGCTGGCATACGCAGGTTTGGCGCCTCCCTGAGCGCAGACACGGACTCCTCGGGGGCTCTCGGGTCGCAGGGGCGGGCTCGCGGCCGTGGAGCTGCGCAATTGCCACCTCCGGCCGGGGGATTCACCTCCTCCAACTCTGGCGGCTCAACGAGGATAGTAGGGTTCACATCTGGCGACCAGTCGAGAGGAAGGGGCGATCGGGAACAAGGTTTGCACATTTTAGTGAATCCAGCATGATTAGATGAACCTGCAAATTATTGCATCAAATTTCTAAACTTTTGTATTTTGATAAAATAAATTGTTTCCATTCTCAAAAGTAGGCTAACTCAAGTAGTAGTCTATTTGAAAGGAGTTAAAAAAACAATTAGTTTCAGTAATGGTTAGTTCAGTAGGTTTGGCATATTTTATTAAACTAATTTCTCAATTAATTCTTTATAAAAAATGCTTTATTCATCTCTAATTAATTCAATGTTAGTAACCTATAACAAACGCTTAGGTGTGGAAGCTCACAGCGCCCGGCGAGAGTTCCTAGCCTACTGCTTATCTTTGATGAGAGCTCATAATGCTGAACATCTGGATTCGCTGCCAGTGTTGGATGTCTCCGCACTCAAACACATTGCCTATGTACTAGATGCCATGATCTACTACATGAGGTCAGACACAAATATATATTTTATTATTTTTGTATACATCTTATATTTAATGCTGAAGTCATTTGTGAATGTCAAATTAACACAAATGCCACCAGACATTTAGCTGACTGCAATATTTTTTTTTTTTTAGTAATTAAAAATATATTAGTTTGATTTATTTTACTTTGACAACTGACAGCAAGGAAACCAACATGATTAATCTATCACTATAGGTTGTGTATTTAGATAACTTAATACAGTTAAACCTCATTATTGCCAAATCCAAGGGACCAAAAAATAAATTAACGAATAGCGAAATAAAAAAATTAAAATTACTAATATATGAATATTCCGCACGCGCCATAGAAATAAATGTAACGCGGCTTTAAAAAATTCCATAAGTTCCGCAAAAAAGACACCCATTGTCAGTTTAATATGGAATATAACATAATAAGGCATTCTGCAAACAATCAAAGGTGGATTTTCTGAATAAAGAAAACTTGGAATAATCTATTAGTTTTGTTATTTTAACAGATAAGCAAATGGATAATAATTAAGAAACAATATAAGTTAACTTAAAATTCAGCGATACATGCAAATATAGAACAACATTAAATTTTAACTGTGTTTAATTGTAGAGCCCGCTACAAGCATTGAGAGTTTCGCATCGGTCAATCGATCTTCCTATTTCTTTAAATCGTAGTGAGACGAATTCAGAATCATAGTTTTTTATCAAGAGTTAAAATTTTGCAGGAATTATCACAACCTGAAGCCATTTTAGGGTTTCACAAAATATTTTTTTAATGTACTTTAAAGAACAAATTACGGAATGCTAGTACATATAAATGTCGGTAAACAAACACACGATAACAATTGTCAAATAAATACATTAACGAAAATTTTGTATGCAATATTACCATCGGTGTAAATGTTCAGTTTTAATGTAAAAAGTGACATAAGTTGACAATGATAAAAAAGTGAAGATTGAAGATAATAATGTGCAGAATTGTAGGCATCTCGAGCTTTGTGGACGATACCATACAGGAAGTTGACGTGCGCGTGCCTTAAAGTGTGATGTGCTAATTGCAATTTTAGGGGTTTTATTTTCTCCAGCTGGTCTAGATAAGATCCATTTTTGGAGGCGTGAACACGTGTACGCTTCAGAGTGTGGGAAGAGTGTCATTCTAACCTATTTTGACAATCGGCAATAAATCCAACCTTAGACATCGTGAAGATTATGCCAAATGACTTTATAAGGGCCTATTACGATCCTAGTTTTACAAGGGGGCAGCAGGCTGGTTGGCGCAAGCTACTCGACGTGCCAAGGCAATAAAATAATTGACATACATGACAGTAAACGGCCGAAATATACTTCAAAATTTTTTCATTATATATTTACGTAAATATATTGGTATTTTTTCATACAGGACAATAAAAATTTATTATACATATTAACGAAATATAAATTAATTTTTGTATAAAAATTAATTGTAAGGAATAAATTTTGAAAAAAATTTCGATATACATCATTTTTCAGTATAGCGGGATTTGTTTTAACGAGATTTTACTGTAGACCTAACTTTTACTTGTAACATTTCCATTTTAACTGTGATCTGTTTGTGTACAGGTCGGGAACTGAGAATAGCACGTCTTCACTAGCAGCAAGTCTACAGAATGACACATCGTACGGTGGAGCTTCTGCGTGGAATGATCCGGTAACTTTTATTTATTTATTTTTCCAGTTATCGATATACCTATATTTGAGGCCATGTGTATGCTAAAAGGACGTAAGCCTGGTGAAGTTTTTTCAGTAAAAAATATTTTTCTTTATCAACTGCAAAAATCATCTCTGTCTATGGCCGCTAGATATTCCAAAAATGACTACTTACTGAAATACAATAAGTTTTTTTTTTGCATTGAATGATACAGTAAGACCTTAGTTTTACACTTCTCTGTGAAATGGCAAAAAACGGTGTAAAACTATGGAAAAATTGATTTTTTATGAAAATAACCATTAATACCTACTTGAATAAAACTTTAAGTAATTTGATAATACAGTAGAACCGCGTTAATTCAAAGTTCAAAGGACCAAAAAAAAGTTTAATTTGTATTACGCGGTACCCCGTTAATAATAAATTGTACAAAAACTCACAGTACCTCAATAATAATACATTAAAACTCTGTTAATTCATAACTCACGGTACTAAATTTTAAAAAAAAAACCGAATTACGAATAACGAGAACAAAGGAAAGAAATTTTTATAAAAACGCGTTATTTTTTTGCATTTGTGATTTAATGCGCGCTGCTGCCGTTGACATTGCGATTTTCACACTGAAACATGATTACTCCATTATTTCAGCATCTTATGTGTCGAAATGTTTATGTATTTCTCCTGAATAAGAAAGGTGTGTGGTGAGTGGTGACGCGGAAATCTCTCGAGGCAACAAAATCACGCACATTAATTTGATTGGCGGCCGATCTCACCTTTTCTATCCGAATTGGAATATTTAAAATGAGCATGAAAAATAATTAAAAACTTAAATATTCATGTCTCGCTGGCCTTGTTGGTTGAAGCTTATTATTTTCTCACGATTTTTCAAGTTCTAACTCAGAAAGGTGTTCGGGATTTAAATTTTTCCGCCAATTTTATTTTTGAAATCAATTTTTGATCGAGTTTCATAATAAACTCCATGTATCAAAATGGTCAAGGATTTATATGAATTACAAGATGTTGGTGCCATTTTAAGAACGAAACATGAAACGTGAAAAAAAATATATCAACGTATTTAAATATGAAAGATTTATTTTTTTAATACATACCTACATATGCAAATCGCAACGTTTCATAAACATAGAAATTAGATCAAGTGATTCAATGAAAACATTATTTTAACAACAAATTATTTATAAAATGCACTATGAAATTTGATGTACATATTATGTACATGAGTTTTGCCATATGTCATATGGCAAAACTCAGTTCGGCACCTGTCATGCCAGCGCACCGTTTTTACAATAAGGAATGGCGTTGTGATTGACTGGTAGGCGGGGCTAGTTGCAGATGTTTACGAAGGGATGAAGGTCAAATGCGTAGTCGCACGAGTTTAGGGATTTAAAAACATTTGCAAATATGCGAATTACGTGAACAAGTTGTTTACTTAGGGTGTCAAAAACTATACGAACTGCGAATAATCAGATTTTACGAATTATCGGTAGAAATTGGTATGAAATGTTATTTTTGAGGCAAAAATTTTTGAAAAAAGTGCGAATGCCGCGAAGATACGAAATATAGAGTTACGAATTAACAGAGTTTTACTGTATATATATGAATCTCTTTCAAATTACTATTTTTCAATTGCAATTTACAAAAGTTGTCCTTCCATGGTTTGGCTTGCTCGCATGAACCATTAGATAACAAAAATCAAATTAACTTATTAATATTCTTCCCCCCAGGATGAGAATGAAAATGAAGACACGGAAGAGGAGTTGGTCCTCACGAACAGCGGAGCCGTGGCTTTAGAGACTGAAGACAGCCTTCCTGGCGGCACGGGCTCCTCGGGCCGGAGGCATACATTTTTCCAGAGATCTGATTCCACACTGTGCCTGGGTTGTCCACCACCAGATCCATTTGCAAGTGAGTCATCTTCAATGTTTGGAATTTTGTTAACTTCGCAAAGCAATTGAATATGGTTTCAAATTGAGTGATTTTAGACTGTTTCTACATTTGTCAGTCTTATTTAACTATATTTATTATAATTAGGGGTGCTTTATAAAAGGGTAGTTTCATTATAAATTATTTGATTCAGGTTCAATTCACGAGGCCCTTCCTCTGGCAGACCAACCGCAACTGTTACAACCGGGAGCGAGAAGAGAGGAATTATTTGGTATTCCGCGACAACCAATCACAGTTCCACTTTCTGGCAGCGGTCCCCCCGGACTCAACAATCCCTTAGAAGGTGAATCATTCATTAATAATTTGTTGTCGCTTTCAAATTGTAACCATCTGTTATTTAACAGCTGAATGCTCAATAGTAGATCAATGAAGTGAATCTCATTTTCAGTTGTACCGACACGCTTGGGACTGTCTGTCCGCACCATGGATCATCAGAGATCGGAACCTGGTCCGTCTGGACTCAACAAACCTGTAGCCGAGACCCAGACCAGCGAAGAGGATATTGCCTCTGGCACACTTCATCACCAACTAGGCTTACATCGACGGGTAAAATTCACATATTTCACTAAATAAAAATTTATTTTTTAAAACCTTTTTCCATAGTACCTTGCACATCTTAATAGTTTTTCTTACATTTATAAAACTTACAAAGTTAAATAAGTTGTGGTGTTTGACAACATTTTAAATATCTTCTTAAGTAACCAAGTAAATTCCACCACAAAAGCACAAATCTTACACTTTTCACATGATTTGTGTATCACATTATTTTGGATAGTGTAATATCATTTTTATTTTGTATTTTCTTACTCATACCTTTTCTTGAGGGAAGCAAAAATAACTCGTGCTTTATCCATGTCCGAGAATAATAAGTTATTATTTAGGGGAGTCACGAGAGTACTTATTGTTATTTCTTCATTGAATTCCTTTAAATCTATTAATTTTAAAGCTTGATTTTTTAATTTTTATATTTTAAATGTTACTTAAATAGTTCATGCATTATAAAGACTTGACTGGTACAATTCTAGTTTTTCTGGTCAATTCTCAGTTTCTGATACCGTCATCATTGTTATTAATTCATCGGGATTTTTTCAATGCCCTCAGAGCAATGAAATTAAAGTTAACTTTTGGGAATGATAATAAAAATATTACGCCAGATCAAATATGAATATAATTGAAATTTATAAAAGTGAGGTTGTTTTCATAATTAATATGGATGGATTATTATTTTGTGCAGTCGTCGAGCCGTGACGAGTTGTTCCGACCGATTGAGCGCGTTCCCCTTACCTTGACCAACTCCATGGACCAAACTATGGATACCAGCGAGCAGCAAGTCCTTACAAACAACACAGTCATGGGGGAAGAGCCACAGGTAAAGGTATCATTGCCTTTCCATAAAATAAAGTATTTTATGTATAAAATAACAATACACCTGACATAAATAGGGTTTTAGCACTAAAAATATGATGTGTGTGTCATTCCAATTCTTATTCAATTCCACCCCTGCGTTGGAAATTTGTGACAGAAAGAGACGAGAAGCGATAAATCACATTGGCTATCCTTATTCTGTGGCTGACCCACACGTGACAGCGCACGGCATCAGTAAATGACGTTTGATATCACGGGCGCTGTGTATCGGATTTTAAATCAAATTATTATTTCTACTAGTGATATCATACGGTGACCCATGAAAATAATATTCAACTCAAGAACACCACGAATTACGTCTGAAATTGAATGTAAAAATCATCATTTTTCCTCCATACAAAATTGACAGTTAATGCGACTTCAGATTTTATTAACATTATTATTGTTATATTTAATTTGATCTTTACCTAGAACATTTTATTTTCCCTAATATTATTGTATTTAATCTGATGCTTAAAATGAAAAAATATTAGCACTTCAAATCTCAACTATTATGTATTGTACGTACGCATTACACGTTGCACGTATATAGCATTAACAATACACATAAAATGATGCCGCGGCAATGGCCAATGCTGCCTAACGATGCAATCACTATATTTATAGTAAAATGTGTGTATTATTATTTTAATTAATAACTAAAAAATAATCTCTTATTCACTTGAATTACCAACAAAAACAAGAAATATTGCGAACATACGTATTGGATAACCCTCTTAATAAGTTCCCTTTTAAATAAGTTTTCCCGCCTAATAAGATCACATTCTTCGGTCCCGAAAAAGTCCCACACAAATTACATATGTTTTTATGCTTAATACGTTTTCCAAATAATAAGTTTCCCGCCTAAGAAACTAAAATATTTATGACAGAACTCAATTTAAAATACTTTTGTAACACGTTTTTCGACACAAGAAATATTATTTGACATTCTCAAAAATGAAAGTGGTATTCTTTCAATGAGTGCAATAAAATTAGGGTTTTGAGTTTTGCCCCCATCATAAAAGATCTATTCACTCACAAAAACAAAACAGGCATATTTGAATAGAGCAATAAAATTTACTGCCTTGCTTCCAGGAAACAAGGATTGCCGCCCCTTAAATTATTTTTTGCATTTGTAGATAATTTTCGCAATATAAGAGCTGCATTGGTAATATTAATATTTTGTTTTATTTTTATTAAATTTTATCTTTAACTATGCAAACATTCCTGGCTGAAAAACCCAATTCATAAAATAGCTTAGATTAACAGTTGTATTATGACAAGCTTATCCTTTCAAAGAACAAAATAATGCATTGACTTCTATGTATTACTCTAATTGTACACTGTTCTGCATTAAAACTGAACCTTCAATACATTTCCGGAATTTAAAATATTGTATTATTTCATCAACATTTATTAATTATATGAATAGATTTTGTATAATATTATGTATGTATAAATAATACGCAATTACTTTATTTCTTATTGTTATTACATAGTTAGTTTTAGTTCATGTATTGTTAAAAAAAAAATTATGATGTTCGAAATCTGATAATTTTCCATTTTCGGAGATACCGTATCCCGTTTCATTAGGAGCTTCAATTAGCATTTATGGTGTATATTTAGAATACGTAACTTCTCAGATCTTTACAAAAAAAATATGTATTCCGGTAGAAGCAAATTCGTAATGGCGAATACGGTTGGTAACATTGCAATTAAAATATAGAAGTTTTGAATTCAGGGCACACAACTCTACCGAAAAATGCATTTTGCAAAAATCAGGAGTTTCAGAATCAGAAGATGCCCACGTTTCTTAAAAAATAAAATTACTAATGTGTTTCGCGACCAATGGTTAGCGCTTTTCTTTTAATTACCTTGTACCATGGTATAACAAGATATATATTTGAAAATTTATGGACAGAATCAAAAAACAAAGCGTTTATATGTACTGAAAACTGAATGAATAGAAATTAACTCAAAGCAAGATAATAAAATAATGTCCAACTTACATGTGACATCTTTTGTCATATTTAATCTCCTATTAGGCGTGACCTATCCTTTACGATAGAAAAAGTGCTGATTTAAATTCTAAAATCAATTTCGCATTTTTGTCTTATCCGATTCATTGTAATTCTTCTTCCGATTTATTTGATACTTTCTAGCATTCTTTTTGCAGTTTAGATAGCTATTATTTGAAAATAGTAAGAATATTGATGTGACATGTATTCTCCGTGTATGTGTCTATTTTTAAAAAAAACATTCTTAAATAATCATAGTATTAATGTAACTTTAGTTAAAATGCAAAACTAGATTTCAAATATAAATAATGTGAAATCCCTGCTAATAAGTTTTCACGCCTAATAGGTTTGAATTTGCTGGTCCCTCGGAAAACGTATTAAAAGGGGTTCACTGTATCTGGTTTAAAATATAAAATAAATGCAACACCTTCTTCCAAAAACAAACTACTTTCCATACTGTCAGCCATTTAAATTTTAGGGTAGCGAAGACTGCTATTGGTTGAATTCTAATATAAATGACAGCGGGCAAAAATAACTGATTTTGCGACTAACACTGATTTTAAATAACAAATTTAAATAAAAAGTGGTAAGATTAACTGTTGATAAATTAACACAATGTATATGTATAAAAACTATACAAGAATACAACTATATTAAAAAATGGAGGTTGCCGACTTTGCAAATAGCACCCACCCACTCATATGTATCTTTCCTTGAATTTTGTAAAGCCAATATGTATTATTTTTTATTTCATGGTAATGTGCATACTTCATTTGATTGTTTTATCGATGGTAGATATTTGTTTTGCAGGATCTATCATGCAGCAAAGATGGCACTTGTGCATCCAGTCTGGGCTCCGCCAAGATGGATGTAGACACTGATGGAGAATACATATCTGATTCAGATTCAAATGACACCAGGCAGAATATGCCGAGGAAGAAGCATCACAGGTTTGTTATAAATATTATTATCTCTTGTCAATTACTGCTGAGGGTTTGGCAGTCTATAAAAACTAGCATTAATCTTATCCCAGGAATTTAATAGTTTTTTTTTCATTTACAAAAAATATGTCCCGTCCAATAATAATATTGTTTTTCTACAGACAACCGCAAATGATGAACAACGACACCAGAAATCATAACAACACATATCAGATACCTCTGCTGCCGGTGCCTAGTAACGGGTTGCTGTCCAACGCTGATCATGCGCCACATAGTCCATCAGGTAAACACACCGAGGCAATGAGTAAAAACTGAAACCACACACCTAAAAAATGTCTATTCGAAATTCAAGAGACTCAATCAGTGTTTTGCAAAATTTGTGAACAAAAAAAGTGGATTAAATGCTCACGGAATACGCCGAAGGCTAGCGATTGTTGTAGCCAATAGATATGTTATAAATATCAAATTTATTTATTTCATGATCCCGATTGCTTTTCATATTATTTAACATTTAAATGTTTTGATTTATAACTTAGATTAATGTAGAATTATTTAAAATGACCAAAGTCATTTATATTCAATACGCAATTGATGATTTGGGTAGAGAAATACTTAAACATTGTGAATTACATTGAATTTCAAATTGAAGGGGTTCCGATTAAACCGGATTGTACTGTATTATTCATTAAATCTTTTTTGTTAAGGTTGGATTTAATATTTTGTGTTGCATTCTTCACACCTGGTTATACTCTCTCATTTTACGTAATTATTAATCTAAAATTATTTTCAGATTCAGGCAGACCGCAGATAATAGTAACACCGCGCAAGATGGCTGCAGCTGTAGAAGCCGCCATGGCAGGAAGCAGTAGAAACAATTCTACCGATCACATGCAGCTTTCCAGCTCGTTTAATTTCTCAGATCTCGTCTTACCAAGTATGTGCTCTGTACTTTTTAAAAAATATATATATTCAGTTTTATTTTGTACCAGAGTGTAAACGTGTATTTCAACTTTTTAGGCACAAGCAGTTCAGTCCCACCAATGGAAAATCAAAGAAGCTCTTCCGCTTCTAGAAGTCCATCAAAAAGCGTTATAGTTAGAGCCGTAAGTTTGTCTTTATGTTAGCTCTATTTATATTTGATTATCTCACCGAGAAAAATGTACTGACTTAAGATATATTTAATTTTTTGCAGGGAGATCTGATGGCCCACACAGATCCATCTGAGGCCCAAGAGATCTCAGCCCACGTAACGGTGGAGACCTCGGCCGGTCCTGGTGGACCAGAACGACCTTCTGCACCTCTCAGGGACATACATCCGATCCCTAGGTATTTATCACTAATATTTTTGTTACAATTTAGAAAGTTTCATACGCCTAATCCTTATATCCATCAAATTTAGCTTAATTCAGTCAACAGTGCTTGGCATATTTACCCATAGCTTCGAGCAATTCTGAAGCAAATGTTTGAGAAGAATAGAATTCTTCAATGGTAGAATTGTTGAATGTATTTTGGAAAGAAATCAGTCGCTCCATGTTAATTCTTCCAGTTATATTTTTATCACAGATTCTCTTAACAGTTAAATGCTTCACTTCATTCATTATTTGTTTAACGCTTATTTTATAAAATTGACATTGACTATGCCTGTCTGACTAGAATAATCTGTGTTGAGACAAAGTTTACAAGTATAAGTTATATTTCAAGGGACCAAAAACAAAATATATTGTGCAAAACCGATTTGAGTCAATAAAATTAATTGGTTTGGAAATTGCGAAAATACTGTGAAATTAGTAAAAAAATCATAAACAATGGTACTAATTTCCTTATAAAAATATATTTAATGTATTCCGGGTATATCTCGTATTATCGTAAACTATCAGATTGAGATGAGAACTTCTAGTACCGATATATTTGGCAATTACCAGTGTGTGGCAGCAGCTAATATTTGGTACTTAGTAGTACAGTAAAACCGCGATATAACGAAATCCAAGGGCCCAAAAAATAAAAATTCGTAATAACGAATTCCCACATATAACGAAATAAATAAAAAAAATTCTACTATATGTTACGCGCCGTCGCAAAAAAATGTTGGGCGGCTTCAAAAAAGATCGCAAATTCTGCAAACAAAGGAGAAAGAAGGCAATAGGGAACTGAATACCTACATATTTTGAGTAGTTTTGTTATTAAAACAGATAAGCAAATGGATAATCAAAGGAATTAAATTAAGAACAGAACCTATTTAACACCAATTGGAAGATATTTTTGTAAATTCCAGAATATTGCAAACACAAAACAATATTTTAATTGTGTTTAAATGTAGAGCCGCTTCAAACATAGTTTTGGGCATAAAACATAAAAAATAATTCAAAAATAAAAATTTGACAGTTGAATCGCGGCATTTTTATAAAATGAGTCGTATATAAATTACGAAGGTACTTACCGGTAACGGCGGCAACCACTTCAAAATATGATACTATGAACCCAAGAAGAAGTTTGAATTGTTTTACTACCTTGTCGGCAGACCGCCGCTCACCGCCGAAAAGGCCATTAAACCGTTCGCATACGGCAGATGCAGCGGCGCGGCTTTGTAAGTGCGAAATAATATTTTCATCTTTTAACATTTTTTTATTTCGTTATAAATTTACGTAAATGTATTGACATTTTTTCGTACGGGACAAAAATGATTTTGTTATAAATATTAACGGGATTTCGTTATATAAATGCATTTTTGTATGAAAAATTGGTTTTAGGGACTAAATTTCGATTTCTTTTTCGATATACGTCATTTTTCGCTATATCGGGTTTCGTTATATCGCGGTTTTACTGTACTGAGACATATAAAGGAGGTTCCACACAAGCCGGCTCAGGTGCGTGATGTGTCAGCAGGTACATATAGAGAAGGTTCCACACAGTCGCATGCATTGTAATCTAATTATGTGATATAAAAATGTATTGATTTATGGTGTGAGGGTCTAAAAATTATTTCAAACTTATGTCGAATTAATAGGGTTACACTGATAATCATATAAAATAAAGAACACAAATAAATAAAAAATTAGGTAAAGAATGAATTAAAAGTACCAGCATACCAATGTTCCATTGCAAACAAAATATAAACAAGTTATGAAAAGTTTACCTTGTATATTAGTCATTAAACTTCATGGATGAGAAATATCCGGAATGCGAATTTTAATATTATATTCTATTCATTATGCACATAGATGAGAGGGAAAATGAGAGTTTTGAAATAGTGTCCCATTTTTATTACAGACCCCAACCATCTCTGGGCCAATACGTCTCTCACGATCTGATGTTAGGCCGTTGGCGATTGTCATTCGACCTGTTTGGGCGAGTGTTCACTGAAGATGTAGGGCTGGAACCTGGCTCTGTAGTGGCCGAGCTCGGCGGTTTCCCCATCAAGGAGGCCAAATTCCGCCGGGACATGGAGAAGCTTAGAAACGCACAACAACGAGACCTGACACTACACAAGGTGGGTCTACATTTATATAGATATGATACTTGCATATCCCAATTCAACATTTTATGTTTCATTGCCCTCTCCTACTAATAATACTTGCCCTCAATTATTTGATCATGGTATAAAAGAGGTAGGATTAAAGTTTGGCTCGTACCTCTACATTTAGAAGTATGTACTGATTACATTTTTTACCCCATTAATTGCTTAATTGTTTTTTTAAATGCCACATATAGTAAACTTATAATATTAAATTTAATAAAGAATTAAACTAATGTATTTTATATGTGCTCTCGCTAACTCGGCACACTTCTGTGCAAGGAATGGCCGGTTAGCGAGAGTCAAGAACACCCTAATTATGTACTTGTCTTACAATTTACAACTTCATTGCATCAACTTATCTGACTACACAAAAAAAAAAAAATGTTATTTTCAAAATGATAATGCAATGTTTCAAATCCAGTATGAAATTTTTGGAACCACGTTCCTTACCCGCACCAATTGTTTAGTTTATGAGCCATTTCTGCTGCTTTACCATTCGTTTTGAACTCATACAAAAAAATCACTCTGATTTGCTTCTTTTCCATCTTTAACCTGTTAGTTACCCACAAAATTCCTCATCGAAAAATCATCTTACCGCCAAAATTCTTAGTCGAAAGTAGGAAAATGTCTTTTTTTTCGTAAAAAGAAAAATCTGACATTTTCCTACTTTCGACTAAGAATTTTTGCGGCACGATGATGGTTTTGAGAGGAAAAGTTTATAATCTAGTTAGTCTAGACTCAACGACTTCAGATTTTATTAACATTACTATTGTGTTTGATGTGATGCTTAAAACAAAAAATATTCTGGTCGTTGCGCAATCAACATTTGTGGTGGTCAAGAGGAGATGGCGGGAATGTAAATTAAATTAACAAGTCTTTCTATATTCAAATTCACACATTTATTGACAACACAAGAAAATATGAAAAAAGGAAAATTCTTATTGCTATTTATATCTAACCTTAATTAAACGCGGGTCCGGTGCGCTCGACAGGCGTAGAGCAGGAGAGACTAGCTTCGGCTTAGCAGAAACCCACCCCAGCAATGCGCAGGGAAGGGGGTAGCAATCCTTCGTCTGCTGTGGATGCATGTTAGGATCGGGGTGAGGAGGGGCTTGCATTGCCGGGCGCGCGATCCGCACAGCAATATTTGAATATAGCTAAATATTAATTTAAAATTCGCACCGAAAATAATATTCAGAATACGTGAACGTCACACGTGAGATGCAACCATAACAAGCACTTCACATCAAAACTATGTACACATTGCACTTATATAGCACCAACAACACGCATAAAATGATGCCACCGGCCGCAGAAATGGCCAATGGCCATGCTGCCTAATGACGCAATCACTGTATTTATGATAAAACGCATGTATTATTATTTTAATTAATAACTAAAAAATAATATCTTATTCACTTGAATTACTTGGCAACAAAACGAGAAATATCGCAAAACTAAATTCGAAAAAGCTACCCTGTGAATTTTGGTGCCAGTATGGTGATAGGATGCTGTTTCACCTACAATTTTTCTGGACAGCTAACTTAATTCAGTAGCCCAATTTGAAGCAAAATTAATAGTAAAAGAAAAGTTAATGTTACCAAAATACAGACCATACAGATGAAAAACCTTCTTGGCAAAAAGTGTATATAATTCTATTTTATTTTACTTTTTTAATTAATCAAGTTTTAAATATGTAATTCATGTTTAAATATTTCATTAAAATGAACACATTTTTTCCAGATGGAACGAGAACGTAGTAAGCTCCTAACTCAGACCTTTGCTGAATTAAACGCCGCATACAGTGGATACAACAGGCGAGCACACGGTGCTCAGCCGCCTCTGGCTGTCAACAGGGTCAAGGTGACTTTCAAGGATGAGCCAGGTGAAGGTTCTGGGGTTGCGAGGTCCTTCTACACCAGTGTCGCTGAGGTAAGACACGTACCATTCCTCAAATTATTTATATGTGGAGTGGGAACTATATTTAGAGAAAAATATTGCTTACATGTGGAAATTCATCCAATTACATACCATCTTGTATTTCATTCAAATTTTATGATTTACACACTAAATCTTTTCACAAAACTTTACGCAGAATCTGTTATTATTATTCATAAATAGGTGAACAATCACTGAACCTCCAAACTCTCAGATAGTCATCGTAACAATTGAAAACCACACAATAACAGATTAGTTCATTGATAAAACTGAGTGTTAAATATTTGAATTATGAATTGTGATTTTTAATTGCAGTGATTCATATGTTCATTTTAAAACACCACTTGTTTCCCAATTATTTTGGAAAATACATCAGATGTTAGTCTTTCTTAATTAAATATTTATTTTAAATGTATTAATTATAAAGATTTTTTAATTTTATCAAAAAATATTGTTGTTGCGCTACCGGGATTCGAACCTGGATCTCTTCCAATTCGAAGAAGGTGCATTACCAACTATGCTACAGCGACAGTATTTTTTTGATGACAAATTTTCGAACATATTACACTTTTTCAAATAAATATATCTATCGTTCCATTATTTGAAAGCCATCTACATTGTTTTTACAGAAAATTATTATCTATGCGCGCTGTCACGTGGTGCAACGTTTCTTGTCTACGGTATAACACAAAGAATTTTGAAATTGCCTCCTTGGGGTTAATAAATTATTCATTTAATTATTCAGGCGATTCTTGCTAACGAGAAACTCCCAATCATGGATTCCGGCTCCGCAATCTCTGTTCCTGCCGCTGGTGCATCCGGTTCCAACAGCGGCGCGAGCGGCGGTGCCGGGGGCTCTGGTTCGAGTCGCTACGGCGCCGGCAGCTCGGCTGGAAGTAGCGGTGGCGGAGCTAGGGCCCGCGGCAAAGAGGCTGCAAGAAGGGTAGCTGCACGCCCGTTAGGCAGAACACCAGCCAGGTCAGACAGGTGGGTTATACTTGCCACTTTTACAATATTTATCTAAGATTAAGTTGATATTTATACCTCTTCATATTATATAATTATTATGTTAGTAATATTTGAATATGTCCAAGAACACACAATTACTGGATTTTTACCTACAAAGGCACTGTTATTAAACAAATATCAAATATCTCATAGTGATGACATATATGCTTTTTTAAAAAAAGGGAAAAATTAATTATCAAATCTGGTCCATAGGTGGCGATGGTATAATGGTACTCGAAGCAAGTCCACATATATACAACTTTCAGAAATTTGATAAATGTGGAGATTGAGGTGTGTGAATTGGTGAACGTTATATATGTGACGTTAAGTATCAAAGTATGACATCTCCATTTTTATACAAAATAAATTATGAATGTATTTTTGTAGATTATAAAACCTTTATTAAGCCTATGAAATCATAAATTTTTTTACAATTCAAAATGCTTTACATTCATAAGGATTTATAATATTATGATTTCATAAACTTAACAGAAATTGTATAATCTACAAAACTACATTCATAACTCATTTTGTTTATAAATGGAGATGTCATACTTTGATATTTAACATCACATATATAAAGTGATTACTTAAGCCAGTTAAAGACAGGTTGTAAGCCCTGTAATTACACCATACTTCTACATATGATATTTTCCATTAAATATTTATATATTACATTAGTCTCTATGAGATATCTGATATTTGTTTAATAATCATTATGGTTCAATATTCTGAGAATAGAACCTTCTCGAGGTCTTCTGGAATAATTGATCCCACAATTTTGAATTGTAGGGAAACATGCATTTAAAAATGATTCATGAGCAATGTTCCTTCTAAATTTGGATCACGATGTGTGCATTAAACATTTTTGTGCAAGTTTGAGAAGCAATGCAAATATTTGTGGGGCTGGGTGCTGGGGGAGAAAATAATAAAAACCACCATACCAGTATAAGGCTACTGGCAGGACCTGGATCGGCCACATTACTAATGAAGTTGTATTAAAACGCATAAATAAGACAATAAATAATCTTTTACAGCTCATTACGCAGAGGCGTAGGTAGAAACAGATTATCTTGGCTGTGTAACCTCCGAAAATAATTCAATGTCCAAAATGTTGGTGATATTATACAGGATAAATCAACATGGTTGCCAACCTTTGATAGAAGGTGACGCACAGAGAAGAAATCTTGTTAAAAATTGACTGCGCTATGATGCCAAAACATTACCCATGAATCTGAATTTCATTAGATTCTGTCCGACTCATGAGAAGTGTACATATACACACGTTTCATTTAAAATGCGCTTAGTTTTGAAAATTAACTGAATGATAATGAATTTTTAAAAAATTTCCATTGTAGGCGCACACTATCGGTGGATGCCCGACCCTACTCGCCGGCCTCGCATCTTTCGGCGAGCGGAGAACCCATCCCGGGAGTGCCTCCTCCACCTATGCCATCCATGCAGAACAACGAGCACCTCACCATGCACCAGTCACAGCTCGGAGAGAGGCTATATCCCAAAGTAAATTACATTACTCTCTCTCAACATCACCCACCAATTTTATATTTGGCGTAATCTATGTATATGACATGACTGCCTGGACGTATTTTCCTTTTAAAATATGAAACCAATGTATAAGTCAGCATGAGAGAGCATTAACTGAATTGATGTTAATTGTAGGTCCATGTAATCCATCCGACATTTGCTGGAAAGATAACCGGCATGCTACTTGAGCTATCTCCCGCTCAGCTGCTCATCCTGTTGGCCTCTGAAGATGCATTAAGGCAGAAGGTTCGCGAGGCAATGGATCTCATAGTAATGCACCCCTCGGACGCTATATTAGGTTTGTTGATTATCTCTTTTCCTGTAGTAGATCAATGACATCCAATTAGTGATGTTTACGCACCTTGTTCTCCGATTGGCACCAGCGGGTTTCCTAGTTGATAATATTGTGTATGTGCGTATTGCCATATTATTTTTGGAGAATGCAAGAAAATGGCAAACGTTAGGCGGATCAATTACATACCGTGCTTCGACCAGTCCAGAGATCCAAATAAAACGATCATCGGGTGTACGATTGGTGGTCGGTTGAAATTTACCCAGCCAAAAGAACAGCATCGGACCAGAAAATCAGCACGTACAATAAAGAGTGCAGTGTTCATGTATCATATGTGCCCTCATCGTCAATCGGAGATCTGGGAACCAGCTGGCGAAGGAAATTATGGGAACAAGTATTCTAATTTTTTTAAACACATATACATAAAAAAAATGTTACTTGTATAAAATAATATCATAGTTTTAAATCTTGTGATTGAGGATGCATACAAGCAAAAAACCTGTGCATTAATAAAGATACTGGGAAATAATAATGAATTAAATAATCCTTATCTTATGAAGACATCCTATAACATTCTTACCGTTATTACCCAGATTAGCTTAACCCACGCCTAGACTTTTGTCTGGACTGCGATAATTACAGCAGTATCGCCTTGCTATTGGTTTATGAGGAAGATATTTAGCAGGATTATTGTTAATAGGCTTATCACAATCCTAGAGAGAATCACACCAGAGTCACAGGCAGGATTACATACCACTCGGTTACCATAAATACCATACCATACAGTTGATATGATATTTACCATTAGACAGCTACAAAAAAAAATGTTGCGAGCAAAGTAGGCATTTATAAGCTGCCTTTGTCGACCTAGCTAAAGATTTGATGTGGAAAATTCTTCAGGAGCTTGGCGCCCCGCCGCTTCTCATGGAATTCCTGGCTCAGCTACATATGGGCATAGGCGATGATTGTTTCGTATTGCTCGGTAATGTAAACGGAAATGGTTGATACCAATAAATAAAACAAAGTATCAGAAGTTTTAATTCATATTTATTATTATATTAGAAATCAAAATAATCATTTTAAAGTTTACTGATTTTTCTGTACAAATATCATATTGAGGGCATTATTGCTTTCGCGGACATACAACCTTATGACTTCTATATCGATACTAAAAATATTCTAGATCTGGACGTATTCACGTTATCAGAGCGGGGTGCGGGCCCCTCGGGAGGAGGAGGGCGCAAAGAGGAGACCACTGTAGCTCCCCCGCCACCCCCCGGTGACGAGGGTGCACCCCTATTCTATGCCCCTGGCAAGCGGGGCTACTACAGTCCCCGCCAGGGTATACCAACCCCTGATAGGGTGAACGCTTTCAGGAATGTCGGCAGGTAAGATATTTGTGTTTACTTTTAGTATGTCATTTACTTTAATAATTTTATATATGTGTGCATTTATTATACGTTTTGCACAAGGCCTTTTTGAGAGTGATTATTTTTCAAATAAATACATAGTATACAATTTGTATCTTGAAGGTTTATAATTGATATCTAAAAATACTTTTTTTCTGGGCTAATCTACCGTGTATATCTGACCTTTCTAGCCGACGTTTCGGATCCCACGGCAGATTAGCCCAGAAAACGATACACAGAAGATTCTAAACGGCCGTGAAAACCTATGAACATTTTTTGCTAAGTATTGTTTGCTAAAAATGTTATGATTGTACCGTTATTACATTGATGCATGGTTTTTTTTTTTTTTTTCCCTTCCTATTTTGGTGTTTCTGTATTCATGGTGCGTCTTATAATCACTGTCAAAAATGTTGCTGTTTATCATCCTCGGAGGTGGGGGTGAGCTAGCAGCTGCTGCGCAGTTGGTGCAATTGTCACTTGGTTACGGCTGAACATGACAAATTTTTAATGAAATTGTACCGCTAACTGTTGCTTAAAATGTCCTCAAGAGTCCTCAAATGAATTCGCTATGATGCTGCATTGAAATGAAAACTTATTGTGTTTGCAATATGATGTCTTTTATTTTATAATGAACTTTTTATCATTTTTTTTATTTCTGGCTTGGTAAAATAAGGGTGTATCTTATAATTGATGTAATATGATAATGTAATTTCATAAAATATGTACATTTTCATAACCTATTTGTTATGATGGTTGATTTTCAGGGTAATAGGATTATGCCTGCTACAAAATGAACTGTGCCCTATGTTCCTTAACCGCCACGTGCTAAAGCTGCTGTTGGGCCGACCGGTTCGCTTCCACGACATGGCCTTCTTTGACCCAGTGGTGTACGAGAGCCTCCGCCAGCTGGTGTTGGATGCAGAAAAGCCGGAGGCGCAGGCTTACTTCCAGGAACTTGATCTCAACTTTAGGTAAATTTATTTATTTGTGTATTTCATTTGATCACTACCCACCTCATATCATTTAAAACTGTGTACAGTAAAACCGCGATATAACGAAACCCGATATAGCGAAAAATGACGTATATCGAAAAAAAAATCGAAATTTAGTCCCTAAAACCAATTTTTCATACAAAAATGCATTTATATAACGAAATCCCGTTAATATTTATAACAAAATCATTTTTGTCCCGTACGAAAAAATGCCAATACATTTACGTAAATTTATAACGAAATAAAAAAATGTTAAAAGATAAAAATATTATTTCGCACTTACAAAGCCGCGCCGCTGCATCTGCCGCATGCGAACGGTTTTATGGCCTTTTCGGCGGCGCGCGGCGGTCTGCCGACTTGTAGTACCTAGTTTACTACCTTGGTAGTAAAACAATTCAAACTTCTTGGGTTCACAGTATCATATTTTGAAGTGGTTGCCGCCGTTACCGGTAAGTACCTTCGTAATTTATATACGACTCATTTTATAAAAATGCCGCGATTCAACTGTCAAATTTTTATTTTTGAATTATTTTTTATGTTTCATGCCCAAAACTATGTTTGAAGCGGCTCTACATTTAAACACAATTAAAATATTGTTTTGTGTTTGGAATATTCTGGAATTTACAAAAATATCTTCCAATTGGTGTTGAATAGGTTCTGTTCTTAATTTAATTCCTTTGATTATCCATTTGCTTATCTGTTTTAATAACAAAACTACTAAAAATATGTAGATATTCAGTTCCCTATGGCCTTCTTCCTCCTTTGTTTGCAGAATTTGCGATCTATTTTGAAGCCGCGCAACATTTTTTTGCGACGGCGCGTAACATATAGTAGGATTTTTTTTATTTATTTCGTTATATGTGGGAATTCGTTATTACGAATTTTTATTTTTTGGGCCCTTGGATTTCGTTATATCGCGGTTTTACTGTACTTCATTAATGATTTGATGATGAATTTTGAAAAAATCTACTAAAGGACTTGAATATTCCAAATTATAAATGTTTATAACTTCATACGATGAAACTTTTATCTTGTATAATAGCTTTTGTTGTGAAAAAAAATTCTTATATATACACGGGTGGTTCGCCGATCTCCGCTTTCCACAACTGGTGATGATGATGAGGTCAGAAGAAATGAAACAGATACAGTGAAACCCTCTTAATGAGTCCCCCTTTAATATGTTTTCCCGCCTAATAAGATCATATTCGGTCTCGAAAAAGTCCCATACAAATTACGTCTTTTTTATGCTTAATATGTTTTACAAATAATAAGTTTCCGGCCTAAGAAATTAAAATATTAATGACAACTCAATTTATCCATACAAAAAACCTTTGTAATACATTTTTCACAGAAGTAATTTTGCTTGACATTTTTAAAAATGAATGTGATATTCTTTCAATGGGTGCAATTAAATTAACTCTCTTTAAATGGGTTTTTCCAAGTATCATAAAAGTTTAGCCATTTTCAAAAAACGGTAATATTTGAATGGGACAATGAAATATACTGCCCAAATAAAATAACAAATCCCAAAAATCAACAAAACCGCTGCCATCATACACAATACGTTCAGCATGTACAATACCAATATAAGATCCGCATTAATTATTTTGTTTTATTTCCACTAATATCTACCTTTAAACATTCTTAATTGCTTAGGAGGCAGAAAAACCCTTAGAACAAATTCTTAGAATACACAATAATTCACTTAACTTTATGATAAGCTCTTTTCATATATGTTTTTTTTCTACTTTTTTCTTTGCAGTTTTGGTAGTAATTCTTTTATGTTCCAAATGTACCAGAAAAAATTATAGATAATGTATTGGAAATAGACAATTTTACGTCGCAATTATATTTTAAAAATAAATAAATTGCTATATTATTCTTGTTTCTTAATTTATCTACCCGTGTAATGATAGATGGAGATGAAAATTTAAATTCAGTTGTTATGGCCTTATTTCTCTTGTGTGATTTTCAAATACATATTTATATCGGTAACTTTTTAAGAATAAGTGGGTTTTTTTTATAAATAAAATGTTTTCATTTCTTAGTTATCATAATGTTAGTTAAAATACAATATTAAATGTATGTTCAAATAACGCATGGAAATATTGAAATCATTGTTAATAAGTTTTCCTGTTTAAAATTTTTTTATGTGATGGTCCCTTGGAAAACATACTAAGAGGGTTTATATTATTATTATATTCTTCCTAGGGACACTGTGATGAGAGAATGAAATCCCAATCGCAGTGAACCTGATTTTATTTCAATTTGTACAATGACAGTATTATTCTAACAATTTAACATTCATGGTTCATAATGATGATATTTACCTAACATTATATACATTTTTAGCATTCCTTTAATCCCAATGTTCCCACGAGATATTTAAACAGACATCAGAATGGCATCCATTGCAGACAGTGCCACCCTTGTCCTCGGAGGCTGCCAATTTTTCATTATCTTCTATTCGGACACCTGTCCCAACGTTTAATTAATTACCCTTTGGCGCTCCACCTTACCGTGAGTTTGCTGTTATCGTATTCCCAGAGATTACACTATTATAATAAGGATAAAGAGGAAAAGAAAGAATCCCTTTCCTGTTGAACCGACCGAGAGGAAAAGACAACAGGAACATCTCTGGTGACAGCCATAATGAGAATGCCGAAAAAATTGGGGAAACATAGTCAAGAGGGTGGAAATTTATGGAGATTGTGATCCTTCATCATGAGGGACGGACATGAATCGACTGGTTTCAAGTTACTGTTCAGCGGCTCGAATGGGTCTGATGTCATTTGAAAGAATTTCTTGTCAGACAAATGAGACATTGCGTCATTGTGAAATACCACAGAAATTATTAAAAGAACTTTGAACACTTACATTAGCATATGTGAATCTGTGAACAATCTAATAACTAAGATTACTTTTTGCTCCAAAATGAATCATTCCAATCACAACATAGTGGTGACTAATATCCTGCATTTTCCAGTTTGGAGGTGTGCCCAGAAGAAGGCGGCGGCTGCGTAGAGCTGGTGGGGGGAGGCAGGGATCTAGAAGTCACAGCAGTAAATGTGTACGACTATGTTAGAAAATATGCCCATTATAGGATGGTGCGTTCCCAAGAAAAGGCCCTTGAAGTAAGTTGTGTTTGCTTGAATTTTTTTATTATTAATCTGTTATAATTACAATGATACAATACAATGCAGAGAAGAGGAGAACAAGACATATTAATAATTATTGTTCACAATAACTAGCTTATAATAAAATAAAATGCTATATATTTATAACAATGATATAAAAATATTATGAATTTCGGTAAACATAATCTAGTATTTTTTGATAGCATTGATTATTCTTTATTATCATTAATGTAATATAATAGTATTGTAGCTGAATTTTTCTTTCAAAATGTTTCATATTTACATATTTACACACATTTAAATACATTGTCCAATTAGGCAAGCATGTTTTAGGGCAAATTTATAAACTAATATATTTTATAAAACCAAAACTCATTGAAGGCAAAACACAGTAAGATCGAATACATACATAGCATATAATGTGAAAATATTTAATGAAAAAAAAAAAAGTATATATATAAAATATAAAAAAGAGAAGAGAAAAAAAAATAATAATACCAATAATGTAAGCAGATATAAGGTAGATGTAAATATACAAGACCAAACGCACAAAAGTAGTTATACAAATTATTTCATTATATAAAAGAGTTTACTCTCTGTATCTGCTCTTCCTAATTGCAACAACCAATTTGAAATATCCTTTTTAAATGTCTTAATGTCAGTTAAATTTCTAATTTTATTTTCAATTTGATTATATATTCTGGGAGCTTGAAAGGTAAATAATCTTTGCTCAAAACTAGTTTTCATTCTTGGAACTATTTTAAGCTTGTTTGCTCTTATGGGATAATATCTTTCAGTCCTCACAGATGGAGCGCTTATTTTCCTATGAAAGCTAGTTAATATATTCTGCACATATAATTGTCTTATATCCAAAACCTTAAATTCCCTAAAATTATTTTAATAGGATGCATACAAGTAATATGAAATTAAACATTTGACAGATTGTTATAAAATATATACAGTGAAACCTTGCTTATACGTTCCTCGTTTTCCCGCTATTTACGGCAAAAAGTCGAAGGCCCGTTTCATCTTCATACATTCTCATAGATGCAGATAAAATTTTATGTTTCCTCGGTTTTACTCCGAAACATTTAGAAAATTCAATATGCCAACCATTCATTGATGGAAATTTTGAATTTGACTTTAAAAAATATTAATGTGACAGGTATTTCATGTTCGCCTATTTAAATCAACTTGTAAATTTGATATTTCTCTATGGTGATGTGACCTAGAGCGAGTTATTGGCATTGAACATGTCTTGTAAATTATGATGGTCATAGGCGATGAGACAAGGCGTGCTGGATGTTCTCCCCGAGGGCGCACTGGACGGTCTGACGGCTGAAGACCTTCGTCTGCTGCTGAACGGAGTGGGAGACATCAACGTGTCAGTTCTCATTTCCTACACGAGTTTCACAGACGAATCGGGCCAGCCCGGAGACCGCCTGGCACGCTTCAAACGCTGGCTATGGGCCATTGTGGATAAAATGACACACCTTGAGAGGCAGGACTTGGTGAGCTAATAAAATTTACATTATATTAATATTGCTAATATTAAATTTTACCCTCGAATTATCCACAAGTATATTTCATAATTGTTGATCAACTTATAGACAAGTATGTACAGTAATTGGCCATTGGACTGTAGGTGACAATTTTTTATAATGGAGATAAACATTCTTAAACTTTTTCTAATTATCATTTTAATTTTGTTTGTCAATATGACTAGTAAAGACACAGTGTCCACCTTAATAGTTCTGAACCTGCTTTGAACCATGGACCGCAGACCTGATCAAAGATAAATTAAAATACAACCTGTGCAATAAAAATATTAAAAAATAGATTATTTGAACGGCTAACCTCTAGTTACAGTAAAGTTACACAATACTAGTAATAATAATCTCCAAAAGGTGTTCTTGTAAAATTGTATGTTTACATTTTAAACTACTGTCTGGCAGGTATATTTCTGGACAGGCTCACCCGCCCTGCCCGCCTCGGAGGAGGGCTTCCAACCCATGCCCTCGGTCACCATCCGCCCGGCTGATGACGCCCATCTGCCCACGGCCAACACGTGCATCTCGCGCCTGTATGTTCCACTGTACAGTTCCCGAGCGGTGCTGCGCCACAAGTTGCTACTCGCTATTAAAGCCAAAAACTTTGGCTTTGTATAGAGGTAAGACAGCTCTAGAATGAACTATTCGGTTTTTACTTTTGTCACTGAGAGTTGAATTTAAATTGTACAAGGCGATACATAACATGGCACCTCTGTATCTTCAAGAGCTTTGCATCCCAGATAATTTGAAAAGTACACGTCAAACTCTCAGGTCACCCTCTACTTCAGCCGCAGGGAGGGTTGTAGAATCGACCGGCCGATGTCAGGGCTAGATAGTGAGACGGGGGTTCCTATGAAGTAACTTTGCAAATTTTGGAAACTTTTTTAACTCTCCTTGTAATTGTACTATTTTAATATGTACGTAATACTTCCCTATATGGAGTTACTAATTAGTCCCAAATTTTCTGTAGCGGAATGAGAAATTGACTTATGTTTTTAATTTCCCAGAAAATGATTGTTTAAATTAATTTATATTGTGGCAAGTAAATGACCGAGAACTGTGATATAATGATGAATTACTATTACCTTGCAGGTGAGCAACATAGCTGACTATCAAACATACAATCACGACTTCCTCGACCTTCTGAAGGCATCCAACGAAAACTCACAATAATTAATAACCACTGGCTTTGAGAATATATGAATAGACAACTAATAATAAAGCTAGTGAAATGATTATATTATTTGTACATTTTACTCTTTTCAATGGACGCTTAAAAAGTGAACCGTATCCTAAGCTCATGGGGATATTACCAAAATATCTTGGTTTGTGTCGCATCATCGTGTGTATCGGATATTAAAGGTAACGACTCCAATCACTCAGACTAAACGTAAGAGACTCTTGTAATAAGTTTGTTATTTTATGATGACAATTTTGTGAACGACTTCAATAAATTTATTGTCCCGATAATTGTTACGGCAACACTGGAGAATAGGACGCTAATCTAGTGGTGTTTTTGTTTCAATATTTGAAATAAAAAAATTTACTGTGTAATGTTGGGTTATCAAGAAATTAAAATTAGTGACAATATTTTCAAGAAAAATTTTGCATTTCATAATGTTATATATTACATCTTACCCCAGATTCCTATTATATTACGTTTGATCAGACTACTACATATGATTGGCTTTCTGTCAATTCGTTTCACCCCAAATTTGTTTGTGTACATATGAAATCATGTAAACATACAACTTTCAGAAAATTATCGAACCCAGATAGAAATACTTTTATTTGATCTTTTGATCAAATGTCATTTGTACTATAAGCCTTCATTAATATTGAACGATTTAACATTTTGAATAAAACCAGCAGCGAGTGTGTTTGATGGACTGATAGATTAGGTAGGAATAACGTTTGCATCATGTAACATGCAATTGGTTCATTTGAGGAATGTTTCATTATTTCAGGCACTCGTCACAATGTGGATTATTTATTTATCTCTGTTGTTCTACACTTGAGAAAAATCTAAAATTTTACGATAACTATGAAAAATTTATTAATTTCTTAGGTTAGTAATTTTTTAAAGAAATTTTAAAATTTATATTAGGCTGCGATTTGATTTTTGTATTAAATCTGAAAGTGATAAACGTTTGTTATAATTTTGATAAATTAATATTTTATTTGCTCGACTGTGGATGCTGCGGTGCATAAAAAAAGATATGGCATTATTTATTCTTTATATTAAGAATTGTTGTCACGTTCTTTTTCTGCCAATCCCGGTCTTTGATTGTATTTTGATGTTAGTATGAATTGGTAAAAATTGAATGTACGCGTGTGAATAGTCTGTATGATTCGGTGAAAATAGAATGCGGGTCAGCTAGGTGATGCCAGTGATATTGAGAGCAATATATTTATTTGTCATTTTGATCTGTCGCAGTATACAAATGATACCGAATAATTTAGAAACTAGGATCCAGTGTTGCTATCGTATAATCTGGAAATATGTAAAAATTACTACCTTTGTTCCCTCATTACATGTATTGTTTTTTTTTAATATCATTATATCTGTGTTTTTACTTTGTTTTTTTTTATTAACAATAAATATTTTGTTGTTAGTGGATAACGGCTACACAGCCATGTTCTTTTTTTAATACATTTTTGTATGAATGTAGGATACAAATTTTTAAAAATTATAAATATTACCTTTATTGAAACACACAATTTTAAATTGTATTAGATGCTCCCAAGTATGTGGTGTGCGATAGACACGAGGTATTTTCAAACTGCATTGCAAATGTTGTACACTTTCTAATGACTTATTTATTTGCAATCACAATTGAAACATGAGTGGGGATATATTTAATATTTATTAAATAAACTTTTCTGGACATTAGACGATTTTTTAATTTGCCGTTTTGTAGTGCAGATTTGAAATGGCTCCTCAGATAATGTAAAGTAATATCGGCTGAGCACCTGCATCGCCGCGACGCACGTGACCGGTCAAGGCACGCTAACGTCATCCTTCCACGGAGAATATTGCATAAATTAGGTTTTAGTGTGACATTTACATAAGCTAAGAAGTGGAGGCCTCGCCGGCTACAATGGACAATGATATTTAAATTATTTTTTGTATACCTCTCTCCCGCCTACTCGGTGACTCGGATTATAGGTGTACAAGTATCTAGATTAGGTTTACCTCATGTCCATTGTTGCCAACTACAGCCATGTTATATTTATCCATTCATAACTCAACACTTGATCTTCTCCATTTCTAAATTTCTGTTTGAAACATTGACTTTTGTTAGTGCCACAAAGTATCTCCTGTAAAACTTGGAACAATCTAAAGGTATCAGCCGAGTAAGAGTCTTTATTCGTAACTGTAAAATAACCCTGTGACAACTGTGAAATTACGAGGCTTTTTTCTTCTCAAGTACTTGTTCACCATTGTTTTGTTTGTGTTTAAATATTTAAATCGGGAAATATTCTGTAGTATTAAATTTGCAATATCAACTAGCATAAGTCTTTGTTCAGATATGATATTGACAGTCTGTTTTCTGCTGCTTTAAGATTCCCCCTTTCTCCTCTTTAACTTTTAACGTGCTGACCGACCGAGAACATTGTTAATGGATGAAATTGCTAATATGGAATTACGAGCGGGTAGCATGATGAAAGTTAAAAGTAATGTTACATTTCGGCGAGCTGGATTAGTTTTTTTTTTAATCTAGTACTCTTGTAAAATATTTCCCATGCTGAAATTGGATTGGATTAGTCAGCGAGATGTTTGGCCGGAATGTAACGAGTTTTCGGTATTTCCTTTCCTACTGCGGGAAGCTTCCTTGCCACACACATGCCTATTAATATTGGCAGTCTTTTTTTATTTGTTAGTTAGAATTAAGGTAATAAGATGTATATGATTAGATATATATTATTATTAAAACATTGTATCATTCAAAGTGTTTTTCTTTGTCCACCCTACTTACATACAAGAATTTGTCTTTCAGGAATTTTTGATTGTTTAAATTAAAAGCATATAATTATGGGTGAGCATTTTTCCAGATTGAAATTTGAGAAATTCTTATAAGTGTCGGAGAAATTATTGTTACCTAAATTGTGACAGAGTGGAAGGGTTGAATAGAAAGAGACGCCTTTTTTCATATTGATATATGGAATGAAATAAAAATGTGTGTTGTCATTTGAATTAATCAATCGAAAATTAAATAATTTATTGAAGTTTTAATTAATATATATGAATATGTTTTGAAATCAGACAAAGATGGTCGCTTAAATCAATGTTCTAAATTTAAAATTATTATGACAGAGTCAATTTTTTATTTTGTTTAATATTATCGATTTAAAACGCCCCGTTGCTGTTTTGGTGATATGTCTATTTCATAATTACATACTATTTATGAAACAGACAGCTAGTGTTTAAAATACAACAGTGTTATATATAAACAAAATATTACAGTGAAACCCCTTAATATGTTTTCCAAGGGACCATCAAAAAAAAATTCTTAAGCGGGAAAAGGTATTAACAGTGATTTCAATTTTGCCATGATTTATTTGGACATAACATCTAATATTATATTTTAACTAACATTACACTTATATTATGATAACTAAGAAATGAAAATATTTTATTTAAAAAATATATTAAAAAAACGATTTATTCTTAAAAAGTTACCTATATGCATTTGAAAATCACCCGAGAGAAATTAGGCCATAACAACTGAATTTAAATTTTCATCGCCATCCATAATTACAGTAAAACCGCGATATAACGAAATCCAAGGGTCCAAAAAATAATAATTCGTAATAACGAATTCCCACATATAACGAAATAAATTTAAAAAATTCTACTATATGTTACGCGGCGTCGCAAAAAAATGTTGCGCGGCTTCAAAAAAGATCGCAAATTCTGCAAACAAAGGAGGAAGAAGGCCATAGGAAACTGAATACCTACATATTTTTAGTAGTTTTGTTATTAAAACAGATAAGCAAATGGATAATCAAAGGAATTAAATTAAGAACAGAATATATTCAACACCAATTGGAAGATATTTTTGTAAATTCCAGAATATTGCAAACACAAAACAATATTTTAATTGTGTTTAAATGTAGAGCCGCTTCAAACATAGTTTTGGGCATGAAACATAAAAAATAATTCAAAAATAAAAATTTGACAGTTGAATCGCGGCATTTTTATAAAATGAGTCGTATATAAATTACGAAGGTACTTACTGGTAACGGCGGCAACCACTTCAAAATATGATACTATGAACCCAAGAAGTTTGAATTGTTTTACTACCTTGTCGGCAGACCGCCATTCGCCCATCGTTCGCATACGGCAGATGCAGCGGCGCGGCTTTGTAAGTGCGAAATAATATTTTCATCTTTTAACATTTTTTTATTTCGTTATAAATTTACGTAAATGTATTGGCATTTTTTCGTACGGGACAAAAATGATTTTGTTATAAATATTAACGGGATTTCGTTATATAAATGCATTTTTGTATGAAAAATTGGTTTTAGGGACTAAATTTCGATTTTTTTTTCGATATACGTCATTTTTCGCTATATCGGGTTTCGTTATATCGCGGTTTTACTGTAATACAGTAAAACCGCGATATAACGAACCCCGATATAGCGAAAAATGACGTATATCGAAAAAAAAATCGAAATTTAGTCCCTAAAACCAATTTTTCATACAAAAATGCATTTATATAACGAAATCCCGTTAATATTTATAACAAAATCATTTTTGTCCCGTACGAAAAAATGCCAATATATTTACGTAAATTTATAACGAAATAAAAAAATGTTAAAAGATGAAAATATTATTTCGCACTTACAAAGCCGCGCCGCTGCATCTGCCGTATGCGAACGGAAACGCCACGCACGGCCTTTTCGGCGGTGCGCGGCGGTCTGCCGACAAGGTAGTAAAACAATTCAAACTTCTTCATGGGTTCATAGTATCATATTTTGAAGTGGTTGCTGCCGTTACCGGTAAGTACCTTCGTAATTTATATACGACTCATTTTATAAAAATGCCGCGATTCAACTGTCAAATTTTTATTTTTGAATTATTCTTTATGTTTCATGCTCAAAACTATGTTTGAAGCGGCTCTACATTTAAACACAATTAAAATATTGTTTTGTGTTTGCAATATTCTGGAATTTACAAAAATATCTTCCAATTGGTGTTGAATAGGTTCTTTTCTTAATTTAATTTCTTTGATTATCTGTTATAATAACAAAACTACTAAAAATATGTAGGTATTCAGTTCCCTATGGCCTTCTTCCTCCTTTGTTTGCAGAATTTGCGATCTTTTTTGAAGCCGCGCAACATTTTTTTGCGACGGCGCGTAATATATAGTAGGATTTTTTAAATTTATTTCGTTATATGTGGGAATTCGTTATTACGAATTTTTATTTTTTGGGCCCTTGGATTTCGTTATATCGCGGTTTTACTGTATAAACAACAATTCTTAGGTCAGAACTTTAACAAATTATTTAATTTTCACTTGATAATTTCAAATGGCAACACATATGTATTATGAATGCTGAAGAAATGGCTATTTTCCGGAATTATCTAGGAATTTAAGAAAACCAACAATTGTATACTTGTCATTTTCTATTGATACCTTTCTCTCTAGCAATATTTACGTAAAAAATAATGCACTTTTATGTTTACTTGATATTGTAAAAGAATTAACTATTAGTCTCATCTTGAAAGGGTATGCAAAATGCAAAAATATCCTGAAATTCAAACTGGAAAATGAAAGTCGCGCCTTAATAAATTTTCAAATATGTATCGATTGCTAAAATAAATAATTTTGTAATTTTATTTGTCAAGAAATATTAATCAAAGCTGAACCAGAAGTAGTTAAAATGAAACGGCTCCCAATGAAAGCAGTTCCCTGTGGTTTCTCCAAAAACGGATGCTATCAGATTTCTAACATTATAATAAAAATATATACATCAACCGGTTTCAAAATTTTATTTGACATTCTGATGAAGGAAAAGATATTTTCCAAAACCGGTTGCTGTATTAAATTTAACTCGTATATATTTTAATAATTTTGTGAACTACAAGTGAGGGTACTAGTTGCAAAGTCAACAACCTCCATTATTATTTCTTCTAACTTTTAATGCCATTGTCTTTTCATACAAAAAGTATTAATTTATGAGCAGTCAAACTTAACTCATTTTTATGTCAATTGGTCATTCAAAATCGGTGTTAGTTGTGAAATCAGTTGCTTTTGGTGCTTTTTCGCTACTCGGAAATTAGTATGGAAACTAGTTTATTTTTCGAAGAATATGTTGTATTTATTTTGTATTTTAAACCAGATTATGGGGATTATCATTTATAATAAGAAATGCATTAATAAATATATTGTTCTTGTTGCTCCTATCAGATTTTTCACATTTACTCCAAATAAAAAATATGGAGGTAGCTGAGATTACGACTAAGTAATAACTATAAGAATAAATATAAGCAATTTGCATTAAAATTGTTGGTTAGTTGGTTGAGTACTGCTATGCAGGTCCACAATATTTTATCGGTTTACCTACTAAATTACGAGTCAAAAATGTTCAAGGAGTATGTACAAATTCTGTACCGTTACAGAATATACTATTGTGAGATTTTTACAAAATCATGTTAAAGCTTCAAATAAATTTACTTCGAAATTGATCCATTAATATTATTCTATATTATTGCTTCAGGCTGTAAATTGTCTAATAAAAAATGTGCTCGAAGCTCGATGACCTTAATTTTTTTTTGTAACTAACATACCATTACACTGTTTCGCCGCGGGATTAGGCGGAGAGGATAGAACGTCACATTCTTCTGTCCTGAAACAATTCTCGCCTCATCCGCATGCATACATCTTCTTATACAGGGTCGTCGATTATTGAAGCTTCCAACAGAACTATCTTCTAGTATCTGGTTTATTTGGTCGTGCCAAGTTTTCCGCGGACGTCCTCTATTTCTGGTGCTATCAATACTTGCGTCATATATCATTCAAACCATTCTCTCCTCATCCATCCGTTCCATATGACCAAACCACCTAAGTGATCCTTTCTTATTCTTACTCACTATACTAAGGTCAGATTTAAATTCTTTCCTTTCCTTTTTCATCATTCTTTACTCTGTCTGTATATGCGTAAGTAATCTTATTTCCACTGCATTAAGTCTACTTTAGTTTCTCTTGTGCCAGCTACATGCCTCACTTCCGTACATCGGTGTCAGTACCAGAACTTCATTATGTGCCGCTAGTCTTGCCTCGGTTATTTTTTGTATTCAATATATAATTTAGAATCAATAAAATATTTAAAATAATCTCATAACTACAATTTTTTTGAACACTTATCTCTGACATGATTGAAAAAGGCACATGAAGTTTGAAAATTTTCAACTCATATTTTTAATACATATGTATCTACTCGTAAAATATGTTACACTCATTATACATGTAGCGATCGGAATTCAAATCCACCGCCATCTCAGTCAGCATCGACGCTAGCGATAGCGTTGCCGGCTGCTGCTACAAGTCTGACTCAAGCATTTCACCGCCAGGCAGTCTCTCCAGTTTCGTCATTTCACAATGGCGGTTTTGCCGGCTCGCGCTCGCCGAGCAAGACATAATTAGAAAATACATCATATAATATCAAATTTACGAAAAATATTGTAAAAATAATAGTATGGCTTTTTTTTCAAAAAAAAAAACTAGATTAGATAATAATGTATAATTTATATAGCGCCATTTTTGTAAAAACTTTCACCTCAAGGCGCAATTAATGGAACGATAGATGTATTAATTTGTAAAGTGTAACATATAGGTTCAAAAATTTGTCATCAACAGTACTGTGTGCTATAGCATAGTTGCTTAATGTACCTTCCCCGGATTGGAAAGAGATCCATCCTGGTAGCAATGACAATATTTTTCTATAAAATTGATTTTTTTTATGTATATCTTTCTAATTACTACATTTAATTAGTATTTAAAATATATTTCTTTTATGCAATAATTTACCATATTAAGATAATTTTGTAGCACGCAGGAAATGCGTCTAATGGTTGCGGTCTTTCTTATAATGCTCGTATTGCCTTAGGCTTTACTGTGTTGATGTTAGTACTTATTTGCAAATGATTCTTGTTGCATATTTTTATTATATTACGTTCCTTATCTATTTCTATGACTTTCTTAGATATTATTATGGCTGTATAATGCTTGATTAAACGGCCAGGTCTTTAAAATCAAAGGTATTTTTAATATCTCTTATATATTCAATCATATATTGACATCTGTTATCTTATCTTCTGTCTATGGTACGGGAGAAATCTTACTTACCATAGAAATTATCTATCCTTAAATATAATTTTTGTTCGTTTTGACAGCTAACTTACAAAGATGGAATAATTTTAATTATATTGACATTTTTTTTTTTTTTTTTGTATGGTGTTTTTTTGTGTAGTTTTTTTTGGGGAAAGTCTATCATTGAAAATATACGGTTCTATTGAGACCAATGACGTACAGCGGTCACCAATGGCCACGTAACAGCCACTATCGGCCACAAAAACCGTCCGCAGTTTTTTTATTATTGCTTAAAAGGTACACTACCTGTTTCGTTTCATCAATGATTGAGTAACAATCCTAACCCTAAAATTGAAACTGGCTAAAAATAACATTCATTTCCGACATTGCATGTAATAAATTTTTTTAAAAGTAATGGGTTAGAAATAATGCAACTACTACAACTAAGAATATAAAATACGATGAAGATGTGGCAAAAATTCAAACATGTCGTTTTTGGTCCAGAAAATTTCATTCTGATAATTAGATTTTAGAAAAAAGGTAAGTCCTTTCCCAAATGTCCGTCAATGTTAAATTTCACTAGTTTATGGTGGATGCAGACCCTCAAATGACCTTTAGGAAACTTACAAAAAGGTTGAGTATTCACCAAACAAATAAGACATTTTCATAAACTGGGGATGGTGGCGTAGCATTTCAGTGCCACATGACTGCTTATCTGCGGGTCATTGCTCGCCAGACAAAATCGAATAGTGGGTTGTGTATAATATGTTACTACCAATCTTTGTAATGCCCCTATCATCCCCAAAGAACCAAAAAAATGTTATGTATATTACGAGTGTAGTAAACTTCATTTCGTAATGAACACTTCACGAAATGCACGCTCACCAACTTGAAGCGTTCAAAATGAACACTTGATTCGCTGGTTGGCTCACTCCCGAAGCAGGTTGAAATCGCTTTGCATTTCATATAGTTCAATGAAATGTGGTTAAGTTGATATTGAACTATACTTCAATAAAGTGTGTACTGTAATACTTCGCAAAGTACACAATACAATGAACTGCATGAAGTGAACGGTAAATTCGTGTAGTACTTTGCGAAGTTTCGTTATCTATACCTACACAGTTAGCAGTGATTTATGTGCCTTGCTGAATGAGAACTTCATTGCAGGCAATTATGTTATTTACTAGTGTGTGTGAAATATTTAACTATTAAAGCATCAGCACGATTTAAAAAGTGAGTATAATGAAGTAGTTCATTGAAGTACTTTGTACAGTGTGAATCCATCGCTAACTGTTAACAATTAGACAATTTAAATCTGGAATTGATTGAAAAATAATTACATTTAATAAAAACTTTATCTACTTTTGCATAACATAATAGATGGTAGAACAACTTTGGAAATCTCTAAAGAATTTTTTTCAAACTTGGCTGGAACAAATCCTAGCTAGCTTTGTGATATTTGTTTAGTAAATGAATCTCAAGTATAGAATAGTCCATTTTTCTATTTGCAGTTAACTATCATGCTAACTAAGGCCAGAGTTATTTGATTCCAATATCAAGATCTCACCTAGCTAATCGACACCAATCTATGCTATTTCTGGCTTCATTGGTATATAAAGTTTTGAAAGTCGTTAATATATGTATCAATGGAGTGCATCATCTCTATTACTTGCCAACAGTTTTATGGTGGGGTCAAGCCTAGTAAACAGGGTCTTTAGAAAATAGGCCAGAAATTTCTTCTAATGCTGAAGATACATCCACTGGAGTACCATAAAATATACTGCTTGACTTGACAACACCTTAATTAGCAGCAGAGTTAAAAGAAAAGTGTCACTGACTACCGTAGAAAGACGTCTCACTTCAGGCAGACTCAAAAAATGTACACGGGCCACTCTATAAATAGAAGAGACTAATGTGGTTTACGAAACATTGTAAATTGTATAAGCATTGTTAGAATGCGAAATTACCCAAAACAATATTTTGTTCAAGGATACAAAAGCACTTAGCCGAAGTAAGGGACGGACAGTTATAAAAACTCGGTATTGTTAGACGCAGGTGGACCGATACAGCGACGGTAATCCGGCGAACGTGACTAGAGTCACGTAGGCAAATGCACCTTGAGGGATGCATCACCATAGGCGACCAGTCTTCTGATATTCTCCGCCGTAAGAAGTGTCAGAAAATAAAATCTACATCGTCTCTAAAAGTATCAAGCATGCGCTTTATACATTGTAATTCTGAGGAAAATTTAAACTGTTCGCCTTGAGTTTAAGCTTAGACTGTGATGTTCTTTGCGATTAATCGTAAATGTGAAAGTATCAAAAAGGGTCCCGTTGGATCTATAAAAATTTGATAAATATAATCGGTGTAGCGAGAACAGACTGTCGCTATAGCATAAGAATATCGCGTCCAGAGTTCGGTTTTGACTGGATATTGGGATAATCTTGTCATCAACTACAAGCCTGAACTCCGTCACTCTACGCTGGCACCACAAGGAGCTGACCACACTTCACGTCCAGGATCTAGGACCATCCTAAGAGGTAATCCCTTACGTGAGGGACCTGCATAATCTACATCAGACAAGCGTCAACATAGACAATTTGGCAGAGAAATTAATGCTGGCATGATGAATACTAATATTTAATGTTAATTTTATTGTATTTATTTTTGAATAGCCTTATTTATAAGTATTAAAGTAAATTGCTCATTTTCCACTTTCAACACATGCAAGTATCTTAAAATATAGATTATAAATTTTCTTACATATAAAATATTCTTTCATTTCATAACCATTTGACTTGTCAATATTTAAAAAAGAACCAGTTAGGCTAGATGCCTCCCACCTGAACATGAAGCCGAGGCAGAAAGAAGAAGTTACCTAACAGCATAAAAAAATATATAGGGAAGAAATTTGAGATCTTTAAATCAAATCAACCAAAATAATTTACAAGAGCAAAATCAGATTTAAATCACATTTAGTGAAAGCAATTAAATTAAATTAATGGCCATGTGTTTGGGCAACGTAACCCCAGTCGTAATTCGATTTTAACAACAAACAAGATACACCTTTTGAAAGATGGACAACGATGTGTGAAAATTGAACAAGCAAACGCTGTCATTCTTATGTCAAACTATAATCTAAAACGCTTTGGTTGTTTAAAGTAAAAGGAATTGCTAAATTTTACAAAAATCCAATACAGTCACCATCAACAAATTTTTAGTTAACCGAAAACTTTCACAAATGTTAGCAAACGCTATTCAGTCTTAATTTTCTAAAATATAAAAGAGTACATTTCACTAATAAATTAATTTGATTATTAAAAAAAATTGTTTCATTGCAATTTCCGTACTTTTGGCTGGTACTGTATCTTCGCTACTCATTTATCAGCACATTTATTCAGCCTGAGGACCAATATGAATATATACATGTTCAATCTAGTAAGGTTTCGCTTCATTAAGATTATGAATGTCAAGCTGAAGCCCAACTACGTATGAATTCTACCAAACTACTATGAAAGAGATTGAAAAATAGAACATTATCTTCAGAAAATGCATTTTATATTACAGTAAACTTTATCTTATCAAATAATTGGAACAATCAAGCTATGGACACTCAATTGGCAGTATATCTTTACATTTAAGTAGCAAAGATAATTTTATTTTTATTTATATTAGTTATAATTATTATCACTACAAACAGCGTTTCTAAATATGAAACAACAGATCTCCAGCTAATAATGTGTGTTCAGAACACTTCTAAGCCAAATATATATTTCATGGCAAACAAATAAAACAATTAATTCATTTTTAAATAGTTTTATTTTAATATCAATTTTTTTTATATCTACTTACCATTATTCTGCAACGTCACCTAAAAATTGTTAATCTTAATAAACTGAAAACCGAATTAGACAGGAATTAACCAATTTGGATGGATTTTCTATAACACAATAGATAAGTAAATAAATGTCAGTCTTCATGTATATCTAAACAGTGATACAGCATTACTTATAGAAAACTTGATAGATCCCTAAATTTCAGAGTTGAATGTGGAAGACCCTTCATTCAGATTTTAGTTTGGCTTGCTTGTTGATCTAGTAGCTAGTTGGTTCAAGCTTCATCTCAGGAGACTTCAACATTGATGACATGTCCACATACAATCAGTACGATGGGTACAAACAAAAAATTTCTCCAATGAGTTTTGTAGACAAAATATAATCTTAAAATTCTTGTTGAAATGCAAACAAAAAAATTACTAATATTAAAATTAAACAGACTTTCTCAGAAAACAAATATCAATATTTGTGTCATCATCGTTAACTTCAGCCATTATTGATTGACTATTGGAAAAAGGCCTCTCTTCGGTTCTCCACCATTCTTTACCACTGCTGATACCATTCAGGAATATTCGCTGTCCATCAGTCATCTTAAATATGGCCCGCCCATTGTCTTTCACGCTGTTTAACAGTGATAATGACATCCTTCACTTCGGTCTGAACTCTAATCCGTTTCTTTTTCTGTAACTTCTAGTAATTCCCAGTATACTTATTTTCATAGTATGCTGTGTCATCTGTAAAAACTTAGTATTCAGAGTCCAGGTTTCATTACCATATGTAAGGATTAGAAGAATTGAACTGGTCGAAGACTCTTCTCTTGAGATACAGAGGCATAATACTTTTAAAGATCATATTCAACCTTCCATATGCGCTTCAGCGTTAGTTTTGATCTTTTTGTTAATTCCCAAGTCATTCATTTGGGGATATGGCTTGCTCTAGAAAATTCTCAATTCATACCATCTACGGTAATTACCATTGATTTTATTATTCAAGATATTTTGTGTTTATAAATATATCACACAAAAAAAAACATTTACTAGAAAATTATGTCAGAAATTCTTGTTATGTGTTATTTATTGTCCTTGCCTTTCGATTTGTTTTTAAATTATTTACACGCCTATTTTCAATATTAATTATCTTTAATATTATACCTTGAATTTACTTGTATTGTGATTAATGTTCCCTCTAAGATGTGCGCGCACACGTGATTTAATATACACAAAAAACATAGCACGCACACAATTTTCACAAGACTTCTTATTCATATGCCGCCTTCTATCGAAGATTGGCAATCATGTTGCAGTATAAGATCACCAACATTTAGGACATCAAATCACTTTCCAAGATAACATCTTTCTACCTGCGCCTTTGCTTCCTTCCCCTGCATATTGAGTTGTAAAAGTTCACATTTTTAATTGCAGAGAATGCATCCGAAGTATGCAGCTTTCCTCGATAGTTATTAATAGTTGTCTTGACTTACATACGTGTCTTAATACATCTTCAGTAGTTATGTGGTCAACCCAGGCCCTACCAGTAGCCTTGTACAAGTATGGTAAAGTTTTTCTTATTTTCTCTCCCAAAGTACAAATTGTACATCGGTCCTTAAAATTGCACAAAAGATTTTTATACGCACATCATGATCTAAAATTAGAGGGAATATTGGGAGTATTTCTCTTCTGAACTAGATTCCTTATAAGACGAGTGCCAGATGAATGTATCCAGGGCTGAAGAACAAGCTCTCGACTTTTCATTTTCCAGACAAGTGTTTTGCGCCGGATTATATAAGCAATGTCATGTTTCTTTGATACAAATATTTAAAAAAAAAAAACATGTTATTGTGGTCAAGCTAAACAAGCCACCATCTGAACATCACCATCAGGGCTTGAGAAAAGCAAATATTTAAAGTATTAGAAACCATTACTGGCTCAATAAAGGGGTTGTCCGAATATAACCGGAATTGTACTTTATTTAAACATTTGTTACTAAATGTGTGGCTATGTTTAGAATATAGCCAGAGAACAGATGTTGCCCAAAATATCTGCATGCTCAAGTGGCAATAGGCTGGATCGTGAGGAAGGAAGGTCCTAGAATGGAGGCTCGCACTGGTAGAAATAGTGACAGCCGTCCGCAAGCTCAATGAAGCGACAGACATCAGAATAGTGGCGGGCAACAGATGAATGAGAAAAACTGAAGATAGAGAGAAGATGCATCCTTGGGGGAGGCCTACATTCAGCAGTGGAGAGACACAGGCTGATGATGAATTAAATGTAAATACTTTTGAAATTAGAAAAATTAACTTTGTGGTTAAAATTCATCTTTTTATTTGTTAACTTTGTTTTATTAACCACTTATTGTGTTTAAATACATCTACCGGTTATAAATACGGTTTCGAAAAATACCATTTTCTTCTTCAGGATGTCAATATATACTAACTAAAAACATACATTATTGTTTCTTTACCAGAACCTATTTTTAAAAAAACATTTAAAAAATAAATTTAGTACCTAACTCAAATTGTTACTTAATACAAATTTACTCGAATTCTTATTGATCATAAATTGTTGCAGTTTAACAGAAATCGATTCCAACATTCCAGCTGTTCCAGGGTCCCATTCATGCATCATGACTATGGTGACTACACGTCTTTTATTTCAGAGTTTTCCTCAAGATTTATTTCTTTCTCAAAAATCATATCCCATTCATTTTTAGAAGCCGTACACCACACCGGGTTGATTGGGCGAATTACAAACTCAGCACAATACTGATGACTCAGCATTGTTTCACAAAATACTGGATGTTATTTCAAATCGTATAGTAATTTTTGTATACTTTGTCTCGCAATCCAGAGATTTGAAATCACCCCAGAATGACATGTGCTGCAGTTTCACCTCATAATTCACCTTCTGCTTGAATTTAAATGCTATTTCAATAAACTAAATAGGTGGCATTTATTCTTGATAGACGATGAGTGATCCAAGTTAAATGATTAAAAACAAACCTTCAAAGTGGCTAAAAAATACATTTTTGTTATTAAATTAAAAAATAACATTTGCCTGCAGTGTTGTCAGGATATTTTAATTTATGGTGAGTACTCTAATAATATTAATACTATGTTTAAACGCTGATTCATGCACATTAATCTGTTTTTCCAGGTAATAACTATATTTGCTGTTCCCGCTTTTGCATTTTGTTTTAATAAAAACAGTGGTGATTTTATAATAATCACCAATTGTAACATCCGACAGTGCTGAGGTGAAAATTATTCACGCAATAATATAACAAAACATAGTTACACTGAATATCACACACACTCATTAAAGACCGCTCATGACTACTGTAAACATTACCAAAAATTTGGGTCCTACCGTTAAACGGCAGAAACACAAACTAATCTTACGCGCCGCTGCCAAATTAGAAATTCATCTTTGAATGTTCACATTTAGAGGACTTACTGTAGTATTTGTCCACATCACATGACTGTACAGTTTTAGAACAAATTATATTTCCCATTCATAATCTTGTCTCCTCTCACCCGAGCTGACTCGGACTAACTTTCCCAGATCTGTGTGAAAAGATCCACTTACTGTGCTACAATTTTATTTTACAACATTTATTACGAAAGCATTTCCTGAACCCGCATATATCCCGGCATTAAATAGTTCAGTAATTAGAACTATAATAATTATCCTGGCATGAAAAAGAAAATTTGATATTTCTATAACAATTATAAGATATTCAAAAATTTTTAAAGCAATTATCACAGCAGTTTTGATTCTCATTTCATAACTGTACAAAAAAAAATCTGTTTAAAAATGTAACGATTTAAATAATTATCTACCTACAGTACAGCAAGAAATAGACTTGTTAGGGAAAATGTATCTTCACATCGAAAAGGTCATGTATCCATTTAATTTCTATACTTCAAATGAAATTAACACTTCAACCCAACGTAATGTATCAGTATCCTTTAAAATCACCTTACATGTGTGACATGCAGAAAATCATTGGAATATTACATTCTTATAAGATTCTCTAATACCATATTAACTCAAATACAATGTTTTCCCGATTTTTTTTATACATAATAAAGACTCGCGTTATATTCCAGAACAAATAAAAAATACTCTGATGTTTCAAGGTGTAGGTCTAAGAATCCAACAATTTGAATAAGACTGCTCCGTGGAAGCCAGCGAACCAAGCCACTGAAAATAATTTTTATAATCAATGTTAATTTTTTCTCTCCAAGTGTGCATGTTTAATAAAGTTTTGATTGCCAAATGTTTTATTAACAGGTTGCAATATATTCAAACTAATACTGTAATTCTACCCAGATGATTAATTAATAAATTTGCATTGTAAATAATTAGTTTTTTTCACACTTGTTTTGTCACTTCCCACACTCGTGTGCACCAAGTCACTTAATGGTAAATACAGCAAAAAAAAAACATACAACACTGAATTTTTTCAATAACTTCTAAATTTGTAAATAAAATTGTTTCAAGATTCTCGTGCCAATCAAGCTTATTTCATTTCCTTAACTACGGCAACATACCTACTCTGTGTTACACCTCGTAGACTTTTGACCTGGCTCCCATATTTAGAAAAACCAAACAAAAACACGACACACTTTTTATACCAACCATTTTAGCTCATTCGGATGATTCTTTTGATCTCCATCATGGATACTTACTCAATTATCAATATACTTCTTTGTTTCTTCATACTTCGCACGTAAGGGATCTTCGTTTCAAAGCCAAACTATTTTCGTGAAGCATTGTCGGTTCCATCTTTCGCCACAATAAATTAAGATATAAATCAAATGCAAACATTAAAAAATTGTGTATCCCACATATGGACTTACGAGGCGAGACAATTTAATTCCCAGAATGGCTGCTTAGTCACCCGTGATTGTATTAAAATCACGTGAGTATTCGTGTTTGAACTAATATGTGCGTAAATTTCAAGAGCCAGTTGTTAATTAGCTCTTGGGAAGGTGACAGATATCTGCGTGTGTACCAGCATAAAAATAGACAATCAAAATTTAGAGGCGTCACAGTGAGACTTTCTGACCAAAAAAGTAATTACCCAATTAGATCATTCTGACTTACTGACTTAGGTCTCTGTGATATTTGGCTATTTCCAAAATAAAATTACAAATTGCGAACAGATATAAACAGAATGTAAGACAGGTACTATACAATATTCAGGATGAGTTCCAGGCCTATTCCAGAAATCTGGAATAGATGCACCTAGGCAACAATTGCCCCTAGTGTACAATTCTATGTGTATATTTTTTAAAGTGTATTCCGGGAATAGCCACAGCTCATATTTTCATTGTATCTCATAATTCCAATATACTCATACAAATAGAAAATATGGTGATCATTTTTGCACAATGCTACAAACTATTAAAATATTGGTGGTTTACTTTAATTAATTAGTTCTAATAACAATACTTAAATTTGATTAAATGCAGTTAAGATGTAGACTATCTAAAAAAATGTTTCATATATGTAGTAATAAGAACTTAGTTGCAATTGATTTATATCAAAATAAATCTCCTCGATTATCAATCTGGTATATCCCTACAAAGAAAATCAATTACATGTTGAAATAAAACCATGCGTCTTTCGATACATCACATTCGACTTTATTTGGGTTCAGACACCTCATATTTGGTACAACATACAAGCATCGACGTGCCACTACCCTTACATATTGCTTATAGAACTACAACACAAACCAACACCATCTGTGAGATAGAATTTTCACTCTTTGTAAAATATAAATGAAATCTTTTGCCTTTCGTTCAATTTATATTCACGTTATCAAATACAATAAAATAAATCAGTCTATCTTTTATTTTATAATCCTGTCGACTTCTCACAAAAAATAAATTTATTTAATGGCCAGATTTTTCAAATAGTTTATAATCAAACAGTACCTATGTAATAAATTGTACTTTGAAAATAGTAGGCGACATTCGGCCACAAACACAATCATCATTTGTGCAGTTTCGCATGACTTTCAGGCTTGCGGTACATTGAACGTAGCGCAGCACAGAACAGCTGAATCGAGAGATTGTGAGAAATATATACCTCTGCCTCTTACACCCTGTAAATTGACTTAATTCTCATAAATCAAAAGTAAAATCTTTAGGATATAAATCATAGGAGATAATTTTATGAAATTAAAAATAGAAAAAAAACTTTACTAAACTAAGAGTACGTTTTGTCGCTAAGACAAACTGGGGACCTTAATTTAAAACCAAAAATTTTTTAAAACAATAACTTGCAAGCATTCATTACACAAATCCCAAAAAAAAATTACTCATCACCATAATGGGCTGTTCCACGCTACGCACACGTTGCACTATCATGTGTATATTGACCAGTCTTACATTTAAACATAATATCTCTATTAGTTTTGCTATTACTAGCCACAATTTTTTTTTGTTAAAAATGCGAAACCATCAAGCCACATCATAGGTGCCAGACTATTTAAATTTGGATTAATGTTTTCAGTGCAAACGCAATTAGTATTGGAAATATTGTTAAATTAAAATATTAATTCAACAGTGTAACATGCAATACGTAAATTCTTTTGACAAGTCTGGTCACGCTTCGTGCGGGATAATTAAAAAACACAAAAAACTAATAACGTCAAAACAATTTTGATTTTGACTTAGCGAGAGTTTGAAAGTTTTGTCGCATCTTAAAAAGTATACTGTTGGAATTGTGCGTATCAAACCCTGTTGGGATCATTGTGCCACTGGTTCCCAGAGTTCTGCTGCTGCGGCCAGTTACCACCCTGCCCGCCCCAGTTTTTGTTCGGTCCGTCTTGGGTCCAGACCTTGTTGCCCTGGCGGCTATTCCAGTTCTGGTTCCAGCCCTGCTGTACCCCTCTTTGCCGGCCGCCCCCCCCTCCCCCGCCATTACCACCCATGAGCTCGGAGTTCAAGGCGGCAGCCACCAAACTGATTGGCACTGTCACATTGGTGTCGGGAGATATATTGTTAGGGTTGATACCTAAATTTTGCATGTTGAGAGAATCAAAGTTGGAATTATTATTCCAATTTCCTTGCGGACCTCCCCCTCCCGACGATCCACCCTTGGATCTGTGCCTGGCCTTCGGTTCGGCACTCGATACTGACACCGAGGCGCCCTTGATAACATGATCCTCTCCACACAATCCTTGCGCCACCTCGGGATCTAAGAAAGTAACAAAGGCAAAGGCCCTGAAGGGGCGTGGAACGAATACGTCAATTACCTCGCCGAATTCCGAAAAATATGTTCTCAAATCTTCAGCCGTTATATCCTCCGTGCAGCGGCCCACGAATACCTTGGAGGAGACCTGTGGAACCACCCCTCCCTTGGAGTAAGGGATGCATACATCCACCCACCTGCCCTCGATGTTATGCCTCTGTCCGAGAGCCCGCATCTGCGCAGCATAGCTGTCAAAGCGAATGAACCCAAACCCTTTGAACTTCCCCGAGGAGTCCCGCTTTAGCTGCATCATGACCACTTCTCCAAATTGCTCGAAATATTGCTTTACGGACTCTTCTGTGCACTTCCACGGCAAGCCAAGGCAGATGAGGTCTGTGCAAGCCAATTTCTTCTCTAAACGCTTTGTTTTGGCCGAACCACGCTCCTCTGTTTCTTCGTCCATTTTTCGCTTTAGTGGAAATACGCAAAGGTAAATGGCATTGGCGTCCCATCCATCCGTGGGCGGGTGAAGACAGCCATCGCTGAGACGCACTCCCCTCAAAGTATTGGTCTCCGGATTTCGGAATTTCATTCCACAGGCACCGGGATAGACACCTTTGACGGTCGTCAGGAGCATAGTTCCATCTTTTTCCAGTGGCAATTCAATCGGTGGCTCATTTTCTTCTTCTGCAACTTGTAAATATTCTACAGTCATCGTGAATTTAAATAATGACACCAATCAATGTTTGACAACACTGCGTATTGCAAAATACGACGCCAGACGCAAAAATCATAGATCATAAATTAGCCAATTAAATTAACCAACATACGTATATATTTTATCTATGCCTAAAATGGTGCAGCTATAGATAAAATAAGATAAGAAAGTAATCAATCAAGAAATATACTCTCATGTCTATGGTAATGGCGTTTGTATCATATCATAGATAATATTATATGCATATATCATAGTTTGTATAATTGTTTATATTACTTATCTAAAGTATTTATATTGTGAAATATTTTTATTTTTTGTATATAACTGTGAAAAATACAATAAATGTATAGATCACACTGTTACGACTGCATCTCACGTATTACGTACACGTATTGCATTTATTATGTTCGGCGCGAAACTTTAAAAAAATTCAATATTGCTGTGCGCGGGCCGCACGCCGGGCGATATTAACCCATAGATAAGTGTTAACCCCACTTCACCCCGCTCCTAAACAGGCATCAACAGCCGGATGAAGGGTGGCTACCCCCTTCCCTGCGCTTTGACCGAGATGGGCCCATGTTGAGGACGCTTTCTCGTTCCTAGCCCGTCCAGCGCTCCGGATCTAAAATATTGGGGTGCCGCCGGTTTGCGGCTGGCCTCCAGGCAGCTCCTTATCGACCGCCATTTTGACACGAAACGAAGCCGACAGGAAGCTGCGACGTGTCTCCTGGAAGGCATCTGAAGTCCCGCCTTGGACACACGTTGGGGTCACCAATTTGGGGGTTAAAACGGTGGTTAAATGAAATACATGTGATTGGCGCGTATTGAGGTTTATTATGACAAATGATAAAAACAATGAAGACAGATAGAAATGAATACAGTGAATGAAGATGTAGGAAATTATGAAATGAAAAGAATTGGCAGTCTTGCTCGGCAAGCGTGAGCCGGCAAGACCGCCATTGTGAAACGCTGAAACTGGAGAGACTGTCTGGCGGTGAATTGAGCCAGACTTGTGGCAGCAGCCGGCAGCGCTGTCGCTAGCGTCGATGCCGGTAGATTCGAATTACGATCGCTACACTCTTAATTACTTTATTAGAGCGGCCCCGCAGTCTGGTAATATTTCGCTTCGCGATTATTTCCAGGTATCACATTGTCAATTGTTTTATGGTTATAGAAGGAAACAGGTGAATATTTAAAACGTAGATTAATTATTTATTTTCTACAACACATAATACACAATTGTAAAACGAACATCTCTTTTTTGGACGTTATTCTACCGCTCAAATGTAAATAATTACACCCACTTCACCCTTTTAAACAATGAATCCTATACGACAAAAGACGATGGTCAGCTTTTTTAATCCACAATTCTAAGTCGACGAACCCTAGGCCATTACTCACGTCTGAAAGTTTTTTACTCAGGCTACGGTTTCCTCGCCATATGGCTTCATAACGGCGATTCGGGTGAGATGGGCGCAATGAAATTTTCTTTATTGTATTTTTAAAATTCTCTAATTAATGTGATACCTTCGCGTCACTTCGTGTCGAGGTATAACAATACTTTAACATTATTATTATTATTTAGCCCATCGAAGTACGAAAAATAACACAATCCATGAGGTTTCTGAGATACCTCATGGATTGATTTCATAGTTCCAACCTCTTCATATTCTTTTTTTTATATTATTGATATGCGGGTATCAAAAGGGCTCAGTGAAAAACATCCAAAACAGTCATTAAATTTATTAAAAATATAGATATCGGCGAAAGAGAACACAACATATGATACAGTGGAGTATTTACAGTAGACAACGGGATCGAAAGAAGCGACATCAGACACCATTGTCTCTGAACATACAAGCACCAGGTGTGCCGCGATTAGGCACTAAGATCTCTAAGCCGCAGCATGGCACAAGCTTATTGTCACTGGCTCCGGACTACTACTACTACTGGTGGAGTCCCAGCGGGAGCCAGACTCAACTGAGTGACCATGACCACATGGCGAGCAAAGCCCGCGTCCGTGAACTGGACCAGGAGCGGGCTCCAGATACCGCTTGTCGCACGCGCCAGCGGCGGGCCACACGTGGTCATGTAATCGGCCACAAACATGAAGACAGACAAAAGTGAATGGGAAAAACAATTTGTGCACCCGCGTTTAATTAAGGTTAGATATAAGTAGCAATAAGAATTATCCATTTTAATATTTCCTTGTGTTGTAAATAAATGAGTGAATTTGTATATAAAAACTCGTATTAATTTAATTTACATCCCCGCCATCTCCTCGTGACCACTACAAATCTTGAATGCGCAACGACAAGAACGTTGCGTTCATATCAAGTGCCTTTCTGGTATTGTATTAAATAAAGTGTGTTCGATTAAATATTATGCAAAGAAAGACAGGATGCAATTGATGGCATATGAATATAATGCAAAACTTAAAGTAAACGCAATGTTCCATTTATAATTTTTTTTAAAGACTAAGTAAGAGTAAATAGGTAAATAATTACCTATAAGTGATACACAATTGATGTATAAGAATGAATAAATAATATGTGTGATTGAGTATAAGATTAATTAGTTAGAGGTAAGACGGAGGAGGAGTCTAGTTGGATCTAGATTGGGCGTGGCCTCCGGAAGAAGCGGATGCATCAATGGGATGGTGGCGCGTCCCATGACGGGAAGAAAGTAGACCACAGACGACGCACGGCCCGGATGATCAATCGTCGGCAGTTGGAAACAGAATCGTTGGCAGTTGGAAACAGAATTTGGAAGAGAGAAAGGTGATCACTCGTCGAATTGAAAACAAGATTTGGTGGAGAGTGGTCTACAGTTGGAAACAGAATTTGGAAGGAAGAGAAATGACCACTCGTCAACAGTTGAAAAGAAAACAAGATTTGGTGGAGAGTGGTCCACAGTTGAAAACAGGATTTGGGAGAGTTGAAAACAGGATTTAGGTGAGTTGAAAACAGAATTTGGGAGGGGGAGGACGAGTGGAGAAACACCTCAGCCGAAAAAACAATTGGAACGAGATTCGGAGGCAGCCGCTCTTCTAGAACGCCAAGCCAATTCGGGAACAGCTGCCCATCCAGAGCGCCAAGTCAGCTCGGAGCTGCCGCCCACCCAGAACGCCAAACCAGCTCGGAAGCAACGGTTCATCCAGGAGCTCAATCAGCGACCGAAGCAGTCCTGAGCAGCCAGCCGTTAGCGACCGCCCTGCCTCGTCATCTTGTCAGTCATGACGAGGCCACCCGAACAACAGGAGCCGTCGTTGGCACCGCCGCATCATCAACCAAAGACCAAGGTTCTTGAAGAAGACCTCAGCGATCAACCCGTAAATTATAGAAGTAGAATAATTTTAGTCTAAGTTACAATTAAGAATAATGTTCATCTGCCCACCCATATAGATTAATATGTGTTCCGTGTGTATCTGTTCTCCACCTGTCCAATAATTCTTAAAACCATAGTAAAACTGACGATGTGATACCTGGAAATAATTGCGAAGCGAGATATAACCAGTGTGCGGGGCTGCAATAATGAAATAATTAAGAGCATCTTATTAAAAGGATAATAATCATTTCCTAACCCCCCTATTATTATTACACCAGCCAAACAAGAATCAATTTAGGTACCTATTCATAATAGCTAATGGCTAGTTTATTTTAACAGTGGAGCATTCGTGTTTTTCTTTTAAAAACTTTTACATCGGTAATGTTGGTAGAGCACCAGGTTCCTCAGCTGTTTTTGAGTAAAAATGGCGGCCAGGTTCAAGAAGAAGCCGCCGGGAAATGACAATAAATTATTAAAATTGGATAAATTGACACTTTTCGATTTTATGTGTACAATTTGCCAATCAATATACATAGAGCCAGTTACTTTACCTTGTTATCACGATTTTTGTCTGGCGTGTTTTAACGGGACGATAGAAAACAACGCTCTTTCGTGTCCGCTGTGTAGAACGCGAATCGGCTCCTGGCTCAGAACGGCTTCCAAGCAAAATAACTTAGTTAATATCAAATTGTGGGATTTTATCAAAGAAAAATTTCCAGAAGAAGTGAAAACGAAGTTAAACGGAGGGGATATTGCCATTTCAGAAGGTTTGTTAAAATATTTTTCGTGTGACGTCTAGGTAGCTATCTGCCAAAAAACTTGTTTTTATTGGAACCATTTGTTTTTTTGTCAAAAACTTTACTTTATTTTCATTATCGCTCTATTCTTTCAGATGAAAATGTACGTAAAATAAGTGCACCCGGTGAAATCAGATTGGAATACGAGTCTGAAATACTAAAAATTAGGAAAGAGCACCAGATTTTAGAAGAAAAGCATTCTAAGGAAACAGAAAAACTTATTCGGTAACTATACTTATCTCCTTAATTTTATCGTTTTTATGAAAGTGTTAAAATCGTTGTAACATGCTACTGCCTATGTAAAAGGGTGCATAAATTATCAAAGAAAGTCAAACAGCTTCCAACAGTAATCAGTGTACACAATACATGTAATGTTGTGGCCCTCAATATGGTTTATTGTCATTTGTTTTACGTTATCTACCATTTAAATTTTGGTTTAAAATATTTGTGAATGTGGGATTGGCTCAGCTCCCATCATGCTGATTATATCCTCTTGGAATAACAAACAGCTCGCCATTAATGCTCAAATCATTGGGATAGAAATAATATAACTGGAAAGTATATGTGCGGCCCTTGAGCTGGTACTTTGTCTGCACACCCAATTGCCAAATAAATTTATGACCTAACTAATAAAAAAAGATCCCATTGGGTATACGGTGTTGTTTTGTTGTCTCGCTTGCATGTCCAACGGTGTGGTGTGTTACCTTACTTCCTTAAGTGCGGAGAATGTGTGTATGACGTATTACTTGATTCTTGTTAAATTTGTTAACTTATTATTATTGATTTGTACGAATATGATCCTTAGTTAAATAATATTTAAAAAAAAAACTCAAAGTCCTAATATATTAACAATATTAAGATATGACACTTTATTTTCTTGCCGTCATAACAGCGACACTCGAATAATGCCGCCGAGTCCCACCTCTTTGGCAGCTTTAAAACTTTTTTTAAGCATTAAAACTCACCACATCTTAGATAATTAATTATATCAAACTTAAATGTCCATGTATTTTGCCTGCCAGATAATATTAGGTTAATTCATAATTATCTGCCATTTTTTTTTGCAATGTTTTGTTTTTTGAATTTGAAATTTAATTGACATATGTCATAATATAATTGTTTAATAGAGTTAGGAAATTAGAAAAACATACACATATATGTTACATTATGCTGTACCACTTGAAGAAAGGGCTGCTGAGTCATTTCGCAATCTCAATGATCTTTTCGGTGAAGGAACAATTGGCGAAGTGGTTTGTTCGCTTCGAAGCTGGTGATGCTAGATTAGATGACAAATTAGGAAAGGGTCGATCTTTGGATTTTCATGGCCTCGCCTTTTTGGCAGCTGCGGAAGAGTACGAAAATTGTACCAATAGGATTCTGACTGAGAACTTCAACACCGATCAGTCCACGATTATGATGACTACGCCCCCAAATGATAATTGTTCTTAATATATTTTGAGTTTGTTCTCGTTTTTGGTTATGTTACAATATAATTTTTAAAAATTTGCATATTATGCATCAACCTAATATTAGCTCCTAAGATGACTTGATCAATTTTTTTAAGGGGATCTTTTTCTCCAATCCAATATTCTCCTTTTACTGAGAATCGTGACACCCTTCTCCTGGGTTGTGATCTGTTGATTGATGTTCTTAACTATTTAATTCTAACTTACCCTGCAGTTTGATTAGCCCTTTAAATTAGATTGCCATTAGTGTCTCTGGTCTAGTCGGTTCATCTAGTTGTAGATCTTGCCCTCTTCCATCGCCTTTCTAGTCACCGCCACCTTCTTCAGGTTATCATCTTCTCTGCGGGTGATGCTAAGAATCAAGATAGATTGTCCACAATCTGTCTCTGATCCATCCAATAAGTACAAAGTATCGAGTACCGACTTGTCGATTCGGAAGATGTAACGTCGCACGATAAAATTGTATAAACCGATATTTTAAGATATCAAAAAAATTACTTCACTACCTTATTATGGTTTTGGCCAGAGATTTACACCATCTTGTAATATTCTTAGAGAGCTGCAAGAGCAAGAAGAACGTGAAAAGGAAGAGAATCTCGCTAAGCTGCGACGCGATGAGCAGTTGGCACGTCAGTTGGCCGACACCTCCCGTCTCAGAGGCCATCGTCGCCCCATACACGCGCACACCAGCAACACCTCCACCCCCAATACCAGTAGAGACTTTTATAAGCATCTGTCCAACAATAGCAAGGCCAGCACCCTGGATAGTTTTCTGGTGAAGGGGAGTCGCCCTAATGGGTGAGTTTGTAAATATGTACTAGTATAATCGTTTGCACAAATGAACCCCACAAAAAATCAGTACGAGTGAAATTTTTTTTAAAGACACTCAGGATGGCAATATATTTGAAATAGCAGATTATACATTATAATATTTCATGTTAACTTTGGTTTTCAAACTAGCGTGTGTAATTCTATCCCGAATTCCTGCACCATTTGCTGTGAAATTGAATTGTTTAGCTACACGGTGAAGTATTTTTTTTTTTCTATTTTGAAGTCATGTATCTCTAATTTATCAGTCTATTCTAAGAGTTGTAGCATGATTTCTGCCACAATCTCCTTTTCGAGCAGGTCCAATAGACACAAGTAAATCTAATTTATGCTTTATTCTCTTAAAAGTGCTTTTCGAAACATTCAATTTTATATCCTGAATGGTTTTAAGTCTTTAACAAAATCATGGATTTTGTGTAATTTATTTGGTGTAATATCAGTCTTTCACATAACAAAAACTGTTTTGCTTAAATTAAAATCACACAAAAATAAAATAACATTTACAATAAAACTCTGTTAATTCGTAACTCACAGAACCGAAATTTAAAAAAAAACAGAATTACGAATAACGAGAACAAAGTTTTTTAAGGGCAACATGAAATAAAAAAAAATTAAAACGCGTTAGTTTACTGTGTTCTCGATTTTGTGCGCGCCGCCACTGTTGACATCGCAATTTGCATACTGAAACATGATGACTCTCCATTATTTCAGCTTCTTATGTGTCGAAATGTTTATCAAATAACAAATAAATAATTAATAAGAAAGCTGTGTGGTGACGCGGCGATTCACCACTTGTCCAGTCACTTAATGCAACAAAATCACGCACATTAATTTGATTGGCGATCGAACTCACCTTTCCATCGAAATTGGAATATTTAAAATGCGCGTGAAAATTAATTAAAAACTTTTAAATCTTCATGTCTCGCTGGCCTTGATGGTTGAAGCTTATTATTTTTCTGCAATTTTTCAAGTTCGAACCCAGAGAAGTATTCGGGATTTGATTTTTTCTGCCAATTTTATCTTTGATATCAATTTTTTGTCGGTTTTCAAAATACGCTCCATTTTTCCAAATGGTTAAGGATTTATATGAATTACAAGGTGTTGGTTACATTTTAGAGAAATGTGAAAATAAAATATGTCAACATATTTAAATACAAAAATTTTAGTTTCTTTAGTACCTACATACGCAAATCGCAACGTTTCATAAACATAGAAACTAAATCAAGTAATTCAATGAAAACATTATTTTAACAGCAACAAATCTTATAAAATGCACTATGGAATTTGATGTACATATGACAAAACTCAGTTCCTGTCATGCCAGTGCATGTGCGTACCGTTTTTATGATAAGGAACGGTATTGTGATTGGCTGGTAGGCGAGGCTAGTTGCAGATGTTCACAAAGGGATGAAGGTCAAATGCGTAGTTGCGCGAATAGGGATTTAAAAACATTTGCAAATATGTATGCGAATTACGTGAACAAATTATTTACTTTGGGTGTCAAAAACGCATGCGAACTGCTAATCAGATTTTGCGAATTATCAGTAGAAATTAATATGAAATGTTGTTTTCGGGGCTAAATTTTTTGAAGAAAGTGTGAATTCCGTGAAAGTACGAAATATAGGGTTACGAATTAACAGAGTTTTACTGTATATGTTTCCTTTCAATTAAATTATAAAAATTTTCATGTAAATTTATAAATACTCTAATGAAAAGAAAAAAATCAAAATCTACTCTATCAACTGTGTAGCACTAAATTGCAGCTAACTTACAAGTGCAAAAATATAACATTACGAGTGGAAAACTTATTTTTGAGTGTTGACAGAATAATAAATATAAATAATTTTAAAATATTGATATTATAGATTGTTTTTCAGAAATATATAATTTTTTACAAAGTCTAATAATTTGACAAGGAGCTGTATATGGTCCGGACATGGTGCCATGAGGGAAAACTTGACTAATTAATTCTCTCTAATGATCGCGTTAAAATTCCAGATTCTTGAAAAATGGCAGCACTGGTGGGGGCCGCCCAATGGTCCAGGGCCCCTCTCCAGAGCTGATGTCTACCACAGGGCGCTGTGGAAGGTTCCTGAAAAATTTTCTCAATGGCAAGTTGTGGGGATCTGGTGTCATTGGAAAACCCACCACATCCAAGACTGAACCCAAAGTACGTGGAATCAAATGATGATCGATCTATTTCTTATTGACAATTGGTATAAAAGCAAATTATTTATGGTGGTAATAAAATAAATATCTTTTATGATACGCTTAGTGAACAGCATATCACTGTGGACTAGTTAAATAGTGCCGTTGCAGTCATTAGTTTAATTTTATCTTTATCTCAGGTGTGGGAGCCTCAGCAAGTGTGCGCCGGGCACTCCCGGGAGCTCTCCGTGCGCTCTGGTGTGGTCCTCCACCACGACTCTCATGGTGGGCTCTCAGCCGCCTCGCGTCTGCTACCCTGCACAGGGCCCCGGGATAGCATGGATGGTATGGGAGAGCCCGACACGGGCAGTGAAGACTCGCTGGCCCAGGAACTGTGTTATTTCAAGCCCCTGCATCCTGCACCCATCAATAGGTGAGTTACAGGCTTTAATTACTTCTCTACACTACCCACTTTGTTCCTGATAATGGACACACAACTTCTACTTCAATTTAAAGCATCTCATGTGCTGAAGAAGAAACCAGGAATGGTTAAGAACAGTGTTCTCTCTAAGATGAGAGCTCTGGTGTGCACGTTAAGCAAAGCGAGTTGAGCAAAATAAAAATCCTCACAAGCCATTTTTTTAACAAATTTTTAATATTGATTTATGTACCTATTAATAATAATTATAGATAATTTTATTTGATACGTCATAAGGTATATATATAATGTAATTTTTCTTACGTAACATACCTTTACTGATTTATTATCTCAACAAATTTGTCTCAAATGTATTACAAAGTTAATGCAAGAAAATGTAATTGCCATTCATTGAGGTATTATTTGTTATGAAGATATTTATTTTAAAATTGAGCACAGTTACATTACTATATATTATTATTGTGACCGTGTTCAGTTGTACTGATTATTTGTAATTCTTGGAGCAACCTCCAGCAGTTCAAATCTCAGTTACAATGATTATTTTAATCAAACACAATGATGCTTTATCATCACCAGTTACCGTGTTAACTATTTGATTGTTTACTTTTAGGTTCAGCGGAAGAACGATGAAGTGTACGCCTATCAGACCTCGAGCAAAAAATAAATCCCCTGAAGCCCGGCAAGTACAATAACACGTTACTTCTCTTAAATATCTAGTGTCTGTATGTTTTATATATACAGTAAAACCGCGATATAACGAAACCCGATATAGCGAAAAATGACGTATATCGAAAAAAAAATCGAAATTTAGTCCCTAAAACCAATTTTTCATACAAAAATGCATTTATATAACGAAATCCCGTTAATATTTATAACAAAATCATTTTTGTCCCGTACAAAAAATTCCAATACATTTACGTAAATTTATAACGAAATAAAAAAAATTTAAAATATGAAAATATCATTTCGCACTTACAAAGCCGCGCCGCTGCATCTGCCATTTGCGAACGGAAACGCCGCGCACCGCCGAAAAGGCCGTGCGCGGCGGTATGCCGATAAGGTAGTAAAACAATTCAAACTTCTTCTTGGGTTCATAGTATCATATTTTGAAGTGGTTGCCGCCGTTACCGGTAAGTACCTTCGTAATTTATATACGACTCATTTTATAAAAATGCCGCGATACAACTGTCAAATTTTTATTTTTGAATTATTTTTTATGTTTCATGCCCAAAACTATGTTTGAAGCGGCTCTACATTTAAACACAATTAAAATATTGTTTTGTGTTTGCAATATTCTGGAATTTACAAAAATATCTTCCAATTGGTGTTGAATAGGTTCTGTTCTTAATTTAATTCCTTTGATTATCCATTTGCTTATCTGTTTTAATAACAAAACTACTCAAAATATGTAGGTATTCAGTTCCCTATGGCCTTCTTCCTCCTTTGTTGGCAGAATTTGCGATCTTTTTTGAAGCCGCGCAACATTTTTTTGCGACGGCGCGTAACATATAGTAGGATTTTTTTTATTTATTTCGTTATATGTGGGAATTCGTTATTACGAATTTTTATTTTTTGGGCCCTTGGATTTCGTTATATCGCGGTTTTACTGTACAGTAAAACCTCGTTGATTCGAACCTCATTTATTAGAGAATTTTCAAAGACCCAAATTGTCAGTTTCATACTTAATCAACTCGTATGAAATAATTTTCAGGCCCTCGCATTATAAATCAATACATTTTTAAGTCACATAATTCGAAAATTTTGAGTAAGTTATAAAAAATTAATAGTGCCATGTGAAGCGTTCTTTATGTATTTCGCGATACCTGCTGACACAACGCGCGTCTGAGCCTACTTTGTGCGGATCCTCCTTTATGTATATATTATGTCGCGATCTCTAAAATTGGGGAGATCCGTGTACACTTTTTTCGGTTTCAGCTACTTTGATTTGCGCGGATAGTTTGCGCCATAGAATAGAGATATACTATTTACACTAATTGCTTTTACTTGGACATGTTTAAAATTGTTTTTTGTGCGTATTTTAAATTCCCCTTTCGATTCTTTTTACTAATTGTTTGTAAGTGTTTGTGTTAAAAAAAAAAAATTTGAAAGATTGACTTTTCGTATTTACATATTTATCAATGATTGTATTTCTAATAACTGTTTGTCGTGTTAATAATCTTCATTTTCTTTGAATGACATTGTTGACATTGCCGATGCTGGCAATAATCGGATTAATAAATCATTAATTTACTAGGTGCCTTATTGATTTAAATGTATACCTAAAATAATAAATAATAAAAATATTGGCACCAATTGAAAATTTTCCATACATACCTAATTTTTGGAGTTCTTTGCTGACAACATTAATTATAATTAACTAACTATTTATTTGCTGGTTTCCTGCAATGAGGCTTAAACCCCCGACCACTGGATTGCTAAGCCAGTATCTTGTCCACTAGACCAATTTAGAGAGAAAAAATAAATAACATAGTGTTTTTTTTATTACAGGACACCTGAAGTATCCCAATTGATAAGTGGTTTAGAAAAGTTAAGACGTTCAGATTCATGGCCTCATAGGATCCAATCTTCATTTGTTTGTCTTCTAAGTGTTCCCGCATCCTACGTCAAGGTAACATTCTTTTGATATTAATTTTTATTTTTATTAGCTTGTATTCTGTTTCTACAAGTAATTTATCCTCCCATTTTCAGGAACGCGAAGAAACTGAAAAATCAAGAAAAAGTTCTCCGACTTCTAAATCGAATCACAAGTCGAACAGACGGAAGATTAGCCCAGTCAAGAATACACCTCCCATTAAAACTTTCCCGACTAAAACAAGTTCACCGAAGAAGTCCGTTAATGTAGTAAAAAAATCTTGTATAAATACTGACAATGAAGTTGTCAGTAACAAAGAATTGAGAAGTAACAGTAAGAAAGACAAGGCTTCAGTCAATAACGAAGTAACACCTAAAAAGACCAGTCCGAGAAGATCATCACGAAGCAGCATAAAGCTAGGATCGAACGGAATCGTTCCTAATGATCAGGTATTGACTCGGTCCAAGCGGAGCATTTCTTTCGGTGACCTGCGCTCGCCCGCCGATTCCATTGGCAAAAAGCAGCTGGATAATCAATTGTACCACAGTAATAAATTAAAAGATAAAAGTATTAATGGAAAACCACCTGGCGGCGATCTAACGGGTAACTTTATCGAGAAAGATGATTTTAAAATAAGTATCCCGAGTTCTAGGGTTCTCAGAGGAAATCGACATTTAAGTAAAAGTAAAGCGAGTGCGCTAAATGATAAAATGGATCACGCAATTACGAGGAGAATGTCCAATCAACTGGCCGAAGAGGAGAGAAATGGAGAAGATTTTAAACATAACAATAATCACAAAGAATACGTTTATAATGGAATTGATGATGGCTCACTTAAAAGCGAAGGAAAAGTTTTTAAAAAGAATGGTATTATTGGTAACAATTCAAGTGATATGGTGCTAAATAGTGATATCATGCTGGACAATCTGGATCCATCTCTACTGGAGGAGCAGCGACGGATCGAGGGAATGATCGCCCAAGAAAAGAAAGACTTTGCCCTGGCCAAGAAATTGCAAAAGCAGCTCTGCAGAAACGGTTACGGGATCTCAACGGGCTACACCATGAGAACAGCCACCAAGAGACAGGCGACACTTCGTGAGATGCTCCCCACGCCAAAAAAGATGAAGGTTTGAAGCAGTCCGTATACTGACATTTCATTTCAGCTTCATTGTGATAAGACATGTTTTATTTTTAATACTTTTATTACAATCCCGGAGAGTTCGGCAGTCAGGGATGTGGATTGTTGTTAACTGTTACCGTACACGTCAATGGAGCGTGACACTTACCGATAAATAATAATACACAGTTAACACTGAGTCATTCATTTATATTTTATATAAAGCGAATATTGAATTGATATAGAACGATTTTTACCTCTACTCTCGGCTTGTCTCCAGGACCGTGGATATGCACCCTTGGGACATGCATGTTTATACAATTTCAAAGCTGACGCAATTTAGTAATATTACACTAATCATCAAATTATTTTTTATTATAATCGTTTCTGCAAGAAATGACCAGTTGGTTGGAAAAACCCCTTATTAAAAAAATAGTGAAGTTTCAAGATAGTGTAATAGTGCTTGATGTTTCGTAGCTAAAACATCAAAAGACATTGTAAAAATGAAAAATAATTTATTTAAAAAAATATATCAACTCATTGTACAGTAATAATATATTTTTGTTTTATTATTTGCTTCGTAAAGTAACGGAGACTGATACCTCAAAAACATATTAAATATTTATATATGAATGATCCTGGTTCAAATCCCGGTAGCAACCAAAACATTTTTCGATAAATTGATTTTTTCTGTATATCTTTCTAATTGATACATTTAATTTGTATTTAAGTTTATTTATTACATATATTTAATCTTCACTGCCGACATAGTACTGAATACTTATATGCTTTAAGATAATTCCTACTCACTATCTGTTATGTTCATATTTTACTACAATTATATAATACCTAGATTTGTTAAAATTAATTTAATTCGATCCAGATATATAATTAGAATTTTCAGTCTTTTGTTTTAACATTTACTCTTTCTGATAATTGTCTGACATTTGTTATGTTATTGGACATTGGTAACATTGCATTGTCGTTTGTACAATTTTTTGTATTCTGTCAATAATGAATTTTACTAAATATTAAAAAACGTACACAACGATAAAATGGTTAGACTTTTACTTATTCTTCTTTGTCATCGCCTTATTCCGTTCATTCGGGGTCAGCTACTCTAATCATCTGCTCCGCGTAATTCTGTCTTGGGTTGCATCCTTGGTCACGTTCAAATATTTAAGATCGCGATCAAATGAAGCTCTCCATGTCGCTCTTCGTTTTTCTGGTCCCCTCATGTCGGTCTCAATACTTATGGTTTTATAAATCATGTGATTTTCCAGTCCCTTCGCATCACATGTCTATACCATTTGAGTCATCCTTCTTTTATTTTGTCAGGAATAGGCGCCACCTCATTCCTATTCCACATTTATTAAAATATAATTGTTCAAGTTTTGAAATTACTGCTGACACCAATGTCAATATGTCATGGCCCGCATAATAGACAAGTACCCCCCTCACTCTCTGGAATAAAAGCACATTTTTTTTGTGATAAAATGTTTTTAAAAAACAAACTTTTCATGTTACAAAGTAAATTTTGATTCACCTGATATCCTATAGTATAAACTCTACGTTCTCAATATAGTTACAGAATCTATTCAGTGCCAAATATAATATGATATTTGAACACACTGAATGAACCCATTTTGTATCGTATCGTATTTGTCAATTTATGCAAAACAGTGCCACAAAAGAACATTGTTTGAAAATTTAAAAAAATCACAAATGTATTAATGATTCTAACATGTAACATAACGCATACCCATTGAGTTGTTTATTTTAATCAAATCAATTCAAAGCTCTAGATGGTGTTATGTATGAATGGAAAACAAACAATGAATTCTTTTGGAATTTGTAGTTCATTATTATGTACTATAATTCGTGCGTAATTCATTTTAATAAAAAAGTTCAGAACATGTGCAAGAGATGAAGTTACATGTGTCATATATTTTGATTTTATGCCACTAATGGATGATTTTACTACGTATTTAAAAAAATGTATAGTAGACCCTCTATTTGTTGATTTTTTTATTACCAGTGTTGAAAAATGCGGACATTTTGTGTAGAATGTCCGTTATCTGGTAATATTACCCCAGTAAGAACCACATAAATTGTCTTCAACACAAATACGTGTTAAAGCCGTACTCACATCTGTACCACGCTGCTAATCAATACGTTTGCATAAATAAATTCACACACCACATCAGTCACTATGGATGGACCTTACAGAATTACTCATATAGTGTAAAGTATCCGGTGGCGCAACAACAATATTTTTCGATAAAATTGATTTTATATGTATATCTTTTTAATTAATATATTTAAAGTTTACGCACCCAGCAGTCCCTTCCCCAGTTTCCATGAGAGCCATTGAGCATATTTCGAGATCGGATTACACTGATTTACAATAATCTAAAATATGGTTATCAAACTACATAAAATTGAACTCAACTCAAATCATAACAATTTTTTTCAATTACTACAATATGTTTATTTTATTAACAAACTTTATGAGTTATATTTGTTTGTTTCGTTTTGGTACCCTACAATAAAATTATATTTGAATGACATTTTGTAAAAATAAAAGTAACACAAAAGTGTATGATAGAATTCAGTTTCAAATCTGCCTCGATACCATATAAATGTTGCTTTAAAGTATAATGATATTTTCAAATGTAGCTCATTCTAATTTTATTATCTTTAAAAAGCGGATCGTTCCATTTTAGCCAATGAGATTTGAGAGTTAGCTGCAAAAATGGATTGATCCAAAGGGATTATGTAGTTAGTTACATTATGGCTTAGTTACTTTCACTTGGCTTGATACAAACATTAAATTACTTTTTCTTAAATCAATATATTTTCATCTGTTTATTATATAAAATAGGCTCAGTTATCAATTGTTTGAGAAATAAGTTTTCTGTTTGTATATATGTAGTATTTTACAATTTGCCGTAAAACATGTTTTAATAAATGAGCTGTGTTTGTAAATAATTGCTTCATTTTTGTAATTTGTAATGTAGATATCTAACCACTTCATTGTCAAACCTGCTAATGCAGGTTAACAATTCAAATAAATTTATGTTGATTCTAAATCTTTTATTAGTCAGAAAACAATTGATTACGACATCCGCAAGTATTTTGAAGAAAATATGCTTTTTACCTTTATTGTGTGATGGATTTTATTGCATGATGCCAATTTAAACCATTTTTATTTATATATACAATTTAAATATGCCACGTATGGTACAAAATGAAACAGGTAGATTTAGATGTTATCAGGGGAATCGATTGCAATGTTATATGGACAGCATTAAGTGTTTGTCTTCCGTCTTTAAAAAGCATATGGTTGTGACGTTTGCTAATCAAGGTATAAACTTCCTAATAGATATAATCAATTTTGTACATTATGGGATCTGTATACTTTATAGATACCGAAGCATAAAGTTTTAATTTTTACTATTATGTACAAGTAATAACAATATTAAGGATGGTCCAAAAGTCTATTTTATGTTTTGATTAAATAATTATGTATTGAGAGCATTCGATTGAGATTTTGAAATGAACCCATATTTATAAGTTTCGTTAGAAAGAGTTGTGTAATTGTTTTGTTGGTGACCCTCGTAGTCCAGTGGTCAAGGTGCTGGCTTCTCATAGCGAGGGTTCCGGATCACAATATATGTGTAATTTTTTCAAACCTGGGTGTTTTTGTGTTTCATTGCAGTAATTGAGCCTCGTGGTCTGTTGTCGCATTAATAAATTTATAAAAAAATCAATTTATTGAAAATCTAGGTACATACACGTATATGAAATTAAATGTCTGTTTTCTATACAATCCTACGCTCTTTGACCAATCTAAACTAAAAAAATTATAGTTGCTCTTTAAGATCCTGTGTAAAGCGTATGCACCTCCTAGCCCCACCCTCCAATATAAATATACAGGATGTAACAGACCTAGTCCACAATACTTTATGAGTGGATACCTAACTAAATTACGAGTCAAAAACGTTCAAGCAGAGATTTAAAAAATTTAAAAAAATCATAATTATGTGATTATTTTGATTAATTGAAATATTTTAATGATTCCAAATTGTATATTCAATACAAAAAATTAAAGGTCATGGAATTTTGAACAGCTAGACCATTTTTTGTTGGATGATTTATGGCCTGTATTAAAGATATAATTGAACAATTTTGCAAATATTTATTTCGTAGTACATAGACTTCAAACTTAACACGATTTTGTAAAAATTACAAGCATACTCATTAGGGCTTGTGTAAAACAAAATCACCCCTTTCTTTTCTTCAATGGCGCTATTTAATTTTCTGCCTCCATGATACTCGATCTTCTGCTGTCCGTGTCCAATTATTCATTACCTTTTAACCACCTATTTTAAAGTATAATTAAATTTGAATCCTGCGCAATGCCGGGCGCGGACCGGTAGTATATAATATTTTTGAAAATTATGATATGTTGCGGGCATTCACTATCTTGATTCATAAAGGCTCTAACTCTACACATTCCTATTTTGATGCATCTTTTGTTTCTTCCATACTCATTCCATATTTTTAAACATGCTCGTGACTGCACTCTTTTAGAATTTATATTTGACCCTGTTATTCATATTCACCTTATAGTGTTCAAGCCACTTTCTTTAATTTCTTCATTCTCTAGTATAATTCTCCTCACAGCTTTACATTATCAGTTTATTTTTTCAACTACCTAACTTGCCCAATAACAAACTAATATGTACAAAAGAAAAATTTAACACAGATGTTAACAGAGTTAATTTAGAAGAAAAAAACATTGTCTATGTAAAAATACAACGGTACTAAACGGACTCAACCTATATAAATTCTATCAAAACATATATAGACTTTTGTATCATTCTATTTTTTTTTGTGTATAAAACAAATACTTAACCGTTTAGTTTATTAATTAAATAAATATCTGTAGAATGTATGTTATTACAAAAGCTTTGTTAATGTTAGCTTGCTGACCAAGATTCAAGATGAAATGTGATTTATCCTTTAGAGCAACTATTCTTGGCCTGTTTACAAACATAATAATAATATGGGTGCAATGGTTTCGAAACTCAATAGTGAAAAATTAAATATTCAAGATTTTACAACATAACTTTACATTTCAATATGTTCACTACTGAAAAAAAATCAAGTGACAAACAATCCAAACGACGTATCGATTCTTTCTGACCGATATCTGTACTGAGGCTTACAAGAATCCGCTGTCACGTCGCTCCACTGTTGTAAGAAATTAATAAGACCATAAAATGCACCAGACACGTTGTGTGCAAGTGGGCTATTATTTGGAGAACATGCCTGGCGCATGTCTGCACGGAAATGGGTTAAAAATCTATTTTACTCTGGAAAAATTCTTAATAAGTTTTTTTTTATTTTTACTTACATTTCAGTATATATATAATACATTATGTCGGGAGTATTTAGAAAACCAAATATGACAAGTTGTTGATATTCAGGGTTGGAAGATTGTACGTAAATAATAAAATAAAAATAATATGGTAGTCGCCGTACTTTACGATGTGATTTCAAAGGAAGGAAATAAGAAGGTAAATTAGATGTGATATAGAAGTTAATCTACAATTATTGTTAAATAATTATTTTGTAAGTCATTTCAAATGTGTAGATCTCATGTATTATGTTCAATCAATGTTTTACTTTTAATAATTTAAGGGGGATTCCTTAAACATTATCGTATATATTTGAATATAAGTCGAGAAATTTATTAAAACATTATTATGAAATAATAAATGTCAAGTTGCCAAATTTGCAGCTTTTTAAAAATATTTTAATACCGCGTTGAGTGAACTAAATATTAAACGAATGTGGAATATGCAGATATTCATGGAAATTAAAACTCGAGAGTTCAATGTTAGCGAAAACGACCGGCGTAAAATGAAGATGTCAAAAACAAAACAAGCTCGTCGTGGGAAAGTTTTATATTTTAATATTTAAAAAAATGTTTTTTACCCGTCTGGTGTATATTGATTTAACTTTGACTTATACTCAAGTATAAACGGTAATTCTTTTTACATAATTATTTTTTGTGGGTATCGCTTATGTTCAATCTTGTGTGGGTAATTTTTAATATATTATATATAACTTTTTTTCGAGATAGCCTGTCCATAAATCTGATTCTTATGACAATTCAGTATGTATGTAATTATTATTTACTCTGAATGTGCTATTAATTTCAAGCATTTTTGCACAGATCTAGATATAATTATTCAAAGAAAATAAAAAACAATCTATTTTATGCGCACGCTATATTACATTTTGTAAATATGTACATTTTATTTTATTTTTTAATTTATTTTCTGTTTCACAGATTTCCTTATTATTTTTAATTTTAATGGAGGCTATAGTTATAGTTCCATCCAGTCAATGCATTTTTCCAATTTCAATAAAATTGCAATCACCTTTGGGTAACACGATAATTGTACCCATAAATAATTGTGCATTGTTAAAAATTAAAATAAGCGCAAAATAATAATTCATATTTAATATAATCACATTATAAATGTTTACATGATTTATTAAAATTTAGGTGAAAATTTATTAAATTAATCGTCAATGTATTTTTAAATATATTATTAGGCAAGCCAAATAGATTGCGACCTGCTGAAAATATTATATACATAATTAATTGCTTAAATGTTCTTTCCGAAGATAATTATCGGGAAATCATAAATTCACCATGGCTTTTTGTGAGTGCATTGTAACCTTTTTGGTATAAATTTATTTGGCAAATATATTAGTTTAAATTCAAGATTCGCATGAAAATTTTTGTCAAAAATGAACTCATACCTTTTAGAAATTTATATGAAGAACAAGCTTTGAAAATTTGCCTATCTCTTCATAAAAACAAACCGATCAGAATGCCTGTTGTATAAATCCCCATATTCTAAGTCACACTACAAATTATTTAAATTAAATGTACGATAGCCGTGTAAAAAAAATTGATAACTGTTATTTCTTTTGGGTTATTTTTTATCCATATTTTACTTATAAACTAATGAATTGAAATTTATTTTTAATTTTTAAAAAGATATCTTTAAAAAAAATTGAACTTATTAATGTGCACGGTTTTATATGGCAACTTACAAAGAGGTTAAACTCTTCGCGTGTGATATAATAATTTTAAAATGTATTATACTGTTTTAATGGCAGCATTGCAATGAATCAAATGTGGACATTGTAGTGATCAATTTGTATGTAGACAGGAATATATAGCAAAAATATATGTTACTGTATTTTTATTGCATGTATGTATATAGGTTATGTTCAAATGCCATTATTATAATAAAATTATTTTTATAATTTGTATCCTCTATTTGTTAATTGAATGAGATCTTAATATTTTTTGTAACTTTTATAATGTCTGCAATAAATTTAATATGTATATTAAATTGTAAAATTAAATTTTCAGTCATTTTGATTATAGTGTTCATAAATAAAAATAAAATTATTAAAAAAAAGTTTTTTTAATTTTAACTCAAACTATAATAATCAGATAATTTTATCTGTACATTTGTACATAAAATAAATAAATACACTCCTCTGTGCACATTTTACTGGCAAAAACTCACTTGCTTTTATGTCAAGGGACCAAGGATTTCAGGCACTGTCGAGCATGGCATATTTCGAAATCACTGATTTTTGATAATTCAACCTAAAATATAGATATTAAACTATATAAAAAATTAAGTTAAAACACAACTAGAATAACACAAAAAGTGCTACAACTACCACATATGAAGACTACATTCGGACAAAGACATTTCCCATACCTGGCACCCAAACTTTATAACATTTTAGACTTCAGCACAAAGCAAATTTCATCACCCACATTTTTCAAAAAGAAAGTTGTTGAATGACCGAGAAACAAAATAAGAGTTGTTCCGGTGCTTATATACCAGAGGGATTTAAAAGGGAAAGATACTTTTGTTTATGCTACTACTACCCGTGTGTTATTAATTTCTCTCTTATCTATGGTTATTAGTATTATTATTAACTTTTTTGCTGTCAATGTTACCATGTTTTTTAAACAGCAGAAGATATTTGATGGATATAAAAATACAAGAGGATAAAGTTTGACACTGCAATAATGAATGACTTAAGAGTTTTAAATGAAATCAAATGCATTATAGTTTGTCTTAGATTATACATTTTATTCACACAAATTCAAAACATTCTAACTTAAAAAATTCCACCCACTTAGAATTATAAACAGGAATATTTATTTAGATAAAAACATTTATTTGTATTTTACAATTACATTGTTTTTCAAATATACAAAACATAAAACTGATTAAATTCTCATATGTACACAACCGACGGAGTTAACTACTTCTTAAAAAATCATACTAAATAAGTCTTATAGTTACATAATTATTTAAAATATTCTTGGTGTTAAAATGGCACCATTTTTTTAAAAATTCTCTTAAACTAACATATTATCTACACAATTGCAAGAATAGCGTACGTTGGAAGAATGTTACAAAGATTATTATAATTATGAAAATGTTGATTTTAGATAATAAACTTTTTATTAACATAACAACATTTAATGTTTGTAAAACATTAATCACCTATATTGATATACATACACTTTTCTTGCATTTGTGAGTTTAATACATGTACAAATGTACATACTAGTCAGCATCTTCAATGATGCTACAAATTAATTGGCTGAAATCACTTCTCTTCAATAAAACTGTACAGCACATGTTTTCGGCTACATAATGATACAAAAAATAATTTTATAGGTGACACCTGAATGGTGTTATCGGCATTAGATAGTCCCATTGCAAATTTATCATTACAGCTAATAAACAGGGTGTGCTGTATATTAGGTTCCAATTCATCGCATTCAGCCTAATAAAATCTTAAATTTATTTATTATTACTATAAATATTTTGGCAATTTATAGCTTAAAAATATTACATCAGAGGCACAATGCACATTAGGAATGATGGCTTTGTTTCCGGGTTTTTACCGTGGTAAAGTTTCATTGATCAAATTATGCTAACACCAAATTTTAAACTAGGGACAGAGGGAGGATGATTGTATCCATAAATGAGCTACTAATATTTAATAGCGTGGAGCTCTCATTTTATTACTAAAATATTTTTTATGAAATAGTGGAAAGGGTAAAAAGCTTATGATTAATTCAATCAAAATGATCAAAAACACTATTAAATATACATCAATATGTATTTCATAAGATAAAAATTTATGCTCGTAATAATTTGAGCATCTCTTCTTTATACACAATATATAGCACAAACACCAAATAAAGTAATTATAATATTATATATAGTAATAATTATAATATATACACATGAAGTACAAATGTGACAATTTAATTCTTGATATGCACCTTTGAAACGTGTGGAACTGTACACTAGTGGTTACTGTTCCTTCAAAGTATTCTTTTATACCCTGACTTAAGACGGCATTTCCATTTTTTGAAGCAGGCCTGGAACTTTCAACTCGATTTTCCGGAAAACCTGTCTCACATTCTGTTGGATGGCTATATTAGTAAATCTTCATCCTTACAGTACAGCTTTTAATTTTGGAAATAGCTGGATATCAGAGGAAGCTAAGTCAGGTGAATAGGCAGGAAAATCTAATTGTGTACATAATTACTTTTTTGGTCAGGAAGGATCTAACAGTGACCACTCTAAATTTCAATCACCCATTTTTTTATGCTAAAGTGCACACACTTTTCAACAGCCAACTAATAAATTTGCGCATGTATTAGTTCAAGCATATTCAAACGCACAACGAATACACAGCCCATTCCGGGCATTAAACTGTCACACCTCATATTTATGAAAAATATCAAGAAAAATTAACTGACTGACAAAATACAAAAATGACAAGCGTATTAAATAAACTATTACGCTAGAAATGATTGTACAAAATTATATTTGTCGCTTACAAATGTGTCTGCTGCTGCAAATTGACACAATCTGTATAACCAACTCATTTCTTAGTTCGGCACTTTTTTAGGCTTGCTGACTTAAAAAAAAGATAACAAAAGACTCTTCTGAGTCTGTCTTTATTGTTGAGCAATTAGTATTAGCATTTTTTAAAAGCTCAATGTATTTTATTTCATATGAAAAAATCTAGCAATTAGTAAAAAAAATATATATGTATAATGATCATTTATACATAATGAATTATTGTACAAAAATTGTTTGAAGGCAGTAAAAAAACACTTACATAATTACAGCCACTAATCATATGACACTTATGTATTACTTCTGGCAGAAGTATTTCTAGGTTCTAGAGCTCGATTGAGTGGACATTTTCAGTACCGGTTTTGGGTATTCGGGATTGATATTTACCAAATCCAGTCGCCTTTCTACAAAATTTGTATTGTTCTTTCTTAGTAAATTAGTATCCCTCCACGCTGTCAAGTTTTCAACAGCCCCTGCTGCATGATTTCAACTAATACACTTTTTAGATAAATTATAATTTTGGATTTAGTAAATCTAGATAAATATACTTTGCTCTAAAACCAATATTGTCTCAGGTTTGATTGTTTATGTAATGTTTTATTAGATAATACATTTTTGGACAAAAATTTTATGATTGCTATTTTTAATGATCGAATTTGAACACGCAGCCTTATTCCAATTTTCGCTAGTCACTTTAAGGTGAGCAGTCCTAGCACGCTATCCATTGTTATGTTATGTATGTCATTTAATTCCCCTTCAAATTCCAACATTATTCCATCTATATAACCCAATAAAAGAAATAGATCACACCATGACTTGCGATGGTGTCTCATGTGTGAAAATATTATATATTTAAAAGTATATTAATGAGACAAAGATAAATAAGTAAAATTACTTATACATATATAGTACATAATATTCTAAATATAATAACTAAGTAACCTCTTAAAGAGCAACTCTATATATAAAAAATAAGTAAATAGTATCTTTACGTGGTCCAGTTCAGGCTTTTGATAAATTAATACGATGAAGAATGAAAACATAATATTTTGGAAACAAAACCTACACATAGAATCAATCTGTGGCGGTTTTGTTTTTCGAGTTTTTATATTGTTTTAGTACTCAAAATTATAAATGAAAACATTTTCAATAACTTTTAATTATAATATTAAGAATCAGTATATATAATTCATTTTACAAATTAACTATATAAAAAAAGTTTTTTTCAGTTCAAAGTTATAAATAAAACAATTAAAAACCTAATTGTAAAAAAGATCATTGCACGTCTCAGATACATGTACCATACCACCCCTGCATATAATGTTTGTTTGATTCACCCCATCATATGTAGGTCATTATATTTTGTTTTGGCCTCTTCAAACATTAACCAAATTTTATTTCATGTTCAGGTCGTGTTCTTTTGTTTTGAGGAAATATGTCTTCATTAATGGTGACAAAGATACTAAACATAACAACATTCTTATATATTACACTTCTATGGCGAACCTCCTATAAAATGTAAAGCATTTTTATAACATTCTTTTTTAAGGCAGTTTTGCGACACATTTTGAGCGAGAACCCTCCGAAAAACCATAACATTAATAATGAAAAGACCACCTGGCATAACTATCAAGCTTGCAAAGAAGTCATCTGTCAGAGCAGAATTCATTAAAATGATCTGCATTCTTCTTTATTGGATTGACTGTAAGCGTGGATTTGATTTATACTATAAAAATTAATTGAGAATTTTTAAAATGGTACATCTTCATATAGCAAAAATGATTCTACGTATCGCTCAGGTCTCATGCGTATCAATATATGTAGATGTATCTACTTCATTCTTGTGTCACATTGCTCTTCAAGAGGTTTAACAACTGGACGTTAAATATTAATTGCAAAAATGATACATATATACAAAAGTGGAAAAATGTATATACATTGTTCTATTGTTTTATGTCATAATATTTTAACTCGCTTTGGTACGAGTATTTTTGTATATGCCCCACAAAACGACAATATGGCAAGCGTGCATAAGGGAACTGGAGAAAACAGAGCTAGGATATGTGTTCCAACTAAATTCAATCAACGCAAGAATCAGAAATTTAATGATGGTGGAATATGGAGTACACCAGAGCAGATACGGCAAAGAATGGAAGTACCAAGAGTAGAACTGGTAATGCAAACTCCTAGCACAAACAATTCCGATAAAGTTTGCTAAAAACATTGGTAATATAAATAATTGATTAGTGCTATCGAAGTTGATGTTTAAAAAGGGTTCATCATTTTTCTTTTTTGGAACATCCTGTTCCTTCGGTATTCCAGCACTCTTGTGCAGTGTACTTTCAAATGATTTCAAGAACTCTTTTTGCTCAGCGGACAGCGTCTCTTCGCCTTCTTCAGTGTCATTCTTGTTGTTCTCAACAATTTGCTGGCGGTGTTTCAACGATCCCTTCTTCGAGTTAGGTTTCAACTTCAACCTCTTAGTCTTATTTTCTTTGTTTTTCGCATCGATTTGTGGTTGTATTTGAGACTGAACATACTTAAGCTTCACAAAACTCTCATAATATTTCTTGGCAGTCGGGAAGAACAGCGCAAGTAGAAATACATGTAGCACTAAAAGACCAATGTGGAAATATTTACTTTCGAAAACCTCTATGTCTAAAAATCTGTAGTTCACTGTCCACTTGTGGTCGAAGACTCTTCCCAAGTCGAAGCTGCCTTTTAAATAAGCAACAGGATTGCTGTATAAAAATGGAGCGCCTAGAACGAGTTGAACCAGAGCGCACAGGGACAGCTGGTAAGCAGTTCTCACTAACCCGATATTACATATATAAAATAATAATAATGATGGAGCAAATAGCAATATATTCATTTTTATTGAAATTGCTAAACTGTAGAATATACTGCCTAGAGTCCACTTGGAACTCAAGAAGAAGTTTAACGACACATATAGCAACAGTACAGCAATCGGGTCATTGAATAGCCTCAATACATATATTGAATGTATTCTGTATGAAGTGAGAATGCTAATAACTAACACATATGGAGGAACTTTTCCTGTTTTACTATATATTCTCAACACCAATGAAAGCTGCAATAGGTAGATACCGAGAAAGATGTATTGAGCAATTTTGATATTTTCTCCATAACTTGTTAAATAATAAAATACAGAATAAATGTATACAAAACCAGCTGGGTAAACCAAAGGCCCTGTGTCACCTTTCAAAAGCGAATAATCTAGTGTTCCATTTAAAAAGCCTTCACATTCCTGCATGTACGCTTTCCAGTCTATCTCTGTGTATGGAACACGCTCTATGACGAAGATGTTGATGAGTAGCTCCCAAATAAGTACGTGCACCGCGACAAATGGAAGTTTATCTGGACTGATGAACAAGCTCTTCACAAAGTCCATAGTGCCATATTTCTTCATAAAGCTATGAAAAACCTTCATTTTGCTCTTATTTCCCATGTTCATGAGTGACGTGCGAACACGTTTTCGGATTGCCTGATTAGCATCAATGCCTTTTCTCATTCCAGCTGTAAATAATAAAAGCCTTTTAATAATTTACTGATCAATAAATACTTTTAAAAAATCAGTATAAATTACGATAAAACTCACACTCATGACTGAGTTAATATAAAAGTAACGAAATTAAAATGAAGTGTTCTACTTTCGAGTTCAGAAATTGCGTTCAAACCCAACTAAATCTATTTTCAGACTAACCTGTCGTCTACAAATATTTCCTGCCGGGTGGAATTGTTGGAATATTTTTGACGTTTTAAGAGAATATTGCCACACTCAAATTTGACAGAAGATATCGTGATATAGCGTGATATTAACCAACGCGATAACTCTAAAATTACCTACCTACTACCTAAGTATAAATTGATATGCGGAAATTTGGATTACAGAAAGGGTGCATCATCGGCGTTTATGGGAAGAATTGTCATTCTAACCTTCCTGACATGATCGTATATCACAAATCGGGAGCGTAATATTGCCGCTGGTATGTCTAACAAAAACAAAGTTGTGCGCGAATTATGTTTGGAGGCATTTTGCAGCAAATCAAGGATTTGAAGAGAATTAAAAAAATCTTTTATTAAAATAAAGTAATGTAAAGCACATCCAAGCGTAAATATGGTAATTCTTGAACAGAGATAATATAATAAATAATAATATCTGCGTTTATGTAACTGGCTTTAACCATTTTCTAAAAACGATAGATTTTATAGTTTTCATTGTTAATGTATTTGAAATATACACATATATATATAGTCAATTCTTAATCAACATAAGTATGACTATGTATATATTTAAATAAAATAAAAGAAGGGATAACTAACATATGAACTAGATATAAGGAGTTATATTTTAGAAAAATGATAGGCGCAGAGAGGTGTAAGGATTAATTGAACGTTAATAAGTTATACGTTATTAACAATGCAGAAAGCAGCCAGCCACAAAAAACTTTAAGATAAAAACATTTTTATGAAAAATGTGAATTCACACATTCAATTAATTTAAACGTAATTAAGAAAGTAATTCAATAAGGCTGAGTCAAAACATTGCGAAGTCTTTCAACGCCTATAGAATATTATAAAATGTTTTAATATTCTCTAATTTAAGAAATGTGCGGTGCCTTTAGGTCATTATTGTTTATTTATCGTTTAAGTATTTTCAAAATATTCATTTACTCCCACAAAATATGAAAATACTCACTGATAATAAATAGAAACTGTGGAAATACCATATATAATAGATTTGTATGAAACCTACTAAATTTATTTTACGGGAAGAATACCTATTACGAAAATTACATGTTTTAAAACGAAAATTTTCGGTACTGTCCAGTTTCTCAAATAAACAAGTAAATAGGTAGTTACGTATAGAGTAACTAGCTAGAAAAGTTCATTTTTTAAGCCATCATAAATGCAGAAAGCAGTAGTGACTATGACTTGGTAAAAGTAGGCGGGACACTAATTGCGAACAAATGCGGAGGTTACCGAAGTAGGGATGGTCGTTTAAATTATTTTTTATAAAATTCATCGCGGATTGATTCGTTTCTCTTTTTGCCAATCTTATTGAAAAAGGTGAGTGTAAATTAAATGTTTGTTGAATATTTATTTGATTTTTTTCTAAATATTTGTCATGCATCTGTATATTTACGTGTAATTTTTGCAGAAGTGTATTCAAGCGTTCGGGTCTCCGCCTTTCTCGACATCCGTGGTCGATACAGTGTTTTTCTACAGATTTGATATGAATAATTGTACAATTTCGTTCCTTCCTTTTCGTTGATGTCTGAAATGACGTCCGCCGTGCCTGTGATAGCGGGTAAGTTACGCCAAATTGCGGCTAAATTCTGTAATAGTAGCTACAATATAATATTGCTGATCATGTTACGGTCTTTAAATAAGTATCATTTGTGAAAGTTTACGGGTTTAGAGGTTATGTGAGTATATTCTTCACGTGGTTTCAGTGAGATCGAGCGGAGGCATCGTGACTCTCGATGGCCCCGAGTCGTATGCGGAAAGACCGTCCCCGAAGGATACTAGTAAAGTATGCCGGGCGATGCTCTTCAGCCCCAAGGGCCAATATTTCGCGTGGATCAACGGTTCTACGTAAGTAAATGTTTTATTTATCCCCGCACTCGCCGCAAGCATCCATCTGTCATTAGCCGGTGACACCGGCGGCGGTTTATTTTATAAATAACTTTGCATTTCTTCTAATCAAGGTAATGTTGCATTGCTATGGATAACACAATTTAATGTGTCAGTGGATCGTAATTTACGAAGCAATTCATACATCACTATCTGTTAATAGAACAATCCGTAAACTTGTGTATTATTTTTCTCTTATCAGAAGACATTTGTCATATAACATTAACATTTTTATTATTATTTTTTAATTGTTATTATTTAATTGTTATTATTATTTAATTGTTATTATTTAATTGTTATTATTATTTAATTGTTATTATTAAAATACTTATTATTATTAATTGTTGATTTGACATTATCATATATAATTAAAATTTTTACAAATTGCATTGAAAATGAAATGGCATTATCTGTACCAGCTCTCTTTATTGCGGTGCAACAGAATTGAAAAGAATATTTATTATTAGATGAATTATTAGTTTATTGAAAGAATTATTGTGGGAATCATCATAACGCTTAAAGAGAACTGGGTAGTCACATGATGAATATTTACGTGGAATCCTGATTTGTGTTTGACTGTACACAGTGTGGAGGTTGTGCGATGCTCCGACTGGTCTCCGGTGAGTAGCATCCCTCGGCCTCGAGCTTTGGACCTCCAGTTTTCACCGCAGAGCAATTACATTGTCATATGGGAGCTCTTCTCTACGAACAAGGACAATCCTGAGGTAACTTTCCAGCAGTACTTAATAGTGATGAGAAAAAATGGTATTCTAGACTCACTGGTGTGATTGATATTCGATAATCTCAAAAAACAAGGATAATTGTAGAACTACTTATTGATTTTATGTATTGATAACAGTTTATGTGTAAAGCGCCCTTGAGGTGAAAGTTTTTACGAAAATGGTGCTATACAAATTATCCAATATTATTATTTATTTATTGGAAACTGACTGATCACAGTTTCATTACTAATATGTATGTGCTGCACGATATCACAATACACTAAATAAATAATAAAAAATTGAGTGTATATACTTATATTATTCAAACTTCATTTATGTAAAAAACATATTTTAGCAAGTTTAATTAATATATATCTTATTTAATATCATTACAAAGAGAATGAAAACTCTTAAAAAATGTGAGTTTATTTTTCGGGTTCAAATTCTCAGCATTTCGGGTTAAATGCATAAAACATTTTGGCAGAATCTACTAGATAGCACCTATCACAAATTATAAAAAAATTCCTTCATGAATATTTTCATTTCATAATTTAAAAAAATAAAATAGTGTTATAAATAAAAATGTTTGTTTTATTACTTGTGTTGCAGTTTTGAAGTTTTTATTGTTTATAAATCAATATAAAATATTAATTATAGTTGTATATTAATATATGATAAAATAATATATCAATTAAAATGGTTATTGTATTGAATTATTTATCAACAGGGTGGCACCAATATGCACATCTACCGGGTGGCTGATGGGTCCCTAGTACATTCCTTCGTACAGAAGAAACAAACTGGGTGGTGAGTTTTTATAATTTGATATTTTTTTAGCCACAATATTTTTTTTTTTAAATTTGAAATTTTTAATTTTTTTTTTATGAGTTATTAATTACATTATTACATGTTTTTTATTCACTTACCTATCCAAAATAGAAACTAGCTTTTGCGCTTGGAGAGGGAGTTATATTGTAATAATTTTATATAGAAAGTTATACATTTGTAGTCTATAATTATTTATTGTTAATAAAACAATTGACAAACATGATCGTAAACGGCCGAAATATATTTTGAAATATTTTTGTTTTAAAATTATTTTTTTTCGTTATATATTTACGTAAATGATCGGTATTTTTTCGTATGCGACATAATAAATTTCGTTATATAAATTCATTTTTGTATGAAAAATTGATTGTAGGGAATTAATTTTGAAAAAAATTTTGATGTCTTTTTTTTTTTTTTTTAGTATAACGGGGTTTTACTGTATAACTTTTTAAAATGATTTAAATTAATTACATTCAAAGTTTTTTCTGAAGTGAATGTTTGTTTACTAAGTATCTGATCCATAAGTAAATCTTTGAATTTAGTTATTTTTTAATGAAATCTTTTTTCTCTAGAATTGTGATTAAATTTAAACATTATTTTTGCAAAAAGTTGAATATCAGTCTTAAATTTTATGACCTTACCAGCCAAATTTATCACTAAGTACAATATTTTCTTCCAGGCAACCGTCGTGGTCATCCGACGAGAAGGTGCTGGGTCGCCTAGTAAACAACGAGGTGGTAATACTTGAAGAGGGCAAGTATGAGGAGCCTGTGGCCAAGCTAAACTACGCCAAAGTGGCCGGCTTCAGTCTTTCTCCGTCACCTGCCCAGCGGTGTCACGTCATCTGCCATCTACCGGGTGAGCAACTTATATTAGTTATCTGGCAGGTCATTGACTACCATTTGATTTTTTTTGCAGTTCTACACTGTCTAGCTGCGTTAGCTCTGGTGGAATTTGCTAACGGGAATGATTCACAATCGGTTTGATTGTTGACACATTCAAAACCGTGATGGTGGCTTTATTTTTGCTTGTATTATCATTAGTACCAGTGATATCTGTATTGCCTGATTCTAATTAATATTAATTTTCGTTTAATACAAATTAAATTTATCAACTAGACTAGAAAGATGTACAGAAAAAAAAATTGATTGCAACTGGGATAAATAGATTTTTTTATTATTAAGGAGAACGCATTCTTATTGTGAAGTTGTAATTATTCAGAATATAGGTCTGTGATATTTTAAATATTAATTAAGATCCAGGTTCGAATCCCGGTAGCAATAACAATACTTTTCGATAAAATTGATTTTATATGTATATCTTTCTAATTAATACAATTAATTTGCATTTAAGATTTTTTTTTTTTAATCTTTTTAGTTGGTTAATTTAATTTGTGTTAAAAATATCACAGAACCATGTTATGAAATGGCAAATTCATAACAAAAATGTGTTTTCATTAAAAAATAAAATCGTTATTTAAATTTTTTTATGATTATTATGGTTGTATTATTTGAAGTTGTGAGTTTTTAAACAGCAATGAATTTGCCTTTATTTTTTGATAAAATCATCAAAATGCATTTTATCCTTCTTAAGGGACATTCAGTCATTGCTTTTCTCTCTATCGATTCCTACTCTGTACCATGTCATTTATTTTTCAAAAAAATCTTTTAATGATTGGATGTTTATTTTGTGGAACTGAATTTAATGAGAGCATTTTTTATTATATAATATTTTGTATTAGCTAATCAAACTTACTTACCATCACGCCGTTTCTCTGCGGGGGTAGGCAGAGAGGATAGAGCGCCACACTCTTCTGTCCTGACACACAATTCTCGCCTCATCCACATTCATACATATTCTCATACAAGCTCGCCGATTGTTGAGGCTTCTAACAGAACCATCCTCCATTATCTGATTTACCTGGTCGTGCCAAGTCTTCCGCGGACGTCCTCTATTTCTGGTGCCATCAACACTTGCGTCATATATATTTCTTACCATTCTCTCCTCATTCATCTGTTCCATATGACCAAACCACCTAAGTGATCCTTTCTTAATCTTACTCACTATACTAACATCAGCTTTACATTCTTTCCTTATTTCTTCATTCTTTACTCTGTCATAAATAGATTTGCCACAAATACGCCGATAAGTGATCTCATTTCCACTGCATTCAGTCTACTTTCGTTCCTCTTCTGCCAGCTCCAGGCCTCACTTCCATACATCAGTGTCGGTACTAAGATTCCATTGTGCACCGCTAGTCTAATCAAACTGTCAGTATATTACACTTAAATAATCAAGAAAGTGAAGTGCAGTTCTTGACCACATCTGAACAGATACATTTTTTTACTCTGTACATATTTATGTTCTGATATAATTTTCCTTCAAGGATAAAATATAAATATTGGTTGATTGATTAAATAAAATAAAATTAATCTGCACAGGTGCATCCGGCATGCCGTCCTTTGGGAAACTATTTCAGTATCCCAAATTTGAATCTACTCAAGCCTTAGCCAGCAAAGGATTCTTCCAGGTATGTTTCTTATCCAAGTACTGTATAAAATTTATCTTTGATCATAATCAGGCCTATTCTCAAAATTGCAATATTAAAATGAAGGTGATTGTTACACCAACCCTCAAAAATAGTGTTATATTTGAATGAGAGAGAGGGAGAGAGAGTGAGGGAGATAAACGTACCATAATCTGTCAAAACTATCTGTCTATTTTTGAGGGTTGGTGTAACAATCACCTTCATTTCAATATTGCAATTTTGAGAATAGGCCTGATTGTCTGGTCTTGTATTAATATGCACTTGGGGATCCAATCCTCATCCTGAAAGACAATTCTATTTTCATAGTACAAACCATTAGTTTTATATGAAAAATATTAAGAGTATTAATATTTAATATTTATAGCGTTGTAAGTTTTGAACATCACATCTAAATGTTAATTATAGCTTTTGTGCATATTTCTATTCATATTATATTATCTTCCAGGGAGAGACGTGCCAGTTCTTCTGGAATGATCGTGGCACGAGCGTGCTCTTCATGACCTCCACTGAGGTGGACAAGACGGGCAGCAGCTATTACGGGCGGCAGACCCTCCACTACGCCAGCACCAAGGGAGACACTAGCATGGTGCAGCTGGGTAAGTTCTGTGAATTCAAAGATCTAGTGAGCTTTCAGCTATAGATTGCCTTCTGAATGTTCACAAATTAAAAAGTTTTGGTTGATTTTGCCTTAACGAGCCTGTTCGTTTACAGCGAAGGAGGGTCCTATCTATGACGTGGCATGGAGCCCCAAGGGTCAGGAGTTTTGCGTGGTGTATGGAACGATGCCAGCCAAGGCCACACTCTTCAACCTCAAATGCAATCCTGTATTTGAGTTTGGGACAGCTGCGCGCAATGCCATCTACTACAGTCCCAATGGCAATCATATCCTTTTCATGCGATTTCTATCACTTACCCATGTGTTCAAGTTTATTCTTATAATAATTTGAGGTTGAAATAACATAATTGTTGTCTCAGAAATCATATAAAAATTATTTCTTCAACAAGTACGCTGCAATCTCTTCGTTTAGCTCACCATTTTGCTTACAATGTTTCAACATTTGTTAAATCGTTGAAGTATTATTTGGTTTACTATAATAAGACATTAACTGCGTTCTGTAACTTAATGATGTAAATTTTAATCAGAATTTGCAGAAATATCCAGTATTTTTTTAAATTTCACTTATACAAATAATGTGTTTAAAGATTACAAAATGGAAATAAAAAATACCAAATTGTTTCCCTCAATTAATTATATGGATAATTATATTCTATTCATTATTTATGGCCAAGTTTTGAGTACAAATCCTTAATCACAACCAACACGACTGTTGCTGGCTGGTTTCGGCAACATTCAGGGTCGGATCGAAGTGTGGGATTCAGAGACCAAGCGCCAGCTGGTTGTTGCCGATGCTCCCGACACTACGGGGCTTACCTGGGACCCGAGGTCCGAAAGCTTTATCAGTTTCACCACTGCGCCACGCTTGAGGACTGATAACGGGTGAGAATATTAGATTTAGTAGCAGTTTCTTTGATGCTTTGTAATTTCTACTTGATACCATATCGGTCTGAATATAATGTGGCTTCAAATTTTGAGATTTTTTTTTTTTTTTCTATATTTTTGGTAAACTAAATGTTCCGAAATATAAATGTAATGAGGTATAACATTTTAACACATAGATATGCTATAAATTATTAGTCAAAAAGATTTTTGAGTCTAAATCAGTTTGATTGCCGTCATCCCACAGTATTTGATCTTCAGTTTCATTAATGCTAATTGAAATGCAGCATTTTTTGAATACCTTCCCGATCGAACATTTCACGTTCACAAGAATACCTGGATTCATTTTTAAGGGTTGAAAATGTTAAAAGCAATATTTACGAAGAATGCATCACGCGAACTTAGTAGGACATGCGGCATGACCATCCTACCAATAGTAATGATAAGAGAGCAGTAAACACAGCAACGGCTTTTAGGTCTCGAATATAACGCGAACATCGTGAGGTATAGATTTTAATGTACTAGTGATTGTTTGCCAATTTATAAATAATTACAGTTTCCAATCATCATTTTTACAATCCAACACCGATGATACAATTACAAATTTCAGTTAATTGATAAATCTGTTAGAGGGACTCAGTTTTATTTCTGAGCTCTGATAGAGGAATCGGGTCGACAGTGGATCAATCTGTTGTCATTTGTATTTAATTTTTGCAATCTAGGGTTTTACTATTTAAGTGACTACCGTCCCGACAATTCTCTTCCAACCCTTTACATGTCTATTGGTCAGTTGCTGATCTGCAACATATTTGCATCGTTTGCAGTCTAATGTTGTTTTCAGTTTCAAGGTGTGGCACTGCACAGGTACGCTGATGCACGAGGTGCGGTGGCCACAGGGAGTGGAGATGTACGAAGTGTGCTGGCAGCCGGGCACCTTCCCGGCCAGCGCCCTCGCTACCAGGAAGCCCAAGGCGGCTGAGCCCTCACGGCCCACCGCTAGCAAGACCGCCTACAGGTATGGTGCATGAATCTTGCCTATCCTGATAGTGTACCATCAAAAAGAGTAATATTGATCCTTGTGTTTGTGTGTATTTTCAATATGTGTACCAATACAGTGTTGAGTAGTAGGAGAAAATATTAATACAGTGAATGCAAGAATCATCTGATAAATGTGTATACGTATGTTCTTAGAGTGTGTTCATGGAAGGAATTTTGCCTTCCAAACGGATAGTAAATAATTAGTGTTATTTAATCTAACTACAGTTACACCCTCGATATGTTAAGAGCGAGCTTTCATTTTTCCAGTATGAAATTCGAGAAATTATACACAAATTAGATATGCTTTCAAGATAAGGCTAATAGTTAAATTCTTATATGTATTAGAGAAATAATTAAAGATGTTATTTGTTACGTAAATCATACGAGAAAGGAAGGTTTGAATAAAAAGAGATAACAATAAAATTGTTGATTTTTTTGGATTCGATAGTGTCAGTTCGAATGTCAAACATAACTCGTGTCTAGAGGTTTATCCAAGTTTTTCATATTAATATTATGGAATGAGTGTTGTCATTTGAATTAATCTATCGAAAAATAAACAATTTTCCAAAGTACCTAATTCATATATATGAATATGTTTGGAAATCAGACAAAGTACTTACATATTTTAAATGATCGCTTAAATCAATGTTGTAAATCTAAAATTATTATGACAGCTTCAATTTATTATTGTGTTTAATATTATTGATTTAAAATGGCACATTGGCGTTTTGATGATATGTCTGTTTCATAATTACATATTATTTATGAAACATACAGCTTGTGTTTAAAATGCAACAGTATTATATATAAACAAAATATTTAATTGCGATATACATAAAAATAACGTACATTACTTTGTTTAAAAGAACATTGTTTTCCTTTAAAATCAGTAAAAAACATCTAATTTATGAAATTTGTTACTGATGTTGTACAAAGTTCAATATTAATTTATACTGTGGGTTAAATATGCGTGAAAACATATATTTTCGACATTTTTAAACTAAAATAATGACAGTGCGGATTTCACAACTGTCATAGTCGGATAGAGTGGCGTATTGAAGTTCGATAGACATTTTCGTAAAAAACACAAAAATTTGAATTATTATCGAAGTCTTCAGCCAAATTTCTTCCAATCAACCATTAGTGATGGGAGGCGTGAGCGATTCTGCAAATTCAATAATTTGGAAATGCAGACTTTAATTTAAGATCAGATGAGTAGAAATAAATATATATATATTTTTTTATTGAAAGCAAAAATACAAACGAGCTCAATCACATGTTTTATTTCTTAGACCACCAAACGCTCGAGGCACTGAGAACACCTTTAAGCTTCACGATGATGATGAACTTCCGCATAAACCTGGTCAAGTGGTCGGAGATGGTGAGTCACATGTTTCTTGATTGCTAATCTTTATTTTGGGAGATTTGATAATTTTTCTCATATTGGTCAGTCAATTAGGTATATTTTGAATATTTCAAAAAATGGTATTGTACTTATATTATTGTTAACATCACAGTTTAGACTGCTAATGGGTTTGAACCTCTCGTGTCTACTGCCAGAATCTTGTTAATATTTATTTTATTATATATTATTATTTTTTAATTTAAAAAAAGATGGAATACATGTTGCAACAAAATACTATTACAGTAAAACCCCGTTAACCGAAAACCCTGATAATTCATAGTACGAGATAATTTTCAGTCCCTTGCGTCATAAATCAATATATTTTTATATCCCATGATTAGAAAATTTCAGGGTAAGTTATAAAAAATTAACAATGCGTGCGTTCGTGTGAAGCGTTCTTTATGTATTTCACGATACCTGCCGACACAACGCGCGTTCAAATTGGGGAATTCCGTGTACGCTTTCATTAATTGACTGTTTTGATTTGCACTAATTGCTTGTACTTGTTATAATAAATCTAAAACTGACGTCGACACCATGGACCAAATGATTAGTAGATATACTATACAATGTCGCATTTTGATTTCAACATGTTAGACGTCAGCTCACTCACTTCCTATTTGATTTATTATTGATATAATAAGATGCTTTCGAGAAAAGCCGGAGACTTTATGCGCCAATTGAGCGAAGAACTTGCGAAGCCAATGATTGAGAATCAATGACAAAACTTGCAAGTGATGAGACATAACACCAAGATTGCTGTTGAAAGTGTGATCGGACAGCCAGTAAATCCTGTGGAAGCTATGCCAGCTCCATCAGTTGAGCGAGATGCTTCAGGAAGAAAAAAAATTACTGGTTCTCGTCATATCTGCTGTTATAAACAGGCAATCAAGAAGAAAAGGAAAATATGAAAGACCTGCTCCCAATGCAATAAGCCTGTCTGCGATGAACATTCAGCAAATTTTATCAAATGTACAGAATGTAATAATAATAATGATGTGTTTATTCCAGCGTGATCAGGTTTTTTTTTTTTAACTTGACTCGCCATAGAGATAATACATATCATGTTATACATTAAAGTTATGAAATAAATATAATGCTATGAAAAAGAAAAAGAAAACCAAGGAAAATATTAATAAATAAAAAAATAATAATAAAAAAGTAATAAGTTCACACATATATACACACAAAATATAAATATTACATATATAACTACTTCAGTCACGGCCATTGTTGTATATGTAATGCATATATTAATGTTTTTTTATAATAAATTTTAACAATTCAATTGAAACGGTGTTTTCCTAGGGTGGGTGGTACCCGGTTTCGTCCACGAAGTACATATACTTTAAAATCTATTATTTTTGCTAAAAAAACATTTTTTTAATGTCTACATGCACCATTGTCTTATGACGATCTGGAAGTTCCAAGTTAAATTTTGATTTTTAATTTACTTACATGAAAAAATGTACTGTGGTGCCCGGTTGTGCACACAAGGGTTAAGATAGGATCTTTACTTATTATGAGAAATAGATCTAATATTCAGTCTTAATTAGTTTCAGTGCTATATATTATTACGTACTTGCGTAGTACGTTTCAGTTGTATACCTCATAGTTGGATTGATGGTTGTCCAATAGAAACTCTTAGGTGACAATTAAGTATTTATTACAAGAATAATACAACTATAATTCAAGGTATATAATTCGTGTTGAAGTCAACGGCAACGGTAATCCCCTCACATACACACGCAGGTAGACATCCCGCCCCGGCGATGGAGTGCTCACACACACATATACATCTATACAAACTCAAGGACATCATATATATAATAAATTATATCAAGATTATTAGTATAGTAAATATTGCGTTTTCAATATGATTTCGTGAAATATGTCAAAATATGTATGCTTTTCACTAAATTAGCGGCTTTTTTTCATGGTTTTCATGGCATGGTTCCTTGAATGTCTCATTAACAGGGTTCCACGTAATACAAATTAAATTTTTTTTGGTCCCTTGAACTTTGAATTAACGAGGTTCTACTGTACTATTTTTCAAAATAAGCTATGTAGCACAAGTGGGTTTTAAATAAATATTTAAGAGGCTGAATCGATGAATGATGAGTGTTGCCGATAGACCAAACAAGCAAATATCAATATAATGGCCAACTAACTCCCAGGAGGGAGGTATGTGGCAATAATTATTATTACCTTTAATACAAACCTATCAAATAGATTTAAATTTAATTAATTTCATTTTGCTGTGGTGGATTGAAATGATAGAACTGTCTTGGCTTCACACTTCTAACCTCTTCCTTGGTCATTCATCTCATGCACGCTCAATGCTGATTTATGATGGGGCCATCTTCTGATATTATTTGGTTTAACTGATTGTGGCAGGCCTTTATCAAATATAACTTTTACATTTTTTATTCTAGGTCCTTCTAAAGCCGCGCTGAAACAGAAGAAAAAGCGCGAAGCTCGCAAGGCTAAGAAGGCCGAGGAACAGGCCAACCCGCCTGCGGCGGCACCTATCGGGCTGGATGGAGCAGCCGAACGGGACGGCAAGGGGGACGCCAGCAGCGGTGAGGAGGGTGGTGGCGGTCGCAGGGGTGGCCGTACATACGAGCAGCGAAGCAAGCAGCCTCAGCAACAAGACCCTGAGAAGGAGAAGAAAATTAAGAATATTATCAAGGTTAGTCAATAAAAGGTTTTATCTGTTGGTGTCTTTTTAAGAGTGGAGAGTTTACAAGATCAATTGTACAATCCTCCCTGTAATAATAATATTAAGATTTAAATAAATCATTTCACTACAAGTAAGAAAATTTACATAAATACATTTTACCGACATTGATGTATGGAAGTGAGGCCTGGAGCTAGCAGAAGCGGAACAAAAGTAGACTGAATGCAGTGGAAATGAGATCGCTTAGGCGTATGTGTTGCAGATCCATCTATGACAGAGTAAAGAATGAAGAAATAAGGAAATAATGTAAAGCTGATCTTACTATAGTGAGATAAGTAAGATTATAGTAAGATAAAGAAAGGATCACTAAGGTGGTTTGGTCATATGGAACGGATGAATGAGGAGAGAAAGGTAAGGAAGATATATGACGCAAGTGTTGATGGCACCAGAAATAGATGTCTGCGGTAGACTTGACACAACCAGGTAAACCAGATACTTGAGGATAGTTCTGTTAGAAGCCTCAATAATTGGTGAGCTTGTATGAGAAGATGTATGAATGTGGATGAGGCGAGAACTGTGTGTCAGGACAGAAGAGTATGGTGGTCTATCCTCTCTGCGTGATGGTAAGTTAGTTATCCAAATTTAGAATCCAATAATATTATTAAAATGTAGGTTTGTAATGTTGGAGTTAATTTTAGACACCAACACTAGGCAATAATTACAATTTAGGAAAAGGATATATCCCAACATTCATCTTTACTAGTGTTTAAAACTAGGATGGGAGCGAAATACATACATAGGACGATGTTAAAAATGGTATTACTTTAAATGATTACCTACCTAGGTTACCAACATCAGAGCTCCAGCTTTCAAATTCTGATAATAGAAATTTGTATTCAAAGAAAATTGACACTCCACTTCAATCTAATGTGTCACTTTTCTTTCAAATTTCCATACACGCAGAAAGACATATTGGGATATTATATTTCTATAAGATACAATGATTATATAGTATAGTGAATTTATGTTTGGCATGAGATGTTAACATTTAAAAATAATGATTTTCCTCCCCAGAAACTAGAAGCTATCGCAAAGCTGAAGTCCGACAAAGCTGAAGGGAAGACCCTGGACTTGAACCAAAACGCCAAGATTGCCAAGGAGAACGATCTACTCAAGGAGTTGGGAGAGCTTAACTTATGATAACCTGACCGACTACACGGCCACGGTTCATTTTTACACGCTGCGCGAGTTATGATGGGTCACACATCAACTTATTGTTACAACTCGGGGTGTAAAAATTGGACTCTTCAATGACTGGAAGCAAAATCTACTGGACGGTGTCTGTATATTCTATATAACAAATGTTTGTGATAAAAACTGTAGTATTCATTATATAATATAAAATATATATTCACCAACTGTGTATGCAGAGTTCCTAAAAGTTGTTTTCTCATTCCAATGGTTATTCAAGTTTTACACCTTTTATTTGGTGTAATACTGTCGGACAATTTTTCATTGCACCCGATTCTGCCGGTAACACGTGACGACTACTTTGTAAATTAATTATAAAACATTGCGTTTAAAATATTTAAAGAATTGAATAAATTTATATTGTACTAATTCATAATTTTAGCTAATGTATAGATTCACTAGGAATCCTTTAGCGATTAGGTGGTCCGAGTACAGTTATTAAATTTATTTCAATGATAGCGAGTTGTATATTCTGTCTAATGAGTTGTACACTTAAATGTCATATTTTAAAGAAAATGTACTTTTCTTTATATCATTTATTCGTCCCGTTGATTCGTGATTGCTGCAGTGCTTTAAATAGCTAAACAATTATTGTTGAGAACACTGACATGTATAAATCGACAATAACCGATTAACGAAAATATTTTAGTTAACAAGGAGTACTACATCTCGACAAAAGAGAAATAACTAACACAGCAAGATACTGTTTAAAAAAAAAGATGTTGCAGTTCTGTCGACGATGCTGTGAATGTGGTCCTCTCGTGGACTATGATGATGATAGCTTTAAAGATTAACAGTTATTACAAACTTTGCTCTCAGGAATCTCAAGTATTATGCAGCAGCACTGTATGATTAGTTTTAGTCCGTTATCCTATATAAGGATTTTTAAATAATCAGTAAGTGTTGCGTAAAATTTGTGGTGTCAATTTATTATAAACTGAGCAAGAGCCAAATATACACATTTTGCTGAATCTGTTAGTTAAATTGTGTGATTAGTTTGGTACTGATATCACATATAATCTTTCAGAGTATTGTGTTTTAACGAATGGCATATTTATTATCTTTTACTTAACTAAAAGCTTTGTCGCTGTATTCAGTTTTGTTTTTGTTCTCTACTCTGTGTGGGAGTGCCGTGGATGTGTTTACAATCAAAATTAAATTACGTTGACTAATTTAATTTTGATATTATTTATCTAAATATCATTTGAATGTTAAGAAAATTCTTTTGAGGTAACTCAAATCTGCAATAAAATTGGCTCAAAATAATAATTGTTTTTTTAACAGCCTTTTGCCGAAACAAACATTGCATTCTCTTGTTAGAAGATTTATTTAGTATACATACATACTATTAAACAAGAGTATGTATAAGTATGTAAATAAAATAATGCACATCATGTCTCAGACACTAATCTCATACCCACCTCCCGCATACAAAATGTTCATAAATTTGCTTAAATAAAATAAAAACTTACATGACAGAAAATCGAATACTAACTACAAATATAAGCTTCTTTATGATTTCTTACAAAGTTCAACAGGGATAATTTTTTTTTTAAATAAATTTAAATTTGACATTGAGAATGCATAAATAATAAAATTTATCAAAAATATATATAGGGTAAATATTATGTTCCAGGCCGATGTTTGGATGCCAGGAAATGAAACACAATTTTTTAATTTGTTTTTATTTATCAATTATTTTGTTTATTACAATTATATACAGAATATGACATCGGCCAAGTGGCCGCCCCTGGTAGCGGCACAAATGCGAGCTCTTTTAACCATATTTTTCATAACATTCTCACACATTTTGTGTGTTATTTCAGCAATTTCATTTTGAATATTGTCTTGTAGCATCGGAATTGTTGTTCGCTTATTGGTACAGACCTTTCTTTTCAAGTACCCCCACATAAAATTGCCGGGAGCCATCAAATCAGGTGATCGAGGAGGCCAGTCGATATCACCACTTTTTTACGTTATGCGGCCAGGAAAAAAAACACAGCTCGGGCTGTGTGCGAGGTATCACCATCCTATTGTGTTGTGTCCATGTGTTGCAGACCCAATTCGCCCACCAAGAAGTTTTCCAACTTGTGATGATAGCGATCACCATTAATGGTTACAGCATTACCATTGTTATTTAGATAAAATGTTTTAATGACTTTTAGACATTGTTGAGGCGTTAGATGCTCTATAATACATTGTAATCAACTACTCTCTACGACTACCAAATGCGAACTGACGAATGTCTGCTAAACCAAAATGACATCCAAACAAAATTGGCCTGGAACAAAATATTCACCCGTACAAAAAAAAAACAACATTATATACTTATATGACAATTTGATACCAAGTCTATTAACACTTACAGCCCGGTGGGTCAAAATAAAACACGTCCGGCAGTGGTGGGTTATTTTAGACCCACCCCCAAGTTTTCGGTATTTAGACCATTGATATTTTTTATAGATATATTATTTTAAATACGATTTAATGAAATAGTATGATGTGCCTTAATCATTCTATTAAAAAATCAAAGTTTTTATAAAAAATATTACGAATAATGTACGTACATACAAACGGCCTGTTCCGACCAAATACAAGCATCCATTGAATATGTGATTTTCTCGTCGGGTTGACTACCTGCCGGTGTGTCAGTGGTTATAAATATTTTACCTTTGAATTATAATAGATTTTTTAAATATTAGTATTTTTTACACAAACAGAAAATATTTATAGAAGTGAAATAAAAATAATAAATAGTAAATATTTTTCAACCATAATGTATTTTCAAACGACATTTATAATTATAATACAACAGCAACAACTATATTGTAAAGCCAACATAGGTCCAGGCAGGGTAATAAAACTTCATATTTTAGTGATGACCCTTTCTGGGGAAATATGTATATTACCGTCAGATGAAAATAAGTCAAAACAAAATAAATATGTGTTCAATAATTGGACTGGATCACAATATACAGATACCTGGAATCCTTTGTGTACCTTCTCTGCGGAACGTTGGAAAGGAAAGTAATAAAAGGCATTTAAAAAAATGCTCTTAAGGTTGACAATATATGATTTAGCATGAGCGGTGGGAGGTAATCCCATAAAAGCGACTGCTTTAGGTCAGTTTTTGTGCGTTTTTCACATTTTTATCAATAACTCATTTGAATCTGGTCCAATTATATTCATTTGTGTCTCAAATTATTTGTAAATGTTTATTAAAAGATTAGCTAGAAGGAAAACAGCACTAAACAAATATTTTTGGCGTAATTCATATTTTTACAAACACCCGAGTCAGATCTGACCCACCACCACCACCGCAGAGTATGTGCTAAGGGAGTACCTAAGATGCAGAACTTCACATATGAGAAGTACCGGGATCAATAATCAGCGCTTCCAAAATTTATATGACTTCGAAAAGGTGTTGTAAGCATCAGGTATAGATCCTGCTGCCGGTGAAGGTGAAAATAAAAGTGATAGTATACATAAAAATATAACAACATTTTCTAATATGCTATTTTTAATGCAGTTTTCGTGATAAATTTTACTGGGGGAATCTGAATAAATATATTCTATGTTAATACTATTTTATTATTTGAACAATAAAATTGATTTTTTAAAAACAATATTCTTTTTGGCGTGTAATGGCCACAAACACCAATTTATGAAATTATCACAGAATTGTGTATATAGCACACTTTTTATGGTATTTCTAAATTTTTATAGATTAAATAGAATTTTTATGCAGATAATGAAACTTAATAGAAATTAAAAATTTATAATCGATGCAAATGTCCATCAGAGCAGTAAAGTAGTTTATGTTTTTAACACTGAATACATGCATAAATATTTTTAGTTTTCTTTTTACTAATTGGTAGACAGTTGAATTAATGATTTAACTGGCCAACAACCTTCATTCCGTGGCTGGAAATCATGCTGTCAGCACTGAACATGTTATCCACGGCCATGTGATGCATTCTCCAATTTTCAATGCAGCTGCAGGCATTACCGAAGCTAGCTGTTGTGGACAGCCAAGCTGGTTTGGCATCTGGTAACTTCAAGTGGTTCAAAATTACAATTAATGGATGTGGCAATTATAAAAAACCAGAATTTTCAAAATTCATAATGTGTATTTGATATTTATCACATAATTACCTTCATGTCATACTGGAGTATGGAATTGGTCATTGATGTAGGTAATTTTTTTGAAATTAGTCATAATGAGGCAGTCTTTGCATCAGGGAAATTGGTATGTTGAAAATTGGAGAGACAATATTCAAAATTGAATGGTAACCAGAAATATTTTAAGTATAGTACAGCAAAATTCTCAAAATGTTTTCCAATGGAATTAAAATATCTTAGAAAGAAAATGCATTAAGTGAGTTTTCTTAACATTCTCAAATATTATTTAAAATTAATTTCTAATTTTGCATTTAACTAAAGGTGTACCTTGCTGATGTGGCGGGTTAGGATCCAGACCACCATTGAAAAACAAATCGCAGCATTTGATTTAAAGTAAGAGGCTCGCGAGTCTTTTCATCGGTACTTGAATGGTCATTAATGATTATTACAATAGCACAAGTAAAAAGTTGGAATATATTTTATGTTGCAAAATTTACAAAATACAATACAGAATTACGGTGTCCCGACAATTGCGCACCGACGTGCAAGAGAACTACGTGCTGACAAGAGTGCGCAATACAAAAGTATATGAGAACATTTATTTATGTATTTCATTTTAAATGTTAAACATACTTGTTACATGAAAAAAAAGATCATTCGGAAAGAAAGCCAGTTTTTTTAATCAAACTAAAAAATTTTATGAAATGAAAAAAATAAGTTTTTTTTTGATAGGATAGGTTAGTGAAATTTAAACTGTATTATGTTTTAATTTTTATTAGATATAAAATAAATGTCTTCGTTGATATTCATTCATAGGGTTTAAAAATTTACCAATTGCCAAATTTTTGGTTTTGTAGTTTTATTCTGCGCATTATTATCAGCGCGCTGTCGTCATGGTTGAATTGCGCACTTTAGCCTTGTGCGTAATTGTCAGCGCACAGTTGTCTCGCGCGCAATTGTTGAGTGCCGAGAACCACTTTAAATTATCACACAGCATGGCTTCCAGCAAAAAGTCATTCACTGTCCTTTCAGTGCAGATTCTGCCTTTATACTTATTTAGATTAATATACATATAAACAATAGAAGATATAAATAAAAATATTCCAATTATAAGACAGATACAAGAATACAGTGATGAACCATGAAACACAAAATACATTACTAAAAAAAATTGGCACTGTCAAACGACGATAGTATGACACAGCACTCCTCTCAAGGAATCAGGACTGTACAAATAACAGCTTAGTACAGACAGCAAACCAACCACAACCGAAAGAAATTCACTCTGGTACAGGAACAGCATACGGAGGTGGAATTTGGATAAAGACATAGATTCCAGTCTTCACTGTCAAGTCTCTGAGGTGAGAGATTTCATCCGTGTGCACGCATCATAAGAGCAAAACAAGTGCAGAAAATATTAAATATGAATTCATTTTTGTATATTTTCAAAGTCCTGTATATAAAGTTCATATTAGTTGAAAGCCTGTATATGGGTTTCATAATACGATTTTTTCATTTTTAATATTTAGAATTTTACATTATTCAAATGAAAATGATTGAATTGCATCGTAAGAGAATATAATTTTGGAAACATTTTTGGGTTGCTTTGAATTAATTGGAAAATTTTAACATTATATCTAATAGTTAGAATCTTGTGAAATGAAATCTAGATGTCGCACGTAGAATCGTGGAATCAAATTCAACATTACACATGATATTGTAAAGATTGTGTGCTTTTGCTAGCATAAAAGGTGTGAAATGACATGTATGAAATAAAGCACACCTTTTATTTTTTACAAAATTGAAAAAAGGCCAGTAAGTCAGCCATTAATGCAGGGTTGATAATATGTCCGATATATGTAACTGGCATTTTTCATTATAAAACAATTTTGATAAATTCAAATGGACTATTTTGCTTAGTAAATAGTGAGTAGGCGATTCACCCCGTAGAATTTTCCGAAGCTAAAATAATTACAAAATCGCGCAAGAGATGGCGTTAGCGTCGAGCAATCTTCCACAATTCTATTTTCAGGAATCGAAATTTTCTATCACAAATATGTTTCCGCCGCTCTGCGTGGATGTGCAGCGCCGTGGTTTGCACGACACCGGGCATAATTTATGTTTTAATTTTTCGTATTTTCGCTTCGAATGCAATGTTATTATAATGCAAGCATTATTATAATTCTACAATTCATTTCTATGTAATTCGTGTTTTATTTCTGCTAGTCTTATTGTACATTCGTGTTTTTCTTTCAATTGCGTACTGCATTGACGTTGATCGTTTTATTAATAGTTGTGACAATTATTTTTATAATTTGTTGACGTGCATTGTGCAATAAGAATTCAGCAGTGGCGTGGAGTATTGCGCTTTAAAAGAATGATATAAAAGTAAGTACCCTACATAATTTAATTTGGTATCGCAATTCAAATGACGTTTGTATTCATTTATAGGTGTTTTATCTTATTTTTTAAATTACTAGTAACATTAATAAATTAAATTAATAATTACATCAATTACTAGCGAAATCATAATGTGGTTTATTGAATGTTTTAATTCAAACTGCTTTCACAGCTTATTATATTGATATATTTTTATAGCACAAGCGCCTCTCTTGGTATGAAAAGTAGTAAAAATATTGACGTTCAGTGTATTCCGTGTGCACAAATGTAAAGTTCAAATCAAGAGCGGTTCTTGTTTCTCATATTTCTTGAGTATTAGCAAAAAACAGTTTAATTAATTTGAGATGAATTGAACTGTTGTTGTTTTTTTTTTACTATCCCTTGTAGATGGTCCTACAAAATACATTAGATTTTAAAACACCTTCAATGAAAATAAAATATAAACAAAAAACTATTATAAAAATCAAGTTAAAAATTGTAACGGAGACTCCTATCGAAAGTGAAGGTCATTACAGAGTGAAGCGCGGAGCGAGCTATGAATAATATCTATTAAATTTTGTACTTTTCAAAGTCTCATTTGTGTACATGCACCATCATTGTGTTCTTTAATATTTCTTCTAATTTTTGGATTAGGTACAGTGTGCGCAAAAAATATTTTATGCAATTTGTAGGTCCATATTTTGTGCGCTGGGGGAAAATAAAAATAACATTATCCAGTATAAGGTGCGCTCAGGTGAGGCAGACACACTCATGGAGCACATCCTCTGGGACTGTGATCATGATTGCGGGATTAGAAGGAGTCAGGTAGAATCGTTCCGGGGGATCCGATGACCTATTAAGAAATGAAAGAAATCTCGGACATTTCTGGGAATTTTTAAGGGTGTGGATATCCCGCTGGGGGTTGATGGAAAGAACGATGCCCGGAAGAGCAGTGGCTAGAGAGACCTAACGGAGCATTCTACTGGCTCTCCCTCGCATCTCTTGTGACTTGGATAGGGTGAATTTTTACCAGACTGTGACCGAGTTCTGCAACTGCGACACATAAATGTGACGTTTACCCTTCCATTTTGGGGGTGTATGATTGCTATAGTTTCTCTCTGGCTGTCTTCTGAATTTAATGTGATAACGAGTCTCACGTTAAATTGTACAGGTGCGGCTCTGGTACGATGATACCGGAGCCAACCTATGATGGTATTAAGATGTTAATTACTGAAAGTAATAATAAAAAAAAGTTATTTTGACGAATCGAAACAAGAGTAAACAACTCTCAAAACGATTCGGGATAGGGTGGAAATAATAAAAAAAAATCCAATATACGGATTTTTCTTTTAATATGTATATACGCCAAGTATTGTTAATAACAAGTCAATGTCTTGTTTAACTTTGTGTGCGCGTCATATTTTTTTGTGTGCGCTATGTTGACGGGAACCGTTGATCGTCGTCCAAGTAAAAACCATGATTTTCAAGTTGTTCCATTTTTAGTTAGGGCATCAGTTTCGCTGACGCATCAGCATGTCAGTTTTTCTCATGTGGTTAATTAGTCAGTCAGTTGTCACATGTCTATTACCAAACTTCCACGAATTATTGTCGTAGGTATTATATTTGGAAATTTATTTACTGATATATACATAGAATATCCGCAATAAAATTCGCTATTTTGAAAACAATGTATTTTGAAATAAAATTCGTTTATCGCGTGAGTACCTACTAGGTTTGGGATGAAATAATCGAAAACATCGCGGTCGCACTGATGTGATGCACGCGGGTTTTTTTGTTCTCGTGCTCGGAGATTTGATTGTAACATCTTCAGTCAGTCTGATGTCTTACGGCGTAGCATGCTCAGCACTGATTCTTTACAGTCCTATACGCGAGAGTAAAGTTTCACTCGTGTACACGCATCTTTATACGCACAAAGTTTGCTTACGTAGATTTTAAATTCGTTTAGTTACACTCCTTACTTTACGTCAAGATCTGAATTAATTCACTTCATATCTTGATTACAATGTAAATATACAATTTTCAGATTTATGGGAAAACATAGCTACCGTGCATTTACAGATAATAACTATGTCCACATCACATTTAAATGGATAGCGCGCGCTACCACGCAAATCTAAAATTTGTACTATCCAGTGAGTTTCTTCAGAGCCCGTTTCATATGAATTTCTCATTATGCTAACTTTTTTCAGAAGATTGGCAATTTATCACAAGGCAATCAATTGTGTTTTTTTTTATGAGATCGGCGCGAATGAAAAACTTTTAAAAATTGATGTCTTATACGTATTCAAAGCCTGTTATTCAGTATCCAAGTGCTATTTTATATTTACATTTTTGTTTAATAATAGTACACGATATGAGGTCAGCGTTATGTCACATTGGTATTGAAATATTCTACAATAAATGCAAAGTCAGATGACAGAATTCCATTCAATGACGTTGCGATGGGGGTGCGTTCATTTACAAACGCCGGATGTCGCTTTCCCAGAATCGTGCCTTTCATCCGATGATTAATTTTTGATTTGAACGCATGCCTACATTTATTCATTATGCTTTCTAGATACATGTAGGAGTCATATTTTAAAGTCTTTGCGGCTAGTCTCAACTAAAAAGTATTACGTGCTTTGACGGCCAAGGCAAATGTATATGAATGCACCCCTTCATTCTTCACTCCATTATCAAGAAACCGTGGAATTTTCCCCAAGCAGCAAGGATATTTGAATAAATATTTCTGTTACGCTTTACATTATTTCATTTATATAAATAAATATAATAGCAATATTACTGGATTTTTATCTACAATGGCACTGTTATTAAATACGTATCAGGTACCTCATAGAGACAAAGCTATTTTTTATTGTATTAAATGGAAATTATATGGAAGTATGGGGTAATTACAGGGCTTACGACATAGTGATGACATATATGTTGTTTAAAAAAAAGGAAAAAGGAATTATCAAATTTGGTCCATTGATGGCGATGGTGTAGTGGTACTCGAAGCGAATCCACATACTAACATATATACAACTTCCAAAAATTGGATATTATATAATTTGATTTGTGGTATGAGAATTGGTGAACGTTATACATATATATAGGTATAAAGTGATTACTTAAGCCAGCCGAAGATAGGTCGTAAACCCTGTAATTAACCCAATACTTCCATATATTTTTAATTAAATATAATACAAAATAGCTTTGTCTCTATGAGATATCTGATATTTGTTAAATAAAATATAAATTCAAGAAGCCAGTAAAAGGCGTAACATTTAGTTTATACACATTTCTCAGCCTGAGGTATGCTTTGTGGTTAAAACTGGTTGTCATGACGATAATGTGGAATTAGATATGTAGAGATGTTTAAAATTTGAGTTAAAATGCTTGTAAGGAAAATCACAATTCCTTTCACAATCAGTATCGTTATCTTGGCAGATCCACTACGGAGCCCCCACAGACCCGACGCCCGGGGCGGCCGCCTCGCTCATTACGCCCTAAGGCCGGACCTGATTATAATAACATATTTCATGAGTAATTTGATCTTAGAATGATACCTTTAAAATAAGAAAAGCTGGCTTGTTTTTGGTTCAACTTTAGCGAGGCAGAGCGTAACGTGAACAGCCCGAGCGCTTTTTTTCTATTGTATTGTTATAATTTTATTAACTAGTCTTTAGACTTTTTCCTGGTGCGTGTTCGCATTCTTACAATAAACATTATATGTAATCCATTATGCAACGAATTAGCCAGAATTCAAAGATCTTCTTGTATATGTACTTCATATATGTAGATAAAGGCCAATGTCTGTCTGACTGATCTAAACCAACTTTTGTATACTTTAAGAGTCCTGCGCAAAACATAGGCACCGATCCCCTTTCCCCTACCCACTCCACTCTCTCCCATATCCCTTCCAAAACCATGCAGTAACATAGGTCTACCGACCTAATTAAAACTGTAATATTTCGGTTAATATACGCAACATAAAATTCATATTTTAGTTAATTCTAAGGAAAATGTTTATGCTTAGAACTGATTAGTGAAAAACCAGCTGTGTAAAGCGAATTCTACAAAAATAATTATTTTTCAATTCAGTCAGTTGTAAAATTAATATGCTGGAAATAATACCATTTGTGGTAATATAAATAGAGATGGTACATTAATTTCACAATAAAAATAATAACAAACATAAGAATATATAATCTTTCTATCTCATTAATTTAATGAAGAGAGATAAGAAAAAAAGTAGTATTCTATAGAACTTTATCAGGACATTGATCCCATTTTTGTTTATAGGATTAACTTTTTTATTGCCATTTAAACTAATAAAAGCTTTCTTCACATTTAAAATGTTAAAAATATCTTACGGTAACACGAGTTGACAGCGTGGCTGCATATGGATATTTTATATCACGGTATGGTAAAGGTTAAAAATGTGCATTAAATTAAATGTCATTCCAAATTCAGCACCCTCTTTCTGCCTGGATCGAATTTGCATATACATTGTTATTATTTAAGGGACCTGTAAAACAATGGGGTCCGGCTCCCACGCTCTTAACCATTTTTAAAATTATTGCTCAATTTGAATCTCGTACATCGCCGGGTAAGACAACACCGCTAGTAATTTGTAAAATAATTTAAAATTAACGTTTTTTTCAATTATGAAAATGAATTCTTTTTCCTCATTACCAGTAATACCGGTAATGAGAAAATATGAGAATTTTGGAATCTTTTAGGGTCGATTGTGTAATCAGAAGTAGAGTTTTACTAAAAAGTTACTAAAATAAAAAAAAATGCGAAAACGGGTTGATTGATCGTTAGTAAAAAAATATTTACTTCTCGAAAGTATACCCGTAGTAAACTCATTTTACTCTGCGATATCCGATAGTAGATAAAACGAGAATCGATAGTTAAAAATGGCGAACTTTTCACAGCTGTTCTAAAAGTCATTTGACACATTGACACTTTGAAAGTTGCAGTATACGTCAATTAATTATTTAATATCTCACTATTTCAGTGATGAGAGTTCGCCCGATGATAATCACGTTGTTTAATATACATTATTACGCATAATTCGAAAAAATTTCACTACCAAAGTCACATAATACATAAAATAAAGCATATTTGTCACACCTATAGACATCTCCATGTATGCTTTGACAATAGTAAATTGGATATATTAACAACACGCAAAGGATTTTTACTACGGGCGTTAGTAAAAAGTTGACGCAAATAGTGACATAAATCTATATATATTAAAGATATCTATCTCTAGGTGACTCGGTGCGTCTATTTCATATGTATTATTTTGTGCATAATGCATAACTCAAGTATATAGCCGGCCGACCGGTTGCCACGCGATACGTTGTGAGGCTTCCTTTCATAGTTCAACAGCTCCGGCATTTCCTATGTAGTCAGTGTAAAGGTGTGATGATTTTGTATTACTTGAGCACTTATGTACTAAGCAAAGTGCTGGTGGTAAGAAACTAGGATAATCTTGGACGGCAGCTGTAGACGGATTTAAACTCACGACCTTCTTTGTCGAAGTCGATCGATCCAACCAATTGACTACACGATTCATCTCTAAGATAACAATATCAGACGGTCACACCTCAGTAATACAATAATGTGCAATAATTACAGGCACAGATAGCGTGATGTTTATTTTTAAAACTGATTTTGATTATGTCTCATTAAAATGACTAAAAAATGAGTTTCAATTTTATTTTTAGTTAGCGATGTTGCATTTGCAATCGCAATCGTTTATTTTTATTAATTTTGACATTCAGCCACTGTCTATATTTTTGTCATAATTTTTCTTTTCTAATTAAAATTGAATGAAAAATAAACTAAAGTGTGTTTTTAGGCATTTATATGAAAAACTCAATTGAAAAAATCCTTGCTTCAACTTACGGCGATGGTCTGGTTTTTAACCCGACATTAATGTATAATATTACCGTATACATCAATAATATTTTCGTAATACTCTTGCTTCGTTTAAGATGTATTCAATAAGTTATTTTGGGTTTAAAATAACATTGACATACACGTTAAAAACAATTCTTTCCAGGGTAATCTTGCCTCGGAGAACAAAAATGCTATGTACTTGTGCATTAACGCAATATAATATCCTGTTTAAAATATGCTCATTACTATAATTCTAAACACTCTTAAAATATTGCATTGGTGTACTGATTAATTAAGCTATTTTGTTATTGTTTTTCTTCATTCTGTTGGTACAGGTGTCAGGTAGTGAGGTAGGAAGCGGCCAACAGGCTTGCATGTAAATGAAATATAGTATTAATACTCGTACTTTCTGGTGTATTGGTTACTTTAAGGACTTTTGTATTGATGCAAGCTTAAAGGAATGTTGTTTTAAAAATAAACACTGAAAATGAAATGAAAAATTTATAATAATAATCCTTCGATTAAAACTCTCTCTGAAATGCTAGAACCACGTATCGTCATCACGCTTTAGTCTCTATTGCCAGTAATAAATTACACCCAAGTAGCGTTTCTATCAAATCTAATGGAGTTGTTAGTCTCATATATGTATGTATATACCAAAAAATATTTATAATTATTAGTTTATTAACGTTCATTTTAGTCTTTTAAAAAAGGGTTATTTAATGAGAAAAAACTCAATATTTACAGTTTCATAAATTATGTTTTCCAACTGGCAGGTATTTGAATATCTGTCATCAATTAGGTTAAGTCGATATTTATCCAAAATACAAACCTTTCGGCTAATAATAATACTAGAACCCGAAATTCATCATTCTAATACGAGATGTCAACGTGACGTGAGATGTCAAAATTTGCTTAACCTTGTGTAACCGCTATCAATGAAAAATTGATTTCAAAATGTCATGCGGCTCAATTTTGTGAAATTATCTCGAACACTAGTGTGTGTATTTGATAAAGACAATTTAAAACATTCGAGCCATATTGAAGATTATGTTTCGCGCCATTGCATATGCGTGACGCACAGCCAATCATTAACAAGTTAAATATTTACATATCCACATGCGCAGCGTCAGCCGATATTTGAGTGCATAATGTTAAAATAATTGTGACTCTCTTTAAATAAAGTCCATTAACCCTTTCTTCTTTACACTGGGGCATAGTGTTATGTTATACGTAATACTATCCCGTAAATTTTACGGTAAACCGGTGTAATATGATAGATATAAAATAAAATACATATCATTTAAATCATTTTAAGAATATGTCTGATTGGGTATTTTTCGGGTTAATTTGTTAAAAGTAAATTGTACTGTTGTTTTTGTACCTTTTTTTTTATTATATAAATATTATATCTTCAACATTGAATGATATGTTTTACTCAAACACCGGTCGTGGCAGTGCAGCGGCCATATTAATGATGAAATTATTCGCAGACATTCGTGTTAAACGAACGACTGATTTTCTAGAATCATCTTAATGAAAATTGTTTATTTCTGTAATCGGTAGCGTGTCTCTTGATAAGATACATCAATAATAAATTGAGATTACGGATATGGCATTAATCGAACACATGCCGAGTCGGGCACCATTCCAGGGCCACCAAAATACTTTATTCAAAATATATTACTTCGTTTATGTAAATGTCAACTGGTAGTAATATATAATATGTGTATTATTAATTCGTTATTAAGATAAATCTAAATTCATTCATTTGATGCTGAGAAGCGCATATATCACATTTATTTTTTACAGAATTGTATATATTATTTAATTTATATATTTATATCCCCAGAAAAGTTCTTGTCGTTTTTTAACGTGGAATTTTTATGACATCTATATGGTAAACAACTTGGATTATGGAATTCATTTTCTAAACCTGTGCAATCAATCAAACTTTGAACATCAATCCTGTAATTAGACGAGCCCTTTACTGATCTATCAATAAAGGGCTCGTCTCTGGTTCCGAACATTTACTTTATATTTACAAAATATTATGTCGACTATTCCGATTAAAAAAATAATTTCAATTACCTTAAAGATACGAATTTCCCACATATAGCTTTACAACTCAAAATTAATTTAGACCACCTATAAAATATTATTGTCTAAGGCATATCAAATTATAAACATAATCGTGGACTCCCATTAAAAGAGATATTCAAATTTGAATAAGGTGAAAGGACATGGAAGGGTGTATGTTGGGCAGTGGCGTAATTATGCCGATGCAATCTGTGTTAGATAGAGACCCAAGTTAGAGATCCAAAAAGTTCGCGCCCTACAATCCATTTGGTATTGATATTTGTGTCTTCCTCCCGCATTAATAGTAATCCATAGCAAGAAATAGAATTATAAAACTTATAAAATCGTTTCTAAAGGGATCAGAGGTGGGCGCGAGCCCCTTGTTAAATAAAGAAAAAACAATATTCGCAGATCAAATCAGTACCCGATTGCAATTTCCGTGGGTGGTTTAAATGTATTTCGGTTGCATAATTTATTATGCACCCGAATCTCTTTTGACTTAGCCGTTTTTTTGTTTATAGTCTAACAATGCTTAAGAACGCCGATGTTTGATATATTTTCAGATGTTTAACGCAATATTTTTGTGAACGATTATCCTTCATACTTCTAATGTGCACATTTTTTTCCTTTACCGCAATTGTGCACAGTTTTGAGGACAGTTCCTAATATTGTTTACATAATTTAAGTATATTGAGTAACATTTGAGTGTACTACTATATAAGAGGGATAAAACATCGGCCCCTTCCCCTTAAGCGAGCCCCTTATGGGCAGCCCATGGCCGCAAGGGTCTAGTTTTTTTATTATTTAATGTACCATGCAGTACTAATATTCGTATATCTTATACACAATATTTATTTAGGGAACCCTTTTTACCATTCTGCATTGGGGCTCAATTTTTGTAGTTACGCCACCTATGTTGGGCATCTCGTGAACAACAGAACAGACAACAGTAGTCCATATAATAGATTACCAGCACCGGATAGTTCACGTCGGTTGGATGACGGACAATCGTTAGATATAGAATCGAGAGAATCAAGAAGCCGAAAATCCACTCGATTGACAAAATCATCAAACTCAAGGGAAATAAGTGGCAGCGAATATTAGGAGGAGGACGACAGTCCACTACCACACCATCAAGCCTCTCGCCTCTCTCTCTTGTCACGAATCATTGAACAAAACCTTATTTGTGTCACCGAATTTCGAAATCCGCCGTAACACATTATAAACGAGTTATATATATCATTCGATTCGGAATTAATTTTTTTTATTTAAAAATGTATGTTTCATTTTAAAAACACGCATTGTTAGCTAACAATATTAAGTATAATGTTAAGGTGAACAAAGCCCGGTGTAACGCAACGTGACTCTCAAGGCCTGACATGTTTTTTTTAAAAATTATAGTGGAATAATTCAGATTATTACAATGATTAAGGTAAATACATAATAATTTTATTTTACACGAAAGTAGTTAACAAATTTTCTGAAAAAGTAATAACGTCTTTAAAGTGTTGCAGTTTTGCTTGATTTTCTCGAAATTATGAAAACGTGTTATTATAGCGTTGCTATTCCGAGAGATGCAAGTGCCCCCAGCCAGCGTGATTTTAATTGATTTAACCACATTGGCATCTCGCAGAGTTTCGTGTTATATCTGTGTGTCTCCAGACACCATTATCATTTTAGCACTCTTTATACTGCGGTCGGGGTTCAAAACATCTCGACGGAATCGAATTAAATGCGGCCCTGCAAACGGGCTGTGGAAGATAACTATGTTTATTTATTAGATTGGAAATGTTATATATATATTTTTTTAAACTAATCACAAGTGTAATGTTGACATTGAGTTCAGTATTCTTTTTGTTGGTAAGTGTATTATTTTATCGTGCATGTGTGCTATTATTTATAGATTTTCAATGTTTTTTGGTGCACCTGAAATGGTAAATATCTCGCGATGTTTTCGAATAGTAATAATATGCACTCGTCACGTAATCCACCAATAATGATGGGAATTTGTAATAATCTTATTTTATTTGAAAACATCGATGAAAATACAACAGCAAAATAATTTTAGTATTTATGTTATTATACAACTAACATTATCGATTACCAATTTCTTGATAAATTGCACATTTTTTCATCCGTAGTTAAAAAGTATGCAAGTACCTACCTACCCACTTATTATTGTGTTGATGAATGATGTTCCATATTCAGAATTATTGTGAAGGTTCGAATTCTCATTTTACTTAAAATTATTTCCTCAAATATTAAGTTGTATAATTTCCTTGCGATATATACGATGCGCGAAATTGCGGAGGGCTATTATTTATTTAGAATTATGGTACAATAATAATTTATTATTTATATTATTGTTCCTTAGGGCCATTTTTGCTTAAATAAATGAAATATAAATACATTTATCCCTTTTAATTACTTTTGCACATGTATCATAGGTACATAATATGTTCTTCTATTTCGCCCAGTCGTTTTGTATTTTGTTTTGGTCTCTTCAAACATCGTCAAAATTTTATTTCAAGTTCAGAAGGTGCAAAAACACAATCTAGGTACGTTAAAATAATAATTATTTTATTTTCTTATTTCAGATATTTCAAGTGCAATGATGGCGAATAAAAGAAAATCGTTTTGGAAAGTGATAAAATAAGTAAAAAAAAATAGTTATAATTAACTTTACAGAAAAGAGTTCGAAAGAATTTTGATTAATTTTTCGTTGTGTGAAATTTAAATCGATAAAATGGCCGATAAAAAATATAAAAATTCGAACGTGAACCCGGTTCAGGAGGAAAATGACATCGGGGAAAATAGAGTTTTAAATGTAAATAAAAGTGACTTACCTTTCACGAAACAGAATGAAAATCTAACCGATGTAAATATTAGTGATGAAAATAACAAAGATAACGGCAATTCGTTCTCTCATTCCGATACAGAAAATAGTAATAATTCTAAATCAACTTCAAATTTTAACTGTGATACGAAAACAGATGAAAGTTCAGCCGATTCCGATTTTAAAAGTTTCAATTGCAACGCCTCGAAAAGTGGTGGCGTTGCAAATGCCGAGGAGGACAAAGATGGCGTCGCGCGCGCGGAGTGTTCGAATCATGGTGTATTTCCTATAGATGTTACTGTGAGGGATTACAAATCCGATTCAGAGTTGATAGATAGTGATAACTGCACTCCTGACGACAGCGGGGAGAAGGAAGATGATGATGTGGCATCAAAATTGGGCTGTTCTGCTGATGCCGTCATATCGGGGACCAGGAGGCCGAGGCAAGCGAGGAAGAGCGCCCGCAGTAGGAGTTGGTGCGCCAGATCCGGGGATGACGGGCTATCTGTAGCTGATATACGATTACTCAGAGAGAGGTAAATGTTTTTTAGTTTACATTGATTCAGTTTCTGGTTCAGCCTTACTCTGTGGTGTCAGCAACTAAATTACTGGGAAATCTGATACTGTACTTATTTGTCTCATGAACCGGCGTGAAAAATTTGTTGGCTTCATTTGTAAGCTTTCTCGAGTCGAGCGTATTATTTTGTTTTCTTGCGGGTACCATTTTTGTGAAAGTGTACCGTATAGGTATGGTGTTTTTTTTTAAATCTTTGTCAACAAATTATCCAATATATATTTCAGATTTTTTACATTTATAAATTACCAACATATATATAATGATAATTGAACAATGACACGCATTTTGTAGCTTTAAATTAGGTTAAAGCATCATGTTTTGTATTATTAACGATCTTTCAGCTTAACACATTCTCAGACATGTATAAATATAATCATTTATGACGTTTATATTATTAAAATATTCGGTACAGTACTTGTTTGGGACATATATTTATTTGTTAATTACTTATTTATTCTTGAACGAAAATAATGTACTGTGCCTTCCTCTCCTCACCCGGCACGCCGCTGCCCAGTCGAACGGCGACCTTGAAGCGGTGCGGTAATTCGTGAATATTATTCAATTGAGACGTCGGGTCTATACAGTGTATTCTAAAGGACCCTAGACGATGATAGTGATAAATTTATAGTGCACTTTGAAGGTGTCTGAAGAACTGGATTGTGGTGAATGCAAACCTCCTTCCGTATATCCTGTTTTCTTCCGGCATCCATGCTTTTACGCTTTTACTAATATGTACATATCCAAATTTTAATTCACAGTAGATACAAACAATATAATGTTGTAAAATCCAGAATAAATTCTAATTATTCAATTTCTGAGAGTAATTTCATATTTGAAAAATGTATTATATGAAATTTTTTAATTTATGACATTGATTTGGTACTCGCCTAAATGACCTATAGGTTGTGACATGTTTCGGGAGGCCGGCAAGTAAGTTATATTATCCACAAGCGCTTAGATTATTAATTGAAATTATATACGTTCGAGGGCTGTCTGAAAAGTTTCCGACCTAACAAAGAAACAATACATTTTTTCTTCAAATTTATTTTTATTTTTCTACATAGTCTCCTTGTAAGTCTATACACTTCTCCCAGCGGTGCTTCCATCCCTTTAACCCGTCGTAATAGTCTTTCGTGGAGTCTTTCTCTGCAAAATAGTGTTCCCGTATGCAAGGAACACATTTTTGGCGCATCTTGAGAATTGGCCATCTTATTGACCCATCTTATTGACACCTTTCGCGTTCAAATTCCCACCCATCCTTTTTTCCTACTGCTTGACCAGTGTGAATAGTGACCTTGATGTCGGCAGACGTTAACGCGACGCGATACTTGTTCGGTTGCGACACCGCGATTGCACTAGCGGTGTGGAGTTAATCAATTCCGGTGCATTAGTACTGCATTGTGATCCTGTGATTTGTGCACAGTGATTATTGTGTGAGCCGCGGGTGAAGTGAGTGATATCGCTATCTTCATTTAGAAGCGGAGATCTGCCCGCCCGTGTGCTGTTTGTGTGATCTCGGCTGCGACTGCGGGAGTAACGGAGGCGTCATACACGAGGTAAGGCGAACAGTCCTTCAGATTTACGATTCTCCGAGATCCACTGGTATTTCAACTGGATTCCCTCCCATCATCGACCCTTATCCGTTATTTCAGGTCCCCTTCCTTTCTTCCTTCCTTCCTTTACCGCCCCCCCCCCCCACTTCTATGATTCCGATTTACGACCGGAATCGTTGTATTAAATCTGCGGGACGCGCGATCCGAAGATCGCGCAATTAGTTACGGTAGATCCTATCGGCGCGGGATCTACGGTCTGCTTTTACAATGAAGGTGCATACGTCTTCATTTCACGAAAATCTGTCCTCCGAGCGCAACATTTAAGCTTAGGGATCAAAAAAAATGCCTAAGGAGCTAGATGTTGGTGAGTAAGGAGGGTGCTCAAGCAGTTTTAATCGTAATTCGTAGATTTTCGCCTAGGCAACTGCTGAGGTATGAGGCGGCGCATTGTCTTTGTGAAACAAAATTTTTTTTTCTGCAAATGTGTCCGTTTTTCCGCAATTTCGGCCTTCAGAAGCCTGTCAAGTAATGATGCAATAGTATGCCCCTGTAATGGCTTTTCCTTTTTCAAGATAATCGATTAAGACAGAAAACAGTCGCCATTTCTCAGCCGAAAGAACAGCCTTTGCCTTTTTTGGAGCCAGTTCTCCCTTCGCGGTCCACTGTTTTGACTGTGTTTTTGTTTCTGGAGTATAATGGTGTATACAAGTTTCATCTACATTATTTACACAAGGCCAAATTTTGGACTTTTTGCGCTTAACTGCGCCAACAAGGCGTTGGAAATGTCATCGAACACATTTTAGTCTGGAGTGAGCAAACGCGGCAACCCAACGTTTTTTTCCAGCTTTCTTTTTGCCAGCTTTTCTCATGCCTAAATCTTGATTTAATATGTGACGCACGTTCTTTGGACATATTAATAGCCTCTGCTATCTCTCTAACCCTAATTTGAGGGTCGTCCAGCACTATTTGGTGAACTTGAGCGATGTTATCGTCAGTGGTTGCAGTTTTTGGCACTGGACCGCAGTTTGGCGGTGAGTACTTATCAAAGCATGTGCAAACATGTTCCCCAACTTTTGTTGACGAATGCTGCCATATTCATGTTGAGGTCGGAAAATTTTTCAGACAGCCCTCTTACATGTATTTTTATCTATCTCCATTTCATATAATAAATGTCTAGATTACCTGTATTTATTTTTATCTTATAAGTATGTAAATCTTTATTTTGAAACCTGAAAAATAACCAGTTCGAATACTTACATTTTTTAATCTAATTTTGTGTTTATTACTCATTATTTATGTGGTGTAGTATTGTTCCAATATATTATTTATTTCTTAGAGAATCTAGTGATAAAGACAAATATTTTGATTACAAACAAGTGTAACAAAAGGTGACAAACTGTTAAATTTACATATTTTACTAGGTAGATTCAATTCAATGAAGGAATTTTGCCGTGACTGGTTTTACAGTGGGGAGGGGGGACTCGAGGTAGCAAGGTTCAATCTGGTAGACCTTCCAGGTATTCTCAAGGTGATGCGTAGGAGCAATTCATTTCTGGAAGTGACTAGTTTATGCAAGAATTCAACGTCGTCTGTGTTTCTCGAAAAAGTCAGCGGAATACTTATTGTCTACGTGAGTGCAGTGGGAACGAAAATAATAGATATTTTCAAAATCTGTTTTGTACGCTTTTACTTAGGATTCCAAGCCTGAGATGCGTGCCCCAGGCCCCAGGCCCCAGGCCCCAGGACACTGCGGACAGTGATGTCTCCATGTACAATTCGGGACCATTAAATCAATATTATATCGGACAGTCCGCAATCGCGACAAATGTAAAATAGATGCCTTCGAAATGTATTGCTGGAAAAGGATGTGGTGCATCTAGCACAATACACAGATGCCTCAATCCTGCAACAAATCCAACCAGATCAAGCCTTATCTTCTTCCAATTCTTTGGCCACATTATGAGATTATTCTGGAAAGAAACCGAAGAAGAACTGGAAGAGAGCGGCAACGATGGATGGATACGGTGTATCTTACATGAGCCGAATCTCATCTGATTGAGGTCGCTACATGTCAATCTTGGTCTAGAATTACACCAAAATCCTCGGTCTCTGTTTTAAGATGTCATCGAAGAAAACACTATCGCAGTGTAAAATATTATATATTAATAATAATTTGTGTTTCAAGTGGATTCAGAACGATCTTACTATATCGAACAGGATTGAGATGTCACCGAAGTGACGCCAAATAAAGTGATGCGATAAGGACACGAGGCAGTTATTACAGTATTTAAAAATATAAAAACGGTGAATCATCAGCGGGACGCCAGACAGACGTGGGATAGATTTCAACAAACAAAAATAGTATTTTTTTTTTATTTTTATAAAATATGCTGTTACGCTGAAGTGGCGGGAAAAATATGAATGAATATTGTTTGTAATATTCTGCAGGCGGGAATTCATTCTCGATTCTGTCGCCGCTCTGTCCCTAGAGAGTACATATTACTTCTCACCTCGCCATCATCGCCAATTGAGAGAAGTGGAGATCGGCGAACCGCCCTTTTTTTTACGCCAATACGTTCCACTTACTTTTGAAACAGCTGTCGATGCACCTAATGGCTTAATAATTTAAACAAATATTTCATTTGTATTTGATTTTAAAAACTTTTTTTTTTAAGGATTCCTGATAAATTGCCTAATAAAAATTCTTATTATTTATATAAATCATTATTGATTTAAGAAATCGATTGTAAAAAATAATTTGCATTTTCTTATCTTAATGTATTTGACATTTGGGCACATTATCAATACGCGTGAATTTCAAAGATTATAAACATTTTATATGGCAATTAATATGCGGTGCTGTTAAAAAAATTAAATACAATATGGCCGGTATTTAAACAGTCTTTAATTGTAATGTAAAATATTTATCAACAGTGAAATTACTATTTTGAAGGTTTTTCTTGTAATTGTATAATTGTCCTTTGCAATCGATCAGATTTGCGATTTGTATATCACAGTATATACTATCATAGTTATATAGTTTCTAAAAGATGGCCAGTCGATATCACCGCCTTTTGACATTACACGGTCGGGAATTTTTTTTCGCAAAATTTCAAGTGTAGCTCCGGCTGTGTGTGAGGTGGCACCGTCCTGTTGAAACCACACGTGTTGCAGGCCCAATCGACCCGATTTTTCCAATATGTGACGATAGCGATCACCATTAATGGTTACAGCATTCCATTATTATTTAGATAAAATATTTTAATGACTTCAACACGCTGTTGAGGCGTTAGATACTCCATAATTAATTGTAATACGACTACCAAATGCGAACTGATAAATATCCGCTAAACCAAATGGCGGCCAAACATAATCGGCTTGGAACATAATATTCACCCTGTACTTGCCCGATAACCACGATAGTAAATTAAAAGTATAATATCTAAACGGATTAAGGAAAAAATATTGTATGTGTGTACAAGTACACGCAGTAAAAGTTTTACAACGAGAAGTCTTGATTTATAAACTCGTCTGGAAGGTTGCTGCGAGAGAAGTGCCGCGTTAGGGCCCGGCTCACTGGGCGGCTACGATGCTTTGTATTGTTGTCTGTCGTTAGTCGGCACAAGGCCTGTTTTTGAGGTTGATGTGAGCCCCGGTTTTGCACACAGGCATATGCAGGGTGCGTGCAATTGTGGAGGCGATAGACAAGTATTTTTTTGGCTTGTCTTCAAATGTATAGATTATTAAAACATTAATGTCGGGGTCCTCCGTACATAGTTTTATTTTATTTTTAATTTAATTCGCGTGGCTTTGTTTTTACATTATTTAGAAAAACAGTATGTAAAAATTGTAATTATTTTTAATTTTAATAAAGTATTTTTATTTATTATCTTTGTTTTATTAACCACTAAAGTAATAATAAGGGCAGTTTCAACACAATTGACCTTTTTTAGATTTTTACAAAGACATCGCTCAGAAAATAGTAGGTTAAATGATTACATTTGCGATTGATAAATTCAAATAGCAGCGCACATGAAAGCTCGGGAAACAAGTTTATTTCAGCAGCTTGTCTCGAATGCGAGAAAACCATCAATTTTAATGTCTTACTTCCCAATTTAATTGACATTTTAACCATTTCACCTTGAAATGATAAAAAATTATAATAAAGTACCTAAAAAATTTGAAACTGGAAAAGTTAAAAAAATGCCCACAAGCATAGATGCCGGAAGAATGTCAGGAGTTTGGCACTCACCACAATCTGGATTCTGGCGGCATCTCCAAGGACGTGGACTGTATACTGTTAAAACTCACGATTTCCGTCAATGGTTCCCACAAAGATTGTAAACTGTTCCGTACACGTTATAACCGCACTGGCTCCAGGTCGCCGATCGTGGCCGGGTGGTGAGAGGAAGGGGGGGAAGGCACAGTGCATTATTTTCGTTCAATAATTAATATATTTATACACCAAATAAATATATGTCCCAAATAAGCATGGTCACTTGTTACTTATGCGCGTATCCATTTAAATACATACTTTATAAAAAAGTTCAATACCAATTGCCGGAATATTAAAAAATGAAATGCATTCATCGTCAAACGGATGAAGCGCCCTCTGATTAACAAAATTCGGTCAATTTGGAAAATGTTTGAAGGTGGATCGGAGGACATTATATTTCAATTGAAAAGGGAAAATGTCTCCTTTTGTATACCGAGCTGTATTGCCGTACCTCATTCTTGGGTACTGTACGAATAATATTAGAATTATTAACCGGAGTGGATATCGGTAATATTATCATAAACAGTTGTTTACCTTCGAGACGTTTCGATCTGATTGATGATGATTTGATCTGCACTATCTTAATGGATTTCTATCTAAACAGATTTATATATTTTTATTTCTACATCGAACTTATTGCTGTTTTAATTAATTTGTTCTTATTCTTCAATGGACGTTGGCTATCATCACTTTGTGCAGCTCTACAGTAGACTGGCCAAACCATTGTCTCAGGTTTTTCAGCCATGATGATCTACTTCTTCCTTTCCCTGCATTATGAGGTGCATGATCTCCTACTTATCTGGATGTCTCATTACATGATGTGATATTCAAGTTTTCAGAATTTTATTCATCCGAACCATAACATGTTCATTGGTAACTCTGTCCATCCAGCTTATTTAGAGCATTCATCTGTAGATCCACATCTCAAATGCTTCAAGTCGCCTTATCGTCTCTTCGGTGAGTGTCCATGGTTCAATTCCATAAAATAATATATTTCGTTTCAGTTGTACTCGGTTCTAACCCAAAAGTCTCGCAATGTGTTCACAATTTAGTTCAGCAAAAGCTACTAATTAAATGTATTAATTATAATGATACGCATATAAAATCAATTTTATCGAAAAACATTGTGTTGCCTTGCCGGGATTCGAACCTGGATCTCTTTTCCAATCCGGGGAAGGTGCATTACCAATACACATGCAATACAATACACATCTTTCATTTAATTAGTATTTAAAATATCACAGACCGGTCTGTTCTGAATAACTTCACAATAAGAATGTGTTCTCCTCAACGCTATTAAATTAAATTATTTAAATTGTCAATTTTTAATATTATATGTAATTATTATTTTATAGACTAGCATCTGCATATAAAAATGTTTGGCTCTAGCACGGCACGGTCATATCAAAGTATATTTTTATTAGTTAGATTTATTGAAAGGATGTAATTTTTAATGTTATTAATTTGCATTCAATTCGATGAAAAAAGATGAACGGCGTTATAATAGTTTTCCGTGACCCATTGTCGCTTCCGTGAACAAGTTTTGGATGTGTGAGAATATTATGGATGTCTCGGAAACAAGGTTAACATTAAAATTAATAATGTTAATGTGTACAATAATAAGGATTGAAGCATAAATAATAATAGTATATTGTTATAAACTTTTGTTGTTTACGCTTTTTTAAACTTCGATAGGTGGTAGGCTCGGTGTAAAGTTTGGTGCATTCTATTTGTGTGGATTTAAAAACGGCAAACAATAGCGAAACTGTCTCTGGTGAGATACGGTTTACTGTTCGATCGGATATATTTACGGCGGTGATATATAAACATTTTATATTGCATTTTTTCGGATTATCCGTTGTGATAAAGTTTCGGAGGCTGGCCTGCGTAGAGTTTTCTCTTAGGCGGAGGCATGCGTAGAGTTTTAGAAGTTTCAACACGACAAGGAGAGCGACCATCGGCGTCTAACAGCGCAGTGTCACAAAGAATGCTGTTTTTTAGATTTGCATGGATTGAATGAGAAAACCCAGGACTAGCTATTGAAGTGTACATACGGCAATAAAAATAATAAATAAAATAAAATTATCCGGAATATACGTCACATTAATATTTTTACTATTTTCAAAGTAAGCTAAAAGGTTGTGCTGTGAGAATCGGACTAGCTTACCGGTCTTCTGGAGTGAGGATCACCAGGCGAGTATTTTAATAAACACGCCAATTCATATTAGCGTTGTCAAAGTATCGAAACTAGCAAAAGTATTGATACCTACCAAAAGTTTTGTAACCCCTATCTAAGGTACCCAATTCACCGCGTCGGATTAGTTTCGCCGCTGCTCGAAGAAGATGAACTGTCGTGAACTCCGCGGGTCCTCGCGTGGGTCCACAGGCTCAGGAGTCTCGGGCGGACAGGATCGGTGGGCGTTATTTTCTGCAAGTCCTTTCCTTCTTCGCATTTTTGTGCTCATCTTTCTATCAGTCATCCAGTCCGCATCACATCAAATATCTCTTTCAGGAAAGGTTCCTAGCTTCCTAGCTAAATGCTTTAAAGGTATGAAGCATTCTTTCGGACTCCATATGAGCGTTTAGAAGAAGTATATTTGGTGTCAAAAATGACAACGAGGTATGGCGTATACGCTACAACCACGGGTTAGATGCAGAATTTGGTGAACCCAACATTGTCCAAGTTATCAAGATAGCACGACTGAAGTGGGCTGGTCACATTCAACAAATGACCATCGAATAAAATCGCGAACTGGAAAAGGACAGCGGAGGACACATCGGAGTGGTGAAACTTACTTGAGGAGGACGGGCTCACACTGGGCTGGTCATGATGATGGTGATGGTGATGATTTATCCCGAGTCAGCTGTTATTGTTATTGTATTATTATACTATTATTATATTATGCTGAATACATTTTGGTATTCCGACTTCGTAATTTTCTGGTGACTAGGTATATTATTAAATCCGTTCGATATACTAGATAATATACCAGAAGTGGTGCTAAATTGTCATCCATTGGCATATTTACTAAAGGGTCGGTGTGACGCCGGGTTGACCCCCAACAGAAGTGAGAGTTATGGGGTGCCGTTAAAAAAAGCTCATCTCAGCTGTAATTTTAATAATTACTGTAACATGAGCTAAGAATAATGAGAGCTAAGATTCGGAAATTGGAATATTTTGCCCACGTGAAGCGAAACTCGAGAGATGTGTGTAAAACAATACTCTCTCCACCTTATTATCAATGCAAGATTGAATCACAAAAAAGAGGGTAGGACGTTGTAGCTGCGGAATTTGAGAGTCTGAAAGAATGGTTCAACATATACATCGTTTTTTTTTTTTTAAATTAAGGATGGGGGCGCCTAGAAAACTTTCGCCCAAGGCACCACAAAGGCTAGGGCCGGCACTGTACATATATATTATGTATAACCTCGATGTGTTTTTATATTTCGGCGCTCACGCAATCTAGTTTATGTCATATACTTCACGTTCATATTCTTCATGTTATATATATTTACAATACATAATATAATATTTGTATCACCCTTGACCACAATAGATAGAAATATAGTTATACATGTAAACAAGGTCGTCAAAATAAGTGCAGAATATACCTACACGATATATCATGCTGTCGCATTCCTGCACCGCTCACCACCGCTTGCAGATTATTGTGAACTCATCCGCGACTCTTCGATGACACTGTGGAGAGTTTCATTGCAAACAATATCCGATTTCAAAATCTGAACAAATAACGGATTGACGAAAAATTATTGTGAATTCATCCGCGACTCTTCGATGACATCGTGAAGCTTTCTTGCAAATATCCGATTTCTAAATCTCGACCGAGTATATTAATAAAAATATACTTTTACAAATATAGAATTACACCTAACCGAATGTAAAGTAGCTTACTTATATTGAACAATTAATATTATGTCATATTATTGTTACCTACGTAGTCCACGATATTTAATGGCTGGATACGACGGACGACGGATACCTGACTAAATTACGAGTCGAAAATGTTGAATGTGGAATATGTGCCTGATTTCAACCATGTCAGAAATAATAAGCGTTTAAAATAAAAAAAAGCGAAATTATGCGATTATTTCGATAAATTGAAATATTTTATTGATTCCAAGTCGTATATTGAATACAAAAAAATTAAACGACATCGAATTTCGAATGGCTAGACTATTTTTTGATTTAGGGCCTGAAGCAAAGATATGGATTAATAATGGATAAGTTTCGTAAATATTTAAGCTTAACACAATTTAAAATATATATATATTTGTGCAGAATTTGCACATATTCCTTGAACATTTTCGACTCATAATTTAGTCTGGTATATTCACCCATAAAATATTTTGCACTAGGTCTGTATTTATCTTATAATAATTACAAGTGCAGAATTATAATATTCGAGAAGCCAATTAAAAAATATTTATTCCCGTTCTATGTCAAAATAATATAGTATCATAAATTTTTCTAATAACTTGGACATTTTCAACAATAAATTGCTTCCACAACAAATTAAACTACGCCAACTTTTTAATAACTATTAACATGCATTGTATATACATGCGTGTACGCGTGCGTATATATAAATTTGAGTATAGGAGTATGTATAAGTATATACTTTTTAATGTAATAAGCAAATTATATATTTTTACTTCATCTCTTTTCCATCCCCTCCCCACAGTGTAAAAACACTTTTTTGTTTATCTTTTTATTATTATGTACTATTTTTTAGTTTACTAATTTGTATAATATTTTTATTTTATCCAGCTAAGAACAAACTTAGGCGGTCTTATTTTTATATTATGTATTATGTCATAAGTTAGTATATATTTGTACTGTTTGTTTCTCAAAAATAAATAAATTCCAAATAAAATAGACCCAGGAAGTCCACCGACAGGTTTAGGAGAGGACTGAGGAGAAAGGAATGAAAAGACACTGGTTAATCAGACAAGGTACTTAGTGAAAGTTAAAGTTTATTCACAAAAGATTTGATAAAATAATGTGTCGCGGAGCCGAGGGATCGTCGTTCACGTCCGCACTCAAAGATAAGTGTCTTCATCCTCCTTTGCGCGCACATACCTGTTCAGGCAAACCGGAGCGTGTATATAATAAAACTGGCAGGTATTCCCGAGGTATGCTGGCGACCTGACAAAAATGGATAATTCATATTTTCTTCCTATGGGTAAGTGCTAACTTCAGGCAAAGCTGAGCGCATGTGTTACTCCGGGGCGCAGGTCTCGAATGTTCCGTCCACCGCGAAGGGAAAGGTCTCGCGAGCGCAGCAGCGTAATTGTGGAAGATTTTATTGAATTGTTTAAACGTTGAGTCAAGCATTCTTAAATAATGACAGTAATCTCGAGGCTCTACATTTAATGTCTTTATCAAATTGATGTGACTGTATTGACTTATTTTTAACAACCATTCTTACACTGCTTTTGTTGCGGTTTTCTTTCTTTCTTTCGTAGAATGACGAGAAGACCTACTAACGCTGCCGCACCGTCGTAGTTTAGCTGTACCGACGCCACGGTCGACTGAGACATTGTCACAGGTTGGCCGCTACGTGTATGGCCAGAGTTGAGCTTCGGTTAACTTGTCGTGTTTACCTGAACAGGTATACCGTGGCGCGTATGGCCGTCTTCACAGATGTCGCCCGCTACAGGCATACTCATCGAGTTTATGATGTATTTACAACAATAATTAATATGTCTTGTCTTCGTAGATTACTGAGGACCCAGTCGCATCCGCAGGCGGGCGCCATCCGCGGCTTCACCTCCGCGCAGAAGATGACGCTGGTTTCCCTGGCGCTCGTGGACTTCATGAGCTTCTGCTCTATGTCCATCATGGCGCCCTTCTTCCCGCGCGAGGCCAGCGAGAAGGGCATGACGGACGCCGTGTCCGGGTTCGTGTTCAGCTTCTACGCGCTCGTCATGTTTATCACATCGCCGTTCTTCGGGAAGATCGTGAGTTCGTCTTACTTTCCTTATCGCTCATTTAATTACGACTTCAGACTGAGAATAGCAAAGTATTTTTCAAGTTATCTTGATTCGAAACTCGTTTCTAGACTTGCGTAAAAGGCAGTACAGAGTTGAGCGCGGCGCGAGCTGCCTCATATTTTGTCTGTTGCGTTATTTTGTACGCAGAGCAGAATGGCCAACTGATAAACGACCTTTACTGCCACTCTGACACGAGAGAGCAGTCTCTACTCTAAATAATTCTTCAGAATTCGAAACAAAAAATGATAGGTATTTACAAAATATATACATATAAAAAAAACATTGTCTAAGGGTCATTCCATATGAAATGGTCCAACACTGATTGCTTGCCCATTTTTAAATATTCTCCTATTTTTTTTGCAATCACCTTATAATTAATTATTTTAATTTTATTGTTTTTGGTTTTTGCGTGGCGGCCATATTTGTTTTACGGGGCGTAGCATATTTTGCAATGTAAAGGGTTTGCGGATACACAAATATCTCAGCTCCCATTTGTCCTATTAACATGGGGTTAAATGCAATTTGTTCAGAAAGAAAGTGGTTACAATATTGCTTTTACTCATTTTCACCTAGATTTGAAATTTCAGCCTTAATTCTTAGCTTTCATTTTAAAAGAGTCCTATCTTCACGTAGATGTTTTTGCAGGAAGTCTACGTGTCAAAAGTTTTTTTATAAAGAGGTGGGAACTAGTTGTGCTCACACACCATATTTGAATCCTGAGATCACTTTTATTCTAAAAAATTTCAAAGTTTGGAAATTTACAAAAACTGCACTTTTCAAGGCTAAATATCTTTGGTCTGATCAGATGTATAAATCTGAAATTTCAGCCCAAAACTATACTATGTGATGATATACACCAAAAATTTGTATTTTGAGATTTGATTGCGAGCAAAAATTGTTTTATGCATAGGTACTAGTTAGCACCTTATATGCTTTTGTATCTTTAAAACACCCATTCTGCTGTACATGTACCAAATATTCATTGGTTTAATACGAATTTATATCACACGAGGCGCGTTTTTTTAAGTAAATACTGAAATTTTTTAAAAAGAAACAACATCATTTTTACAACTCTTCATTTTCTTCGGACACCTTAAACTATTTCTCAACATAGTCGCCACCATTATTAAGGCGCTTGTCATAACGGGGGCCCAATTTTTGTATACCTTCGACATAGAACGACGTCGCCTGGGATGAAAACCACGATGGACGGGGTCTTTGAGTTTATCGTGGTTTCAAACGTTTATGGTTCAAAACGCTTGCCACCAAGGACGGCTTCAGATGAAGGGAAATATGGAAATCACTTTTGGTGATGAATGTCATCTGGTTTCATGTTCCGTGCATTCAAGAAACGAATCACGAACCGTACCTCACAGTCGGCGGGCTGATCTATTATATTGAACATTTCAACCGCTCACTGCGAGATGATCACACTATGTGAATGTCTCTAACGTTGCATGTGGTGAGTCAAAAGATGATGGAAACGGTACTTACTTAAAAAACGCTTCTCGTAACCATTGACTTGTGAAGTTTTTTTTTTACATTTTGTGCTCGAAATATCTCTGCTTGCTATTGCAAACACAAAATGAACAAAACCCTGCTCGTTCCGCACTGTCTTTTGCGCGAGTTTTGTAATTAGTTTGTGTTCAGTGCGCGCACCCCTACAGCACAAAAAAAAACGCGCGACTACCTATCTAAATTTGAAAGGTGATTTTCACCTTCAAATACGTTACAACTTTGTAATAATTTTTACAAGAATTTTAAAAATTTTGTGTAAAGCCTACGCAGATTAAATAATATAATATATTTTTAAATAATGTTCAGAAATTTAATTAATTACCTACGTTGCCGGTAAGAAATTGTACAGTACACGATTGTTTATTTTAATTATCATTGCAGCCTTTTTCTGTTGATTTATTTGATGTATTAAATTAATTTTAACGGCAATAATTATTAGATAAGAGTTCAATGTGAGGTGTCAGGTCGAGGTGGTGAATCAGCGAATCGCTATGCAAATATGTACATATTATTATTTATTGCTGGAACGCTCTGGAAACGATTATGTGATCCGTGACTAGTACGTTAGTGTTGTCGGCAATATGTACTTCATTTTTGTGAGATCTAAAATTGTGCGCCGTGAATCAGATTAAATAATTACAATTTTTAACAATTTATTTTTTCACAAAATTTGAATATATCGTTTAGACTTTAGAGACGATGTCCAGAAACATCTGTCTGTATGGTACAAAAGGGCGTTGAGAGAATGCACAATCCTTCTCTTCATCATTTGGGATTAATGATATTTTTTTTAAATACCAAAATTTGAGCGCGGCCATTCTCTTCTTGGGCTGCTAATATTAATATTTTATATATTAGGAAGTCAGCGCGGTAATTTTTTTCATTTACTTATATTAGTATTTAATACCTTATTTTTTTGAATTATATAAGAAGATATAACGTCAAACAATTATTCTCAACGTTTGAATATATTCGTGGTCAAAATTTTTGTGGTGTTATGGAAGAAGATTCAATTCAGAAAAAGCGATACCTGCTGTGACAACGTTCTGACACGAGTTTTAAACACTAATTATAATAATACAATTAAATTATGTTCAATTCATATTTTATTATTATTATTATTAAATAAAAGTAAATGTCACTGCAAAAATGCAAAAAAAAAGAACTGCCACCGGGACTTGAACTCGGAATCTTTTTATTGCCGGCATACTGCTCGGCCATCGGAGCTATATCATTTACATGCCCGCGGCACAAGCTAGGCATATTGCGGTATTTTTTAAATTACATATTTTCTTAATAACATTGAATGCAAAATAAATTTACAAATTTTATTAAAATTAATTTTAATTACTTACCAGATATTTTGACTTTATTAATTAAGATATAAAATAATACAAAAAAAATATATTGGAGGTGATAATGATCAATATTGGATGGTTATTTTTTGCAGTTGCCTACTGTGGGTGCCAAGTTTCTGTTATTGTCTGGTATGTTCCTCGCCGGATCCTGTAACCTGCTTTTTGGGTGAGTACCATGCAGTATGCACACCTGCCGTACCTCTACTGTAATATATTGGTGTAACACATCTAGTACATCATATTAAAAATACGAGTCGAAAATGTTGCATGGATCTAATCTCGATCATGTCAGAGATATAAGGATTTTGATAAAGTCGTAGTTGTGCTATTATTCGGATTAATGAATTTTTTATAATTGAATACAAAGAATAAAAAGTTGTCGACTGCCAGACTGATTTTTGGTTTAGACGATTTATCTCAAAGAACGTAGACTTAAATGATTTTGTAAATATCTCATACAATAATATTTTTTGTAATGGTACAGAGTTTGTACATACTCCTTGATGATTTTCAACTTATAATTTATCCAAGACTAGGTTCTTTTTAAAACACAGCTGGAAGGGGGGACCTACCTTTACCCGGGATCAGTTTAGAAGCCAGGACTCCTTTGTCGGTCCCACTCATCAAAGCTATGAAATTTAATGGGATTTTTAGCAATTTCCCAAAAGTTAAAAGATTTAGACCTTCCAGCGTCTCTTAAGTGCTGTCTTTATTTGCTGACTTAAGTTTCCCTTAGGTGCTGACTAGGTCTGTTACACCTGTATACGTTAATCTCTTGTATAAACAGTAAAAATAATTTAAATGAACATTCTAGCGTACTGGAGTACATATACGATTACAACACCTTCACCACCTTTTGTTTCCTGATTCGTGGGCTGGAGGCAGTTGGGGCGAGCGCCTACTCCACAGCCAGCTATGTGTTTGTAGTGAACACCTTTCCGAACAACATTGGCACCGTGCTCGGTATCCTGGAGACCTTCATCGGGCTCGGGATGTCCGTAGGTCCAGCCATCGGCGGGCTGCTCTATTCCGTAAGTTATCTTTTATGATAAATTATGGTGACAAGTATTTTAAGAACATATTTTCAGTTATAACTGCTGACATTGTCATATTCAAAATGGTAAATTTTATTTGCTTACTCTTTGATGGAGAGAGCTTTAATACAGGGTGGGGCACGAATGTTGCTACAAAATCATTTATTTCTTTATTGTTTTAAAAGAAGAATTCTATTAAATTTTTAACATAGGAATTGGTTTTTAAAAATAATTTGTTTTAAATGTCCTCCACCTTTGTTAATCCAAAACCTGCATCTGACCAAAACGTTCATTGCTGCTGTTAATGTTGCCCGGGGTATTGCTTCAATGCCCTTATGGATTATTTTAACTCGTTTTTATTGCGTGGCTTAGTTTTATACACCTCTCGGTTACAATATTGTGAGATTATTTTTTCACCAAATTTTTCACGCCGTGTTGCCATTACAGGTCTTGTTATGTGACAACTGGCTCCATCTTGTTGAAACCATATATTTTTTGGAAAGGTATTCGTCTTCGGCGCATTTCTGGGGAAAAAAATGTTCCAGCATGTTTAGATATCGCTCTCTATTCACTGTAACATTTGCATCGTTTTCTTCAAAAAAGTAAGGGCCGACAATACAGTTGGCAGATACTGCACACCACACGGTCACACGTTCTGCATGCAACCTCACTGGGTGGATGTTTGGAGGATTTTCATTGGTCCATATACGACAATTTTGCTTGTTTACATTTCCGTTTAAATCAAAGTGCGCCTCGTCAGACATAAATAAGCAATTTATGAAATTTACATGGCTCTCAACAAAACGAAACATCTTTTGGCAGAACTCTAGTTGAATTGGTGGATCTTCTGGATTCAAGTAGCTTGTAATTTGAATTTTATATGGAAACAAATTCAAATCTTTGTGCAAAATACCCCTTCGACTGACAACTGTGTTCAACGCTAATTGTCTTATTGAAATGCTAGGATTGTTATCAATAGCTGCGCCCACTGCGGCGATGATATTTAATATTCGAACTGTTAGATTTTGATGGTAGAGTGTCCTCTGGACAGCGCCATGTGTATTGAACCTTTTTACAATTCGCATAATGGTTTACCGACTGGGCGCATCCCGATTTGTTTGAGTCCTAAATGCTCTCTGTTCCAAAATTGGAGACTTTAGTTCATAATACAGTTGCACCACTCGTATTCTATCTGCGACTTTAATCCTGTTCATTTAAAAAATATTATATACTGCCTTTTATTCTGAAAAAAAGAAATTAAAAATAACAAAAATATTCATATTTGTTTTTGTACCATCATTCGTGCTCCACCCTGTATCATAATACTCCATTTATTTTTTTATCTACGTTTTATTACAAAATTAACATTTTGATAAACAAATTTACATATTAAAGTGCATGTCTTCTTTATTTGAAAATGAGTGTGTACTGTGTCAGTCAGTTCTAGATAATTTATGTGAATTCAAGTTGTACATTTTATTGCAATGTTAACATAGTCAATCATTTTCTAGAGATTTGTTTAAGAAAGAGCGTAAATATTTAATTAAAGTCTACACAAAAGTAATTAAATCAACACCATGTTACAAGTGAAAAGGCCCGTTATTATTGTCATTAGTTTGGTATTATGTTAATAGTTGAAGCATTATTGAAGTGTTAATAGTTGTTTGTTAATACATGTTCAATCGAAATAAAACAGATTGGTTTTGACACGTTGTTGTGTTTAGGAAGATAGGGGGCTTTGGACTTCCATTTTACGTGCTGGGCATAGCCATGGTCATCACCATGCCCATTAACTGGATACTGCTCCCTAATCAGGAAGGTGAGCTGATAACATTATTAAACTTCTATTCCTATATTTTTGTATATATATTATGTATGTTATTTAACTAAATCTAGTTTTACTCTTTTTAACCTTATAGATTGAACATTAATTTTTTTAGTCTAACTTTTACCGTGTTTTATATGTTATGTATTACTATACCGGAAAATCACTGTCTGGGAAGGCACAGGGCACCGAATCACATGTTCTTACTTTGCTGTAATATTTTATCCTTATTTTTATAACAATATAAAATAACACACTAGTATGAATCAAAACAATATATTATCATCTTAGCATTTCGTTGATGATTGTAGATCAATTAAATAGATTTTTTTAAATAAATATTTGTAATAATTGATGTGAAAATATTATTAACTTGTTGGTTTTTTTGAGATGAGGGTCGTATCTCCGACCACTTGATCACAAATTGGGTGTCTTACCACTAGACTAACTAATATTCATAGATTGTGTTACTATTAAAAAATTTTTTAAAGAGGACTGTTGGAAGGTTGGGGGGGACCCACCCTTTCTCGGAACCGGTTTAGAAGTTAGGGCTCCCTAGTCAGTCCCAATCATCAAAGCTAATAAAAAAACATTACTTTAATTTAATAAAATGTTTAACAAAGTTTATGCAGTAAACAAAAAAAATAATAAAACAATTAATGTGATTATTAGCAATTTTCGCAAAAGTTAAAACATAGACCTTCCAGTGTCCCTTAAGTGCTGTCCATATAAAACTTATATACATAAATCCATACAATGCATAGTTATATTAGATCGTAGAAATAAGGAAAAAAAAATTATATAAGACCAAAGAAAAGAGAAAAATATACATAGTAATATAGATGTCATAAAAAAAGATCTAGTATAAAACAGAGGTACATATATATGAGTCATCATAGATGGAAAATTGACATTCACTATAAATATTCAAATTTTGGGATTGCCATTGCATATTCCATAGTCCTCGAGTACAGCTGCGTTAGTATGCTTCTAGTAATGTGAGACTCATAATAGAAATTGTTTTAAAATGAGAAAACTGTTGTATTTTAATCGGTGAATGCATTTCTATTCAGATTATACAGTATCGAGTAAGAGTGTCTCTTTGCTGGAGCTGGTGAAGGTGCCCGCCGTAGTGATCACGGGGCTGGTGATCGTAGTGGTCTCCAACACTTGGGCCTTCTTGGATCCCACGCTGGAACCGCACTTGAGGCAATTTGACCTCAACGCCGAGCAGGTGGGGCTCATCTTCCTGCTGTTCTCGGGACTCTATGGGATCTTCAGTCCTGTGTGGGGATACCTGGCCGATAGGTGAATGGACCGACAGTTCATTGAGATTAATTAATCACTATTAATTTTTGAAGGAAAAAAAACATATGCATCTTTTTATTCAATAAATTATTTATTTAAGATAGGCAGTGTAACTGAAATGTTAAAAATCAATTACATCATGTAATGCCTAGCAAATTGATGACAAATTTTCAAACTTATATGTTGTTGCTATTTCAAATCAATACATCTATTATTCAATTTTTTAAAAACCTATAACCTTTTACCTATACCTTTGAGTAATATACGCTAGGAGAAGTCAGAATTTTTTAAATTTAATTTGTGTTTTTCAACATGCGTCTCAAAGGTTTCTAGTTTCAATGTGTAGTTCATTCCTGAATGATTAAAGTGATGCAAATTGAATACCTGACTCAATAAATAAATGTTGTAGGTTGCTAACTGTAAAACATAAACAAATGAATAAATATTTCCTAGCAAAGAAATGCACGTAACATTTAAACGGGCCATTATTTGAAAATAAAGTGGAATTTAACATGTTAAAATAAAATAATTACATTTGGTCACGAATAATTTTTTCATATTTTTATTGTTGATAGAATGTACACGTGTGTAAAGACAGTCAAAATAAATCCTTATAATGATATAGACAATACAATAATATTACCTTCCAGGATAGACCGCCATTGGTGCATGATGGTGTGGGGGCTGCTGTTCTGTAGTGTGGGGCTGCTCCTGCTCGGACCTTCTCCATTGTTACCATTCTTAGAAAGGTAATTCTTCAATATAGTAAAATTGTGTTTTCATCTAAATGCTGCCTAATTTAAATGTGAACTAATCATAAACGTTACGATAGGAAGAACTTATTTACTTGTTCATTAATACAATAGTCCGAGGAATTTTCAGGTGTCTCTGTTTACTATACGCCACACAAACTCAATACAGGAATTAAAGTCAATCATAAAAGTTACAAAGACTATTATGTTTAAATGACACTTCGCACAATGTTGTTTCCTGGATCTGCTATGCAAGCGGGAACTCCAAACCTGATAGTAAACTGTATGTAGACAGAGGAATGCTGGGATGCAATGATCGTCAACTCCTTTTCTGAACCCTACGTGCCTGTCTCTCTCGCCTCTTGGTACAGGGCGCCATCACAGTTTTTGCAGAGCTGCCTTGATTTTACGGTCATTTTAATATGGCAAATGTTATGTTTTTCAGTTCCGTGTGGCTGAACTTGGTGGGGTTGTCTATAATAGGCATATCAGTGGCGCTTACCCTCCTGCCGACTTTCCAGGGCGTGTTAACCAGCTCCATGTAATACATTTATTGAAATTCTTCAATGTATTTATTTTAAATCAGTTTAGTTTGAATAAAAAATGTAATAATGACCAAATGTGACATATAATAAAGGAAAATAAAAAAGTTATCTATGAAGGGGCGTCATAAGGTTTTAGTAACTAACTGTTCTAAATATATTCCAAAAAATTTTTGAAGACTAAAATATATAAAAATTTGTTGAGTGGAATCAAAGCGAGAGTAAACAACTCTCAAAACGATTCCGGGATATGGTGGGATCCTTTGGGGTTTCCTTCATCAGTTTACTTTTTAGCATTCTCCAGATTTAAGATAACGTACAGTTTAAAAATAATCAAAGAGAATTTGTTTGTTTACCTGTGGATCATAATAAATTTATATGTAATCTCTTGAAATAAGCTTTAAAATTTATTTAAGAAGGTAACATTCCTAAAATCAGCTTATGTGTAAATATTTAATGATAAGTTTTTATTTTAATCTTAGAATTGTTTTTTTAAATCATTCCTGTTGAGCTATCACATAATAATAAGGACTCAGAAATGTGTCATGTAACTCTGCAGTATTTTAACATTTCAATTATTCAATTCAACTTTTTTATTAAATTTAAAAAAAAAGGAAAAAAATTTTTGTTAAACATTTTCATGTGGTATTTTATTGAGGTGTTGAGCTGAGATGAATCCCTAATGTACAATAGAGCTTTCAGTCAAGTATCACCAATGTGATGATCAATATGATACATACATATTTCCAGAGAGGAAGGCGGATGCAGCGACAGTCTGGGAACGTACAGCGTGGTGGCGGGAGTGTGGAGCTGCATGTACTCCCTGGGAGAGGTCATCGGCCCCTCACTCGGAGGAGTTCTGCTCAAGAACTTTGGCTTTCCCATCTGCTCCACCGTTATGGCTGCCCTCACCTTTATTCTGGTAACATCACATCGCAACTCTCTCTCACCTTAAATTAGCCGTGGATATTTAATAAATTTCTTGAATGTTCTTCATATAGTCTTTGTGCACACTAATATCACTGTCATTCAATAATGACTTGCATTTAAAAAAAACGATAATCATATTTTATGGATTCATTAATGTATAAAATGTACTTCAACTATAAATAAATAAAATTTTTTTGCTACAAAATATGAAATCATCTTGATATTTTGAGAAAAATCATCAATGTCTGGTTGTGTGATCAGTAGTAACTTTTTACTAACGCCCGTAGTAAAAACCATTTGCAGGTTGTTGATACATCAAATTTACTACTGTCAAAAATGGTCGGACAATCTTGCCTCTCAGTGTGGCAAGGCAAATAATCATGAAATATGCTATATCTTATGCTCTATTCGCTCCAGCGTTCGAAACCAGTCACTTTGGTGGCAAAATTTTTTAGATTATGTGCTAATGTATATTAAACAACGAGATCATCATCGAATGAACTCTCATCACTAAAATAGCGGAATATTGAATGATTATTTGTCATATACTGCATCTATCAAAGTATCAATGTGACGGATGACTTTTGAAACAGCTGTGAGTATGCCATTTTTAACTAACAATTTACAGTTTTTTTCTATCCGATATTGGAGAGTAAAACTAGTTTACTACGGGAGGTACTTTCAAGAAGTAAATATTTTTTTACCAACGATCAAATAACCCATTTTTGCAAAAAAAAATATTTTAGTAAAATTTATTGTAAAAATGGGTTGTTTGAATATTGGTAGAAAATATTTAGTCATTGAAAGTACATTCAATAGTAAACTAGTTTTACTCTCCAATATCGGATAGAAAAAAACTGTAAATTGTTAGTTAAAAATGGCATACTCACAGCTGTTTCAAAAGTCATCCGTCACATTGATACTTTGATAGATGCAGTATATGACAAATAATCATTCAATATTCCGCTATTTTAGTGATGAGAGTTCGTCTGATGCTGATCTCGCTGTTGAATTTATATAAGCACATAGACTGAAGATTTTTCGTCTGTAAAGTAACAGATTTTAAACGCAGGGGTGAATAAAGTCATAGATAAAGCATAAAATTGTATGTACATATTTGCCACAATGGTGAATATTTAAAATAAATCAAATTCTCAGATATTTGATACGCTATTAGACATGATTAACTTTGACAGTAGTAAACAGAATGTTGAATAACCCGCAAACGTTTTTTACCACGGGCAATGTTAAAAATTTATTGTAGTAAAAATCAAACAACAGGTCCTAAGCAGTGATTGCTTTGTTTTGGGAAAATAATATTTTTGCGGTTGTGCTTCAATTTGATATAATGAAAATTGTATATATAATAATTAAATTTCGAGAAACGGGTGTAATATTGAATATTATAGAAAAAAAACCTTACAAATAAAAATATACATTATTAAAAGTTTGAAATAAATATATATTTTCTAGGCCCTCATAACTCTGACGTTCTTCGCTCTTAAGGAGAATTCCAAGCTGTCCAACAGTGCCTCCGAGTCTCTCAGTGATTCCACATCCCCTGGGGGAAGCTGGGTGCCCTCCAGTCCACATGTGGAGCAGATTCTGGATGAACACCATCCCTTGCTCAGCAGCGGTGACAGTGGCGGTTCAAACAAGAGAGTAAGGCAAAGCTACGGCGGGACAGGTAAGCTCTGTTTACAGGGTGAATTGCTTGTTCTTAATGATATTAACAACCAATAACGCCATAATAACACATATTTTTCAATATTATTATTAAAATCATTATTTATTATAAATAAAGAGTAGTTTAGCACATAACTCAATATTATTATTAAAATCATTATTTATTATAAACAAAGAGTAGTTTAACACATAACTTAATGTATCTTAATCTAACATAAAAGTGTACTATGTATTTAAATACTTGAAGTACCTCTCGATACAATACGATAGATATACAATACATTTCACAGAAGCAGGTTAAAAATTGAACTGTGCGATGGCTGTAATTTACCACAGCATCGTAATTTTACCTAGGAACTACATGTTCAGTGGAACCTTCATACGTCGTATGTGATTGATAACATTCTTTGTAGGCATATCAACAAAGCATGGAAAGGAACTCAATCAGAATCACCAAAACGTGAATAACACAGGCGCCACTGCAGACCACTTCAAACTCAAATATCTGTTCCGTTCCAATCCTAAACCTGAATCACAATTAGATACTCAAAGCGAGCAACTGTCTACAATGGACGGCTTGCGGGCATTGATACAGACCGACTTCTACCAGAAATACTTGGACGAGTCCTTCGCTAAACTAGATAACAATGAAGAAAAATCACACGAGCACAAAGAAAACCCTTTTATATTTGATGTGAGGAATAATATCTCCGATGAAGTGCAGATAAGGAACGATCCTGGCTTGCTGCTGAGTTTAAATAATCCAAGGAGCGGCTCAGCAGATTTACTGAAGTACACTAAGGACAAAGTGAAGTACTTCAATCAGAGCCGGCAGGACGATTGCCAGGTGAGTGAAAATTGTTTTTATTATAATTCATGGTCAGACATTAATAAGTTTTGCGGAAATCAGGTATTGCACCGCCTTTCCAGAAATGAAATTGAAACCTTCATTTTTTAATGTGCTAAAATTTATATGCATGTATGTTAATAATTTCCTACTTCCACTATTATCCTATTGAAATTAGCAAAGCTCCTGTGGAAGACAAATCACTAACACAAGTGTTCTACAGATTGCAAATATAGAAAATAGGTGCAGGTCAATTATACATATTTATTAAAAAAACTTAAATTTAGATCATTGAACCATGGAAACGAAAATATAAGATTTTATCTGTCTTGACAAATTTTAACATCTAAGGTATCGCTGCAATACAAAACTGAACAAAATCTGTTATCTGTCAATAGCAGATGATGTGATCTGTTTATTTATTTATGTTAGGCAACAAGTCCAGGTTTAATCATATTTGACTAGCAGAAGAGCTTGCTACTAGGCCCTGTGGGCAGCTATTTTGGTTAGAGTTTCCATAGAATTTATATTTTAATGTGAAAATTCCTTATATTCCTTTAATAATGCATCACATAGTATATGTACTTTGTCTTTATTTCCAGTAAGAAAAATCAAAATATTAGTAAAATGATACATGCTATATACATATGTATACCTAGGGCTATCTTCAATTGATATGATTATAGTCAGAATGTTATTAAAAGCATAAAAATGAAGTTTATAGCGAATTTAAAGAAATGAAATAATATGGACACGTAAAAAAATTAACTTAAAATCGCAAGTGAGTATGATATTTTGTGTAAAAACTTTTTTGAATTGCAATGCTAAAATGATTGAGTAATCCATGTCCATATCCAAGAATTATTCACAGCAGTTTTAGAAAAATATTAGACTGCAGACAGATATTTTCATACTGTATTGTAAATGCATTGAATATATCCATCGCAAAAAACTTTCCACCACGGCCAAAAACGTATTAATCCGTCACAACGTAATTTATTTATCTGACATGACTTATATTTTATCTTTACTTTGAATAGCGACACCTACCGGAGACCTTACCAAATGGACGCATACATTAGCGAAATATTATATGTAGTAGATTTAATTTATTGGGAGTTCTCAATTTACGAATGAGTTCCATTCCTTGAGGTTGTTCACTGTATGTTTTTATTTGTTATGTTTCAAAACAGTTAAATATGCTTTTTTCCATATATAATGCAATCATTTTTACATATATTATGAAAAACATTGTATTAAACATGGAATGTGTACGATTTATTATAACAATACTCTACGAACGTAAAATAAATTGAAAAAATACTAAGAGAACACAAGATATGTATAGTAATAGTATATTTTAATTAAATACATTACATAAACAAAATTATATATGTACAATAAATTAATAAAATAAATACACATGTACATATATTTTACATTAAACTTATATTTGTTAAAATTTTCATGTGTTTGATGTTTGTTATTTTCACACGTGTGTTACTTAGCGCACTCGAAGTAGATGGTTTAAGATCTGATGGAACGGCTACGGCTAGTTCGTGCACTTTTACAAAATATGACACTGTAAAACTGCATAGTTTTCTTTTTTTTAAAAAATCTTATTACAACAAATCAGTGAATCATAGACGCCTCTTTTCATTTTCATAATTCTCTCCATATTCGACTCCTGTTTTCTAAACTTTGCCAATCCCTCAGAAATTAACTTAAAATCAACTAATATTATATTAACTCGTCAGTTGAATTTACATATATAAAGTTAAGTTCGAGTTCCATTCAGCAACTCTTTTACATAAATAAAGTTAAGTTCGAGTTCCATTAAGTTCAAAATTTTTGCATTGCTCATTGTCATAGGTTCTAATGGTTCCTCAAAATCACTTGCACTGTTCACAAATTGAGGACACAAGTTTTTCCACACACATGCGTTATGTAAATATAAAAAAAATTCTTAAAATTGTGATGTTCATTATAGTGAACGCTCGTAAATCAAACGTTTGTAAATCGAGAACTGCTTGTATATTAGGTTTAAAAGAAGATATTGTTTTCCACTTATTCCACGACACCAAATTAGCTTCTATTACTTTTTAAAATGTGTAAATCATTTCATATTCCTTTTATTTATTAAATTTTAAAACAATGTAAAGACGTAATTAAAAAAAAAACTTTTAAAAAATGAAATATTTATATATTATTTCAGGATTTGATACTGGATCGACACCAAGTGACGGATGTACGAGGCACTGTCAATATAACCTCCAGTGGGGCCTGCGAGGTGTAGAGCCGTTTAATTCAATTGAATTTTAGTCACAAACTTCATATTATGTATTTAAAAATAAATTATTTTAAAATTATATCTAAGGAATATTTGTTGTGCGTATTATGCAGTTCGGTACGTATTGTGTAGTTATGGTCTGTTCACACTTTGGACGACTTTAAAATAGTGGGAAATAAAAAACTTCATGCGCAAAATATTAAGAATATTGTAGACAGCGATATACCCACCAATCTTTACAAGTATTGGTGAACCCTTGCATGCGTCGCATCATTTACATGCATCAGAAAACCTGATGCCTGTTACATTTCATTTCCACGTTCCTCCAATTATGATGATGATGTAAAATATTATAATAAATCTAAAAAAATGTTTTAATGTAAAAATATGCCATATTTGTTTTCAATTTGTGCTCTCTGTGAACCAATCCCTACTACTTATTCCTGTGAGAAACTAGACATATCCCTATACAGCGCATCCCTTGCAGTAAATGGACTGCACCGTAAATTAATTATAGTGGAGCTCCGGTTTAACATGAATTCGGATGTAGCCCAATGAGTTATTGTATCCTTTTTTTTTTTAAATTGTGTGTTTTTTACAACTGTTTAAAATCTTTTGTGATAAGTCATCAAATGGCACCACCATTATTTTAATCAAAAGTAATTTACTAGTCAGAAAGCAATCGAGCAAAAAGGTAGGACATTGGATGGTTTGTTTAGATGTTGTACATGTTTGCTACATACAATGGGGTTACTAGCCCTGATTTTTTAAACAAACTTGAGTATGTTCACTTTGTTGTGTAGGTAATATTATCTATGAGGTAATACTACAAACATTGCCAGCTGTCAGAACCTTTTGAACCGGCCTCGGGTAAATGTCATTTTCGGCAGTGTGTGCGAAGTACTGGTTGTGTATTGTTTTTCGGGTATATCTAATCAAATCAAGTTCTAGAGCAAAGTAAAGAAGAAGGATTACAAGACAACTAAAGATTACAACAAACATGACCGCAGATACATCAGACAAGTGTTTTTACATTACATGATTTGGAGTGACATATTCAGTAAATATAACCAATAGAAAACCAAGGCTAGCATCGGAAGTAATTTATAAAAACAGAGTTAGTGAACTTTGCTGATTTTCTTGAATCCTCATTTAACATGACCCCACTTAGCAACTGTTATAACAAGGCTCCTCTACATTATGAAATAAATATAGGAATTGAAAGCAGTTGGCACTTTTACATAATCCAAAGAAAAAAAAAAAAACTTAGTAACTAACTGTTCTAACTTTAAAATATATTCCATAAAGCTTTGAAGATTTTGTAAAATATTGCACGCGTTGCTTTGTTGAGTGGAATCGAAGCGAGAGTAAACAACTCTCAAAATGATTCCGGGATAGAGGGATAGGTGAATGTTAATCTTATTCAGGCGTTACTTTATGAAGGAGGTAGTGTGTGTGTAAGAATTGATGGATAATTCACAATATGATTTGGTGTTACAAAAATTTTGTCAAACAGGGTGCGCGCTATCACTTGAACTTGTGCATGGACAATTATATGAAACAACAGATTATATGTTGCTTACTACATACAGATGATGCAGTGTTAGTAGCTAATATTTGATTTATAATGCCCCTGGTGACTAGAATATCTGATGTATGCATGCATGGAGAGTAATCTTAGACGGTGTTTGGGAGAGATGAGAAGAGGTTAACAAAGGTAAATGCATAGAATGAGAAAGATATCAAAAGAAGGGTGCTGCGAGGTAGATATGAGCTAAACTGTGATTGTGAGATTTCCGTTTGATTGTAGTTGATTATTTGTAATTTGGCAATCACTAGAAACTAAACCTCCAACAATTGAATATCAATTACCAATCAGTCGTAATAATGGTTTAATTTGTCACTACTGTGAATGAAGTGAATGGTGTTTCGATGCAGTAATCACCAATAAGATTTTGTTATCTGAAGCAAGAAGAGCGGTACGTAATAAGAATTCTGGTGTCAACATTAATGACGTGAAGCCTGGAATTGGCAAAAGGAGAATGAAAGAAGACTGAATGCAGTGGAAAACTGTTAGATCTGTTTGGAACAGAGTCAATAGAATTAAGGAAAGGTCGCTATGTTGATTTTGATATGTGAAACTTATGAGTGAGGATGATATAGAAAATATATGAAGAGAGTATTGAAGGCAACAGCAACAGAGAAAAGTGAATGAGACAAGAGAGGTACAAGAACAGTCAAGACAGAAATGGATGGTGATATCCTCTCTGCCTGTCCCAGCGGAAACAGCATGATGGTTAATTAATTTCATCACTACAATTGCTGTTTGAAAGCTTCTCTTGCTGGCAAAAAAATAATTGATTTTAATTGACTGTCATCACATTATTAATAATCGTACTGCCCAGTTCCATGTGCCTTGAATAGTCATAGGTAAAGACTTTGAGGGCCACAAGCCCTGCAGAGTGTTGTCTTCCTTTGTGATAGATGCCGGCCCCAGTCAAGGGGACTCAGTGAAGGTGAGACATCTTGGTAGGGGACAGTATTCTGCCCAGCATCAGTGTCCAAGGCGCTGTGCGTGAAATCTAGAAATTGGTGAGAATGTGAATCAGGAACGGAGGCGGCTCTATCAGAGATCGGCATATTCAGTTCATTCAGGTAAAGTCGCGTTTGCATGTTAACATTATTGGTCCACACACTTTTGTCCTTTGGAGAGATTAGCTTCCCAGTGGTAAAGTTAAATGGTGTGGTCCTGATTGCAAGATTGAGGTTACCGCACTCTGGTTAACAGGTGACCTTGTGGGCCCTCAAGGTTATCCAGGTTTACGCTGTGCTCATTGTATGACATACTGTTAAAATCTTTCCCTTTCACAAGATCGGAGTTGGTAATATCCAGGGATGGAATAGGACGCCATTTCACGCTAGCTAAGTTGATTTTGCCTCCAGGAAGGAGAGTTCCTTGGCTTATCTGAAGATGGAATACCTTATTTATCTTTGCGAAACGGATTCTCGTGATCACACTATCGTTATGGGTGTTTGAGAGAGACTAAAGTGTCGGTGAGAGTCGGCTTCCGCTTCACATAAGCACATGCAGTATGAGCAGTGCCAAAATAACCAATGCCACCAAGAGTTCACCCTAGAAGTCCCGGTTGTACATGTTCCTTTTTCTCCTAGGATCTTCCCGTTCGCATACTCTATCCATTCGTAACGCCGTTGACTGGGTCAAGAAGCTGGGCATATCCACATATCTGAGTCGATGCACTGACAGTCTCACACCGTCCCTTTACATTGCGACTGCCGTGAACAGAACATCTCAGAATAGCAGTCATAATACTCAGTATCATCGTAGAAAGCGCAGTTATGTTCGCAGGAGCCCTCTCTGTTAAAGTTTACCTCATTTTCTACATATCCCTGCAGCAGGTGAATCAGAGTCTTAAATGTTTTATCGTCTTTGTGGTGTTGGGGATCACAGCGCCAGATCTCTCGATAGGCTCCACTGAGAGAATTTTTCACAGCAGTCAAGGTGTCGTTTCTTCGCTCTTCAAATCTTTGTCGCATCAGAGGTAATCCCGGGAAGTTGTGTTGTCCGTAATAGATTCTAAGCAGCATCCAAGAAAATTGCATCATAGTGTAACCTTTAATCTCCGTAAGAACTATAATGTTGTACATATCGTAGATGAGTTGATGGGGTGATTGCTGGAAGCTACAGAGGTAAGAGGGGGAGCCCTAGAGTGTGGTAGTAAGAAGAATAAGTATCCCACGATCCAGAAAACCTTTCCTCGAGGGAGTCACTAATGCATGTATCCTTTCCAGTAGAACTGGTAAGGCCTCCGGGTGAAGAGATAGGCACCACTGGGCAAAACTCTCCAACATCACCCGGCCCACGGTGTCGAGATTCTCTGCATATCTATGTACGACCATCTTAGCCATGGTCACTCGGGGAAATCAAGTCGGACAGATCACACAGCTGAAGTTCTAATCTTGTATTGAGGGATTTGCTAGAGAAGGGCAGATAAGGCAGAGGCTGCGGTACTGCTGTGTACCGACATTTCCACATTGCTGATGCCCCTGCCCAGCTGAGCGAAGCTGCTGAGTAGGTTCTTTTCCCTTAGAATTTGAGGCACCTCTTGATCTATTAGGTCAGAGTTAGAGAGTACCCATTTTTCTATGCTTGCAGCAAGCTTCAGAACGGGCACCAGTTCTTCCGGTAGTGGGTGGGTGGGCTGCGGGGTTCCAACCACCAGGACTGACAGAAGGATCCAATGTAGAACACCCATGGTGACTGGCCCTTTTAGTCTTCACTAAATTGAAAACAGCTCTATAACACGTTGTCGATAATAACGAGAGAATAAGTCAAATCTTTCTGTCGAACAAGTCACTGCTATAAAACTTGTGGAAGCGGCGAGAACTAGCTACGGTGACTAGAAATCCCAATACAGTATTTACTCAACACTTTCTTATTTCTTAATGTGAACAATGGGAAAAAATACAAAATAATCTAGAAAAATAATTCATTTTAAATGCCCCTAACAATCATTTTTTGTTTTAGTATTTCACATGTATTTTTTAAATGGCAGTAATATTTTTTTAAAGTACTGTGTTCAATATAACTGTACACAGGACAATAGCATACACAAAAACCGTATAAGTACACACAAAGTTATAGCGTATTAGGTAAAAAATTAATGTTATTAGCTCACAATAGTTTGCTTTCGGTTGCATTATTTAATACAAAGTCACAGTAGAGCAATACATTGACTTAACGTGACTTTATGTAGCAAGGACGATATATGATAGGATAGTGGAAGAAATATAGAATTAAGGTAGTGCTGATGATGATACATTATGTAGTCACAGATTTAATGTTGAGCACTGTTTGCGGATATTTTTCCTGCTCAGTACTTCTTACAAACATACTGCTTCATCATCAACTAATAAGTTTTCGCAACACCATGCTAACACAACCAGAATTTGAATTGATTTTCAGAAACCACCATGCTAACACAAATCAATTTGAATTGATTTTCATAGATAAAATAAATATAAACAGATTAGTCATGAGTTAAATATTTTTTTTAATTGTTAAGATTAATAATAATAATTGAGAAAGTCAAATAATATTACCACTCCTACACTGATTTTATAGAGATTAAAAAATATGAATATGAGAAGACAGTGCGGAATAGAGTTAAATCAATATTGCATAAATGCAGTGATGTGCAAAATTCTGGATACACTTTAAAAACTAATATCAAGTATCATAATAAAATATTAAGATATACCATTTTAGTGATTCCTTGTGCTGTTCCCAATGCTCCAACATATATTTTGATCACACCTATGTAAATATCAGGCATGTGTAGTCAGTATATTGAAATAAGCTGTACGCAACTGTATATTTTGGCGAATTAAATATTTATCTGACGAGAGTATTATGATATATTAAAATCTGAATAAAATGATAGTAATTGAGATAATAATATTACCAGATACATGTTTTATTTTTAATTATTTCGCAGAAATTATAGTTATTTAAAAGCACCGCTGCTATATACCTAATAATACTATAAAGTAGGTATTAATAAATTTTCATTATCTTTATTTAGAAACTAATAAATCCTACATGATGCATTGAAATTCTTAATAATTAATATTATAAATAATACACTTACTTACCATCACGCCGTTTTCTGCAGAGGTAAGCATAGAGGATATACAGAAAAAGTCTATTTATCGAAAAAATATTATAGTTGCTACCGGGATTCGAACTTGGACCCTTTCCTACTCGACAGATTTTTTCTGTATATCTTTCTAGTTGATTAATTTAATTAGTATCAAAATACCACAGAACTATGTTCGGAAAATGCAACTTCACAATAAAAATGTGTTCTCCTTAAAAATTAATATATTATAATTATATATATAATTTTGCACATCATTGTAAATATCTCAGAGTGCATTTAAAGCCTAATTATTTAATTATCATATTTTACCACAAATTATCATAGTGTTTGCCAAAAGATTATATTTTTTCTTTAATTGTATCTGGATTTTCAGCCAAAATAATTTCTTAAATTATTATTATTTTATTTTCACAAGCTGTTGCCATTTTAAAGTTAAGACGGTACTTATTTACAGATGATATTAACGGTTGTCCTTTGTCTCGAAACCTATAACACCCTTTTATAATGAATCAAAAAATGGTGTATCTATGAATGCACAATAAAGTTTAAAAAAAAACTTCCACAAACATGAAATAATTCTTAAGTTAATTATTTTAAATAATCTTAAGTTACTTTTTTAATTTCTTCTTTCAAATTAAAGATCTGTGTTCTTGTTTGTACAATATTCGCCGTGTATCTCTGTCCTGGACCCTAGGCAGAAAATGTCAGTCTTTACTGGTAAATGTATTTTTATCATCTTTATCTCTCCTTCCTACATGGTGTCTAGGAATGTGTCCTCCGATTTTCAGCGGTCTATATTGTGGACCTATTTGCTTGCACTTCCCTCTGAACCGCATTTGATGCCGGAGACAAGATATTGGCAAGAACCTGTATTATATGTCTACCCAGTATATACGGCAAATATACACTGACGGTTCATTGTATTTACAAGCAAGAGGGATTTTAATTATACATAATAAATAAAAACACAAATACAAATCATAATAATTGTTTAATATCAAATAATTATCTATAAATACTGAAACACCATTAAGAAAATAGCATTTAAGTGAATAAATGATATAATTGTGTTTTTTTTTTAAATTTTTCATCAAGTCTTGTAGAAATAGCAAATATTGAAATATATATTGCAAGCACACTGAACATTGAACATAATAAATATTAAAATTCATTTGACAATTATTTTATTTTTAAACATTCACCTGAAAGCGATTACATATTATTTTATCAAGAAGAATAAAAAATATTGTAAATAAACTGAAAATTTATGCATATTTACATAGTTTTCAGAGGAAACATTATAAATAAAAGAAAAATATGAATTCATATCCGGTTTAATAATCAAAAAAATATTTTAAACATTCACAAGTAAAAAGAAAACATTAAATATATTTATACAACTAGAGGGAGCGATGCCAGCATTAAAACAGATGTATTCTATACCAATATACCATTTTTATGTGGGGTTCTCAGGACATTTCTGGATCATTTTGCAAGTCTATTTGAAGAATTCATACTACCTTAAGGGCGTGTGTACACAGATGAGCTCTTAGAAATTTGGCAGTAAATGTGGGTTATGCATCAGTTGGTCAATTTGTTCTGTATACAAAAAACAATGAATGACAGTTTGCTCATTGTACACGAGTATCAAAAGTAGCATTAAGGACAGTGTAGAGCGAGCTATCATTCTTTGTATTTTATATTCAGAATAGAATGATAAACTGATGATGCATACCAACCTTTACTGCCATATGCAGATGAAAAGTTTCGGTCTCATAAAAGGTAGTACAGAGTCGAGCGCTGAGAGAGCTGTCATTTATTGTCTATTGCATTTTTCAGACAGAGCAGAATGACCAACTGATTCATACGGATCTTTGAGACACAGAGTCTATACATGCGCCATTAGGCTAAACCTTTAAGAAAGTTTATGGTGTAAGTTGCATATTATTTATGACAAAACATTAAATAATTATGAATGACCAATACAGTATGTCAAAGAAAACTTTGCAGTAATTTTGTAACAAATATTTCCATGTTTAATATTATACATATCATACATACGGCGACGCCATCTCTTGATAAAGTTCTTAAATAACTAACATTGATCAATTGTACAATTCACGTGGATTACATATTTTGCAAAAATTCAACATTATTATTCAATAGTCTAAATCACCAATACATAACAAATACTACTGACACAACATATCTGGTGAACAATTTTTAATTTTCAATATAATTCACATAAATTCAACAAAGTTTGTTACGAAATGGGAACATTATAAAACGCACCTTCTCAAATATGAATTGATTACATTTCATTATAGATGGTTTTCAACATACACTGCTGCAATTTTAAATGCCTATAATATTATAGATTTTTTGCACAGAAATTTGCAAATGTGATTCATGTAAAAATGTACAATTTAAAAATATAATTCCACTACTCCCTGATATTGTGTGTGAGGACCGTATCAACAGAAAGGGAAAAATATGTGCTCTTAGATACGTTCTATATTACTTTCAGATCAATTGTTATCGAGACTCATTTAACTTCAGGCAGGTCGGAAAAAGAATTGAAAAATTATTCATCGCTCGGCATTTATGAAAATTTTCAAAATATTTTTATTATTCACATTTTTCTCATAATTGGTAGATTATTTTGTATACAATATAACCATTTTTCCGATTCACCAAAATGTTTCCACATCAAAATAATAATACTGCAAATTTTTAAACAAATTAATACATTTATAATGTCTATATGGTATAACCGGATGAAAAATTGTCTATGAAGAATGAGTGTGTTCACATACATCAAAATAATTCAAACTTCGGTGTGTTCTCACATGCATATTTGTATTCAGAGGCTGAACTAAATGTTTACCACACTAATGTAAAGATAAAATATAAGCATATCTTAGATATGCAGATTAAATAATCCTGGGCAGTATATGGTGAAAACCAACCAATATAATTATATGTACACGTTTTATATTAGCACGGATTATACGTATTATAAATTTTATTTGGAAGTTTAAAATATGAATAAAATAGATTATTCATATATTCAATGAAACTATTGTAACGCTTCATATCAGCATATAAAGGCATTTAAAACTACTGCATACAATATCTGTTGCGATGCTAATAAATAATAAAAAAACTATCATTAATCTATTAGTGCCAAATTAAAGAATATGATGTGGAATCATGAAGACATGGTTACAGCATAGCTTCTTCAAAGAACATGATTTGATTATCGTTGATTATCTGCACCCCACTTTGTCTCGTTGATTTTTAAGACATTGAGTAGTTCACTTTACAGTGAAGAAAGTTTATGACTATTAATTAAAGATTATGAAAATCACCTATAAAGTCATGGAAAGAAATATGATAAAGATTTTTGTAAATAAATACAGTAGGCACCGGTTATTGTGGTCATATTGGTCCTCGGAGAGTTTGATCCTAATATCCGAATACTACAATCTACACAAAGGTATGTATAAATGTTTTTAAGACCTATATATATTTAAGTAAACTATTTATTTATCGTACATACATAAAACAAATACAATATCAAATATACTTTATAATTGTTTCATTTAAAACAGTTCCTAATTTTAGTTCATAAATAGTCCATTTTATTGCACTGCTTATATGCGGCAGATCTATTTATGACAGAGTTAAGGATGAAGAAATGGGGAAAGAATGTAAAGCTGATCTTAGAATAGTAAGTAAGATGAAGAAAGGATCACTTAGGTGGTTTAGTCATATGGAACGGATGAATGAGGAGAGAATGGTAAGAAAGGTATATGACGCAAGTGTTGATGACACCACAAAGAGGACATCTGCAGAAGACTCAACACGACCAGGTAAACCAGATACTGGATGATGGTACTATTAGAAGTTTCAATAATCGGTGAGCTTGTATGAGAAGATGTATGAATGTGGATGTGCCAAATTGTGAAATAAAACTGGACACGTTTGACGACAACAAGCGTGATCAATGACTAAAAAACTATAAATTTTGAAGGAAAAGAAGCGACGGGGTAATTATTGGCTACAAACCGCCGAGAATTACACAAGCTAACTAAAAAGGTTGTGCAACTTGTGCTAATTTTTCAAAATATATTTAGAAATATGACTTGCATATGTTATCCTGATTTTATTAACTGATAATGTGAGATTAAAAAGCATCAAAAAGTTTTTTGTGCTTGATCTGTCAATTGAAAATTGAACACAATATACGATGGTTGATTCTAATAACCACCAAACACAATAACCAGAGCCTGTTGCATGTTAAATTAGCTTATAGGAAAAGTTTGAAAAATGCAAAAGTATTTATTTTGGCCAAAACATATTTAAGGAATTTAAAATTGTACGATACAAGAGTGAACTCACTATAGAAGTTGTTCACGGATACCATAATATTTTATTTTCATTTAAGTTATTCAAATCTTTATCAGTATTTCTCTTTCCAATATTTTCAAACAATTTTACTGCACATGTGCACACGTATTTCAAAACGGTTTCATCTTTAATCCCCTCAGTGTTGAAATAAGTGAATTACACAAGTAGTATTAATAATATCGGTTCAGTTTGAAAAAAAATCAGCAAATTTACAATTTGAAATAGAAGTCTCATCATATTCGATGTTTTCGTCCTGTTAATAGTTCAAAAATTTGGAAATTCTTCTCACGGGATTTGTGAAAATCTTTGGAATATTCGACATGAGTCTGAGAAAATAGGAATGCAGAAATGTTAATGTAAAATGGAAAGGCCATAATATTCAGAATGCTTTATTATTTACGGAGGAAGAAAGCTGTTCTCTGCATCAATCTACGGAGAGTGGCACGATTGCCGCATGTCAAAAAAATCAGTTTAGTGAACAGGGGTAAAATTAGATTCCTTCAATGGCTACATTTAATATCTTTATAACAAATCTTAGACATGGAGAATCACTAGAGACAATTTTTAGAGGATTTTTTCAAATTCTCAATCAACAGAAAACTGATATTTTTAACTAACCTACTAAGCGGACTTAGCGAGGGATAAAATGGATTAAACATATCACATCGTACATTAAATTATTTTTAAATCTACAATTTTAATAAATAGTAATATGGAAAATATTATCCATTATTTATCAACTATAGTATGTATAATATAATAATTTTAAATTTCAATATAATATTAACCATCAAATATCAACGCTAAATGGTATTCTTTTTAAAAAGGGGTATTGTCATCTTGATATTGATGAAAGTAAGATGAATGTGTATCATTGAAGAGTTTGAGAAAAATTAAAATACATAATATATTTATAATTTGAATATAAAAACTAACAACAACTAAGCTAAAATTGATTACATGTATAGCTAGGGACAACAATACAGAACTTTTGTAGTCAAAATTAATATTTGACCCCCGGAGCAAGTACCAGATTTTATTATCTTTGATAAACAAAGCTATAAATAGTTTTTATTTAAATCCATTTAGTCAAATTGGGTTTGTGTCATGCAATGCTCCAGGCACCGAGTGATGTTCATAGGACTAGTGTGAGAATATTGGTATAGATTTCTAGAAAGTTTCATCGCCCTCAATGGAACTATCTTCATATATTTCACCGCTCTGTATTTCTGCACGCACACTTCTGACTGAGATTCCTGTTCCACATCTTTCACTTTTCATACATTTTCATCCACCATACATTGCGCACTTAGTCAGGTCTTAAGTCTCCTCATATGCACTTATTACCAAATAAAAACAAGAGAGGGAAGCTCTCTGAAACAGATAATAAATTATGTGGTCAAAAGGTCAAACCCAAGTAGAGGATTTAGAAACAAGATATACTTAAAAATGTATGAAAATAAATAAAACAATGTTATAACTCTACTTGAGTTTATTAGCACTACTCGAGTTTCGAGAGAAACAGTCACTCTCATCGACAGGTGAAGTATTAAACTAAATACACACAAATATAGGAAACAAGGCTTAGGTGGTAGACATACAAGTAATTACTAACAGAAGGAGGGGGAGGGGGCGGAGTTACTGGTGGAAGGTGGAGGGGTGGGTGTAACAAGATTATTGAGAGGAGATGAGTTATAAAATGTAATATTGTTTAACAAATTAATACCTATTGTAAAATGTAATATTGTTTAACTAATTAATAATAATAAAATAAATTTCTAAACTTTCAAAATTATTCATTTTATTACCTTTACACATGACAGGATGGAGAAGTTTAATGGTACAACGTCTACCACCTAAGCCTTGTCTCCTATATTTGTGTGTAGTTAGTTTAATACTTCACCTATCGATGAGAGTAGTGCTAATAAACTCAAGTAGTTTTTATTTATATCCATCCATTTTGATGATGAAACTCTATAAAGTTAACGCCGATTCTATCAATAATATACGAGAAATATTTTTTCACTAACCGGATTTAAATATACTAAGACTCACCAGAGATATTTTTTAAATGCATTAATTTTTTCTTTAAGGCTGCTGGTCTATTCGTTTAAAGACCATGGATGGCGGTAAGGAGCTTTGTCTGATTTCCTACCAAGATTGAAAAAAGACAGGACCACAAAATGTGTTCCGAGCTTAAGATAAAAATCTACAAAGCTTGCTGTAGAATTTATCATGATACAAAGGATAGTTTAGTAATAAGGACGGAAAAAAGTTATAGGTTGTCTTCCAAGAGGGAGAGGAATCCCATTGCAATTGTCAAGCAGCCAGCCAGAAAGGTGTTGCACGAGGCAATATTAGAAGAGGATGTCTTTAGGAGGCCGCAGTCACACGCTACCGATACTTGAAGAATAGTTCTTTTTAAACAAAAATTTGTGGCATGAAATTGGACCACCAGGTACAAAGGGGTCATGCTTTGTCTTATTCAGAGAAAAAAAAACACTTTTACGTGAAATTTATAATTTTCTATCTAAAAACGACTAAGAAATGGAATGCCTAAAACCAGATTGTATAACAGGCGTAGCACAAATAAATATGATGTAACATTTTAAAAATATTAAAGAAACATTTTTTAATACTAAGATCTAAATTGGATCTCAATGTTCAAAAGATCCAGAAGTGCTCACATGTTCAACCAGCACTGAACTAAAACTAATGTTCAAAGGTACTTGCTCCCGTGATCAAAAGTGACATACTCCATCAGAGACTAGAATAAAAGGAGTTCATTATTCTGTTTATTACTGACCTTATTATGATTAACAATCATTTTAATTTTATTGAAAACCCAATTAGTAATAAATTCCATTGGAACATACGTAAATCCCAAAATAATTTATCTAAATAACTTACTTACTAATTCCAACTTGTTGATTTAAATTGCTTATCTAAGTGTTGTTATGTGTACTTTAGCCCCTCTCCTGAAAAAATTAAGAGAAAAACAAATAAGTAAATAAGAAAATACAAAAAAAAAAATCATTATAGGACGACAGTGCAGCCAGTGGCGTGTGTCGGTACAATACAATAAGTAGAATCTAGAATATCTGGGAAATTAAATACAGTGATACCTCAGTATACGTCTGTTTTGGTATAAGTCCAACTTGGCATACGTCCTGTTTGGACACAAAATTTTTTGTTTGATATTATTAGAGAAAGTTCCTAATCCCGGTATAAGATTCCTTTCAACTTCCAAACACATACTTGATAACTACTTACTCGTTCATTAGCGCGACAGTCAGTGCTAATTTGGTCACCGTACTGTAAACATTAAAACCTGTGTCCTTTTTCGAATACGTGTTGGTCATCTACCTTCACTGAGAAAAACTTTGCAAAGTGGCCGACGGTATGTTCTATATCAATCTCAAGTGTCTTAAAAGGTGACTCCCAGCATCCATCGAGGGATTCTTCATTACTGAGGGTGGAGAGAGAGGCGGGACTACAAAAGGTGAGTGGTTGTTTCTAGAGGACTGTGTCATCCTGTTTCTTCTTCCAGAATTCTTTCATACAGTCCACTTGATTATCCCTAACAGATATATGACCTTTGTTTAGTGACGACTTGCGCGCGTCAAATGGTGCGCGCTTACGCCCTCGTTCAGCTGAATTCGGTTTTTGGAGAGAAAACATTTCTGCCACAACAGCTCACAAGCATCGGTACGACTGTTTTTACCATTCGGTGAACAACGCGTGCTCTGTGACATTTTTTCGTAATTTTTTTATCTGGATAATGTCACATTTCCAAAACATCCTGAGAAGACAGAAGCAAATTTCTGAAGATTTTAAGTACTTAAACGTCAAACCTGATGATCTTCAATCTGTTAAATTATCATTTATTTGATATTATTTCCTTTGTATTTATAAATTTTAGTATTAAGCCGTGTTTAATATATTTTATACAACCCCATCAATGTATAATATGCCAACAACAATAGGATTTTTTATCATGGGAACGGATTAAACATTTTTCCTTTATTTCTTATGGGAAAAATTCATTTGGTATAAGTCCAAAGATCTGGAACGGATTAAGGACGTATACTGAGGTACTACTGTATTTATCTCATAAGATTTCAATCACAATTACATATTAATACATAATCAAGGGTACAAAAGGAAAAATGGCCATTTTGCAATTGATGAAATTGAGACAAACGTATTTGTAACTGATTTTCTAAACAGGGTGTAGATTTCAAAATTGATATAATGCTTTTAAGACATACAAACAAATTTTCAAGAACCAATTGTAAAGCTGCCATTATTACCAGATGATCATTTTAAAACATATCACTCTCTATTTTCATCAATTGCAAAAAGTGTCAGTTTGGTTTTGAACCCCTCCTAAATCATAATCTATCAAAAAATATTTTTTTTATATATATATATATGAGTTATTTATTTCCTAACCCCTCTATAACGAATTTTTAACAAAACTCAGAAATCACGAAAAACGTTTCAAAATTGAATTCTCATCTAAAGGCTTCATTAGATATTTTGAAGATGCGGTGTATGCATCAATACTACAGGAAATGCAAAAAAAATCACAAATATGTTTCCGATTTTGAGAAATTACAAAATTTATAATTTTTATTCATGGATTTTCCACTCTACCATTTATGAATTTATGGTGTTTGAAAGTCAGCACGCGTATTTTAGAGGTGTTTGCCACTCACATTATTTGATCTTTGGTACAAGCCAGCGGCATACTACTAAAAACTATTAGTCGCATTCATTATTGAGCCGTTTGGAAATTAAGTACTCAATTAGAGAAGATTTTGACACGACACCTTAAACTTGTTTTTTCTATTGCAGTGAAACCTGCCTAAACCGAATCACCTACACACCGGAAACTTTGATAAACGGAAAATAAATTTCGTTACGGGGTTATTTCCTATGTAAAATAATACTCTAAACCGGAAACGGATAAATTTCCGGAAACCGTTTGTGTAAATAACTTGACTAAGACAGATTATTTTATGTGTAATACATAACAGGCAATAATTTTGAGCGCGCCTATACTTGTAGTGAAGTTCTAGGAACCATTAACTCTAATCCTTCTTCAAGGACGCAGCAGGTACGCTACATGGGGCAACATCTGTACGTGAAAGCAGGGTACCGTTACTTCTACCAACCCTCCTCTTGCCATGGTAGGGTATAAGTGTTTGATACTGCACAGATGTGTATTCATTCTCAATTTCGTTCTGACAAATTAAGTACGAGTGGAAGAAAACTGTGAACTTGAGTGATTTTTAAATTAACTTTTTACTGTATTTGTGTACGTAATTCAGTAACTGTAATGTATCATGATGTAGCGATTGATGATAGCGTGAAAGGAATAAAAGGGCGTCGCGCGCAGGTGCGGCTCTCTCTCTCCGGAATCGTAGATAAGAACACATCTCTTATACCTGTAATAAACTGTATTGTTGTACATCGTGTTTTTGACTGCCTGAATTTCCGCACACAAGAAGACACCATTGTTTGCAGCCGTACAATCGGGTTAAGAATATAACAGTAATAATGACTTCTAAACATGAAAACGGAAAAATAATACCAGAACGACCGTGTTCCGTTTTAAGCAGGTTTTACTGTACTTATATTATTATTTATGGTAAACAGGTGCGTGCAGTCAGTACATTGAAATAAGCTGCACATAATTCTATATTTTGGGAAAAAAAGCGACATGAAATATTTATCTGACAGAATACTATGTGTGGTATCTATTACACTGTATAAATGTGTATGTGTTGACAGATGATGGATGTGTGTGTGTTAACGCCTGCCGGGGGCCTTGAGAAAGGTGCGTGATGGGGGGTTGCTGGGAACAGTTAAAAGCCGTGCGGACCATAGAAGAGCTCTCTGCATTCTCGGTCTTCTCCTAGTAATATAAGCATTAAGGTGTAATTATTGTAATATTCTGTGTAACTATTATTTGGGTATTAAATGGTGAATTGTTGTAAAGCAGAATTTAAATGCTACACTTTCCGACCTAATACACGAGACGGAGCAATAAAGTAAATCATCACTAAGATTTACCACATTATGATAAGAATATTACGAAATATATATTTTATAATTCAATTTATTTTGCACAATTCTAGTAAAGTATAGCTTATTTTAAAGTACTGACTGCACGCCGCTGGTGGTGAAATATTTAAACCAATCGCAAGTATAATTTTTTCCCAGTAAAACTGCATTCACATATACATTTTTTATTATAGAGGGGTTTTGAAGTAAACACAACTCGTATGCACAGAGTGTTTTGAGTGAGTTGTTTCAGTATTTTGCAACAGTAGTCAGATCAGAAGTGCTTTATTTATTTTCAATTGACAATGGTACACAAGATAGAATAATCCCAGTTCCAATGTGCTCATTATACAATTTTAACTTTTGACAACATTTGTAGTGCAATTGGTAGGGTTCAAAAAATTTCATTCTGGCAATTGGACATGGTAGGCCCTTAAGGATGATATTAGTGCTGTCATCGGAACAGACCTAAAGTTAATGATGCAGGCAGTTGCACAGACTCAAAACGCAATGTGTAAGTGTGGTATATTGGTACCCCACACAAATATTCTGAGGAAAATCTTGCACAGTGTGTTTTAATATGTTAATCATTGCTGATTTGGGTGAGTCTTTCTGGGATGAAGTGAAAAGCATAAGCACAACTGAGATTCTTTTGTCTCCTGTGTTGTTGTCAATTTAGGATTGAAAATTATTAAAAAACACTGCTAAAGCATGATAACCTTATGTACAGATTATACTGACAGCATGAGTCTGAGTGCAGTGTAAACAAAATGATAATATTAAAGAGCATTTAATCATTAACACCGACATATTGAGACTGAAAATTTCAATTGCTTTGCAAACAAATCTTTATAAGTATAATTTTCTTAAATATTGTTCGGAACAAAATCATTTTTAATTCGACCCCTCTTACGTATTGTAACTAACAATAGGTAATTTTTAGTAGTTCTAGTATTTCACATATATTTGATACATATTTTAAATGGTGGTAATTTTTTAAAATATATTATATTCTACTAAATACAATTTATACAAAAACTACAACAGCTATAATTGTACTTGTCAGTTACAATACTTTATATAGGGGAGGAGACAATATCATATTAGAATCACTTAATCTCAGTTTTTCAAGGAATAAATTTGTGAAAAAAATACATCTCAATTGATGCACTATTAAATATGTTGGTTACATAATTTATTTTATATTTTTATAGTATAAAATATTTAAAAAAACATTATCAATGATTAATGTGACAATTTTTAAATCAATTACATATATAATATCGCACAAATGTCACATGTAGAAATTTTTAAAAGGAAATTGATGCAATACATTAAATTGAAGTGTTAATTTCTCATGAATTCAAGTTAGTAGATAATAATTGGTTCTGAATGAACATTTTTCGAATAGAAAACAAACAAGTCTATTTCTATTGTCATATTCAATTATTCTAACTGTAAAATATCCAGCATCCATATTACATACATAAAAACACAACATGCATACCTTTCATGAATCTTTAATATATGATTCACTAAAATAATTTTAACTTAAGATGACACGATGATAATCTGTAAAACTGAAAAATGCGTGTTTAATGTTGATGAAAAAATAATTTAAAAAGAGCAAGATGTTTAAAATTTGTACTCAAATTTTATCAACAAAATTAGATCACACTGGGTTAAGTTCATGTTATAATGTATAAATACTTTTTATTAATATTTTGTCAATTTCATTGTTGACATACGTTTGAGTTCAATAACGCATGAGATCCTATTTACACACATATGTAGATATCGAAGATTATCCGAATCAACCAAAATTGAATGAAAATAAAACTGCATTACACGTCTCATATAACTTCTGCATAGATTTGCTTCCCTATATATATCTTTCTCTTTGGTGTTTACAAAGATACTAAATACCAGTGGCGTGCAGTGGGCACAAAATTAGGTTATGCTGTTACCGACGATGCTTACTAAGTATACAATAGGTACCTATCAAAAAAATGTTAGAAAAGATATTCAAATTTTTAGAACAATTCTATCAATTTAAATTTAGAATATAATTGTTAATTTATTACTCGGTACCGTACTTTGCTTTCGATTTCGCTTAAAATATTATTTACAATTCTCCTTCAGACAACGGATTGAAAATGTTTCATTAATAGTGCTCAAAAACATACATTTAAATAAATAGCTTTACAAATTACCATAGCCGAAACTTATAACAGAAATAAATTTAATTCATTAAATAATTTAACTTATGTAAATAATATCTCAAAAAATGCAAACTACCTTGCTTGACAGATAATAAATTATAAACCACGTAAGTGGTTAGAATAAAATGAAAAAGTGCAGTTGGCGTAGGGTCGTTTATTGTGACAGAGGATAAAACAGAAAGTACAGAAGGTATGCGTGTATATTTAATATAGAGAAGTGAGAACTGCGAAGCGTAGAGAATGAAGAATAATGGAGCGAGTCGGCGGTGTTCGGTGTCGGCCCTGCCGGCTCCCGAGCGCTGTGGCGGGGCAGCGGAGCGATCGAGCCAGACTGTGGCGACAACACATTGAATGCAGATGTTGCTGGTGTCGGTGCCGGTTGGGAACGCACACCATGAAAACAAAACTTTTGGTCTGTTTGCAAATCAAATAAGGAAATATGTAGAATCTGTCATTGCACGCAGTTTTTAGTGAGGGTTAATTTCTTTCGAAGACAAGAGAATTAAGCACAAAATGCAGAAAATTGACAAACGTTAAAATACCAAAATAGGTTCAGTAAGAAAATATTTAGTTCGGTATGATTGTCTTACGGATTGAACAGACAACTTAAATGGATAATGAACTTACGTGCTGACAAATTGCCTACAAGCATCAACACGAAGTTGTTCATAAATGAATTGCAATTTTTCTGAATAACTCACAACTAGTTATATAGGAGACAAGGTTACGCTAATCCGGGTAAATAACGGCTAGAATTTTACAGGGTCTTTTCATAAAATAAGGATTATTTATTTTATTTTAATTTGCTGGAATTTTTAGTAATGCGCAACTTTTTTGTTTGTATGCAGTGCACGCCCCTGCTAAACACCCAACAAAGTTCTTGTATATCACAATCCATCCGCGAACCTTCAATTAAATGTTTCGAAATTTTTTAAAACTATTTTAGACATGCTGTTTCTAACATCTGGAGGAGCTTCCGATAAAATATTCCAAGTTAAAAATACAGTTGAAGAGATTTAACAAGAAAAACTGGTTAATATGATAAAATATTCTGATCCCTAGAAAATGTTGTGATTTCATACATATATTTTCTATTAACATGAAACAAAAACGCTAGATATGAAACAATCTCGCACCTTAGAAGAACAAAATAATATACCGGCCGCCATATTGTAACCAAATTGTTTATTGTTTACGACTAAACTTTCTATTGACTAGGCTGATATATGTGATAATAAACAAGGATGCTGATTGCCGCACACTACCCTTATCATCACCAAATTGCTTATTATTTATGAGTTTATGATTTAACTTTATATTGACTAGGTGGCAGCTGTAAACGTGAATTTCTAATTAACTTTAAAAAAAAAACATTGGTTGCCATATTTCCACTGTATATATCTGTCACAGTTAATTGGCAAGATATATGTGACATAAATTTTATTATTTTTTATAATGCGCTTTTTCCGTAAAACAAAAGCTGACAGTTGACTTTCATTTATGTGCAAGTGGTCATTCTTTATCAGAATCAATTATTGCGTATGATTATAATTCTAGTAAAAATGGTAGTTCTAGTTCTGAAAATTACACTATATGTAATATGATGAAAGTTGAAAAAAATCATTCAATAAACTTGCAACAAAACACTACATTATATTATTACCACGTGAAAGTAATGACCGAAAATAAAACATATTTTTAAATTTACACAGTAGTATATTGGTATTATTGAACACACGGGGGAAGTAGAAACCTACCTAGATTGGATGTACAAATTACAATTGATAGATCTAAAATGACCAGAAGAAAAATAAAGTCAAGATATGTATAGAATTATATTTAATTAGAATTATATATGGCTTAAAGTTATTAAAAGTATGACCAACATATAAATGGCGAGAGATATATTACCTATTATTTTGATACTGCATGTTTAGATCATGTTCTTATGCTAACCAATCAGGTAAAAATGCAACATGCAAGAAATGAAAATGCGATTTTAAACATGAACAATGGTATTGCCAATGGTTTATTTTAGAGAAGAAAGAAGAAGAAGAAGGAAATAATGATGATAATAAATACATGATGCACTTTATGAAAGAGAGGTGAATGGAAAAAGCATGCAACACAAACAACTATAAGGGTGAATGATAAAAGGTACCGATAAAATTAGTTTTCATAAATTAAGATTATTAAGGAGAACACATTCTTATTGTGAAGTTGTAAGGTATTTGAGATTCCGTAAAAAACAAAGTAGATGGTTTTCAAATAATGGAACGGTAGATGTATTAATTTGAAAAATGTAACATATGGGTTTGATAATTTGTCGACAAAGGTACTGTCTGCTGTAGCATAGTTTGATAATGCACCTCCCTCGGATTGGAGAAAGAGATCCAGGTTCGAATCCCAGTGGCAACAACAATATATTTTTCGATAAAATTGATTATATATGTATATGTTTCTAATTAATACATTTAATTAGTATTTTAAAAAATTAACATTACACCACAATGCATTTTGATGATTTTGCTAATGATGATTCCAATGCAAATTGTAAAAAAATTTACTATCTGATGCTATCATCACCGTTAATATAAAAAATAGCTTTAATTTTCATAAGTAACCTACAGTGGAATTTGAACTTACATTTCTTTTTTTCCCTTTTTGTAATCATGAAACCTTGGAGTAAATTTATTTAATATTATTTTTACACAACGAGTTTCTCATTTCTATTTAACAAAGTTTTTTTGAGAAAAGAACGTCAGTCGGCACACAACTACTAATATCACGAGGGTTATGCGTACTCTACCTAATAGGGTTGACCCCTTATGTGAATATAAATATTTGAATACAACAGCAAAACAATTGAATTGAATTGTTTTTTTTAATATTTCCAAATGCCTTCCTTATATGCATGACTCGCTGAAGTTATATGTACAATTACTTAGAAAGATGCACAGAAAAAACATAATTATCACCGAGAGACTCAAACCTAGAACATTCTATTTCCAGTAAACAGTTCTAACAATTAAGCTACAATACAGAAAAAATTAAATAAAATTGCCACCATCGACGACCATCTTTTTAATTATAATGTTTCTCTAAAATATTTGAGTAAAATCTGCTAATTATGCGTATGGGAATAACATATATTGTAAAATTTAAATTAGATTAAGTGGATAACATTGACAGTCCGGTATTAATTTTCATGTCAGCTGTCAAGATGTTAATTCTCGGAAGTATAAAAAGTATTAGTATTAAAAAAATCATTCACTGTCTCTCAAAAATAAATATAATTAGATACTGCAAGTATATATAAATGAACAAAATAATGAAATGGATTGTTGAATGAAAGGATAGTATTTAGTTGGAAGTCGAAATAACTAGATTTTCAATCAATTCGAGCACCAGGACCCAAAAAATAAATTGAAATAGTGCTTGCTAAAAATTTTCAGTACTGCAACCAATTGCCAAGGTGAATTGTCACAAATTAAAAATTATTGGCCGAAATTGATTAACTTCATTTCTATTGTCAATAGAGTCTGAAAAGTAATAAATAATAATGTTGATTGCTTTTAAAAATGGAAAAATACAGTATCAATTATGCAGAATAGAGAATATAAGTCGAAAATTGATCAAAAACATTAATAGTGAAACTGGTTAAGGCGTTTCCCCGAATTTCTCGGGAAAATTTCAGTCCAGGTTCGAATCCCTGTAGCAACCAAATATTTTTCAATAAATAGATTTATTCTGTATAGTAATTTAATATGTATTAATAAATAATAGAATTTGATGAAATAAAATGATTTTGCGACCATAAAAGCAATAATGGTATTATTTCAAAAGTGATTTATTTATTAAGTAGTTTTTTGAAGCCCTAAATATATATATAAAGTGTAAATTCAGCCTGAGTGTGGAACGTGCAAAACATTCATGCAATATCTAAGTCAAGTTATACAGACTCCTTAGATGGTTCTATATTTATTCATTACATCTATATTATGTTAAGTCGGAACCGTCACACACGGCGAAGACTCACAGCTTAAATATTAAACTTTGATTTTAGAGACAGTCTGTCTCAGTCTACTTGAGACGAGCAGTGAATTGATTGATCAGAAAAGAGAGAGAGAGAGAGAAAGAGAAAAAGGCATTCAAGTAGAGGAAAAAATAAAAATATAAATAATGATGCTGCTCACATATGGAGGATTGCCGACAAGGGGTGTGTGGTGAGTTAAATGGCAAATATGAACCACTTCATGCTCGACCTATAACAGACAAAATAGCAAAAGAACCATGATTATTCCGGAAACAAAATAAATATAGGTACTGCAATAAATTCTTTACTCAAAAAGTGATCATGGCTAGACCAAGGAATATTTCATAATTGTAAATGCTCCTCCACTACAACAGTGGAGCGATTTTAAAAGCCTTAAATCATTATCAAAATTTACAATATATACAATAATTTTATAATCATAATTTGTACACACAGACTACCAAATATATAGACATGAACTAATGCATTGTTTCAATATTTGCATTTTGGTGTCACCCACGTGATCATTTTGGTACTACTTACGCAATCAAATAGCTCTGAGACTTTTTTTAAATATATGACCCAATCGGAATGAAAATTTAAACGCTGACAATATAATATGCATTAATGTAAAAAATAGGTCTTGTTTACACAAAGATTTAATTTTCGTAGATTAAATACTTTTACTGTTGCATAAATGTGTCATAAACTATCGGATTTATGTTTTCACAAATGTGTGTAAAATGCCCCTCGTCCCACAACTGATGTTCCAAACCCCTCTCCAATACGTACATTTTATTTCATGTCTATTAATTACTGGTCTGTGTTTGTACAGTTGAAAAAAGTTAATTTATTTTAAAGCTGATTTTAATAAGATAAAACAGAAAAAGTTGGCAATACGATTAATAGCTAAAAACTAATGCCTGCTGTTAATGGGTGGAATGAAGTAATCCCATACCATCGCCGACACCAAATTAACTGGCATGAAGTAACCTCAAAGTCATACCTTTGTTAAAATTATGTACAATAAACTCTTCGATTTGTAGATTAACCGTGTTAACATTATGAAATGTTGTTTAATATATTAACACGTTTTTTCATTTGACTATATAATATGTATCAAAAAATTAAACAGGCAAAATTGCAAATTGGCATATTTTTTGGTTTACTTTTAATGCAAGTGAGCAGTCAGCAAGTGCATCACTGTACACATACCAAATTTCTTTGTTGTATTAAACAGTAGGATAAAAGTGTAGGATAATTTTGAGTGTTGTTTTAATTTTTTTATGGGGATTATCCGGGTCAATTTATTTCCCTACCTATCCAGATAATCAAGAGTCTATTGTAATTGCTGTAGAATATTCTTTAATTTTTCTGTACAGTGTGAAATAAAATCACAATATTTTATTAAAACATGTAAAATGAATGTAAATATAATTTTTTAACAAAATTTGCTAGATAATTTTTTTACCATCATCATGTACGCATGGACGAGACTTTGATCTCTCTTCCGAGACATTTAGCGGTATAGGTCGGTATGCATCGGTTGATCGTTCTGCTATGCGTAATACAATAAATAACAAATGACACCCCCCTCTTTGCCAAGACAAGTTTCATCTGTGTTCATGAATCGTTAAGAGTTTATAAATTATTGGAGTTATTAGCATGCATGTTTAGTCTAGTGGTAAGACATTCGTCGATAGTAAATAGATAGATATATCTCGTAGTGAAAATATTGATGCAACAAGAATTCTACATGGGCTTATCTATTTCAAAAAATATCCATTACGTAGATTCCTTATTTTTGTAAAAAACTAAATCTCTGAGAAATCAAGACAGAAAATATGTGTCCTAATGGCCTGTGTGCTTGTTTAGACTTATTTTGAAAGTCTCGTAAAGAACAGACATTACAGAGTTGAGTGCGGGTACATACTGACCATTGCCGACAAATCTGTGATATTTGGCTATCATGTCTTGGAAGTGAAGGTTGGGATGAGTAAATCCAATCCTGAGCCAAAATTCCAACCCCGGGATCAGTACAGGAATAGAAAACACTCATTTCATACCACTCATCAGTTAGTCATTCTGCTCTGCGTGCAAAATACAACAGACAATGAATAACAGCTCGCTCCCCACTCAACTCTGTAATGCCCATTAGGCGAGTCTCGAGACAAGTCTCATCCGTGTATCGCTAAAGTTTAAAAATTATTTGAGTTATTAACACGCGCGCTTGGTTCAGTGGTAAGACTATTTATTTATTGGACATACTTTAATATTAAGTATATCTTAAGATAGATAAATTTTTTCTATATCTATAGCATTTTTCTGAGTGATATCTCTACTTTTTTTATTATAAAAATGTGATTTTATTAAAAACTGACACAGAAATGAAAACATATTACATATTTTCATAATGTTTTAGCTATTTAAGTTCTCTGTATGTATGTTGGTGTTTGGATTTCATTTCCTAGATTTAAAACTCATTAGAGATGCGGTTCACACGCCCACACATATATGAAATAGGTATGAAATAAAAAAAAAACCATACATATTTTGCAACATGTGTATAATTTACAAGTCTCGCTACAATTTCAAATACAAATAATGAATTGTGAAAAAAAATATATACGGAAATATTAAGTAATTGAACAAGACATTCATAATTGAATAATTAAATATTATTTAAAATATTTCCATAACATAGTGTAATATTTTTAATTGTATTTAGATACTTAACTATTTAATAAATCGTATGTAGTTGCAGTTGCCATAATGTTTTCTCAATATTAAAAGGGTACACTTTACATGTTAGGTGATAGTCAAAATGAAGTATACTGTAAATAGTTAACAACTTAGATATCCAATATATATATATAAATCAAAAGGTTTAATATTCTTAATTATACTGTTGTCAAAAGATATTATTTTTTCTTGTCTCTTGCTTTCGAGCGATGTACGAGTATGCAACAATACACAAAGTAGCCGGAATTATTATATTTTTTGAAGTTTATGATATTAACTTTGTGGTTAGATATATACAGGGTGTAACAGACCTAGTCCACAATATTTTATGGGCATACCTGACTAAATTACGAGTCAAAAATGTTCAAGGAGTATGTGCAAATTCTGCAATATTTGAAATTTTTACAAAATCATGTCAAGATTGAAGTCTATGTACTTTAAAATAAATATTTGTGAAATTGTTCCATTAATAATTTATATCGTTGCTTCAGGTCCTAAATTATCTAACCGCTCGACATTCGATGACCGTTATTTTTTTGTATTCAATATATAATCGGGAATCGATAAAATATTTAAATTAATTGAAATAATTACAAAATTATGATTTTTTTGAAATGCTTATATTTCTGACATAGTTGAGATTAGGCACATATCACTTGAACATTTTCGACTCGTAATTTAGTCAGGTATCCACCCATAAAATATTATGAACTAAGTCTGTCACACCTGTATAATTATTTAATTAAAAGTTAACTAACCTTGTATAGACAGACCACTTTTATTAATTTGATATCAACCGTTAATACAGTGGTATCCAAATCAGTCAAATAATACTAGTACAAACTGATCAAAGTATTTAATATAAATTGATTAATTTGACGTCGACAGATTTCAATACAACTGAATATTTTTCATGACGCACGTACGTGTACGTATACAGTTGTACATATACAGCAGTTTAAAATTAGTAATATTTAATAAGAATGAATATATTTGCATTAAGTTTTATAGAATGGAATGAAGTTACACTTGTTAATTCATCGGCTGTTGGCTTTTGACTGTTTTGATTTTATATATTTTGTTCAAGCGCACATCAGCCACAAAAATAACAGGCCGCAGGGGATGCCAGCGACTTACTGATGCCAATAAACGTGTATGGAAATGGTCCGCCCTCGGGTGTTGGCGGCACTTAGCAAGACATCATAACAACGCCCATGGGCGTGATCGGCAGGCAACGTGTTAAAAAATATTTACATGTGATTTATTAATAATTTATGAAGTTTTCATTCTACACAATAATTAATGCACTCAAGCTAATATAATAATACTCACAAAAAAACTTAATACAGTTATTGATCGGTTATACAAATATGAAAAGTGTTTAAAGAATTTAAATTATCTTTCATTATGAATATTTTAAATTTAGGATTTTTGTCCATCAGTAATTATGATAAAAAAATAAAGAGAATTGAGTTTTAAACAATGCTTTGCAATATTCAACTTCTAAATATTACGAGCGAGCGACTAATAATTTAACTAAAAAAATTTTCATTATCTTCTATGTAAAAGTACTTTAGTAAAAAAGCTAGATTTCAAGTCAAAAGATAGACTACATTAAAATAATTGAAATGTTTTAAAATAATCAGTGCATGAAGATAATGATCCATCCAAAATTGGACAAAAGGGACAAAATATAATAATTGTTGATTTTAAATTCTTATAGCTAAAATTACCGCATATATTCTTAATGTATTAGTAATTTAATGGCTTTCATAAATTCATACATCAATAACGCTATTGAAAGACTTAAACAATTAAATATATTGTATTCCTATATGATTAATATTATTTAATAATTAAATTCTGTCCGATGTTATTGTCGGGAAGTGACCAATATGACTTGACACTACAGAGGCCATTTTGTACTTTAGCGTGTAATGTGTATTTTTGGTAAAACACGCTAGACAATTTCAAATGAATCAAGCATGGATCATCTATTAACATTGATTGGCTATCAAAATGAATGTCAAATCTGAGTCTATCACAATTATTTGGACCTGAACTCCTTCAGTCCGATTTATAGCCTTGATTACACTTCTTGTAGCTACTTTATAAATTCACATTAATTTATTTAAAAAAATTATTATGTATCTTCCAAAACACAAAAATCAGTTACAGAAATTTGTTTTAAGTATAAAGTTCCGCGGCTTTAAAATAAATAATATTTTCTCTAATCGATCATGTTCCTGTACAACACACACATATATATATACATATATTAGTTGCTTTTGAAATAATTTTGCTCAGGAAATAAATAAATTTTAACATTTGCAGTGTTAACATTGTGGTTAGACATAATTATTAACTGGAACAAGTAACTTTTATCAACGTGGTTAATACATAGATGTTTATTTAAATTTAAAAAATAAGATTTTTATAATTAGTTTGATTCTGCCGTAATGAACAAGTGTCTAATATCAAATCAACGACGTCAAATAATACTTTTTTTAATTAACATTAAAATCAAAAAAGTTGCATTTGTTTAATCATTAAGCACATTGTAACTTTCGGTTCTATTCTAGTATCTTGGTGAAGGTTTCTTTAATAATTAATCAACAAACATAAATATATTTGTTATGGTCGCTTGAAAATGAACCCAATACAGCTCTCTCAGAATAAAAAGATGAGATTATTTTAATTCCACATTTTTTCAGTCGGCACTCCGAGGGTTAATCAATGATGTGCAATATAAAAAATATTATTAATGTCGCTATTATATGCCTAAAATTTAAAATTCATTCAACATAATGTACTACTCCCGAGAATGTTTACACACCTATTACACGGTGGTGGTGTACCATCTACTATGGGTAATAACACACCAAGTTAGTATTGTGTCAATCTCTCTCATGCGTTGTCAGTAAATCTAAATCTAGGTAAATAAATTTAATAGAATCAGGCCAGTCTTCAACCGTTTCTATCATTGCAACTTTGATAATGATGATGTTTTTAAAAGTTGTAATTTTTTTAATGAGTTTAAACGCTATGTATGTTTAAATTCACCCACCACCCTCTATTTTCTAGTCTGGAGTTGGTATATATATATATGTGTGTTGACATGTACCAGTTGCAGTAAAATTTATTAGAAAAATACGGCTGGCTAATAACTAGAAGAAATCTTTTAAAATTATTATTTGATATACCTCATTACTATTATAGCTGTATGAACTTTATTTCTCATCAAAAGGCGAGAATACTTTGGTGAGCTGTCAATATTTATACATCCCGAAATAAAAATTGAAAAACATTAGTAACACGCACTGAAAAGCGTGTTAAAAATAGGTACGATTCATTCATTTCAAAGAATCAATAAACATTCTTTAAATAAATAAACAATCATGGGTAAGTTTCTAATACTCAAGCAGAGGCATTTCGTTGTTTGTACCTAAATTGAAAATATAAATAAAGAAATTTTTTATCAATTGCTTGATTTAAAAAAAAAAACAAGTGGAACGTGGACAAAAAGAAAATAATGAAAATCTATTAAACTTTAGGTCTGCATCTGTCCACAACTCATCCTATATTATATTGTGCTACAAAATGCGAGAAATAGCCCACATGTCATTATACGATGTTGTACTTTCAAATTTATTTAGCTAAGACGCAATATAATCTGTCACCAGGCGCGAGTAGTGTCATATCGCCGGAATGGTAAATTACGTATTTCAGAGACCACTTCATTAGACAATTTCAACATTGAAAATAAGGTTTTGCTAAAACACTGGGCCGCGATCACGCAGCACTTTAGCGAAAGATTTTTCTGCCTTTCATATAGGTACATGTTTTATAAACATCACTTTTGTTTATCTATTAATTAAATTAACATTTTTTGTGGATGTAAGTGCCTCCACTGCTGTGACAGAAATTCAAGGAGATATACCGAACGTTCCAGAGATAGTACCAAACAGAGCCTATGGTTAGGGTTTCAGCAAAAAGTTAAAATAACATTTTTTTTAAAGCTTATGTAGTAGCTACATTATCACAGCATAAGGGTGCCGAATTTCATCACGGTAGGTTGAGTATTTATGGCACAGTGGTCATTTTTGTAAAGACAAGTTGCAATTTTTGCAAAAAGTTCAAATAACTTCAAAACTGTTGAATTTCAGATAAACCTATTTAACGCTCATTGGGTTGCTAGTCCATGTCTCCTAACCATAGGCTCCGTTTAGATTATCTTGAACATTTTGTATACTAAGGAGAGTATGGAGAAATAATATTTTTCTTAGATCTTTGGAAACTATACTCATATCATTAAAGAAACTTCACTAGAAACTAAAGTACATTTTGTAAAATGTAATATCTTATTTAATTAACCTTCAAGTGGGCGCGCGGTTTTGAATCGACTACCCTTGGCGAATATTCTTTTATAAAAACACACTTTTGCATTGTAGCTACTTCCCATCTCTAGTAACCTGTGATAGGTTCATTACGCACACAAATTAACTATATTCATTGTTTTTCCGCACGTCGTGTGCTGCACAGATGGCTTTTGTTTCAGTTGCGGTGCTGAATCGGTTACGCGCGCTTAACGTTCAAGGAGTCAAAAAATTCAGTATGTTTAAATCAAAAATTCCTTGAGAACATCTAAGAATTTTACAAATCTTCTAGGACTATTTGTTTTCAATAACCCTCTCCCATCCCCCTGATAGACCCACGTTATGCACAGTAAACCCTTTACTATGCCCTTATAAACCTTTCATCTTGCCGGGCTCATAATTTATGAAGAAAGACAAGATAGTATCTGTAAATAATGAGCATTCTTATTTTATTCAGTAAGATATTAATTAATCTTTAATTATCGGAGAATAAGAGGAAGTCCATCATTCATTCCAGGTCCAAAGGGTTTACTCGAGACATCATTTTACTGTGCATAACGTAGGTCTATCAGGGGGATGGGAGGGGGTTATTGAAAACAATTAGTCCTAGAAGGTTTGTAAAATTCTTAATGTTCTCAAGGAATTTTTGATTTAAACATATCTAAATTTATTCAGACGAGTGCAAAAAACTGTACTATTTATAATTTTAAAAATGTGCTTAAATTTCAGATGTGAATTTGTGAAATTCACAAAAATGTAAAACAATATCATTTTATTGATATTATGCATTCTAAGTGTCGAAGCAAACAATTAATTTTCTTACTTTATTAATTAATACTTAATAAATCCTGCCTTATCCGTCTTTACAGTGCGTGTACACATTTGAGACGTATCTCAAGACTCCCGTAAAGGACAGTACAGAACTGAGCGCAGAGCTAGCTGACATTCGTTCCGTTATATTTTGTATGCAGAGCAGAATAACTAAATGATGCATACCAACCTTTACCACCAAATCTCAAGAAACGTGAGAGCAATGTCTTATTCGTGCACACGAGGTAATAGGATAGGATATTAATTTATGTTATTCATAATGGTATCAGTGCTAGTCTATGAAACCAGTGCATTAATATATTAATATTTTGAAATAGTAAGAATCGATACCTTGTCATCATTTATTAATTTACATAATTTGTATCAGAAGCAAACGAGATACTTGATGTGATCAAAAAATGTATTGTTTATTTTTGTCCAAGCAGAATAGCTCAATTGATCAAGCCTTGTATGTTGTATCACAATGTGCAAAGTGCATACATAAAGAACCCACAATTTTGGATCACCAAACAATTGCTAAAAGAGCTCATAAGATTTAAAAAATGGGATTTACGAGTAAATAAAATTAATCTGCAATCATGAAGAAAATGAAGTGTATCCACTTTGATAACAGTAACTGTGGAATTTACTGTGATAAAAATGTACCGTAAAGTGGAGATACTATACCTATTTAAAACATCTAGAATTGCACACAAATTATGAAAAATAAATTGAATAGATGGTTCAAGTAAATTTGTACATAAAATAATGTTGACCATTTTTAAATAGCGAAAACTCGTACTGCACGTTTGGCGAAGCAAATATTTTTATTTGACTGACGATAAATTTAATGAGATATATTAGTTTAACTGAATGATGTTTGCAATAACTATTAATAACACCGAGGGCTTTAATTCTTAGAAAATCTAATATATCAAAATGGTTAGATGTCGGAGACACTTCTGAAGAAGTTCAATTCATTTTACAGCTACACAATTTCCCCAAGTCGTGATTATTTTGAACTGATACAGTGCTACAATTAAAATATAATGCCTTTTTAAAATGTTTAAATTTTTGTTCAAAGTATCCCAAACCAGTCAAAAATATCCCCAGCTTACGTAAACGCGTATGTATACTTAATTCTTTATTAATAAGTATGTGCAAGATATATGGGTGCTAGATATGAGATCTAATCAGAAATTGGAAATTCCACAAGGCCGTGAACCATATGTGTGTGTGTGCTTTTCATCCACTTAACACAAAACATATCATAAGTACTTATCCTGAAAATGATTTTAGTTGGAAAATACTGTCACACAAGACAACGTGTCGGAGGATAAAACATGAATACTTTGATGAGGTGTTGGAAAATCTTTCTACGTGAAATGGAAGATGTGTAAGTATCACCCCGGTGCAGACTACCACTCAATACCAAAACATCGCTTGCTACACTTAGTGAACAGATCTGAATAACCAGGTTATATCCTACATTCCCGCATCCTTCCATCTCTGCTTCTCTCACATAGCATCTTAAGAGATGAAATAGATAGCGTCTCGATGTAAGGTGGGGTCCCCTATGCAGGATAACATAAAAAAAAAGATATTAAAAACATTAATTTAGTCATGTCTGAAATGTCTATATGATAAGGTAACACGACCCTTTAGCAAATGAATGACTAACTGTAAAACATGATTTCATCATCAGATTACCAAGATCCATAAAATTGGGGCATTAAATATCCTATTCCAAAGTTTGCACTAAAATAATGTTTCACTGTTTTGCATCTAATTGTTCCAAGATTGAAACAAATGTTAAATATTGAGCAGTCTTGCTATAAAGCTCAGTAGTCAGAGTCACTACTAAAAATGTATTATATTACATCATAATATATTAATAGATTGATGTTTGTCCATAAACTAAAAAAGCAAGCAGTTAGCAATTTCAGATTGTTCATTCTCGGTGAATTGTTTCTTTATTTTGACGTATGTAGCGGTCCCATACTCTTTGAACTGATCAATAAAACTATTTTAATAATAGCTACATTTGACGTCTCGCAACATTCTGATAATTGAATTAGAGACTTAATAAAAAATGATATCATTTTCATTTGACTAATACATTCAAATACAAAATATTCTTGATTATCTGTGGTTGTAATAACCTAGTTGCTGATTAACAAAGGTTTTAAACATTTGCAAAATATGTTAATAACATTTCAAATTTTTTAAAATTATACTTTCTTTCGCCTTCTTATGATTCATGTCCATACAATTAAGACCCGATGAGATAAATCTCAGTACTATATACACATGTTGAGATTTTGACCTTGAGATAAATTCAAATCTGTATAAACATTTGATTCGATTGAGTGAGACTCGATACGTGTGCAATGTCACCTAGAACTAAAGATATCTACAACTATTTACTATGAAAAGTTTGACAGACAGCAGGCATTCAATTATGAACATTTATTATATTTTACCGTCTTTATTTATAGTTAAATTTTGATTCAAATTCACTTAACGGACAAACAAAACATCAATGGTAGACAGACCGATGAATAATTTCCCGAACAGGCGAGAAGTGAGGCGCGTGACAAAATAAATATCAAACCATATCGTGGCAGTAGTGGCGATGCTCAAATCTGAGACTCGGTGTGGACACAGTGGACTATGAAAGCAGTAAGGTGTCTTCAAATAATCTCATGGGAATATAATCACAGTCTTTATAAAAGCTGAGAAATATATATGTTAAATTTTAATTAGCCTTTTTGGATTATCAGTATACCAGGTACTCATAAATTTTATGATTGTTTGCATAAAGCTAAACATTAAAATTTTAAATGGACAAATGACCTCATTACTTTTAATTTTATAGAACTCAGAAATAAAGTATCATATTGAAATTCTTTATATCATATGGCAGGCACTTATGAACATCTAAAATATCTAATTAAAATTATATGATATGCCTGTCTGCTTCGCTAGAAGCTAACAAAGCAAATTCAATTGAAATAATAATTACATTGTGGTTGCAAACATTCACAAGAAACATTTACAACTAAATCGTACGCATAACGAGGATTGCACATCCTCTACCACAAGCAACCAATCATGCACAAATAATTTAGACACGGATTATCGAGGGTACACTGTATCTAAATAACTTATCTGGAATGAATGAAAACTGATCATGAAATGTGGTATTCTCAGTTTGAAATGAAAACAAGTGCAACATTCGCATGATGTATTTGCTACCAAGGTTAACCAGCGACAGATTTTGTCGTGCATCGTGCAAAATGAATTTTTCAACATACCATCATGCGCGTGATTAACGTTCTAAATATGTATCAGGAAATGTACAGTTTAATGGCGGCACATTGTAACAGATACCTAGTGGTGTCCATAATCAATGAATAAATAACATTACCTAAACAAAAACCTCACAGAGTTGGTGACTCACAATATACATAATAAATTAGACACTCCCGCAAGCATGCACTTAATTAAACAAAGATGATTAAGAAATAAAAAAATTCACATTCCTTAAATGAATATTATCTCAGTGTCTGTTGATGTGTTCCTAAAATGCCACATGTCATCAGATCACATTTTTACCAATTCTCTTTCGATCTTTTTGATACTTGATGTTCAAACGTTAATACTTCTTCTACCATTATGGTGGCAGGATTTAAAACTTAAAAAAGTTTAATGTTATATAATAACCTGAGGCGTCTACAGAACAGTCTTCTAGTATCTAATTTACTAGTCATACAAAGTGTTACAAACGTTTTTAACCATTTTATCCGAGAATTCATGTACGTAATGCGTCTGCCTACAAACAAACTACTACATGGTGCACCATGTACAAACTACAATATAATATTTGACGCATGGTCATACGCATGGTGTACCGTGTAGAACTGGTGTTCTTAGGTACGGTACAACATGCTATTTATGTCACGTCCGCCACACGAGTATATAACAAGTAACCAGAGTTTTAATTGACCGAGTACATCCTCAATATTCTAATACCTAACCCTTCACGCATCTCTCTACAATCATTGTCAATTAAAATCTTGTAAAGATTAAAATAAAACCAGCATCTAAAAAAATTACGACAACACGGAAATAGTCTTTGTTCTGTACCTCTACTTCTAGTGCTATCTTACTTATTACTTACTTGCATCATGTATCTTTCTTACTATCCTCTCCTAACTCATTCCACATGACCAAATCAATAACACCAGTTTTATATTAATTCATAATTTTATCATCCTTTATTCTGTTATTTTAAACTGTTTTTCTATTTTAACAAAGTGCAAATTTTGAAATTAATAAAAATAATAAAATTTCCGAATGTAATTAAAAGGTTTTTCTCTCCTCTCTTCTCTCCTGTTGGAAAATTCTTTGGTAACCAAATTGGGTCTATTGGGCCTGCAACAGATGTGGCATCAACAGGATGGTGCCACCTCACACACAGCCCGTGCACAATTGTGAGAAATTTTTCCCGGCCACATAATGTCAAAAAAGTGGTGATATCGACGGCTCCCGACTATTTTCTGTGGGGGTACTTGAATGGAAAGGTCTACGTCAATAAACCAATAACAATTCCAATGCTACAGGACAATATTCAAAATGAAATTGCTGAAATAACACGCGAAGTGTGCGAGAATGTTATGAAACATATTATAAGAGCACGCATTTGTGCCGCTGCCAGAGGCGGCCACTTGGCCGTTGTCATATTCTATACATAATTGTAATAAATCAAATAAAAAAATTGTTTCATTTCCTAGTTATTCAAAAACAACATCAGCCTGGAACATAATATTCACTCTGGATTAGGTGTACCGGAAAATAATGTAATTCTTATGGTGGCCATTTTCAATTAACTATACAAAAAACTGACAGCAATTTGACACTCTTGGTTAAGTGTGCAAGAACATATTTAATAATATTTGGACAGAATGGACACCGCATCAACTACTGAGCGAAGGCAACACGAGCAACAGGAATATACATGAGATCATTTTTAGAATTGGAATCAAATATGACATTTTGAATCATCTAGATGAAAAATCTGCAATGTATTCATACTGAGGAAGTAAAAGACAAAGGTTGTCGAAAGGGCGGATAGCTAAACCGAATCCTACATCAGCTCTAACACCAAAAGGGTATTTTTGTTTATATGGTGGGACAAAAAGAGTATAATTCATTTTGACTCACTCAAATCTGGTGAAACAATAACAGCACAGTTATGATGTGATCAGCTGAACCGCTTGAACAAAGAAATTACCCCGTGGATAATTATAAAAATCAAAAAGTGTTTTGCGGTGTAATATTTTTCAGCAGCACATAAACATTTTACAAAAATTACGAAGACATAAAAATGAAGATTTTAGGATAGATAAAGATTTGCATCTTTCCTGTCTATGCAATATTTTTAGATAGTGAAATTTTTAATTTCCTAAGTATTTCAATTAGAAGTACTTTGATTTTTACGAAAGAGGTATTAAAATGTTAACAGAAAGGTGGAGAAAGATTATATGATAAATTAACTTAAATTCATAATCAATAAATAAATAAAAATTTACCCGATTTACTTAAAAAATGACATTCTTTTCTGGTACACCTTATAGATGTCAGTTTTAAGTAATTGCGGCGATTGAAAAATGCATCCCTACTGTCGCAAATGAAAATGAGATAATCATGAACCTACACACACTTGCTGCTGTTCAGTTGCATTTTAATTATTTATGAAAATCATTTATTTGTGCAAATTTACGAAACAATATTATACACCATACATAGTTCTAAAATGAAATAAATATTCAGATATTAAAACATTTCACATTCACAGCTAGATGTCAGCGGTGCACCCTTATCGACAATGTTTGAGAGTACCCGACATTAATTTAGTTATGATTTGAACAGTTGAATGTAGAAGATTTTGCTTAACGCGGTGAAATCTTATTCTGTCTGATCCCAATGTAAATTTAATGGAATGGAATTTAGGGGAACGTTGAATACTTACATCATAATGAAATAAATATTTTAATATGACATAATAATTTGTAATTAAGTCAGTTTACAGACAATATAAGATTACTGGTGCGTAATCAAAACTATACAAAGCGTTACACATACATGACATGCAATAATACAATTACACATAAAACTTAAATTAATAGTCTAAGCCAAAATAAAACCCGCCGTCGAGGGTCAATATCCAACAGTCAAATTGCTTTTTTAAATGTGAGATTTTTTAAAACCTTTGAAGCTATCAAAAGTTATGGCATATGTATATAATTTGATTAAGTATACAAAAACATATTTATTATGTACCACTGCCATCCAGGCATAGTAACGATAAGATAGCTAGGAAAGTCATGGATATGATTTAGATATCAAGAGCTACATGACGAAGACAGTTCTTGAATTTGAGACTGGAATAAAACCACATGATGGCTATTTTTAACAGCTGTTTGATGACAAAAAAATCATGCAATTTGATACCTTGGATGAGGATAAAAAAGAAATAGATATGTTACCTTCCCAATAACTAACTAACAACTGACTACTGGCTTGAAATTTATGTACATATAATGAAACACATGTAACTGAAGACATAGAAGACTGAAATCAGATTTCCTTCATACAAATCTGTAAGATGTGACTCTCATAGTAGGCATATGGGAGGGGTCATTATTTTAATCAAAGAAAACATACAGTTTGATATCATAACTAATGAACAACATGAGAAGATTGTTTGGAACCTGGCAATTAAAATTAAAAAAGGATTTATAAATGGAATATACTCTATTATATACCATTCACTAAATTCAAGTACAAGCAAATTCTTATCATATTTTGAAAATTGGTGCTCACTAAATATCAGAGAGAACGGATCTAATATTATTATAGGAGATTTTAACATAAACATGAAAAACACTGACGATATATATACAAAAAGGTTAAAAAAACATTATAGAATTCAACAGGATGAAACAAATGGTTTAAGAATATACAAGAGTAATTCAAACATCTAGTACATTAATAGATCTCATGATAACAAATATGTTTGAGTTACGTGTTAATGTGCTAGATTCCCCTAAAATTACAGATCATACAATAATCCATGTCTTATTGGGAAACAAAACATCTAATCATCCTTTAAAAACAAAACGTTATAGAAATTATGGAAAGTATGATGTAGATGAATTAAAAATGTAATTAAGAGGATGCAATTGAAATGACATAATGGACTTAGAATTTAACTCAAAAGTAGATACTCTCATAGGTAATATAAAAAATTCTATTGATAACACTGTACCAGAAAAAGAAAGTATAAATAGACCAAATAATAAGTGGTACAATAATATTTTAAAAAGTATGCAATATGAAAGGGACAGACTGTATAAAATTGCAAACATTACTAAAAATTCAGAAGATTGGGATAAATATAAAGTTATAGAAATTGGAAAATAGAAAAAGTGTTTATTTTAAAACAAAAATTGAAGGAGTGAAGGGAGATTAAAAAAAAAGTGGGTTACTATTAAATCTTTAATACAAAATGATACAAGCAAAATGAGTCATGAAGATATACAATTTCCTCCTGGAATAGATATGGCTAATATTGCCGATAAATTTAATACATATTTTATAAGAAGCGTGGAAGAGATTAATGAAAGTATTCCAACTGTCCATTATAGCATTGATGAAAATATACAAGAGATACACAATGAACTAGTATTCAAACAAGTTACACTAAATCAATTAAAAGCAATACTAAATAAATTTAAATCAAAACCATGTCCCGAATTACAATCAAGTTAATAAAATAATCTTTACCGGTCATTGGAGAATACTTCTTAAACATAATAAATGAATCCATCACTTTAGGAGAGTTTTCTCAATTATGGAAGATATCCAGGGTAATTCCAATACCAAAAATTAAAAGTACTAATAAATGTGACGAATTTAGGCCAGTCAATACACTACCTAAATATGAATAAATTCTTGAATATATCATAAAAGAACAACTTGTAGCCTTTTTGGAAGAATGGAAAATACTATGTGAAGAACAATGTGGTTTTAGAAATAATCACTTATGTGAAATGGCTCTCAATCTTATACTGGAAGATTGGAAAGACGATTCTGATAAGGGGAAATATATCATTGCAGTTTTCCTAGATTTTAAAAGAGCTTTTGAAACCATCGATAGAGATATAATAATAATAATAATAAAACTTTGGAAACTCGGAATAAGGGGAACACCTTTGAAATGATTTAAGGAATACCTAAGTAATAGACACCAAACCACTAAAGTAGGTGACTTAATATCTGATCCCCTCCTTATATCATTAGGAGTACCACAAGGGTCAGTTCTTGGACCTATCCTTTATATTATCTATATAAACAACATCGTAAAAATGCTAAAATATTCCAAAATAAGATTATTTGCAGACAATGCACTCATATATATAGGAGACAATAATGCAACTATACAAAAATAATTAAACTATGACTTAAACAATATATCAATATGGCTGAAGAAAAATAAATTAAAACTAAATGTAAACAAAACACAATTCATGAATATTGGAAATAAAAAAATACCAATCACACCAAAAATTATCATAGATGGTGAAAGTCTGAAGGAAGTGACTGAATTAAAATATTTGGGAGTCATAATAGATTCAAAATTGAATTTATCGCAAAATACAAGATACGTGACTAAAATTTTAACTAAATACTAAGAAAATTTCACTTCTGGGAAGGATCAGAAGATTTATTAGTACTGAGTCTTGTAAAATAGTTTACAACTTTGTTATTATTTCTCATATCAACTACTGCAGCAGCATTTTGTTTTTGGCTAACGAAGAAGAAATGCAACAATTGTCAGTGTTGCAAAATAAAGCAATGAGAATAATACTCAGAAAAAATAGATATATTTGGATCAGGGCAATGAACCTTTAAGCAGAAAATATATTTTAATACAATGGTATTCATTTACAAAATCATCAATAAGAAAATATCAGCGGAATTCACACAAAAAATTGATGCAAATCAACATGAGCACGAGCATCGTCCAAGGGAAAGGGATAGACTGAGACTGCCATTCAGGAAGAAGGCCAAATCTCAGAAATCGATGATGTATAGTGCGATGAAATTTTTTAATGAAATACCAGAAAATATAAGGAAGAGCAATTGAATAGATTTAAAATGAAACCGACTAAATATATAAAAGATAAGTTTTAGTAAAAGAAAATACTTTAAACTTGTTTATATTAGAGTATATATAAGGAGTGCTTATGTATGCACTATGTTAAGAATTAAATAAATAAATAATTTCAAACATATCCAAACACAAATACTCATGTTATGTGGCTATTCAGCTATTCCGGGAATTAATTTGTCACGCCTTGTATATTACCTTGAAAAATATTAAAAATCGACAATTGGATGATCATATTATTATGCAAATTTTTGCTACAGATAGACCGGAAAATTACAACCAGAGCGATATATATTTGTAATTAATATCTCAATGAGATTGCACAAAATTAACCTACAGCAATTTTTAAATGTGCTTATGTTATTTAGCTTTGGATTATTGATCATTCGGTCATTGTCGAATATATGTAGCGTTTTTAGGATATCAGACTGAAAGGAATCAGGAAGATTTAAAAAAAAACAATGAAAATGTTCATATTGGAAAGGCAAAGTCTGGTGTGTCATTCTTGTACACACCATGAAGTTGCATTGTGTACACTATTAAACACTCCCGGCAAATAATGTTGTGCTTGACATTTATTTTAATTACACTGTGTTTAACAGTTCTTGGAACCAAATAAGTAATGTTGTAAATAAATATTGTTATATTGAAACAGGCGAAAATAATAAACCATATTAATTAAAAATGTATATTTTTTATACATAATATGGCAACTCACTTCAAAATAATTATATTTCTATATAATCACTTTTTTTAAATACCGTATAATAAATGTAAACTGATCAGACATGAAGGAAATGATATCATTTAAATTCTTCTACATTTTGAGAAATTAACAAAACTATCACAGTCACATATTGTGTACCCTTATGAGAAGCAGTCATGTCGACACCTATCATCGTTAGCACATTCATCAACTATAATAATTCACATACTTTTCTTTGGTAGTGTTTATAAAATGTTATGGTGCATGCACATAGATGAGACTGATTTGGTCGTAAAATTTGGTTGCACCAGTTGATTATTCTGTTATCAGCTCGGTCTGCGCTCAACTCCGTACTGTATTTTATGTGACAAGTCACATATGTGTACATGCACCATTAGAGGCCACGAAGAATGTGAGGGTTCATTCATCTTTTATACTTCTTTCGTTCGTAAGGATATCAAAGACCGCATTCACATTCAGCTATCACAAATAATTGTGTTGCAACAGCATTAAGAAAATTAGTGATATAAGGTTGCTTTATTACCAAACTTAGGCAGTGATGAATACAAAAATAATATTTGCCTAGAAGTATATACTATAATTTGAATAAATTTCAGATTCGACTTCAAGAGTTGATTTGTTAGCAGTAACTACTAAAAAATGACATTAAATACAATTCTTCAAATTTGCAGTCATGAAATCAGCATTTGGTTAGGAAACCAGTATAAAGAAATTGTGAACATGAATAATATGGAGTGGCAGTCATCGGACATAAATGCTTTGAAGTGCTTTTATAACAAACAATTGCAAAATTTTTATGTAGGCGTGCGATTATCAGAAGCAAATGCGGGTACATTAGGTGCGTGCTCATGAAATAGAATAACTTCCCTCAGCCTAATGCTAAAAAACATCAAATACAATAGTTCAGGGTTGGCATAATAACAATACTCAAAGAAATAATCAAACAGTTCATTTTATATATTATAATAACAATAAAACTGAATTGATTACAAAGTGTAGCAAAATAAATAGTGTCAGGCGATTCCACAAGACGAATTAAAATTTCATTACAATTTAACAAAGTTCAAGGTTACTCAAGATTTGCCTAGTAACCGAGACCTGCACGCTTGCAAGACTAGGAATTTTGGATTTACACAATTACTATCTTCATAGTATTGATTTTGATCAACAGAGAAATGTCAGAAGCCATTAGTTTAAAGTATAATAATAATGTTTTTGGATCAATGTCAGCAATTATTTTTTTAGATCTAAACCTATACTTACACAAATATATACTTATATATATTTTTGGTTAGAAAATTTTCAGAAAATGGTCATTCTTGGAAACATTACTCCTGATGTTACTCAAACACCAACAAGAAAATGTTAACTGAAAATATTAGATCATTAAAATCAATAGTTCTACTTTTAATGTGTATAGTAAATATATTTTAATATACATGTTTGACAACAGCTTACTTGCAGTACCAATACGCTTGATTGGAAAGGAAGAATATACCATAAGATCATTTGTATCATACATGAAGAAAATTTCAATAAATTTTGAATAAAGACAAAGATTAAAAACGTTAAGATAATTAACAAATGCCAAACATTATCAATATAACAATTAATTAGCAATATATAAAGTTCTTACGATAGAAAAAAGGTTTTAGACCGAGATCCAAACTAATGGAAAAACATAGTCACCGTCAACTACCACAATCGTTTAGGTGCTATCAACAAAGAAACGACACTTCCTTACAACATGAATATAATACGAAAGGGAAATACTTATAATTGAATATTTAAAAGGTCAATAAATTAATAAATATTACATTATTATCAACAAAACCTACCAACCTTTTAAATGACAGTAATCTGGTTAATCTACCTTTGCATTCAGCTAACTGATGCTACGCCTTCGCTCACAGTATATACACTTGTGCACTAAACCTTTTCACTAATCGTGATCCACTCCTGATAAACATAAAACAAAGGTAAAAAGTTAATCGACAACATAACGCTAAATCAAAACATACAAGCCACAGCGCGCGAGCCGTCAGGTGCGACAGGCGCTTATTGGGGGATGCCGTAGTTAACCCCACCTGTGTTGAGGCTGGTGCTCTCGGAGGCGCCGCTGGGCGGGGGCATGGCGATGGGGATGCTCGAGGAGTCCGCGGGCGGCGCGGGGCGCGCCTGTCCTCCGGGCTGCGCCGTCACGGCCACCCCGTCTGAGTCATCCCTCTCCAGGGTGTGATAGTCGCCCGCTTCCTCCGGCGTGCGCGGCTTGCACTTGCCGCAGCAGCAATTGAAGCAGCAACACAGACAGCAACAGAAGTAGCAGCCGGTCAGGATCCCGCAGCAGATAAACAGCGCCTTGCACCATGTTGACGTGACGACAAAGTACGCGTTGACATTTTCCTCCCCGAACTGTTCCGCTATGTACAGGCCCAAGGACCCGTAATTGTCGTATATATTTCGCTTTGTGGGGTCGCTCAAGATAGTATGCGCGCGGTTGATATCTTTAAACTTTTCCGCCGCCTCCGGGTTGTTTGGATTTTTGTCCGGATGATATTTCAAAGCGAGTTTCCTATAAGTCTTCTTGACATCATCCTGATTCGCCGTCTTCGGCAACGCCAATATCTGGTAAAGACTATCTCCAGCCGTCGATAACTTCCGCCTATCCATTTTTGCGTTTCGAGTGGATGATTACCCTGGGCGTGACTAATATGTTTTACAAAAAATATGGTATAATCGGGCGTAACGATCAAAACCGACACAGAACTGCACAGAACCCAACAAAACCACAGAGAACTAGCACAATCTCTGAAAAGGCGAATGCAAAAATTGCAAATACTACGCACTGAAGTTCGTCACGAGATTGGTGTACATGTTCCAAAACGTAGAAAATAAAACTCGAAATAATTGATTTAATATAATAAAATGAGCTTTTACCTTAATAAAATGTTTTGTTTTTGTTTTCTAGACGTTTGAGAAATAAAAAAAATATCAATATAAGTTCTTGAGTAAAATTTAAAAAAAATTATGACAAAAAGTTATTTGACATTTGCGAGAGTTTGAACATGTCAGTATATTGATTTTTGAGATATTAAACAGGAGTCGTTTTGTATTGCATTTGTATAATAGAAAATAAAAAAGCTTGCAACTAGACGTCTGTATACATACGAATTTAAATAGAAATAAACATAAGAATAAATAAACTCCTATGTGTAAATAATATATTTTGCCACACTTATCTATGGCTACGCTATTTTGTGAGAATGGTACAATATAATACTATTCTCTCACTTATATTTTGTCTTTATAAATTTCTTTAAAAAATGTATAATTAGGTACAATTTAAGACATGAATAAATGTATTGTAATAAGAATTCATTGAACAATGAATATTCTGTTATTTAAGTTCTTAGATGGGTGACAGGTTTTGCATTGTAAATCAAATTATAAAATTCAGCTTCAAAGAAGCTTGAAGCAGATGCTAAATAATCTTTTTAAGATTCAAAAAAATAAATTCAGGGCAATCGATTCGTCGGTTCATTAATCCACATAATCAATAGATTAAAGATAGTACCTTTTTTAAAAGTATTCTAAATTTTAGCAACACAAATGTACATCACGCACTTAAATTAATTAGGCCAATGTGTGTCATAAAATATTTAATATCACAAGTCTCAATACTTCTGGTCTACATTAAACAATAAGTCCATCAAATAACTATTTAATGTTGATCGGGATACATGTCACATCAATATTCTTACTATTTTCAAACTAAACTAAACACTTGTGATATTAAAATAGCATTAACTTGCTGGTCTCCTGGAACAAGATTCAAACCCCCATCCACTAGGTCACTAGACCAGGGGTCGGTAGACCGCGGTTCTTTTCATATGCATTTGCGACTCTTCAACTCCAACTCATATTTTCATCTACAATCATATTTATTTATACATGGAATAGTTTGCCTGAAACATATGATACAATAAAAGAACTAACATTTGCTATTCTCACAATCTTTAGCTCTACCTATTTATGTGAACAAACATTCTCTTCCATGAATCAAATAAAAATAAATAAATTACGAAACAAATTAACTTACAATTAAATTACTTAATTTACAACCATGCCTAAAAATGAACAAGTAGTTACTTGCCAGACATAGCAAAGTTTTTGAAAGCGATGCAAGGTCACCATTCTAACTAGTAAACTTTACAAATACCAAAAAGGGTTTAATTATTTAGTTTTCTTGTTTTATAAGTATTGCACTGAGCTACTGAAGCTTGTAACTCCCATATTTATATTATATTCTTCTAAGTAGCCTACGACTATGTTTGGATTTGAGTTTTAAATACAAATCTTGATTATATTTAGTTTTTTTATACCTACAGTGAAAATTTATATTGCGGCGCTATGAAAATTTAGAGATTCTGATTACTTAATATTTGGCTTTTTTAACTAGAAAGTCTGCCAACCCCTGCACTAGACCAACAAGCTTCCATTGGAATAAAAAAATACATACTACACAATTTTCTGAAATGGGTGTTGCAATAACCATTTTTACCTCTAGACCAGTTGGGGTGTTATGTAAAAATTAACTAAGAATACAATAAAGCTATAAATTTAATGCAATATTTATTTAATAATAATAATACAATTTGTTAATTTAAATAGCACTATTTATTTGCAAAATTTTCACCTCAACAGATATACTTTTCACCTCAGTATATAAACTTATGGATATAATTTTTGTGAAAATGTGTTTTCAACCTTTTTAAAAAGATTACAACTGATGCACTGTTTCAACAACAGAGTTGCGCTTTTGATAGTTATAGATGATATTGAATTTTTTTAATTTGGTAACTGAAATTTAAGATAAAGAAGTTTTATTTAATCAAATAAAGTTGTAAATATTTATATTATTGATAGAATCGGCGTTAACTTTGTAGTTTCATCGTAATGGATGGATATAAATAAAAACAATGTTACAACTCTACTTTAATACTTCACCTGTCGATGAGAGTCACTGTTTCTCTCGAAACTAGAGTAGTGCTAATAAACTCAAGTAGAATTATAACATTGTTTTTATTTATATCTATCTATTGTAAATACTTATTTTCATGATGCAATTCATTGGGGCCTACATTAGATAGAGTTCCAAAAGAATTGTGCCCTATTGAAATTGATATTTTTACGAGTATCAATACATTTCTCAGCGTTAATAGTAATCCACAGCAAGAAATGGAATTATAAAATTTAAAAAATCTTTTCTCACATGTATTACGAAAACATCAACACGTGCATTATTGGCACCCTGATATATTAATGTCCCTAACCCGGACCAGATAAATTTTTTTCTTACTTTTTAAACCACACAGTACTAATATTTATATATCTTATATACAATACTTATTTAGGGGGCCCTTTTTTACTTTTTTTAACACTACTGTGTGATATGTTTCATCAGTATTTATAATAATAATATTGGATAATTTTTATAATGCCATTTTCGTAAAAATTTCACCTCAAGGGCACTTTACACTGTTTATAGTCCTACATTATCTTTATATTTAAAATTAAAAACTATTATTTGAATTTATGGAAATTATTTTTAAAAAATGTGCATTTTTAGTCTCTTCTTAAATAAAGTCTCTGATGCACTGTTTCTTATGACGGAGGACAAAGAGTCCCACACTTTTGGGCTTACCACCGCAAATGCCTGTTCACTAGACTTACATGAAATGTTTTGTATTCTATTTATAATTTGACATCTGGAGAGCATTATTTTTGTGAAAAAATATTTACAATTATTTTTCTGTTGACAACCTAATATTATCCGTGCTGCCACGCGTTTAGAATGGATCGTAGTCAATCCAGCTGAAACATTGGCGGGCCAGCATAAGTGCTGTTACAATAGTCCAGTATTTATCTATTAACTAATAATAAAAATATCTAGTCATGTCAGAAATTATGTATGTACATACTTGGTCTGAGCAAGGTTAGAAATACATTTCCATGGTCCTACTTTACCCTTAGTAAGGAATGGATTGTTGTACAGTGTAAATGCTTGCTTATTCGTATACATTGTGTTTCCACAATCAAAATATTGAATACAAAACATTTGTTATATATCTCTAGTGCTTAACCATGCTAGAACAGATTATGTTGCTTATTTTTCACGTTTTACCTTTCTTGTACTATATTTAAAAATCAAGAGCATCGACATTACTAAGTCGTCAATATTTTCTAATTAAAATTACACAGAATAGATAACAGGTACCTGCCTTCATGAGAATACTGATGGAAAACGACTGTCTTTCTCCAGCCGTTGCTCTACTTACCCAGTAACCTTGTCAAGACGTTGCGTCAGCTTCCACTGGACCCTCCAGCCCTGGTTATAGAAGAGTGGTGGACTGGTTCACACATTCTTTATAACACATCGCGCAATATACATGAATCAGGATAAAATAAATTGGTCAACCGCAAATACATCTAGTTTATTTAGTGTTCAAGCATTCTTAAAAAAAAGTGAGTAATCAACGGACTCATCAAATTGCAACTAACGTGTGAGGTATGAGGGAAAACTTTTAATTATCAATGTGTTCACCTACAGCAAAATTCCGTTAATTCTTAACTCACGGGACCAAAATTAAAAAAAAAATCCGAATTACGAATAATGAGAACAAAGTTTTTTAAATGCAACATTAGAAATTAATTTTTACAAAAACGCGTTAATTTACTGCGTCCGCGATTTAGTGCGCGCCGCCACCGTTAACATCGCGATTTTCATACTGAAACATGATGACTCCATTATTTCAGTTTCTTGTGTGTCAAAATGTTTATCAAATAACGTATTTCTCCTGAATAAGAAAAATGTGTGGTAAGTGGTGAAGCGGCAGTCTCTTAAGGTAAAAAAAAACGCACATTAATTTGATTGGTGGTCGAACTCACCTTTTCTGTTCCCCATCAGTTCGGCATCTGTCATGCCAGCGCGCGGCGTCGTGATTGGCTGGTAGGCGGGACTAGTTGCATTTAGATGTTTACGAAGGGATGCCTAGACATGCGAGTTTAGCAATTTAAAAACAATGGGAAATATGCGATTTACGTGAACAAATTATTTATTTCGGGTGTCAAAAACGCATACGAACTGCAAATAATCAGATTTTACGAATTATCGCTAGAAATTAGTATGAAATGTTATTTTCGGGGCAAATTTTTTTGAAAAAAGTGTAAATTCTGTGAAAATACGAAAAATAGGGTTACGAATTAACTGAGTTTTACTGTATTGTGAAAATCAAATATTACTTATATAGTTGTTTAATTTTATGGTTACTAAATTGCATTAAAATATTTTTTTTATGCAACATAGGGAGAATCAGAAACATCATCCGGTTCCGGAGTCTGGATATCACAATTGTAAGCTATCAGGTATCTAGGAAAGATTCAGTTATATGTACTAAAATGTTTTTTGTAACAAAAAATTGGTCGACTTGATTTATCAACCCATCCTGTTGTGAACGTGTTTGACCATTATCCGAGAATTCATGTGCATGGTGCATCTACCTACAAACCGATCCACCATGTACAAATTATATATTTAGTGTACTGTGGAACATAGGAACACGTGGACGATGTACATAGCATATTCTCACGGTGAAAGAACACCAGTTCTTATTTAGTATGTATAACATCCTATTTACATCACATCCGCAACATGTGAGTAAATAACACGTACACTATAAATCTGCCTATATAAGTTACAGTGAATAATTTTTAAATGCCAGATTTATTCCAGAGAACTGACATAAAAAATTTAGGCAGATTCACAGTCTACCGTGCTATTTACTCACATGTTGTGCATACCCACACAACTTAAGAGAGAACATTGCTCACGACCACAGAAAAACTTAGGGAGAAAATTATTTCATGCAGCGATAAAAACAAAATCAACTTGATTTAAATTTGTATAATTTTAATTATATAATTTTTGAGAATATACATAATATTATAAGTGGACAAATAGATTTTTACAGAGGATTAATCCTGGACATCTCATCCAAATAGGAGTACCTACTCGAAAAGCAAAGATATTTAAAACATTATAGTGAATGTGTGTTGAGAAAGTACATGATTAGTTTATTATTGATTACTTGTCTAATTCACACATAACTCTTTAACATCTGAAACGTGAAGCAATCCTAAAGAAAAAATATTTAAAACGTTTTTAGTAGTTATTCAAATATGTGCGTGAAAGGGTGACATCATGGCATTGTACCGTCCATGTTTGGGTCTAAAAATACTAAATACAAATTTAGAAAATGAAAATTGAAGAACGATTTGCTTCGTTCGCAAGGTCTGGTAAGTCAAGCTTTAATATTTGAAAATAATATAAAAATACGAAAGATCAGCAATCTAACGAGACAAGGCGATTCAATTTGGAAAACTGCATTATTCCAATTTTATTTTTATTGAAAACAGCACAACTAAAATGTATATTTTTTTGATTTTAATATTTCATATTTCACTATGTTTATAGTGTGAATCAGACATTTGAAGTATTAAAGTTAAAAACAAATATCAAATTGTTTCATAAAAAAATACATAACTATATACTCATGTTATAATAATTATAAAGATAGACAATATTTCAACAATTTCTTGGTCTTAAGAAGTATTCCTAATGGAAACATAATAAATCTTTGTGGAAAATATTACACATTTAGGTCAAATGTGTACTTATTGCAGCTATTCAATATCGAAAGATTGTTTAATATCAGATTATATCTTGTTATATTATATCATATTTGGTATTTAAGCATAAAATATTAAAATACAGGCTAAACCAGTAGCGAAAAAAATAATTATCAGAGGTACTCATAAATAAAAAAATTGTGACCATGCCTAGCTCGCATAAGAACTTGTGTAAACCGGTCTTATGTCAATATGTTTTCTTTCGTTGATTCAGTTTTCTTGTGGTTTTGGACGATAAAGAGCGATTTAAAGCAAGAAAGAAATATTAAAATGGCGGATGGCAAAATATTTGTGAATTGTATGGGGAAGAATATGTAAACATTTGGAGATGGTTCAAGAGATTTTGAAACAAGAATTTCACGAACCACGCCAAGGACACACAGCTGACGTGCTAAGAACAGAAGTGCAAGCTAATCCATATCTTTTAATTGAGATAATTTCATTTAAAAGAGAATGCGTGCATCACGGCACATAAAATAAATTAGGAAGATCTCAAAGCTGGATAAAATGTAAAATATAATTTTACAAAAATAATTTGCAATAATTTTTTTTTCAAAAAAATTTATGCAAAAAAACAATATTATTTATAAGTACCTCTAATAGTTACAAATTTGTTACTGAATTTGGACTACAGGATATGGGTTTTATTACAATCTTCTCCGACAACTGAATACTTATAAAGCGCAAATAATTTAGAAATCAAGCTGAAAATGACACATTTGACCGATAAATGTAGGATTAATGGAAAATCTTTGAGAACTAAAAAAAATATATTTATTTACAAAATATTCCAAGATACATTCATATATATAGAAAAATAACGTTTTCATATAATGTTTCATTTGTTCATGAATTATGGAAAAAGTTGTCAACTTACATCTGGTTTTTTCTCGGGGACAATGCAAAAATATAAATTAAACACAAGTGGGAATATGCAGTGGACGCTGTTTCAGCCTTCCTGTCCGAAATCCTCTTTGAACTTGTCCAGTTTCACCATGTCTTCATCATTTACCGTCGGTTTGGATGTAGCGAGAGACCTCAGCATATCAGACTAAACATATTAAAAATAAGTTATAAATTTGTACATACAAAATTGGCACTCAGGAGATTTATTATATTATATAATTATTTAGAAGAAGATTGGTGATTATGAATGATGCCCGTGAGATCATGATTGCGGGATTAGAAGGAATAGGTCTTCGGATCCCCCGGAACGATAACCTATTAGGAAATTAAAGGAATCTCGGACATTTCCAGGAATTTATTGTGCAGGTTTCTCGCTGGGGGTTGGTGGGGTTGTCGATGTCGGGAAGAGCAGTGGCTAGAGAGACCTAACAGAGCATTCTACTGACTCTCGCTCGCACTTCTTGCGACCTGGACAAGGTGAATTTCTGCCGGACTGTGACCGAGTTCTGCGATTGCAACACATAGATGTTACGTCTACGATCTCTTCCGGGGGCGCATGATTTCTATAGCTTCCCTCTGGCTGCCTTCTGAATTTAATGTGAAAACGAGTCTCACGTCATATTGTACAGGCATGGTTCTAGTATGATGATACCGGAGCCAACCTATTATGGTATTAAGATGTTAATAACTGAATGTAATAAAAAAAAGAAGTAATATTGACAAATCGAAACTAGAGTAAACAACTCTCAAACGATTTGGGATATTGTGTAAATAAATAAATATATATGTAATTATTTAGCCAGAAGGTTTTAGTAACTAACTGCCGGAGCGTAGCTAATTGTTCTAACTTTAAAACATATTCCAAAAAAGCTTTGAAGATTTTGTAAAATATTGCAAGCGTTGCTTTGTTGAGTGGAGTCGAAGTGAGAGTAAACAATTCCGGGATAGGGTGGGACCCTTTGGGGTTTCCTTCATATATAATGATTTAAAAGTGGGCTTTTGCATTATTACAGCAGTGGTCACTTCCTAGCAAAAGTAAACGGCACAGAAATAATGGCCATGGCCATGCAGCGGTTCAGTAGCCCAGTTTCAAAAAATCTTTACAATAATATGGGTCCACGTTATTTTAAAGAAAAGTTATTAAATTTTTAAGAATTCAATATAAACTAACCATAATAACAGGCGGCTCAAACAATTTGTCACCAGGCACATCCACCCAGGTCATCTCGAAGGCTCCAGGTTCTCCAGGCGAGCAGGGAGTGACCAAGTCATTCGCTATGATGTCCGGATTAGTGGGACTCTTTCCGGTGACTGTCTTGAAATGTGTGGCCATTTGCACCTTGCGGACTGGCTGCATCAGAGCATCCCGGACTACGATGCTAATGTCTGCCCCGGAGTATCTGTGACATCATAATAAATGAGAAACAATTTAAAACAAATTTACACAATATTATATAATAGCAATGAAAGTACTTTTAATACCAATATTGTTTTTTTCCTAGGACTTGTGGCCTACTTAATATGTGAATATAAACATACCCTTCAGTTTTAGCAGCCAACTGCTTAAGATCCTCTTCTGTTAGCTGGTGTACTGTGTTACCGAGATGCAATTTGAACATGACCAACCTAGCATGCTCCTCCGGCAGAGGAATGTAAATACGTTTCTCAAACCTTCTCCTGTAATCACAAAATAATTCCATTGTAATTTAAGTTACAGCATCTCTTCACCAACTAGGTACTCCTTTAACTTTATTGGATTTTAACATATAAAATATTTTTAATTTTAAATATATTGAGAACTTAATTATGTTATCATTTTGAGGTTTGCATACTTTCACACTACGTTAGAATGGTTTCAAATTATACATATTGTTGCGTTTAATCATAGATGCCGGAAGAATGTCAGGACAGGAAGGAGTTTGGCATTCACCACAATCGGGATTCTGCCGACATCTCCAAAGATGTGGACTGTATACTATTTAACTATTTCGTCAAGGTTCCGAAATAAAGTATAGACGCCAAGTCTCGAGATTAGTAAAACATTGTAAATTGTACTATACATGTATAACTGTACTGGTTCAAGGTCGCCAATTGACTAGTCGGTGGCAAGGTCGGGAGGGGAAGGGAAGGGGAGAAGGCATAGTGCGTTATTTTCGTTCAATAATAAATATGTATTTACACAAATAAATATATGTCCTAAACACATATGTAATACATTATACATAAAATTGTCCCATTTGTGAGAGTACATGGGTGACAAAGACAAATCAACAAATCTTTTGATGTAAGAAGTTAAAAATAAACAAACAAACCTGATAGCAGAATCAAGTACCCACGGGATATTTGTGGCGCCCAATACCAAGATGCCATCGTTATCGTTTCCCACTCCTGTAAAAAAAGTTTTGAAATTTCTTACATGGTAAAGTAATGAGTCTGATTTTTTCTCGCCTATTGTGGTAACCTTGCAGCCTGCTACCGTAGACCATGTTTGACCTTGGTCCTCCCTCCACCACAACTTCAACTGGCATGGCTATATAATCTCTCAGTCTGGAGTAACTGCTTGACTATTGGAGGCGTACGTGTACCCGTCGTCACGAAAATATCACGGAATATTGAATAGCAGTGTTCCATCCTTTTTGTATGGAACTTAGTGATAATGCAACGGTAACGTACGGTAAGCTTCTGCAGGCTTTTGGAAATGAGGTTGTGTCAAGAGTACAAGTCTTCTACTGCCATAAAATATTTTCTGAAGACAGAACCAACGTTGAAGTCGAACACCGCGCAGTGGCGATCATCAACAGCACGGACAGTTAACAACGCAGCCAGAGTAAGGGAACTTGTATGATCTGATCGAAGATTAACGGTGAAAATGATTGCGGAAGAACTGAACATGAATCACCTGTGTTTATGTGCCATTTTACTCCTATTGGCACCACTGAGTTTCCTGGTTGATAATATTGTGCATGTGTGTATGTGGGTATTGTCGTCTTTTTTGGAGAATGCAAGAAAATGGTAAATGACATGCGGATCAATTACATCCCGTACTTCGACCAGTCCAGAGGTCCAAATAAACCGATCATCAGAAGTGCGCACTTCGGTCGGCCGAAATCTACCCAACCAAAAGAACAACAACATCGGACCAGAAAATCAGCACATGCAATAAAAAGGTTAGTGCAGTGTTCATGTATCATATGTGCCCTCATTGTAAATCGGAAACCTGGGAACCAGCTGTCGAAAAAAATTACGGGAACAACATGATATTAACAAAATATAAGATTTTTATTTAAAACTCAAATTCACAATACAGTAGTAGACTACTTAGAAGAATATCATATATGGGAGTTATAAGCTTCAGTAGCTCAGTGCACTACTTACAATACAAGAAAACCTAAATAATTAAATACTAATAAACCACTTTTTGGGCTTTGTAAAGTTTACTAACGGTGACCTTGAATCGCTTTTGAAAGCTCTGGTATGTCTTGTATTTAACTACTTGTTTTCAATTTTAGGCATGATTGTAAATTATCATCAGTTAATGTGCTTCTTAACTAACTTTCTATTTGATTTTTAATGTTTGTTCGCATAAATAGGTAGAGCCAAAGTTTGTGACAATGACAAACACTAATTCTTTTATTGTATCATATGTTTCAGGCAAACTATTCAATGTATCAAATATGATTGCAGATGAAAATATGAGTTGGAGTTGAAGAGTCGCAAAGGCCTGTGAAAAGAGCAGCGGTCTGCCGATCCCTGGCAGAGAGCATACTTAAATAAGGTGATTACATTGTGGTACGTTAAAAATTGAAATAAAAATAGCTTTCGAACCAGTCTCCTTAGTCTATTGACAGGCTACGAACGTATATGTTATAGTAAATCTGTTTGTAATGACATATATTATAAAAATTAAAATATTTGATGACTATACCTTGCATCTGTACAAGGAACTCAGTTTTGATCCTTCTGGCTGATTCAGACTCATTGTCTGAACGGGATGAACAGAGTGAATCCACCTATTAAATAATGCCACGATTAAAACAGTTGTCAAAATACATACTTTCTAACTATGCACTGTGTATACTCGAACATACGAAATTTGTTGTCATTATAAATGCTTTCGCGTGTTGTGTTTTGCCATAATTTTTATAAAATATTTTAATATAAGAGTAATATAAGTCACATGAAGCCGGCCAATGTTGAATAAGTAGAGATAATGGAAATTCTAATGAGGGAGTTCAATATCAGCGAAACCTTGTTCGTGACTGGTGAAAGATGAAACTATCATTATCGGAAATGGTAAAAGTAAAATAGGCTCATCATTGAAACGTATCATGTTTTAAATATGTAAATCTAATATAATTGAATCATAATAATAATAATCTACAAAAATATATATTTTTAAATGTTTTGTGTTTGTATCGCACAGAATTGCGAGGTCGCAGAAGAGGCGCCATATAATTGATATGATAAGACACGTGTCAATAATTTAAATGTGTAATCATCGGCATGGCGCCAAAAAATCCATGATTTCAGGAAAACAAAAACTATTATGAGTAGGTACTTGCAAATATGACTGTATGTATTGTTATGTATCTGAAAAAAAAAACAGGGTATTCTGCAGGCGGGAAGCCATTATCAATTGTGTCGTGTCGCCGTAGTGTACCGATATTGAACATCTTTTGTGTTTCATTTCTTTCGACCTTATCATTATCATCATCATCATCGTCAGTTGAGAGAAGTTGAGATCGGCGAACCACCCTTGTCTACATTCTTGTGTCCTGTACGGAACAGCGTTTATTATTTTTGACATTGGAATATACTCGCCCTATCGATTTCTAATGCCTTGATACCCTTAAAAACTTATGTGTCAAATTATATGTACTCGGATTGCCTTATACTTGAGTACATATGGTACTCATACTACTTTAAATTTTTTTAGAAACAATTGAGTGTTCACTGATTTTGAATCCAGTCAATAAAACGCTGTCAATAAGCAAATGCTAATAGATTAATAACATCCACATTAAGATACACCGATACAAAAAATATATACATGATTGGGTAACACACCTCATCAATAAAGATGATGCTGGGTTTGTGCTGCCTCGCTAGTTCAAACAGGTTCTTGACCAGCTTCTCAGACTCGCCGAGCCATTTGGAAACCAGATCAGATGATGACACCGAGAAGAAGGTCGAGTTGTTGGCTTCTGTAGCCACAGCCTTCGCTAGGTAGGACTTACCTGTTCCTGGAGGCTGGAGAAAATTGTGTTTTCTTTTTAATAACAATCAGTATCAAAAGTTTTAATTTGTATTTATTAATATATATTCAGGCTTATTCTCAAAATTGCAATATTGAAATGAAGGTGATTGTTACACCAACCCTCAAAAATAGACAGATAGTTTTGACAGATTATGGTACGTTTATCTCCCTCACTCTCTCTCCCTCTCACTCATTCAAATATAACACTATTTTTGAGGGTTGGTGTAACAATCACCTTCATTTCAATATTGCAATTTTGAGAAATAAATTTGCCATCAAAATAACATCTGTGCATGCTCTCAGGTGATTTGATATAATGATATTTGTATAGATTTTTCTGTACAAATATCATTGCAATCTGACTGATGGGATTTGCAGACCTAGGCACGCACTATTGATGTAAATACTGTCAGTTTTTTACATATGCTCCGTTTTGAGGTTTATTCTCAAGTTAAATTTGTTCACAAATTACTGTAATAATTACATTGTTCTTAGGCTTAACATACAACATCGTGCAGTGCTGGGATTAAAATTAATCACACAAAAATTTAATAATATGTAGCTACACTGAAGAGCACACATATTTATTAAAGAAGACCGCACTTCACTACTGTAAACATTACCAAAAGCACGGGTAATACATACTTTTTTAATTGATGCATGTAGGTTGATTAGGCTTACCATAATTATAAAGCTCTAAACCAGGACAATTATCGCTTTGCATTTGGTTCTCGCAGCACCAAATATTGGTTCAAAGAATTTTGAGATCAATTTGAATGTACATTCAGAAGTTTATATCATGCATCGCTGTGTGAAAAGCAAATGTGGCCTCTTTGGCCGCAAGAACTAAATCATCTTGAATGGAATCATCGTTTAAAAAAAGACAGCTGTTACACGATTTTTAATGTCCACTTATTCACCATGTGCAATAGAAAATTCTGAGAAACATTACTGGCACTTAACTTTGCTGTCCACACCACAGCGCTATTTTATAAATGAGTAGTCTTTTTGCAGTTCATTCGTAAATTTGCCATTTAATTTCGGCATTTTAAATACTATTTAAAAAGGTTAGGTTAAAATCTGAACTAAATTAGGTATATAAATTACGCGCTGCTGCGTCACCTTACTAAAACGTAATTACACTGCGAGTGATCCATGATCAGCGTTAACTGTCGCCTGCGTAAACACAGAAAGCTGTACGGTGCGGGGGCCACACCGGCCGGGACACCGGAACGTATGGTAAGCCTACTCATAATGTAAATGGCCCTCTTTAAATATAAGATTTTTCCCTTACAGAGAGGTAGGTTGTCACATAAAAATAATCTTCTGAACTATTGATTTATGCAGATATTGTACTGTAACAATCTTGATTTATTTTAATAATACATATATTTAAAAAAAATAATTATGTATTTGTGAGTGAATACATTGTCAACTAACACATCATAAACATATAATTTTTTTCTGATTTTATTAAAATAATAGAGGCTTACACCAAAGAGAAGAATTCCCTTCCACGGAATCCTCTTTCCAGTGAAAAGATGAGGAAACTTGATAGGTAGTATGACCGCCTCTTTCAATGCCTCTTTAGCAAGCTCCAGTCCAGCCACGTCACTCCATTTTACATGGGGCTTTTCAACAACTGCAAAAAAGAATCATATGTAATTATCATCAAATAGTGTTATTGAATTTCTTGAATTCTTTTTAAAAAAGCATTTATTTTCAGTTGGATTTAGGTCTAATGATAGTGATAGAGGGATGAGAACGCATTCTCTTATCTCTGATATTTCAAGTGCTATAACGATCCCAATGAGCGGGGCACCCGGGGGCAGCTGTAGATGATGAACAGCATTGTTTATTTTTTTTATTTGTAAAGTTTGTATAAGTTGTATTTTAGAACCTGGGCGGAGTATTAATAATCATCACATTTTTTAATTGATTGTGCTAGAGCAATATTTTGTAATGTCCCGCTCATCAGGTTACAGCGTCAGGGTATAAGATTGAGATAGGACAGATGTGGGAGGGATCAGACTCTGGGTCGTAAAAACCAAAAGAATTGATGGTAGGATTAGGGATGTTCTGGAGATTGGAGTAAAATTTTCGGGAAAGATTGATATAATACTGTTTGAGGGTGGGGATATTGGTGTCGTTGCGAACGAACCAGGGACTATTGGTGGCTACTCGAAGAATTTTATTTTGGAGGGATTCAAGGGAGGGGGGATGTGACCCGTGCCTCAGATGCCACATGCGTAGGACATGATTGGACGGATAAGGGCTTTGTATATTAAGAGTTTGTTGTTTTGGGAGAGGGAACTGTTACTGTTTAGAAAGCACCATAACTTTTATTGGTCTTGGTGCGGATGTTCTTAATGTTGGTGGTCCAGGGGTATCTATTATGAAATGTGCCGTCTTGCGCCATGGAATGGGTAGGTTATGTAGAGAGATCTCGACTCTGAGGGCGTGCTCTTGTTTCACTTTTGAGAATATTATTCCCTCTGATTTCGAGGGATTTAAATCAAGGCGCCAGCGGTCGAATCACTCTTGGAGTCTGTTCATGTTTGTTTGGAGTCTTTGGGTAACTTTTAAAGTGGTACGGATAAGGATCGCGGTTTCGTTGGCGTATAGGACGGTGTGGGAATGGTAGGAGTCGTCATCGTCAAGGGGAGGGAATTCATGAGTGTACATGTTAAAAAGAGATGGGGAGATTATAGAGCCGTTGTCATGTAACAGGTTGTGGAGGGGGGTTTCCGATTTTAACTTGAAAAGAGCGGTTAGATAGGAAAGATTAGATTAAGCCGAGTATTTAAGGGTGGAGGCTGGAGTTGTGGAGTTTTAAGCGTAGGCCAGTTGAAATAAAACATGGATGCGTGAACAAATATTCTAATGAGAATTTCACCTATAGCTCCTTCCAGCTGACTTTGAAGTTTCTTCTTTTCTGGATCATCAGAATCACTGTCGCTGTCATTTTTTTTGTCATCACTCCTGAAAGAATATATGCGTCCATTAATACATTCTCCTTATCATGATCATGATATCAAATTAATAACATTAACATATTGATACTTCCTATATAAAATATCGCAATGAATAAATAGGTTATGTTTAGGTGTTTTAGAACACTGCATGCATTTGAAACATGTTGACAGTATTTTTTTATACATACGGTAATAAATCAGATTCATAATGACGAATGACACGAGTGTTGATGGCACCAGAAATAGCGAATATCCGTGGAACACTCGGCACAACCAGGTAATCAAGAGTATGAATGTGGATGAGGCAAGAGGTGTATGTTACGTCAGAATAGTGTTACGCTCCATCCTCTCTGCCTATCCTTGGTTCTTTAATTAGTTACTAATAACTAATGACCCATTTGTTAGCTATGATACTTTATGTAGATATTGATAATAATATAATATGCCAATATTAATAAATTCAAAATTTTAGAAATTAATATGTAATTTAGCTTAGTAAAACTTCCATAACAATAATTTTATATAATTATTTGAAAATGATGAAATGCTTTCGTTATTTCTCTTAATATCATAAAGGAGTGTTAAAACAAATCAATTTTGCACCTTTAACCTGTTCGAGGCCATGAGCGTGCAAACGCGCACGCACTGTTCGATCTTAAATATGCGTGAAACATCATGATTTTCAACATGTCACCTATTCGAAATTGTACCGTCATCTATGGACAACGATCCTAAGCTCTCATAATATTTCTGAAACCTTTAAATCTCATAAAATCTGTAATTTGTCAATGCACTTCATTTGACAGCTGCCAGAGGTCACTAGGGTTGGACACTTGAAAAGTTTTTTAAAGGACATTTCGCGAATCATCCAATTTAGTTTGCTTTATTTTCGTTGGCGTAATTTTTTGCTTGAATTTGTTTCCGATTATATTTGATATACATAAGTTTTTTCGCAAAATTGTATTTTTAGTGTATTGTGGGTGAGTATATATCTATGTACAGTAAAACCGCGATATAACGAAATCCAAGGGCCCAAAAAATAAAAATTCGTAATAACGAATTCCCACATATAACGAAATAAATTTAAAAAATCCTACTATATATTACGCGCCGTCGCAAAAAAATGTTGCGCGGCTTCAAAAAAGATCGCAAATTCTGCAAACAAAGGAGGAAGAAGGCCGTAGGGAACTGAATACCTACATATTTTTAGTAGTTTTGTTATTATAACAGATAATCAAAGAAATTAAATTAAGAAAATAACCTATTCAACACCAATTGGAAGATATTTTTGTAAATTCCAGAATATTGCAAACACAAAACAATATTTTAATTGTGTTTAAATGTAAAGCCGCTTCAAACATAGTTTTGGGCATGAAACATAAAGAATAATTCAAAAATAAAAATTTGACAGTTGAATCGCGGCATTTTTATAAAATGAGTCGTATATAAATTACGAAGGTACTTACCGGTAACGGCGGCAACCACTTCAAAATATGATACTATGAACCCATGAAGAAGTTTGAATTGTTTTACTACCTTGTCGGCAGACCGCCGCGCACCGCCGAAAAGGCCGTGCGCGGCGTTTCCGTTCGCATACGGCAGATGCAGCGGCGCGGCTTTGTAAGTGCGAAATAATATTTTCATCTTTTAACATTTTTTTATTTCGTTATAAATTTACGTAAATATATTGGCATTTTTTCGTACGGGACAAAAATGATTTTGTTATAAATATTAACGGGATTTCGTTATATAAATGCATTTTTGTATGAAAAATTGGTTTTAGGGACTAAATTTCGATTTTTTTTTCGATATACGTCATTTTTCGCTATATCGGGGTTCGTTATATCGCGGTTTTACTGTAATGTGTCTATAAAATTTACTTTTTATCTTTATGTTAGCGATATTTGACTGACTTTCTGTGTCTTATTTTGATTCTTTGTATTTTCTATACAAGTTTTCTCATATATCTTTTGGTGATTTAACATTAAAAAAAAAAAAATAGTGAAATTATGAAAAACCCAATTCTTTCGTATGTTTTTACCCTTTTCTACCATATTGTGTTTATTTTTATTGTTTCTTCCATAATGAATAAAGCTGGCATTCAAAAGGTTAAATCTCAAAGCCTTTTAAAATTTGGCAAAATTAAATAAGTATGTATAGAGGCATTGAGTGAATGACACATAGGTGACCAGATTTCAGTTTATGTAAACCCCAAGAGAGTTTATGTAATCCCTGAGATTGTGAGTATAATTTAAATTGTAATATAGTGAGTACATTTAAATTAAATGTAATCCCCGAGATTGTGAGATTGTAAATATTTTAAAAAGAATTTTGCAGAATCGCAGACAGAACATTGACACGTTCGCAGCGCACAATATTTGTGGCGATTATATGAAATTTATTATATTTTCATTGATAAAAGCAACATACGGATAAGTTAAATTTAGACATTATTAAAAAATTGTGTAACCTGGAAAACTTGAAAAACAAAACTCGGTGAGACGGGATTGGAACCCTGAGAGCTGGTCACCCTAATGACACATCAAACTGGAAAATTATTTGTACTGTTGCAGCAAGTTCCCAAAGTGTGGCTTAATAATCCTACACAATTTTTTAAGGTTATGTTGAATTGACTTGAAATTTGGTTATGCAGTGTAAAATTTGATAACAATAAATAGCAGATAACAAAAGCAGTGAGAACGATTTGTGATGATAAATGATAGTATAAAAATACTGTTAAGTGTGAAATTAAATACACATTCATTTTCTGAGTCTTATCATTAGTCATACAGTGAGCATGTTGAAATGAGTAAGACTAGAAAAAAATTGTAATAAAAATAAGTCTTTCTTTCTTATTTGATGTCAGAGTATGAATTTTACATTATAAAGCAATTTAGAGAATTGAATAATGACTACATATATACTATTTAATGAAATCATTTTCATTAGTGAAATAATTTACACATATTCATCTATAATGTGTCACGCCTGAATAACTTAAATAGATACAAGAAGATTTGTAATTCTACTTATATTATGTCTCCCTGCATCTGCGATTTTATGTGTACTCGTCTACGCATGCCGCATAGCGAAACATTATACAAAAACAATATTTTAATAATTTAAACAAAAGCAGACTGTTACAATAATTTTGAATGTGGAATATTATTGATCGACACAATAAATGAGGAGACACTTGCATAATTTTTGACTATCAAAATTCACAGATGGAAGAATAAATGTGTAATTTGTAGAGAAAATGATAAACAATAATACGAGTAGAAATAAAATTTTAATTATTTTACTATAACTTTGTTTTTTTTTTTAAATATAAATTAAGGCTAAAAAAACTATGATGGGTTACATCTAGTGTCTAATATTTTTAAAAATTATTATATTGCAATTTTTCCTTTACAACTGTACGGGGCTGCTAGTGCTGTTTTACGTTCCATTTATAATGCGGTGCCGGTGCCAGGATACCGAAATGAGTTATCTTAGGGGTATCATTATTTGACCGAGTGAGTAGTACCGAGATAAGGGAACCACTACTATTTTGTGTAGAAAAATCTCAATAAAGACGTGTCGTGGACGTGTCTTGCAAAAGATTCATCTTCTTAGCTATTCCGGAACTTAAGGCGGTCGGGGGTTATTCCGTTTAATATCGAATTAAGGCTATTCTGATTTGTCAGAGTTATATTACAATAAAATTATATCAATGCAATGTGTATTTGTAATCATTTCTTTTTTGATAATAAATGTTTATTATAAAACTAAAATATTTGTAATACTTTAAACATACTTTGATTCTCCTTCCTTGATTGGTTTCTTCTTAGTATTTCCCTTCTTCAGATATTCTTTTAATTTCTCAGCCCTGTCCAGATACTGTAAGCATTTCGCCCTGATTGATTCTTTAGCTCGGTCTCCTTGCGCTTCATCTTAAACATTGCAATAAGCCAAAAACATTAACTACTTTCCATGAAATTGTATCGACCGCCCTCTGATAAATTCCGCTGACCATTAGCAATGACCAATATTCGAGGGCAAGCAAATTACAAACGGAGGGGTGTGCGCCTTCCCCCACTACACCGCCGCGAGACGGGCTAACGGATCGCACGCAGTAGGTATAAATAAGACTGCCAGTGCTGCATAAAGGGCTCCCAGTTATGCTGGCGACGAGGATGGCACGAGTCGATTCTGGACAGTGAATCCAGCGACTCTGTCTGAGCGTGCCACTAGCTACCATCGCCGCCGCCCTAGGATCTTCAGGCCGCTGACCTCTGTCTGGGTAGATGAGATTGCCGCCACCACCCCAGGACTGATTACAAGGATCGCTGCCCACGCCGGATCATATGGCCTTCTATCCTGCCGAATCGCTGCCCCGTTGCTGCCATCACCGATCGAGGAGTTTTTAGCTCACCTAGGCTACCTTTCCCGCCAGACGCACTGCACCACTGAAGAGGCCATTTTCAGGGCCACCCAGCCGCTACGTTATTACAGCCGCTGCCTTCATCGCCCCCGCTGCTCTTTGCCGCCCGCAAGCGTCCGCCATTCACGGCGTCGAGCGCACCTATCGCCGCATCACCGCTTAATTCTACATTGCTCTACTGCCCGCTGTATATAAGATTTTCATCGAGGATATTTGTTAAATAAATTTTCCACTGTCTTTCACTGAGCCCTCTTGATACCTTCGTATCAATATTTATTTGATGCTTTCTAGCATTCTTTTTGCAGTTTAGATAGCTATTCTTTGAAAATAGTAAGAATATTGATGTGACGTGTATTTCACGTACGTGTCTATTTAAAAATAAAACATTCTTAAATAATCGTAATATTAATATGTAACTTTAGTTAAAACGCAAAATTATATAATAAAATATAAATAATGCGAAACTCCTGCTAATAAGTTTTCACCCTTAATAGGTTTGAATTTGCTGGTCCCTCGTAAAACGTATTAAAAGGAGTTCACTGTATTGTCTGACGATAGTACGTGTAGCTAATGACGGCCGATTAATTAAAAAATCTTTAATTTTTATTTGGTGGCTTGGCTGGTAATGTCTCTCCGTACAACTGTGTTTTGAAAAGTATAGTTTAACCAGTAGCATTCATAACCGTCAATTGGAGACTGCCACTTTTATTTTAAAATAAACAATTTGATGACATTTTATTTTCCTGTCTCAATTCAATCGCCTGCAAACATTTCCTCATCCCATCAAGGGTTCCTAATAGTCTTCTTGGAATACGATTTAACTTTAGGGACGGACAGCTGCTGAGTATGGTAAAATTGAACTGTCCATGTATCGGTTCGAAAAAATAAAAAGACAATTTTTATTGAAAATAAGCACTATTGGATAGCCATACGACAAAAGAAGTTGAGTTGAATACTTGTTTGTATTTTAATCAACATAAACACGTATTTTAAGGGAAAACAAAAACTGTCAAATTGTCAATTTAGAGCAGCATATAATTTCACTAGCGCTCATCAGTTAAAGTATATTTTTGCTAGTAGAAATATATGTCTTCCAGTGAAAGGCTATTTGTTGTTTTTTAAAGAATTTCTTTATAAACTAAAAAACTGTCACCTAAAGTCCATAGTTCTTTCATTTGGCTAATGGAAATACATATAATAGATGTCAAATACATAAATTCTCACAATTAAAAATATAAATAAACTAATTGAATTTTGAAATAACATTTTTTCATGAAAACAAAATCCAAGTACCTAGCTCACTATATTACACTATATACCTCTACCATAATTTGAGTACTTTAAATATTTGAAAGAAGATTATTTATGTACAACTGTCACTGAATGTAATTACAGATGACTGGTCTGGTCCCTAATGCAACATATTTAGCGGTGTACTACTGTATGCATTAATAAAGTTTTTATTAATACACACGATAAACGATTTGAAAAAATGAATAATTCCATTATTTGCTGTGGTGGGCATTAAAAAATATTTGTCTTAAAAAGTATTGTAGAGTGCGAATTTTAATGTGGCCTCTGATGCACAACACTGGCTGCATTGCCATAGTTATGCCACTATATAAGACTTAAATAAGAAAAATATGTGTTACATTTTATGGCGTGCAGAAAATACTCGACTCCGTGCTCATATAATCTCCTGGCTTCCTCATAGTTCTTATTCCGATCCTCTTCTGTCGCTTTAGTTACAAGGTCAATGGCCTTCTGTAGCGTTGTACCGGTTGCCATTTTATTCTGGAAATTGCCAAGAATATAATGTAAATATGTAATAGCAATCTAAAAATATTTGCTAATTTTTTTTTATATTTTCACAACTAAACTTTGTACTACACACACGTTGAGTTATTGTCACTACTATAGTTTTGAAAGGTGGAATCCCTCTCATCATTAGGTGATAACTAAACTAAATACAGTATTATAGTCTATTTGGGTAATGGGGTGGGGTTTGGGAAAAGGGGGGGTTTCACTCGTAAACGGGTATATGGACAGTAAATGTGAAGCGTTAGGGAATGTTTACTCAACATGTGTAATACAAGATTTAGCTGTGGAAATTAAAATAATCATGTTACACCACAAAGTAACCGCCATGTCAATTAATGATGTATTTGCCAACTTTTAAAATATTCTTAAGAAATTATTTGAGTAGGTACCTATACCTGTTATGGGTATTGATCCAAATTCAAATTTACTTCAATAGCAGTTTCTGCTATAAATATAGGATTAACTTGAAGTCGAATTTAAGAACTGATTTTGGATTTGTAACAGGTTTTTCTTACATCTAACTCTACCTGAGGAAAACTGTGATGAAAACTAATCTTGTGAAGTCGATATTCATAACACAAACAATTTGATGGTAATCCAAGCATTTAAAAATAGACCATTAAGTCAGTTTAATGTTTTTAATGGAATATTTCGAAATACACCATCATTTGTTAAACATCAATATTGTTATTGATTCCAATACTATTAAATACAAGTATGTGACAATGGACAAAACATTTAACGTTATGTAACAATAGCAATCACAACTTTATTACGTGAATGATAATAAACTTAGTTCCTGCATGTTTTCTTTTTTCAATGATCCATTCTACCATTTTAAAACAAATCATTTTAGTATCAGTACCAAAATCTTATAAAAGATCTACATACCCTTAAAATGGGAATGTAAATTAGCAAAAGCGACAAAAGCACTTCACCACATATAGCGCAAAAATTTGAAACACATTTGGTTACAAAAAAAAATGTATTTAATGGATGCACTCACATTTTATTCAACCAAAGACCTAAATATATGTCCTAATAATTTATGTTCTTTGAGCCTGCTATCCAATATTTTAAAGGTTAAAATTTATTTAAAAAAAGTTCAATTTTATTTTCTAAATCTTTGGCCTTGAGTGTTTTGGGCAGTTACCATATTTTAATAAAAATTACAAACATGATTTGGCACATTGAATCGAACACCAATAATTTATATTAAACTTTGACATTTGAAAAGTGAAAAAAAAAGATGAACTGAAAAGTCAGTTTAAAGCTAATTTTTAAACAATTATATCATTTAATATATTTTGTGAGAAAATATACCACAAAAATGTCATTACAAAAAGTACGCGAGAATTGTTAGTACAGGTTAGTAATTATAAAATGTATTAGTTTCTCCACACAAGGGATTGACTCGGTAAAAAAAATGGTTTGAAAGAAAAACAACGAAAGGATTGTGCTAAAAATTATTGAGATCTACCTGTAGGAAACAGAAACAATAAAATGTAATGATATATCAATTTATCTGAAGTGAATCACTTCAATTCCTGATTTTTGAAAGAATGATCGATCTTATCCAACTATATTGTCTCACAACTTGTGATGATTAAATTGATATTTTCAAATCTAAACTATGAACATGCTAAAAAATATAAAACTTAACATACTCAAGTAGTTATTTTTTGAAGTAAGGTAATCAATACTATAAAAGTAATATGTTAAATATGCATTTAAAAAAGGTAAAAAATTGACGGCTGAAACGTCAAAATATGCTCAAACAGTTGTAGATGAGATCACAGGCTACATATGTACGAATAGGCTGCTTTATTGACGATTTATCCAGCTTGGGTATCTACCCTCGTATTTAAATGTATTATTTCGACCTAGCAACATTTAACTAATTGTCAAAATATCTGTACTTTTGGTTATACTCTAGCGTGTTAGACATTATTTTATGGTTCGTTTTCCGATTTACAAATTTAAAATTAATTTTGCATAATGTCGTATCTTATAAAATTTTATACAAGAGCCTTGCAAAAACACCCTGTTGTGGTTCAGTCTGTTCAAACTGGATTTTTAATGGGGCTCGGTGATGTAGTTGCTCAAAAATGTATAGAGAAAAAGACTGACGGAATGGATTGGAAAAGAACTGCACGGTTTTCTTCGGTTGGATTTTGTATCGCTGTAAGATTCTTTTGATTAAACATTCCCACGTCCAATGCATGCTTAAAATTATAATTACACTAAAACGCATTTATCTAGTTGAATGACAAAACGTTCTCATTCACAAAAATAATATTTTTATCATAATGGGTATGTTATGTTATATTTAAAATGTAGGTAAATATATACATATTGCAGTAGCCCGCGGTAACGTTTTTTAAAAAAAGGTGCTATAAAGATTTTTGGTACCCACATTTTGCCATTTATCTTAAATTCAATAAATCAGTAATCCTTTGAAGACTAACACACCTATGTAATGTTGTATTTTCATTTATAAAAAGTAATATGTCTACATGGAATACGTGTCATCCTAATATTCTAGCTGTTTTTTAAACTAACCCTCGCGCTTTTATTATGTAAAAAAGGTATTCTGTTTATTTAACAAAATTTTAAAAATTGAAAAGTAATGGATTCTAAGAGATATTTTGAACGATGCTTTGCATTTTTCTGCCTCCAAACTGAACATTCTTAGCTTCAATTTTAGCCCTAGTAATTTAATATGCAGGGTTGGATCTTATTATTGTTATTTAATGTATGTTAACAATGTTGCAATTTTATAAGGTAGATTGCGCTTTTCTTTGTTTTTGATTTGTGTCCATAGTGAAAAGGATTAGGTTATATTTTTTTTAATATGATAGAGGATTTGTAATTTTAAAATGTAAATTGAAAATTGTGCATAGAAATCTTTATGTTTTTATTATGTTTCACAGTGAAGCTAAGAATGTTCAGTAAGGGGAAATAAGTAATTTTCCATCATTATTGTTAAACATTATTCTGCGAGTGTGACACAAACCTCCTACAATTATATTATTTGGATTATCAGTGCTCATTCTACAGCAGTCAATAATGAAACATTTTTCGAATGGTTATTGTTAATTTTATGATTATAACACTAATAATTTGGCACCAGGTAACACACTATCAGATACTAAAATGTATGTTGTATGGAAAAATACATATTGCAGGTTTGATAATGAAAGGAGTTTAGTGTTGTAAACTGCTAAGTGCTGATGGGCCATATCATTTCACTCTTGTGACTTTTCATAGTTTTTTAAATTTTTTTTTTACATGTGTTGTCACTGTAAGATTGTAGAGTTATGGTATTTTGGTACAGAAATTAATGTTTACCTTAACTGTGAATCATCAAAAGATTTCAAAGATTTTTATTATTATATTTGTAAACATGCCGAACTAGTGATTGGTCGAAAGAGGCATGGGGGGGCGGAGGGGGAGGCTCACGTGAAGTCTTTTAAAATTTGACTTTGAACAGCGATCCCCTTATTAAATGTAAAAAATTTCTCAGATCAAACCAGTACCATTTCGTCTGTTGGTATTTTAAAAAGTATTATGGAACATAAAACTTCACTTTTTAAAATTCCTCATTAAATACTTCATTTATTGCATTTATAATAAAAGAGTCCCAATCAGCTGTCTGGAGTAAGACTGTCCAATTTTTGGTAACCCGAGGGCCGCATTAGAAGAAAAGTTCAACTTGAGGGATGCACTCGGAATAATTTACACAATAATGTTATAAGAGTATTTTATAAATAAGTCCTACTTTTAGCTGTACTAAACACTTCTAATAGACTTTATGCCAACATGCTACAGCACAAATGGATAAAAATAATAGTTGTATTGCCACGGAAGGATTTGGATAAGTATATGGAAAGGCTAAGCAGTTGAAGCGGGTCGCACAATACATATTACCATATTGTTTTAGATTTAAGGTTTCCGCGAGCACTAGTGTATGGATCTGGCATTTCCTATAGGTTAGATCATGGTTTTTTGTAGATGGTTTCCTTAAGGAAACCTAGGCCAATGTTTCGGCATGGTAACACGTGCATTGCCTCAAAAAATTACGGTACCACTGTACTTTTTCACAGGAGATATAAATCTCCCACAGTCGAGAGTTGTATCATAATTTTTTGAGGTAATGCCTTGACAATGGTACGTATTACCGTGCCAAAACGTCAGCCAGCTCTGCTAAAAACACTATCTAACCTAGAAGAGACGTCAGTTCCATATATGTGTATATATAAGTGATATAAATTGCTCCCAGATATTGAGAAAGTCATTATAAATTAACCCTCTACACCAAATGCTATGAATCAATAGGTGAGAAAGCATGAGTCCCTTGTTAATATATTGGCAGTAGTGATGAGCTAAACTGTTATTTTAACCGTTATTGTGACTGTGAACTTTGTGTTCGATTGTAACAATGATTAGTAACTGATTATTTGTAATTCGGCGAGCAATCACTGATATACTGGAAACTAAACCTCTTAACAGTAAAATAACAGTTACCAATTATCGTTATAAAATAAATACCAAATGCACAGTCACAATAACGTTTAGCGCATCACTAATTGGCAGCCCATGCTTACACCGAATAACATAATATACAGAGGTCCGTAGGCTGCTTGACAATTTTATAGACTTTTTAATACAATTGTGATATTTTGGGCTATAACAGCAATATAATATTTTGTAGGGGCCAGGTTTACGTATGTGGTACACCGTGCTGAACAAATACATCGGAACATCGGGGAAAACTGTCGCAGTCAAAAAGGTTATTGTGGATCAGTTGCTGTTTGCTCCCACCTTCATTGTCTTACTTGTGGGATCCCTGAGCTACATGCAGAATAAAAATTTGGTCATTGTGAAAGACGACCTAGAGAAAAAGTATTTTGAAATCTTGAAAACCAACTATTACATTTGGCCGTGGGTGCAGCTGGTGAACTTCTACTTCGTTCCTTTCCAGTACCAAGTTCTGCTGGTGCAAGTTGTCGCCGTGTTTTGGAATACATATTTGTCTTGGAAAACAAATGAAAAAGTTCAGATAGCGTAATCACCTTTGTTGTGTTTGTAACGATTTAGAAAAAAATTAGGCACGCTTTACAATGTTAGTCTGCGATATTACGCGTGTCTTGAGAAAGTGATAAAATGTTTTTTAATATACTGAGTATACCTTAGTGCACAATATTTTAGAGGTAGATACATATTAAAAATATGAGTCGAGAATGTCCAAGTTTCAGTTTGATGCCATTCTCAACCGTGTCAGAGATGTAAGTATTTAAAAAAGTCAGTTATTTTGATTAATTAAAGTATTTTATTGATTCCAAATTATATATTGAATATGAAAATGATCTTGAAGTAGCCAGATTATTTTTTGTTACATGATTTAGGGCTTGAACCAAAGATATATAATAATAATAGGCCAATTTTGCAAATATTTATTTCGAAGTATATATACATACTTAAAACTTAACACAATCTTGTAAAAATCTCATACAATAAGATTTTCTGTAATGGCACTATTCCTGAATTTCCTTTCCGAATTTGTACATTTTCGACTCATAATTTAGTCATGTATCCACCCATAAAATATTGTGGACTAGGACTGCTACATCTGTGTATTGCAATGACAGTCAATAGATATAATTGATTTTGATAATGTTTTAAGGTTTACATGTTTATTTTATTTTTGTTTAATTATCTGTAAATGATACTTTTATTCTTTAAGTGTTTTTATATGGTTAGGGACAAAATAATTTCTTGATGTTACCATAAAAAATAACAATTATTTTGTATGTGGTTTGTTAACTTTATTTGTTATAAGTCGAGTTGGTGAAGAGCACTTGTGGAGGAGGCCAAATTCCATCATGGGATGTAGTTCTGTGGAAGAAGAAGAAGAAGATTATTTGTTATGTATTGATACATGTAAAATGTTACTGTCAGTTATTATAATTTAACATGAGTAATTACTAACCGAGTGTCTCAGTGGTGTGATGTTGTAGAATTTCCTCAACACTATTCCTCCCTATCCACAGCCAAATAAATTTCTAGCCCTAGACAGGCTCGGGGCTCGTAAAACTGTTTTTATTAATTAATTGAAATCTATCTAATTGAAGTGATTTTGTTTATAGGGGGATGGGGGGATTTAGGATCCTGATTCAGATCCCAATTTTCTTAATTTGGTCCTCGTTCACGTCCTGTTAAGAGAGACGAGCGTTGAGATCCTTTATTTGTATTTTCAGCTTGCTACTTTCCTTTGAATCAAAGACAATATTTTACACATTATTTAAGATATTGCATTTACTTACGCTGTAATATTCTCTTTATAAATATATTTTTCTAGAAAATTGTTAATACATATCTTCCAAAATATACATATGTATTTTGTATAGTTATATTAAATGTTAATTAGTAATAATAGTCAATATTAGACCACAATAAAAACAATACTCTGGTTTTTATATTATTATGGTGCATTTGTGTTTAAAATGATTTAACAAATGTCTACCTCATGAAAAACCTTGGTATTTTTGAAAAATATGTGAAGATTTCAAATACATACCCAGTTTAAATTTTTGTATTGAATACATGACCAGTTATTTGATGATGACATGAAATGTTTCATTTTTAATGTGCCATTAACTAAAGCAGACTATGTATTGTTTTGAATTACATATAATAAATTGTTGATTAATATCCACGCAACGTCTGCAGAACTAGATGATAGCAACGAATTAGATAATTCTCTTGGTTCAAATTTAAATATTTTTTGACAGAAGTATGTAAATATTATGTAGTAATAATTCTGATAAGCTGTTGACCCGAGAATGATCAAACACTTGTATGGAGATTGGCAATTACATTACATTACATAGCTGAAGTAAATACTCATAAATATAAGATGTTTCTGTTATTTGAAAAATAAAATTAACAAAAATAATGTTTTTAATTTGAGTTACTAAGTTTCTAATAGGCTGTTGAAATTGAACTGCAACTAATTCCTACGAACTTGTGTGCTTATACTTTTACCTGATGATCCAATCTCAGAATCTTTCCTGAACATGAATGATTTTTATTTATTTGTATAAATATATATATATTTTTATTTATGCTACTGGATTTCCTTCTAACGGGGAGAAAAGTAACAAGTTGAGGATACTTTTCAATTAATTTAAAGCAACTTTATTAGGATGATTCCACCGTTTCATGCAAAACACATTTCCAAGCGATTTTGATAGAGAAAATTCTTTATTTTATCATTCTTTTTGCACACAACTCTATGCATTATTAATTTTTCTAAAATGATCATTTCACAAATTATTACAATAATTGTTTAGTATCTACCCATCTCAAAAAATTATCCCACATTTTCATTACCTTCCAGATTCTGGAAATGAATTATGAATTACTTCTAAACTAGGAGACATAAATGAATTTCACCTTCAGTACCTTGGAGCTTGAATATTCTTTATATCTAAATTTATATCAATAATTATTGAATTAAACCATTTACAATATATAAATAATTTATTGTCTGTCTGCGGTTTTTTCATCACCTTCCGCGTGAAATGAATAACATTTTTCTACACATTGTAGTTACCTTATAGCACTGTATTACGCAAACATGTTGTTTCCTGCTCAGTTTGATGAGGAGAGTTGCCAAAATAGGGTGTACGTTATTATTTCCAAATCATTATCTTATACAGGCCTGGGAAGACTTAATGTTTATATTTATGAAATTAAAAAATGATATTCCACTACAACACATTGGTTGAAAACTGTTTAAAGTATAACAGGGAGATTCAGTCTTTTCATTTCGGTGGAAACAGAGGACAAGTTTCGCTTCATACAGGTGTGTTGTACTTTGTCGATCTACAATCTGAAATTCTTTGCAACGGGTCATTTTGTACCATGAGTCAGAATAATTCCATTACCATCTGCTTGCATTTCATTACCTTCTGTTAAAATATTTTCTAATGCATTTTTCTCTAACACTACTCGAGTGAAATGAGTGACTTTAACATAGAATTTATCTGCCTTGTTCAGTTTTAATAATTTCAGCCAATTTTTTTTTTTCATTCTGTCAACGCTTCAATTTGCATGAAATTGCAGAATGAGACATGTATCAATAAAGATTTAAGTGAATTTAAACCAATAGATGTTTAGTCAATTTTGTGAAGGGGGGAATTTATAGTGACTCAGATAGGCAGGTTAATTCAGAGGATGCAGGAAGTGAATCCCAAAAATAATTATTAGTGGACACAGAGTGGAAGGTTCTGACTATGCTGGGAGGATGACATAAGGAAGGACTTAGTAGAGCTGCTGCAGATTCCGAACTGGAATATAGTCGCTGAGAATCTGAAAGCATGAAGATAAAAGATTCAGAAGTCCAAGGTTCGATATGGGCTGCATGGCCATTGAAAATAATAAACAGGGAAGTAGTTTGCCGGACATATGAAAAGGAGTAATACTCATTGGTCAACTTCTCATATGTAACTTTTTATTTAATATGAAAGTGGCGAACGTGTTACAAATAATTATATATATTTGTATTGTATACCAAATTCAAAATTTCTGCATTAATAATATTTTGTATTGTGGGAATCTTTTTGGTTTTCATGATAGATGGATTGTATACTTTTATGATGAATATGTAAAAATATTTTTTATTGAAGATAGCATACGCAAAACTATTACGAGTATTTGGTAGTAACTCTAGGTAAACCCTAAAACAAACAAATTAGGAAAATAAAATTATTGTTGACTTATCACTATTTATGAATTTTTGTCGATGGAAGGACCATAGGTAAGAAGTGATAACTCGTTTTTGACAATTAATTTTGAGGTTAAATAATAAATTTGACGTTTCTGTGCGGTTGCACGTTTCTCTGTTTACAAATAATTTTGAAAATGACATAAAATGAGTGTCGTTAAGTGTTTTAAGTGTCGTTCCATCTTGCTAAATCCTCCCGAGGTGGAGCAGCTCACTCCACACGGAGAACCAAAAGAAACCTCTGATATAGATTGTTCGGCGTGCGAATCGTTTTTAGACGATAAGGTGATATACCTTAAAGATGACATTTTACCTGAATGGATCACATCTAAAATACAAGATAGTTCATGGATGAAGGGAAAGCTTCACTGTGAACATTGCAATACCAAAATAGGGTCTTTTGATTTTGTTTCGGGAAGAAAGTGCCACTGCGGAGAAACCACGCTGCCTCCAGTTTATTTTACCAAAAGCCAAGTTGACCGGCCTCTGAAATTGACCACCCCTTGAGACATAGTTCAATTATCTCAGAAGTTTGAGAGTTTTCAGTGTGCCATGTGCATAGAATTATAATTGCATCCTTTGACTTAGCTGTGATGCTTCCAATATCATTTTATCATAACTAGCACCATCAACTATTTTGTCTAAAATGAACTATATATGTTTCGATATAAATACTTTTGTTGACCATACTGCACTACATATCTCAGCCTAGTAATTCAGAATTAATGAGAAAATAGAAACGATATAGATTTATTTAAAAGTTTTAATACTCACCAAAAACATCTCGAGGAAACTGTAATGTTATATTAATTGTAAATAGCTATATAACTCTGCAAATAAGTGAATGTGATTGGTGTTAGATTGTAACGATGACTGCTAACATCATTACAATCGAAGACCAATCAAAGTTTATCCTATCACTACTGTGAAATGACAACCTCAGTTAACACATTAAGTCTGAATTAATAATTTGTTTGTATAGTCGGAAAGTGGGTGTGTGACACATGTTTATTGTAAATAAATAAATAAACATTTATTGTAAATGTGTGATTATTTTATTGAAATCTCAAATGTATATAATAAATCCTTAAAAATTAGCAAATCACATATTTTAACATTGCATTATTTAGTAAATACATTGTAACTTTGTATAAAAAGTACAAAGCGAGTATGGGCATCCATAGTATTATAAAAATCACATATAACTTTAGAAGCAATACATGTTGGAAAGGACTTGCAAGTGGATTACTCAATATTACGTAAACCCATATTCAAACAGTTTAATATGATCAGAGTCCCATTTCGTCTGTCGGATCGTTTATTGCACATTTTAATAACACAGCTTATATATTTAGCTTTACGGCGCTAAAGAGTTTCTCTTCAACTTTAAAATTAAATTAATATGTGAGCTTATAAATATCAGTTCAAAACAATAATATTATTAACAGTGTCTTTTGTCTGATGCGATTGGTTCTTATTACAAAAGTGGCAAGCTTGTACAAAACTGTGTAAAACCAAGTGTGGTATAAAATTTCTATCCTCATGGAGCCAACAAAACGTGACCACCGTGTAAAAAGCTCAATCAGTCATGATTTTTTACATTTTTATTCTTACACGTGCATCTCGCTACATGCTGATAGTAAGCCACTTTTATTATGACATATTTTTCAGTATCTTAAGTGTTTTTATTCACTGTCTAAGCATTTTTTAAATATGATATATGCACTTGTGCAGTTTTTTTTCTGTTCAACAGAGCATGTCAAATGTTTTCTTTTAATACATTTTATACTAAATGCCTACCTAACTTACTTCTATTTCATTTTGCAGTAAACAATCATCGTAATCAAATTGTTATTTCTTAATACAGTGTTTGCAAATCATTCACACGTGGGAGATCTTCAATCTATACAATAAATACAACAATAAAACAAGGCTATACTTGATGGGAAATGCTGAAGCGAGTCTTGACATTCATATATTTGTTTTAACATTTCAGCTCTTGTGCTACAAGCAGCAGCAGAACACCATTTAGCTTAGATTCACTTCAAATCACTTATTTTGACTGAAAGTATTGAGGAACAGGTCGTAACTAAACAATTAACAAAACCATGTACATACATTACAATCATCCAATCCAATCTATGTTTACAATTTCAGTTATACTTATAATACCAACAGAATACTACTAATCCAATCTAATCCAGGTTTACAATTGTATTTACAATACAACTCTCAGAGCTTCTCTCCATTAAAATTATATTTTGTCATGATGGTTTTTAGTACTTTATAAATACCTATAGAAAACTGTGAAACTTCTGGGATGCTATGGAACATTCCAAATTTATGACGTAAATGAATGCAATAGATTTTAAATGAACTTTTCTTCATTCGTTCAGTCATTCAGAATGCCAAAGGTGCTCTGCTTCGTAATGAAAAAAGATAGACTCTTTTTGGATAATATCTAAACCTACTTTTCTATTTGGAATACTAATTTAAAAATAAATAACTACATTGAATGCCATTCGTACCTGCAGTTTTGTTGAGTATACTACGTCGTTATAACACAATGGGAAATATTTCTACAAACTATTTCCATTTTCAAACAACATTTCAACATCACAATGTAACTACAACCTCTCGATCTTTATTAAATTATAAAAAAAAAAAAAAACAACTTACCGCACCGGTGTTGGGCTAACACAATTGTAATATCAACATGTAACGATTATTACACCGATAATTAAATTTGTACACAGAAATATTTTTGTGCATAATTTAGCATGTCGAGAAATAGAAAATTTGTGAAACGAGTGTAATGAAGTGTAGTGCACAATAAACAAGTTTTAATTTATTGATATATTTTAAGAAAAATATTAGAAGAAATACTAATAAGTCAATATAATCAGTGTCAGGGTAAATAAAATTAGTATTGTGATTAAATTAAGTATTTAAATTCGTTCCCAAATCTTCATTTGATAATTTTGTTCTTTATACATAGTTGCACTTCCCTATAGTTTTCTAATGAGTTCCATATCTACACTAATAGTAATTAGTTGGCTATTTTAAAAGTATTTCTATGAATGTAGTACATATCTACAACCATTAAGCGTTGGAAAGCAAACTTTTAGACTAGTTTAATACTTGACATTTCTATATAAATTATATATTTTTTTAAATAACGAAAAATGACTAGATCTTTATAAGATGCAAAAATCAAACCCTCTCATCTCCCTGACAGTTTGCACGGATATTTTCTATCAAAGTGGAGCTACTTTTTCATGTTTCTACAAGAGATTTTACTTCCTTATTTTTATGTTTCAAAGTCACAAATTGGTGAATTAAAATTAAACATCTTCTCAGTAACTGTAAAAATAATTCGGTAATATTTTTTCTAGCATCGTTTTCTTAATCAATATTTTTTGCTTCACACGCATCTTCTTTCATAAATACCTCGTAAAAGATGAAAGATACACATTTTAATAATTATTTTCATTGCAATAAATTTTTGCAGAAATTTATGCCCTTCTAAATCCAGAAAGCTTTACATATTTTCATACATTATTGATAAATTGGGTTGTCTCATAAACAATGTCTAATATTGAAGTCAAACTGCCTGCTGAAGGTCATGCTTGATACCAATCCTTTCCTAACAATAATAAAATCTGTTCACCAGCTCAGTTCAGTCAATTTATAAGTATGTATCTTATATATATATAATATCCCAATGCTCTTCTGTATTATGCGTATGCAGATTCAAAAGGAAACTGATTAGAGTGAAGGGTTAATTTCCTTTGAAATATACAAATTAGGTAGAGGATATCTGATCAGACAATGAAGGTGTATTTTTAAATAGATATTCCATTTCTATCTTCAGAAATTTAAAAATTGGAGCATTGTAATGCTACTGCACTGTAGGTAGGTATTCGAAGGCATTAACAAATGAAGGTGTTATATTACAAATATAAAGCTATTCTTCTTGCATTTTCTTTTTATATAACATTTTTACTATTAAAGAACTATCACATAACATTCTCTATACACTTTATATTTACTTGTTCTGTGACAGAATAGGAAGATAGAAGGTTTTATGGAAGAATGCCACATAACACCTTCACTCACCTAAGCCTTTTATAATTATTTATATTAAAGTTTTTAACCATAACCATCTTGAGACGGGTTAAAAACATTAATTATAATATATTTTTAAAAATATGCTCTAGAAAAAGTAGAAATGAGCATTTCACTGTGCATACCCATCAGTTTCAAGTATGTATAATTTTTTTGATAAAATTGTTACTGGGGTTCAGAGGGGGGTTTATCGCACATTGAACATTTTCTGAAATTAATCTGAACTGGCTCAGTCAAGAGGATTCGGCCATGTGACTGACTGTGAAGTTTTTCCGCGCTTTTGTGAGATGTGAGGAGCGTTGTGCATTTTTGCATGGTGTTTTTACCAATAAATTCAATGTGTAACTAACAAAAAGAGCTTTAGCTCACATGAAGATCTCTTTGTCGTTGATTTATGATTGTCAGAATCGAAGATCTTGTCAGATCCGCTGTGTACACCAAACATAAAAACCAAAAGATATTAATTCATTATTTTTAAAATGAGGTTAAATCTTGACACTATTTATGAGACAACACGATAATATTAATTACGCTATCTGATTTCTGACTTATATAGACTTACGGCTGTAATTATACTTTTTTTTAGATTTAAACAGTCATCAAGGAAACGTCGAAGATTATTTTTCAAAACTTATGATGAAACAATAAGATTAGTTTTTGATAACATTGATCAATATGACCGGAGGTTGAGATTTGAAATAAAACGGATTAAAAAAGAGATCATCATAATATTAATTTCTTAGACAATGTTAGAATAGTTGAAATTATATGAAGTATATTTAATCTAACATTTGCTTTGCAGGCCTCAAATCGTATTAAATAAGAATACTCGCACAACACATGTAAAGGAACATTTTAAATACTGAATATTATCTACTAAACATGGTAAAAATGAGAATTAAATTTTTAAAATTTCTTATTCATATTGCTCTGTGACTTAATACTGTTAAAAATAGTCATTTGCAAAGGCTATGAATAGAGTTACACAGTCAGGTTGCATTTAATTTCTCCAATTACTGTGAACCAACTTTCGTCAGCCATTTGCCTTAGACATAGTACACAACAATAGACAAATTATATTAATATGCGAAAGATGTGTTTTTCTCAAAACAATTTGCAAGATTATACAACAACACAACCTTTTTAATGAAAATCTTCATATACTTTATTTGATGTTAACCACTTTCAGAAACATTTTGTTTTTACTTGAACTATAAACACAATTTTATTATTTTACAGGGGCGTAATTAATTAGTTATTAATAATTTTGTTTTGTTAATAATTTGGATGAACAACGTGTCATCGCACAATATTTTTATCTTTTACAATCACAAATAATAATTTAAATTCAATACGAGTTGCGAAAAATAATTCTCCTTACAGAGTGTGCTGATAAAAACAATGTAATACGATTATTTTTAATTTATGGATGGGCGGGTTTTATTTCATAAAGAATTGACAAGATATGGACATAAGAATCTAGACACTCATTGTTATAACCGGGTACCTGAGCCAAACACAAACAAAAACCAAATAATATAGAATATTCATCACTCCATACATTGGTACCTAATGAAGATAATTTAGAAGTGCTGTTGTTTAAAAGTAGATGTAATTAATTTAAGAAGCTGTTAACGTTATGTTTTGTAGTAGAGTGGGCTGAGTGGTTAAAATGATCAAATGTCAATGCAAGTAATATTCTCGCATATCTTTCAATTATTCAATAACACATGCATTATTGTCAAATAATCTTTTATGCTATACTATTATTACTTCAATGGGACTACTTAATTGACTAAATCAAGGTTGGTTCATGACATTTTTTTAATCTTTGAGCTGAACTGAATTGATTGTAATTCAAAGTCAATCTGAGTACTATTTTTATGGTGTTCAGATATCCGGTTATAACTTCACATTAAGGCAATGGGGAGTCCCGAGATGAGATGAAGAATGCATAAGAATATAGGGGCTGGATAATATTGGACGTTTGGTGATAGTACGATTCACAGTGTACATTTGTTTAAAAGAGAGTACAAAATGAATGATAGCTTGATGTGTAAAATTAGAATTTTGAATAGTACATGAAATATATTTACAAGATCTTGTAATATGCAATTTGTCTATTCTGGTTGATTGCAAGACCCAGTCACACAATTTGAGATAATTTAAACATAGTAAAATTATGTTACTTTACAATGAATATACCTGCGATGATAGTCAGGGCAGGTGAGAAAGGATTGTGTCAGCGATATATAATATATGTACAAACAACATAACTTAATTAAAAATGGAAAATGTGACATAAAAGTATTTCACAACCATAGCTTATTTCTGTACATGGAATCGTTGATTGAAATTAAATATCATTGTTTAATTAAACTGACTTAATAAATTTGTTAAAATATTATTGAAAAACTGACATTGAAATCAGTTTTCTATACATTTACGTGAATCATGCAATGAATCAGCAACACACATGTAATGAATACGCGTATTTATACACTTTTAAAAACTTTACATCACATATGTATTATGATCAGTTGTCTTCATCAAAATAAATTGCATTGCAAAAGTAATTTTTTGCAATACACTTTTTTTATTTACATTAATCGAATAAATACATATTTAAAAAGAACTCTCACTGTTATATTGTGAGAATTCTTGGATACAGAATAGCTATACATATTTATATATTAAGTACATTCAGAACATTAATTTACTGAATCGTGTACTCTTTTTTATAAATTAACTTTTTTGTCATTCAAAAAATTGGTTTTTAATTAAAGCTAAACAGAAATTAAATTAAATTTTAATGGTTTTTGTGAATAGGATACATTCCAGTAAGTGTTTAGAAATGGTATTAATCTACACGGTAACTTTTCACTGATTTTGTGTCCTTACTGGTAATGTAGAGAAGAAATTATCAATGACAGTGGAAAGATAATTAAAACCCCTAGACTCCTCCTTTAATAATGTTGAAACATTTGTTTTCAGCTACACTTAATAGATATTCCAAATTCTTCTTCATTTGTAGTCTAATTTTCGATAGGGATGAATGGCCCGTTTTGCAAATGCGTATGTGTACGTAAAAAGTATAATTTTCAAAAGATTTTTTAGTATTGCTGTTTAAATACAGTAAGTTGCAGTCAATAAAAGTATAAATATTAATATACCTTAGTTGTACACGCACAAAACGATCTGATAAAGAAAATAATAATCACCAGAATGTTTAATATATTTTGTAAAGAATTTTGTAAAATGAATATACAGAAAATTAGACCAAAATGTTTGTGGTAATGTCATAAGTGCTTTTTCAATATGTATCATATTTTATACATCACACATAATATCACATTCAGGATCACTTCAATACTTAAAAATCAACACATGATAAACGTCAACCACACATGGCCATCGACTACGTTGTTACCTTTGCATTTCCGATAAAAACAAGTAGTTTATAATCTTCACAATTTCCAAAGAGGCGTAACGATAAGTTTTTGCCTTTAAAAAAAATAATTAAATGATTTTAAGGCTGATTTCTTTGCTAAATATTTCATCACATTAATTTCAAACATAGCCAAGTTATTTTTTTTGATGATGTCTATGATATAGATTTATGTGAGTTGCCAAAATATGTTTAGATTACAATTTTTTTGACATATAATATCATTGCTTATAATGCGAATTTAGTTTGTAAACAAAGCTATTTCGGAGTTTACACATTATGAATGTCGCTATGCACCACTAGATTTTTATTACTACTTAGTTTATGTGAATTTAATACTCTCTGGCAGCGTACCAAGTAGACAAATTTAATGCTCTCTGGCAGCGTACCAAGTAGACAAATTTAATGCTCTCTGATAGCATACTTAGTTCACAAATTTAATGCCCTCTTTTGAGCGTATCAAGCAGACAAATTTAAGGCTCTCTTGTAGTGTATAATGTAGACAAATTTAATGCCCTCTGGTAGTGTACCAAGTAAAAATGACTTATAATGTATGAAATTAAATGGTTTGATAAAATAATGTCATGTAATTTTATATTATTTAATTTAGTTGTAAATGACATAGTCAGGCCTATTCTCAAAATTGAAATATTGAAATGAGGGTGATTGTTACACCAACCCTCAAAAATAGACAGATAGTTTTGACAGATTATGGTACGTTTATCTCCCTCACTCCCTCACTCTCTCTCCCTCTCTCTCATTCAAATATAACACTATTTTTGAGGGTTGGTGTAACAATCACCTTCATTTCAATATTGCAATTTTGAGAATAGGCCTGGATATCTATAATTCCTATAAGTTTGCGATATAAAAAATTTGCTTAAGACATTAATTTTATTTCCCAATATCTCGAAACTAAAAATCTTACTCCAGTGGTGCACAGTCAACGTATCTTTCATGATATAAAATATTTTATCTTTTCGCCCATTTGAAATTTAGCTAGTAAATACAGACACTTTGAAGAATTTAAAAATTTTAATGGGAAAAGATGTCAAATATTTTTTCTGAGCACTTTCACACAGCATTCTGACAGCTAATAAATTAATAAATGCCTGAGAAAGAAATGTCTGAAATCACTTTCTTGGAAAAATGGCTCGAGATGTTATCGCTTTAAGATTTAAGATGGATAAATAAAACAAGACAATAATCTAACAGTAATTCAATAGGTACTTATTTAGATACACAAGTTAGGTTAAATTAATCTATCTGAAATACTTTACTCAATGCACATTTATGTTTTATTATGATCACAGGCTTGTAAACATTGTATATGTTTTCAACAATAATGTTCGCTTAAGCAAGGCGCTTTTAAGCTAATCCTTACACTGATGCAAATATACACGTAGCAATACATTTCACACACAATATACATAGATGTCTACGAATTAAATTTGAAAAATATTGTAATACCAAACTATGGTACCTAGGTATATGATGTTCAACGTTCAACCCTTGTTATAGAGTTATACATTATTTATAAAAATGTTCAGAAAAACAATATGTATACATCTTTAAAATCACAATTTCTTTTCCATTGATTTTATAAGTGTACAAAATGAATACATAAATATAATCAATTTACATTTTTGCAGGATGATTTGAAAGAAATTGACAATAAATGTTGTGAATTAAAACAAATGAGATATATCATTTAGAAATATACAAAGTACAAATCTATCTTTTGAAAAAATATAGTTGCCACAAGGACAATCCCAGAACATTCTGTTGCTGGTAGAATGCTTTAACCAATTATACTCTCTAGCAACCTTTGCCGTTCTGTCAGATTTGATCATCATACATTTTTATTTGTGATGTTGCGATTATTCGGAATGTTCTTTGATAATTAAAATAAATTAGAAATATCAATTTTTTTTCAAATAAATATTAGACTACATTAAATTTTTTTTTTTATAAGTATATATGTATATCTAATTTATTTTAATTATGAAGTAACTGTGTTTGAAATAATCAGGAAAAAATGTTGTTTCATTAAAAAATAATAATTTTATTTCAATACATTTCATATTACAGTCATATTTCAAAAATGTTTTTATTCAAATGTTTAGTTTTCTGTTCACAATAATAATTATTGATTTTATCACAGAAACATATTATGAAAGGTTTATTTAATTATTATTCATTCCAGCGGCACACAATTCCATTTCATTCCTTTTAAAATCAAAATTGTTTGAAATTAAAATCTGAACTATTAAAAATGTATTTAAGGGCTTACAATTGCACCCACTATTGTGAGATATTTCAATACAGATTTTTTTCTAAGCACTTTTTGTTCTACGTAAAGTAGCAACAAAGATTTTATAATCATTCAAGTTAATATTGAGTTTGTTAACTTTTGTTGTGTTTTGACAACTCTCTGTTATCATTATCAAACAATGAATCAATTAAAACAAGTTTTAAATCATAAGATGGCTGGGGTTAGGTTAGTTTTATAGGAATCATTGGAGTAAGAATTGATAGTGCTTAGATTTTTAAATACATATTTCAGTCTCAAAATAATTTATTATTTATTCCTTATCATTAATTATATTAAATTATCTAAAAATTATTTTGAAACTCTTGAAATACGTGTAAATCAAAACACTAGTATGTATTTCCAAAATTTGAAAGATTAGAATAATAATATGCTTCACCTACTTTTAATGTTTCCTATAAGACTACAGTTCACAATCAATGAGAATAGTTGATCGATAATGATATCAGACAGTTGTTGTGAAACACATGTCACAATAATATTAAATGATTAATAATAGCAAAGGACATGTCATATTTCTATTGATAGGAATAACAAATTCTTATTCCAACAAACATTTTTCACTTTTTGCATCCATGCCATACGCGCATCCTTTTTTCGTGTGTATTTTGAGAATAGGAAAATAAATGAACTAATTTTGTGTGGTGATCTTCTTCATATACAAGTGTGACGGTAGGATGAGTTAGATTTTACTTGTTGAGAAAAGATAATTATTACACGAAAAGGTCTATAGGTACATAAGAAAAGTCTACAACATACAATCAAATAATTTAAACTCAATTATCACACTATTTCTTTATTTAGTTAATTAGGGAAATAAATAGGCATCTCATCAAAAAATTAGGGGTTCAAGTTAAGAATGACTTAATTTACGAAAAGGTGAAGAAGTGAAGTGTGTACATAATATTGTGTCTATTAAGCTAACATGTTTTAATACTTACTATTATATTTATGTTTCAAAAAGAAAACGATGATAACTGGAATGAACTGCTTCACAATGTACAAACTTAATACAATCACATTATTCTCGATTATGTGTAAACTAAATTGCTATACTTCAGCAATTATCGGTTAACTTAAAACGTATAACAAATAAGAATTGAATTGACATTTTGAATATTTTATTCACTAGGATTCTGAATTCTGAACTCGTTAAATATTATTATTAAAATGATCCCCGCCAATTCAGTTTCGCAGGTTACTTCCCAAATGCCACCCACAAAAAAGGATAGGCACAATACATCTTATGATCAACATTGGAGAACTCCTAACGATCAATACAGCCATTGAACTAACTGCATGGACCTTTTGATGAATGAGATGGTGGATAGTTCCGAACTATTCAGGAAACTCATAGCCGACATCTGTCATTGAATGCCAACTAGGAGATATGTTGTGGTCGGTGGGGAACGTGTTAATATTCAGGCTGTTTGACTTAATTTCTCTTTTGTTTGGTTGTTATTTAAAAAGATTGTTCTTCAACGGATTAAAGGGTGAGACATGTTTTATGTTGCGTATCACAAACCAACATTGGAATTGATTTGATGTCAGATGACCAGAGTCGCAGACTTTTGACAGAAGCGTTAGATTCATATTAATTTATATTGGTTCTGCAGTATTATATATATTCTGCCAGTTCTTTTATGAACAAGCCTGCGATTCTCTTAAAATTGTATATAAAATAATATAACAGTCGAGTTCGTGCGTCGAATCGCTGTCAGGTTTTAACTTACATTTGTATTTATCACTCACACAGGGCAATACGCATTGTCAGTTTTAAATCTTATAGTATATTTGCAAAACTTTTTAGGACTCATGCAGGATAATTGCGAGAATTCACGGAGAATTTCCCAATTCACAATAAATGAAAAAGTGCAAACACTGAGATTTTATAAAAGTATTTACTTCCACAATAAAATTTTTCACCATTCGTTAAAAATTTGTTTGAAGTCAATAAGTTTTCACTATTTTCTTTGTGTGTGAACTCACAATCTGCTACTTTAGCCTTATAAACTAAAAACATTGTGAAAGATGAAGCAGGTACACACTCAATTCAACATTAAGACGAGTAAATCCTCACCCGAGACAACAGAAGGACAAGAATTAAAAATTTCAATGTTAGCTGAAAGATTTCAAATGCATGGTACATTGCACTGAACATGGAAGGCAGCTGTCACTTCTTCAGAACTGTATGTGATCTGATGATGAACTGAAGCGATCAATGAAACAATCCTCAAGTTATTGCCGTATACATGTTTTTGGGATGAAGCTTTAATCGACCAGAGTTGCCGTGCAGATAAATAATTATGATATCATTAATTTCGTACATGAATTCATTTTCTCTACACCGTGACTTATTATCTTCTAATTCGTTCCTAAATTCATTCTAATTCGTCCCTTCAGAACCTTACTTCCACGTGTCTACTCGCTGTGCAAACGCTTCCTTCTAATATTCACTAGTATTTATGTTATGGCCACTGTACTTATTACGGTAGCTACTTAATTAGTCACTATTAATGTGACGTTCTCTATATATGTGATGGTCGCTGTTAGCGTGACAGATTGTGCCGGAGATGGTGCTGTGCCCCCACTACCTGTAGAAGGAGCGACTGTGCGGTGGCGGCGGCAGGGCAGGGGCAGCGTGTGCGGGGGGAGGGGGCTCGCTAGCCGAGCGCTGGACGGTGCTTGGCCGCAGACTTGATTTGCCATTCTGAAAAATTACATTTGAACACGTTAAGTGTTTTGTTGAAATATAAACGCCTGGCTGTTTTATAGACGTTATGGTAACACAAAAAAGTATACTAGCTGGGGGGCGGTGAGTCTGCTATGTCAGCGGCCCAATGCCTTACCGCTCTAATTTAAAAGTGCGTATTAAATAGGTGTGCTTTTAAAATTCTATGTATTAGATATACATGCCATCTTTAAAGACTTATGGTGCATCTACACGGGTGAGACTTTTGAGATTTGCATAGAAACCATATATTGAAATATTAATCAGGTCTTTACTCCTGAATTTCACATAGTCAAACATGCATCAGTATCCTTTCTTTACCGACAGAGAAAATTATTAAGTTTTTGTCTTCTGTAACAGGTCAGTGATTTAGGTCAGCCTAATATACTGGCAGGGATATGCTGTGTGAAAGGGTTGTGATTGGAAAGGAAAAGAATTATGTATATGATTTTTATAAATCCATTTACGCGAATGCTATTTACTTTGGGTCCCACCATTTGTGAAGACACATCAATACACAAATTTAAATAGAGTACATATTAGTGTTTTTTGAATATACGTACTATTCTCCATCCATGTATCTTTTTTTCTAATATCTTAATATTTATAATATATGTGGCTGATCTGCTTACAGTATTTCTACAAGTGCAACTACTAGTTACTAATCTTAATAATTTAACATGTTTGATGAATTGGAAGTGTGAATAGAAAATTTTCATAAAAAATACTCTTTAAAACATGTTGATTCCTGGACCATGCTGCAGGCATCCTAACTTGTAGCATCTATATATTATTTAGGAAACCTGTCAAAACTTTCCGTTGTTTTATAATCTATGTATATATTTTAATTGTTAAACTGGGATTAAAGTTGTGTATTAAAATGTTTCCATGCTAATATTAATTGATTGATCAAAGTGTGACCTTAAGAAATTTTGTATAAATGTGACTATCATTTCAATAATTAAATGATTTGTCGTTCAATCAAGAAATTCATTACATATTTTCATTTTTTACAATAATAAGTTCACCATGTATTATTTTTCCAGGATCTCACTGCAACCATGGAGCAATCGAGATGTTGAGCGAATTAAATAATACAGCACACAATGAAACTGTTTGCATGATAGCAAAACGTAATGATTTACGCAATATTTATAAGATTGCATGAAAAATAAAATATTTTTTGCAGTGACAGTTTTATTTGATAGATATTCTTTATGGAATTCCTTACTGTTATAAAGCGTCATCTCTCCTAAAATAGCCCCTACGAAGCAATCATCGTCCGTTATAATAAAGCTGAAAATTAAAACTGAATAAATGAACCTACCGCATCTTGATCAGCTTGAACTACTATAGAACTAGATGTAGTCACAAATTCCGTTTCGGATGAAGCTGCCGGACTCGTCTTCTCCAGCAGGGCTAAAATCCTCTTCACGTCAGCCACCAGTCCCCTTTCCAATGTCGCTAGTCTCGAAGAAACTTCTTCTAGCTTGTCCATCACGGTTACCGTGTCACCGGCTCCACACCTACACAATGTGGTGTTGTTCGGAAGGTTCTGGTATTGGGGGGAAACGTCTTGAACTAGTATGGTGTGGCTGACACCTTTCAGTGGCACAGTCTCACTGGTCTCGTAGTTGAGATTCCTGGGGAAGTTGCGCACGTGAATCGAGCGACTTGGCAGTATGGGAACAGCAGGGAAAGCGGGAAAGCTGTCCATCGGACCACCGTCTTCTGACGAACGAGCTCTCGCTGCCTGGAGTCTGAAAATTACATTAAATGTTTTGTAAATTGTTGTGAGATTTTGTTTTGTTACTTGTTGTTTACCACATACAAGAGTTTTTAGATCTAAATTTTAAAAAGTTTGTTTACTTGGGATGGAAAAATAATATTAGAAGGAGAAATGTTTGCGGAAACACAGGCTAAAGATGATATTTTCCTCTGATATGATATGATGTGGTTAAGAGTATCCTGATGTATACCAAAAAATTAGAACTGAAAGATGGAAGCAACCTGTAATCTGATTATGAAGATACATTAATGCAAGGGAGGATGATTTTTTAAATTAATTGATTTATTTGACTGATTGAAAAAACATAATTTTTTTTAGTACTAATTATGCCTCAGCTAAGAATTAAACCAATTTAAGAGCTTTAAATTGATCAGTATATTAAAATCCAGGCAATATGATTCAACAATGAAATTTATGTTGCGGTAGACTTAAATATATTGTTCTATAGATACACTTAATAATTAGAAATATAAAGATCAATATTGATATATCTACAGGGTCGAGTGTGTCACACGGTTGTAAAGAGAAATTGTGTGGTTAGTTAAGATGAACACATATGATAAATAAATCTTTAATGATTCAGGTATATGGATTCTTTGTATGACCAAATATTGGTAGCACTTGTAATATTTTTTAAAACAACAGTTGATTTGAAAAAAATTAAAATGTATGAGCTATATAATATGATATAACATGCCCAAAATCACGTACCTGTTTATTTTATTACTCTAAATTCGTTGTCTGTCTTTTAAAGAGGTGTATCTCGAATTTGTTGATTTTACAGCAGACAATGTTTTAACAAATTGTGTGGAATTTTTCACTGTTGAAAAATGATAAAAAAAAGAATCTTACCAATTTCTATGGATATTTTTTGATTTAAAGACTGTGAGGTGAATTTATTTCATAAATAATATATTATAAATATAATTCAGACATGCCTGTTTTAACGGATTATGGGCATATGGTCATCCCAGTCGTGATTCAATTTTAACAAAAAACGAGATAAACTTTTTTGAAAGATGGATGATGAATTATAAAACACCAAATATCTAAAAATCTCACCTTATGGGCGGTGAACCAAACTCCGCTGAAGAAATCGAAAAATGAATACATATTTAAAACTTTGAATTTCTCAGTTATTATTTACACCTGGTGACAAGAGGAGCTGCACCTCTCGAAGCTATAGTATTGACAACAATAACTCAATGTGTGTGTAGTACAATATTTAGTTCATTAAAAAATAAATTTTCTCAATATCTTGGTTTGACATACATTTCAGATGACACTTTGCAGTCTCAAGGGCACAAAATATTGAATCACTAGTACGTTGAAGTTTGAAAATAACAAGTATAACCACTTTCAAGGTAAATAATCACAATTTAGAAAAAAAAATGAACCTGTGCAGAGTGTTCACTGAATGTGGCTGCGACCTGGATTGTGTGAGGCCTCCCACGTTGCAGTACACATGCACATCTCTGCCGTTTGAGCTGGCCCGGGGGCTGCCGTCTTCCGTCTCGGGGATGTCCGACACCAATGGGGACAGGCCCGGCGGAGAGGGTGGACAGTCGGTGAGAGGGCCCACCGATGATTGGCGGCGCACACCGGCGCGGCGTGATGCACCGGTTTGCGGCGTGGATTGGGCTGAATGAAAATTAATATTTTAATCGTCTACCGTCAATGAACTTCATTGTTTGTCAGGTAAGAGCTTGTATAAAAAGCAAAAATTTTATCAATAAAAATAAAATGCACATTTGTTCAATAGTATACATGGGTCGTATATGAAAAGACAAATATAAAGTATTAAAATTTGCATGCAAAAACTTTCATGTTTTTTAATTTTCTTTAGACGTTTTCATTAGTTTAAAAATTTTCTGATTGTATATTATCTCAGTAAATTAAATAAATATATATTATTCAATTTTAATGAAATCACATTTTATTTGTGAAGTTAATTAGATAATTAAAACACCTAGCAGGATGTACTCAAACATTTTTGAGAAACATTGTGATTGAGGAAATGGTCACTTCCAATGGCAATAAATAGATGTCTCACTTAGAATACGTATATAAAAATTGAACGCCTCTATATTATAGGTTAATTGGTAAAGCTATCTATTGGGAATAGTTAGTTCCAGGTTTGAGTCTCAGTTATGACAATATTTTTTCAATACATAGATTTTTTCTTTGTCTTTCTGAGTAATTTGTCAAAAATGTGTTTTAATTACATTATTATTAGGTTGTATCTATGAAAATCTAATAGGTGAAATTCAATTTGTTTTTTTTTAATATTATGTATTGGACAGTTTAATATATTAGTTATATTAAACTGTATTGGACAGTTTAATATATTAGTTTAGCTATTAAAAGATTAATATTATCTCCAGAACAATAAACAAATATATTCTACTCTTGCAGCCAGTTGTGAAGATGGTTAAAATTTATCTTATAACGTCCTACCTAATATTTAATAGTAATTTCTTCCAAAGCAGGCCTGTGAATCAATCAACAATATTAACAATATGGGAAATCAAATTAAAACAGCATTTACCAATGAAAATTAGCCAAAGTGAAAACGTTTATCAGTTCAAATTAAAAAATCTAATTGAATTGCATACACATTTAGTGTTACATCTTCCTATTAAATTTTATCTGATGCAGCCATCAACACCTCATAATAATTATTTTGCATCTTATAATAGCATCCAATAGTCGATGAATAAATTTGGAAGTAAGGACGTTGGAAAGGTTAAAAGAGGTATAGTATCATTTGTCAATAGTCGAACAGACTGACATTAATGAATAGTCAAAAAGAGAAATCTATGACGTAAGAGCAATAATGTTAAAAATATTGAAATCGATCATTTTGATATTATTATTTCGAAACATGAACAATGGCTGATAATGATATTTTTGTGATTCACAATAATATAATATTCCTATGTTAATTGTGTTTAAATAGTTTTTATTAAAAAAAACATTGAAAGCAATGTGGCATAAGAAATGAGACAGGGTTAAATAAATGCACACGAACACAAGGGAGGTAAAAAAATTATAATTGTTCACTGAGGGGGGGATCTGTATACAAATAAAGCGAAAAGTGTAATTTTTTGAACCAGTCATATTTGGTTTTGCATTTTGAAAATAGGTGCTTAAAAATAGTATTATTAAAATGTCCAAAACAAAATAAGATCATTGTCAGTCTAACATAAGTCAACAAAAAAATTACTCTAATGACATGTGTACAGGGATGAGACTAGTCTCTAGAGATTAAAGCCTCATCTGTGTACACACACCGTTAATGTTTCCTTATATTATTAATTAATTTTTTAATCATAAGAAATATTTTTAAGCACCTATCAATTTCTTTTTCAAAATGTTAGTGTTTAGTTAAAGCATTTCCATTGAAACTAAGGGGCTTAGATTATTGTTGGTACCAAATACATAACTAAATCTGGAAAACATACAAAAATACTAAATTAATGAATATTGTTTAGAATAAAAATATTGTTTGGATTGCAATCATATCGAATTCAAAAATAAGGTTGTGGATAAAATATTATTATTCATTAAACAATTTTTTTAAATCCACGCTAAAGTAATAATATTTCAATTAGATTTACAGTTTTAATCTTTAATTTTACAATAATTATTTATTATTTCAGCGTGAATATTCCAAATAAGCATTGCAGGCAATTTTTGGTTTTAATATCTTGAATAAGTAGGTACCGAATTTAATATGTTTATCATTGAAATGTAAATTTCTTAATATTTATTTTGCTTGCAACACTTTTATTACAAATGCTGGAAAGGATATTATATTTTATCTAAATACGTTAAAGTATTCTATCCTTTTCAGCGCAAGCATAAAACATACATCAATACATGGCTGATTTTATGTATGTACAATTATTATCAAATAGTATCATGGTTGTTAACAATAGAAATACCTTTTATATATAGATTTTTTTTAATGTTCTACTTGTGATGTCATTTTATATTTCCTTGGAAATTTTTTTAAAACGATTTGTCAAATGAAATAAAAACAAATATCATGTATTTTCTAATGTTATACTTATGAGTATTAAATGGGAAAATGTGTCTAATTTTTGATACTATGTATTTGTGAATCATATTTTATCCTTCATTAAGTTCAGATGGTAATTATTTTAGTTAAATCTATGAAATCTTCTGGCAGATAGTGTACAGAATGAAACTGAACACATGTTGGAATATTAAACTAACATAAAATAACAATATTTTCCATTTCAAGCGTAGTCACCATAAGTTAAGAAATGGAGTAGTGTGCTACTCAATGCTCAATCAAATTAATAGTGTCAGCACTGTTATTACGCTAAGTGCAAAAGCATAGTCGTTTGAACTAGGTATCAGGGTGTCTCGGTTATATTATTATAAATAAGTTAAGATTTCTCGGAACATATTTCTATTGTTAGTCAGACCAGGACACCACCTGTTTCCATACTCACAGTATGTGTTATGCAACGGCTGGTGAGTTTTGTGGTGAAGATCGGGGAAGCTCCTTTTCAACTGAGCAATCATGCCTGTGGGTCAGTAATGAAAAAAAAGAAAAAAACTTGCACTCGGCGACTCACTGATGTCAGGTGGCCAATGTTAGCATCACTCGTCAACACTCCTATTGAAGATTTATCATTCTAACTCAAGATACAGTAAAACCACAATTTAAGATTTTTTTTGTACGACAGAAAGTAAATAATATTTCAACATATTAGATGATTTAAATAACAGTTTTCAAATCAGATTAAAGAAGTCATGTATGCCTAACAGTTTTTTTATAGACATAATTAAAAATAAGTAAAATCGGCTATATTCAAAGATGATTTGAAACATCTTCAAATATACAATGAAAAGTTGGTAATTAAAATTTTGTAGTATGTAAGTGCATTATTTAAAAAATAATTCAATCTTATTTACAAATCTTTCTAAAAGATCTGGTTATGAAAATAAAAGTATGCGAGAGAAGGTAGTAGGGGTCGTTAGAATAATAATTTAGTATAACGTTTTTCGTATATATTATAATAGAATTAATGTATTGGCTGAAATGTGGGTTCATGTTTAGCTTCTAATATTAATTACGTCTTGAAGGGACCTTACTGTATTTATTGGACCAGTCTTGAATTAATTAAAAATAATAGATTGAAAGCTCAATTGTATTTTAATCACAGACTCCAATACGTTATGTAAAATCTTCAAAGAAATGTTGAGACAATTAATTCTATTCTGGGACATTTGTTAGGAAAGCAAAATGTCATCAAATTTCACATTAAATTTAGTTCTGACAAGAGTTTGAACGCAATATACACGTGGACAATAAAAATGGACATTTACAAAAGTTAAACATAAAAGATAGATGAAAGGGGACAGTAAATCTAAACTACTAAGTCTATCAAAGTGAATCAATTGATTCTATCGATACCTCGGAAGTGGAAATAAAAAATGTACACTTCACACAGTTCAAAGTCAATGAAGATTATTAATCATAATTTATAACCCTTGAAGCTCTATCATACTCAATAACACATTGACGTAAGCCAATTTAAGTATAATAGTTTCAGCAAGGCGACACTTTTAACAATCTAAATAATGGTTGGATCTAAATGAATCAATACTTAAACACTTAATAAGGGCTACGAGATAAATCTAAATATGGAACCTATTATGTAGAACATACACAAATTAGGCTTTCTCGCCACGGACTAAATTGTTTGTAATTCTAAAGACTAATTTTATTTAGGATACAACTAATGAGAAACTAAATATCTTTATCTGGTAGCCCTGTTGAGAATTCTTTTAATAAAATATCTAAGGCTCATGACACAGTAAAAGTAACTACGCGAAGATAATCCAAAATAAAAACATTGAGAAGAATAAGAAATCAGGAAATAATTTTGAAAATAGATCTAAAAATAGAAGAATGACAGATTTTGTTTAATGAAGCCAATTATGAATTTAGAAAATATATTACCTTTTTACTAAGGCATCCAAAGCATGCACACTATTAAAGGGTTAAAGGGAAGAAACTAATTTCTCATTCCTTAAACAGTTAGTCAATTATAGTACAGGTTCCTGTTGAAGAAAAATAAATCATAAATAAATAATATAAACCGTAAGTTTGACACAAGAATAAAGTGAGAGGGAAGGGTTAGGCATTGATTCCCTTCAAAACAAAATTGAAATGCAACAAATTATTGAATCAGCCGCAATCCGTCGATTTGTCAATACTGTAAAGTGACCAACTTACACATTACACACATAAAATTGTTCAAATTAAAATTAAAATAATATTGAAGACTTCTCAAACGTTTTTAAAGCGATGTTAAAATACATTTAAAAATAAAAGTGAAATAATATAACACAATTTTATAATTATTTTTATATTAAATGATCCAAGCTCCAATCTGTACGGTGGTAATATAAAAGGCAAGTTGGTTATTTCATGGATAAACATTAAATTATTATTAAAGAGTCCAAATTTTGAAATTCAAATTAAAATTTAAAAAAAATAAATTAAGTGAATACATTTAGTATTCTCTTGGTTATGTGTAAACATCGCGTGTATTTGTATTTGCGTTATGAGTATGGTTCACTGGGAAGGAATGATATTTTATTACATTTATTTTGGACATTTTAAAATTTAATTTGTTAGAAAAAAGCCACTTTGCATTGTATTCTGTGTAGGTAGGTACTAGGTATGTTTTTTTGAAATATTTTTTTTAGGTTGGTAAGTGCTGAATTCACAAATAAGTTCTTTTCATACCTTTCGGAAAGTGAAAGGATATATTAAGAATTTTGAATGTGTCGTAATATTAAAGAATATATTTTAATTTCTGAACACGTGGCTTTTCAAACACATGAATTTCTAAAAAGTATAAAAATATATGTTTGACATTTATCAGTTCTGAGTAAAATATGTAGTCACCATGGTAATCTGAATGACATTTGTTTTGTCACCTTTTTGTCAAATATTATGAAATGAAATTTCTAGTATCAATTTTTTTGCACATCAAAAAGTTTATCATACAAGATTATATTAAAAAAAAGGTTTAATTAGAGTAGGACGGATAATGGATCATATATGTAGTAGAATATGTCAAGCACCATATTTGAATTGAAACATAATACTTATATTTTTACAGTTAGTTTGCACACGTTTGAGATGGCTAATATAGTATGTAGTTGTTGACATTATATTAATGGTGTTATTATTTTGATTGTTAAACGTTAATAATGCTTTAAAAACTTGTTTTCTATATAAGCAGTATTTATAATAATTTTTCTTTCGTAATATTAATTGTCGTTATTTTGGTTTTCTATTATCATTACTTTTCTAATAACAACAAAGCTCGGAAATAAATAACCTGCTGTCATTTTAGTATTAGATAATCTTTGGTGATGAAAAGATGGTTTGTGTATGAATCATGTTTAAATATTAGAAAATGGACTTTAATAATAATAATTAATGAATAAATTCACAGCCGATAAATTATGATGAATCTTCAATATTTTCATTATTAATTTTTTAAAACTTGCCTTTCATGTACCAGGTAGATTAGGTAATTACACAACACACCGAGTTAGTTGAGCAAGCATTATGGATCAATCAACGAGGTTATGTAATAGTAGACTTACCGGTGATTGATTGAAGAGTAGTACTCCTCTGTTTCTCCTGCCCGAATTGAAGATTCATGGGTGTGACATCCTGGCCGGCTTTATCCGCACAGAATTCTAAAATACCTCTCCCTGATTCTGATTCATCGCTGCTGTTTGAATCCTGAAATAAGAAAATTTATTTACAAATTTGCGTATTTAAATTACACGTTTTCATCATACAAATTTTAGAATAATTTGTTTTGGATAATTAGTTATAATGTAGAATATAATTATTTTCCTCCATGACAATATAAATGTAGCTCCATTATAACATGCTCCTAATTCAGATATAACGCAATAAGTTATTGGACATTTTTTAACAAAACTTTTTGTGGTGAATCTTCCAAGCAGCAAATGGCTCCATCAATATGCAGAAGCTACCACAGCAAGCGGTAATGATGATTTCTAACACATTTAATGTTTTTATTGTTTTGTTTATTAAAAAGCTTTACGTGTGTTTTGATTTCTACTATGACAATAATGATTTATTTGTGAAATTCTTTAAATCAAAAGAAATATATTTATCAGGAAGCAAACATGCAAAAAAAACGGATCAAAAATGTCAATAACAGGTGTTTTAGGATGATAGGGTCAGTAAACACTGATTTTCTTGAATTCTTATTTAGTGCGACATCGCTGTTTCACAATTTTTTGTGTTATAACGGGGCTTCAATTGAAAGCCGATTGTTTATAAATAATTTCCAAAGAAGTACTGTTGATGAACCGAGGTCCTGAGGACGTTTGATGTCAAATGGGATAATATTTAAAAAGCTTACAGTCCACCTGAACCTTTGTGGTCTAAAGAATATCACCTAGTTGCAAGTCAAATGCAAACATCTATATTTTGTGGCAATAGGAAGCAAGAAAGTGAGGATGTTTCAAGGATTCAATAATGAAATCAATTAATTTAAATAGATACTGCAAAGTATTTTATGTGACTTTAGGCATGATTTGAATGATGTATAAAATAAATAAATTATTAAAAAAGAAAATATTTGAAAAACCTGTCTATCGGCGAGACTATCTCCTCTACTGGCAGCGGGTCGACCTTCCTTGGGAGCTCGCACTCTTCTGGGTCGGGCCATCACTCCAGGTTGGGAATCCTACAATTCAAAAGAATTTTGAATTATCTTATAATATTTTACTGAAGATATTAGTTTTCTTTACTAACTGAAGTACAGTCACTCATGTTGCAGTCATTAGTGAGAAATGATTATTTTAATTACTCACTTAATTATTTAAGTGTTGCAGGAGTGGGCTACCGTTAAATTAACAAGAGGCTCACATTGTCTCGGAGATACTGGTTTAGTTTTTATCACTTTCCCAATATCTTGAAGTAATATATATATATCAAACATTGCTTCTTTTAAACATTACTTTATTATCCTCTAGACCAGCGGTTCCCTACCTTTTTTCTACCGTATCCCTTGATTAGACTTTTACCGATTACCGATTTACGATTACACCCTCTCTTCATCATACTAGGTTAGGTTATTACCTATTTTTACCAACTTTATAACCTATTTTTGTGTTTTTATTTAAACTCCTTTTTCGGATGTTTTCTGTCATTATCAATATTATTTTCGCATACCCCTAACTGGTCCACCACATACTCCCAGGGGTACATATACTACAGGTTTGGAACCGCTGCTCTAGACAATTGATTGGGGTTTTTTTATTATATGCAACCATAATAAATGAAGTAATTAATGATAATTTAAAAAAAGTGAAGAAGCATTATATTTCATGATAGTTTTAAAGTACCAACTGACGAAATGTAACTGAGAATATTGAATTTTTCTTTATTTAACAACTACGCGAGTCCCCAGAACCCCCTTTAGCCCACATTTGAAGTGGGGTGATTCTTTTGACAATATATTTTATCTATGGATATAATATGGCTTACATCAGCCCCGATGGTGGTCACTTAGATGTGATCCAAATCGTCAGCTACTAACTACATTAAAACAATTCTGACAAATTTGGACACATACAGGTGGTCCAAAAAAAGTGATAACATCTCGTAACACATGAGTTATTTCAAAACATAATATAATTAATTATAACTCTTAATGTATTTTTTTTGCACAATATTTAGCTAATCAGAAATCATCAAAACACCCCATATTGCATCATCTACTGGGTTTAAATCTAGGCTGTTCGGTGGCTCGATGAAATTAACATTCTTATGACGAAGTTGATTGATTTCTGGTTGTGTGAGATGGTGCTCCGTCCTGCTGTAATGTCCAGTTATTCTGTAATGTCTACCTATACTCCAGGCTTTGTTTTGAAACTCTGATCATTTTCTTAGTACCCCAATGTTTTTCATATATATTTAGATCTTCTGCAGTGATTTTTGTCATTCTGGGCAACAATTTGAAAAAACCAAATATAAACAATGTGAAAATTAATAATCAAAGATAGCGACCGGAAATTGTCAAATAAAACGTAATATAGGTAAATAGGTAAGTAAGTAAATTAGTAAACTATTTAAGCTATTTTTGATGTAATTATATCACATTTTACGAAATGTTCTCGCTTTTTTTGGGCTACCCTGTATATTAATATTTGGCTTACATAACTAATATTCGGCAATCATGTTTACTATTTTACACACATACTAAAAATGTATAATTAAATATGTACTGTGTAATAATTAAAGTCATGATATACAATTTTCATAACAAATAAATTTCCTGCCTGAATTTTGCCAAGTTTAAGTGGACTTTATTATATAACATTTTTATTTTATTTTGATATAACCTAGTTTGAGCATTACATTATGTAAGTATATTTTTAGCTAAATCAAATAGCATTTAGTTTACAAAAAATTAAAAAAAAAATCAATTTTGGTAAACATGTTGATAACTTACATCTCTAAGATCAAACGTCAACTCCAAATTTCTAGAGAAATTATGACAAAACTCTGGATACAGTTCCAGAACGTCGGTGAGATCGTCCCGCAGGACTCTGTGAAGATCACAATAGGTGAGAGCGCGCACCCTGCATGCTGAACGGCCCATGGTACCATGAAGGCAAGGATTCTCACCGAATATGTCATCTTTGCCTAGAAATAGTTAATGTTTATATAAAATTTTGTTGCAAATAGAAATATTTTTTAATTTGTAGTCCTGTATAAATGCACAATAGATTTAGTACTATACAAAATTACTCACAAAATGCATCCTCAATTGCAATAAAATATTTAAACTATTAAATTTTTTTAAAACATACTGAATTTGATACTACACACCAGGCGCACGCAGTAAGTATACTGAAATAAGCAGTATGTAACTATATATTTTGAAAAATAAAACTAAATGAAATATTATGTGTTAAGGTCCGTGTCCTTGAAAGGAGATAATTTCAGAGATTTATTTGAGATACATTTCAATAAACATGATGAGTATATAGTATACTTTTACAGCTTAACCTAAGTCTGTGCCTAGTGCACACCAGTGATGTACATGTATTCAGATTTTGTTCTGGAAATAAACTCAGATATCAGTTTGGGATTGTTAGAAAGAAACAAAAACTCTAACTATTGTACACAGCGAACATTCTGACAGCGAGATTTGATTAGTGCACATAATGTCACCTAAAAATATATTGCGTTTTAACTGTTATTGGGGAGATTCAAAATCACGCAAATGTCAAACATGGATGTTTGATGTTCAACGTCCAAGCGTGATGTAAGGTGTGAGACAGCGAATCTCTAAGACACGGTGAATACAAAAGCCGAGGGTTGTGTCATGGGAGCAAAATCCATACTCGGAGATTGTCTCGAGTCAAAAATCATATTGCACCACAAAGTAACTACCATCATAATTAATATAATACTGTGATTTAAAATATTTCTGGGTAACGCTTTGCACAGTAAGGACAGTATCAGCATGATGTCCAAGTAATTATCTACTGTGCCAAGAGATATTTATAGCAGCATATGACCCCTAGAAGCGCGGGGCCCTGGGCAACTGCCTAGTGTGCTTATGCCTTAAGACAGAGCTGCTTAAATGTATTAATTTATAAAAAATATATAAATTTGCTCAAACAATAATAACTATTTGTGAAGTGTTTTTGTTCTCCGTTTTCCTCTAAAAATTTAATTGGGGTGGTCAGCATATTAATCTAGTTTTAAAAAAAAAGATTTATTTTATTTCTTTACAATACAGAAATGCTTTATTCTTAATATCGTAAAAGCAGTAATGCGAGTGCCTGAGGAAATAAATTATAACAATAATAAAAATAAAAAATACTCCATGTATTTCAAAAAATTAATTTACAACAAATTTAAAATTGAGTCAACCAAATCAATTTGCAGATAAGTCTGAGTAGTTGGGACATCCTTCAGTAACAAACTAGTCATAAAACAAAGACTTTAGCGTAGTTCGAAAATAATTAAATATTTTTGTATCCTTTATTTTTATTTATAAACAAGTTACATATTGCTCGAATTAGAGACAACATTGTCATAAGGTGAAAAATTTATTATTTATTTTAATAAAAAACCAGCAACTCTTTGCAGCCGGTGTCACTCAATGTGGCAGCCATTATTTTATTACTTTTCTATATCATCCGGTTAATTTTCAAATAGAATGCAGTCGTGTGGAACAAATAAACCGAAGAGAGGATTGTTAGAAAGATATATGGTGAGTGTTGATGGCACCAGAAATAGAGAACATCTGCAGAAGGCTCGGCACGACCAAGTAAGCTAGATACTGCCAGATGATCTTGATAGAAACACCATCATCAGTGATCATGCGTGAAAAGTTGCTTGAACATGGATGAGATGAGATACGCCGTGTCAGGACAGAATATTGTGTACTCTATCCTCTCTGCCTACCCTTGTGTAGAATGGCATGATTGTAAGTTAGTTAGATACTGAATTAAACAAATATCAGATATCTCATAGAGACAAAGTTATTTTTTATTATATTTAATGGAAGATATATGGGGTAATTACAGGGCTTACGACCTGTCTTCGGCTGGCTTAAGTGATCACTATATATATATAACATTCACCAATTCTCACCCCTCAATCTCCACATTTATCAAATTTTTTAAAGTTGTATATATGTTATTATGTGGACTTGCTTCGAGTACCACTACATATATATTTTCCATTAAATATAATAAAAAATAGCTTTGTCTATACGAGATATCTGATATTTGTTTAATAATAGTGCCTTTGTAGGTAAAAATCCAGTAATTGTGTGTTCTTGGACATATTCAAATATTGCTAAGATACTGAATGTTGAGTTTACCTAAAATGGCCATGACAATGTCGTCTCTCACTATTTCTATGGACCCTCTGGCTATGAAGTAGAGGGATGCTAAAGCGTCTCCCCGGTGTACAAGCGTCTCCCCGGGAGGTGCGTGGGTCGTACGGAATCTTAAAGATAACGCCCTGAAACAAAAAATATAATTAAGGCTCACTTGAGATACCTAAATAGTAACAACTATTCAGAATTTTCCAATCACCTTTTGGAAACAATCCATTCATTTGATATTAACAAGTGTTTAGAAATTATACATACAAATACTGGGGGTTTACAGTTGGATATATTTGAAATTTTAGAAATAAGAAAAAGTGTTAATATCAAGCTAAATATTATAAATAATCAAATCCTATTTGCAAATAGTCACCTTTCAAATTTGCTTTCATATTAGTTCTTACTTATTCAACACTTTATAGTTTTGTTTTTATCTATGCTAGTATATTTAATTTCAGTATAAATTGTTTCCTGAAGAAGATATCATAGGTATCGAAACATGTAGAATAATCAATAAATAGTGGTTTAAACAAAGTATTTTGTCTAATTATTTATACAAAAAATATACATTACATCTAAATAGGCAGAGTAACCAGCAAGCTACGGATACAAACCAAATACTTTGTAAGCATTTCTTCAATTCATTGTCACGTTAGGTTTTAACATAACCTCTTCAGAAGGCGCAGTGGATTGATATGGGCTAAGGATTATTTTCTTTGTTGTTCACTATGATAAGAAACAGAGATGTATATTCTAGATGTAAATGAATGAGCTTACCTCAAGCAGCCAGCACTGGCGCCTTCGAAGGCCGGGCACTTAGTAAGAAGGTTCCTGTTGAGATGGAGACAGATGTCGGCCTGTAGGCACTCGGGGAACCCTTTTAGTACGCTGCTCGTGTCAATGCCGTTGGTGTAGGCCCAAGCATGTTGGAAGTACTCCTCCAGCCTCTGCCTCAGTGGGTTAGGAATCTGTAGAGGTGAGTTATGTCGCCTGATTAATTGGCTAATATAGTTGATACCAAAGTACATATAATAAATAGTTGATTGCTCTTTTGGTCCAAATTTATTAGCAAGGTGATTTCAAGTAATTTCTATAATTAGTAGAGAGTGTGTACTTCTATGGATTATCTGACATTTATTCAACTTTCATGAATGATCTCCCATTCCTCCTTAATAATAAAACAGGAAACATGTACGTATTTAATTTTTTTTATAGAAAATTTGTAATTTAAATATTTACATACATAATTAAGTTTCTAATAGGTGGAGAGTACCTGGTGAAATCTGATGAATTCCCTGACTCTCAGTATCTGTGTGTGATATCGAGCTGTCCCTGAATACAGGCGCTGGATGATCGCAGAAACGTTACCGAAGATGCTGGCGTACATAAGGGCTATAAAGTAGAAAAAAAGAATCATATTAATTGAGGATATAACAAGGAGAACATGCTTGATTGATAGGTAAGTCAACAGGATGACTGTCTTGCACATTTATTTATTTTAATGTCACACATTCATATTACAGTCTATAAATTCTCAAGAATTAGGTTCAATAAACTCTTAATTTATATTGTTTTGTGCTTTTTCTTTAGCAATTTATAAATACATTTTATTAAGGAGAACACATTCTTATTGTGAAGTTGTAATTATTCAGAACAGACGGTCTGTGAAAGATATGCACATAAAATCAATTTGATTTTATATGTATATCTTTCTAATTAATATATTTAATTCATATTTAAAATATCACAGACCTATGTTCTGAATAATTACAACTTCACAATAAGAATGTGCTCTCCTAATTATTGATTATATATGTATATCTTTCTAATTAATACATTTAATTAGTATTTAAATAAATATATTTCATTGTTCATTCATTCAGTTTCTTGGCTGCATCTCCTTTTTCTGGAAATTCAATTGGCCAGTTCTCTCCTGAGAATACCACAATTTTGTTCCAGTCTTTATTGATCCATTGACTGAAGTATCTTGAAGTGATAGGTTATTGTTTATTATTCTCATTAAACAAGTAGACACATTTCACTTCCCAAATTAATACATTCAACACAAATTTACTAGGTTACAAGAGGTGTTTGGGTGAACCTTTATACAAACATAAAAACACTGCCTCACAGCGTTAATAGTAATTCTCAACAAGAAATAGAATTAAAAAATTTAAATTTTTCATGTGTTTTGCAATACATGTGAAAACATTATCGATGTATACAACAGCAGTACCTCGATATATGTCGGGTTAGGTTAGGTTAGGTGTATATATTATATGTTATATGTGTGTATATATTATATGACAAGATATTTTGTTCTTAACAGCACATACTAATATTCGTACCTTATTACAATACTTATTTAGGGGACTTTTTTTCTATTCTGCATTGGGGACTAATTTTTGTAGTTATGTCAAGATTAGAGGATCACCCAGAACACTGGATGAAAGATTTAAGTTAGGTTAAGTTAGCTCACGTTCAGAGGATTACTCAGAGACCTGACATCTAGGTTAGGTAACCTTTGCAACTCACATCCCACGAGCATGACGAACACCGTGAAGCCCTTCTCGGCGTCCGTGTTGGGCGCCACATTGCCGAAGCCCACGCTGGTGAGCGACGTGCAGGTGAAATATAGCGCCGTGATGTAGCGCGAGCGCAGCGTGGGCCCGCCGCCCGTCATGTTGGGGTAGTATTCCATGTCCATATCGCGCGCCAGGCTGTCCAGCCAGCCGATGCGCGACGTCAGTTGCGGTCGCTCGAAGTTGCCTATCGCATACCTGTAATTGCCACCACCACCGGTCAGTCAGGCACGGCAGAATACTCTAGTTTAGGTTTATTAGTAACATTTCTAAATTATACGCAAAGTGCAAATGCAGAAAAATAAAAATGATACTCACAAAAGAACTCAAAAACCTACGTGCTAAAGTCACATATCATCGGCAAAGTCTTTGATTCAAGATGTTCAATATATCAAAATTAGAACTAGTTTATTAAATAAGTATTACCAAAGCGCGAGTGCTCAATAAATTGTAAATAAATATCCATACATACTATTTTTGTATTTAAAATCATGGAACCATGCGAACGAAAATAAATAATTTTACATGTTGATCTTTTTTGAAAATTTAAAAACAATTCAAAATGACTAAAGCATGACAATGTTTTGAGAATTCAATATACATTTTATACAAATTGTAAACGGTAGCTGTGAAAGCCTAAAATTCAACATAAAATGTATTTGTACCTATATTTCATAATTTTTGTGTATCTATGTATAATAATATTACATAAAACATTTAGTAAATTAATTTATTAATTTTATAATTTATATTAATATAATAATATAATTTATTATTTATTAATTTTATTAAACATTTATTTAGGTACAGGATCAGTAATTAATTAATTAATAATGCAGTAGATTTCAGTCATTTTGTCTTGTTTCAATGTTCATCGATACTCTACTAATTTCGATAACATTCCTTATGGTGTTCCATGACATTTCAGAACACACGAGAATCTTCCAGAGTCCCGTTCTAGAATTTTCAAGAGTATTCCAGTTTACTAGAGTTTTCTATTTATAAAATAAATTTAAGAATCACAGCGCAAGACAAAAAATTGAACGCCTTTTAGTATTCTTTTGATTTATTTTGTTTTTGATTATTCTATCCTCCTCGCCATGAGTGCGCCTGTGCTCTGAGTTGATAAATATATTTCAGTAGACCTCATGTTATATTATAATTTATTCTCACAATAAATTTGACCTTGGAACGACAAGGTATCGTCGAACATTTTTTATATTAAAATTATAATAATTATTTTCTCTTAAGAACTTACTGTGTCAAATTTCCTAATTAGTTAAAATTATTATTCAAAATTTTATAGCGACATTTTTGTAAAAATTTCACTTAATGGGTGATGAACCAAACTCCCCTGAAGAAATCAAACAATTAATATTCAAAACTTTGAAGTTTGATATTTAATTTTGATGTAAGGGGAATTTATGTAAGTGTATTGCAAAAAACATATTTTTCATTAATTTTAATATTGTCTCCTACATTTTGTACAAAAATCTAATCAATCCGAATGATATATACCGACTTTTATTACTAAACTCCCTAGAGAGTAAAATTTCATTCGAGGTCACACCATTGAAGTCAGGAAGAATATTAATCTTCCTTGCGTCGTGTCTGCTGACCTGGACATTGGACATCGTGCTGGATAACACTAACAGCTGTATTTGTTTTACGGGAATTAAAGTTCATCCTCCAATCAAACAAATTGTCCATCGCATATTTAATTCAAAATTATAACTTTGATAAATATTTAAAAAAAAATAGAATCATTTTATTATAGAGATTCTTATTTTGGTTGACCTGATTAGTAATGAATTCTGTTGCACCGTTGTTTGGATGGTGTATAATTATTTGTGTCCGATTGACAAATCTGAACAAATAATAAACTATGTGAATTCAAGCATATTTTTCTGTTGCATTCACAAATTATTCCTCATGTTCTCTGCACTTTATTTGAAACATCGCTTCCACACCAGATGGTGATGGTAAAATCTATTAAACTAGCTTATCAAACTGACTCGCTCATGCGTGTATCCCTACCACTTTTGCGGAGATATCCCTTTTTCAATCCAATACTATCTCTTGTTTTGAATCTAGTATTATCAGGGCTGCGCCAAGCATAATAAGTGCCTTTGTGCAAATGCAGGTAAGCGCCCTTGAGCTATGCAAGTGTAGTCTTCTGTGAGGTCTATTAGGTTCGGGAGAGTAGCTTTCCTTCGGAATATACCGCAAAATCCCATTCCTGAGACTTCAAAACTTTTAATAGGATTAAGCCACCAAAGTATGAAAGTTTTCTCAAAAGGTAAGGCCCCTGGGCTAGGGCCAATGTGTAATGTATTTTTAAAATATCTTAATCGTAGAGCTTTAAAGCGCTTTTAGTACATTTTAATTGATATTCTATAATATTTTTATTAGGCTTCCATGGGAAATACTCTACCATGTTTTATAGGTCTATCATAATTTGTGTAGATATTTATTTACTATTTAGGAAAACAACGGTACAAAGTATGCGATTAAATAAATAAATAAATTATTTTAATGCTTTCTATGACGGTTTTTTACATAAACATAAATCTACACATGAGAAATATAAAAGAAAGAAAGAAAATGAATGAAGTAATGTATAATTTCCAAACGTCAATATATTATTATATAATTCAAGTATTTCTCTTCTTTTTCACTTTATTTGAATTGTATTTCATTCTCTTACTTATTTATTTTAAACTTATCCAGAACGCAAGCTTGTTACAGGTTGTTTACCCGGTGAGCTGGGTCCAGAGCATATTAAATGTTTACAAATATTTTTTCTTCTAATAAATACATATACAGAATATTCTAATTTAAATGTGCATAACTTTGAAGGAAAAACATACAATTCTCAACAAAATGCTATATATATTTTTTGTCTAGGATGCTTCGTTATTGAGATATTAGAAACAATATTTAATAATTAAATTTTGTCCCCTGTAAAGTTTAATTAATTAATTAATTAATATTTCATCATATGTGTGTAATTATAATTTTGTTGACTTTGTTTTTTAGGTTGTTGGCATCTCGGTATTTATAGATTTTTTAAACTTTTTATAATTTAATGTTCTACTTAAATCAAAAATGTGCACGTATCTTTTAGAAGTTTTGTTATTATTAGGTTATCCCTCATTAACACATGTATTCACGATAATTTCTCAATGAGACATTGATCTCCGAGTATCGGGAAAGGTGTTATTATAACCCGTGCGCAAAACATACGGGTTGATTATTCATAAATGATTTCGCACTGAACTCTGCACTGTCCAATATGCGTACTTGCGTCGAATCTTCGAGAAAAATCTCTTTTATGGATACGGGCTATTAAAGAGGACATTACAATTGTGATTAATGAGTAAGATGGTAATGACAATGAATCGTCGGCCAATGAGGTCAGAGGCAAAACAAGCAGACCTGAAGGTTTTCTTTCTCTCTTATGTCTTACCACTCGTGCTCGTTTACTTTCACATGCCTTCTCATGCACACATCTGATTTATCTGCATTGTTGCCGATACATTGTAAAATGTGAAAATGTAGTTGAAATTTTTAACATTGCAAGTTTTATAACGTTCTTAAGTTTTTTAACGATTTATTTTATGGTGTTTTGCATTGCACTAAATATTCAGAAGATCGCGATGAGTGGCGCGGCATGGAAGGGAGGTGGGGGTCGAAGGGTGTACTCAGTTATCGGATATTGAGAGCTTTTGGGGGGAAGATATGGGTATTGCCACCAGGAATCTATTACGACGTCTCGGTATTGATATTATTACACATCCATGTAGGACTATCAATTTAATTTAAATATATTTTTTTTACAAGGGTATCAAAATGAGTAATTAATTCGTTTTGATCTATCGGTCGGAACTTATAACTTTTGAAATATTTACAATATTTTATATTATGAGGTATGTTGCTGATATGTTTACATTCTTGACATGTTAACTAATTTAAACAAATGGAGTTAAAAATAAATGCATGTTGCGGGTGTAGCAACGTGAGATTCTTGTTACTATACATATATAACAGGAACCGTCTATAGGATTATATAAATATATATTTTATTGACAACTTTTGAGTAGTCTACAAATATGAGGTAATTAGAATAAACCATTTAGATATTGAAACATATTATTTACGAAATATGGGAATCAAATTTTGTGTATGCGTTAAGATGTCAATAAAAAAAAATACACTCGGGAACCTAAATTTACTATAGGATTGTTAAATGTTAAATATTAATAATACACAAATGTACGTCCAAATACAGTTTTCTTAATTAATGCTAGTTTAAAAACTTTGTACAACATCTATTAACCTATCCCGACTGTCAATTATTTTTTTAAACTAGTGATTTTTTAAACTATGTGCACCCTTAAAAGTTGGCATTAATTTCCATGTTTTTTAACCGAAAACTTTAGGGTTAGGTTAAATCAATACAAAAAAATATGAAAATATTTTTCCCATTTTATTTTTCAATGGGACAACCCGATTAAATTTCAAGCACCCTATAGAGACCATGCGACGAGTAGCCAATGGGTTGAAATTATATATGAGTATACGATGTTGTGCTTATATTGCATCAAAAAATGAAGAAAATAGCCACTTTTATGGCGATACCTTGGGTTGTCTCTACCGGTTGTTGTACCTCATGTTCTGTTTATTAACATAGCCATCGATATGAAAATGTGCTTCGTCAGTAAACAATATGTTTTAAAGCGCGACGCGTACGAACCGATGCTTTAAATATTGCTCAACCGCGAACGCGCGGTGCGCTCCCGCCCAGTGACTCATTGCGACTGGCAAATAAGCAAATCACGCGCGTCGAACAATACCCCTCCCACTTGCCTCACCCTGATGGTATACGAGCAATTACAATTTCATCTTGAAATGTTTCCGCTGGACACCCTATGTAACATATTTTTAAAAACTAAGTAGAATTCAAGTAATATTTCTTCAATTCAGGTATGCTCCTGCAACGAAAAATGTTAACGAAATGGACTAATCATTTACAAATTCCACCTCAACGAAAATGGAATTATAAAATTTAAAAATGTATAATGAAAACGCGTGTAAACATTATTGATGTATAGACCAGTTCTCCGCTAAAATATTGTAAAATGAAACCTGTTTTTTTTCACTTGAGTTTGCATAAAAATACTAAACACATTTTTATTTTTTTCATCAAAGTATGAAAACTATATAAAACAAATTTTGTTAGTAATATTTTATAGATAAATCCGCCTGTTACTTATTCTTACTTCTTATATACTTACATACACAGAGGGCCCCCTTTTCCATTTCGCATTGGGTCCCATTTTTTGTAGTTACGCCACTGGATATACAGAATCCATTACACGTAGAATTTAAATTAAATTTCAATTAAGAATAGATCAGATCAAACCGGTACCATTTTGTCTGTAAAAATATTAGGATATAAAAGACCTCGAGGAGTACCATAACGGTGGATGGACCGCTTTGTATCATCTGGAGAGATCCTGGGAGTCAGTCCTCCACAGAGGCGATCCATGATTGGTGCATTATAAATTATGAGTCATGTCTCATTTAATCGAGGTCACTATATGTCAATACAAAGAAGAAAATGATTTTAAAAATATCAAGGAACAATACTTGTACTTCTGTATTTTTGCAATTCCTCGTTAATTGCCTGTAAGGCATTATAGCAATGCTTAAAATGATTGATATTTGATATATAGGGGTTTAACAAACCTAGTCCACAATATTTTATGGGTGGATATCTGACTAAATGACGAGTCGAAAATGTTCAATGAATGTGTACCTGATCTCAACCATGACAGAGATATAATCATTCCAAAAAAATCCTAATTATACGATTATTTCAATTAATTGAAATAAATTATATATTGAATACAAAAAAATATTTTTTATTAGATGATTTAGGACCAATGATATAGATTAATAATGGATAAATTTCCCTAATATTTATATCTAAGTACGTAACATGATTTTGTAAAAATTTCAAACAATAATTGAGCAGAATTTGCACCGTTACGGAAAACAACAACGTTGCACCTTGAACATTTTCGTCTGTTTGTCACATACATTTTAGACAGATTTTAAAATGCATTGCCCAAATTGAGCAAGCCTGCTTTAGGGCAAATTGAATACTATCAAATATTGGGAAAGTGATACAAAATGAATCCCTCTCCTCCGCGAAAGCAATAAACCAATAGCTCTGAAATAACACGAGCCCTAAGTTAACCTTTACCAGACCATGATATAAAATACCCGAGCAGCCATACTGTTAACTCGTGTTACGTGAAATAACAGTTAGAAAAAATGTTTTTATTAGCTTAAATGGCTTTAATGGCACGAATTTACTCTAAATATTGAGCATTCAATTTTGAAAAAATTATTAATAACATAATTTAGAGCATTCATTAAATCCTATACAATGTGTCCTTCCTTCTTATCTCTCTTCATTTAATTAGTAAGAAAGAAATAATTATATTTGTATGTTTGTTATTCTTTTCACTGTGAAAATAGTGTGTGATCTCTGTCTTTCATATCACAAATGGTATTTTTACCAACGTATTAATTTTACAACGGATTGAATGGAAAAAATAATTGTTTTTGTACGATTCCCTTTTCATAATTGGTTTTTCACTAGTCGTTCTTAAGCGCTTATATTTTCTTTAGGATTATCTAAAATATTAATTTTATGTTGCATGTATTTACCGAAATATTACAGGTTTAATTAAAATGGTAGACCTGTGTTACCGCATGGTTTGGGAAGGGTTAATATATTACTTTTTCTGCTACGTTCGACTCGTCTCGCGCACTGTGGATGTGGAACTTGAATTGAAAAGATGGTTGCTAACATAAAATTAACTTTTATTTTTGTTTATGTTAAAATAGGAATGTAAATATTAGTCGTTTGTATCGTGTTTGATCCGTTTAAAATGTTTGTGAACAAACAATTTACTGCAGATTGAACCGTTTTCAATTAACGTCAAACAAGCATATTTGATTTTCTGCAGTGTCTCATTTCGTCGGTCGCCTGACCACGGGCCAAGAGTCTGGGGCTGCAGGCTGCAGGACGGGTGTGGAGTGGGCACCAGATAATGAGTCAAGGGACTAGATGTGACGAGGGCTTGGACCTTTGACGTTCAAGAGATTTTAATTTGTATCTGTGCGATTGTAATAAATATAATCTGATTTTAATCATAATGGCCCGCGTCCACGAAATGGGACACGAGATTTAGTTGAGATAAATCTCAGTAATATGTACATCAGGGGCGTGCACTCCATACAATGAAAAAAGCTGTGCATAACTATAATCTCTGTGAAATAAATATAAGTTAAATATTTATTTGATACATTGTGTATTGAGTATGTAAGGTCCACGAGTAAATAATTCAAAATTCTCATGTTAATGTTATCTACCTCATCAAGCCAGTGAAAGAATTTAGAAATGACAAATAAAGCTGTGCATGTGTTTTTCGCAAAATCTGTCCCAGACGTATATCAACTAAACGGAACTCTCGCGCCGCGCAGTGTTCTGAATGCACGTCTTAGCTTGAACAGACGTGTTATAAAACGACGCAAGTGCGTTCCAATACACTTTAGACATAGTATTATTTTATATTATAAATTATTAATGTTTTTCAAGAACAAAAATGAACGAACAAATTTAAATTTACCTCCACAAAAACATGCTTCTAAAATAATGTATGATGAATACAACTTCTAGTGAAAAAAACCTATTGCTTTTGCAACATCAATATTAGCAGCATAATCTAAGTCTGTGCCTAGTGCACGCCGTTAATGTACATGTATTGTATATATATTTTGATCTAGAGATAAACTTAGAGATTAGCTCGAGACGAGTAGATACAAATTATTTGACAGCGAGACTACAACTACAACCATAAAAATCTACAACTCTTTATTTTGTAAGTTAGACAAATATTTATTCCGTTTTAACTGCTGTTGATGAGGATAAAATTCACTCAACTGACAAAAGGAACATACTCGTAAGTAAGACGCAGGATGGCGAATGTCTGAGACATGGTGGGTAAACGGGGACTACAAATGTCCAAAAAATCTTGTGAGTGTTAAATCCATATTTCAGAGAATGTCTCGTGTCGTAACTCTCCTAAAAATATCTTGCGTGAACTGATTAAACTTTTGTATAAAGAGACAATAAAGAATTAATGGTGTGGAGAAATAATGAATTGTTTTCTTCCTTTTAGGTAGATTTTAATGGAAATACAACTTACTGTTGAGGGTCTCATGAGGCTTTCTCACTTTCTTCGATCATGATCAGGAGATCTCTAAATCATTCACCGTTAATAAATGTATATATATATATGTTTACGCGCCTTATTACTTCGATTGGCACCACTGGGTTTCCTGGATTATAATAATGTACATGTGTGTGTGTGTGTGTGTGCGTAAGTATTGCTGCCCCTTTTTCGGAAAACTGAGAAGACTGTAACCGACAATCGTCGTTATATTTACATCCCGTGCTTTGACCAGTCCAGCGGTCCAAATAAATCACCAGTGCGCGCTTCGGTCGGTCGAAATCTAAAGAAGACAACCCAGCTAAAAAGAACAACAACATCGGACCAGAAATACAGCAAAAATAAAAAGGTTAGTGCAGTTCATACATCATATGTGTGCTTATTGTTAATCGGAAACCTGGGAACCAGCTATCGAAGGTATTTATATATGATATATACGGGTATGTAGATATAGGATATAACAGATTTTATGGACATAGTAACTCCCGTAGTTTTGAATAGATTTTGATAAAAATTCTCTGAAAAATTGAATTGAATATGAACAAATTTTGAATTTCAGTTGACCTTGTCAATAAATTTATACAATTAACTTTGTATATATCTGCATACATGAGTTTAATATTAAACCGACCGATTTTGGAAAAAAAACTTTTCCTTCATCGAGGTAATAAAAATTAATCCCAAACATAATATTTTATAATGTCAAACCACAATAATATTGCATTAAAGATTAAAAATAATGTCACTTTTTATTTTTATTTTGTCAGTTTTAGATAGAATACATCCATCTGATTACAAAAAAAATGCTTTAATTGAGTCAAAAATGTCACCCAGATATTCTTATATAAGCGCTAATGAGAATATCGGATCTAATGGTACGGCTCTCAAATTCAAGTCATCGTATGAAATTAATTAAATCGAATATATATCTACCATAATAAATATGCAATGCGCCTGTTGAAGGCAAATCCCGAACACAAGTGTTCTACCGATTGCCAATAGGCGTAACAGTGAACGAACGCCATAATAAACTATGCACAAAGTATATTGCAAAATCACGGAAACGAAAATAAAAGATTTTATCTGTCTTCACGATTTGCCCACAGTAAAAATAATCTAAATGTCAACCATGACATTTTCATTATTAAATTCTTAATGGAAATTTTATGACCGTTATTTTAAATGTGATTGAAAATGAAGAAATAGAAAAAAAAGGTAGAAAATCTGTTCCTCAGAATGCTCCTGCTCAGCGGATGCACCTGCACAACACGTGCAGGGGTGTGTGGTACGAGAACAGGGGTCTTCAGCCACGCGAGGACTCGCAACGAGAGACCACCGAAGAAGTAGGATTCTTCTTCTTTTACACAGGCAATCCACCATTTAAAAGTGATTTGTGTCATATTAATCAAGTTAAAACACTATTATACAACAGGAAATATTATATTACAAGTCAATGCCATTATTGATAAAAAAAAAGAATATTATAAAGATTAATTGTGGCGAGTTAAGGGAAAGAAGATGACATAAGAACACTGTAAAAAAAAACTGTGATCCGCAATAAACAAGCAAAAAAAAAAAAATATCGTCAAGGGTCTCCTCTTTGGCACCATACTCACACATCGGGGAATGTGCTAAGTAAAAATAAGGATTACGATTGTGATGAGGAATCAAACTCCAACAGTTAAATGTCAGTTATCGTTTAAATCACAGAATCAACGTCATAATAAGGGTTCAGTCATCATTAGTATAAATATGTCCACATTTTGTTTTGATATTGTTGATGAATTCTTTTGTCGTCTATAATATATCTTATTCAATTTACCGGACACGTGGGCTTCATCGGTTATATATAATATATAAGTCGCGGCATTATTTATCATAGTATAATTAATTCATAAAATAGCAACGTATTATCGGACGTGTTTTAAATGTGACACGATTGAAACGCAACACAAGTTTGAAATTTTAAAAATATTCCTGTGAATTTATTCCGTTTCATTTCAATTTGATATAAAGCGTGTCCAAAAGTTAACGTAAGATTTGAATTTGCCACCATTTCTGCAGTAAATTGTTGGGAACCCTGAAAAAATAATTATTTGACAGCTGACAGTTTAGGGTTAGTAAAAATGGGGCGTTACACGATACAACAACGTGTTTTCATCATTGAAAAATATCTCAAAAATAATGAAAGTTTGGCGGTCGCAATTCAAAAATTTTATACAAAATATGGTCGGAATAGTGTTTTAAGTTCATCAACTGCGAAGAGATTAATTGAAAAATTTAGAGAGACTGGATCAGTTGGAGACGCTAGACACACTGGTCGTCCAAAAACAAGCTAGTCAGCAATTATGTAAAATGGTCATGGAAAATTTCGACAAAAGAGTGCGTATGTGCCAGCAAAGCCGTGGAGGCTATTTGCCCGATGTTTAATTCCATAAATAACTCTAACCCATGTACTTTATGATTCAATAAAAAAATAAAAATCCAAAGACTAAAAACTGTGTTTTCTATTTAATTCAAATCTTGCGTTAATTTTGGGACACCTATATAATGTTCACCAAGGAAATAAATTTGACACGAACTAGAAAAAAAACTGAAACAATGTGCTAATTACGGAAATCCTTTTGAAAAATAAGAAGAATAGGAATAAAAAGAGAAATGTATATAAACGAGTCAAACGAAATGTCAGGCGGCTGAAGAGAAAAGTGGGAATGGTTTAGTTTCATTAACTTCGCAGGCAATTATTTCACCGTAGCGTGATAGAATCTCCACATCTGGTTCTGCGTCGTGATGAAGAAAATAATAACATAAATAAATAATAATATTAAAAAAATAAATTGAATAAAGACGTCGCTGCATTGACGGTCTAGATCAGCGGTCGCTAAGTGCTGGTCCGCAGAGAAATGTGAACATTATTTGTATTTTTTAATCCATGGTAATATGTGGATAATAGATTAGTTTGCAGCGAACATTCAAGATAGCAATTTAAACTAACTAACTTACCATCACGCCGTTTCTCCGCGTGAGTAGACAGAGAGGATAGAGCGCCACACTCTTCTGTCCTGACACACAATTCTCGCCTCATCCATATCAATACATTTTCTCATACAAGCTCGCCGATTGTTGAGGCTTCTAACAGGACCGTCTGGTTTTCCTAGTCCTCTATTTCTGGTGCCATCAACACTTGCGTCATATATCTTTCTTACCATTCTCTCCTCATTCATCCGTTCCATATGACCAAACCATCTAAGTGATCCTTTCTTAATTTCACTCATTATACTAACATCAGCTTTACATTCTTTCTTTACTCTGTCATAAATAAATCTGCCACATATACGTCTAAGTGATCTCATTTCCACTGTATTTGGTCTATTTTCGTTCGTTTTCTCCCAGCTTCAGGCCTCACTTCCATACATCAGTGTCGGTACCAGGACTCCATTGTGTACCGCTAGTATTGCCTCGGTTGACAAGTTTCCGTTAGATATAATTTCATTCAAAGCGCCGTTCACTTTATTCCCTGCAGTTACCCTCCTTTCCATATCTTTCTCAGCCTTTCCTTTTCTATCAAACATACTTCCCAAATACACAAACTCATCTGCTTGTTTCAAACATTCATTGTAGGTAATTTAAAAAAAAATTAAGCATGAATCTAAAAGAAAGCCTCATCGACCTATCGTCCGACGGCACTCTCAAAGTTAAATTTAATTCACCCTTATCAAGACCTCAGTTTTGGATTTCCATAAAAAGTAAACATCCCTTGCTTAATGAAAAGGTGATGATAATTCCGATTCAATTCTCCGCAACTTATTTATGCGAAAAGGTCTTTTCATTTGTCACAGAAATCAAAGCACGATATCGATCTCGGCTTAAAATAAATGCAGTTCTCCGTTTTGTAACATAATTGGAACCAAATATCCATAATCTTATTTCAAGCAAGCCGGAACATTCATCACACAAGAAATGTATAACGCTAAAACTTTAATATAAATAAATCATCTTTAAATTGTTTTCTTTCTACAATTTTTGTAATTTGGTTACAATTAATATTTGTATTTTATTAACAAGGTGCATTTTATGTGATATTTGATTACTTTTTTCTAAAAATATTAAAATTTTAAATGGTCCGAGGGATTTAAAATTATGAATTATGAAAGTTAGACAACCGCTGGTCTCGATTACATTAAAAAATGTTCTCACGGCTATTATTTTAATTAAATAATAGAATATTCAGTTTTAAACCACTTTATATATTTTTTAGGAGAACACATTCTTATTGTGAAGTTGTAATTATTCAGAACATACGGTCTGTGATATTTTAAATATGAATTAAATATATTAATTATAAAGATATACATATAAAATCAATTTTATCGAAAAATATTGTTGTTGCGCCACCGGGATTCGAACCTGGATCTCTTTCCTAACCGGGGAAGGTGCTTTATCCAACTAAACTACAGCGACATTATTTTTAGCGACAATTTTTGACCCTATATGTTACCTTTTTGATATTAATACATTTAATCGTTCCATCATTTGACAGAGCCATCTACCTTAACAACAATATTTTTCGATAAAATTGATTTTATATGTATATCTTTATAATTAATATATTTAATTCATATTTAAAATATCACTTTATATATATACAAACAAATGTCAACTAGTTTCGGTTGGACCCAACTTTCTTCAGGACCAAGATAATATAGCTATTATTATAATTTTCAGTTATCTAAACGTTGTACTTCATACACGTTGGGTTATCTGTCACTACTATAGTTTCGAGAGGTGCAGTTACTTTTGTTATCGGACGATAAACTAAACTAAATCCAGTTTGGTAACCAATTGGGGTAGATGGGTGTGGCTTGCAGGGGGCGAGGTTTCGGGGTTAAATCTATATATTTTTAAAGAGAACGCATTTTTGTTGTAAAGTTATTCATATTCAGAACACAGTTTTGTGGTATTTTAATACATTTATGCACTTGGAAGGTTTTGATTACTAAAAATTGGACGCAATTTTCGAATTGTAAATGTCAAATTTTCACAATTTTTGTAATAATGCATTGTTGCGTCGGATAGCGATCCATTTTTAATAATGGCTGACTGTCTACCATTGAACTGTCATAATGGTTTGACTGTCGAAGCACAACAGCAAATATGGTGCTAAATTAGAATTTTCCGCTCTTGTTGGGACACCTTTACTAGGAAAGTCTTGGAATCTACAACTGGAGAATTATGGCAAGGGACAGAATTCCTACATGTAAAACCAATTCTCCTTCTTTCATGTATATTATGGACTTCTTTTCTTACGCTCTCAGAATATTCTCATGTGTGATTCTTTAAGTCCCACTTTATTCTTTCATCACATTATGATAGTCAATTATGTCGCCACGTTATTTGGGTCAGTTTTGTTTCCAAATTATAGTTATATCGTTATTTTCTTATACATTTGTGAACGTTTTAGTGACGGTGTATCATTAAAAATACTAATTTCATAGATTTAAAAAAATGAATTTTAATAAACGTGATCTGAAATATAACGCTATTATCCTACCTGGCCATGCGTTGTAATCGATCGAACGTTTTACACGAGACTCAAAACATGTGCGGCGCTTCATTATAAAACATGGTTATGTTTTTTGATACAAATATTTTTTTTTCGAATTTTTTTTTTTTTTACAAAAAACTGAGGTGCACTACTCTCTGAGGTAAAATATAAATATCTCACTAATTGGATGACAGAGAAATGTGCAAAAAAAAATCTGGCGTTTTTTACTACTTACAGCCCCGCGTGTGAGATTTTTCGACTCGAAATTATCTTTGAGATAGGGATTATGCTCCCATGAGATTCTTTGTAGATTCGCAATTTCTAGCCTTACTTTACTTGTACGTACGTACGTTGTTGTACGACAAGTGTCAAATGTCAGTATATTAATGTACTGTTCGTCAATTGGGTGAATTTGAATTTTACCCAGCACCAGTTAAAACGATTCGAAAATGTTCGTAATTTAATTTGCCTTCTGTTTGTGTAACTTTTCAGAATAAATAGTTGTAAGTATCTATGGTTCTAGGTCATGTATTTTATGTGCACGTGTCGAATCTCGCTGTCAAATTAATCCAGATCAAAATCTCAACACGGGTCCATGGTACTGAAGTTTATAGCAGCTGAGACAGCAATTTGAAACTACTGCATACTTAAAATATTTAATCATTAGTGTTCAAACATAATTACTAACTAGAATCATACAAAAACATCGGTAAATAAAAACCCTAATAATGTTGTCCCTACCTCAACTTACATAAAATTGTATAGCTGTCCTCTTTCACATATTACCTTTCATTAAAATGTCATTAGTGTTTGAACTGAAGTGTTTCATAGAATCATGCCAAAATTCCTATTATTACCCTAAGCACTTCAAATAAAATTATAAAGCTGTCCCCTTTCAATAGATTTCATATAAATATAAGTTGTTGAATTTAAAATGGTTATATTGATAATAACCTCATAAGGCGAAACGCGTCTCACGGAAATAAAAAGAGTTCAACTAAAAAAAAAAGCTAAAAATATTGTCGCTGTAGCATAGTTGGATAATGCACCTTCTCCGGTTAGCAAAGAGATCCAGGTTCGAATCCCGGTGGCGCAACAACAATATTTTTCTATAAAATTGATTTTATATGTATATATTTCTAATTAATATATTTAATTCATATGTGTGATTATGGAGTGCTAAAAACTTACCTCCGAAACCATAAAAGTTTTAATTTATTAAGTCATTATTTTGTTTAATGGGGTATCTAGTGTGTAACACTTAAAATATCATTTTTACTTACGCAAACTTATTGGCTAGAGATTTTCTTGACTTAGGCGGAATAGAAAAGATAATATTTAAAAATATTTGATTTGGAGTATTAATCAAATCATCCTTGATTGTTTGAATTTAATATAATACATGAAAGTGATATTCATGTATCGCTGTTTTCTACCCGTTGCTGAATTAAGGCCCCTGCCCGAGAATCTCCCACCCCTGTCACGTATTTCCGTAGATTTTGATAATTTCATCAGTCCAGCGGGTTTTAGGGGTCTCTTGATTCCCCTCGGGTACTGTCTGTCCTCTGAGCGATGTGGCCTATCCATTACCATATCATTGTCTTGTATACTCCCACTGTTCGGGTATGGCTGCAAAATATGGATTCTCATAAAAGACACGGAAAGATGTGTGTTGGGCATCACAAGGAACAAGAAAAGAAATGCGCGAGTAAGAGAACAGACAAGATTAGTCGATGTAATAGAATATGCCAAGAAAATAAAATTCTTGTACACCTCATTTAGATAGTCCTGGGCTGGACGGCAAATTACACCTTCCGTTGACTCGCACTGTTTTGGTGAATAATGGAGATATCGCTACACGGCTGCACACAGCCGTTTTTTTCGTGGTCCGGATTTAACGCACGGCGACATTCTCGATCGACAAAAAAACGTGTTGACGTGAAAAAGCAATCTGTCCCACGTCGGCCGCAATCCATAGCTACCCGTTAGCCAGAACGAGACAGGTATAACGAAGGAGGAACAAGGTAATATGTGATATTTGCAAGGGGAGGGTGTTTGCGCAAAGTTCTAAAGAGGTTAATTTAATCTATTTTTGTTGACGTTTCGGACAACGAATGTAGGATTGTAAAGATAATGGACATATATAAATTAAATGCATTAATGTTTACTTTTCTTTTGAATTATTTTGTATTGAATTGTATTTTCTATTTACAACTCGTAAAATTTGCTTTTGGTATTTATGTAAAAAAAATCTGTTATATAATGGATTATTTACAATACGTCTTCTACTTCTTTATATTTTTAATATCTTCACGTAATTTTCTATAAATAATTCACCCAACCGACGAACGGAACATCAATAGTCAATGGACTAAAATTTGACATTTGACGTATAAAAAGCGTAAAGTGAGGCGAAAGACGGCGAATCTCCGAGATGTGTACGCGGTGAACTACCTAAGCCGAGAGTTGTCTCCAAAGAACATAATCCCAGTCTCGAGACGAAAACGTCATCCGTGGACACGGACAATTATGTCAGTCAAAAGTTGTTTATGTTGACATTTTTTGTTCTTGGAACTCATCAGTAGACGTCATCCATATAATTAATCTCCACTCCGAATAGTTAATTATAATATTACTATCATTTTACTTGCCCTGCGATTGGTCAACACTACAGTTCATTTTATTTTAGTTCAGAAACCGTACCGAAGTCGACAGTATTGTCCCCTTGTTCTTGCATAAATAAATTAATAAACATATACCATACATAAAAGAAAAGCAAAGCATATCAAAATAGATACAATACAGATTATCTTACTTAGTGGAAAAGTAAAAATTAGTAGAAAAAACTTTTTTTTTTGTTATTTCACAAGCCATTTTGTTTCATATTTCTCCGTAAATTCTCATAAATGCCGAAATAAAAAGTGAATTAAAAAAAAACCAAATAAATGGAGTCATAAACAGACATGGATCACAATTAACAGGGTATAGTAATAGAAGAGGAAGAACAAGAAAATTAATATGCAGCGGAAATTCAGATCAGTATCAGTATCACCAGAAATTTTTAAAACAAAAAAAGCATTTAATTTCACGAATAAATTCAGAAAAACAGGTGTTACAGAAAAATGTTACATATTATAATATACATATATTGCGAAATATCTCTTGAGATTTTACCAAAGTTACATGATAAGTCTCTATAGACTAAAGTCACGCACGGAGGCGAGACCTGGACTTGCACCGTCAATGTCACATATAAATTAAAAGTTGCCCAAAGAGCAATAGTAAGGGCTATATTAAGAATATCTCTGAGCGATGGAGTACTTAACGTGCATAGAACCAAAATAACATATATTGTTACATGCTAAAGTATGTATATTTTTTATTTAGTTGTAAAAATTATAATATGCTTACATCTAGTATGCAACATTTTTGAAAACATAAAAACATATATTAAATTACATCGTATACCAACTAGCATTAGATAAAGAAATTATAAATATAAAAGAAAATAATAAACACATGAAAAATGATCAGTTATTGAAATTAGATACAACATATTCTGCACTTAACCTACGAAAAGTAGCAAGACTAGTTAGTTGCTTCCTTCACATTTAGTGGCAGTCCATTGAACAATTTGAAACTTTTCTATTAATTATCCGCCATTTTTTAGGCATCGTTTTGTTTTTTGAATTTGACGTTTAATTGACATTTGTCATAATATCATTTTTTAATAGGATTAGGAAATTAGATAACTATACACATATACGCCACATTATGGTATACTACTTGGGCGAAAGGGTGGAAAGCTGCCGAGTTATTTTGCGATCTCTGCGGCGAAAGAACGATTACTGAAAGGGAATGCCGAATAAGATTTGTACGCTTCAAAGCTGGTGATACTAGCTTAGACTACAAGTCAGGAAAGGGAAGATTTTCGTATTTTGATGGTCATGCTCTTATGGCGGCTGTGGAAGAGGATGAAGGTTGCATCACTAGGACGTTGGTTGAGAGCATGAGAGGTAATTGTACATAATATGTTTTAAGTTTATTTTCGTTTTTGGTTATGTTACAATATACTCTTTAAAAATGGCGGATCCATCAACCTAATAGCATTAATACTATTTCGTGTTTCTGCCAGATTTGTTTGAGGAAGTCTAAAATCTCACCGACTTTTTATAGGATAAGTTTGGATCTCAAAACTATATTTTAAATTTTTGAAGCAATGAGCTTGACACGTTTGTCGAAGATATGATGGACGATTGGGAAAGAAAAAACTGGAATGAAGGCTTCGCACCGGCAGAAGTAATGTTGATCTTACGCAAGCTGAATGGAGCGTCGTCGACAGAGAGAACTGGCGATCCTGGCGGGATGATGACGTCGGCGATGATGATGATGCACACATGACACGGAACATTGCGGCCACACTCACCAGATGCAGGCCAGCCAGTGGGCGATGAGCACGAAGGTGGCCATGAGGAGCAGCAGCACCGCCGTGCCGTACTCGGAGTAGCGGTCGATCTTGCGCGCCACCCTGACGAGCCGGAGCAGGCGCGCCGTCTTCAGCAGGCCAATCAGCGTCGTGGTCTGAAACAGTCGAGAATCGCCACGCTTGCTCACCACTGCTCCCCAATATGCTATTCTAAATAGTATCTATAATAATAATAATTACAATATGCGTGTGGATGTGTGTGTGTGTGTATGTGTATACATGTTGCGAATGTGAGTGTTGCAAGCCTAGCGTCCTAATGGAGAGACCTACACAAGCGATTGCATATGAGTGATTGAGTCGTTTACTTCCAAACCTCTCTATAATATTCATTATTACTTCAAAATACCGTATTACGCATTTGCTCGTAGTCACTTAGAGTACCCATCTCAAATCTGGAACCCATGGCAGATAACATGTACTCGTATTGCGAGATTAGAACAAATACAAAATAGATTTCTTCGATATCTTAATGTTAGATCTAATCTATCATTCAACTTATTATCTTATTATCGTCCGCCCGCTTCTTAATATGTTCAAAAAACTAAAATCAAGACGAAATAACCAATCACAATGGGATAATTTCGGTAGTTAAAATAAATAGAGGCACTTAGCGAACATTACAACTAGTCATTTACAGATACGGGAAAATTGATAATTAAGCTTAACATAATAATTTTACAACAATAAAACCATTAGTAAACATAGGTATTAATTTTTAATAAGGTAGTGCCTCTGAGAATAACAATATTAATGTGCATCGATTCCACCCTTAGGGGAAGGGGTAACTAAAATCATTTAAATAAGTCGATAGTACGCAGTTTATCCACTGTTTGAAAATGGCCTTAACCGCCGATGCAGCCGTAGCATCTGAATAACGCTTACACAAACTAGCAGAACTCAATAATAGTATTTATTATAATTTGATTTTTTTTAAACATAAATAAAAATATCATTCAACTCCTATTTACCAACGTCCACAATATAAAAATCCTGAAATATCGAAGAACACGTGCTGACCAAATACTTCTTTTCAAACTACTGCAAGGCCATATTGACTGTCCCAGCCAATTAGAATTAATATCTCTTCACATACCGTTTAGATCGATCCGGCAGTCCGCACTCTTCCACATTCCTATAAGTAGAACATCTTACATACTTAATTCATTCATTCACCGGTCATGCAAATACCATAAAGATAAATTTATAGAAATGAACTTTTTCAACATTAGCCTTACTACGCTCAAAGTGTTCTTTTTATGAACCACCGCAATCTTAATTTTGACCAATCATTCTACCTATAAACACATCTTGCTCTCCCTTTACCGCAACAATAGTTGCAACCTCCCCATCCTTTCTCCCACATTTTTTTATTTTTTTATTTTTCTTCTGCACCTAAACATACTTATGTACTTAAATATTTTTGTAGATTTTCATAAATAGTATTACTTACTACTTACATACTTACTTACCATCACGCCGTTTCCCCGCGGGGTAGGCAGAGATGATAGAGCGCCACACTCTTCTGTCCAGACACACAATTCTCACCTCATCCACATTCATACAAGCTCGCCGATTGTTGAGACTTCTAACAGAAATGGTTCTGTTTGAAGACTCAATTTATCAATATTATCTGGTTTTCCTAGTTCTCTATTTCTGGTAACATCAACACTTGCGTCATATATCTTTCTTACCATTCTCTCCTCATTCATCGGTTCAGTAGTAGAATTACATGTTAAATATTTATTATGTTAGTCATATTAAGTTAACATCGTCAAAATCCCTTAATAAAAAAACAAAAATGTATATTTGAATGCAGTTTTATTAGGAAAAAATTATATTCGCGATTGGTTTAAATACTGTCCCAACAAATAATAATTTAAGTAATAGAACAAACAAAAACAAGTTTAAGGTTCGTGTCAAAACCCTCTATAATTGAGTACTTAAGCTCCAAACATCTGATGAATCTGGCTTGCACCAACAAAGTTCAAATAAAGTGGCGATAAATTTTGTAATTTCTCAAAATCGACAACATATATGTTTTTTTTTTTTTGCATTTCCTGCAGTATAGACACATACACCGCATCTTCACAATATCTATTGGAGCCTTTAGATGAAAATTCTATTTTTAATCGTTTTTTGTAATTTCTGGATTTTGTTAAAAATCCGTTGTAGAGGGGTTTGGAATTGAAAGACTTAATTATATAATTTCGTTCAATAAGGAGCTCTTTGAATAATTAACCCATTATTTATCGTCGGAATTTTGTCCGAGTCCCTGATACACATGTCTCAGACACATATATCATACTGACCCTGCATAGAATACGTTTTTATGGTCCGCCCCGCCTCATATTGCCTTTTGTTTTGGTCTCTTCGTACATTGCCCGAATTTTATTTTAAATTCAGACGATGTTCTTTTGTTTTGTGAAAAATAAAAATATATTTTTATATTTTCGTACGAACTCTCTACGATCAGATATATTTCTTCTTCGTTGGTTGGTGAACCTCCTAAAAAATGTTACGGAGTTTTTTAACGCAGTTTCATCACACATTTCACACGGTAGACTTTCGAAAAAATATATTTCATGTCATAATGATATTAAATGACGATTTATGAGACGAAGCTTCATTTTACAAGGGAATCTAAAGTAACAGACCTACTTCACAAAATTTTATGGGGGATACCCGATTAAATTATGAGTCGAAAATGTTCAAGAAATATGTGTAAATTATGCACTGTTACGGAAAATATTATTGATCGAAATTTTTATAAATGTTAAGTGTACGTATTTCGAAATAAATATTTACGAAATTGTTCCATTATTATTCATATCTTTGCTTCAGACCCTAAATTATCTTACAAAAAATAGACACGCAAATAATTGCATAATTACGTCTTTTTTTTAATGCTTATATCTTTGACATAGTTGAGATTAAGCACATATCCCTTAAACATTTTCGACTCGTAATTTAGTCAGGTAACCACTCATAAAATACTGTGGACTAGGTCTCTTACACTGTATATTTAAAAAAAATATTTTTACGTTATATTCTGGTTCTAAAAAATTAACATTTTCAATAATTCAATAAACAAATGGCGATAAAAATACTCATGATAAAATTAAATATTTACTCTTAAAACATTGACTTATTATTATTAATTTTACGTATTATTAAAAATTTATGCCCATCAACCCCCACCTCCCCTCCCCCATTATCCCTTGAAACTCTTGAAATCAAAATTGTCAGTGTTTATCTCTGTCCACTGGTAATATTTGTTAAAGAAAACTGCAATCATCCCAAAGATCTAAAACACTCGATGTTTTAACATAAAGTAATAAGTCCGCGTCCCAAGTTAACCTAAAAAAATATTTTTACACATTAATGTGTAATTTTTGTACTATTTAAAAATTCATGTTAAAATACGACGACTTTTGATTGTAGGTATATATATTTAAGATTACTCGTGAACAGAGTAAAACTATAATTATGTATTATTATTTCAATATTAAAATTTTAAATATATGTATCGTAGGCTAATTTATTTATAGGTATATTTTTCATTCAATATTTACTGAATTTTAAATTGTTTGTAGTATAGTATACAACTGTATTGCACACATATATCAAATATACAGACACGAACTAACGCAAATTATTTGTTTCAATTTTTTAATTTGGGTGTCACCCACGTGATCACTTTAGTACCACTCACGCAATCAAATAGCTCCGCGACTTTTTTTTTAAATACGTGACTCGATCGGAACTTAAATTAAAACGTTGGCAATGTAATAATGCATTAATGTAAAAAATACGTCTTATTTACACAAATATTTAGTTTTTGAAGAGTGAATACTTTTATTGTTGCATAACTATCGGATTTATGTTTACACAAATAATGTGTATAGAATGCCCCTCGTCCCGTAACTAATATTCCAAACCCCTCTCCTATATGTACACTTTATCTCATGTCTATTCATTTACTGGTCTGTGGTATTGCTTGTATAAAAGGTATTCAAAATTTAGTGCTCGCTAATTTTTAACAACAATGAATTCTGTAAATATTAACATATATTTGGTGATATTCTGGTGACGTTAGTCGCAGCGGTAAAATCTAGTATTGCTATATTTGATCTTGCAACGTAGAACCGCTAATAAGAAATTCTTAAAATAATACATATTTATATAATATTCTTACTATTGTGTACACACGTGTCCTCTGTTATTGTCAAGGGTAGTGCCACGAAGCCTTTATAACAAACGGGCTCTAGTCAAAAATAAGTCAACTCGTCTCGAACGCAAATTTTTATGACATAACTAACGAAAGCCGATAAAAGTAATAATAAAATATAAAAAGTATCAAGTATTTTTGAAAATTATTATTTAAAAAAGTTGTGCTAAAATAAATTCATTTAACCATTGAAATATTTGAATAGAGAATTTTTAATTGAAATAAAAATAAATTAGTATTTCGCGTAATAAAAGGTTTTCATGCCAAATAGTTTTTGTGAGGAATTAATTCCTTTTTGCGTAGTGCTGGTGCAAGATTTGTGTAAAAAGCAAAAATAAAGGCTATATAGTATATAAAAAATATAAGCCTGTAATATTTTAGAAATAAACATTATATGGCCTGGTTTTTCTATTTAAATACTATTTCAGCATTAAAGGTATGCAAAAGTACCTATTATTAGATGCAGAACATTTACAAAATCTAATCATAATATCCGATATAATATTCAGTTATAATTGAAATTTTAGTAAAAAAAAAAACATACAATCGACACAAATAATGTCGTCAATTTTAAAAAATAAAAATATAGCATTTTTTAGTTCACATCAAAATAATTCGCGAAATAAACTATTAAAATATTATACGCAATATGAATAAATATAGCCTGACGTTCAAACGAATTTATTAACATTTTTCACGTTTCTGAGTTGTGTCACTCGTGCATTTTAATTGCAATTATATTTTACATCATTTCAGTAATCTAGTTCGATATAATTCAATCTGAATAATACGCAACATAAAGACAAACAAGAGCTTTCATAAAAAATACAAAACTCGTAAAATTCTCGACTTGAAACTGCATGCAAATTGGTCTAAAATAATATTCATGAATTTACTTCGAAATAAATTGGCCAATTTTTTTGCTGTTAAAAAATTCGCGTTTACTTTATTTATGGGTTAAATTTAAAAATCATAAATGTGCATGCTAATGAAGTATACTTTAACGATAAACGTATTTCTGTTTAAAACATTGTCGTTCGTCTGTGTATTTATTTTTATTATTTAATCATTTATTCGAGAGAACACGATTTTAAAAACGAACGAAGAAATCGATTAAGTTAGTTAAGGAATATAGTATAAAAATGGTGATCAAAGATGAGGAAAATATGTGTTATATTAAATTTGTCATTAGAAAAAAATTAATTATAAACTATTTTAACCATTCATTCATCAATAATTATAATATTTTTAATAATTTGTGCAAATTCAGTTATTCAGCACACAAAACTAATTATCAATTTTTAATACAAATTAAATTATATTAATCAGGAAGTTATATATATATATATATAAAATCAATTTATCGAAAAAATATTTTTGTTGCTACCGAGATTCGAACCTGGATCTTTTCCTATCTGGGGAAATGCATTAATCGATTATGCTGCACCAACATAGAAAAAAAAGACGGCTTTCAAATAATAGAACAACAGGTGTATTATTTTGAAAGTGCAACATATAAATTTGAAAATTTGTCGTCAACTTACTATGTTGGTGTAGCATAGTCGGTTAATGCATTTCCCCGGATAGGAAGAGATCCAGGTTCGAATCCCGGTAGCAATAAAAATATTATTTCGATAATTTTATATGTATGTCTTTCTAATTAATACATTTAATTTGTGTTAAAAATATCACGGACCAATCTCCTTAAAAAAATAAAAAAATCATTAATTTGTTTAAACGGCAATGTGATTATTTCTTGATTATTACGATTGAGTAGAACTGACGGTAATCGTAAGAGCCCTCGTGCCAATACTGAATTAAGATTATTTTTAACAGAAAAACTTAGCAGTGGCCGCGAATAGCAAATGATTACTTCTAAAAATACAAAGAAACACATGCAAACAAGTAAATAAGTGACCCCGGTACCAATATACATAGTACGCCTACAGCTTATATGAGAATTTGAGGTCACATTTCAAATTCTCGTTCAATGAAAACACAGTATATTACTCACCACACACAATGGCACAACTCTCCTGGGACAAATCTAGGACGTGTGACAAAATATTTAATTTTGATTTAATCGTGTAATCTAAGATTAATGTTTTTTTAAATGATCTACGAGAAAAGGTTTCCGTATCATTCTTTGATCACAATTCTTCGCCTTAATGGTGTACTTTACACAACAACACGCACGGATTTTTCCGAGGTACCAAATTCTTTTTTTGTTATTTGAGAACAGTCGGCAAGTATATTGGAAGATTGAGTCCTTAATATACACGAACCAGTTTTGGACAAATATTAAACAATCTGTAAAAATGCTATTAAAAACAGCTATATTTATCAAAAATATATGCGGCGAAGAATTGCGGCCGGAAAGAATTATTGGTGAAACCCATGGAAACTAGTAATAAAAATATTTCATGTTAAATTGATTTTTTAAAATCTATGTAAGGTATGTATATGTAAGCAGGTATTTAAATCACTTATTGAAATTTTTACAATTGTCAAAATACGTAATTAAATACGCTGAACATTTTTAATACATAAAATATTATTGAGATTAAAATATTATGCGTCTGTGAGAGGAAATATTTTGTCAGATGGATTTCCTAGATTTGCCAGATGTTCCACCACCTGCATAGTGTAGTACATTCTGTATCTTAAATTAAGTAAAGCGGTAAGTAAGAAGCATTCTAAATGGCTATTAATGTGATGTGTCAAGCGTATAATTTATATATCAATACATACAATTTACGTAGGTGTAAGCAACAAAATAATGTAATAGCGTTCCTCATCGTAAGATGGCGTTAGGCATCATCTAAAACTTTTCTGATATTTCGAGTGAGCTTTGCTGCCTTTACAAAATGTAGGTCTACTACCCATAAGACTTTGGTAGTCATCAAAGTAAATTCTCTCATGAAAGAGTAACGTTGTATTGAGATTTCTTCGAGGAAAACGCTGGTGCGTTGTTTGTATCCTTTTATCTTAGCGTCTTTCTTTAGTATAGTTATAATTTTTAATGAATGGATGGGGGTAGCGGGCCGTAGTTTTGGTCAGGCCTTAAGAGTGACAATGTATGCAAAATTAGGCCCTCGCAGGAGAAAGGTGAAATATCTATGGGACTGGCGACTACATTTTATTTAAGGATCCTAGAGTGCAACTAAGTGAAAATTGCAATCAATATAATACACATTTATGTCATGGGGAGGGAGTGAGTTTGCCAGGGGTGGGGCGGAGTGAGAGAGCATGATTTTAAAGACATTCACTGAATCTAATTCAGTTTAGATCGGTCAAAAGGGTGAAGAATTGTATAGAGAATAGACTGATATATATTTAATTATATATATATATATGGTACTGGCGTTCTAGGTTAGATAGAGTTGCTTGTAGATGGTTTCCTACGGGAAACCTAGGCCGACATTTCGGTACGGTAACACAGTTGAGTTATATAGGTTGTATCGTAGTTTTTAGAAGCAATGCCTTGACAATGGCATCTGTTACCGTGCCGAAATGTCGGCTTAGGTCTCCCCAAAAGAACCGTCCGCAAAAAACGCAAAAGATATGATAGTTTCATACACTAGTGCTAGCGGAAACCTTAAATTAAACATTAGTGCGGTAAATTAAAATGAATTAAACGGACTTGCATACTTACGTATTTTAAAACGATTTAATAAAAATGTGCTTTATTTGAAAGGAATCTCAGTCAAGAGTTGAGCATTCATTTCAATTAATTAAAAATAAATTGCATTTCATTCGCGATAATATTTTAGAATACAACTTAGCGTTCTGTAGGTAATATTATCCGGCAGCTCATCAAAACTGGATTACTGCCAAATGAATAAGTGAGTAGCCGTACAAACCAAAATTATTCATATTCAAAGCCCTGCGGATAAGCCGGGATTATATTCAAAAGTAAGGATTTAATTGTACTAAATTAATAGCAATGTATCCGACAACATACATTTAAGAGATTAGAAAATTTGTTCAACAGTTGTTTATGAAAATAATGATTTTAACTTATAAATTCTAGTTATTTACGTCTTACGAAAACTGGAAATAATTAAGTTCATCAATAATATGTTAATCATTTTTTCTAGATAGAAAGGAAATTGCGCAATGCTCTAGCACACAGTATTTGTTGCGAAGAACTTTATCTCAAAGAAATCGAATCTTTTAAGACTAAGACTTTTTTCTGTATCAAAAAAGATATGAGGGATCATCGTTGGGGGTCACGAGCGGAGGTGAAACGGATTTCGACGCGTGCTCTAAACAGCCTCACGGAGAATTAGCGCTATAAACTATAATACTAAATATTGTAGTTTCAGTTTCTCTCTGTAAGAATGGGCGAGATCATATCTATTTATGAACCAATGTGTAGCTTGGTGTAGTGGTTAAGACGCTGGCCAAGTGATTTAGTGGTCGGGGGTTCGCGCCTCGTTCCTGGATACCAGAAAAGAATACCGATGTGACAAAACTGAAAAGACGAGGCTACCTTCGTCCCGGGGTAATAAGGGTTGAAGAACTGATACGTAATCAACTACAATCGATAAATTTGTGGTAACCACCGTTTCACATACACAACCTTCGATAAGTCCGCGTAAATATTTAAAAATCTTTAATTTAGCTTCGCCAAAAGGGTATGTGTTTAGGGTACAGTGAAAAATTCATTTAGCCGGTTCCGCGAGCTGATGAATTCAGAGGGTCGAATATTGGTAATGCAGTGAGGCAATGTACTTTAGCAATATAAACATTGTTGGCTCCGTGAACGAATGACGTCATACGATTAACGATAATCGCCATTTGTTATCCGTTATGACCTACGGGCAGATTTGCCCTACCTTTTGTCCGCTTTACCTTGAAAAACATGGCCAAGTGTATTTTTAGCGTAAAAATTCATCATCATAGTTAGGTTAGGTTAATTTAAGTATCAACATTATCGGTCGTTTTCTGTCGACTAATGGATGAAATCCCCATTTCGCAGTCCATCTTTCAAAGTAGCGAATCTGGAAATTATTGATTTTCCAGCAGACGATGGATTAACAAATTTTTGTGGAATTTCGCACTGTTGAAAAATAATCATACCGATTTCCAAGGATATTTTTTTGATCTAAAGACAGTGTAAGGTGTATTTATTCCATAAATATCACTTTTTACTACGGTTACGTCAAAATATTTTTATACTTTTAAAATTAGCAATATTATCTTTGTGGTTAAAATTCATATTTTATTAACCACTAAATTGAGTTTAAATATATCTACCGGTTTCAAAAAATACCATTTTCTTCTTCAGGATGTCATAATGTTACGATAAATGGTATTTTTTGAAACCGGTAGATGTATTTAAACTCAATTTAGTGGTTAATAAAACAAAGATAATAAATAAAAATATAAAATATTTTTATGTAATATCGCTTTATTTGAATAAAATTCAGATATGCCTGTTTGAATCGGATTATGGGCATGCGTTTGGACAATGAAACCCCCCCAGTGGTAACTCAAATTTAACAAAAAACGAAACACACTATTGACAGGTGAACGACGATTCGTCTGAAACGTCTGATTAGTCAGTCTAGTGGGTTTTAAGGTGGTCTGATTCCCCTCAGGTATTAATTCAACTTATTTAACGTAAAGAAAAGTAATAATATTCTGAGATATTGGTTCATTTGTTTAAATATTGCATTTATAATTAATTATATAATTAACGTTGAATTATGAATATGTTCTCTTTCTATGACTTCGCAATAAAAATATTAATTTTATATATTATGTTTAACTTTTAATTAAAATAGCAACATATAATAATCTGTCTATAATGATAGTTAAAACATTATAAAATGTTCTTAATACAATATTATTTTTAGCGAAATATAATATTTCAGACTCGATTATGAAAAACTTTAAATTCAAAATTCTGTCGCAATTTACAAATATACTGTTAGTTTAATTCCCGAAATGCACCTTTAAAAAATACACATGTAGAATTATACACTGGTGGCAACTGTTGCCATCAAAGTACTTCCTTTATGTATTTATACCCTGACATGGAGAGCGTTCCCATTTCTGGAAGCAAACCTGGAACACATTTTCTGGAATAATGTCGAGTACTCGTCTGACATTCTGTTGGATATCAGTTATTTTATAAAAGCTTCGTTCCTTCAGCGCAGCTTTTAATCACAGGGACTGCCCTAATCTGTGCCCACATTCACGAATAAGATTTTAAATAGATTTTCGACTCGAGACCATCTCTGAAATATGAATTCTTCTCCCATGAGACTCTTTAAGACAACTCTCAGCTTTCGTAGTCCTCGTGCACAAACCGTGACTCGGAGATTCGCCGTCTCAATCCTTACTTTATGCTCGTCACGTACGCCAAACGTCAAATGTCATTGGCGTTCGTCAGCTGAGTGATTTTGAATCTCCCTAGCAGCAATTAGAACTGAATTAATGTTTGTATATACTTTAATGCCTAATATTATATTAATGATGATGTTTAATACCTTATGCTAACTTATCAGAATATATAGTTTTTCGGATCTATGGAGGTTTTAAGTGACGTTTGTATGCACTTACTTATCAAACCTCGCTACAGGATCAAACGTCGAACACACTTGTTTGAGTTTTTGTCTACTTCTATTAATCTCAAGTTGATCTCTGAGTTTAAATATCTTAACATGTGTACATGATATTGAGGGTGTATCTCAACTAAAACTCTGAGATTCTCTCATCGTGTTTCCTCCTGTGGACACGGGTCTTAGATTTCGATTGATCATTTTCTCGCCAAAATGCACACACAGGTTGCATCCTAGCTATCAGGTTGCATCCTAGCTATCACTAGCTCTATCAGCTTGAAATTTACGCACGTATTAGTTCAAGATTGTTCAAACACGAATACTAGCATGATTTCGATTTACATTTACGTCACAGGCGACCACGTGGTCATTCCAGGAATTAAACTGCCATACTTTGCATACGGGGTGTAACTAGGGTTGCCAACCGTTCCGGATTGGCCGGGATTGTCCCGGAATTGGAATCCCGTAAATATTATTGGAAAACTCATAAAAATATAACGTTCAATTAGTTATTATAAGATTAAATTTTTTTTATCTTTATTATTATGTAATATATTTATGTATATATATATGCATGTAATTAAGTTTCTATAATAGTAATAATAGTAAGGATAAATAAAAGAAAAAAAGTTAAAAATAAAAGAGTTCTGAGCTATTTGTCCCGGAATTGTTCCAGAAAAAGTAGACAACCCTAGGTGTAACAGACCTAGTCCACAATACTTTATAGGTGGATACCTGAAAAAATTACGAGTCGAAAATGTTCAAGGGATATGTGCCTAATCTCAACCATGTCAGAGATATAAGCATTAAAAAATATATAATCATAATTATGCCATTATTTCGACTGATTGTAATAATTTATTGATTCATAAATTATATATTGAATACAAAAATTAAAGGTCATCAAATTTCGAGCGGCTAGACTACGCTTTGGGGCCTGAAGCAAAGATATAGATTAATAATTGAACAATTTCGTAAATATTTATTTCATAGACATCAAGATTAACACGATTTTGTAAAAATTGAAAACAATACTATTTTCCGCAACAGTGCAGAATTTGCACATGTTCCTTGAAAGTTTTCGACTCTTAATTTAGCCATTAAATATTGTTGACTAGGTCTGTTACACCCTGTATAATATAAGAGAAAACATGTCGCTAAAATTCTGCACCATGTAATATATAAGAGAAAATATGATTCAAGATTCAAGTCATTCAAAATTCAACACGCCAAGATTCTGTCTCACGCGATGTGTAAAAGAAACACATCAAACTTTTGCATGTTACGTTGCCCTAAGTAGGATCATCAATAGCCAGGATTTTGTCCTCTTGTAGAAATAATAAAACATAACGAGAGATTGTTTTTATTACGAACGCCATTTTCCACTCGGTGGATTAATTCAGGCTGGCGCGCAATCGCCCGCGGGCGCCGCGCCCGACGCCCGCGGGCCGGCGGGGCCGCGCGCGCCGCGCCCGCCACCCCTTGTACGAACCCCATCTTCGCACCTTGCGATGAGCCCTCGGCCGTTAGGGGTCGCCGGGCGGTTGTGCGCCGGCCGGGGGCGACTATCACGGCTCGCCAGTTTCTCGATAGCCGTCACGACGAATCGCGACGTTCTCCCGCGCGATTAGAGCGGTGGACAATTTTTCTCTCTGTCAATTAAGAGTGGGGTGGCAGGGTGTCGGGTGGGCGTATAAAATATTATTATATTATTTATCTCGGAAGGCACTTCCGGTGTTAACGCCGCATCTCTTCACTCAAGTAGCAGGCATTATTAGCTCAACAAAATGAGACGCGATAATTTCAATCTAAGTGATTTAGTTAAGATATATTTCAGTACCATGAAATTAACTCAAATAACAGCTTGAGATTGGTAGAAAAATACAAAAATTCCAACACGTCGTTCGATTTGACAGACGAGATTCGTATCGACACAACTATTTATTCTGAAAACTACATTAACAGAAAATTACAAATATTTATTCCATTTTAACTGCTGCTGTGGAGATTCAAACTGACATCAATTCTAAATATGAATTAAATATATTAATTAGAAAGATATACACATAAAATCAATTTTATCGAAAAATATTGTTATTGCGCCACCGGGATTCGAACCTGGATCTCTTTCTAAACCGGGGAAGGTGCATTATCCAACTATGCTACAGCGACGATATTTTTAGCGACAAATTTTCGAACCTATATGTTACCTTTTTGATATTAATAAATTTAATCGTTCCATTATTTGAAAGAGCCATCTACCTTATTTTTACGAAATCTCAAATACCTTTGAGTAATCTATGTTCTGAATAATTACAACTTCACATTTAACATTTGAGATGATAGATACTTGGTGAATTACAAAAGTCGAGAGTCGTCTCCAAAGAAACTTATGAGAGCATAATCCCCGCCTCAGATATTAGCTCGAGTCTAAAATTTCTAGAAATCTCATCGCCGGGATTTAGACAATTGATTATTAACATTCAATAAATGGTTTGACATCAGAGATTAAGAAAGAGTCTAAACTACAAAAAATTACTCAAGCTTTACATTGTAACTTATCTTAGCCTGACCATAACTCACCGCATAAGTTAACTATAAAAGTAAAAGGATTATAACACAATATTTTGGCTGTGGTTACTAATAGATACCTTTTACAGATTTGAATCGAATATATTGGGTTGATGCGATAGTTTTCGTTTTTACGGTAGTTATTTACAGACGGTATAAATGGTTATCCTTTGTCATGAAACCTATTTTTGTGTCACAGCTTTTAACAGGGACACATTCTATCTAATTTGACCAGCTTCATTTCAATTTCAATCGTGTAACAACCTCAAATAACAAAATTACCAATGTTCTAGAATAAAATTCATTTGCTACGTATGTACGTTAAAAAAGAAAAGAACGCGACTAACAATATTTGTTTAATACAAATTAAATGTATCAATTAGAAAGATATACAAATAAAATCAATTTATAGAAAAATATTTTTGTTGTCACTCGGACTCTAACCAGGAACCCTTCCCATCCGATGAAGTATTCGAACTTATATGTTACACTTCCAAATTGATACAACTGTCATTCCATTATTTGATTATTTTATCTGTATATATTTCTAATTGATACATTTAATTTGCATCACAGACCGTCTGTTCTGAAAAAATACAACTTCACAATAATAATGTGTTCACCTTAATAATATTTGTTCAGTTTACGGTGAAAGTGTTTAAAAGCGCGAACGAGTCGTATATGATTCAGCAACTTTCGATCCGGGAATATTTCACTGGAAGTCTCATCGAAGTTGATGACGAGCAACTCTGGGCCATGGTGGATGCAGACCACCTACTGACCTCAGGAGAACTTGAAGTTATAACAAATAATGGCAATAATGTAGTTAATTAAATAAACTTGTTTCTTTTAAAATATTGAAATAATGACTTTCGCATTAAACAATTATTTAAGCTCTATATGCAAAATCACAATCATATATCAATATACGCATTTCATTAATGTTCAGGCACTTGTGACGTCACAGCACGATTCCAAACGCAGTGATAAAGTGTACGGCAGCCATAAGCTATTAAACGGTGTACTACGACCAATCCGCCACGAGGGAGGGGGGGGGGGGGGGAACCAGAACCTGCACGCGCCGCTGGCACTCTAAAACCAAACCTTCGCTCGCATCCGGACTAGAGCCATTTACATCCGAGGGGTTTCATTTAAGCGATATCGCTTTTAATTCAGTAATTTACTTTGTATATGTTTGTGAATAAAACATCAGAAGACAATTGGTAGTAGGTACCTATTTGCTTAACTTACCTCTGAATCCTAAATTGAACCGATCTATATTATTAAGTTCGAATGCTGGCTCATGTTGGCCTTTAGGTATATTGTAGGGTTTTGATTGATTTCAAAAATGTGATTAATTTCAGACGTCTTAGGGTCGGTTGTGTGATCAGTAGTAAATTTTTACTATGGTAAAAAAATTTACTAAACGTATTTTTTTTTTTTTGCGAGAACAGGTTGTTCGATCGTTAGAGAAAAATATTCACGAAAGTACATCCAGTAGTAAAATAATTTTACTCTCCGATATACAATGGTAAATTGATTTGTTGGTCTCGTGGTTTAGACGCTGGATTAGTGATTAGTGGTCGGGAGTTCGCGCCTCGTTCCAGGAGACCAGCAAGTTAGTCCTATTTTCATAGTACCAAGCGTTTAGCTTAGTTTGAAAATAGTAAAAATATTGATGTGACATGTATCGCCAGTCGTTAACTAAATTAAATGGCGAATCTTCACAGCTGTTTTAAAAATCATTTGTCACATTGATACTTTGAAAGTTGCAGTATACGACTATGAATCATTCAATATCCCGGCATTTTGGTGATGAGAGTTCATCCGATGATAATTTTTAATTTATTACCGAACATTTATCGCCAGCAAAGTGACAGATTTCGAACGCAGGGGTGAATAAAGTCATAGATATTAATATTATATAAGTCATAAAGCATAAAAGTGTATGTATTTGATTATTATTCACCTGGCCACACTATTAGGCAGGATTAACTTTGACAGTAGAAAATTTGACGTACCAACAACACGCAAATATTTTTTTTTTACCACGGGCAATAGTAATAATTTACTATGGTCAAGATTTACTACAGATCGTATAACCGGCCCTTAATGTATACGAGAAGGGAAAGTTACATTTAATATCGCAATGACACGGCGACTAATACCCGGGCCGGGTTAGCAGTGGATGACGTCATTTCCATATCGCTATTTTTGTTACAATATTTGGGGGTTTCGATAATGCTACGCGAGGCAATATCATTAAACCGTACAGAAGTTGTGGTAATTTAGGGTAGTTGCGTTTTCAATCGGAACCGGGGGACAGTTGTTCAACCATAATAGGGTAGTCATTTTCAAACGATTAATATGCAGTAACCGCTATTTTTTTAAAAAGGTTAAGTTTAATGTAAGCACTAATTATTAAAACAATGATTTATTTCAAAATGAAAGCAATTCAGCATTTAAAATTTTTTTCATATAAACAAATCGAGTGAGTAGAATTAGTGTATGTATATATTATTATGTACATAATACTGTTCACTGTAAAGTAACGAAGGAATTACATTTTATTAAAATATGAATTAAATATATTAATTAGAAAGATATACATATAAAATAAATTTTATCGAAAAATATTGTTGTTGCGCTACCGGTATTCGGAACCAGGATCTCTTTCCAAACCGGGGAAGGTGCATTATCCAACTATGCTACAGCGACGATATTTTTAGCGACAAATTTTCGAACTTGTTACTTTTTTGATATTAATAAATTTAATCGTTCCATTATTTGAAAGAGCCATCTACCTTATTTTTACGGAATCTTAAATACCTTTGAGTAATCTGATAGCAGACGCCAGAATTATCAATTCATTTTTATTAAATTTTGGACACATTGATACAACTTTATTATTAGGAGAACACATTCTTATTGTGAAGTTGTAATTATTCAGAACATAGGTTTGTGATATTTTAAATATGAATTAAATATATTAATTAGTTGGATAATTATAATTGTGTTCTCTTAATACATTTTATTATTTTTGTACACGGAATACGTGTCACAATAATATTTTTATTATTTTTAAACTAAGTTAAACGCTCATGGTACAAAAATAGAACAGATTTGGTGGTCTTCAGGAACGAGGCTCGAACCTCCGACCAATTGATCACTAGGCGAATGTCTTTACCACTGGAATAAAGAAGTACTCTTGTACGTGTAGCTATTATAGATATGTATAATTTAATAAATATTTTTTTTTAGATAAGTAGGTACCGTTTCGCTAAAAATTTTAGTTACCTACTTGAAAAGACATGTGAATTTCTAAAAATTGTTAAAACGTAAGTTTAACGTTTATTAAAAAACCAACAAGTTCATTTCCAATGTAAGAAATTTAAAAATTTTACACGAGTAATTTCATATTGTAGGTAATTATTAAAATTATGATAGACTATCTTATCCTAACAAATTAAATAGATCGGTGTCTTTTTGAAAAATCTACGATTTTTTCCCTTATTTCTTTGTTCAGACGAAATCCGTCGACGTTTTTATTCCTTTTTAAATCTGGCCAGTAAACTTACACGAGGCTTACAAGCTGAAGGTAGTCGGATAAGCTTTAGCGAGCAATCGAAGGAATTCCTCGAGGAGCTAACTCCTTTCAATTTGCCGTATTTTAAGGGTTTTCGGAATGCTCCAATTTGCCTCGTTGCCAGGGGCGGCGGAACACATGTCACTCGGGGGAGAGTGAAATCGACGTGCAGAAAATTACTTTGTGACGTCATCGTGTGAAAAATTTCTTCTTTCTTTTACATTACTCAAAACCCGTCACAAATGACGGGAATCGTACGTTTCTTCTACACTCGTTTATTTCTTTCTGCACGTTAGCTTTGTAAATAGTTGATTTTGTCAGTCAGGTCTGGTACATTGATTCACAAAGAAGATTACTCTAACCTAACCTAACCCAACTTCATAATTTCATGCCCGATTATAGTAAATAATAAATAATAAAAATAACTATTTCTAGTGTGTAAAAGTGTTTTTTAAGTTTTTTCTGTAAAATTTTAAAAATTTTCAAACGGTCCCTATTTTGAAATAAAATTGCGAATTACGTTAGCTAACGAAATTAATCGAAATATTTCCAGTTGTTTGGAAAAGTTTTACGGAAATCTAATGAGAGCTATGGGAGTTGGCGTGTCCACAAGATGCGTTATATCCATTGAGATTGAAATTGCGCATTGAAATTTTCCGGGAGTTTCATGAAATGGGGCTCAGTGAGAAAATCTCAGAGATTTAGTTGAAATAAATCTCAGTAACACGTACACATGTTAAGATTTTGATCTCAGATATAGAAATCAGCTTGAGATTTGTAGAAAGTGGTAAAAGCTCAAACCCGCAAATAATACGTTCGATTACGAAACACGCGCACAAACGTCATCTGAAACCGTAGATACTACTACATGTATTTATGCTGAAAAGTTAGATAGAAATAATTAGATTGGTTCAATTTAGCAAGGAGAACACATTTTTGTTGTGAAGCTGCATTTTCAGAACATAGTTCTGTGGAGTTTAATACAAATTAAACGAATCAATTAGTAAGATATATAGAAAAAATCTATCTAAAGTGTAGGAGGTCTAAGTTCGTACCCCAGTACCAACTAAATATTTTGTATATCTTTCTAGTTGATTTATTAAATTTGAATTATTCGTTAAATTTATTACGTTTTAACCGCTCGTGGAGAGATTCAAAATCACCCAGTCGTCGAACGGAACATCAACAGTCAATAGATATTTGACGCACAAGCGCGAAGTGAGACGCGAGATGTTGAATGTTTGAGACTCGGTGTGTGTACAAAGTGGACTACGAAACCTGAGAGATGTCTCCGAAGGACATGTGCCATATTTCTATCAAAATCTATCTAAATTGTAACAATTGGTTGCCGAAATCGCTTGCCACTGGTTCGCGGGTATATTTGCGCAGTGTCTGCCGTGTTGAATTATTATCACACTTGGCCGAGCATGCCCTAAAAAGGTTTCACGGGTTGAGGGAAAAAATAATACACTAGTAAATTAGCCGGGAATGACGCGGTTCTAACCGAAGATGAACACGAACACAATGGAGGAAAATAGCGCCGTACCGTGTCGGTATTAATCACTCAGTTTTATCATGTAAACTCACAATAGCAGGTTTACAATGGGGGTAGATCCGGCAGATATTGTGTAAAGCCAACCCCCCCCCGCCCGACCGCTGCGACAACACGGCGGTTGACAAAGGGTAGACATCCTAATTCGGCGGGGGATTTCAATTCTTCACCGTGTACGCAAATGTATTTACTACACTAATGTGACGTTGTGCGAATGCTTCAATCGTCAGGGTAATTATGACGTGAGTTGAAGTCATCAGGGAAAATTATGACGTACTAATACGTTTCGATGCCGTGACAGCGCGGTTTTGTGATTAAGAAATCAAACATCATTACACAGGTCTACAATGGAAACACTTTTTTGATCACATTAGCTCCCCTGTTTGTATTCTAGTGTACTGAAATCACATATGACACTTAAAACATCGCATCGTATCGTTTAATCGAACGTCATGTTTTGCGTCTCATCCCGCGGACACCGGGGCCATTAAATTTGTTAAAAATATAATTTTAGCAAACTAATTAAATATATTAATTAGAAAGATATACATGTAAAATTAATTTTATAAAAAAATATTTTTGTTGCGCCACCCGCCACTCTTTCCAAACCGGGGAAGGTACATTATCCAACTATGCTACAGCGACATTATTTTTGACGACAAATTTTCGAACCTATATGTTACACTTTTTCAAATGAATACATCTGTAGCAAAGTTGGATAATACACCTTCTCCGATTTGGAAAGAGATCCAGGTTCGAATTCCGGTAGCGCAACAACAAATTTTTTCGATAAAATTGATTTTATATGTACATCTTTCTAATTAATACATTTAATTAGTATATATATTATTTATTTCTTCAATATCAGCAAAATTACTTTGTTGCCACGTATTATATAAATAATAAGACAAAATACTTTGTTTAAACCACTAATTATTGATTATTCAACATGCTTCGATGCCCGTGGTATCTTCTTCAGGAAACAATGTAAGCTGAAATTAAAAATAATAATGTTGAATAATCAACAAAAAGTGGTTTAAACAAAGTATTTTTGTTTTATTATTTATCGTGTCCGAATGATGCGCGGTGAATTTCACGAAGTGCGCACTTGGAGGATAATATTCAAAGATTTCATTTACACACGTAAATTAAATACGTTCGTCTCAGTCACCTGCGTATACGACTCGCAGATGACATTAATCTTTCAAAAATTTACCTTTTTTGACAGTTTTTCGGCAAAACTTTACGCCGTAATCTGAATATGAAAAAAGGTGATTTGTCACGCTCTAAATTATTTGAAGATTGAATTCCGAGTATCACAAAAACAGTTCACAATTTAAAAAAGGATCAAAAGATTGTAATTCCGTGAGCTAGAACTAAACTAACGATCTAAAGGGATGACGAGAGCCTGACAGCCTTGCCCAGACCTGCTCAGGGCAGGATGAATGATGAATTAATTAAAACTTTTTTAAAAACCAGCTTTCTTTTGGCTTTGTATACAACCAACCCCGCACTCTCCCTCTTTCATAATTAAGGGTAGGTGAGTACCGACGTAAATTATAATACTAGGTGGGTGTACCCGAAATACCCGCAAAGCCTTAAAGGAAGGACCCACGCAATGACGCAATAAACCGACCTCAAATAATCCAGTGCTACAAATAAAAATAAATTGTAATGTAAATAATTATTAGGCGGAACATTTCAGTGGAACTTCTTTGATGGCGAAATTGAACGTAATTATATGATTCGAGCTCTCGCTAAACTATGTATATTTGCAATGCTATATAAGTAGCTTTATAAAATATCAAAAAAAAAAAAATTAAAACTTTAAAATTATTTTAGGAGAACACATTCTTATTGAGAAGTTGTAATTAAACATAGGTCTGTGATTTTTTAAATATTAATTAAGTATATTAATTAGAAAGATATACATATAAAGTCAATTTTATCGAAAAACATTGTTGTTGCGCCATCGGGATTCGAACCTAGATCTCTTTCCTAACCGGGGAAGGTTCATTATCCAACTAATTAATATATTCAATTCATATTTAAAATATCACAAACCTATGTTCTGAATAATTACAACTTCACAATAAGAATGTGTTCTCCTAATAGTAAAGTTGTATCAATGTGTCCAAAATTTAATAAAAATGAATTGATAATTCTGGCGTCTGCTATCAGTTTACTCAAAGGTATTTGAGATTCTGTAAAAATAAGGTAGATGGCTCTTTCAAATAATGGAACGATTAAATGTATTAATATCAAAAAGGTAACATATAGGTTTGAAAATTGTCGCTAAAAGTATTGTCGCTGTAGCATAGTCGGATAATGCACCTTCCTCGGTTAGGAAAGAGATCCAGGTTTGAATCCTGGTGGCGCAACAACAATGTTTTTCGATAAAATTGATTTTATATGTATATCTTTCTAATTAATATATTTAATTAATATTTACTTTAAAATTAATTAACACCTTTTTGTTATTGACTATAATACAAATTAAATTAGCATGTTAGATTGCTTTTAATAATTCATATAATAAACGTTAATTATATAATTTTTGTATGATTGTCCGAAGCCCATATGTATAATAATTACAATTCTTTACGGTAGATAGTAGATCAGCGCATTGTTTTTTGGTTAGTGCCTGAGGTGAAAATAAGTTGGTGTAGGTATATAAATTTGTTTTAAAGAAGAACACATTCTTATTGTGAAGTTGTAATTATTCAGAACACAGATCGGTGGTATTTTTTTGAAAAATACAAATTAAATGTATTAATTAGAAAGATATACATATTTATAAAATCAATTTTATCGAAAAATATTGTTGTCGGTACCGGGATTCGAACCTGGCGGAGAAATAAAGAAGATGACTTTCAAATAATTGAACGATGGATGTATCATTTGAAAAGTGTAACACGATCCTCGGATCGGAAGAGATCCAGGTTCGAATCCCGGTAGCAACAACAATATTTTTCGATCAAATTGATTTTATGTGTATATCTTTCTAATTAATATATTTAATTCATATTTAGAATTGATGTCAGTTTGAATCTCCACAGCAGCAGTTAAAATGGAATAAATATTTGTAATTTTCTATTTATGTAGTTTTCAAAATAAATAGTTAAGTGTCGATATGAATCTCGTCTGTCAAATCGAACGACGTTTTGGAATTTTTGTATCTTTCTACCAATCTCAAGCTGTTCTTTGAGTTAATTTCATGGTACTGAAATATACGAGTATCTTAATTAAATCACTTAGATTGAAATTATCGCGTCTCATTTTGTTGAGCTAATAATGCCTGCTACTTGAGTGAAGAGATGCGGCGTTAACACCGGAAGTGCCTTCCGAGATAAATAATATAATAATATTTTATACGCCCACCCGACACCCTGCCACCCCACTCTTAATTGACAGAGAGAAAAATTGTCCACCGCTCTAATCGCGCGTAAATGTGATATAATTATACATCAAAATTAGTTTAACTATATCAACAATAGCTTAAATAGTTTATTAATTTACTTACCTATTCACCTATATTACGTTTTATTTCGATAATTTACGGTCGCCATCTTTGATTATTAATTTTCCCATTGTTTATATTTGGTTTTTTCAAATTGTTGCCCAGAATGACATATTCTGATAAAAAATTTGCGAATTGAAAAACGTTGGGGTGCTAAGAAAATGATCAAAAAGTTTCAAAACAAAACCTGGAGTATAGCTAGACATTACAGGATAACTGGACATTACAGCAGGACGGAGCTCCATCTCACACACCCAGAAATACAATCAACTTTCTTCGTCATGAGAATATTAATTTCATCGAGCCAGGCATGTGGCCACTGAACAGTCAAAATTTAAACCCAGTTGATGATGCAATATGAGGGTGTTTTTATGATTTTTGATAAGCTAAATATTGTGCAAAAAAAATTATATTAAGAATTATAATTGATTATATTGTGTTTTGAAATAACTCACGTGTTACGAGATGGGCCACCCTGTATATCTTTCTAATTAATACATTTAATTTGTATTTATATAAATTTGTAGTGTAATACGATAGAGGGGTAACAATTTACATTTATAAATTGAGATGATGCTTTGAAATGTTTTGCTTTAGTTTCATAGTAATGTGGACATTACTAATTTTATTGTTTTATTAAAATTGTTAAATTATATCCAAATTTTTTGTGTATTCGTACAAATTTATATATTAAAATGTTTATAGTGAACATTTTTGTTGATTTAATTAATTTGTGTATTTTATGTGTAATTAGAGTACTTTATAAACTAGTATCTATTGTACGTACATATAAACTAAATAAAATGTTTGCTTTATCACGAGCGTAGACCATTGTGTACAAAACTCAACTCTGTTAAACAATGTATGTATAAATAAATAAATTCTTGATGTGACAGATTACAATCGTAGCAACACGTGATAATATATTTTTTTTATAAACAAGATAAAATTAAAACTTTATTAGAGCAAATAGACTTGTCCGGTTTTTGTGCTGGAGCTAATAATTTGATAAATTGAGTTATTGGAAAAGATTACATATTGAATAGAATTTACTTGGGGTAGATTTCGCAGTACTTAGGGTAGGTGCTTTTTCGGCAGTGGCAAACCGCGACGTAATAATAGGGGACATGTCCTTTGTACATAAATTGGTCCATAAAGACAGAGTGGATGCTGTCACGTTTAATAGAGGAAATGTGGGACAAATAATGTCAAGGGTGAAAGTTATCTCAAATATATTTACCAGACACGGGGAGAGTTTGATTGAACCACTTATGTACGTAATCTGTTAAATTGCAGGCAAACACATAGGACACAAATTATTTATGTGAAAATTTCCAACAATTGACATTTGTAGCTTTTCGGAGCATTTGTGACAATTATTTGGAAACACTCGTTATATCATTAGAATGAGAGTCGGAATATCATAGCTCATGTCAACGGAATGAGATACGAGATAAATTTAAAGATTTAGTTGAGATAAATCTCAGTACCATGTACACGTGTTGAGATTTTGATCTAGAGATTAACGCACACAACAGTTTGAGATTAATAGAAGGAGACAATAACTCAAATGCATATACACGATGTTTTATTTGACAGTGAGATTCGATATACGCGCATAAATGTTACCTAGAACTATAGATATGTACTAGTATGTATTTAGAAAAGTTAGATAAACATTCAAATTAAAACGTTTATTCCGTTTAAACTGCTGCTGGAGAGATCAAATGCATTATGCTTATTGTACGTCAAAATTATAGCGTGTGTATTTATCTCGTCATTCTAATATATTTGTTGAAGTCTGTCAGTGTATTTATGAAACGGATTTTAAACGTGTACCGCTCTGCCCTGTGTTCCCAGTTCTGGGATGTACTCGAGCTGGTAACTTACTCAGTAATAAATGTCATAGATCAGACACTCCGCTCCATTCACCAGGGGCCAGGGGGTGGCATGCTGCTGTCACTGCCACCCGCCCAAGTCTCTGGGAAGAACGTGGAATGCAATCCAATTGGAGGGGAATTGCAGAGATATGAAGATTTGTTTATTAAATTTTATTTGAATACATTTTATTGCTCAATGAAATCATATTTTCAAATTTACACAGAGTAATTGGGGGTACATATGTTCTGGTATCGAATTAAATTATTATTGAGCTCATGGAAAGTAGGTACCGTTCAGGATCTTTTGTGTAGAGTTTCTGGGCTTCTCTGTCATGTGTAGCTGACTTCTGAAGGATCTTGCAATGGGATCCAGAACATCGAATATACATAACTCTACACAGCAGACTCGTTTGAGAAAATTAAACGTTCAGAAAACATTTTTTTTTTGTATTCAGTCGAGTTACAAAGAACCAAGGTGATTAAATAATAATTATTTTTTCCAAATATGCGTTCGTATGGTTTACGCTCGCCGTTTATTAAGTATTAATTAAGTAAAATTTAACACAATTGTATAGTAGAAAGATTAGATTTTTAAATATTTGAAATAATCACGCCGCATTACAAAGTATCTGCCGCGTCAATTGATGATCCCCCCTTTCGTATTCGTAGACGACATTGTTTTATGCGTCTCTCGCGCAGAGATACGAAATAATGAGAAATAGAGTCTCTCGCGATTTTTTTTTGATTAGATTACCATCCACTTGCAAATATCACCCGTTTAATATATGAATTAGATATAAAGATAAATTTGACCAGAATTATGTAATGAAGAAAAAAGGCACATAATGGAATTACGAAATTTGTCGTTTTACTAGAACCTTCCAATTAGCCTAAGATTGAGAAGTCACCTCGAGATGACCTAGCCGCGTTCGCAGAGCGTGACGCGGTTATTATCGAACATCCACACAAATGTAGTCTTGCGAGTTGTGCAAAAGACGACCGGAAGTACATATATCCCGTCTCGTTCGTCAGCGACTTCCGGCGCTTCGTGTACAAAGGACGGAACTATTAATTAGGTCAGGTACACTAACCGGTGTATTCTCTTCGGCATCCGTAAAATAGTATTTAATTCCGCACACAAAGGAGATCGATTAAGATTGTCGTAATGAACATCGGTTGTAAGGTGGGTGAGTAACCGGAGAGCGAAGAAAATTTTATAGCGCTAAAAAAATAAGAAAATATTTGATTATAATATATTTATTCACCCAATAACCTTCTACATTTAAACATTCCGACCCCTTAGAATAACAAGGTTCCAAAATAACATTTTGGTCTAATTTGGTTAAAAGGGCCCCAAATGCATTATTCATTATTTCTTCCATACACACCAACTCTATTTAACGGATATTAAAGGAAATAGTGAGAGCTGAAAGTTCCAACTGCATCAGTTATTTATTTAAATTTATGAATCATTTACAATGTTTTGATTTATTTTTAATTTCCCTCATCACACAGTGGTCATTGATTACACTGAAAATAAGACAAGACCTTTAAACTGATCATATTTGCATACTCAAAACAAAATGTACACGAATATATGTTGAAATTCTATCAACACTTTTGAGCTCATTATCTTAAAACAGTGTCATTGTCTGATGGAACCTTGTTATTCTGAGAGGTCAATTTGTCATAGCTGTTCACGGGGTTTAAAGTCCCGCTATTGTAGTCGTCCACCGCAAGTACGTATAACCAATTATTGACTACAAGCAGTGGCTAACTACGCCAATGCGGCCAATTATACGATTTAAAAAATCGTTTTCTAAGTACTTTGAAAAATCACGTTAAAACATTATCGATGTATACAGGACCAGTGCCCCGCTTCTGTGCCATCGCAGGATTGTAGTCGTGATCATGGAACTGCTCTTGGATATTGCAGAAGACGGCGTAGATGATCTGTCGCTATACAGGATCCGACTCTTCATCGAAGTCCCATTACGGCCGACCCGCCGTGTCATTATATTGCGTTAATGCAAACGTTTGTTGCATTTTTATTTTCCAAGACACGAGTGCTTTGGAAATAATTTAATGTCATTTCATTGAATACGTCTTGAATTTTTATGTTAAATGTTTAACTAAAGAAAATGGAGTGCCAAACATAAAAATATATTTCCGACATATCTTTTGTATAAGTTTAACCTAGAGTTAAGACATCAGAGAGTGCTAGAACCATTTATTATGAATTTAGTCATCTAATGCGAATTGCTTCCAAGGAATATAACATCACTTCCGATAGCTCTGTCGCCTTCGACAAAATGTAGAAATGATGCCATCAAGTGAATTTTCAGCATGACAATGCTCATCTGTATACAAAATTAGCTATTCAAAAGCTCGGGTGGACGATTGTTCCACATCTGCTTCATTCTTCTGATCTTGCTCCAAAAATCTTCGAAGAATTTCCATTAATAACGACACTGTTCTTCAAAATTGACTATACAACTAGCGGATTCAGAAAATAGTAACAATGTAAGAGAATATAGTATTGATTAGTTAATGTATTATGTTTATATTAAATATGAAACATATATATCAACCCAATAAAATAAATGGATACATTTTATCTTGTATTTGAAGCAATTGTTTTCCTTAATCTCTATAGATAATCTATAGATTAAACTGTTATTAGTGATAACGGTTCTCAGTATTTAGTTCAACGAGGATGTACTCCAAATAAAAACACGTTCACATAGACATACTCCAAATCACCAACATGCTAAAATCAATAAACTCCAAATCAACAACATGTTCACAAAGGTGTGTGCTGTTGTTAAAAATACGGGACGAATGTTACGCTAAAATGTCCTAAATATTTTGTAATGTGTTGTTCACCAAAATGTTTGTGAATCCAAAGGCTTTTTAAATGTATTCTTATGCACATACTTTTTTTTTATAATGTTATTTATGTTTTCTTTTACTTTACGAGTTGCCAGAGAGCTTTCACATTATGTTTATTATGGGTATTTTTTGTGATCTTATTTATTATGTTTGTAGACACTAAAAACTGTCGAGACACAGAGGCATACGACTACTAAACCAGATATCAAAAACTAATATTATATTATTTCAAACTTTGGGACATATATTTATTTGATGTATGAATATTAATTATTAAACTAAAATATTGCACTGTGCTTTCCCCCCCCTTCCCTTCCCCACCCGGCCGCGCTGCCGATCAGTCAATTGGCGACCTTGAACCAGTGCGGTTATACGTGTACGGTACAATTGACGAATGATATACTAATCACGACAATTCGCGTCTATACATTGTGTCGGAACCTTTGATGAAATATGAGTTAAAATATACAGTCCCCACTTTGGAGATATCTGCTGAATTCGGATTGTGGTGAGCGCTAAACTCCTTCCTATCCTGACATGCTTTGTACACAATAGCGACACTACACGTATGGATCGATAGAAAAATCCGATTCTGAATCGCGTTAAGCTAACATAATGCAATAAAGACAATGCCAAGTCTATCTAAACTCTAATAAATTCCACACGCATGTTATATTAATATGATGATAATGGTCGTAATAAGAGCGAACGTTATTAAAGACATCACTTCGTGAAAAAAGGGGCAAATGAATGGTACAGATAACTAACTGAACTCGAAGACGTAGGACACCGGACGCTAAAGTTGAAGTGGCAGTGGCAGATGAGACTAAAAACAAAAAATGTGACTGAATGAAGATCTCCGATCCGATGATAAAATGTGGACAAGTCACAGCTCTTCTGGACCGATGACATATCGACAGAAGTGGTAATCTTATAGTAGATAGTGCACCAGCGAAACGTTGAGAAGCTTGGAACGGGTCGGACGCAAAGATTCTGCGGATGATAATAATCATGGACACGGCATGGATTTAGGTTATGCTGCTAATATCGATGGGTATTTATCATTAGATGTTGTAATCATCATTTTTTTTTCAGAAGTGTGTTTATGTGTAAGCGTATTATTATTCTTGGGAAGTTTATCAAAGTATTAACTAAAGGAGCTAAAATATTTATTAATATAAACTAATACCACGTTTGAAGTGTATTGGAATACATACAGTCAAGTCCGCTTTAAAGATACGCTTGTGGCGTTTTGCAACACGTCTGTTAAAGCTAAAACGTGTATTCACAACACAGCGCGATGCAATATTTGCTTTTAGTTCGTGTATACGTCTGGGAAAGATTTTGCAAAAAAACACAAGCGCAGCTTTATTTGTCAATATAAAATTCTTCCGCTGGTTTTACAATTTTAGTTAACACGTTAACATGAGTACTGAATTATAAAATAAATATTTATTTAATTATAGTTATGCACAGTTTTTTTGATTATATATAGTGCACGCCCCTGACAATTATTGTGATTGTCCTTGAGATCGTGTGTGTGTGTGTGTCAGCACGCCAGCACCGCCGGTGCGAGATGTATGTGTGTGTATGTGTGGCGGGGTTAAAAGGATGACGCGCGCGGGGCACGGCCTCTTTTCGCTACCGTTTGGCTCCGAGACTAGTTGTATAATGTTTATGCCAATGGCACGATGAAGATTGTGAACTGAAGTGAAGTGCAAAGGACTTAACGCTTATATACATCACACTCTTATTGCATGGTTCTTTCACGAGTATACGTACGTACATGAGTTACTTAGTTTTTAACACAGACCACCAAATATATAGACATGAACTAACGCAAATTCCTGGTCTCAATATTTTTATTTTAGTCTCACCCACGTCATCACTTTGGTACCACTTACGCAATCAAAGAGCTTCGCGACTTTTTTTTTTTAAAAAAGGCTCGATTGGAACGAAAATTTAAACGCTGACAATGTAATTTTTGTTTATTTATTTATTTTTATAGCATAAATAATACGTATGAAAATAAAGGTAAATATTTTACTAGACTTGGTCTGTTCTAAAGAAATTACCTGTATAGTTTTTAAAAGTTGTAATTGTTAAGATACAATCGTTATAAAGTAAGGTAAGCAAGTATAATGTAAAGTAAGTTATAAAATATTATTGTAAAAAAAGTTATAAAAATATTATTTTCTATAATATAGTTGGGAGATAATATGCATTAATGTAAAAAATACGTCATGTTTACACAAAGATTTAATTTTCGAAAAGTAAATACTTTTATTGTTGCACAAATGTGTCATAATCTATCTAATTTATGTTTCCACCAAGAATATGTGTAGAATACCCCTCGTCCCGTAACTAATGTTCCAAACCCCTCTTCTATATATATATATATATACACTTACACTTCATATCATATATATATACTTCATATTGTCATGTTCATAATCTATCTGATTTATATTTCCACCAAGAATGTGTGTAGAATACCCCTCGTCCCGTAACTAATGTTCCAAACCCCTCTTCTATATATATATACACTTACATGCGTATACATATATTTATATTTAAAAATATATATATTACAACACATTTCCCTCGCTTCTTACCGTTTCCACTTTATATGTTCAGTGTAAAACACTCTTTTGTCTATCAGTTTATTATGTTTATTTTAGTGTAATAATCAGTTTGTTAAAATTATTATTATTATACTGTTTGTTTCTGTCAAAAATAAAAATAAAATAAAATATTATTTCAAAACTGCCCCCTGTTTAATTTGGATAATCGTGAGTCTATTGCGTGTTCATTTTGATTTCTTTCTGTTTTAATTTGAATATTTTTGCAGATGTCAAAAATTGTATACATCAGTGGACATGTACAGTATATTTATATGATAGCAATGTTGTAATGATTCATTTCATGTTTTCAGATGCTTAATATATACAAAGTATTACAAAAATAAGCTGTAATAAGACTAATAAAGTAACACAGAAGCCAGCAAGCAAAAATTAATATAATAGCCAATAAGAGTGTTATTAATTAAAGTATAATTAAGGATCTATTATTCCACAAGTTGAGACGAGATGTGAAGATAGTTAAGAAAAATATGAGAACCGCAAGAGATTTTATTAACACTGATCGGCGATATTGAATTAAAATAGAAATGCAAGTCTGGAAAACATGTTTAAGATATCCCGTGGATAGAATTAATTATGCAGTATTAACAGAGAGGGACTCGGCTGGGGGCTCCGGTGGACGTCTGCCCGGGGCGCCAGACAAAGAGTAAAGTCAAAATTGATTACGAAGTTTATTGTCAAATTAGTTTATTTCTTTGCATACATTGTAAATGAATATTCGTCAACAAACTTCTCTTATTTATTACAGATTATATTAATATACCAGACGGGCCCATATCGCTTGGAGGACGGACAATCGTTGGACAAACGCAGTCAACTGTTTAGTAAGCGGTGACCCAGCGCCTCTGGCATTTGCAAGACGTGTCCATGCCACCTCAATTGAGGTCTTTTTATAAGTAAACATAATGTCTCCATGAGGGTCTCCATTATTTCTGTACTTTTCACTCGGTCCAATAATTACACTCCCGCTACTACCCTAAGATAATTCATTTCGGCAAACTAGATTCATGATCTATATTTGAAGACTTTTATAATGAAGTAAGCCTCTTTAAAATCAGTTTTTAATATTTGAATTCACAATTTATATTTGTTTTCAAATGAAATGTGAAAAAAATATTTTGACGGCTTTGGTTTGAGTCTACGTCACGGAGGAGGAGAATGAAGTGAACGTAATTTTTAATATTCCCCAGGGTGTCCGAATAACTCGGCCCGCCCCTGGTCGCAGACAAAGCTCTGCCCCGTTCCAGCTATCGAGTCTTTCTTTGTTGTTTATCGCCGTCCGTATAGGGTTAATTAATGCTTTGAAGCTTTTAAAAGTTCGAGACGGTCTGACGCCCCGCCGACCCCGCGACACCGAGGTCGCCGCACTGCAGCTGATTACTTGCATAATATAATGAAACATGGTTCGGAATTTTCCTAAATATTTTACCAATATACGTACAATAGATGCACCTTCGGTAAGGGTCAAGGGTAAGTTACTCTAGACTACGTCGGGATAAACGGCAAAAAATATTTTGTGTAAACAGATTGGAGTGAGTAGGTACTGAAATAAGGGAAGAAGCAGACGCCTTGTTGAGACTTTGGCCCCCCGACCCTGTTAGGATAATGGCCGTATCCACGGAATGAGCCACGATGAGATAAATCTCAGTATCATGTACACATAAACTCAGACATTGATAGAAAGTGATCAAACCCTTCGATGTTCGATTTGATAGCGAAATTCAACATGTGGTCACAAATGTCACCAATAATAATACATACGTACAACTATTTATACTGAAAAGTAAGATAAACAGAAGACAGTAAATAGCCAATATTTATTATTAAGGAGAACACATTCTTATTGTGATGTTGTAATTATTCAGAACAGACGGTCTGTGATGTTTTAAATATTAATATAATGTATTAATTATAAATATATATATATATAAAATCAATTTTGTCGAAAAATATTGTTTTTGCGCTACCGGAATCCCGGACAAAATTTATTTTACATGAATATATTTATAATTAATACATTAAATTAGTATTTACAATATTTATTACGTTTTAACTGCTGCTGGAAGATTAAAATTTATCCAACTGACGAATGGAACAATAATTAGCAATATTTGAATATATCCAAGAACACACCTACAATTTTACCAACAAAGGCACTGTTATTAATCAAATGTCAGATATCTCGTAGAGACGAAGCTATTCTTTTATTATATTTAATGGAAAATATATGCAAGTATGGGGTAATTACAGGGCTTACGACCTGTCTTCGGCTGGCTTAAGTGATCACTTTATATATATATATAACGTTCACCAATTCTCACCCCTCAATCTCCACATTTATAAAATTTTTAAAAGTTGTATATATGTTAGTATGTGGATTAGCTTCTAGTACTATTACACCGTGTCGACCGTGTCCAGAACGTATCCTTCGCGATCAACGGGGGTCATTTGCATACTTATTCTATGGTGTTCTTTAGGGTAGAATTGAATATGCATGTTTTGTATTCAGTGCACACCGTGGCTGTAATATATTCGAATAATAAAACGCAAGAAAACTGGAGTACACAATCATTGCGTGGATTATTATTTCACAAACATTGGCCACATTAAACGCTTAAGGTGAATGTCCACAGAAGGAGACAAATCTCAAAGATTCAGTTGAGATACATCTCAATACCGTGCACGTGTGGTGAGATTTTGATCTGGAGATAAAATCAGAGATCAGCTTGAGATTGTTAGAAAGAGATAAAAACTTTAAAATTTTTAACTGCTGCTGGAAAGATTCATAATCACCCAAATGAAGAACACGAGAACAGTGACATTTGACGTTTAATATATGAGCGTGAAGTATGGCGCGAGATGGCGGAGAGTTGTCTCCAAAACATATAATTGAAGCAAAATCTGTATCGTAATTCGTAGATTGTCTCGAGTCGATAATCTCCTTAAAATATCTTCTCAATCCTTCACATTAAAATCGTAACGTAATATTTTATATTTAGGCCCTTCTTCCAAGCGATATTTATTTAAAAAACATAAATTTAAGCTTTTTAACATAACTAGTTATAAAATTCAATTCAACTCTCATTACTCCTCTCGGTATGGATATGCCGGCGCGGATAAGTAAAGCATAATAAGTAGACTAATCATTGCAACATACAACCTGTAAATATTACAACAATAATATTGGTCCATAAAATCAGCCCCCTCTTTAGCCCTGGGTAGCAAGCTCGATCCAGCTTCGTGTCGTCATCCCTGTTGGTGTTATCTTGTCGTTTGCATCTCCAGAATTTTCATTAAGAGTCCTGCGGGGTGACTTTTGGGCTTACCTGTGAAGCGTACCACCCTTAGCTAAAAGCAAAGCGAGTGGCAGGGGTTGAGATGCTCGGCCAGCGCAGAATTCTCCACATTACCGAGTTTGCCTGCATTTTTACACTTGTTCATCCTTTTACGTTCAGCGGGGGGGATTTTCCCGCGTGGAGTTTGTTGCACCCTTGACATCGAGTATAAATAAAATTTAGGTAATTTTTTATAAGCGACTGAATATACGCTCTACGTAAGCAAATATACGTAATAGCTAAGTATATTACATACCTATGTACCTACATACTGAATAAATTTATTACAAAACTTCGTAAAACTACGTAATTTAATTACACTAGTAAAATAAATGAATACTACCTACCTGAATAATTATTCAAATACACTAAAGAGTTCTAGATACCTTCTGATCCTTGATAATAATATATTGTAGAATAAAAAATTAAGTTAAGTTAAAAAATATCTGCGGTAGATTTACTCCTGCGGAAGACAATTTTTGAGTGAGTGTCCACGTTGTAGTTGGCGAGAATATTAGTCGAAATCTCGAGTTTGATGAATTCTTTTACATTAGGAGAACACATTCTTATTGTGAAGTTGTAATTATTCAGAACAGACGCTCTGTGATATTTTAAATATGAATTAAATATATTAATTAGAAATCATTGGAAAGAGATCCAGGTTCGAATTCCGGTGGCGCAACAACAATATCTTTCGATAAAATTGATGTTATATGTATATCTTTCTAATTAATATATTTAATTCTTTTACAATAAGAATGCTTGAGTCGTGATGGAGTTGTATAATTCTGATCCACTTTGATTGGAATTGGGCTTGTTTTGCAGTCTGTTTATGTGAGTTTTGGCTGTGTAGCCTAAGATGAGGGCTGTCAGTCAATGTCTTATTACGGTCTCGCACATGCATCGTATAAAATGATTATTATATATTAGCTCAGAGCTGATCTTGCAACAGCTCTATTGGTAACTTAAGAAAAAAACATATGAATTTGTGCACTAATTGCATTATTATAAATGTTGTAGACGTGCATCACACAGATGTGATTCGGATTATTTAATGTGATGTGTGAGCGATCACTTTACCGTTTAATTTGAAAAAATATTGATTGCAAAATAGTGAATGGATATTACTCTTACACTGCTTAATTAATTATTTTCATTATAAAGTCAAAAAGTTTATACGCATATGTATATTATATTCAATGTCGCCTAACTAGTCTTCAATCCATTTAAAGGTGAGCGTTTCAATTAATTTGAATATCAATTTATTATAATCCTGATTTAGTAATCATTTCTTAAATGTTATTAATTTATTATACATTGTTAATAATAATAACACCCACGAAAATCTGCTAGGAACGAGTATTAGTTAATTACTCTGTTTCCCAGAATATTTGAAAAATAATTAAACAATTTTTTTACATTCTGATGCTCAATAATAAAAAAAATAGTTTAGGTACTGATATTTATTTAATGTCTTTACAATTTTTGTTTGGTTTCGGAGGAAACAATAGGCAGTTTGTTTCTAAATAGTTTAATTTAAGATGTATTATATATTTATTTTAAGTTCTTTATGTACGCTTGTTTTTCTCTCTTAAACTCATTTATAATTAAAATTATGTGAAGTAAGTTTTAAAATATTCTATATGTTTAAACGTTATTACGTGTTGACGCAAATGATATAGATTTTATGCTTACACACAAAATAATTCTCATAAATTCAACAGATGTTAGAGGCCGCTCTAAGTAGATTAATTAATTCAAATTTATTTAATGGTTTCAAAGGATTTTGCAAATTTTCCGTACCAAAATTTGTATGATGGAAACATATTCGCCAGAGTTCGTAAGAAAAAATGTACATTCGTTTGGAAATTTGTACGCCCAGGATTTTATACAATATATTTTTATACGTTAGTAATTTTCCTAGAGGATTTGTACTTATGAAGGATAATTGAAATCGTAAGAATATTTGTATAGCATAATTTTATTACCATACATGACATGATTTTGCCATAAATGATTATTTTTAAATACCAAAAAATACAATACAGGCATAATAGAATATGGTGACGGTCATTAGCCTCGAAGGCAATAAAGTCTGTTTTAGGCTGGCACTATAATAATTTTTTCAAAAATTATAAAAATACAAATTAAATCTACTACTGTGGCTAAGTGCTTCAAACTACTTTCAAATTTTCTTCCCCTTCCAACGGACCACTTTGATAAGTGCCTTCTTTGAAATACTACAGCGCTCGTAACTTGTCTGGTGCACGATTGCTACTTCACTTTTCAACTATTCTAGATAAACTATTTAATTAAAATTTGATCCCGCGGGTTTGAGTGAAATAAGTTGAAGGACGAAAATAATAAATCGCATTACGCGAAGCATTGTCCTTTATTTTTTTTTAAAGAATTCAATTTTTTTCTGAAATTATGAAACTTGCATAAAGGGCAGTACACAATCAGTATTGAATATGCCAAATCATTCTCTGTGTACAGTATTTTGTGTGAGATTCGTACATCGTCAAATCTCTCGTATCTGAGAGTAAAGTTTCGTCAGTGTACTCTTGCTCTAAGACTTGTTTGTTGTGACTAAGGTTGTGTGATCAGTAGTAACTTTTTACTAACGCCCGTAGTAAAAATCCTTTGCGGGTTGCTGATACATCAAATTTACTATTGTCAAAACATATATGGAATAAGCGTGACAAATAATCATGAAGTATGTTTTATTTCATCTATAGATTTTTTCGCCTAGGCATTCGAAATCTGTCACTTTGGTGGTGAAATTTTTTCGTATTATGTGCTAACGTATACATAATATATTAAACAACGAGATCATCATCGGACGAACACTCATCACTAAAATATAATAAATTGAATGATTAATTGTCGTATGTGTCAGATGACTTTTAGAACAGGTGTGAAAAGTCCGCCATATTTAACTATTGATTTCTGTTTTTACTATCGGATATCCGCGAGTAAAATGAATTTACTACGGGGTGTACTTTCGAGTAGTAAATATTTTTTTACTAACGATTAAACAATTTGTTTTCGCAATTTTTTTTTCTTTATTAACTTTTTTTTACTATAGTTAAAAGTTACTACTGATCACACAACCAGCCTTAACTGAATAGTCCGTGTCCGATATATTCGACTTAAATTTGAGATACGGATTTCACTTTCACGAGATTCTTTAGAGACAGCATTCAGCTTTTGCAGTTCCCTTGTACACACGGTATCTCAGAGATTCGCCATCTCGTATCTCACTTTACATTTCTTGTATGTTAAACGTTAAATATCATTGCCGTTCGCCAGTTGGGTGATTTTTAACCTCCCAGGTGCAGTTAAAATGGAATAAATGTTTTTAATTTAATATCTTATGTAAATCACATACGTGTCACATTTGTTTTTTTATTCTATTCATTTAATTTATTTGAGAAGCGTTTCGCCTTGTAAGGGCAATGGTAATGGTAATGATAATGGATAATGCCCTTGCAAGGCGAGAAGCGTCTCAATAAATTAAACGAGTAGAATAAAATAACAAGTGTTTTATTTTCACATATATGATTATGGAGTGCTACAAACTTACGTCGAAAACAGTAAATATCTTATGTTTATATTTAATGATTTATGTCTCAACCATTAACAAACTTTTCAGAATAGCTAGTTGTAAAAATTTATAATGGTTTTAGGTGATGTTCGTGTGTACATGTCGAATCTCGCTGTCGGATCGAACGTCGTGCACACTGGTTTGAGATTTATCTTTTTCTACTAATCTTAAGCTAACCTCTGAATTGATCTAATACCAAAATCTTAACACGTATACATGTTATTGAGATTTTTCTCAACTTAATCTTTGAGATTATCTCACCGTGTCCGCCTTAATGTCCACTCCACACAGAGACTTGACATATGAAGAAGCTTTGCAATGAAGGGCTAGAACTATCGATGGCAGAAAAAGACCGAGATGAATGAAGAAGCCTCGGATCTGCATTATTTCGACCGTTTTAACGGTCTGACATTTTTTTTTCCACATTCGTAATGTAATATTTGGGCACGTATTTAATTGGACTTATTGTAACATGTCACATTTTTAAGTTACGCCAATGCGGACAACTTGCAAATGACGTCACAATATTTTTCACTAAGCACACGGAATCGTAAATTATACACAAATTCATCGTTATAAATAATGTATGAAAGCTTCGCAGCCTTCACCGGATGGCACGTGGGACGGAACATAATATAATATACAAAGGCGACATAATTAGGAATGTATTATGACCGCACCTCACCTCGTATTTAGGTGAAACAACGGATTACTATGACGTCACAAATAAAGGTGCAGTATCCTCAAAAGTACATCTTGTACAGGCTGTCAAGAAAGTTATGACGAACAATATTTATTTCAGTACATTGCTATATTGCTAAGATAAAATATCTTATTTTGAACGCTCAGTTTCATCCCGTCCAGTCACACGGGAGGGATATGATCTGGCCCTTTTCCATATTTGATCGCCATTATGACCGATTTGCTGGCATTGTATAAAATATTATGTGCGCTGGCATACGTTTCACATATCTGTAAAAGCTTTCTTATCCCTTTTACAGATGGCGCTACCCGCCCATGTGGCAATGTGTACATAAAGAATACTGCACGTGACTACTGTAAACATTACTGAAAGTGTGGATCCTGCACATCGCCAAGCGACAGAGATGCAAACCAATCTTACGCGCTACAGCTAAATTTAAAATTCCGATACGATTTTCACTTTTTAAATAAATTTAGAAAATTGGACATGGGCGTTCGTATTTTTGGAAAAATTAAAATACATATTGATTGTAGATCGTGCTAATGCATCATCACAAACTATCAAAATTGCAAAGATGGAAGGTAGTTCAAGAGGCAATCGGTAATGGCAACATCTGTAATTGTGAGCATGAAATTTACGAGAATAGGGAACGCATAGACTTTAAAAAAGCAACCAAAATAATGTAGGTTCTAACTCTTGTCTTTCTACTTTTCATGTACACTGGCATGGACTTGTCCGCAGTAGCGACAAGCGTACAACAAACGTTTTCGAAATGTACTGCCAGAGAAGGATGTTGTATTCCATGGATGATGCATGAATGCAACTCTGTCTACGATAGTAAATAAAAGTGTCTTCTAATTCTTCAGCCTCATTATTCGTCAATATGATATTAAAAATATTCCTAAGTATGATATAGATGCGATGCATCTTGCTGAAAAAACCCTGAATTTAGCTGTGTCTGGACTGAGATTTGTGGAGGTGTATTATGAGTCTTGTGTCATCTGATTCAAGACACAAAGTCAATACTGTTATAAAAATAATACCATAAGTGAAATACACTCTGTAAAATTTTTTAAGGCAGTAGATTAGTTCGTATAACAAGCTCTATTTACAAATACCGGTAGACGCGAAGCTGAAATCTGAAGGATAATTCGCATGGCGAAAACTGCCATAAATATGTTAAGTAAGATGTCTACCCCTTAGAATAATAAGGTTCTTTTTTTTTTTTTTTTTAAAGGTATTTTGAGATTCTGTAAAAATAAGGTAGATGGCTCTGTCAAATGATGGAACGATTAAATGTATTGATTTCAAAAAGGTAACATATAGGGTCGAAAAATTGTCGCTAAAAATAGTGCCGCTGTAGCTTAGTTGGATAAAGCACCTCCCCCGGTTAGGGAAGAGATCCAGGTTCGAATCCCGGTAGCGCAACAACAATATTTTTCGATAAAATTGATTTTATATGTATATCTTTATAATTAATATATTTAATTCATATTTGAGTTATTTCTTATTCATTATTTCTTCCATACACGCCGACTCTATTTAACGGAAATTACACGAAAGAATAAGAGCTGAAAGTTCCAACTGTATCAGTTATTTATTACAATTTATGGATCATTATTGTTAATTTAGAATGTTTTATTTTATTTTTAATTTCTCTCATCTCACAGCGTCCATCGATAATACTGAAAATAAGTTAAAACTTTAAAACTGATCATCTTTGCACACTCAAAATAAAATATACATGAATATATGTTGAAATTCAATCAACACTTTTGAGCTCATTATCTCAAAACAGTGTCAGTGTTAGATGGAACCTTGTTATTCTGAGGGGTCGATGTGGTAAGATTGCTTAATATCCATGCCAAGAAAGATGCGTCTGGTAAACTTTCATGTTTTGCATTGGACTATACCGTGTAAAGTCGTGGACCCCGAGACAAAAATAGATGTGTTTGAAGTGTGGTGCTCACGTCGTTTGATGCGTGAACTACGGACGGTTAGACGCATAAACTTGTCTATTCTTCTAGAGCTCGAGATCAAATTCAGACAGTCCACCTTAAACAGAAGGCGAATACTGAAGTACTTTGAATATAAAGCGTGGTTGGTGAAGGCGAGAGAGAGAGAGAGAGCGATCGAATAAAATTAAATAAATGATAATGTCTTTACTCTACGTAGTCTTATATTCAGTAAAAAACCGGAAAGAATGGAGAAGAACTGTCGGAGCCATGGGAGTGGGATGACATCTAGAACTACTGCGCCCAGCAATAGAGAGAGATGTGAATAATGAATTTTTTCTAAATTCTCCAATCAAGTTTTGGAAACAACCCATTCTTTTGACATTAATAAGGATATATAAATTTTACATACAAATACTAGGAATTGACAGTTAGATAAATTTGAAATTAGAAAAATAACAAAAAAAAGACCTTTTAGCAAATAGTCACCTTTCAAATTTGTTTTCACAATAGTTCCTAATTAGTTACCCACCACTTGTACTTTTATTTTTATCCATGCTTGCATTTTTAATTTTAGTACATTGTTTTGTGACGAAGATACATAGGTATCGAAACATGTTTACGTATCAATAAATAGTGGTTTTAACAAAGTGTGTTTCTTACTATTTATATGATTTATTTAATTAAAAAAATTATATATGATCGAGAGAACAACCAACCACGAATTGTAAAAAAAAATAGGTTCTATTGCGTGAATTGTGCATCTGTTTCTATTGAAGATACGAGTAAGTCTAGACAATGATCATAAAAAGGTTCTACGATATTTATAATACGAGTCTTCTTCCCTCACAGCGCCGTATACATTGTATTTCAGGTTCTGTATAGTTTAGCGGTACGACATTTGGCCAGTGATCGAGCACTCGGGATCTCTTACCAAGAGTAAATCGAGTTAGTTCTAATTTCAAGGCTCAAACGATTAGCTTAAATAAGTAAAAATATTGATGTTACGTGTGACACGACATTCTGTGATAAAAAAAATAACAAAACAATAGCTAAATAGCCAAAGGTTTCCTACGATCTATCGCAATTGTTAGACCAGACAATATTTCCTGAAATGGTGTTTAAATGGAAAATTTTGTTTCTAAGAAAATATAAGATAGACTTTTTCATTACAATTTATATTTTTTATACTAAGTTCCGTGAAGATAACTTTTTAAATGAATTTTCTGTAAATAATTTTATCGCTCGACTACCAATCCCACGAAGGCAAAGCTCAACAACGTTTTGATGAAACGAAAATTACATTATTAATAACGCCTCTAACTAATAATTGGAATATGTTAAAACTTTTAAGACGTATAGGTTATTTATTACCTCGATGGTAAAAAAGTTCAATCGATCGCAAATCGACCCCTTAGAATAACAAGGTTCCAACTAACATTTTGGGCTGATTTGAGTTATTGCGTGAAATGGGTTCCAAATGCATTATTCTTTATTTCTTCCATACACATCAACGGATATTAAAAGAAAGAGAGCAAGAGCTGAAAGTTCCAACTGCATCAGTTATTTATGGATTATTATTTTTTATTTATTTTCAATTTCCCTCATCTTGATAATACTGAAAATAAGTTAGTACCTTGAAACTGATCATATTTGCATACTCAAAACAAAATATACATGAATATATGTTGAAATTCATTCAACACTTTTGAGGTAATTATTTCAAAACAGTGTCAGATGGAACTTTATTATTCTAAGGGATCGAAATATAAAAATATAATTGATAAAATTGAATGCAGAATTTATCTATGATATTTTTTTAGTGGAACGACACTGCATGTACTATTTTAGAATTCGTATTGAATATCATGCAATGGCCAAATGGACGCCGCTTGCGATGGGTCATAAGTTTGGCATTTATCGAGAAGGTTTTGTAACTATTCCTATATAACAATTGTTTAATATGTCGAGTATTGTTGGTGGACACTTAAAGGAAATACAAATACCAATACTTACTGATACAAGGTTCAATGCTAGTTAATTGTACAATTACTGGAATAATTAATTACTTAATAAAACACTGGTATGAGTATGTTCCAAAGGGCGTGTAGCTTGAAATGTGATCAGTTATTAATGTGATAGCCATTTGCTTAAGTTTTAAATGTAAAAATGTTTTGACTTGAAGCAATAGCTCTAAAAACACATCCAATAAATACACTTTAATAATCATGTGCACAGCTGGTATTATCAATTTGTTAAATATGTAATTATAATATATATATATTAATATATTAAAATAACGCAATAAAAATACTAAAAGCTGAAATGCTGTGGTTATAACATTAACAAGTCAAGTCACCATAGAAACGAAACTGTCAGAATCGCACGATAATTAATTTAATTTAAGTCAGTTTTTTAATTTTATAAACTTGATAATTTTAAACAAAACATATTTTAGCAGATTCTGAAAGTTTTTTTTTTTTTTTTAATATTATCAATTCAGATGGAGAGAATTGATGTCTCGCGGTGACTCTTAAAGACTTAATTCAACTTCAAACTAATATTAATAATAAACTGCGTGTGGTTATATATATATATATAATATATATAAATGTATATAAATATGCAAAACAAAATCGAATCAATCAGAAAAACAAAACAATAAACGAAAATTTTGATTAGTAATAACGCATCCCCGATAAAATTCTGTCGTAACTCATGAAAGTTGCGTTAGAATGCTTATATCAGATTATAGAAAAAAGCCGTGCGAGTAGCGACAGCATTTCACTAGGGGTGCGGTAATTAGATAAATTAATCCAATCTCAATATACCTCGTCGTTCTCCATGCCCAACTGTGGAAAGTAGAACAAAAACATCTGAATCTTCTACAAAAAAACATCAAATGGAAAGGGGAAAAGGGGCTGTGTGGGAACAGAGGGCGTGAACACAGAAAAAAGAATCGAAAAAAAATCTACAAAAAAACTCCGCCACAGATTCCCCAAAACTTGTTTTTTTTTTTCAGTTTTTCTGCGCTACTCCACTGGAAAAATGATATTCCAGACATACATAGAACTAATATAAAAATATGCTCCGATGTTTTGCACGCGGGGGAGTGGTTAATGACGTACAATTTATACATTTTTTGCACGAACGATCGTAAATTTTCAAAAAAAAAAAAGACCTTCCTTGTTTTGTGACAGGTCGAATATTTTGATTTAAACACTCGTTTCGCATTAATTTCAAATGCTAAGAGAAACATAAGTTATTTAACCATAAAATTTAGCCCTGTTCCAAGGACTGCTCAAATAAATAAAAAAGAACGAGTGTGATATCTTAACTGAAGTGATGAAGAATTTAATTTACTCGTTTTTGTTTGAGAATAAAAGTTTGAGAGTGAAATCATTATTATTACAATGGTGAAAACATCGGAGCAGAAGAGAGGAACCAATTAAAACTGAAGCGATAGTTCTGCGTAAATCTCTAGAAAATAAACATCGAACATACATAACATAAAAAGTACAACAACAACGACATTCAGTATAATATATGTATATTATAAAATGCGGAACAAGTTGGATCGTGTCGATGGCCCAACATTTCAAAGCTGTGGAACAATTTTGGAATGAGGGAAACACATAAATGACAGAAATAACTCAGTAAAATGGATGATAGATAAGAAATAAAAAATCCACGAATAAAACAAAGTAATTAAGTTTATATAAGTGAGAGGGAAAAATATGAGAAAAATCATAAAAAAAAAAAAACATGAGATAGATAGTAAGTATGATATTTAGCACAGATAAAAATATTGAATGATTTTGAAAATGTCGATTGATACGCACGAAAGAAAAATTGCATGTTTTTGATTAGAATAAACAGTAAAACTGACATTTGATGAAAATGATTCATCTTTAGACGCGTAATACTAAAAAAATAAAATTTTGCTTTTTAAAAAAAAACATTTGTATGCGCGACTTTAAAACATTCTGTGATATATTTGATTCTTTAATTTTAATAGAAAAACTGATTTGAAAGAAGAACGGTATAACAATACATATATTTGTTTATTTTTATATTTGAAAGTTTTGGAAGGCTTTTTAAAATTATTAAACGTAATTGAAGGTTTTACAAAGATAATAGTGGTCACAAGAAAAATTGTTTTGTTCAATTTGAAAATTTTGTCCGAACTTTAGAGATTTAATGGTTCATATACACGGAAAGAAGCAGAATGAATGAGATAAATCTCAATACTGTGTATACGTGTTGAGATTTTGATTTTGAAGACAAACTCGAAAATCAGTTTGAGATTGGTAGAATAAAAAAAAACTAAAACCCGTGTATAAAAGTTCAATTTAACAGAAAAACTCGACATGTGCGCACAAACGTTATCCAGAACCATATATACCTACAACTATGCAAAGTTAGAAATACTGAGGGCATTAAATTACGATCATTTATTTCGGTTTAACTGCACCTGGAGAGATTTAAATTAAATTTAAACGGCGAATCTCTCTGAGACTTGGTGTGTGCACGGCGGACTACGAAAACCGAGAGTCCAAAGATTCTCACGAGAACATAGTACCAGTCTCAGAGATTGTCTTGAGTCGAGAAAATCTCTAAAAGGACTAAAAAAGTCTGCTTAAGAATGTGTGAGATAACATCATAGAGATGACTTTCTTGTTATGCTTCAGTCTTGCTAGATCTTTTTGAGATTTTCCAAAGCAGACCGTGTCATTTGTCTTTAAAGATCCAACGTAAATGCAACTGTTAATTTATTAGCGATTTGTGTCAAATTCAGGTCTGTTACTACACAATCTATTTAAGACCATCATTTTTATTTTGCCTCAAGCTTATTGAAAAATCCATCTCTTTCAGAATGGAGAAAAAGCTCTATTTGTGCTGAAACATTTTGTTGAAAAACAATAAATTAAAAAATCTCAACATGAAACGCAATGCAGTTGATCTTTTGTTTCTGTACAAGATTGTTAATAATCTGGACGACAGCACACCGATCTCTAGAGTAAAGCTTCACGCGAGTGCCAGATTATTAAGGAAGCATCAAACGTTCAGACTAGATGCCTACCACAACGAATGTGTAAATTGAATAATGACATTAACACAGTACATGAGTTGGATATATTCTTCAATTCATTGTAAAGCTATAGAAAACTTTTGCACTACGCTTTCTCTTGTAATTATGTTTGTATATATTGGTGCTAAGTATTTGTTTATAATTATTTTTACATTATTTTATAGATTATTTAATGTTTAATAGTTAATAGTTTATAATTAACCACTAAAAGAGTAATTTTTAAACATCAACCGGTTTCGAAAAATACAATTTTCTTCTTCGTTTGACGTTTAAAACTACTCATTAAGTGTTTTATTATAAACGAAATTAAATAATATATAAAATAATGAATATAATAAACCACAAAGTTCATTTTGCAAATATATATATATATATTTTTTCTTACTCTGTTCATATGTATTATAATATATATAGATACCTGACTAAATTACAAGTCGAAAATGTTGAAGGGATATGTGTCTAATCTCAACCATGTCGGAGATATAATCATTTAAAAAAAAACATAATTATGCAATTATTTCGATTAATTTAAATATTCCATTGATTCCAAATTATATTCATTGAATACAAAAAATTAAAAGTCGTCGAATTTCAAGTGGCTAGACATGATTTAGGACCTGAAGCAAATATATACATTAATAATGGAACAATTTCGTAAATATTTATTTAGAAGTACGTAGACTTCAAGCTTAACACGATTTTGTAAAAGTTTCAAACAATAATATTTTCCATAACAGTGTCGAATTTGCACATATTCCTTGAACATTTTCGACTCATAATTTAGTCGGGTATCCCACTCATAAAATATTGTGAACTAGGTATGTCACACCCTGTACATTTATGCTTTCATGAATTTTGTTCATGTATATATATTGTAATATCTCATTTTTTATATACAGGGTGGCCCAAAAAAAGTTAGAACATTTCGTAAAATGTGATATAATTACATCAAAATTATCCAACTATGCTACAGCGACAATTTTCGAACCTATATGTTACCTTTTTGATATTAATATATTTAATCGTTCCATTATTTGAAAGAGCCGTCTACCTTATTTTTACAGAATCTCAAATAACTTTGAGTAAACTGATAGCAGACGCCAGAATTATCAATTCATTTTTATTAAATTTTCGGACACATTGATACAACTTTATTATTTAGGAGAACACATTCTTGGATAGGAAAGCGATCCTGTTTCGAATACCGGTGGCGCAACAACAATATTTTTCGATAAAATTGATTTTATATGTATATATTTCTAATTAATATATTTAATTAATATTTAAAATATCACAGACGTATGTTTTGAATAATTACAACTTCACAATAAGAATGTGTTCTCTTAAAAAATCAATGGTTCAATCACAGTCACGTAACGGTTTACCATCACTACTATACACGTATTTTGCTTTACGAAATTCGCTCTTGTCTAAAGTACGATAGGACGTGAACAGACGCGGAGTATACAACGCTCGAATGAAATCATATTAACGCGCGTGGCACTACTTGAGTCCCGATTTCATTTCCTAATAGGGATTAATAGTATCGAGGCATTCTAGCACGCAACCATTAATAAACCAAAATATCCCTCCAACCTTTTAACCTCTACATCGGAGTTAAAATAACAGCCCCGCCATCAATTTCAATCATCCCACCATCAATACCCGTTAGCGGGCGGTGCCGGAAGCAGCTAGCGCCGTCTCTCGGCGCCGAATTGAAGTTTTCGGCAAACTGAGAGAGTTCGCGGGCGGAGAGACCTGTGGACGACCGCCACCCTTTTTGTTTGGGGGTGGTATTCGTGGGGAGTTAACAATTTCATGAAATTCACAATCTAACTGTATATAATTTACCACAACACATCGATATATATCTAATATATTAGTTTATAACTAAACAATATAATCCGTGAACCTCAAACGTCAAATAAATTTTATTATTTTGCAAGATATATAAGATTTATAAAAATATTGCAACGAATAATTTAATCAAAGTTAAATTTTCAGTACATAGTTCTGTGGTATTTTAATACAAGTTAAATGAATTTACTAGAAAGATATACAGAAAAAATCTATCTACCGAAAAGATATTTAGTTGCTACCGGGATCCGAATCTGGACCTCTTCCTATCCGTAATATGGACAATATACACTTCATTTCAAATTGAATATATATTTACGCACTATTATTTGAACATATAAAAGAGAAAACATTTAAGTAATTTTAACCTATGTACAAGATATAGAGATCAAATTGATATCTCAAAACTAAAATATACCGCAACTCAAAATCAATCAAGGTATCAAATTTTTTAACAATCTCCCCGTCACAATTAGAAAAATTACGGACTATCATAAATTTGTAACTGAAGTAAAAAAATATGTACACAGACTAACTGAAACATAAATTAACTCGAATATACTCCTTCTCTATACACGAGTCTTACTCTCATAGAGAAGAAACAAATGTTAAAATATATATATATCCACTGATTATTGAAATTGTATTATATTTTTAATATTAATAAAAAAAAGAAAAAAAAAAAAACCTAGAGATATTAAAAACACGTTCGTTTTTACAGACCTGACCGTTTAATCAAGCACTATACGGCCATAATGACACTACTGAAGCCACATTCTGAAAGTCATAGATGGGGAAGTATAATATTATTATGGATATTACGGTACAAAAATTGGTCGGAGATGTATTCGATTGCTACAGCGAAAGTGGAGAATGCGATTACCCGGATATGAAGAGGTCCAGGTTCGAATTCCGGTAGCAAATGAATATTAAGATTTTAAATTTTTTCTGCATATCTTTCGAGGTGGTTTTATTAAATTTGTATTAGAATAATTTAGTCAAAAATACAGATAAAATCTTTTATTTTCGTTTCTGTGGTTTCGTGATCTTAAAGGCAAAGTCAGTCTTTATGGATGTAATTCATGTATACAGTAATTACAATCGTATTTGCACAGTAGTTTATTATGTTTAAATTTCTCTTTCTTCCAACAATGAATGTTCACCGGATATATGATATGATTGACAATATGTCCAAAGCATCCGGAAGAATCTTAGCGTCTTTCAGGCATGTTGCCAGAAAGTACGATAAAAGACTAATTAACTCGTAATCACAGTGATAGGTGAGGGAAAGCGAGAGCAAGAAGCACGGTCTCCTATAAGATGGATAGGCAAAAGAAAGCTCTTATTTTAGCGGTGCAATTAACGCGGTTTTAGAACCGAGAAATGGAGACGTTTGTGCATGAAATGCCAGACAGATCAATGGACCGCGTGTTCAGCATTGAGAGCACACGATGGAATAAAAGAAGTAATGGGCTTCGTCTAATATTATTCATATTTACAATCTGTAGAATGATTTGCTAATACGTCGAAGAAGAAAGTATTAAAATGTGAGTTCATAGATTCCTATTTACTGTTTGCGAGGTAAGTCCATAATCACATATGTAGCGCCTAATTCCAAAACTGCCTAAAACGACTTTGTGTTTTTGTGTTATGGATGAAAACGTATATTTTGAAAGAAAATGTACAAAATGTTTTGTTTTGACACGAGTATTTTTTAAAGAGACAATTCTGTAATGTAATATTTTTTTTGTACATATCGTTCTGGCAGCCATACTAAATTTTAGATCACGTTATCATCAAAAAACGTTGTGATTGGCTGATTTCATTTTAGGGGGAACAGCAACATATACTGTCTGTTTTGGGGTATTTTGGAACTACCCCTGATTTGAAACATACAATATCAATAAATTTATATGGTTTTTGCGAGAAACAGTATATTCTGCATGTAGCTGATAAAAAAATTAACAAAACTGCATATTTAACTCTAATTATCCTAAATCAGTTTTAAGGGGTTTTGGAATTAGGCGTTCTACATATGTAAAAATAACACACTTGTTTTTTAATTCTACTCATTTAATTCACCTGAGACGCTTTTCGCCTTGTAAGGGCATTATAAATCTAACTCAACAACTTGTATTTATATCTATAGTGGAGGACAACTATACAATATTATTTGCATGAGATGGGAAGAGAAAACATTATACATTGAAATTCTGAAGATTTCCATAAATTTTTGTATGCTTTTAATTATTCTAAGTAGTCATTCTGTTTCAACACTAATAATATTTTAATATCATAGGTAATATGAAGAAAAGAATAGCTATATCATACGGCAAAGAGACACATTTTTGGTATTCTATTTTGGTATCATATTTGCATGATTCTATGATATTCTTAAATTAATGCAGTAGTGTCCTTACAAGACGAAACGCGTCTCAGGTAAATTGAATAAGTAGAATAAAAAAATAAGTGTTTTATTTTCACAATGTACATGATTTTTGACAGAGTTTTTTTTAAATGCATATTTGTTGCTTCTACTTATTTCTAGGTTAATATTAATCTATGAACAGTAATTATGTAATGCGAGATTTTTCTTTAATAGACAGGTAGCACGTCACGTAAAATAATCGACATATATTTTAATAAACGCGCTATGGTAAAAAATATTATAAAAAAGTGAACAGATAAATAGTTTTTAGCCCTTCATAAAATACATGTGCTGGACAGCTATTTATGAAACGCCAGAAGTGAAGCGAATTTCCAGGAGCTTTTCGTGTCACGGTTAAGTTAAAAAAGATTAGCCATAGAGGCCAGCTCCACTGTCAGCCGTCAGGTAGGTCGAGGTCAGCGCCCATGTCGCGATTTCGGGCGGCACGGGGCAGAGAGTTTTACGTGATTCGTCTCTGATGAATCGTGAATGAAAAATTCGAAATAGTAAATTTTTTTTTTGTCTATTTTGAATATCTATTATGTGCCGTGGACAAAATATATTGTACAATGCAATTTTTTTTTCATCTCAGTGTAAAGTATGCCATTATATATTTTTTTAAAATATGAAACTTGGTGACCACGTTACAGGGGGATATAAAATGGAAAAAAATAAATATTTTAATTATATTCTCAAGATGTTCTGCATTTAGGGTTGTCGTCTTACTGAGGTGCCAGGGAAGAACGCTGGTCAAAATAGTGAGAGATCTGTGTGTCAGAAAAAGACACTGATCAAAATACTGAGAGATATATGTATCAGAGAAGGACACTAATCAAAATTCTGAGAGATCTGTGTGTCAAAGAAGGATACTGATCAAATTACTGAATCTCTTTTTATTGTTATTCTTCCACATGACATTTAAGATGCAATAACGGAATCACCGTATATATAATATAAAGATGGATAACTAAGTAATCATATATAAAGGGCACAGAGTTGGTTTATGCTATTGCCAACGATGCTATCTAAATATACAGGTAGGTAGGTATACTAGGTATCAAAAAAAAAGTTAGATTTTTTTTCATTTTGAGAGTTTTTTAAATTAATAATAAGAATTTAAATTTAGAATACAATTGAAAATTTACTGCTTTAAAAAAGGCAACTTTGTATTGCTCGGTATCGTACTCTGCTTTTGATTTGGCCTAAAATATTTTCTACGATTTTAGAAGTTTCATTTAGAGTGTTCAAAAAAAAATTATTTTGAATAACTAGCTTTACAAATTATTTAGTTAGAAATAATTATATTTTGACATTTAATTTAATATTGGTAATAATATAACATAATAATATCCTGTAAAATGCAAATTCGCTCGCTCGACAGATGATCAATTATAACCTACAAATTTTATCTATACAAACACAAATAGGTTGAATCAAAGGTTGGAATACACAAAGAATACAAAACGTTTAGTCTGTCAAGTAAAACAAATACGTAGAAATGTCATTCTGCATAGTTTTCAGTAATTAGGATTATTCCTTTCCAAGGCCTGTAACACACGTGGTTTCAACAGGATGGTGTCATCTCACCTACTACCTGAGCTACGCTTGATATTTTGTGAAAAAAAATTTCCGACCGTCAAAAAGTGACTGACCTCGATCACTTGATTTGACGACTCCCGACTATTTTCTGTAGGCGTATTTGAAAGGAGAGATCTACTACATCAATAACCCATCATACGATGCTACAGGACAATATTCTAAATAAAATTGTTGAAATAACACGCCAAGTGTGCGAGAATATTATTATATTATATGGTTAAAAGAGCACGCATTTGTGCCGCTGCCAGAGACAGGCCCTTGGCCAATGTCATATGCCAAACATAATTGTAATAATCCAAATAATTAAAGGCAAAATTTAAAAAAATGTGTTTATGTTTCTAGTAATTCAATAGAACATAATATTCACCTGTATTAGTTATCAATCATTGTTAAATCTCAGTTACCGTTCAACGTCACAATCACATAACGGTTTACCAACAATATTTATTTTATGCCACGTCAAATGTTCATTGATGTTACGTTCGTCAGTTAGGTGAATTTAACTTTAATTGAACAACAGTATAAAGAATAAAGAAAAAGTTAGACACAAAGTAGGGGTTATTTTTACGCGATGTCAGCTTGTGCTTGTGGATTAATTATTCGCGCTGACGTGTTCCGGCAAGAAGGCACGCGAAGAAATTTATAAACGTGGACAAATAAAATGTTCCAAGAAATATAATTCTAATGTTGATTCTACATTTGATTATTCTTTTATGTCGTCTACGATTTTACGCTGCCGCATTTACTGTCACTGGAAACCCTACCGGTACGGATAAAATACTCGACGTAATATACATTTATTATTAGGGGGATGTCGGGTGGATATAGAACATGTCAAAGGACATGTGTGTCGACAAAGGTAGCAGGTCGGATCCTGATGTTATTGTGTTTTTGGAATGAAATATGGACATATATAGGGTGTTTAGCGGAACAATTTCAAGATTAAATTGTAAATGCTCGTAAACCATCAGGGTGAGATATTATTCAACGCGCGTAATTTGCGAGATTGCCGGTCGCAATGAGTCACTGGTCGGGAGAGCTTTTTGTTCTCACTTTAATATTCGACGAGTAAGTGATGGGCCGAGTACGCAACTTATCTGGTGTTGGATTCAAAAGTTCAGACAAGAAGGGACAATGGTTAACCAAATTCCTCCGAGATCATCAACGTCAGGAGCGACGCTAGAACATGTGGCTCGAGTTCGACGTGAAATTATGCGCAATCCGCGTAAATCGATAAGGAAGATTGCAGCCTGTACCGGATTAAAAAAATCAACAGTGCACGTTATTTTAAAACTACAACACGCATATAAACATATAGTTTCCAACGAAAATGACTATTCTTTACGTGAAACCTTAGCGAAAACGATACTGCAACGTTTTGGAACAGCACGAACGCTTGGAAACATGTTGTTTACTGACGAAGCACATTTTCATATTGATGGCTATGTTAAACAGAACATGAGATACTGGTGCCTCGACAATTAAAAAAACGCTTGCATTGTCCAAAAACGACAGTGTGGTGTGCAATTTCTGCCCAAGGGATAATTGCTTCTTATTTTTTTAACCAGCGAAAGACAATCACTGCTGACGTGTTTTACCGAATGATCGACGAGTTTTTGGTACCGCAACTGCAGCTGTTTCCCGGCTTCAACAATAGAACACAATTTCAGCAAGATGGGGTCACTCCACACACAGCTAGAGTTTCAACGGAGAAGCTGAGGGGAATTTTTCCCAATAAATTAATCAGCAAGTACGGAGACATATCCTGGGCACTTCTGTCACCGGGCCTTACACATTTTTTTATGAAGATACTTTAAGTCTAGAGTTTACAGCAAAATTTTCAAACAATTCAGGCATTTCAAGAAAATATCCGCCGTGAAGTTGCTGCCATTGAACGAACGCTTTGCTCTCGCGTGTTTGCAAATTTAAGAGTCCGATTGCAAGAGTGTCTTGAGAGAAATGAAGGGCATTTAGACGATATTATTTATAAAACGTTAAATTAGCATCGTAAACTCAATTTTATATAAATAAAATATGAGAAAAACATTGTAGTTTTTTTTTTATAATTTAATATTAAACATGAAAATTTTCCGCTGGACACCGTTTACATGTCTTGTTATTCATTCAAGGATAACAACGCACAATGACGAAGTGTTCGGTACGGCGCAGCGGTCTTATTTTGTAACTTTTTGATATTTAAAAAAATTATACCTTGGTGACAGCCGTCAAGGAATGTTTAGCTATGTATCGTTCTGAAACGAGACTATAATTCAGAAAAATACGCACTAAATACAGGGTTATCCAATAAATGTGATAGAATTTCAAATATGATTAGTAGCCATGTTTATTATTAATTTGACAGCATTTATTATTATTTTTATTTAGTACAGTCTGCCATTTTATCATTACATTGGAAAAAAGTTTACAACTTATAAAAACTTATTAAAAACAACATCTAACGATTCAATCGTTTCCAGAATTGGACCTGTCAATTGGCCGCCTAGATAATGTGATATCTCTTCGTTAGAATATTTTTTGTGGGAATATGTGAAGTCCCTTGTTATGTTGAAAAACCAAGAATAATTTAGCATTCCACTGACTCTCCCTCGCACTTCTTGCGACCTGGACAGGATAAATTTCTACCGGACCGTGACTGAGTTCTGCGACTGAAACACATAAATGTGACGTCTACCCTCCTCTTTTGGGGGTGCATGATTTCTATATAACTTCACTCTGTTTGTCTTTTGAATTTAATGTGATAGCGAGTCTCACGTCAAATTGTACAGGTATGGCTCTGGTGTGATAATAATCTATGATGGTATTAAGATGTTAATAACTTAATGTAATATTGACCAATTGTAATAACAAAGAAAAATAAGTTAATATGAAAGAAAAGAAAGCTATATGGTTTTAGTAAATAACTAACGGAACTTAACTAACTGCAAATTTTTTAATATAGTTGCTTTGTTGAGTGGAACCGAAACGAGAGTAAACAACTCTCAAAACGATTCAGGGATAGGGTGGGACCCTTTGGGGTTTCCTTCATTATTGAACAATTAAAAAACATCATAACTCATGTTATTGATGAAATAGCCTCAAATTTATGTAAACTAGTGGCTGAGAATTGGATCCTACGAATGCATTGTATCAAACATAGTTGCGGTACACATTTGTATGAAATTATATTCTATTGTTAATAGAATCGAATGATCTTTCAAATAAAAAAAAATCACTATTATCTCATACTTGTTTTTATTAATTTAATTCCATTTTAAAGTTCTATCACGCTTGCTGGATAACCCTATACCATGTTGTATTTATATATAGGATTGACAATGGTACGGTAATACGTGCCATTGTCAAGGTTTCCTCTCAAAAGTTATGTTTAATGTGGAAATAAAAAATATGCTTTGACGTTGTTACCATGATATCGGTCTAGATTACCTCAAAGAAACCATTTTATAAAAAATGCTATCTAACCTGGAAGCCAGCATTTTCATACACTAGAGCTCGCGGAAACTTTAAATTAAATATATACACTCGTTAAGTCATAGAAATAGATGGAGAAGCGCAATATACAATAAGGATACATAACCACACTATTTTGTGGACAGATACCTGACTAAATTACGAGCCGAATATGTTCAAGAAGTACAATATAAAAATTTTGTACCGATACGATTTTTTTTATTATATAACATATTTATTAAATTAAGTTAGGCTTTAACACATGACACATTATTATTTTATACTTTTGCTTTACTAGTCAGGCCCTAAATCTTTAGAATCAATTAGAATGATATACAGAACAAATCTATGTACCAAAAAAGTAGTTTGTTGCTACCGGGATATAATATATTTTCGATAGATTGATTTTTTCTAGTTGAATCATTTAATTTGAATTAAAATATTACTAAATTGCATTCTGAAAATGCAACGTCACAATAAAAATATGTTCTCTTTAAAAAAAAAAAAAATTATCTGTCTGCTCGAAGTTCGATGACTTTTTAGTTCCAAATACAATTTAGAATTTGGAATAAATATTTTAATTTTAAATACTAATTAAATGTGCTAATTAAAAAGATACACATATAAAATCAATTTTGTTCAAATATCACATACCCATTAATAAGAATGTGTTCTCCTTAATAATATTTTAATTAATCGAAGCAATTGCATTTAAAAAAATTCTAGTTAATACTTATTTCTTTGACATGGTTGAGAATAGGCACATGCAGCTTGAAAATTTTCGATTCATATTTTAAATATGTTTCTGTTCCTGTTTCTTCGGACGCTACACACCATGAACTACTTCTTAACATAGTCGCCACCATTATTAAGACACGAGTCATAATGGGGCACCAATTTTTGTATACCTTCGTCATAAAATGACGCCGCCTGGGATGAAAACCATGCCTGCACTCCGTCTTTGAGTTCATCATCGCAATTAAAACGCTCGCCACCAAGGAACCGCCTCAGATGGAGGAAAATATGGAAATCACTTGGCGCCAAATCGGGACAGAATAGGACACACTCGGCGATGAATTGGTTGCATGTTTCGTGCATTCGAGAAACGGCGAGCTGATCTATTGTCTTGAACAGTTCAACACTCACTATAAGATGGCCACACTATGTGAATGTCTCTAACGTTGCGTGTGGTAAGACAACAGATGAAGGAAACCATTGCGCATGCGCAACCGATAATTGGTAATAAGGTAAAATTGAGAGCAAAAGCGTGATGAAATTTTCTATAGTAGTTTTCGTGATAAATTTTAATAGAAGAGCTTCAGAAAAACATTTTTTTACAATTTTTTGCCTTAGATTTTGAACACCGTTTAAATCTATTTTCTGGCCAGACTTGCTTTGACAATCGCGTTATTACGCATACCTCTGTACACAATAAACACCAAACATCGCACCGATTCTAAAATAAGACACTAGCATTTCTAGCGTAACGGGTAATTCCAACGAACACAATAAGGGTAGTAGATTATTATTATTAATGGACGTGTTTTGTTGAACGGGTAGTGAAGGTCATCCAGAAGGGTTGCCAACATTAGCATACTGGAGATATAAATGGATTTAGATTCAAAGGCGGTTAGATTAATATTCTAATTGGTACAGGCATTTTGCTATTTCATCTTTATTTTATTTTAAGAAAACGAATTATCAATAGGTTATTTATAACCCTCATAGATGGTCTTACAAAGGGATAGGTATTAAATTTTAATGTGAAGATACAAATGTATGACAATTGTTGTAATTAAAACGTTAAAAATATATTGAGAAGAACTCAACTATACGATAAACATGTTTTACACGCTCGAATAAATATTAATTTAGTATAATACAATTTCGCTTTTGAACTGAGCTTGTCATGTAGAATGTATCCATGTTTGCTTTAATGGATGAAAAATCTCGTAACGAATTTAGATTGGTATTGTAAAACTTTATGTTATCCGTGTTCGATCAATGAAATCCCCTATTTCAATAGGAAGTATTATTGATCGGACATGGATATTTAACTATACTAGCAAGCTCCGCCGATTGCTTACTGCTAGGCACTGCGAGCGGCTATTGTGGCCGCTACGCGAACATTGGTGACCGCTGCGCGTTAAGGTCTCATCGGCTGACGCCAATTGCTTGCTGCTAGGCCTTGCGGGCGGCTAGTGGCCGCTACGCCGCCATTGGTAACTTGTGCATCCTTATTGTATTACTTTATTAGCCACCCGCAGGTCCTATTGCTTTCTGCTTTTTGCACTGACAGATATTCAGGCCTATTCTCAAAATTGCAATATTGAAATGAAGGTGATTGTTACACCAACCCTCAAAAATAGTGTTATATTTGAATGAGAGAGAGGGAGAGAGAGTGAGGGAGTGAGGGAGTGAGGGAGATAAACGTACCATAATCTGTCAAAACTATCTGTCTATTTTTGAGGGTTGGTGTAACAATCACCTTCATTTCAATATTGCAATTTTGAGAATAGGCCTGAATATATAGCATTCTGTATTGCTGTCCCTGAAATTGTACAAATTGTGTTTTTACGTATTAACTTTGAAATACAGTACGACGAAGATCGCTTAACTCGAATCCGCGTAAGTCGGGGTACAACTTTACATATAAAAACATACCAATTTGTTTAATTGACTAAAATGACTAAAAAAACACTAGTTTAACATATTAATATAAAGTATTTTAAAAAATAAACGATTTACGTAAAAAAGTCATTTCGATGTCGATGGCTTCCTAAAATCTAACAAATTCGTCAGACGACACAATGCCTTCTTTTTTCCACGGAGAATTTCTTCGTAGCACGCTAATATTTTTTTTATTCCTTGCTTTGTAGCTATAAAAATATTATAACTTCGACTTCATCATAATGGATATAATCTCCTTTCAAACAAACTTACGAATCAAATTGATGTGCAACCATCAGGTTCCGAGTTTACGTTTAAAAATTTAAATAAAAAAACAAAATATTGATCAATTTCAAGAGCATAGTGTAGCATGAGTTCTTGCCACTAATTTGAACGGTCAATAAGGAGTTACTATCTGGAAGTTTTACGACATTTGCTTGAAGCAATTGTACGACGATAATGCACCTGCTCACACTTCACGGCTTGTTCGTGAAGTTTTGGTCAACAACAACATCGTTATGAAGCGTCAACCTTTGCATTGGCCGGACACGACCCCCTGCGACTTCTTCTTATTTCCAAAGATGAGAAAAACTACGAAAAGACGGCGTTTTGCCAACATTGAGGAGATAAAGACCAAATCGCCGATGGTGTCAAACGCCATACCGAAAATTGCGTTCTAGAAATGGTTTGAAAATTGAAAAAAGTTCTGACATAAGTATATTATTATTTTGAAGGGAACTAATTAAATATTGATGTATAAATGAAGATTTTTTGAGAAAATCGAAAATTCCTCGTATTTGAATCATAAAATATATATATTTTTTTTTTCAATACAATATTTTCTCACATACGCATCTGAATGCTGAGTACTCAGTAATGATGAAAATTCTTAGAACGAAAGAATGACATCATACGGAAGATTCTAAGAAAGATATTTGGAGCTAAGAATGAAAACAGGGTGTATCGAATATGCTACAATCACAAATTAGACGCAGAATTTGGTGAAAAAACAAAATATAATTAATTATAATTCTTAATGTAATTTTTTTTGCACAATATTTAGCTAATCAGAAATCATCAAAACATTGCATAATCTACTGGATGTAAATCTAGGCTGTTTGGTGGCCACATGCCTGGCTCGATGAAATTAACATTCTTACGACGAAAAAAGTTGATTGTATTTCTGGCTACGTGAGATGGAGCTCCGTCCTTCTGTAATGTCCAGTTATGCTGTAATGTCTAGCTATACTCCAGGCTTTGTTTTGAAACTCTTTGATCATTTTCCTAGCACCCCAACGTTTTTTAATTCAAAATTTTTTGGTTAGAATACGGTCTTCCGCAGTGATTTTTGTCATTCTGGGAAACAATTTGAAAAAACCAAATATAAACAATGAAAAAATTAATCATCAAAGATTTCGAACGGAAGTTGTCGAAATAAAACGTAATATAATTAAATAGGTAAGTAAGTAAATTAGTAAACTATTTAAGCTATTGTTGATGTAGTTAAACTAATTTTCATGTAATTGTATCACATTTTACGAAATATTTTCACTTTTTTTGGGTCACCCTGTACATGTAAAATCAATTTTATCGAAAAATGTGATGTATGTGATATGTTTTTGGTTGGCCTGACGCTATCCAACCGTCGCAGCGTCAGCCGATGATTTTGCGTCAAATACTTTCTCACTAAGGAGAACACATTCTTATTGTGAAGTTGTAATTATTCAGAACAGACGGTCTGTAATATTTTAAATACTAATAAAAAAAAATAATTAGAAAGATATTCATATAAAATCAATTGTATCGAAAAATATTGTTGTTGCTACCGGGATTCGAACCTGGATCTCTTCCAATCCGAGGAACGTGCATTAACCGATTATGCTACAGCACACAGCAGTACATTGACGTTCTTGAACATATTCAAATATTGCTATAATATACTGGTCAAAATAATAAAAATATATAAAAATTTTAAAATATCAATTTTTCAGGCGTATTCTAGTATAATGTGTTAAAAACATTTTACATATAAATAATATTGCTTTAAATAAGTTTTAACAAAAATCAGATTTTCATTGATCTGACGTATAATATGTTGTTTCAATGGAAAAAAATTAATCATTAAATTTGGTTGATAGATGACGATGTTGTATTGGTACTCGAAGCGAGTCCATGTAATAACATATGTAGAATTCTCAAAAAAATTGATATATATATATTGAGATTGAGGGGTGAGAATTGGTGAACGTTATAAATTGATCACTTAAGTCAGCCGAAGACAGGTCGTGAGCCCTGTAATCACCCCATACTCCTATATATTTTTTTCATTAAATATAATAAAAAATAGCTTCGTCTCTATGAGTCATCTGATATTTATTTAAAAATTGTTGTTAATAATATATAAGTAATAATGTAATCTTTTCAAAAAGGTTTTAGAGGCACCTAGTATTATTGATCCCGGTACCGGTAAAGGCGAAAATAAATAACAATATAAAAGTGAGTATATAAAAGTGTTATGAAATTTTTAACGCAGTTTTCGTGACAAATTTAACTGAGAGTTTCGTTGAATAAACATATCATACGTTAAAAAGGTAATTTTGATATAGTAGTTCAATACTCGTATATCAAAATACGACTGGACCCATATTTTTGTAAACCGTGAACAGCCTCTGCAATATGGATATATTCCGTCAAGTTATCTAGCGAGACACAGTTTCACAAATAATTTTGATGGTATCAAAGCGAATTCATGGAGAATGAAATTCTATTAAGTTTTTAAAAATCTTTCTTTTGACGCACGCTACGCTCTACGTAAATAGTTTTTTGTGTGCTATTAAGCATTCTCCCTTATGTAAGAAATACGCCCATGACAAAATATCTGGAAATTTATTGATTCCTTGTACGTGCCAAGATTTTAGCTTATAAATGAGATTTTATCTGAATCCATTTAGCGCACATGAACAACGAGAAACTTGCCCGCGATTTACATATTCTTAGAAGAAACCTTACAGCTTAGGTTTGAATAAATATTCGAATAACCCTTTGATAGAATTATGTATAGTATATTATATGAAGTTATTCATTTAACAAGATTAAATTTAAATCATATTCAAACGATTATTCAAAGCGGACAAGAGCCGCGCGGTTTGCGTTTAGTAGCAAATGTAAATCTAAAATATTAAAATGACATTATTATTTAAAACCAGTGTTTAAAACTCGTTCTTAGACGGGTGCTAGAAGAACCGAATCATGGGTTTCTGTAAAAAAAAGTAAGAATTTAAATAATTACCTAGTGTACCAATTTTTCTTGACAATAAACATTAACCTACCTATCTTCAGAACAAAAACGTCACGTGTCCAAATATCTATTCCGTATATTTCAAAGAAAATTTATTTATTTATTTATCCTGTTCATGTTCCTAATATACGTACATATTATACACTATGCAGAGATGTTCACTGTCTCCTTAACTAGACCGAAGTCTGTACTAATTGATACTTTAAATTTGATTTGATTTTGAAGGACGTTGGGATTGGGATATAATAATATATATAAGACTATAGTATTTAAAAACCAACATAGGACAGACATGAAAAACGGACAAATTATGTAGAATAATTTTTGTGAAATAATGTAATAATTTAAATTATTACCTATATGTAAATATAGTAACGTTTCAATATTCAAATTTCTGTCAATAATTTTAACTATTTTTTTATAAATGTGTCTTCAAAACAAAAAATACAGATATTCACATTTCAAAGGAAATTGATTATCCACCCAAATTAAATATTTTAATTTTTTAACGCGTGGCGCACAAAAATATTGTAATTTTATAATTTATATTATGTTTAAATGAAACTGGTGTCTTCTCTACACGTTTTTGTAAATGGGTTCTTTGGGTTTCTTTACGAAAATCTACGTTAAACAAGATCTGACCGTTAAAAAGATATGATAAATCGTTGTGAAATTGTACGAGTTTTACGATGTTGCATAACGAAGCGATTTTTTGTTTACGATAATGATTACGATGATTAGAATAATAATCGTAACATACGATTACGCCTATAGTACGCGGATGAAAGAGAAAAATAAATAGTATTTATATATTTTATTATCATATATGATTAGTTAGATGTGTAAAAATTGTTGTAGATAATTGGAAACATCTAAACTGCACTCTTCCGCGACGGTATGGTATAAAATTGGTTAATATGAAACATATATTTGTACATAAAATAATACATTCTACTGTCGTAACTCTGTCACGTTTAAGAGATGAAATATATGTTTAATTGTAGGTTTCCACGAGTACTAGTGTATGGAGCGGGTGTTCGTTTTAAGGGACACGTCCCAGATCAATATTTCAGGTTTAACTATATCCTGAAATACCAGAGATTTCTGCTACACCATTTATATAGGAAACCGCACTGTTTCTATTTGATCCACATTGAATACAATATAGTTTGTTGGGAGCCCTTCCACAATATAATCTCGGCACTTCAACGCCCGAATTAACCAGGTTATGCAATTTGCACAACATCGGACCGAACCTTCGCGCGGCCGTACTTCCGGAACGATTATCCTAATTATATGGGTGCACGCAGTGGCGTAACTATGTCTATTTAACCATTGCAGTGCAATGGAGCCCAGGTTAGACGGTGGCTCATAAGTTCCGCGTCCTATAATACATTTGGTTTCAGTACTTTTAACGGCGCTGAAAAACATCGTGAGTTTATATATATATATATATACACCGAACGGTTTTGAAAAAATCACATTTCTTCATTATAGTGATGAAAACGTGTAATTATTGTCATGTTTTGGAAATTAAATAAAAAAATATTGCAAGTCTAATTATCGATTTTGATCCGAAATTATTGCAAAAAAAATTTAGGAAAGGGCTTGGTTAAATTTAGTTGGTATTGTTGATATTATATTTTGGTTGATTTTACACGCTTTTCTAATGATTCTAAATTAACCAATTTAAGACCAACATGTGAAATAGATGAACAGATCGTTTTCTAATAAATGATAAATACTGAGTAAAATTACCATTGAACATTATTTTCTGGCTCAGTCACGGCCACAGTTTACGTAAAACCTATTTGTCAATGGTATAATTTATCAACCAAAAGTTAAGTGATCTATCACAGTACAACCTAACGCAACACACGTGTACACTGCTAACTCCGACGTCGCCAAGCGACAAATTATACGGGTTTCGTTGAATAAATCGGTTTATGTTTTGGTTAAATATAAATAACGCAAATAATAATGTATTCTCAGAATGTGATTTGAAAATTTACAGTTAGTAAATCTCGATTCTTAGAGATATAAATGTACAAATGTACACCACCATATGACGACAGGTGGTGTATTGGGTACAATATAATATATGATCAATTTACAGCTATCATAATATCCCTGTAGCACTATGGAAAATTACAAATACAATTAAAAAAAAAAATGGTACATGCTCTAAATGAAACTTCTTTGCAATTATTCAGAACCGTTTCACTCACCAAAATTCGAAATGTAGTACTAGAAAAGATAAAATATAGAATTGAATGAAGCGCCGGCAGACGCTTAAATCCAGCATGGACATGGATGACTTAATAGTTTCCATGACGCATTAACAAAACGTTAACAAAAAAAAAAAAGAGAGATTTTTATCGCTATGGTATTAAAATAAGTAATGTGTGACGTAAGAAAATTCGTAAGACATTGTAGGGTTTTATTCCGCAAAACAAGCACTTTTATATTTGTGTATCGCGATTTTACAAAACTCCCCATCTTTAGAGGCGTAAAAATCATTGAGCTCCTTCTCTAAGGACTACTGGTTTTAGAATTGCCGACCACGCACGTGACTACTCAAAGATAAGGAGAAATGATGGTCGGATTGTGACGTATCTGAGGAATTTGGGGTTGGTTATTGATCACTTACAGGGCCGCTCTCGGTTTATGAGGAGTCTCGCTATCCAGAAGGAGCAGCACATCCTTACGGGGAAACGGAGTAGGCTGCTTTATGAGCAGGTTACGTGTCACATGCGATCGATTTGTGAAACAGATAATGCTATCTTTTGTCACTGCATAAAAAGTTTCAATATTTATATTTGTCACGTCATAATCATAGTCGTCTTATAGCACATGTCATAAATCTCAGTACTACATATACGTGTTGAGATTTTGATCTAGAGATAAACTCAGAAATTAACATGATATTGGTAGAATAAGACAAAAAGTAAAAAAAATATATATATTTTGAAAAGATAAACGGGAGGCAATAAAATATAAACATTTATTCCATTTTTAAAAGCTGCTGAGGAGATTCAAATTCACTCAACTGATGAACGGAACATTAATGGTCAATATACTGACATTTGAGGTTTGCAGCGTCAAGTGAGACACGCGAGACGGCGAATCTCTGAAACTTGGTGTGAAAGTTTCCAAAAAATTTCAAAGAAGCATAATTCCCGTCTCGAATGGAAAATCTCATGAAAATTGCGTTTTTCTTGCGCGTGGACAAATTAGAAAAGAAACTGATACATAACGACGGAGTCAAGCGACAGTTTCTTTTAAAATATGAATTTGAAGAATATGTGACATTTTAATCAAATATGATCGGATGTCGTGTACACGGGTTTGAGTTTTTGTCACTTCCGTATATCTCTAGATCAAAATCTCAACACGTGCAGATAGTGTCGATACTTATTTTAATTAAATTTCTGAGATTTATTTCAGCGTGTCTCATTCCGTGGATACGGGCTACCCAGACACACAAATCTGGCCTTATCTTTATTCGATTTAGCTTGTTATGTTATCAGAGTGGAAAGATATGTATAAGATTTGAGAAAAGAAATGGCTGAATATTGAGGTTAATTTAATCTAGGGTCACGACCTCTAACCCTTTATACCCTGACACTAATTGGATCTTGATCCTGCTACTTACGCAGAGCGTAGATTCTACTGGGGAATTTATTAAAAAGATGAGTAATTATCGTAGTATCATTAACATTGATGGCGAACCTTTTGAGCTCGGCGTGTCAAAAATTCAGAAAATCTAACTTAACTTTGCTGGCTTGGCTTTCACGTCGAAATATAGTGATTACGCTAAAATTCTAGTTATTGTATTATAAAATGATGCCATAAAATATTACAAATTGCACTCATATATCACTAACAACACGCATAAAATGACGCTGCCGGCCGCGGCGATGGCCAATGCTGCCTTAACGATGTACTAACTGTATTTATGGTAAAACGCGGGTATTTTAATTAAAATTAATAACTAAAAAAAATAATATCTTATTAAACAATTTACTCAAATTGGAACGTTACAGGTACTATCCAACTTATTGCGTAATTATATCACGTGACAAAGACTTGAACCTAAAAATAATCATCCTCGACGTCTTTCTCATCACCCAATTCAATCATAACACTCTGCGATAGTAACAAGCATATCGGGAATGTTTAAAAAGTCGGCAATATCTCTATTAACGAAAAAGTTACCCTCCACCATGTGATAAAAAATAAAAGTTAAAAAGAAAAATCAATTAGTTTAAGAAAATTCGTAAAAATATAAAACGAAAAAATATTAGCACTTTGACGACGATATGAGAGTGTGTTAGATTTTCAAATGTACTTAACTGAAATTTCAGTCAATTAGGTATCAAACACTTTTATCTGTGGTATAAAAGAAATCTGGCAACACAAAAGTGAGCGTCATCTGTAAGTTTTCTATGGAGGAAAAATGATGACTTTCACACTCGATTTCTACGACGTAATTCGTGGTGTAATTAAGTTGAAAAATATTTCTACGGGCCATCGTATGATACTGGAAAGAATAATTTGGTTTAAAATTTGATACGCGGCGTCCATGATATCACCCGTTACTTACTGTTATATATAGACGCCGCGCGCTGTCACGTGGGTGTCGGCTATGTCCGATGGGGCATTCTGACGTTTGGCGCAAATTTCAATGCACTTTTTTCGGTCATAACCAGCAGACTCAGAAACCACATTTCGTAGAAAAGTTTATGTACTCGAATATATATACATGTACACATTTTAATGGAAATATAATATTATTAAGGAGAACACATTCTTATTGTAAAGTTGTAATTATTCAGAACAGACGATCTGTGATATTTTAATTACTAATCAAATTTATTAATTTAAAAGGTATACATATAAAATCAATTTTATCAAAAAATATTGTTGTTGCTACTGAGATTCGAACCTGTATCTCTTTCCAATCCGTGGAAGGTGTATTAACCAACTACGCTACAGCAGACAGAACTTTTGACAACAAATTTTCGAACCCATATGTTACACTTTTCAAATGAATTTGTCGTCAAAAGTACTGTCTGCTGTAGCACAGTTAGTTAATGCACCTTCCCCAGATTGTAAAGAGATCCAGGATCAAATCCCGGTAGCAACAACCATATTTTTCGATAAAATTGATTATATATATATATATCTTTCAAATTAAACATTTATTTAGTATTTGGAAATATTATATGTTTCTCTTGAGGATTTAAAAGCTAACACATTCTCCTGGCATGAGAAAAATTTGAGTTCGATTCCCGGTGGCAACAAAATATTTTTTTTCTGTACTTTTTTCTAAATGATTCATTTAGTCCATTTTAATAGAATATATAAAAATGTGTATATTTATATATATATACGCTATTTGTTGTGGACGCTCAAACTTATTTAAAAAAAAAAAGATTTTGAAAACATCTCGGATATGTTTGTTCGTTAGCCAGTCCGATCCACCATCTTGTTTTGAAGTGGCGACTGTTAAAAAATGTTTTAATTCCGTTATTATTTGTGTACACTAATACTTGCGGCCAGTGCTGAAAATCATTTTTCAAATGAATGAAAATTTCATCACAATTCTAAAAAAAAACACAATTTTTTTTAATTCTCTAAACTCGTCTGTGACCTTTGACTAGATATATATATATATTAAATAAATAAAAATCAAACTTTGAAATATAAAGTACGTTATAAATTTGATCGTTTTATTTAATCAATTAGAAAACGTCTCGCACTTCACGAAACGTCAAAAGAATGACGGGGAAAAAATCAAGCAAAAGTTAATTAACAAAGAGCGGGGAGAAAAGTTCAGGTAGAAAAAAGACGAAGTCGTCGTGTACAAGGAGGCAAACTTCTGAAACTTCCAGGTATCGAGAGAATATCGGATGAATTCCGAGATGTTGAATTAAGGCCACTTAAAAGATTTCCAACTATAAGAAAAACTCTAATATTTATTATATTCTGAGAACAGTATCTGTAGTAGCACATTCATATTTAATCGAGCGGTGTCCATTGCAAATAACGCTCGGTTCAGTTGGTATTTAATTTTTGAGCTCATCATCATAAAAACCATTGAAACCAGAGATTAAATAATCTTCAATGGTTTTTGTAATTTACATCTCCCACGATGTATGGGTTGAAACTGAAATCTCGATAAATATTCAAATATTTGTAGTTTCTATTCTAAAATTGTTTATCTTTCAGATTATTATATGGTAACGTTCGATTAAAGCAACGAACCAAAATTCAATTATTCAGCGATAGACGTATAATGTTCAATTCAATTCAAATGAAGAGAAAGATTTAAAATACATTCCAATCCACTGAAAGATGTATATAATGTTGTACATTATTTTAATTTGTTAACTTTGTTTTATTAACCACTTATTGAATTAAAATACGTCTACTGGTTTCAAAAAATAACATTTTCTTCATCGGGATGTTAATAACTAAAAAAAAGGTTAACAAATTAAAATAATGGATTTTAAACACAAAGTTAATTTTGTCAATATTAAAAATATTTTTAAAAATAAAGATGCACATTATCATGATTCATGAATCATCATCTGATTGCAAGTTTAGAGCATCAATGATCTGCACCTAATTTGGTATCGAACAGTAATAGCCTGTCATGGAATGAAACAAATCTCAGAGATTTAATGGAGTTAAATCTAGATAGATATCTAAGATAGGTAGAAAGAGATAAAAAATTAAGTCACATATACTTTCAGATTACTTTGAAAAGTTAGACAAATGAAGTCCTGGAAGAAGGAGAATATCATGGCTGAAGAACGTAAGGCAATAGTTTGGCCAGTCTAGTGTGGATATTTTTGGGACACAGTAAAAAAAGTGATTATAGCCAACGTCCGTTAAACGGATAAGCCGCGAGAACAAGAAGAAGACAAATGGAAGGGATTAAAATATAAACATTTATTCAAATTTATCCAACAAACGAACGGAACATCTATGGTTAATGTGCTGACATTTGACTTACAACAAGCGTGAAGTGGCGGCGAATCTCTGCCTTGGTGTGTACGCGACGAATTACAAATACCGAGAGCTGTCTCCAATGCAATAATAATTCCTATCACAGAGATTGTCTCGAGTTGAAAATCTCATCTGTGGACCGAAGAGAAGGTGAATTCAGAATCAAACAAAGTTTGCATTTTAAACAGTCGAAAAATATCGATATCTACTATAAAAACTCACTAAAAATCATTGTTCAGATTTTTACGCAAACAAAATGTGTATTCGATGTTTTGAATTGTTCCAGTTTCGAAAATGGGAGTAAATTTATCCAAAGATGATTGGCCGTGGCACCGGTCCAACGCGACTCCGGCCAAAAGCCTGGCAAAACAAATATAAGGGAGGAAAGAAAAATATTTGCAGATCTGGCTACACTTGCCAACTTCCAGTACGGTACCTACATACCGGCCGTGGTGTTGCCGTTGTACAAATTCAAACTAAACCTTTTCAAACTCTTTCGACTCTGTTGAACAAGTAAATGTGAAATGGTGTCTCTCGTGATCTTAACACGCCGAACTCCATTTTGAACAGACACAGTTGGACCAAATATTATTTAATTTCGTGTGCTTTTGTTTTGAGGCGGGATTTTAGAAAATATTAAATTGGTTACAATATATAATTTTAATAGTTTTTATTGATGTTTGACCTCTCCTCTATTACATACGTAGGTATATAAAATTGCATAGTTCTTCATTGCGCCGCGTGTAGAGAAATTTGAAAGAAAATTGGTAATTACAATGTAGCGAAGAATCAAGTTAATTTAAAATGTAATGTGCATAAGTGACCTTTTTTATATTGACACTTCAAATAGAAAATCGCATTTATTTGATAATTGAAAAAATGTAATGTTGCGTTAATAATGAACGAAAAAAAAAATCTTTCAATTTTACACAGAATAGTTGATAGATGTATGTAGGTACACAAAGTTCAGTTATGGAAATACACAGGATACACAAAGTTCAGTTATGGAAATAGAACGTCATATGTGATCGAAGCACAAACAGCGAGAATTATTTTAAGGTTAAATTCATCTTGTTGCATAAATCGTTCATCTACTACAAAAATTCGGTTCGGTTTTTCCCATTTGGCGCATTTTCAAAAATTTATATTGTCAGGCTCACCACTCGGTAGAAAGCTCGGCCACAAAGACACACCTGCGAGTTTTTGTTGGGAAGAGACTTTATTATAACTTCATGCCTGACAAAATCTGTTTACCTCCATTACAACATAGAGAGTGCCCAGAGACCGTCCAGCAGGTTTATCTATCAGAAAGGTATTCCCGTCAGACCTATCGGACCGGACCGCACCGAGTCGGTACTAAAGAAGTTGCGCCGGTAGCTGCTGGATTCATCGTTCTCGCCATCCAGTTCTCTCCGGCAAGGGCCTATGAAGAAAATTTGAGTACCGCGAATTCTTGGTAGGATCACCGAGTTGGTGTGCCTATTCTTTCTAATAATAATTAGTCTATTTCTATTCGATTGTTCTAGATTGCTTTTAATTGAATAAATTTTTCCGTTTTCATTATATCGACACCTTGCACACACAACTAAACCGTGATCATTTCGACGTTTTATGTATATCTTTCATCCCCACCATAAGACGGATTTTAAGTGTAAATTAAAAAAATAAATATATTGACATACGCATGCCGCAAAAATAAAAAAATAACATTAAACGCTAAAATATGTGAAAATATTTTTTCCACCTCATAATATGAAAGCAAATAGATGAGGGTGTTTTTAACCCCAATTTATATTCGAAACCCATCGCGAGCGCCACGGTAGATAAAGCTGATGTATTGAACGGCCTATTTATGTTATCTTCGCGAAAACCCAAAATACGTTACGTAAATACTACACAGAACAAATATTTGCGCCTATCCTCAAACACCGCAAACCATTTTAACAATCGTATTTTGATTGCTATTATATAACATTTAAGGTTTCGTCAATTGTGGCGTACTTTGATTTAATAATTTTGGAATCAATTTGAACGGCTAATACCATATTTTGTCTCTGCACAACACAGCGAAAGCTCATACGGCTATTGGTAATGTCTTCAACAGTTTTTTAATATATTCCTCCTTGTGTTTCAGATATCTCTTTCCCTTTGGATCAGGTGTGTATGTTATCGGCATTGTCTATTGACAAGGTAATGATTTACTGAAAATACAGTAATATTCATTAAATTATTAATACTACGTAATGATTGATACACGGAAACTTTAAAAACTCATATGTGTCCCTATTCACCCCATGACTCGACCCTATTCACCCCCAAACTAGGTTATAAGCAACCCTTGACAGTTAAACGGTCTAGAATATTTATAAATAAGAAATTATACTTACAAATAAAACACAAGATTTCACCACAAAATTCTTCTTTGTGAAATGTTAAGATTGATCGAAAAATTTAATTGTTTAATACTTTAACAAGCAAACTTTTGCACTGTATAATTTTGTCTGTTTTCCTTCATAATCTTTGTCAATTAATAACTCACAAAGTTATTACGTGGCACTATGGTAAGAGTGTTGCCAATGTGGCAAAATAAGACTTTAAACTTTTTTATAATAATCGTCCCTATTCACCCCCAAAGTCCCTACTCACTCTAGATTACGGTACGTAAATATATTTTTCAATATAAATAACTGTATGTATTGCTATTAAAATTCTGTAATATATCTCATGCCGGTTTGTTTGGTTTTCTACATAAGTAGTCTGTGTTAAGCGCGGATTTCTGATTTCGATTTTTTGACTATAAGTTTATTTATAAGATACCTGATCATCTGTATACAATACTAAAAGTGTTCTGTTTTTGTACTCATCACTGTAATAAAGAATGTTTTATTATTAATACTGATATTATTTTTAATTTTTTATTAAAAATGCCTTAATTAAACAATTATAGCCGATTTCGAGATCAAAATGAAGCGCCAGAATTTCACGCCATAATACGCAAATCCTTACAATACTAAACTGTAAGGTATACAAGATAGTACAGTACTCTGGATCGGCTGACTCGGAAGGAAATCATTCCGACGAGCTTCATCAGATTTAACTAATATGGCGTAAGCTAATTTCGCTAATGAGGGAGAAACAAGACGAAACCTGAGCCTGGAACGCTAAGGCACCGCAAGGGTGAACTGAACTTTACAAAGAACTATCCCCATTTTCTTAGACATGCCAGTGCACTAGGGCTCACGATAGATAAGGGTCCAAAAAATCCGTGTCCTATAATTTACTTTCGGTATCGATATTTTTCCCAGTGTTAATATTAGACTATTAATTTTAAAATTCCATCAGAACAAGAAATGGAATTATTGTGTTCAAAAAATCGTTTTTCACGCAGGTTGTGAAACCATATGAAAACATTATTAATGTGGACAGTAGTACACCGCAAATATGTCGGGTTAGGGACTAGACCGTCGCCGTAAGTCGTCGTTTTTATAGGGGATCCCTTTCTCCATCGCCATTTTGTATCAATATTTTTAATTACGCCCCTGTACTTGGGATAGGCTCCCCTACGAAAGCCTCAGGGTGGTCTTCTGGCTCACATGAGCGTATTTTTATACTTTTCTTGATATCTGGCCACCTAGTTTCTAGAGGTCTTCATCGCCAGTATTTATTCATAATGCAGTTTTAATGATTTGTCATCTGACATGGTATCCTTATTTCATGATCATACCGTCATATTCTTTTTTCTTCTTCTTCTTATTTACATCGGTTCTTTAGACAGCACAAATTAAATCTGCAGGCAGTGGTGCGTGGAGGGTGAGTCTCTTAAATGTTTTTTTTTCTTTTGTGCCATCTCGTTTCCCAGAAGGGAGTGCCTCCTCACTTCCCCTCTGCACCACGGCCTTGTTAATTGTATTATTTCATATTATCTTTATGTAATGTATTGTAAATATTATTCACTAATAAAGTGAGTCAACCGAGGACAATGAGGGCAAATTTTGTTTTGGCAGTTGTCACATATGCGGGGCGGTATCGAACAGTTGTCCAGTAGCGTAAAAAATGAGTAGGACCGAGATGGGAGTCTCGAGCTTATTGCATCAGTCTTGGGTAAGCAGTGGGTCCGCCCTCATTGATCCGCTTAAAAAAAGTTCAGAGACGAGTGAAGGAGGACCTCTAAGAGAATGAGAGTCGCGACCCTAACTATCAAGGAAACGACGAGAGAAAACATTACTAGAAGAAAAAGAGACAGAGGATATGATGAAAGGGAACATATTTAAGATAGGACTGTAGGTTAGATTTATTTGGTTGTTAATTGTGCATTCATTATTATTTATGGACTTTTTGATCTCTAGGACCTTTAAGTTATCTAAGTGTTTACCTTTATTATTAATGTGGAGAATATTTACTATCGGAGAACACTAATATCGAAGCTATGGTTATTTTCAATAATGTGATTGGAAAATTAAAAAAAAACTATTATTATTTGAGCATCTCGTATGTTCCTTAATCCTAGTATCAAAATTACGACTCGTTTTTCATATATAAAATGAGGATATTCCGAAAATATTTCTTTTACCATATAATTTGTCTCTTTTCCTTCCTCCCTTCCCCCCAGTCACCCACCCTCACTTTAACACCTGATACTAATGTATAATTGCCGATATTCTGTAACACTAAGTTAGTATCTTTTAAACCCCGAAGAAGAAACGGTGGTTCCAAAACCAGTTGGTGTTAGCAAAAATAAAGTGTTAAACAGAGTGAATTGTTTTTATTTATATTTTTAATTTTTATACTTTTACGTGATATAATTGACAGCACATCATGGCGCTCGTGAGATAAATTTTCATTTTATATTTTGCGTTTATATTCTAATCTTTATTGGTCCATGTTTTTTGCCACTCTGTTCTGTAATATATGTTGGCGAAACGGCTGCAAGTTCCATAAAAAGAATATCGCAACATTCTCGAAATGGCGGCAAATCTCGCGCCAGTGGCGGCAAAATATCGATGCCCGACGCCGGGGGCTAAGAAATTCCTGGAATTGCTCCCCGGGGTGGGACACGCCACAACTTTATACGGAATAGTTTTTCCGGTCGACGGATTACGTAACTAGCGAATCGATAGGAACATCTACACGGGTGCACTATTCGAGCCATCAAAAATGGTGGATTTTAATCCTGCTGTGACATTAATGGTGGCATAAAACTATACCAGCTGCTGCCGGGCGAGTCCATTATCGATTATAGGGGGAAAATAATGTACTTACCGCTACACATCTATATTGCAAGACACAAATTTAAAAAGTCTTCAAAGTGAATTGATATCTCGGAGGACAGCGGTTCCAAAACATTCGAGACGTCTGTCTGGTTTGTAAAATTTTTGTGACATACGAAAAATACCGGTAAATCCGTCTTACCCGAGACAATTCTGAGATATCTGTGTTTGAAACAATATTTAACGTTTAATTGACATTTGTCACAATATAATTCTTTAATACGGTTAGAAGATTAGAAAACTATACACATATACTTCACGTGATACTGTGCCACTTAGAGAAAGGGTGGAGAGCTGCTGAGTCATTTTGAGGTCTCAACAATCTTGCCAGATCAGTTGCGACCAGGCCCTTTCGGCGGCTGTGAAAGAGGACGAAAGTTGCACCATCAAGACACTGGCTGAGAACTTCAACATCGATCAGTCCACGATTACGGTGACTGTTAGCGCCATTTATGCACTTACACATGCACAACGCGATTATCAAAATTTAAACCTAGTATCTCCTTCCCTTTCTTTTTCCTAACCTGTCCTTGAGCACGAGAAAGAAGGAAAAAGGTTGCTGCAATCAACACTCTCGAGCTGCAATGAGTTCAGTCTACATTTGAAACCTTAAGGATTAACTATCGTCGCATAATAATTAACCGCTAACGCTTAAAATCTATAACTATTTAATTCCCACTAATACTTAAAAATAATCGTTTACGCGTGCGTTAATAGTGCTTGTTATACATATTCTGCATCGCTTGTCTTGTGATTGAAAAGGAGAGAAACAATTGAATCAGCATCCAGTATCAGGCAGACGGAAAAAGTAAGTTCCTCCTATCTTCCAATATTTCCACCAGTGACTACGCACGCGAATGATAATTGTACCAAATATGTTTTGAGTTTGTTTTCGTTTTGGTTATGTTACAAAATAATTTATGTTATAACATACTTTTAAAAAAACGGCGGATATTTATACATCAACCTAATAACTGAAATTAAAAATGATTTATTTAATGTATACCATATGTAAGAGATCTAGTGCACTAAATTACGAGTTGAAAATGTTCAAGACGTATAAACAAACTCTATACTATTACGAATAATATTATTGTACGAGATCTTTACAAAATTATGTTAAAGTTTAAGTTTACTTATCATTCTATATTTTCGCTTCAGACTCTAAATCATCTATCTAAAGACAATCAGGCAGCTCGTTTTTATCTTATTTGAATGTTTTTATTGTGTTATCTAATCCGAATTCAGTACAACAACTCATATATTGTTCGGATTGGCGCGTTATGCAGCGCATCTACAATATTTGCCGAAGGCTGTACACAAGGATTCGTTCCGTTTCTGAGACATCGAGTTGCAGGCGTAAAGCTGCGGTTAGAGTTCAACACCAACTGTCTAATGTAAGCGGCGATCTCATGGAAAGCTGGTTCCCTGACTACAGAATAGCTGCAGATACTATAATGGCCAAGACCGAAATGTAGTATTTATATTTTGTTTATATTTATATATATAATATGTATATATGGAATAAACACATTATTAATATAACGTGTAACTAGTGATTAGATGTGATTAACCCTTCATACATCAGATCTCCCCATCGATACCCTTTAATATTCGAACTTCAACAAAATATTTAAATACATTGAAGATGGATTACCCGTCTTGGCGCAAGGTAGGGTCCACACTTCCAGATACAAAACAATGTACCGGTAACAAGATTAGAAAACTGACACCCTCTTGAGCCCATTGTAGGGTAGGCTCAAGGGCGATTTGGAATAGCCAGGTTCCCCTCAAAGGATTACCTCACCGGCAGATCCTGGGACGAGTAAATTGCGTGAAAAATTTACGAGCCAACTCTCAAAAGTTGCTGCGGTACAGTTGCGTGCGGTGCTTTGTAATATGAGAATGACAACAGAAAGAACATTCTCGAAATGCGAATACGACAGATGACCTATATATATATAAAAAATATATGTTTAATTTACAGTACAGAGTTAGATTGTAATGGGTTGACTCGAATTAAAATAAACTCAACGCTGTGAGATTTATACCTACTGCGAAAAAGTATAGATCTACCGTAACTTTTTGAAGCAGTGCTTTGATAATGGGCACGTGTCACCGTGCCGAAACGCCGACATACGTTTTCTCAAGGAAACTATCAAATAAATCATGATTTAATCTTGAAGAGACGCCAGTTCTATGTATGTGATATTGTAACAAAATGTCGACAAGACATTCCACTGACAAGTGAAGAGATGCACATTATTAATTTATTTATTTGTGCTTGTGGTTTAGTGGTTACGAAACTCGCTTAATGATCTAGTAGTCGGGGGTTCGAACGTCGTTCCAGGAGACCATCAAGTTAGTCCCATTTTCTAAATAATAATATGTAGTTTTTTATAAATTATATTATCATCTAATAATACACTTATTAAGTATATTTTTAATGAATTCACATTTTTATTGTAAAGTTGAAAATTTAAAACATAGTTTATTGATAATAATTAAAACAAATTAAATGAATTCCTCAAGGCAATTTCCACCAAACAGACTGTTTAAAAAAACAGTTTTGTTCCCAAAAAATAAAACAAACTTGTTTTGTTGTCTTTAAAACAGTTCTGGGAGACCGTTTCAAATTTTTTTTTGCTTGTGTTTGTTTCTTTTTTCCATGTTGTTTAGTCCCCGCAATGATATATTTCACCGACGACGATTTGTTTATTATTAGCTGGGGTTGGTATTTAGTTAATGGTCGAATAAAAAATACTTTATAATACGACGTTGGGTTGATTGAAGAAGAATCTTCCGGCCACAATTTTATCAGAATATCAATTATCGATTTTGAATTGTTAATTAATCTGGCAGGGCCTAAAATCGTTAAGAAAAATAAAAATTACCGGGACAAACTCTTGATAAAAATCACATTCAGATTTCATTCACTGCCTACATTCGCGTGTTTCAACCAAATAGACTAAACAGCAGGAACAAATTTGTTATCCTTTGATGTACCGACTCGACAAGGAAAAGTGTTTTGTTTATTTAAAACACTGTCCTCCGATAGACTTGTCTTCAGAATTGTTAATTTTTTACTAAACATGGCTCTTTTTGTTGGGATAAACAGTTTTTGTTTGCGTGTCCCGGGCTTTAGATAATTAGAAAGCATTCCGTATATGTTTTTGGTTGATTCCTACGTGCATCGCTCAGCGTCATTATCACGTTCGTTGTATGGAAACTTGAACAATAGTTTTCGAAAAAAATTGCCGCATAATGCCGGTGTGCCCGGACACGCCAGCGGTGGAATGCGTAGTGTGAACTGACCTTTACTGTTGTACGTGTTAAATAATACGTGAATTCCGCACGTGACGTCATTCGGACGGATTCTGCCGGAGCGTGAATAATTGGTAAATTTGCCGCGTGTCAACAGAGCCCACAAATGCTAGCGGATAAGTTCATAATGAACCAATCGGCAGAATAAATCCACATTCTGAGTGATGAGAAAATAAATGATGTATTGCCTGATTAAAAATTTCCGACGAATTTTGTATCTTGTGTAAACAAACACAGGGTCTTCAAGCAGAATATTTGAGGTTATAATTTATACAGGGTACATCCTTGAACACGGGAGACAATAGTCTGAATGGAGCCTACGGTTAGGGGATATCACTAGCAATGGATTGAGCGTAAAATAGGGTTATCCGAAATTAGGATTAGAAGTTATTCGAACTTTTGTGATATTAGAGAAATTTGCAACCTGTTTTTACAAAAATGAGTGCTGTGCACAGATCACCAAATATATACATATAAAACTAACGCAAATTTTTTATTCAAATATTTTAATTTTGGTACCACTTGCGCAATAAAACAGAAATTTTAAACGCTGACAATATAATATGCATTGATGTAAAAAATACGTCTTGTTTACATAAAAATTTAATTTTCGAACAGTGAATACTTCTACTGTTGCATAAATGTGTCGTAAACTATCGGATTTATGTTTCCGCCAAGAATGTGTATATAATGCCCCACGTCCCGCAACTAACGTTTCAAACACCTCTCCTATGAACACATTATTTCATATCTATTCATTTACTGGTCTGCGGTGCTGGGCTATAAATTTGGCACACGTCTGCTGTGATAATGTAATAATAATAATAATAATTTTTATAGAATTACTAAGGTATTACTTACCCTATTAGAGATGTAAAGAGGAGCACATTCTTTATAAATTAAAACTGAACTAAACTTAGGTACGATTCCCTTGACTTGTGCGCAGTTGACAGCGAGGTTACAGACGATATGTGGTGATTACATTTCTTTGATTTGCACGCCCCTAGCGGACGCCATCGTGAAACTAGTGATATAGAACGATTTCCCGCAAAAATTCTAATCCAATGATATAATTATCTTAATTTGACAAAAAATTACGATATGTAAATGTTAGTTTTTATTTCAAATGAAACAAAACAAGTTGTCGGACAAGAAAGAAGATTACTACCTCAATAGCAATGAATGAGAACATATACTTGAGCTTTTAACTCCAAACTGTTCTCAACTTTAGCCACAAAACTTTATAGATGATAAGTTTTAAGGATGAATCCTTTTTATTAGCTAACTTGCGTGAGATGGTATCTTGGAGGGCTTGTAAATGTAAGCCTTAAAAATTCCCCACGATATTTTTGTGAAGCGTCCTGAAGGTATGATCGCACGGGGTTTATACTATAACAATATTAACTGCCGATGGATATAAATAAAACAATGTTATAACTCTACTTGAGTTTATTAGCACTACTTGAGTTTCGAGAGAAACAGTAACTCTCATCGGCAGGTGAAGTATTAAACTAAATACACACAAACATAGGAGACAAGGCTTAGGTGGTAAACATACAAGTAATTAGGTATTAACAGATGGAGGAGGACGGGACGGAGTTACTGGTGGAAGGTGGAGAAGGTGGTTACGGGAATGTTAAGAGGAGATGAGTTCTCCTCTCAATATTCCCGTTACTACCACTCCTCGAAGCTTAAGACTCGAGTAGTGCTAATAAACTCAAGTAGAGTGACAACATTGTTTTATTTATATCCATCCATTATGATGAAACTCTACAAAGTTAACGGGAATTCTACCAATAATATAATATTAACTGTATTTCATTTATGTTACACTATATTTCTTTACTAATGTTTAAATATAATTTAAACGATTACCTGCCCACAGTGTAACAACGTGACTGTTTTAATAGAAGTGTACTTATTTTTTTTTTTTAAATACAGTAAAATGAAGTAAAAAAATAATAAAAAACAGCAATAAACTTTTAGACCTGATCTAGATGATTTTTGAGTTAAATGCTCATTGGTTTTGTTCCTAGTTTCGTAACTATAGTGAATTTTAATTGAATCCTTTTAGAAAACAATTAGTAATACTGTTTTTTACATAGAAAAGTTGTGCAAAGGGATGCTGCGCAGTAGAATGGGATTGGGATTTTACATCCGCATACAGTTGGTAGCGGGAGTGCTATCTTTCGCGCCGAGTCAAGTGAATTCGTCAAGTACTTTGCACACACTTGGAGGATTCGATTCGTGGCACTCGGGCGCACTTGGGATTTCTAGACTCAGCACTTGATACGTCCATTCTCTGCATTGTGAGATTGTGACGTCAAGAATCCAGCATTTCTACGTCACGATAAGTAACGACCTCTATTGTTTTACAGCTGCCTCGTAGCCGGCATATATAGAGGGTGAGCCTTAATTAATATTAATAATTGGCGATGTATGCATTTTTAAATGTGAACAAAATTAAAAACAAGGATGATGCAATTCTATCGCGAGCTGAAGTCTCCGCTTGAGTCTTCCAACCGGTGGACCAATAAGCCAATTATCGACTACATGGAAGTAGTAATGAGCTAAACTGTTATTTTTACCGTGTTTGGAAGATTTATGTTCTATTAGTAACTTATTATTCGCAATTCGTCGAGCAATCACTGGTGTACACTAGAAACTATACCTCCGACAAATAAATCTCATTTATCAGTCGTTGTCACGATTGATTACCAATTGTACAATCGCAGTCGCGATAATGGTTTAGCTCATCACTACACGGAAGGTGTAGGTAATTAAAGTGCAAGACATCTTGAACACATTATTTTTAATCACAAATTATTAGGTTAAGACAAGTAGAATTCATATTTCTTATTGTGGCCAAATTCGCGCCTCACCGGTTTTTTTAATTAAAAATGAAGAATGTTTTTTTTTAACCCTTCCCAAACCATGCAGTAATTAAACCTATAATATTTTGGTAAATACACGCAACATAAAATTCATATTTTAGATAATCCTAAAGAAAATATTAACGCTTAGGAATGACTAGTGAAAAACCAATTATTAAAAGGGAATCATACAAAAACAATTATTTTTTCCATTCAATCTGTTGTAAAATTAATACGTTAGTAAAAATACCATTTGTGATATGAATGACAGAGATCACACACTATTTTTACAGTGAAAAGAACAACAAACATACAAATATAATTGTCTCTTTCTCACTAATTAAATGAAGAGAGATAAGTAGGAAAAACACATTGTATAGGACTTAATGAATGCTCTAAATTATGTTATTAATCATTTTTTCAAAATTGAATGCTCAATATTTAGAGTAAATTCGTGCCATTAAAGCCATTTAAGCTAATAAAAACATATTTTCTAACTGTTATTTACGGTAACATGAGTTGACAGCATGGCTGCGTTCGGGTATTTTATATCATGGTATGGTAAAGGTTAACGTACGCACATCAGTTGAACATACACGTGATTCTCATTGTACGAGTTACAATTAAGATATTTTGTATTTTCTGTAATATTTTATTGACCGTTTCAATATGATTTTTAACCGTTTCACCCCCAATCTGGCGCTTTTACAAAGCTTCACTTAACATATTCGCTTTTCATACATTCGCTGTAAGATCAAAAAACCCATCGTTTTGAGTTTTTTTGACGGATTGATATGATGAAACCGACTATACATTAATATGTTTTTAATTTTATGTTGCAAATATTAAAAAAATCTAAAATCGTAATAACATATGCAGTATTTGTGATCCCAATCAACCACCCACGGTGAGGGTTGGCTATCTACATGATTTGTTGTCATTTTTTTCTCATCTGTAGCATCACCCTTCGTATCCATCACCCCCAAAACATTATAGTCTACTATCACACGATCGAGCTATGCTGCACCCCTAAGGTTAACCGAACAAATTCAATTTTGCAGAATCTTAGTCGTACATGCGACGCAAGCGTCCAAGCCGGCGTAGCCTAATAAGCTTTAATGGTCCATATCAACGATGATCTCTTAATGATGAAGGTAAAGTAACGAACTAGATATGTCATTATAATTATCACCCCATATGTTTTGCGTTCGGATTAGAAAGACGTATTCATTACGCACGTATTCAGCGACTTTCATAGATCGATATATCATTGAGAGATTATCGTAGACACTAACCATAACCCCACGAAAGTCAATAATACAGCGTCACATGGTGCACACTCTGTGTTGCCGAACTGTTGTCAGAAACGCGTGCGGACATGTGCCACCGACGGAACGGTAAATTATGAATTTATTAAGTACAGGGTTATCCAACGGACGTGAAGAAACGTTAAAATGGAATTAAATCGAAAAAAACCAAGTATGGTAGTAATTATTGTTTTTTTTTCATTCGATGCCATTTTATCAATGGAATATAATTTTTTCTCGATTATTTGAAAAATTACTTTGTGGCTTCATTTTATATTAATAATTAAATAAAGTATTTTGTATAATTATTAATATAATTTCATTCAAATGTGCGTCACGACTACGTTTGATACAACGCATTCATTGAATCCTATTTTCAGCCACTCTTTCATATAAATCTGGTGCACTTTCGCGAATAACATGAGTCATGTGATTTTTTAATTGTTCAAATATTGTTAGTTTATCAGTATTGGTAAAAAAGCGACTTTATATATTCCTGCACAAAATAGTTTTAATGAATAGATAATTATGTCGACCATAAAATTCACGAAGTGCCGAAGTTTGACGTATCGAAGACTGATTTTGATAATTAGTTTTAACAACTTGTAAACGTTGTCCCAATGTGAAACGCTCCATGGTAAAATGGCCGACTGTACTGGATAAAAATAACAATGACAGCTGTCAAAATATTAATAAACATGGCTGCTATTGGATAAATCATTTTAAGAATACGTCCGATTTGCTTGTGTTAATTCGTTAAATCATACTTTTACTGTTGTAGACTAATTCCCCTTTTCAACGTTGAAAAATTAATTTGACCGAAACACTAGCTGTGCTATTCGCAGATGATCGGTTTTAGCCGAAGCATAGCCGATTGCTTAGATTGCGATAGCTTAATTGATTTCACCACACTGGCCACCTTCCTATATGTCGCAGAGTTCCGCATTATATCAACGTGTCTGTGAAATGTATGCACACCCGGAATCGAGATAGGGTTGTCATTTGCCCACGAAACCGAGCCGAGGGTTGTCTAAATAAATTAGTTCAGAGGAGTTATAGGCCGCCATCTAAATTTTTTATATAAAAATGGTCGGCGGTTTTTGTTGAAAAGGGATATTTTCTTTGTCTCGAATGACGTCAAATACGCATATAATATTTAGATGGGTCCGTGCGGTATACGACACTTAACGCGATTACAATATGTAATAAAAGATTGTCAAGAAAGCTGTTTCTGCACAGGGTGACCGGAAACATGTCGTTAGAAGGAAGGATATGTTTTACTGTTAATAACTAAATAAAATAAGTGTTTTTATTTGAGAAATATATCAATTAAATCAAGTGTTTAAAATTGAGCGAACACATTTTGTATTATCATAGTTTTGTGTAAACATCGCGCGCGCGCGTGTGTGTGTATTACGTGCACAGTTCATTGGGAAGGAAAAGATGAATAACACTTTGTTACAAGAAAATAGTATATATTCTAAATTAACAAAGAAGATTTTTGCCTACTTATCAGAATGTTAAAGGACATATTAAAAATTTTTCAACGTGTTGTAGATTTTTGAATTTTTTAAATGTGTCTAAATGCACGTTTGACATTTACGGGTACTGAATAAAATATGTAATCACCGCGATGTTTTAACATTTAAAAAAAAAATGTCATTTCATTGCTCAGTGTAATATAAAAAATCAGTCTGAATCAATGCAACCGAAAATAATTTAACATATTCGCCTTTCATGTTCGGCGAGCAGAGATAATTTTATTATGAACGTTGAAAGTTTATTGGGTGGAAATAATTTTTAGAGACAATTAATTATTCACATACGTATTATTTGTTATTTTACGTTAAAACTTTATACTACCTTCGCAACTGTTTGTTTTAAAAATGTCAGGAAACACTTTTAAGGCTTCCCTTCCAAAAATAATTCACATTTTCGTGTTTTTTTTTTTTTACGAAAATAATGGTTTTTATTAATCATTTAAATCGGAAGTTATTCACTAGATTTAACTTATTATAAAACTATTACTTAGATAGGACCTTTACACAAATATAAAACTAATAAACTAAATGTTATTTGCAATAATTAGGAAAATAAAAGTGTTATAAGAACGACCGTGACCATTAGATTCATTTTCCGCGCGCCACAAAATTGCCTTAATATAGAAAATTCTTGCATATACGAAATGTATTTTTTATTGGGTTTATTTATTTCAAATTGCCAATTTCAATCGCCAATCGGAAATTTTGTGGCGCACGGTGAATACATTTGTACACATGGTAGCGGTCATTCTTATAATACTAGTATTTTCCTAATTATGGTAAATGACATTCAATTTATTAATTTAAGTTAGTTAATTAATTTTATAAAAAGTCAAACCTAGTGAATAACTTCTGATATAAATGAATAATAAAAATCCACATTTTCATAAAAACTCCGAAAATATGAATTATTTTTTAAAGTGCGCCCTTAAAGAATATTTAATTAATATTTATTTATGTATTATTTGGTGGGATACTACAATAAAAACTAAAACTAAACCTCTTGAGGTGTGAGTTAGGCCGATGAGTTAAGGAAACATATAAATGTAACGAATGTGAAGATTATAATTTGAAAGTATAATCCATAGATTATCTTATTTGAATTGCTACGTCCTAAGTGCATTGAATGTTGCCACCACCCACCTTATTCCCATTCCCGGAGGGAATTGCTACCACTAACACTGTTTGCCAAGAGAATTTTTAATATTAATTCTGTTTGCGACGGGAATTGCTACCATTAGCTATTTGCGATGGGAATCGCTACTCCTAGTTCAGTTTGCTATGGAAATTGCTTTAATTAACTTTATTTACGATTAGAATAGCTATCATTAAATCTGTTTGCGATGGAAATTGCCACAACTAGTTCTGTTTGCTATGGGAATTGCTTTCAATAACGATGTTTACGATAATAATAGCTCTGTTTGCGATGGAAATTGCCACAACTAGTTCTGTTTGCTATGGGAATTGTTTTCATTAACTTTGTTTGCGATTAGAATAGCTACCATATCTATTTGCGATGAATATTGCCACCACTAGTTCTGTTCGCTATGAGAATTGCTTTCAATAACGCTGGTTACGATAATAATAGTTAACGTTAACTCTGTTGGCGATGGGAAATGCTACCATTAACTCAGTTCGTGATGGAAATTGCTGCCATTAACTCAGTTTGCGATGGAAATTGCTACAATTAAATCAGTTTGCGATGAGAATTGCCACCAATAACTCTGTCTAACAGTTGAGACTACCCCTGCAACACCATTGTATATTGTTTTTGGTAGATCTGAATTATGAATAATATATTAAACAACCATATAAAATAAAATGATCTTACCTGCAACAACACTGTATATCATCCAAAATGACCGGCTATCTATCAACATTTGTAAAAACCGATATACAGTATTGTTGTTGCAGGGGGGTGAAGGGAGGGTGGGGTTAGTTTAATAAATATTATCGATGACTACAAGGCACAGCCCTAAACAAAATATTATATAGATGAAATGTAATATAATCAGATACACAAATTCATAGACGTGCGCAAACATCCGTTGTACCGATATTAATGGCGTGTATTTCCGCCGATTAAATGGGATATAATTATTGGACTAATGAAGATACCAGCGCAACTGTCGGACTGTTCTAACAGCGGCTAATTGCGCGCGTGCCGAGGGCGCCATAGAAAAGGTCTAATTACCGGGATACCAATCCGAGTCCTCCACACGTTAACTCGCTAATGTGAACTTTTTATATTACAGTAATTAGTGTGCAATTTACATTAAAAAAAACTAACCATTTTTGATTTATCCAACATGCGTTGGTGTTTAGGATTTGATCCCGTGATTTGCACGATTGCTAGATGATATTTTAAGTGGTGTACAAGCGTTTTCGGGCATACACAGCAATTTGGACAGGCGGCTTAGGTTATATATTACGGACACCAGATTGGGTGTATCCTTGTGTATACACCCTACCTGATGTCTTCAACGGAGATATGAGACCACCAATCATTATTGAAAAATTGATCGATAACCTTAACCTAAATATCCGGTTTATATAAAAAAATTTAAGACCCTGCATCTATCTTCAATATGGTTTACTATTTTTTTAAAGCCAGCAGGCGACGAATTTTCTCGTATTTGAAAATAAAACACTTGTATTTTGATTCAACTTGTTTAATTTACTAAAGACGCGTTTCGCCTTGTGAGGGCATTATCAATCTAACAATTTAACTGAACAACATGTAGTGGAGGATAGCTATACGATTTTATTCGCATGTCAAATGCGCCTCAAGTAAATTAAACGAGTAGAATAAAAAGACAAGTGTTTTATTTTCACCTATGTGAATATTGAGTTCTACAAACTTACCTCAGAAACAGTAAATAGACATTTTTTTATATAATTTAACTGTATAATTATAAACTCAGAAACTGCACGATTTGCAGTTTGTATGGGTGAAACTGTAGTTTCTTTTTCAAAATAACGTGCACTGTTGATTTTTTTATTCCAGTACAGGCTGCAATCTTCCTTGTCGATTCACGTGGATTGCGCATAATTTCACGTCGAACTTGAGCCACATCAAGTGAGTACGATATCTTAATCAGTGATATTTATTGCACAATGCGGAAAGATTGAAAATTAATATTAATATTCATAATTTATTTTTTGCTAATCTGTACTGTAGCGAATTTGTAAAAAAATTGAATTTAAAAATCAATATTATTTTTGATAATCTGTACTGCCATCTACCGGTTTTTTTAAAGACTACTTTGGTATTTTTTCTTACTGATAATGACACTAACATATCCAGAGTAAGATCCAATGGATACCAAGCGCAATATATATAGTTATTATATAAACATGATTATTGTGAGGCTGATACTTTTGTGTCAGGTACGCGTTTGAAAATTAAGCGGTAGAACGAAGTAGGCCGGCGTCCGAGATATACGAGAATTAGGAGCTGTTTGTGGTGCCAGGAAGAGTAAAAGTCTTGTGAACCTACATATGTGTTATTTTATGGAGATCCCTTCATCAACTAATGTAACAAATATATCAATTATTGCGACTGTTTTTCATTCGTCTAGCATCTTATAGAATAAATCTGATATATATATAAATCTGTGCTTTTCTCTCGAGAGTGCTCCCGATATAAATCTTGCTTACTGAGCCACATATTACAGGTTAGATTTCCATTGAGTCCAAAACAACATTTCACATTATTCTGACACTAGATTAAAAAAATTCTAATTCGATTTCAACCGTTTGAACTGTCTGTACGTCGGCATTAATTTGTAGAAACATAACAAATCAATAAACTATTCAAGATAGTCTGTTTGTATGTATGGTACAATTTTTAAGAACAAAAGTAATGTATCCAAATTTTAAATACAAGCAGTATATTATTATATATCCGTATACATGCACAAAAAAAAAATATATATTCGTTATTATGAAAGTGGTCTAAGTCATGTATGTATCTTTCGTTTCGAGATATTTAAAGGTTTGCGTTTCAATTGATTAAAAAAATATTTTTATATTACACAATACAATGTTTAAAAATGTATTTAGTCTCCTAGATTTATAATTAATTACGACATTTAAATTTGGCATGTAGCTTATAAGGAAATAAAAAATGTATGGTTTAAATTACTAATTTTGTACAATTTGTGTCATATTATATTCATTTAAAACAGCGTGACGCGAAAAAATTGACATACTCAATTTTTTTTTCTTCAATTTCTTGACTTTCATATACATATGATAAAAATATTTTCTAAATAAATTTTTATATTCTGATTGGTTAGAAATTTTAGTTTGAAATTATAAACGCACTTAATAGAATTGAAAAAAAATAGCGTTTCGTGATTCCTCTCTTTGTAAAATATTTAATTAATTAGTACATATTTTGTACAATTTTTTTAGACGAGATGCTTAACATATTTGACAGTTTAAGTAATTTGTCCACACGCGTTGGAAATCAAACATGTGCGATGAGAGCGTGAACAATGGTAGTATTGTTGCAGGGACACTGATGAAGAGCATACCGTCACGGGCGAACGTTACTCCACTACGCATTGATAGAATTGCTGAGTTTATTTTATAGGAATGTATCAAGAGAACATGTAAGCGGTAGGGTAATATATTTCGGTTACATTTTAAATTTGACATAAAAAAATATGTTTGCCATCCCGTTGATTTTACTTCAAATTAAATAACGAGACAAATCTCAACTGCCTATCGATTGCATGTTCTCCGTATACTTAAGTATGTTTTCGTTTCTAATTTGTGTGACGTGAAAAATGTTTCATTTAAAAAAAAAAAAAACATTCGTTAACTTGAACAAGCACGTTATTTCAAAACATCATGCGAAAGGAAAAATAAATGTTATTTCTTTAACTAAAGTTATTTTATATTCAGATATGGCAGCAAAAAGCTTAAACTAATGCAATAAAAGCGAGAAAATTTTAATTGCAAGTGTTAAGATAGTTTTCTCAGTAGAAACTGTTGTACCGGGTGTCTGATGTAAGTATTATATAAAAAAAATATGACAAACTTGTATTTCTATTCACCATTAAACGATTTTTTAATTCATTCATCTTGGTATGAAAATTTGTTAAAATTGATCGGACCCGAGGTTAGTTTTTTTTTTTTTAAATAACGACATATTACATAACGTTGTGTCATTTTATATTTATGAATGATAAATATTTACGAATTTATGTTTGTTAAAATGCAAATTTAAATAATACCAAAGAAAATAATCTTTATTAATACTAATATTAAATATAACTACTTGGAGATTGGACGATATTCACTTTATTATCGTGCTGTGTATTATAGACGTTTATATATGAATAATGAACATGTTAAAATAAAAACGTAAACACATGATTAAATTAATAAAATAATATGTTTAAATTATAAACGAAAGCCTCGGGGGATGTGATGGATGTAAACAAAAATAAAAATTGCGGAGGTTTTTATAATAATTACTTATATATACAAGAGACAAAATGTTACCTGTTTGATATGAGTGACGCACTGTATAAGTATGAATGAAATAAGACAATAACAAATAATGAATAAAGACAAAATCAATTATATAACAAGATGACGGGTTATAATAAATGCAAAACAAAGAATCGTTTAAAAAGGTTAAAAAAAAACTAATTGAAAAGTCAAGTTCAAAATAAAATGATATAACAACAGAACAGTAGGAAACACTTCGGGTAAGGAGCAGCAGAACTAGGAAGACAAACATACAATCAATACAACATGAAACAAACACAGCTCAAGGTTACCTCGTCCGTGTTGGTGCCAAAGAGCAGCAGGTCGAAGGGTATGGCCGCCACCAGGTCGATGATGAACCACCCCCTCAGGTAGTGCATGGCGATCCTGTACGGATGGGACACGATCTCGTCGCAGCCATTCACGTAGGTGGTGCGGAAGTTGATCAGGATGTCGACGATGAATGTGACGTCCACTGTGGAGCAAGAAAAATATATAAAATTATCAAAATATTGACGTTGATTTGTGGCAGACTCCAGCCGCCATCTGTGGATAGCAGGACAAAGCACGCCTAGTCAAGGCGCGCACCCAAGTGAAGAAGCTACCTGATTCACGTGCTATCTTTCGACCTGTATTTTACTGCATAACTTGTAAATTAGATGTGTATACCTCATATATTGAATTAGCTTCATTTTATCGTAATTTATACTGTGTAAACCCACGCTTGCACCTATACTCAATAAGTGTTTAATTTTATGTGTTCCTTATTCCCCTGACCTGAAACATAGGATGAAGCTCCCGCTTGACCTGGAATGCTATGGAGGATGCCTGGCAAGAGTTCTTTACATTTTCATTTGTAATACTTTGTTAACAACTTTTTAAAGATTGGAATACTTAAAAAAGAAAACGGCTTGTTTAAATAGTGCACTGAATAATTTACAATATGTTACTGGAATTAAGCGTACTCGTTTGTGTATACACTAAACATATAAAATATGAATTAAATATATTAATTATAAAGATATACATATAAAATCCATTTTATCGAAAAATATTGTTGTTGCGCTACCGGGATTCGAACCTGGATCTCTTCCCTAACCGGGGGAGGTGCTTTATCCAACTAAGCTACAGCGGCATTATTTTTAGCGACAATTTTTCGACCCTATATGTTACCTTTTTTGAAATTAATACATTTAATCGTTCCATCATTTGACAGAGCCATCTACCTTATTTTTACAGAATCTCAAAATACCTTTAAGTAAATCTGATAGTAGACGCCAGAATTTTCAATTCATTTTTATTAAATTTTGGACATATTGATACAACTTTATTATTTTTTAGGAGAACACATTCTTATTGTGAAGTTGTAATTATTCAGAGCATAGGTCTGTGATATTTAATTCATATTTTAATAAAATGTAATTCCTTCGTTACTTTACAGCGAACAATATTATGTACATAATAATATATACATACATACATACATACACTAAACTAAACTAAACTAAACATATAGTTAACTTATCGCCCTTGTACTAACTTACCAAGTTAGTACAAGGGCTTAGCTTAAATTAAAAAAAATAATAAGAATATTGATAAGATATTATTAATGTGGTCAACTTTTAAATTTAAAAATAATCATATTCAGTTGTCCTATAAATTGAATATTAATTAGATTTTATTTTATTTAAGTAACTAAATATATTAATGTATATATTTTTTTCCGACTTTGCCTACAAGAATCGGGAAGATTTGTCTATGTGAATGTGTATCCCGATCATAATTAATGAAATTTTCCGTAAGATGCGTTGTGTGAGACCTTTTTGTTGTAATAGTTTTTCTTTCGAAATCTATCTAAAACGAGTCCACAGTTGCAATTTTGCAAGCGGTCTAAAAGTTATAAAATATTTTGGAATACATAGTCGACGTTTCAGGTTGTGTTGATTTGGACACACTCCTAAAAACACCTTCTGATAAAGTGAGGGATGTTAGCCACATGCAGCCATCTTTACCATAATAGAATAAATTCATTATAATGATGTAAATAGAGTATTTTAATTTGATTGCTCCACCGCTAGCATTAATTCCTACTTCATTCTTATGACAAACCAAGGCGAATACCGAGATATATACTAACACCATTTGATCCATTTATTTTCATATAGATATAGACATCATACATTCGTGCATGGTTATGTATGCAAATGAGTTCACGATGTCAAATATAGGCTGCGATAAAAATCTAAACAAGGCAGAATATCCCAGAACAATCTTAATATATATATGTGCGCGTTTAAGTGCGTGGCGGCAGAATGAAGAGCTTAAACTGCCTAGTTCTAAAAACTATCACGACAACTCATCAGCAAACGGCGTGGAAGTCAGCCCACAGCCTCTGTATTCCCATGCCCAAGATAGCTATTGTATATATATATATATATTAGAAATGAAAGTGAAAGATTGCAATCATAGTCTTGCATATTTTTCACGAAAAGTAAAGTTCTGGCTCCACGAAATGGGGAGAAATTACGCCCAAGAACTTTTAAAGGTCTAAACCTGAGAATAAAACTGCTACAATAGTATTTCATCTCTTGATTAACTGTTTATATATATTTTGTACATTGATAGTTGCATTTTGCTTACTGTTATACCGAAGGAATACTGTCTGCCATAATACAGTAAATTACTAGTGCAGCAAGGCAGGGTACCCAAACATATGTCTTACTTTCTCACTGATATGTTGTATTTACTTGCCAAATTTTATATGCATACCCTCGATACATTTGTCCGATATTTGAAATATTACGCAACGCTCATATAGTAATGAACTAGGTGAAAATGTATAATATTAATGAATATTAATTTGGAAGAGTAATACGTCAGACCATGTGAAAAAAGTGAACCTAATAAATGTATTATTATTTTTATTATTATTTATATAATATATACAAGGCCATAAAAACTTGCGCTTGTAACCATATTAACCGATGATGATGATTAATTACATTAAATTTATCCAGCTTTATTTAAAAGGTTTGTTATTTTTGTAATAATGGATTACTAAATGATGATTGATTGTAATAAACGAGTCAGTCGACAGAGCGGCTGAAACGTCTAATAAATATTAAAATAGACAACAAACAAGAGGCCGAATTGAATCATTTATGCGTCAACAATGGACGACAACTGCAGAACGACAACTGTAACTAACTACTCTGAGGCGGGCGGCGAGCTCCTTTGACCCGGATATGTCAAGGCTGTCAGTAATATTTCGATGCGAAAGGCTGCCAAGGAATGAAGGCTTTTTAAATTCAACACGATACATAACTGACAAATGAATGTTGAATTGAAGATTTTACCTTTTTTCAGAATTTACAGAAGAAAATACAGTTTCTTGACAAATTATTAGACTCTGTGTTAAAAAATATATATTTATGAGAAACAATTGGTTTATTTAATTAATTTTTCGCATCTCATTTCACGATAGTTGTATGTCAAATATCAGTCCATTGACCGTTCAATCTTTCGCCATTTGAGTGAATTTGAATCTTTTCAGCAACAGTTAAAATGGAATAAATGTATGTAATTTGATCCATTCCGCTTGTATAACTTTTTTCTGAATAAATAGTTGTTGGCATTTATAGTTTTAGGTTTGAGATTGAAAAATCGGTAGCACATATCCTGTCAAATTGCTGTGACATTCTTGTGTTCTAGTGATTATAAAACTCGCCTAGTGATCTAGTGGTTCGAACCTCGTTCCAGAAGGTCATCAAGTTCGTCCTATTTTTACAGCACAAGCATTTAGCTTAGTTTGAAAGTAATAAGAATATTGATGTGACGCGTATTCCGTGTACGCATCAATATTGCTTGAATTTTTGTCTCTTTACAATCTCAAGCTGGTCTTTGAGATTATCTCCTCATCGAAATCTTAATATGTGCACATAGTACTATTTCATCTCATCGAGTCTCATTCATAGAAACGGGACATTTCATTAAAAGTAAGTATATAAATGTTATTAAATTATTTTTGTGCTTTGTGATATATATTATTGTGATGTCCTTGGAATTGTAAGGTTGTGTGTGTGTGACCGTGTGTGAGTGACCGTGTGTGAGTGCCCCACCGCCGGCGCGTGTGTGTGTGGCTATAAAGGGCGACGCGCGGCAGGGCGCGGCCCTTTTTCTCCGTGTTAACGTCGGCTTAGTGATAATAGTACCTTGTAATATTTGTATCATATTGTAATAAACTAATTATTGTTACAAATTCTATTCCTTAGACTTTCCCAGGACGAGATGTACACTAAAGATATACTAAGAAGACAAGTACGTAACAATTATATTTGGCCAAAATTCTATTTTATTAATGTTTTAAAATATATCCAATTTTTTTTTAACAAATTCGAGTTATGGAAAAAACGATATTACGATGTAAGACAATTATATGTGCTGAGTATATTAACTAGCTTTCATAGGAAAATAAGCACTCCACCAGTACAAGGACTGAAAGATATTATCCCACAAGAGCAAATAATCTTAAAATCGTTCCAAGAATGAAAACTACTTTTGGTCAAAGATTATTTACTTTTCAAGCTCTTTAGATATATAATCAAATTGGAAATAATATTGAAACTTTAAGTGACATTAAGGCTTTTAAAAATAATGTTTCATATTGGTTGTTGAAATTAGGTAGAGCAGATACTGAGAGTAAGCTATTGTATATTATGAAATAATTCTTATAACTGCATTATGTGTACTTTTACATTGACTGCATTATAACTTCTAATCTTATATATTTTCATTATTAAGGAAAATGCATTCTTATTGTGAAATTGTAATTATTCAGAACATAGGTCTGTGATATTTTAAATACATAAAACAATATTTTTAGATAAACCTACACATACCTATGTTCTGAATAATTACAACTTCACAATAAGAATGTGTTCTGCATAATATATAACTTGTATCAATGTGTCTAAAATTTAATAAAAATGAATTATTAACTCTGGCATTTCCTATCGGATTACTCAAAAGTATTTTAGATTTCGTAAATATAAAGAAGATGGCATTCGAATAATTGAACGATAGATGTGTCAATTTGAAAAGTGTAACATATAGATTCGAAAATTTGTTGTCAATGCACTGTGTTGGTGTAGCATAATCGGTTAATGCATTTTCCCCGGATAGGAAGAGATCCAAGTTTGAATTGAAATCGAAAATTGATTTTATATGTATATCTTTCTAATTAATACATTTAATTAGTATTATGCACTTTCCATTACCTTGCATGTGCTTACATTATATTTATACGTATTGTATTGCACATTAGTATTTATATTCTCTCATTTTATATATTTTCATATATTTTTATATATTTAATTGTGTTTTGCTTCGTATTCAATGAGTTATATTGGTTTATTTGGTTTGCGAAATATGATTTGTTTGCCAATTCGCCCTAAAACAGGCTTGCCTAGTTGAGCAAGCTAAACTGGGAGGTTTTACCACATCCCCCATATTCCCCAGACATAGCACCATCCGATTTTTATTTATTCCGGTCCACGGAACACTATCTGAAGAATAAAAATTTTAAAAATTTCGATGATGTTCGAACTTACCTAGAAGCATATTTTTCTTCAAAGGATACTGAATTTTATGAAAAGGGAATTAAAAGTCTACCAACAAGATGGCAAAAGGTCCTAGATAACGATGGAGATTATATAATGGATTAAAAATAAAATTAAATGTAGTTAAATTCTTTTTTTTGTTGCCACTTAAATAATTAATTACTTATGGGTACACCTAATATATGTAACATACTGTTTTTTTTTTAGCTGTATAATATATATTATGTGTCATAAACCAAATAAATTATGAAAAATTCTTGATATGTAAAAGACTTAAAACCATTCACAATACGTGAACTATATTGAACGTTTTGCAAAGAACTATTAAGAGAATAAAGAAAAAAATGAATTAACTTATACCTGAAACATATTAAAACTCCTAGAATAGATGGGCAATTAGAGAAAATGGCTCAACAAATAAATTGAGACAGTATTAAAATTTAATAGGAAATAGTGCAGTGGCGTGTGAAGGAATTCGGTCTAGAATCACAAAATTTAACCTTTAACATGATTAAAAAACATTTAGAAAGGGTAACAATTTGGTAAGATGCTGTAATTGAAACTGACTGAAGTGCTCGCCTACCTGGAGCTAATCAGCTCGAGAGAATCGCGAATCCAACAATTTAATTAAAACTCTATTTACTCAAGGCGTTCCCCGCATATTTCCCCGAGTAATTTTGTATACGTAGTTTGTAATTTATCCGGAAGTTCCCTTGGGACTGGTGTCAAATCGAACATTTTGAATATTTAAACTAGAATATTATATTATCAGTATTATATCACGCGGCTACGATCCGTTGAGATTATTCAATTCATTTTAATTAAATTACTTTTTTTTTGTAGAGTTACAATTTTTCAGAACATAGTTCCTTGATAAATAAAACAAATTTATTGAAAAAAATATAGTACCACAGACACTTAAATCCAGAAACTAAATATTGCCGGTAGACAGCATTAAACAATTAAGCTACAGTTATATTACATAACGTCGTAAGATACTATCTATACATGTTTATGAAAAATATTTTTAGCTTATAATATTGACATTTTTTAATCAAATTTCTGGCATAAATTTTCTCTTTAAAACTCGTGTGAGACACGTGTTAAATTTTTTAGAACAGCTGTTCATTTAGTTACAAATAAAATAAATGAGTTATTATATATTATATAGCTTAAAATCTGGACTCAGTTATTTATTACTTAGTTGTCAGATGAAACCTTGTTATTTTGAGGGGTCGAATTATATCTACCAACAATTGAAGTTGGTAAACACTGCCAATATTACGCTAAATGTCTATTATTGTGTTATTGATAGATTTCTCTCAAGGCTCACGGAAATATGGGGTGTCAGGTTACAATGAAGACGTCAAAAAAAATATGTATTTTCTACTCGAAAATGTCGTGAGCCCGTCTTCGGGCCACACCCCGTGGGTGGTGAAACTAAATACAGAATTATTAAAAAAGAAAAAATATTTTCTGCCGTGACAATGGTCATACGTGATAAAAATACGAACAGAGAAACTGAAAATAAACGGCGGCAACATGCAATAACCGCTGTATATAAAAATGTCATAGGCTTCAGATTCTCCCTTAACCCTTCCCAAACCATGCAGTAACACAGGTCTACCAGCATAATTAATCCTGTAATATTTTGGTAAATACATGCAACATAAAATTCACATTTTAGATAATCTTAAAGAAAATATTAGCACTTAGGAATGACTAGTGAAAAACCAACTATGAAAAGGGAATCCTATAAAAAAAAATATTTTTACCATTCAATCCGTTGTAAAAGTAATACGTTGGTAAAAATACCATTTGTGATATGAAAGACAGAGATCACACACTATTTTCACAATGTAAAAAACAACAAACATACAAATATAATTGTCTCTTTCTTACTAATTAAACGACGAGAGATACAAAGGAAGGATACATTGTATAGGACTTAATGAATGCTCTAAATTATGTTATTAATAATTTTTTCAAAATTTAATGCTCAATATTTAGAGTAAATTCGTGTCATTAAACCCATTTAAGCTATTTATTAAGACATTTTTTCTAACTGTTATTTACGGTAACACGAGTTGACAGCATGGCTGCGTTCGAGTATTTTATATCATGGTATGTTAAAGGTTCTGGACCTTCTGTCGTATGAAACGTGTTGCGAGCATTTCAAAATCAAAACTTGCATTTTAAAATTTTAGTTAATCAATGAAGAGTTTCCTTCTGTCACATACTTGCATTATACATCCCCGCGGTATATAGTTATCACATATTTTAATCCACAGATCCACCCCAAGTCGCTCACAATATAATATGACGACAGGGGGTGTAGTGCTGTATGGATTTATTCAATGGCAATATCCTTTCACAGAATTCCCCCACCCCCGTGTGTACACTACGTGTAGTCCACGCAGAGGGGTATGGGGGATGGGGACTCAATACAAGGAACTCACCAAAACCGGGCATAAATCAGGCGGTTTCAATAACAACTCAGCTGTTAATGGCCAGGATTCAGGGAACGATTGACAACTCCATATCCTTGTTAGCTAGTGTTATTGTATCAATCCAGTCGATACAATACTCATTTTACTCACCACCTTCGATGGCAATTTGTTTTGTGTATTAATATTAAAGTCTGTTTTATGTTAAGTACCAAATGATGGATAAAATCCAGGTTTAATTATTGATATAGTATAACGAGTGGCTATTAACTTTTTGTTAAATTAATTAAAAATATGAAAAACAGCCAACTGGAAGATTGGCGCGCAGCGAGAGACTAATACTTACCGATCATGTCGACGACGACGATCGGATCCTCGCCGAACCGGCGCGACTTGCGCTTGCTGTACTCGGGCTCGTTGAGCTGGAAGGCCGCCACGTACGGGGTGACGATGGCCGTGTAGATGACCAGCATGAGGATGAGCCAGTCCCAGCCGGCCTTGTAGGGCGAGTGGTGCAGGATTGTGAAGCGGTGCAGGCGGGCCGGCGGGGCGGGATACTGCGGGGGCACCACGCCCAGTGTCAGCACCTGCAACGACAGTTTCCATTATTACACGTGTTGTACTTAACGTGACCGTTTATTTTCGTTCTTCAAAACGGGACATCTACTCCGCGGCTCCTGCTACTAAATTGTGTACGACACTTTTCACATCCGACGTCCGATGGAGCACTTCTTTGCTTTATAAACAAACGGGTACTTAGTGTGCAAGATAACATTAAAAGTGAACTTGCGTTTAGACATTGTTAAAATGAAGGGTTCACGTACAAGATATTTAAATTGATTATTTGAAGTATACACACGTCGATAAAAAAAACAATAATCAATAGTCAAGAAAGATGCGCGAGCTATTTAAGCGTACTCGCAACCGAGAATGTTTTTATTTATTTAATTTAGCGAAAATACAATAGCAAAATAAATTCAATTTTTAAATATATGGTTACATACATACATGGTTTTTCTTTCGCTTACCTCTCCAAAAAAGAGACCAGCTCTTGTGCTTGGAGAGGGAGTTACACTACAATAATTTTATATAATACCTTACATATTCTATTCATTGTCCATTTGTGTGCTTCTGAAGTATTCTGTAATATTGTTTATTGTCCAATTATGTGTTTTTGAAGTGTTCATTTAGTTTCTTTTTAAACTCTTTTATATCCTTTATTTCTTTAATTTGTGTAGGGAGGCTATTGAAATTTTTTATCCCTAAATATATAGAATTTTGCTGATAGTATTTGGTGTTACATTTAGGGATTTTAAAGTTATTTTTAAACCTTAATGATGTGCTTGTTTCAAATTTTCTAGTGTTATTTTCTTTAATTAATTGATTAATTGAGGTTTTTTTGTAAATGTTTTCTATTTTGGGAACTGGGAATTTTGCAAAAAGTGTTTGTGTTGAAAAAGTTGATCTTTTTTTTAATATCACTTTAATAATTGTTCTCTGTATTATTTTTACTGAGTTCATTATATTATTGTATGCTCCTCCCCACCCAATTATTCCATACTTGAGTAGTGAGTGAACAATAGCAAAATATACCTTTTTAAATGATTTATACTTAGAATGTTCCTTAATCTTATGAATATATAAATACATTTTCTTATTCTTTCCACTAATTCGTTAATGTGACTGTGCCATTTGAAATATTGATATTTGATATTTGATTTCTTTTTTCGGGCTTAAATTTGTACAAGAGTCGTTACAGGTAATTTTGTTACAGTTGTCGTTATGAATAGTAATTTTTATATGAGGCGGTGTTTTAAGAGAAGCGTTGCGAGCTAGCAGGCTTCTGACCGACTTAGGTACATATTATATAATAAGACAATATAGGATAAACCAATATACGGTGTTGTTGCAGGGTAGGTCTGAAATATTGAATAAACACTATTAACTATGAAGCATGCAGATACACAGTATGCAAATCAGCTTCCGATCATATATTCACCTGTATTATTAACCCTGCAGTGTTGTGCACCGAGCGAACAGCGCACCTGTTTCGCATATTTCATTTTACTTTGGCAATAAGATAACGTCACGTGATCCGCGTTACTCGAAATTTTGAAAACTATTCACATATTAATGTATGGATTGGAACGTTTAAAAATTTCACGCGACCGTAAAAAATAATATATATAATAATATCTGGCAAATATGAATGTGAAAAAATATTATATTAATTTTTAAATTTTATTGAGCTGTGGATACATAACGTATAGCCTCATTCTCACGAGTTAATTAATCGGTATTATTTATTGAAGAAATTGAGAAGTAATTATCAATATTTTTATTTAAATTGAAAATTGTATCAATATTAGTATCAATCAAGATGGTATCAAGTAAGAATTATATATAATTAAAAATATTGATGTAGAACGACAAAGATTATTCTCTTTACAGTTTTTACAAATTCAAATACATACACACACACTAACCAATCTACTGCACAATATTTTAGAAGTAGATACATATTTAAAATTAGAATCAAAAATGTTCAACTTGCATGTGCCTAATCTCAACCGCGTCAGAGATATAAGCATTTAAAAAAAATCTTAGTTATACATGCGACTATTTAGATAAACTGAAATATTTTATTGCATACAAAAAATAAAAGGCCATTAAATTTCGAACGGTCGAGACTATTCTTTGTTAATAATAGACTATTATTTTTTGTGTATATATGTGTGAACTTTTTACTTTTTATTAACTTTTTAAATTTTTTATTTCTACTTATTAATATTTTCCTTGGTTTTCTTTTTCATAGCATTATATTTATTTCATAACCTTTAATGTATCTTATTATCTGTATGGCGAATCGGGTTAAAAAAAAACCTGATCACGCTGGAATAAACACATTATTATTATTATTATTATTAAATGATTTAGGGCCTAATGATAATTGGGCATTGCCAGGTAGCCTCCCATTTATTCAGAATGAACTTAATAGATTCCCCGAAGTGTGAGTATGGTGCCGAGGAGGAGATCAATTGCGGACCACAGTTTTATTTTACAGTGATCTCGTCACAGTTAAATTGTGTCATCATATTTCTCTTAACTCTCTACATTTAATATATATAATATAATTTTTTTTTAACGATAATGGTATTAAGTTGTAATATAATATTATTGTAATTTTTTTATAAGATAAAGTTTTAACTTGATTAATGGCACAAATCGCTCTTGAAGGGTGGATTGCCTATGTAAAAGAAGAAAAAGAAGATTTAGGGCCTATAGCAATTTTTTTTCTCATGTAACATTTGTTATGCACTTGTTAGTATCAATAAGTCTTGTAGTTCAAATCTTAATAACTCGTTAAAACTTCATAATTGTAACACTGCACAACCTATATAACACTCATCATACTTAGCATGCAAATGTAAGGAGCTAGAGAGAGTAAAAATTATTAAAATACCTTGGCATTTGGATTGACCAACTCTTAAACTAGTCTGAGCATATCAATAAACTTTGCGTTACATTAAGAAACCTGACATTCTTCTACAGATGTTTTAGAAATTTTGTATGCTGAGAACAATATATATTGCTCTCTGCCAATCCCTTCTTAGCTACACGATCTAAGGTTAGGGTGAAGTTGGGAAAACTGCCCATAAACAGTTAGTAATTACACAAAAATCCATTCTCAGAAACATCTACAGAAAACCATACAGGTTTCCCTCTGACTCACTGTTTGAGAAATGTCAGCTTCTTGATATTCGACAACTCTATGTAAAACGACTGATTCTTTATATTTATTCCAACAAAGAGCTTCATCAATATCCATCTCATAATTATGCTACGAGAGCAAAAAAGAACAGGCTCACCGTGAAACCTAAAATGAAAACAAGCTTTGGTCAATCCTTCCATATGTTTCTGGCCCTCAAAGTCTATAACATTTTTCCGAACAGTGTGAAACAATTCTCGATGAACAAACTCAAAAACAATCCCAGGAGATGGTTATCGGGTGTTGGCAGAAAGGAAACTGAGCAAAGATTCATGGAAATGATCACATGAACAGAACATCATTTCGTTATATTAAACATTTTCTGTTTTGCATAATATTTCAATCATGAGATAGCGAGAGTATTTTATTCATATATTATGTTATTAGATTTCTTTTATCACCCTGTTTAATTTATTCCTAATATTTTTGGTTAAGAAAAAATATAAAATATAAATAATAATAATGGTTTTCATATTTGTATGATAGATAACGGATGAACCTGTCTCCTTTAGTACAGACTTCGGTCTAGTTAAGGAGACAGTGAACATCTTACATTATGAAGTTTGTTCGCCTTTTTTGTATATTTATTATGTATAATATGTACGTATATTAAGAACATGAACAGAATAAATAAAAAAACAAAAAAATCTTCGGGGGGCTAGATATTTGGGACATACATTTATTTGTGTATAAATATATTAATTATAGAACGAAAATAATGTACTGTGTCTTCCCCCTACTTCCCTTCCCCTCCCGGCCGCGCCGACGACCTTGAACCAGTACGGTTACAGCATGCACGAAACAGTTAATACTGTTATACAATCTGGAAACTTCGCGTCTATACCTTGTGCCGGAACCTTGACGAAATAGTGAATGAAAAATATACAGTTCACATCTTTGGAGGTACCATCAGAATCCGGATTGTGGTGAGTGCCAAATTCCTTCCGTGTCCTGAGATTCTTCCGACATCTACGATTGTATGCAACATTCCTGGTATGCGTATGCATGTAATGCGTTACGTATGAATTTTTTTTTTTCATCTATTCTACTAGTTTAATTTACTTGAGACGCGTTCCGCCTTGTAAGGGCATTATCAATCTAACACTTTAACCCAACAACTTGAATTTATATCCACAGTGTAGTTCTGTACTCCAGCGTTTCGCCGTGTAGGGGGTATTACCAATCTAACAATTTAACAAAACAACTTGTATTTCTATCTATAGTGAAGGACAGCTGTACAATTTTATTTGCTTGCAAGTAAATTAAGCGAGTAGAATCATAAACCAAGTGTTTTATTTTGGAGAATTATTAAGGAGAATATTTACGTAGATTTAATTCTTATAATGATATTGTAAAAATCTTATTGGGTAAATTAAATTTGAAGTACGTATGTAATATTGTAAATAATCCTTGAACATTTTCGACTCGTAATTAGTGAACTAGGTTTATTACAAATCCTACGGCTTTAGGAAACATTAGCCGAACCTATATAAGATGATGTTTCTTCTTTGCTTACAGGGAATACTTCTTAAAGAAAATTTGTAACACAAGCTTCAAGCGAAACCATAATTAGTTTACTTCAAAAGTTAACTATAACTTTTTAATTAGCATAATACTTACAATATTGACACAGATAAGACTAATAAGATAAAGTTAACTGTGGAAAGAAACTGGTTATGTTGAAACGATAATTTTGTTGATTTTTAGGGTATTGTAATAAACAATATAATATAATTGGAAATAGGGAAATTTTGTTCGTGGTTTTCAAGCGAAATCTAACATATGACACTCAAGGATAGTTAAAAATAATTTTGAAATATATAATATTATACATGTGCACATTAAAATAACTTTAAAATAGTAAATTGATAAATAGTGTAGCCATCAAACAAACAATCATCCGTTTTATGTAAATATTTCTAACGTAGACTCAAATAATATCGAATTCAAGTACGTTATACATTACAACTGGATACCTACTGCACGCCACTACAATATTGCAGTATATACACATTCTTAGAGTAAACATAAATCCGTTAGTTATGTAACATTTATGCAACAGTAAAAGTATTTATTTTTCGAAAATTAAATCTTTATGTAAACAAGACGTATTTTTTTTTTACATAAATGCATATTATGTAAACTGTCAGCGTTTAAATTTTGTTCAATATTTGCAAAATTTCTTTATGGCCTCATTTTATATTAATAATTATACAAAATACTTTGATTAAACCAATATTTATTAATTATTATACAGTTAGATAAATTTGAAATTTTAGAAGAAAAAGTGTTAATAGCAAGCTTAATATTATAAATAACCAAATCCTCTTTACAAATAGTCACCATCTAAATTTGTTTTCATATTAGTCCTTACTTATTCACCATTTTATAGTTTTGTTTTTATCTACGCTCGCATTTTTAATTTCAGTATACATTGTTTCCTGAAGATGACACCATAGGTATCGAAACATGTAGAATAATTAATAAATAGTGGTTTAAACAAAGTATTTTGTATAATTATTAGTTTAAATTTTCTTTCGCCTAGAGTTATATGGTATTTAAAAAAAAAATCGCGAAGCTATTTGATCGCGTAAGTGGTACCAAAGTGATCACGCGAGTGACACCAAAATGAAAATATTGAAACAAGAAATTTCCGTTAGTTCGTGTCTACATATTTGATAGTGTGCGAGCGGGACACTATTTTACCACGTAATGTATCGTGATTGGATACAACACGGTGACCCAAAAAAAAAACCCATTTTTTCCATAGTTCCATTTGCCACACAATCAAAATATACGGCAAATAATCGGGTCAAATACTAAGAGTATTTACAACGCAACAGCTATTTTCAAAATAGTTGCGATGATTCAACAATATCGCATAAGCATGGCGCTGAAGTCACACGATACAAGTTTTCGTAACAGAAAATTGAACACACGACGAAACAAGCGACGCGATGATCGCCGTGCAACTTTGCTGAAGGACTAATACAATGGTATAATGTCGAGACGATCACTGGGTAATTGTGCTGCTGCTGTACTAGATTAATTTGTTGTCCAACATCGCTGGTGGAGACGGATAACAGAATTTATAACATCTGTCTTGCTCGCGACGCTGTGAAATGAGAAAACTTCCGCGGAGCGAAGTTTCACGGCATCGGCGGTTCACAAGTACGAGAGAACACACGTTCATATTTTGAAATTGTTGTAATACGCTAAAAATGAAAATAACATTATTCAATTAAAGAGTGACCGGAGCGTACAGTCACATTAAAACTGGCGATGATGATGATGAGGTCAGAAGAAACGAAACGCAGAAATATGTTCTTTCTAGGGATAGAATCGAGAATGCGTTCCCGCTCACAGTGTACTTCGTTTTATTTCAGTTACAAACAATACATTCAATTCATTCATATTTTCCCCACCGTATCGGCGAGCTTGAACACACTCCTGCAAGACGTATTTTATCAAAAAATGTCAATCTTTGTTTGTTGAAATCTACATATCTCACGTTTATTTGGCGCCCCACTGATTTTTTATTTTTTAATTACTGTAATACTGCCTCGTGACCTTATTGGCGTCACTTTGGCGACCTCTCAATTCTGTGCGATATAGTGACTTGTCACAAGCTCCCGAGTCAGAAATGATGCGTTTTGATAAGATATACAGTTGAACCTTTATATTTGTCAAATGTTTTAGGCAAAAAATATTCCGATATTCATCCAAAACTACAATATTTGTCACTAAAAGTCACCTAATCCACGGAAGAAAATTCTTCAGAAGATGAATGGTCAAGTGAGGGCAGTATCCCAACTCCTGACTTAAAGAAATGGTGTTCAATTGGGCTAAAGTAGGGCACCCGAACACTGATGAAGTTAATCAAAATATCAATTCATTCAGTTACAATTAAAAAGTGCGACCGACGTACAAAGGGCGAGAACTATAGCTAAATCGCTTCCGACTAGTGAATTAGTTTTGCCCTGGCTACATCGTTAGTCATTGTTTTTTTCGTGCTGTTTATATGACGTCAGAAATTAATAATATCATTAAAAACACAATAAAAATGCTTCACGAGCACATCTTTAGGTTTTGTACGTACAATTATATTTGACATCGTAATTTCAAATAATATTGTTACACACCGTATTATAGAGTTCCGCCGCCAGACTTTCATCGGCAGCACTTGACGGATATTTGAATTAATAACGGTGTATGTCTTAAGATCAAATATATGTACACCATCTTTACTGGTGTGTAGCATAATATAATAAGAGATGATTGTGAAATAAAGCAATTTAAAAAAATAATTCTAAACTACGCTTTCAGGCAGTTTGATTTCTAGTCCGATGCCTTAACCGCTACTCCGCGGCTGGTATTTTTAAAGAAAACTAAAAATTATCAATCTCAAATAGTTTAATGAAATAAAAATACATATATACTTTAAATGAATTTGAATTGATGTAAAAAAAATATTTTATCTTGTTTTTAAAACCAAAAAATATACTTAGGAGAACACATTCTTATTGTGAAGTTGTAATTATTCAGAACATAGGTATGTGATATTTTAAATATGAATTAAATATATTAATTAGAAAGATATACATATAAAATCAATTTTATCGAAAAATATTGTTGTTGCGCCACCGGGATTTGAACCTGGATCTCTTGTCTGATCTGGAAAATTGTCGCTAAAAATATTGTCGCTGTAGCATAGTTGGATAATGCACCTTCCCCGGTTAGGAAAGAGATCCAGGTTCGAATCCCGGTGGAGCAACAACAATATTTTTCGATAAAATTGATTTTATATGTATATATTTCTAATTAATATATTTAATTCATATTTAAAAAATGTACAATTAAAATTTTGAAATTAGTTCCATTATATTTTTATAGAACGGTCGTTATTACAACAAACACAGTTAATACGATATGTTTATGTGAAAAAAATTAAGAATCTAAATGTAATAACCACGTGATTTTGTATTAGATAATTAAAATCTTCAAAGACCGAAAATATCCTAGATATTTTGTATAATTTATGCATCTCGTGTCCATAATGGAATTACTACTCATAACTCTTTTTGATCCTTGGCTAGTCCGAAAGCTTGTCCTTGGGTATGGATCTCCATAAATTATTATCATAAATCCCCCGCCACGGGTTGCCAACCTCGCAGAATTTCTTTAGGAACTAAAATGAAAAGGCGCGCGGCAATGTTGAGATAATATTCTGATTTCATTGAGATTATTCTCGATAGTATATTTCAAACCTAAGTTAAAATCTGAGTGTCGCAGTTCCTATATTAGCGACAGTAGTTTTTTTTAATGAATTTTAAAATATTTTTACCACAAATTTAAATTTGCTAATTTCGAAAGTAATTTAAAAATATTTTTGACTGTATTTAATTTGTATTAAATTGAAATATGCGATTTGTAAAGAATTTAGTCACTATTTAAAAAAAAATTATGTTGTATCTTATAAATAAAACTCTATTGCCGTCTGTTCGTCACAAATGAAAATTGAATGGAAAATTCATTCATTTCAATTCATGTAAAGTATCAAATCCCTTTAAAAGCGTATACCTGTAAGCGGGTTCTAATTTTTTTTTTCAAAACAGTAAACAAAGCAATATACTAACATATATTTGAAATAATTGGAACATTGAAATGTTGCTCTGTAAAGCGATTTAAATTAATATGCATGTAATAATTATAATTATTTCATTTTATTGACGTTGGTCACCTTGATCCGTGATGTTTCATTAATACGGAAGACGATTCAGTTCAGAAAAAAGCGAGGCTTAGATAGAAAAAGTAAGAAGTTCGATAACGATATTGTTCTATGTAGGGAAAATGTTAATAGAATGGCAAATCATCATGCGCAAGGAATATTGAAACAAACGTAAGCTAGATGTGTAGCTGTTGTTTTATTCCATACAAGCCATCCTATACATTTTTTTGGCACCCGTCCCAGGACTAGGGTACATTAGTTAAATGTGCCTTTAAATAACATGGATTAGGTACTAATTTAAAAATCTAATGGCAATTATTTATTACATTTTACTTTATCCGGCTCTTCCTTTTCTAGACCGGAAACATTATCAAATTAAAGTTCGATCTACGAGAATCATTTTACAGAACGAGATGATTAGAGCCTTTCAGATTATTAAATAAACCCAGCAATCTTAATTCCAAACTTTCTCGATAAGTATAGAACTGGGGGAGTCCTGGAGTTTTAGTGTCCCATTAATGTTCAATAAATTACCAGTGTTTTTACACACGAACGAGCCTAACACGAATGCTGAAAAAATGTAATAGTGGTTTATTGAGAATCGAATGTCTCATCTGTAAGTTGATGGAACAAAATGTTTTTGACACTTTTTCAATGTCCGTTAAAAGTAGTGTATTATGCTTTTTATGATATGTATTAAAAGTGAAAAATAATACGAATTAATGAACGTCACGCGAATAGTTCTGCGTATACAGAAATGAATATATATATACATATTAATTCATTGTCAAAAGGTAGACATGACCTTTACAAGAGCGAAGGGTTAAAATATTTTGAAAAAAAAATCTCAAAGAAGGCTTTGATACGAATCAAAAGGTATCTTAGTAGACAAGTTTTTTCATTGTGAAGATTCTAGCATTCTAGCAATGGTTTTATTTTCTGAAAATCTGATTTGAATCTAAAAATAAAACCTATAGGTAGACACATATCTGATGTTTGAAGTCAATTAAATATAAAGTTTCTTTTCAGTAAAATATCAAAGGACTAACTCACATTTTGACTTCATAATGCCAAAATATATATGTACGATATATATGTGAAAGTGTTATTATTAACGATGAGCTAATTCATTATTTTAACTATGATTGGTGAGATTTACGTTCAATTGTAATGACGATTGATTTTTCGTAATTCGGTGAGCAATGAATGGCATTATATATTAGAAACTAAACCTCGAATAGATAAATTTGTAATATAAATTAAATGTATTAATTAGAAAGATATACATTTACAATCAATTAATCGAAAAAATATTGTTGTTGCTGCCGGGATTCAAACCTGGATCTCTTTCTATCCGGGGAAATGCATTAATCGATTACGCTACACCAACACAGTGAGTTGACGACAAATTTCAATGTTATATGTTGCACTTTCAAATTGATACATCTGTCGCTTCATTATTTGAAAGCCATCTTTTTTATATGTATATCTTGTACATGGTCCATCAAACGTATACGGTAAAAATCTAGTTTGGGGTATAATTGATTTTATTTACGATTAATACTACGACGTTTTATCACTTTAGGGGTAGAAAAAGGAAGTAAAACAATGCTATATATTCTATCCTAGAGAATACATCTTTAAATTTTTCCACATTTTTTAGATGATTTTACTTACTGCAGAACACTTTCGTCAGTTATTGATATATATGGAGTTACAAATGTGAGAGACAATGATACGTGGTTTGCCACCCCTTACGAAATTTCCATAAATATTTCCGGAACGTGAGGGCGACAGATCCCGGCCAGATGAGATATTGGTGTCTGGCGGAAGAGATCACCCCCTGATTTTGTACTGACCACTTTATATAATAGCACCCCTCTGCGGTACGCTTAGCCTTAAAAATGATCGAGAATTTTATTTTTACATCCAAGTCACGGATTCAATTCCCGCACATTGTTTTATAACTAAAACGAGACTTGAGAGAAAAATATTTTTATCCTACTTTAAGAAAATATATAGAACTGATATGTAAGTCAATATTACGTTCATATTTTGTCATTTTTTCCCCCTAGCTTAATAATAATAATATACGAAGCTTTTTCCGCCCAAAAAAAAGTAGGCATGATTCCAAAAACACAAGTACATTGGCCTAGTTTGAAATATATGCGAGATGTTTTCGTGTTGAACTCTATCTTATTGATAGATGTATTACACATTTAATTGTTTAACATGAAAATAATTGAGGTACATTGATAAAAATTTAATGTTTAAAATCCGTTATTGAATGGGCGATAGATGTATATAGATGGATTCATAATAAAAAAATGTAGCAGAGTTTTTTACACGAATAAACTCTGTATAAATATATAAATATTCGTACCAAAAATGTTACTATTAATGTACCTTTAGAACATAAAGGTCCACCTAATTATTGATATTTCACTACAGTATCATGTATCAGTTTTTTTACATTTTTTTCTAAGCGTGACACTCTGAAGAACTTTGAGGTAATTATTATACTATGTAAAATATGTATATAAGATAACATAATACATTTTAAATAAATATTGCAATTTTGTTGATGGTTGAAGGAATGAAGTGTCCTAAATCAGCAGAAAGGTGTGTATTGTGTTCACGTTGAAAATCTTAAATTACAATTCTGTTCGAATACTGGCCCCTTTCAATTAAAAACAAAACAAAATGCATTTTATTGACTTGTATCTAATTTCATACGTCATTTTTCACACGTGTCGTTTCCCTTTATACACTAGCAAAATCAAGCAACCTTCATTCGATTTGATTCCGCGTGTTTCTTCAATGCATTCGCGCAATGGTGTGTGTCCACTCAGATATATGGATAATATATACGGGTAAAGGTCGTTATTTAACAGACAAGTCTCCGAGACAAATTTCATCCTTGTACACAGGCGTCACGACAGATTTCCACGGGACGTCAGCCATTCAACATACTGATGTTAAAAAGTATTGAATTGCGCACGCGAATATTGTTGTCCACTTGTTTTCTAAGAAAAATGTTGAGTTTTTATTGCAATGTTTTACACTGTTTTACAATGTAGTATTTTTGCCAACGGCAATTTCTCGGAATGTACGACAGTCTACGTCATAATAAATCATTGTAAAGGTTCGAACAATTTATCGGATCCTACGTTACCTAAGGAAACAAACAACATTACGCTTATTTTATTTATTATTATTTTTTTTTTTAGGAGAACACATTCTTATTGTGAAGTTGTAATTATTCAGAACAGACGGTCTGTGATATTTTAAATATGAATTAAATATATTAATTAGAAAGATATACATATAATATCAATTTTATCGAAAAATATTGTTATTGCGCCACCGGGATTCGAACCTGGATCTCTTTCCTAACCGGGATTTTAGGTATTTGAGATTCTGTAAAAATAAGGTAGATGGCTCTGTCAAATAATGGAACGATTAAATGTATCAGAAAGGTAACATATAGGTTCGAAAATTGTCGCTAAAAATATTGTCGCTGTAGCATAGTTGAATAATGCACCTTCCCCGGTTAGGAAAAAGATCCAGATTCGAATTCCGGTGACGCAACAACAATATTTTTCGAGAAAATTGATTTTATATGTATATCTTTCTAATTAATATATTTAATTCATTTTTTTTTTATTTGCATCGTGCAGATGGGTACATTGCACTTTTTGTATTTTATATTTATATTCATACATGTACGAATAAGTGGTGGGTAACTAATAAGAAACTTATGTGAAAACAAATTTAAAAGGTTTGCAAAAAGAGCACGCTGTTTCTTGTGCCACGATATTGATTTGTGATATTTAGGGTGTCTTGTAGGAAATATTGTCTTTAAGACTAGGCTGCCTGACATGCCCGACGCAAAGTGTAATCTTGGAATAAAAGGTCAGATGGATACATATTGGGTCTTTTATATAAAATACGTAATATTAATAGATATAATAAGATTTTAACCTCATAAATGAATGTTTTTTTTATATTAAATCAATAATCCTTTAAAAAAAAGACAACAAAAAAAATCGAGTATACCCTTCTATTGTGCATATTTTTTTTTTTTAATATACAGCCAAAGATAAAACTTTTCAATTAACTTAGTAGATGGTCGAGGCCTTGACCTGAACGGTCAACTTAAATTATACAAAAATGCTTTAAAATTACTTCATTATTATGTGGACTTTTCTTTTTCTGTCACGAAGTTAAACGAATGACATAATTACAATACGGTCGACACACAAAATGTCGGCTTGCAAAAAAACAGTCAAAATTTGGCATGCTTTGAAAATAGTACTAAAAAATTAGAATGTTAGTATGTGTTTTTATCATATAATTGTTTGAAAAAAAAAGAGATATGCGGAAGCCCTGCTCGCGCCTCACAGATTTGGCTGTCAAACTAGACGCTTTACAGCCATTCCTCGCCGCCTAGTACCAACAGAATTCAGACGACAATACATCGCGACGCAACCGGTGCGAGAAGCCAGATGAAACAATCACTTTTTTCCCTAGTCACTCCTAGAACGCGTCTTTCGGAACCACCTTCAGTGGTAAGCTTCGCTAGTCACAAACTTTAACCTACAATTTAACCTCCAAATAGTGTAAATTTACTTGTGCATCATCAAATGCGACAGAGTACTGTAGGCATCTTTCTAATTGATGAATTTAATTTGTATTGAAAATATTACAGAACTATGTTCTGAAATTGCAGCTTCACAACAAAAATATATTATTTTAGATATATAAATAAATGTGTACATATTACAATTGCCGTTAGAAGGTTTGTTTGTTTGACATTTTTAAGTCGTGAGACATCCGTTGAAAGTAAGGTCAAAGCATAAAATTTTTTAATATGAAATTTTATACTTCCGTTCATTTTAACTCTATTCCCTGTAATACGGACACATACAAAACACATACATTATGTAAGATTCAGCACCTTATATATCTGACCTTTGGTTTCGGTATTTTCGTTGCGGCGACATTTTTATAATACACGTACGATAAATACACATGAGACAATGTCGGGTTGTTATTTCGGTTGAATATTTATGTAATATTATATATGTATGTTAATGCTTCTAATGGCGCTGTGACTCCGTAAATAGAATCGGAAAGTTTGTAGTGATACCATTATGATATAAGAAAAATAAAAACGCGAATTACGTCGGTGAGTGCCGTTTCAAACAAACTATCCAAAGGGAAACAGATTGTGGATGGTTTTTAGAGTGATTTTTGATTAATTTTAGATTGAATATTATTTTGTGTGGAAATTGTTTTTTTTTTTGTGAAATAAACAAAAATATTTCAATTTGTTCGCAACATTAATATTCATCACGACATGGTGGAGAGGTTCAGCTCCTGAATACTGATGGCTCGTGACTCCCGCGGCCCGTCTCTCCATGGGGCATTGATCTCTTTGTGTATTCGTTGTGTTGTTCTAATCCGCGAGCAGAACACACAATGTGATGATTTATTAATTGCTTTGTTTCATGTTAAACTTTCTTTACACGCGCTCAAGTCGAATCTCCGAGCGTAATCTCATTTGTGAATATAGCAGGTGCTACTTGGGTCTTATAGGTCATAACAGGTGCTACTTGGGGTCTTATAGGCCATAATAGGTGCTACTTGGATCTTATAGGCCATAACAGGTGCCACTTGGGTCTTATAGGCCATAACAGTTGCTAATTGGGTCTTATAGGGTATATAAGGTGCTAATTGGTTTTTATAGGTCATAACATATGCTACTTGGGTCTTATAAGGCATAACAGGTGCTACTTGGGTCTTATACGCCGACTCCGTTCCCGTCCAGATATATGAAGTGTACACTTTACAGGACTCTGATCAAGCCCGATAACACACCTAGAACTTGAACTATGGCGAATGAAAGCGAAAGGGTCCTTAATATATTTGAATGAACGTTAATAATATCTGGAGAAAACGTTACAACGCAATGCTCTGTTTATGTTAGGTCATATGGAGCGTTTGAACAATCAGGAATCAGCAAATGAAGTCAAGTCTAGCAACCCAGAAGGATGAAAGAGACCGAAACTGAGCTGACAAGACGATATGGACGAAATACTCTTGCAAGTAGTTACATTGGGCAGGAACCGATGGAAAAGAATTTTCCTGGCAGCCTTGACCCCTCCACCCTGCATTATTTTGTCTATGGTGATAATGGTGATCAATATTTATACCACTTTTAAAATTAAAATGATATTTTCCTGGGGATGATTCAGATCCATACCAACAAACCAAACAATTTAGTTAAATTTAGATTAAATACTAAATAAATGTATTAATTAGAAAGATATACATATAAAATTGTTGTAGAAAGAGATCCAGGCTCGAATCCCGGAAGCAACGACAATATTTTTCGATAAAATTGATTTTATATGTATATCTTTCTAATTAATACATTTAATTAGTATTAAAAATATCACAGACCTACGAATGTGTTCTCCTTAATACATTTACATTAGATAACTTCGCTTCGTGATTGTAAGCTCGGCAGACGTAAATGACGCAACTGAAAAAAAAATGGGTCTCGATGAAATATAGAAAAAGGCCCCCCTTTACATGTATCGTCCACTTTTTAAATTTACGCGTACTTTTGCTTTGGTGCCGTGGTCTGGTCCCTAGTGGTGTACTACAGTGCACGACGATAATGTTTTCACTTTTTTTTTCTAATACACGTGAAAAGTGAGTTTTAAATTTTATACATCCACAACTTTCTTTGGTGGATTTTTAAATTACTGTTGTGGAAATGTAAAGATGCCATAATTTTTGGTGCGGGTCCCGATGTATTCATCGCATCGGCCGCTCTGTCACGTCGTTGTGTGTGACCATCATTGAGGTTAAAAAATAAGAACAGAATATCCGAATACAATAATAATTAAAAATTCTTGTTTTTTGAATTGTCTTAATTTTGATCTATGTGTGCGATATATACATATGTACTTTAGTCTGGCAGGGAGTCGAAAGGAAAATGACACATTAAATGGCGCTTCCCCATATTTTATCTATGACTTACCGGACTGTATTGGATGCAGTGTCATTTGCCAGTAAAAAAAAAATATTCGCCAAAGTAACGAAAATGTCGAACGTGTTTTTAATATCTCTAGGTTAAGATTACTTAAATGTTTTATCTTTTATATATTCAATAACAGTACGGAAATATATATTTAATTTGAAATGAAGTGTATATTGTCTTTATCATGAGTAAGAAAAAGCATATATTAGCGAAATCGTGCGAGACGACTGGCTATATATTGACTGTCTGTCATCTTTTCTTATCTATGCTGTCTATGGTAAGAGTAATATTTGTTAAAATCTGCTGAAAACCAAAACGAAAAACCATTTATCCGATTCCGTTTTTACTTAAATACACATTATACTAATAAAACAGCATTTTTTTGTTTATTATTGTCTATCCGCGATTTTTGTATCATCATCTAGATGTTATTAACGTTCGTTTTGACAGCTAACAGTGATAATTACAAAGGTTGAATAATTTTAATTATATAGAGATTTTATTTACGTGTGGTTTGTTTTAGGGAAAGCTCTATCATTGTAACATAGATTATATTGCGACACTGACCGCGCAGCGCTCACAAATTGGCCACGATGCGGCCACAATAGCCCTGATAAATTTGCACCTTTATTCAATAGTGCTACAAAAAATAATTAATGGCTATAAATAAACACAGGGTAATATGACAACGGAGAACAAACAGAAATATCGTTCGAAGTCACCAAGGAAGCCGGAAATTAGCCAGTGCTGTGGCTAGATTGGTTTCTGTGCGGCTTTGCCATCTGAGTCTGATTATCGCGAACATGATTGTCAGACAGCTAACACAAAACAGATTTCTAAAGGATGTGTTTTGTTTGTTTAAAAGTTAAATATAAAATTGTGTATGTATGGATATATAGAACAATATATTATAATTCAATAAATAAAAAGAGTGAATAATTATATTTATATTTATTGTTTGTTTTAAATACGCCCTGACGAAGCTTGAGCTAAGCGAAACCGGCTGGCGTGTAATAAAATTCTTGGTTTCATACAAAGTGATTGTATTTTATTTAATTTCATTTTATATCTACGTGTGTACATCTATTCGATGCTATGGGGAAGAAATCGTCACCTAAAGCATCAGACCCATTTGTTAATTATGACCATTAAATATTGAATATTTTCATATTAAATTAGCTGTATGTATCATATTATGTTGTATTGTATATATAAATATATAATAATATAGCCACATTTCTGCATGTTCACTACGTTATTTTAAATTTGTTTTTTCATAAAGTTCATTGACTTAAATTAAGATTATAAAATAAAGTTTACATAGACATTCTGGAACATACCCTAGGCCTGGTTGACTGGACTATAGCTTAAATTTAAAAGAACCTATGTATTTTAAAGCCACAATAATACCTATATGTTAGGTTGTCTCAAAAACTTTTTCAAACTAACGATAGAGTTTATTTTAATTTATTTCAAAAGAGAATTCATTTTTTTGTGAAGTTGCATTTTCAGAACATAGATCTGTGGTGTTTTAATACAAAAGATATCTCAGATAAGGTTCAGATTTGAATCTCGGTAGCAACAAAATATTTTTTCTGTATATCTTTCTAATTGATTCATTTAATTTATATTGTGTTAATTTATTTGTTTTGCAAAGGCAGTGCTTTTATTTATTTATTGTCAACTCTAAATTATCAATATCACAAGACATAAAAGAATCTCAGTTACGCTGCACGTCATTTGTGATTTTCACTTTACGTTAAGTGTTGACAAAGGAGCCACTCCTCGTCTCCGATAGCAGCATGTACAAAAAAATCTCAGACTGCTTCCGAATCAGAAATAATTGGCATATTGAGAAGACACGCTGTACGAGAGTTACATGAAACAATTTATGAGGCTCCAATACCTAGTAACGTATCATATTTTTTTTAAATGCCTGTGGATCTTTGAGGTCTGTGCGACTGCTCGTATCTTCAACTATAGGTCCGCTTTGATGACAGCGCCAATATTCACCCCGAGCTCTATCAGCTCGGCGGTAAATCTTCAATGTCAAAATTCTCATAAATAAATTTTTCAAAACACATTTTTAATTTTATTATATCACAAAGATCGCATTTTATCGCATAACGTAGTAAAACTGGAATACTTTTATATTTTGTTGTATTGAATATCTTTTGTAGAGGAGTGTTTTTTGCACATACCTATACTTATAAAAAAACGAAAACTTGTGAGAATCTGTATTTTTATTTATATTTATGATAGATTATCAATAGGTCACTGATAAAGACGTTAAACATAATAGGACAATAAAAGTGCAGTATACTCTTTTGTGGCAGAAATAAGAAAAAATGACATGTTACAAATTGACAATTGAAGAAAACGAACAAGGTATTAAAACTACATAAGTACAAACGGCGTTCGAAAATATATAATATAATATATACATTTTTTTTTTCAAATTATGATACAATATTCAAGGCACAATAATTTTTTTCTTCTTGAAAGCTATTGTTTACAATAATGTTATATAATAAAAATGACAGCATTAGTGATATAATAATATAAATAAGTTTTAGGGATACATGTTTATTTTTAAGCTCACTTTGAAGTGTTTTTTTTTCATAACATTTGAAAGTGTTTTCAGGTAAACTGTTCAATATTTTTTTCCCTGGGTGCGTATGGCGGTGTTGTGCAAAGGATGTATTGATTTTAGTGCATGAAAATACTAATTTAAATCTAGTACGGTTTTCAGTAATACATATATATTTTTCTTTTTCTTTTCATATTTGAAGAATAGAATTTCTTTTAAATACGTCACAAAATGTTGGTACTCGGAATTCTTCAAAAAGTAATTTTGTCGAATAATTTTTTGGTTTTTTAAAATATTATTTTTATGATTTTTACTGGAATCAGACAAGTATTATATGCTGATCTCTAACTAATTATGACATAACATTAAGTACAAATTTTTTATCGATAAAAAAGTTCTAATTCTTAAAAATACGTATATAATTATTTTCAAACCTTTTTAATAACTTGATTAATTTTTACTTTATTACAAGTAGTTTATTGTTGAAGCTGTATAAAAATATACATGTGGTTTAATTGAATTAACAAATTTAAAAAATATGACCGCCTTAAGATGCAGATTTTCTAATTATATATTGTTTATGAATTTGATAATATGTATGGATTCATACCTATAGCAGCACTCGAGATAAGTATCAGGAAAAAATAATTATATTTCCCTGCGAACGGACGAGAAGTTTCACGGTTTTGGTTGATAATACAATGCTTTATATTCTACGATGACCGTAATATACATACACGTCGCTCGCAGCTCTTGAGAGAAAAGTTCTAGAGAATATATTTTGCTCGGCGCTTGGAGTACTGAACCGTAATATGGTGCCTAGTTTTGTAGAATTTATATGGAGTCGTAAAAATAAAAATACATGTATAAAATTAAAGGAAAAACAGACAGAAGAGAATCGACAGCGAGAAGCGAATATATTAGGTCATTCCATAAATAATTTTTCAATTACATCAACTAAAAGTATAAGGGGAACGGGATAAACTACTTGCATCAGGCAAAATTACTAATTACTATAAAAGCAGGTATTAACTTATTCTTACTGCAGGTTTTGAAGAGTGCAGTTTGATTTAAAAAGTTATTTTTTCAAGCAATAATGGAAATGACAAAGGACCGTTTTCGGCATATTTTGCTTTATTAGTTCAATAAAGGCAACAGCGCACAACGGAAAGTGCGAGGAATATTAATGCAGTATATGAGAATTAAACAATAAGCGTAGGCCGGTGTCAACGGTGGTTCCAGGAAACTACAGCCTGGAAGGCTAACCTCGTCCTGGAAGATCTGTAGAGCTCGACGTGTACGTCCTGCAAACCCTGGTGGAACAAAATACCATCGTGACTGTTGAGAAACTAGCAGAGAAGCTTAGATTTGATCATTAAACCATTCACCAATACCTGACCTACGTGCCATGAGAAAAGACAGCAAATTGGGTCAATGGATTCCTCACAAACTTTCCGAGTAATCGCGTACAATGGGTGAATGTGTACTCTTCCTTGCTGTCACATCTCAGGAATGAATCTTTTATTGGAAACAATGCCCCACCCACCATATTCACCGGACATTACCCCATCTGATTAACATTTATTCCGCAGTCTTAAAATTATTTGGACAGAAAAAAATATGAATTCTGTAGACCAGGTCAGAACAGCACTGAAATGAATTTTGAAAGAGAGACCTTACAAATCTACCAGTTTGTAGAAAATGAAGATATATAAATATGAATTAAATATATTAATTATAAAGATATACATATAAAATCAATTTCATCGAAAAATAAAAACATTGTTGTTGCGCTACCGGGATTCGAACCTGGATCTCTTCCCTAACCGGGGGATGTGCTTTATCCAACTAAGCTACAGCGGCACTATTTTTATCGACAATTTTTCGACCTTATATGTTACCTTTTTGATATCAATACATTTAATCTTTCCATCATTTGACAGAGCCATCTACCTTATTTTTACAGAATCTCAAATACCTTTGAGTGAATCTGATAGTAGAAGCTAGAATTATTAATTCATTTTTATTAAATTTAATATTAATAAATTAAATATCACAGAACTATGTTCTGAATAATTACAACTTCACAATAAGAATGTGTTCTCCTAAAAAAAAGAAGATATATAAGATTAAAAAATAACTTTGTTTATCTTTAAATTTTGAAAAATAAAAAAAAGTATAAAAAAACGCATTACTTGTGGTCTGACCCAATGTGTATAAAACGTGCATCGGGCCAATAGTAATGTATAGAATGGAAAGTCAAGCATCATAAGAAGTAAATCTGCATTGAAAACGTTAGAAATAATAATTCTTAGGAAATATGGTTCGTACGCGCGTATAACCTTCATTTAACTGTAAAAATGAGACGCCATACGAATATTATAATACTTTTAAAATTAGCAATATTAACTTTGTGGTTAAATGTACCGAAACCGGTAGATGTATTTAAACTCAATTTAGTGGTTAATAAAACAAAGATAATAAATAAAAATATGAATATTATAATTTTTAAAAGTGTTTAATCATTTATTTATGTGAATGAAAATAATAGCTATGATAATTTTGTTTCATGCACGTGAATATATTATAATACACAAAGAATTGCGTAATATCATTTTAAAAATAACACTTTATAATAATAAACATGTCGCTTGTAAACTATGCCCGTCTCGACACAGAATTTCCCTAGTTAGACGGGCACAGTCCAAACTGATTTGTACATAGGTATTATATAGTTACTAATAATAAATAAATAATAAATTAATAAAACAATGCTTATAAGATGAACATAATACATTCCGATATGTTAAGAGAGTGAAAATCCACATAAGTGAGAGATCCTACGTGAAAGTGACAAATAAAAAATAAAAATACAAGCTTTACAGAATTTACAGTTTTCACCACCCTGCTTATTTTGGACCAGACACTTTTATAAAAATAGGCATATTTTTTTTACAGAGATTGCTTTATTATTCTCCGCGGCGGGGGAGGAATATGGAAGGACGCCATACCCCTCCCATACCCTCGTCAAAGAGATATACGGACAGATATTCGGGGGAGTGGATGTGTGTCGACAGGGATCGCAGATGCGACAAGCGTTAAATAAATATTTAACACATTTATCGATAGCAGCGTATCGGTGATAGCTCACAAATGATCGCTACAAATTAACGCCAATATTCGTTTACAAGATTGGCGATGACAGCTATCGACAGTAGGATATAAGATAAGATATGATTTATTTTATTGATACGCTTATACATTTTTTTTTTACATCAGAAGTTAATAAATAATAAATATGAATTAAATATATTAATTAGAAAGATATACGTATAAAATCAATTTTATCGAAAAATATTGTTGTTGCACCACCGGGATTCGAACCTGGATCTCTTTCCTAACCGGAAAAGGTGCATTATCCAACTATGCTACAGCGACAATATTTTTAGCGACAATTTTCGAACCAATATGTTACCTTTCTGATATTAATACATTTAATCGTTCCATTATTTGAAAGAGCCATCTACCTTAATTTTTACAGAATCTCAAATACTTTTGAGTAATCTGATAGCAGACGCCAGAATTATCAATTCGTTTTTATTAAATTTTGGACACATTGATACAACTTTATTATTAGGGGAATAATTCTCCTAATAATAAATAATAATATAATAATAATGTTAATAATAATAGAAGCAGGAAAGCAAGACAACGTGCAAAATACTTGTAGGTAATGAATGTTGGGAACAAGTAGATGAGTTTGTATATTTGGGAAGTGTGTTCGATAGAAACGGAAAGGCTTAGAAAGATATCGAAAGGAGGGTGACTGCAAGGAATAAAGTGAACGGCGCTTTGAATGGAATTATATCTAACGGGAACATGTCAACCGAGGTAAGACTAGCGGTACACCATGGAGTTCTGGTACCGACACTGATGTATGGTGGAAGTGAGGCCTGGAGCTGGCAGAAGAGGAACGAAAGTAAACTGAATGCAGTGAAAATGGGATCACTTAGGCGTATATGTGACCAATTCACTTATGACAGAGTAAAGAATGAAGAAATAAATAAATAATGTAAAGCTGATATTAGTATAGCGAGTAAGATTTAGAAAGGATCGCTTAGGTCATTTGCTCATATGGAACGGGTGAATGATAAGAGAATGGTAAGAAAGATATATGACGCAAGTGTTGATGGCGCCAGAAGTGGACTTGACACGACCAGGTAAACCAGATACTGGAGGGTGGTCCTGTTAAAAGCTTCAATAATCGGCGAGCAAATGTATGAATGTGGATAAGGCGAGAATTGTGTGAAGAGTATGGCGCACTATCCTCTCTGCGTATCCCGGCGGATAAATGGCGTGATAGTAAGTATGTAAATAATAATAATAAAGAATTTAATAACTGAGTTCACCTATATTTATTTATTGGATATAAACAATGTTGGATTTATATTAAATTATTTAGTTCAACAAACTATACGTTTTCTCTGAATTAACAACAGACTAGTAAATACAGTGTAAGAGAGAGTACTTTACTTAAAACTTAAATTAATTTAATTCAATAATTTATTTAAGACTAATATTATTTAAACTTTCACTTCTATCAAAGGACTAGGAAAAATCAATAAATTTGATGGAAGAAGTGAAAAAGTAGAAAATAATACAAATACAAGATAAAATAAAATATTCCTGAGAGAACAGGATGGAGAAGAGGAATGAATATGGAATAGGGATTCAAATATGTGAAATAAAAATAAGGCGTAAGACCGTTAAGGTTTACATATTGTATTTTGATTTAATAGATGCAACTGAAGTATTGAAAAAATCTAATTTAATGAAGTGTGAGTTAAAATACAGGGTGGCTCGGTAAAAAAGTGATAAGACGACATAATGTGGATGATTGAACGTGAGATAAGTTCTAGTCGACCAAGATGTCACTGTGTACTCAGTGTAGTCTACTTTGGAGAAAACTTTATAAAAATACATTAGGATATTATATAACACTTTTTGCAAAATTCCCAGTTCCCAAAATAGAAAAAATTTACAAAAAAATCTCAATTAATCAATTGATTAAAGAAAATAACACTGTAAAATTTGAAACAAGCACATCATTTAAGATTTAAAAACCCTAAATGTAACACCAAACACTATCAGCAAAATTTTATATATTTAGGGATAAAAAATTTCAATGGCATCCCTACACAAATTAAAGAAATAAAGAATATAAAAGAGTTTAAAAATAAACTAAATGAACACTTCGAAAACACATAATTGGACAATAAACAATATTACAGAACACTTCAGAAGCACACAAATGGACAATGAATAGAATATGTAAGGTATTATATACAATTATTGTAGTGTAACTCCCTCTCTCTTTTTTGGAGAGGTAAGCGAAAGAAAAAACATATAATTTAAAAAATTAAAAAAACCTAATTTATGTTATAAAAAATTGTAAAAATGTCAAATAAATAAATAAAAAATAAAAATGAGATCAATGAAAATACCAGTCTCTCTTTGGAGACAAGTAATTATAAACAATGTACAATACTCAATTAACTCATGTTATAAAAATTGTTGAAAATCTCTAAATAATATAAAAAATAAAATCTTGCTTATTCAACAAAAACCATAACAATTATTATTTAAATAAAGGCTAATTACAGGGTCCACGACCTGTCTCCGGCTGGCTTAAGTGATCACTTTAAATAAATATAACGTTCACCATTCTAACCCCATCAATCTCCACATCTATCAAATTTTTGAAAGTTGTATATATGTTAATAATATTAATATTGATTTTTCAGGCGTATTCAAGTATTATGTGTTAAAAACATTTTACAGATAAAGAATAGTGCTTTAAATAATTTTTAATAAATCAGATTCTCATTGAGGTGACATATATGCCGTTTCAAAGAAAAATGAATTATCAAATTTTGTCCATAGATGGCGATGGCGTTGTGGTACTCGAAACGAGTCCACATATTAGAAATTATTTTGTCATCTGATGATCGTGGAACACGCTTAAATTCATTAATCAAAATTAGTTTGTCAAAAATAATTATAAATTTTAAAATTAAACACTTCATTGTGGAGTCGCGATTGTATAACAAATTAGATAAATCACTTAGAAAAAATATAGTACACACCGGGACATGAACCCGGAACATTCTATTGCCAATAGTGCTTTACCAATTAAACCATAGTATTAATTATCAAAAAATTTTAGTCTATGCATTTTACTTTTTGGTGAGACATCTGTTATTTCAATCATTTTAATATTTAACGCAAACACTTTGTGGTTATTAATTTTATTAATAAATAATTCATTTACTTAGTTTTAAACCACTATGAGTTTATTATATTCAACAACCGGTTTGGAAAAATATATTTGACCAAAACCAAATGTCAAATCCATTTTTAAAAAATATTATTATTATAGTAAGTTAATAAAAAATCTAATCCAAAATTATTGTAAAAAAATTCACGCAATTTTTTAAAGATATGATTGTTGTTAAATTTAATTGGTTATTAATGATATTTTGGTTAATTTTATACGCTTCACTAATTTCTAACCATTCTAATTATTCAATTTAAGAACCGTATTATTTATATATAAAACAATTACTTCGCGTTGGAAGCGATCATATTTTTAATACAACGATTATCATATACTTTTGAGTAAAATCTGCTCGATAGTTCCAGGACTTCATTATATTTAAACAGAAAACATCAATAAAAATAATCATATAAAAGAGTAAAAACAATGTACTCTATTATATTATATAATAAAAACTGTATACCCACAAGCCATCAGGGTCCTTTTATCACCTGAGATGTCAGAAACAAAATGATTAGATACTATTTATTTTTATATTTTTTATTATTAGAGTTTTTTTTTGCAATTTTTGAGTACAGATACAATAAACTATTCAATTCAATGCTATATCATATTTATTAATTAACACAGAGACAACGTTTAAAACCATTTTACGTAGAGAAAATTTTATCCCTATAGCTCAAAGATAAGATTAATAGTTATTGTGTACCCTCCGTTGAAGATATTGAATATCTATAACTTTTGCCAATATTGGCATAAATCCAACTGTGTTATTACTCCCCTAATGATGCTCGGAAAACGCGTCCGTACAAGGGATGATTACATTATCGGGGAGGAACCCTATTACGCAGGGGTGTTCGTGAAGTGACTTGTCTACCTTAATTAAGTAGTGACTAACATCACAATTAAAATAAATGTCCCGGTTTCATGGATTTTGCAAACACATGCAAATTTATGTTCTTTAAATAAATGATTATTTCGATGTAGCTATTATTTATTTATTAAAACATTTATTTAAATAATAGGTATAAATCTAGTTTTATATATTTAATTTCTTATATTATATATAATATTATGATTGAGAAAATCCGTTGGAGAATCTCTTTTAATTCACAACGAAGAACGAAATTCAGCGTATTTCAAAAAAGCAGGTCAAGGGATTTAGATGGTAGAGCAGGAATTGTAGAGATGTTATAAAAAAGTTGGCTGGCAGAATAATAAATTACCATATAAGGAATATATTTAAGGTTAAGAAATGGAGGTTAGGATGTGTGTCAACCTTCCGAGGAAAAACTGGGAGAAGCAGATTGAAAAACTATGTAATCAAGGAGCCAATCAATAACTTTCAGGATGAAGTTGCATCAGCAGTTTGAGACTATTGGAGATCATCAGTAACAACAGTTCAATCTAGATCAGAAAAAGGAAGGATAATTTATTAATATTTAGGAAATATTTCATTGCATAGAAATTTACACTAATATTTTATTACATACATATATTTTTTTTATCGTTTTTTTAATTTAAAACTAAATTAAAATGTAACTTTATTAATGTCTAGAATAATAACACACTATTGTACAATAATGTTTTCTGTAAAGTATGTTGGGAGGGTTTGAGAGGGGGTTAATGTACATTTCCGTTAACAATCTTTATATTATATTTGTAGCTTAATTTTGAGTATACAAAAAGTAATAATTATTTTTAAGAAGAACACATTCTTATTGTGAAGTTACAATTTTTCAGAACATAGATCTGTGATATTTTTAATACAAATAAAATGTATTAATTAGAAATATATACATATTAAATCAATTTTATCGAAAAATATTGTTGTTGCGCCACCGGGATTCGAACCTGGATTTATTTCCTAACCGGGAAAATTCATTAACCGATTATGCTACACCAATACAGCAAGTTGGCAACAAATTTTCGAACTTATATGTTACATTTTCAAATTTATACATCTGCCATTCCATTATTTGAAAGCCACCTTTTTTATACTTCCGAAATCTCAAACACCTTTGAGTAAAATCCAATAGGAGACGCCAGAATAAAAGATAATTAATTTTTATTACATTTTGGTAACATTAATACAACTTATATATTATTAAGGAAAACATATTTTTCAGAATATAAGTCTGTGATATTTTTAATACAAATTAAATGTATTAATTAGAAAGGTATACATATAAAATCAATTTTATCGAAAAAATATTGTTGTTGCTATCGGGATTCGAACCTGGATATCTTCCTATCCGGGGAAATACATTTAATTTTAACTTATTTTTATGTATATTTTTTATATATTTAATTTGTATCAAAAATAATTATTAAATTATGAAAAAAAACATTTTGTTTAAACCACTATTTATTAATGAGTTAACATATTTCAAGACCAATGGTTCCTTCATCAAGATACAAATTGTATAAAGATGTTGCTTTAGTGGTTTATAAAAAGTGTTTTTTTCTTATTATTTATATAATGTGTTGCCACAAAGTAATTTTGCTAATATTGAAGAAAAATTTATTACAATTTAAAAAGATAAAAGATTAACAGGAAAAAATAGATGTGTTAACTAAACAAGACTAACTTACCTCAATTAGTAGAATAATCTACCGGCAATATAAAAGTCTCAGGATAAAAAAAACATATTTTTTTAAAGAGAAATTTGTCCTTTGTATTATTTATCGTGACGTATTTATTTCTTTATTTGTTATTAATAAGACTTTTCCACGGAGAAAATCTTATTTGACTCGGGAAAAGTTGGCAGAACTGGTTCGGAGACATGTGGTCTCAGGCTGGAAGAGGGGATAACAAATCACGAGTAATATTAAGTGTGGCTCTTATATTTGATTTAGATAATCATTTTCGCATTTAGATAAAGTTTTCAATGCTCTTCATATTTATGAATTTCAATTTTTCAGAAGTATTAGAAATAAATTAATAAAATAATTTAACTCTATGTTCAATGCGCGTCCAATGTATTATATAACACGCATCAAAAAACGTATTTTTTAAAGTAAATCATACAAAAATAAGTTGTAACAAGTTATGCAATTGTTTTTTTTTTTTAAAGCAAAATAAAATATTAACTTCAGCGTATTTATAAAACGGAATTAATCGAATCTGTTATTTAATGTGTAGATAATTACATCTCACTCATTTTTTTTTGTATAATTTGACTGCAATACCAACTATGAAATGGTTTTTTTAAAATACTTTTTGTATATTCTCTTAATTTTCTCTTATCTCAACCGAACGTTAAATAGTTGAAATAGTCGAGACAAAATAAAACATAATATCCCCGAGTTCTCAAAGAAGTTATGAACCGCCGGTATTGCTGATATTGCAGTATTAAAAGTAAAATTTCATCTTATTGAGATCAAAACTTCAGCCTCGAAAAGGTCAAGCGATAAATTTCATCTGAAGTTTACAAAAAAAAAAAAGGGAATATTAATAGTTCAACGAAAGCTTTGAATGCGTATGTTTTCAGCGTTCTCAATAATGTTAGAGTGAAAATATGATCCTTTATTGATATTCCTGTAGCCTCGCTTTTACATAATACGAGTACATAATGTGTACCTACGTAGGTACGTATATATGTATTTATGATATTTATAGCCTCAGTGTCGCCTTGGCTAGGAGCCACGTCGCCCGGTTGGTAGGCAACCGGCGTAGCGCTGAATTCAATACGCCGATTAAATTGTGTCGGGCTGAGCTCTTTACGCTTTTTATAAGGCGTAAGGTACTTTGCGCGACACGCCGGATATACTATACGACACTACTATATTTCAATGCAGCCGGAAATAATATTAAAATGCAGCGAGCCACCACACACCTTGCCACACCCTACTGGAAGTATATAATGTGATTCGCTTTATGATGTAATTTTAGATTTCAGAGGATCTAACACTATTTACTTTGTATGTTAATTTGAAAGTAAACATACGACATATATGATACATTACATTATAAGTAATTAATGTTTGGAACGAATAAAATGTAATATAATACGTATTTACATAGCGGGTAGGATGTGGAGTGGCCAAGGTGACGTTTTGTGTAAGATCCTACTAAAGAAAAATAATGCAAAATTTGGTTCAGATGGATCAAAAAGTTTATAGAGAATTTTAATGTCAAGTAGTAAGACAATTTAACACGGCCAATCTCAAATATTATTAATACATTCAATGTCGTAAGTTTTTTATGTTTTAAATTAGTTTATATTCGATAATCGAGGAACGCGCGCGGGTCTTTTTAACCTTCATTTTTTCACATTTTATATAAAAACTAGTTAACGTATGTACGAAATTTGGCTCAATTACAATTTAGCGAGCTCGTTACTATTATTCTCCTAGATATGCGGTTTCAAGGAAAAAAATAATCATCAAATTTGGTCCATAGATGGCGATGGTGTAGTGGTACTCGAAGCGAGTCTACATATTAACATACATAAAACTTTCAAAAAATTGATAGATGTGGAGATTGATGAGGTGAGAATGGTGAACGTTATATTTATATAAAGTGATCACTTAAGCCAGCTGAAGACAGGTCGTTAGCCCTGTAATTACCCAATATTTCTATATATAGCTTCGTTTCTATGAGATATATGATATTTTTTTAATTATTTTTAGATTTCGAGATGAATGAACATATATATTTATATACGTATGTGTGTATGTGTGTGTGTGTTTTTAAATTCGTTTAAACACAGTCAGTGTTAGAAATGTGCTCTCAAAGAAAAGGTCTGAAACGCAACGCGTGCCGGGCGGTTAGCACGATATCCTCGGGGTAAATCTCTTACCTTCTTATTTCGGCGACACCTTTCACCTTCGCTAGAAATAGCTAAGGTAAAGGTCATCGGTTGAGGTGGTGGCCGACTACCTGCCTCAGGTGCGATGAGCTGTATGATCTAGCCCACCCATCTCTGGACACGCGAAAGGTATGAGAAATCGAGTTTCTTTGAAGCATTGAAATGGGAAGAATTCCGTTACATGCATGGAACACGTGTGTTGCACCATTCCTACGTTGAATGGCTAATTCTTTGACCTCTTTAAAAAATTTATAAAAAATAAAACGAAATATATTTTATTCACTTGTACTTTATTTCATACATGTCACATATTAAATCTAACATGTCGCTAGGATTATGCGGTGCAGATAGTATATAAAGGATGAAATGACGTGTGAAATGTGAAATAAAATACAAATCAATAAAATGTGCTTTAGAACGCAACAAATTTAACTTGTAATGAACGCCAGAACCGAAAAACGACACATTCTTCTTTCGACACGGTACTGCGAGCCAGTACTCAATCACAACACCGACAGTCACACATCAAATCAGCCCTGATGATGGACCAGAAAACTGTACACAGAAGAGTCAGTAAACATGTTTAACCATAAGAATCCGAGATGGACTAATTAAAATGACTTACGTCGAGTACACCATCAGTAATGTTAACATGAAAAGTGCTCACAATGAGAAATTTATAGATCAGCTTTGATATACATCATTTATTTCATGTGTGTTTCTTCTGAATACTATTTAAAAGATCCTCAAGATGTAATAATACTGCATAATTTTTTGTTCTTACTTTATTAGAGAACTAGTATAATTTTCTATAATACCAAGAGTGATGCGATAGTATAACCAATTGGTTCAAATATATTTGCAAATATACATATTCTCAAATATATTAATTAGAAAGATATATTTAATTCATATTTAAAATATCACAGACCTATGTTCTGAATAATTACAACTTCACAATAAGAATGTGTTCTCCTAAATAATAAAGTTGTATCAATGTGTCCAAAATTTAATAAAAATGAATTGATAATTCTGGCGTCTGCTATCACTTTACTCAAAGATATTTGAGATTCTGTAAAAATAAGGTAGATGGCTCTGTCAAATGATGGAACGATTAAATGTATTAATATCAAAAAGGTAACATATAGGGTCGAAAATTGTCGCTAAAAATAATGTCGCTGTAGCTTAGTTGGATAAAGCACCTTCCCCGGTTAGGAAAGAGATCCAGGTTCGAATCCCGGTGGCGCAATAACAATATTTTTCGATAAAATTGATTTTATATGTATATCTTTATAATTAATATATTTAATTCATATTTAAAATATCACAGACCTATGTTCTGAATATTACAACTTCACAATAAGAATGTGTTCTCCTAAATAATAATTATAACTTCATAATAAGAATGTGTTCTCCTAATACATATTCTCAATACCAAAAAATAATAATTCTTGATACTACTAATGCCAACACCTATTATTAATTTATTAATTTTTTAAAATCAAATTATATCTAAAAGACAATTTTCATCTTAATAAAAAGGAGTTTTGCTTTGAAAGAGTATGCCGGGATCACTAGAAGAGACTGAAAAAAATCACGTGCCTCAGAGCGCAGACAAAGAAAAAAGATGTTATTGTTACTATTGTAAAAAAATATTAAAGGACCTTACGGAAATTGAAATTTATTGCATCATTGTGTATTTGACATATTTTCGTAGTGCAGGGTCACCTATTATGGGATGACAAGTGTGTGTCAGATGTTTGTGAAAGAGTGTTAATCAGATGGTTGTATGTATAGAAAATGGGGTCCTATTTCTCCCAGCGCTCCACTGTGTTCGTTTGAAGATAATATCGCGGAGAATGTGTATGTGAATGTGTGCGTGAATGTAGCTAGAGCTTGCGAGATAATAAAGACTATTTACGATTGATTGATGCATAAGTACAGATTAAATATATATAAATAAAATAAGGAAAACTGCCCACATATTTTTAAGACTCTGAAACATCTTATCATTTACAAATTTAAAAATAATATATTACGCGTTTGTACAGTCACATTTGCAATACGATATTATTGGATGGGGAGGAGCATATAAAACTTCAATGTCACAATTAGAAATCAGTCAAAAAATGATAATTAAAATTATCTTAAAAAAAGGACTATCCAAGTATACATCTCTTCAGAGATTTCAAAGTACCAAAAATAATAGACATTACAAAAAAAATTCAATAATCAAAATTTTCAAAATTAAAAATCAATTAAATTTTAGAAGCGAATTCCGATCTACAATATTTAGACACCAAATAGATATTCCAAAACTAAAATGTACCGCAACCCAAAATCACTATATTTATCAAGTCATCAATTTTTTAACAATCTTCCCATCACAATTAGAAAAATTACATACACAGACTAACTGAAACATAAACTCTCGTACATACTTCTTCTCTAAACACAAGTCTTACTCTCATAGAGAATAAATAAATGTTAAAAGAAATATATATATATATCTTACTGATTATTCTAAAAATATATTATATTTTCTAATATTAAAATAAAATTAAAATAAATAAAAACATGCAGTGAAAACGTGAAGCGTCTACTGGAGAACTGATCGGGAAGCCAACTGAGACAGAAGTGAATCTAAAAGACCAGCTTGCTGGGCGGCTGCTCGCGCATATTATTATTGTCAATATCTGGGCGGTACCAACGAGATTATGTGGCTGGTGAGAGGATATGGTTTGCACCCAGGTATTTACCGGGTGCGTTCAGGAACCGTCGGCGATATTGTTGGTTGTAGAAACGATATACCTCCACAGTAGTATGTGAAATTGCTACATACACTTGTATTACTACAATTAAATTACATTAAGTCAGAATTATCGCTGCAAATAACAACAATTAAATAACACTACAACAGTACGATAAAAAACTGGCCACTTTAACACAGACGGTAGTCTAGCAAAGTTGTCAGGACAATGCTATATGCATCAGATATGGATAATACACAGTAATAAGTGTATGATATATATATGTTCACTTTTAATTTGCAAAAAAATGTATGCCAATAAAAGCTTAAATAAATTCATTAATGCAGTAAAAATAAATCAATTGTGCCAGTCCAATGTTCTATTTTAATTGATATTAGAGATGGCATCGGTTTAGCTTATCTTAAACACATTGAAAATATATTGATAACAAAAATAATTTGAAAAATATACAATTGTCATTTGGTGTTTTCAGAATGGATTTTTCTCTGGGTTTTGATGATACGACTTCTTTTATATGACAAATGAGTTCTAGAAGGAGTCACTCAACGCAAATGCGTGTCAGTTAGTGTTCATTTATTTTATACGAGCGAATATTCTAGTGAGTTGAATTGTATTGTTTTCAGTCAATTGTGATTTAATTAATTAACGCGATTATATTATGTTGGTAATAAATAAAATGATTTTATCTGATATCTTACCTTAATTTATATCAATGAAAGTGTAATCTCATCGTGTTAATGTTAATGTAATTTTAAAATGTATTTTGGAAATATCGATTACGATTCTATCAATGATTTTGTTTCAAATTAGGCTACCGAGTTAAAAATGGAAAAAAAGTTCAAAAAAGGATAGTAAAAACGGTAACTGCTCGTAATCTAAATGATATTTTTGGTGTAACGGTGTTATTGGTGGTTTCGAAAAATTCGCGACGGAAACGATAAAGGTATAACGATGAAAAAATTTGTGCGCGTCCTTTTTTAGTTGATGACTACCAACTGAAGGCGTTAGTTAGTTAGTTAGCGTTAGTTAGCTTGCACAAAAGTTGAGCGTTAGTCATCTAACAGTTTTGCACCACTTAAAACAGCTCGGAAAATTCAAAAAAACTTGACAAATGGATGCGACACGAACAGAACTAAAACAAAAAAATAAAATCGCCGTTAGAAAGTTTGTTCTACGCTGTGGGCGCTTGTATAAAACAATGCCTCATCTACCACACTCACCAGGCATCTCGACAACATATGATATTATCACATTTTTTAAACGTTTCTAAAACTTTTTACAGAGTACGGTCCTCATTAGCCATGCTGCTGCCGAATGTGCATTACGAGATTTTATCACCACCGAAATAAATGTATTTGTTATTTTAATACAAATCAAATGCACAAATTAAAAAGATAAACTCAATTGATAGAAAAAATATTTTAGCTGACGGGATCTCTTCCTATCCGGGGAAGTGCTATCATGGTTCAAATAAAATATAAAGCTAGCTAAAATATTTTTTCGATAAATTGAATTTATCTGTATGTATATCTTTCTAATTGATGCATTTAATTTGTAGTAAAATATCACAGAACTGTGTTCTGAATAAATTACGGCTTTACAAATAATAATCTGTTCTTTAAAAAAAATAAAAGTATTCGTTATCAATTGGAAATAGTGTATTGTTTCTATTGGTGCTTATTATCCGGGGAACGTGCATTAATCAATTCTGCTACAGCACACAATACATTGATGACTAATTTTCGAACCTATATTCGAACCACTTTTCAAATTGATACATCTATCGTTCCATTAATTGAAAGCCATCTACTTTATTTTTACGGAATCTCAAATACATCCAGATTCGAATCTCGGTAGCAACAACAATATTTTTCGATAAAATTGATTTTATATGTATATCTTTCTAATTAATACATTTAATTTGTATTTAAAAGTTGATCATTAGCTGAAAAAAAAAATTTGATTTAGAAGAATATAAACCGCAATTGTTTTTGTACCAACTTAAAGGTCCGTATCCACGGAAAGAGACAATCTCAGAGATTTAGTTGAGATACATTTCAATACTGTGATGAGATTCTGTTCTGGAGATAAACAACTCTGACATCAGCTGGAAATTGTGAGAAAGAGACAAAAACTTAAATCATTGTACACGGAGTACGTTTCGGCAACGAGATTTGATACGTGCACATAAACGTCACTATAGATCTCAACTATCTATTCTGAAAGTTAGATATAAGTCCTTAAACATTAACATCAACGGAAAGATTTTTTTTTAACATAGAAATGCGTACACGGAATACGTGTCACATCAATATTCTTACTATTTTAAAATTAAGCCAATCGTTTGTAATATGAAAAAATGATTAACTTACTGGTCTCCTGAAACGAGGCGCGAACCTCCGACCGCTAGATCGATATGCCAGCGTCTTAACCACCAGACCAACAAGTTACTCATTAGATTATGAACATTTATTACGTTTTAACTGCTACTGGGAGATTCAAAATCACGTTTAGAATACGAGTATGAAGTGAGGCGCGAGACGACGATTCTTTAAGGCATGGTATGTACACAGTAAATACGAAACCCGAGAGTTGTTTACAGAAACAATATCCGTATCTCAGAGAGTGTCTAAAGTTAAAAATATCTCCCGTGGACACGGACTATAATAGTTAGAAATTCATGATAATTTTATATACCTCTTGTATATTATCTCAATGTCCTTCTGTATATCAACGTGTACAGTAATTTGAATTACTCATACATCAAATTGGAATAAAATGTGAATTTCCTTCGAAATATGCGAATTGGGTGGGTATATACAATATATGATATTTTTGTTTCGGAGGTACATTTCAAACAGAAAACAAAACAGTTCATTTCAATCGTCAGAAATTTTAAAATTTAAACATTTCGAGTTTTTTTTACATATGCTGTCTTTTGATTCCAGCCTAGGATGTGTTAACATTAATTAAACAAGATATATATCACGTGTTACGTAGTTTAAGTTTAGCTTTAAGTTTTCCTAAGGAAACCATCTACAAAAAACATAACTGGCTAGGTTTAAAGAATATCAATCATTGGAATTGATAACACCTCAATAAGGCGAAACGCATCTCACGGAAATTAAACAAGTAGAACTAAAAAACAAGTGTTTTTATCTTCATATGTGTGATTATGGAGTTCAACAAACTTACCCTCCGAAACGATGAACTTAATATTAATATTAATTGTGTTATATAAATGAAATTTAAAGATTAAAGAATCATCAGTGTATCCTGTTGTGTCGGTATAAAAAAATTATAAAAATGAATGTATTATTTTCTTAAGCTCCAACCACGCTGTTCCGGTTGGTTTCAATCTGTGACAATATTAAAATTATACAAAGAGTACTCAACGCAAAATTAGTATAATGCCCAAAAGGTTGCCCACATGTCACTCGTGTGAACACACAGCATGGAATTAAGGTCACCGAGACCCGCACATACATAATATAATACTAGGCTCTTTATTTTCACCGAGCCTCGGGTAACTCTACACCAGTTTTATTATACACAATTAAACGAAAACAAAACGACATCAGTTTTTTTAATTTAAAAAGTATTTGAAAACAATATAAATTAATTTGTAAATTGTTGATATAAAAATATATTAAAATGAACGAGCAGTTTGTTAGCGAGAAAAATTATTTCTCTAGGGATGTTGCCTCTGCAGGGAGGGCCTGCTGGTTTCCAGAAAATGAGAAAAATTGCATATAAAATAAATAATATTATTTTACCTATGGGAAATTGTAAAATTGAAGTGGAAACTACCTCGGGGATACAAAAGGTGTTAATTAAATTATAATATATAAAAATAGAAACGTACAAAAATGTATATGCTAAAATTACATTTGACATTTTTTAAACATTTTTAGAATAAAATAATTATATTTATACAATTAAAAATATCAGAAAGTAGATAAAGAATAATAAAATTAATTCAATTTAGACAAGAAGCGGATGATAATTTAGACGCGAATGTCGATAGCACCAGAAATAGAGAATGAATGATCAGGAAAACCAGATGATACGGGAGGATGGTAATGTAAGAAGAAGTCTCAACAATCAACGACCACGGTTGAAATGATTTGTAAATGTAGCTTTGTAGTAGGATATAATAGTGTGGTGGTCTATCCTCTCCACTGACTGCCCTAGAAAAAGGTGTGATGTTATGTAAGTTATACCATTACACAAAAATGACACTTTTCACTATCAAACATGAATGAATAAAATTCTCCGTGAATGTATGACTCTATTCGAGAATGGTAGTTTTAATAGGTCTTCCACCACCTTTATTTAAAAATATAATAATGGTTGTCACGAAGCTGGGATGACCATCAAATTAATTTTTAGAAGACTAAATTGAATAATCTAATATTTCATAATTTTATCGAAAATTATGGAACTATACATTCTCCAATGGGTCTAACCGAATTGTTATGGCCACCCGTTAATAAACTTCCACACCAGCTTAATAGGACCATTTAGAAAAGATACGAATGGTAATATTTCATACTATTTTCAACGAAAAACGTTCGTCATAGCGCGAACATACTCGTATATGTTACTGAAATTGAAAATCATCTATTACACTTTTTAAACAAATTCGAGTTATACATATCATTGGATTCGGAATTATTACTTTTATTTATACATTTATATTTATTTTTAAGAATACGCTTTGTTAGCTAGAAATATTGAGGGGTTAGGGTGAGCAAAACCCGGTATAACGCGAAATGACTTTCAACTAATTAACGTAAATAAATTTTAGTTCAGATGAGAGAGTAATTAATATATTTTCTAAAGAAGTAATAATGCCTGTAATTAAAGTATGGTGGTATTATTTGATTTTATAGAAATGATGAAAACGTGTTGTAGCAGGTTTTGAAAGTCAGCGACTCGTATATGCAAATATCTAAGTTATGTTTGTTTACACGGGTTATTGAAAATACGTGTTCCACGATTGTATCAGAGTGACGCTTTACCTGAAAATGTAAAATGAGATTTACACGAAACATTGGAGCAAAAATGGTTCTTCACAGGACCAACAAACATATGTAATTGGACTAATTTGTTGGTGACCTGGAATAAGGTTCAAACCCCCGGCCACTAGATAACTGGGCGAGTATTTTAACCACTAGATCAACCGAGCACGTATTTGTAATTTGAAAACAAATAACAAATCCAATGAATAAAATAAAAATGAGAACACATTCTTATTGTTAAATTGTAATTATTCAGAACGTAGGTCTGTGATATTTTAAAAATACTAATTAAATGTATTAATTAGAAATATATTGTTGTTGCTACCGGGATCTCTTTCCAATTCGGGGAAGGTGCATTATCCAACTATGCTACAGCAGACAGTACCTTCGATGGCTTTCAAATAATGGAACGGTAGATGTATTAATTTGAAAAATGTAACATATGGGTTCGAAAATTTGTCAACAAAGGTAGTCCTGCTGTAGCATAGTTGGATAATGCACTTTCTCCGGATTGGAAAGAGATCCCGGTAGCAACAACAATATATTTTTCGATAAAATTGATTATATATGTATATCTTTGTAATTAATACATTTAATTAGTATTTAAAAAAATAAAGATGCTTTGAATCGAATAATATACGTTTTCCAAGATACAAACCAAAAAAAATTTCATATTTATAAAAATAGCAGAACCATTGAAAAAATAATAATGCATCATCGGATAATAGAATCTGCAGGTGAGTGTGTGGAATGGTAGTTACCTCCTTGCCGATGCTAGGTCCCGGCGCGCCTGGCGATAGCAGCCCGTTGAGCGGCAGCTGCGCGCCCAGCCCGTTGCACGGCTCGAGCCGCACGAGCGACTTGGTCGAGCCGCGCACGCGCACGCTGGACCAGCGCGCTGCGGCCTGGCCCGCCGGCGGGGCCGCGCCGCCCGGCGGCTGTGCCGCCAGCAGCGGAATGTCGCCGGCGCGTTCGCTCATGCCGCGACCATGGCTGCCGCTGCCGCCGATCCCCGTTCCCCTGCTCGACGAGACTGCACCTCCGCTCCCGCCTTCTGAGCGTCTCCTTTTATACGATATCTTCAAAAATTGATAGTCTTGATTTTTTTTTTGATTTACTGCTTTTCTATTATTATTTATTCTTGTACAACATTCTTCAGCTATTGCTTAGAAGTAATCTTCCTTTTCATTTTCTTCTATTTCCTTCTTATAGTTAAATCATCTTTTCTTCTAACCAATTTAAATTGTTTTCTTGAAAATTATTCAATCAATGCCGATTTCGCTTTTATTAGTATGTGTTTAAAATCGTTTCTTCACTCTTAACAACAAAAAAAAAGTTTTTTTCACTGTAGCAATCCATTAAAAAAAGTAAATATTTATTCAACTTCTGTTTATTTAAGCGAACAATTTATTTTAAACGGAATTCAGTCTTTTAATCTATAAAGTCTCCAACTATATGTACAAATATTAATATAAATTAAATTCACTAACATAACTCATTAAAGCCCATTTCCACGGAGAGAGACACGAAGAGATAATCTCTGAGATTTAGTTGATTTGCACCTTAATACCGTAAACGTGTTAAGATTTTGATCTGGAAATAAACTGAAAGATCAGCTTGAGAATGGTAGGAAGAAACAAAATCTCATACCAGTACACGACATTCAACTATCTTTACAGAAGTTAGACATAAGTCATTAAACATTAACATGGCGTAAGGCGTTAAACTACAAGCAAGGGAGATTCAAATTCACCCAACTGACGAACGACAATGACATTTGACGTTTGACATGTAGTGAGCGTGAAGTGAGGCGCAAAATCTCTGAGACAGTGTGAGACGCGGGTTATGAAAGTTGTTCCGTAAGAATCTAACGGGAGCAGAATCTGTATTTTAGAGATTGTCTCGAATCGAAAACCTCATTTGTAGACCCGGGCATATTACACGTATCATACTTACATTATGTATAGAATATGATTTCTAGTCTCATAACCTCCTACAAAATATTACGCATTTTCTTAACGCAGTTTCGTAACACATTTTACCCGGGAATCCTCCGAAAAAAACAAAAACATTCAACATTAAAACTCTCCAGTAATTGATCTAAATTTATAGCAATTTTACGACCCTTGCAACCCTTTCGTTACACGCGACCTGACACAGGACGGCTAATTTACATTATTAAAACCTCGTCAACTTCCTGCCATTTTTAATTAACCCTTTCCGAACCGTTGTTCTTTTGAAAGAACGCGAACTTTTGGAATTTTATTTATTCCTACCCTTCAATTTAGCTCAATTTAGCCTTCAAATTATACGCGAATTACAACAGTGTAAACTATATTGCTTAATTAATAAAATACGTACCGTAAAATTCCATGTTATTTGATACAGCATGCAAAAGTGATTATTTTAGTTTTAATCTTTGGCAATATAATATCACTGATCATTTTAAACACACCATGTGTTGGACAAATAGCGAGAGATATATTTACATTCATAATTATACAAAATACTTGGTTTAAATTATTCCACATGTTTCGATATCTATGGTATCATCTTCAGGAAATAATGTATACTGAAATTAAAAATACAAGCATAGATAAAAACATATCTATAAAACGGTGAATAAGTAAGAACTAATATGAAAACAAATTAAAAAGGTGACTGTTTGCAAATAGGATTTAGTTATTTATAATATTAAGCTGGCTGTTAACACTTTTTCTTATTTCTAAAACTTCAAATTTATCTAACTGTAAACCCCTAGTATTTGTATGTATAATTTCTAAACCATTATTAATATCAAAGGAATGATTTGTTTCCAAAAGGTGATTGGAAAGTTCTGAATAGTTATTGTTATTTAAGCATCTAAAATGCTCCTTAATTTTAATATCAAAATTTCTGCAAGTTTTACCTGTATAAAAATAATTGCAATCATTGCAAATTAATTTGTAGACCCCCGATTTTTTTTTAAATATCGTCCTTACCCTTGTTATTTAATATATATTTCTTTAATTTGTTATTAGTGTGAATAACTGGTTGTATAAAAATTGGGATATTTTTTATAATTGAATTTGAAGTAAGATTATTTAAAAACACAATTTATCTCTATACTGCTTCCCACTATCAATAATAGGTGGATAAACATATGATCTGATAAATTTTTTATTGTACGTTTTGTTTAACAAATTATATAGTATTTTGTATAATTATTAATATAAAATGAGGCCACAAAGTAATTTTGCAAATATTAAAGAAGAAATATTTACAATTGTATTTATTTTCGTAGCTTTATCACAAAATTTATTAATTGTTATTTGATAGTTCCATATCCATTTTATAAATCTATTATAGTTAATAACCTAACCAATCTTTTTGAAGAGTTATAAATATAAAATGGGTATTATATAAATCTATATTTTATCAAAATCCATAAGAATGAATGAAATAACATCCCAGGAAGAGACATGAACTTAATCCTTTTTTGAGTGATGTAATATAGGCTAGCTTCGAGATAAGTAGAAAACATTTAAATGTCAAAAGCAGAAATAAGCCACAGTATTATCAGAGTATTTTGAGAACTTGGTAACTTTGCTGAAGAGGCAATATCTAATTATAGAGAAACAAATATAAACGGTTACCTTATTAAAAAAAACTAGTAGATGATGGAGAAACCTAATGTTGTTCACAAATAGTCTCACAAATAATGGAAATACTCTTATTTTCATAATAAAACGATCATTGTCTCAAGTATAGTTGGGGTAACTTGAGTCATCTTACGTACATATTAAATCAAAGTTTTTTTAAAAATATTTTTTTGAAATCTTTCTTAGGAACTAATTACTGTGATTTTATCCCCTGTGGGATTGCCATCAAGATATACATATCTCACAGAGATGAAACTATTATTTTTACATGGGAAGTATGGAAGTCTTGGGCATTAGAGGGATTATGACCTGTCAAGATAGTCTCAGCTTCAGCGACATCTATACTGTTACATGAGAATGAAAATCAATTTTTCAAAAAAATCCATATATGGCGGCACCATAGTTGGTAATAAATAATTGAAATGTTCCAACATGATAACATATATACAACATCTAAAAAATTAATAGATGTGGTAGCAGGGGTAAATAGGTGAACGTTACATTGTGTAAAGTGATCACTTACTGGACTGTCTCACCGCTACGACGATGGATCATACTTTGGCCACTTTGTATTAAAATTTTAAGCAATTATACTTATCGCAGAAATGTGCGGATTGAATTTTCTCATACAAAAAAAGTCTAGAATAATAAAATGAAAAATGGTTTTATTTTCATTTTTCTCGGTAGTGGCTGCCTTAAGCCAGCCGATGCCAAGTCGTAAGCCCTGTAAATGCCCAAAACTTTCATACTTCTCATGTAAAAATAATAGCTTCGTCTCTGTGAGATATCTATATTTAAATAAAAGTTGATTTTTAAATTTCAATTAGTAACATGAAGTATATAGTTTACCCATAATCATAAATATTTACTTTATAAATATACTTGTAAAAAAGCTATAAACACAGATATCTCGCGTTAGACGGTTTTATTGATACGTTTCCGGGCGGTTATAGCTAGTTATGCATATTAAATTATATTTCAAAGCGGAAATTGACCCGGTTTGTGATTTTGTATCGGTAGCTTATAGTTAATATCGATTGCCCAGCATTAAACTGATAAAACTAAAAAAATAGTTATTTTGACATAAAATTATATCACATATTTAAAAAAAAAAGTCTTATTCTCTGTAGTATTATCTATATTAGTTATATAGATATTTAAGAGAATATCTATACCTATACATTGCCAGTTTTAAATACCATCTTCTTACTTGGACCGTATTTACTCGAAGCTGGGATTTTCAAAAAGGTAATTGATGATTTTTAGATAAATTTTACTGCTGTTAATTAATGTATAAAAATGTTAATTAATGTAATAAAATTAAAATTATGTGATTACTTTATTGCCTTTTATAGTAAAACGGTGGAATATTTTATTTTTATGAATTTTTTATACAAAACTGGCAAGTGAACATTTTTATGAATCGTTATTGATAAAAATATCTCAAATAATTGACATTTTTTAAATTATTACTGAGTAACCAATACATGTATGTTTCGTTAAAAAATATGTCCACTGTCTTTTTCAAATACAATTTTACAACAATTTTTTTCTTAATTATCGAATAATTGATTATGATTTTTTGTTGATGTCAGGAAAAAAATTATATTTATAAATTTACACAGAATAGCCTTCTTCCTTCTACCTTCAACCTAGGTATTAACTACCTAGGTTGGATATACAAATAAAATTGATTTACTTATTTTTAAAAATGCAACGTTCAAAGACTAACGCTCTTTCAAATAATGCTAGACAATTGTAAAATCAGTGGCGTAGCCATGCGGTGCATTGGTGGACACGTATAATAGGCAGTGTCGTACAGACAAAATGAATCCGTTGTTTATACGACCTTAACACGTATTTATTTGTAATTTTAGATTACTATTAATATTTATTTGCGAAATTTGCGTTTTTGTAAAAATTAAAAAAATATATATATATATATTCCTTAACAGTGCAGATTTGCACATATTCCTTGAACACTTTTTACTAGTAATAAAATATTGTGGACTAGGTCTACAATATACAATCACATTTAGCAATTTTTTAGTTACGCCACTGTATAAGAACTATTTTTATTCAAAATATGTGGACATATGACATAATTGAATGGCTTTTTAAAAGTATGACTTCCAAATGGTGAGAATTTTCTTACATAGATATTACGTATAGCTCAGAAAATTTAATTACATAATTTGTTTTATTATTTTTTCGGTAATAAAAATACTATTAACTTCACCATCAGCAACAGAGCTATATTTACAAATTCTAAACAAAAATAACATCAAACGATATTATTTAATTTTCTAATTACGTATCTTTGAAATACTTACACAGTACAATTAAAGAGATGTAATATTATGAGAGGCGGTAAACTTCCTGGAAGGCTTTGGAAGCAGCCACCCCCACGATATTAATTAATTTACGAGATTTCGCGTCGCTTCTTCTAGTCTGTATTAGTTACCCAACACGATATCCAGGACCGTACTGTAAATTATATTTATATATAAATATTCTGTACAACGAAAATATCAAAACAGACGTCGCCTCAATAACAATTTAAATAGTATTTATTTCTAATAATAATAATAATAATGATAGATTGCAAAATAATTTAATTATTCAATTTATTTTTATCTACGTACGTACGTCCTGATATATAGTATTAAATGAGTAATAGCCGCGCGTGAATATTTTATAGTTTTGATATTCCCGCAGTTAGTTGACGTGTGGCATCATTCTCGTTAATGTGTTTGAACCATGAAACCGTGCATAGCACGTGCACGCATCGTCTGGTAAATGATAATTTGATGAATAATTTAATTATGCCGTTCTAGCCTATTATTAATAAGGCCTGTATACACATTGACTTTTATAAATGTGATTAATTTATGAGCAAACATTAACACGAGCTAACGACGATCGGCAGTTTAGCATTTGTCTGGTAAACGACGAAAGAAATATTTAAAAAATCTAACGCCTAGAACCAAAATCAATCAGGGATGTAGTCTGCTCACTTTGCGAAATCAATTTTAGTATGGGGTATTGTGAGAATGCGGTTAGGATTAAATGTTGTAAATCGTATGTATGTATGTGCGGCCAGAGCAGGTTGATCAAGAGAAACTACTTAAAGTTTACATAAGTTTATTGTTGATTGAGCAGAGTTATGTTAGAAAATATGTAATAAAAAGCCTACACTGAGAAGCGTTTGCTAGAAATTTTGACGGGAAGGCAGCCAGCCGCGCGAGGAGAGGATCCGGCTTCCCGGACCGGCTGCAAGCGCATGTTATTGGCGCTTATTATTTGCGTCGGTAGCGGGCGTGTTCTTGCAGCAGATAAGAGCCTAGTTTTATACCCAGGTAAGATGTAAGGTGCGTTCTGAGGGGGTCGGCTGTAATAGTGATTGTAGAGGTAATAGACCTCTACATTATTGAATGAGATAGAAGAAGCATTTAACAGTAGGTCAGATACTAGAATAGAATGACGTAAGCGTTTCCATTTCGGATGATATGTTGATTTACATATTAAGTAAAATATTATTTTCTTATGGTATCAGTTATTAAAAAATAGAGGATTATTGTAAATATGTCCGACACGAATCTTTCCCGGGAGGTATATCAGAGGTCCCAGAGCAGATAATAGGATATGTAACCTTCGTTAAAATAACCTTACCACTAGGTGGGCGCTTGGGTTGTGCTGCACGTAACGATACTGTAGAAGTACGTTGGCCTGTATTGCTTTTAGAAGTTGTATACACCGCAACAAGAGAGAAGTATGAGGCGCGTTTCTTAAGTAAGCACGGTTCCGGATATTTCCAGACTCACCACACGTAACGTTCGACACATTCACATAGTGAGGCCATCTTGTAGCGAAGACAACAGATCAGCCCGCCAGATCAGGCGGTGTCGTTCTATGACGAAGGTATAGAAAGATTCTTGCCCTATTATGATAAGTGCCTTAATAATGGTGGCGACTATGTTGAAAAGTAGTTTAAGATGTGTAGCATCCGAAAAAAGTGAAGTGTTGTATAATTGATGTTGTATTTCTTTAAAAAAAATCCGGTATTTAAAAAACGCGCCCCGTACATTCTTTCGAAAGCATTACGTAGTAAAAATACGTCTTTGGGACTTATTTCCGTTCTTAAAAAATATGAATAATATTATCATTATTTTAGGGAAAGTCTTCGAGTTATTAGGTGAATGGTTAAAAATTCAAGTCACGTACAAGATGAAAACATTTTGTAACACGTCTATTGAAGCATAGACGTGTATAAAGAACGTCACGCGGGGCGAGCGTGAAAAATATTTCACGTAGTTCGGGTACATTTGTGAGAGATATTATCCGAAACATATGGCCAAAATTTTTTGTTTTTTCTGTATTAATAAAATGGTTCTATTTACCACATAAATATGTGAATTTTGACATAATACATATATCAATCGTAATTTTAATTTATTTTCTTCAAAAATCACAGAGATGCGTAGCTTTTTAATATAGAATATGTTGTTTTGGAGGCCTCCCAAGTAAGATGTGTCAATAAATTGCGTTAAAGAATGCGTAACATTTATAGGAGTATCGCGAATGGGGATGTTATATATAAGAACGTTGTTACGGGTGTGTAAAAACTTTGTAGGAATCAATGAGGATTATTTTCACAAAACAAAAGATCATCATTTGAACTTGCAAGAAAATTCAGGTGATAATAATAAATACGAAGTAAGATGGGGCTAACCAAAAGCAGTACACTAAATGTATATGTCGGAGACATTTTTTAATTGTATTAATTTGACTTTTTTACAATTTTTTATAACATGAATTAAGTATTTTACATTATTAAAATTACACGTTTTTTTTCGCTTACCTCTCCAAAAAAGAGACTAGCTCTTGTGCTTGGAGAGGGAGTTACACTATAATAATTTTATATAGAGAGATATACATTTGTAGTCTGTAATAATTTATGTCTATTTGAGCGCTTCTGAAGTGTTCTATAATATTATTTATTTTTTAATTATGTACTTCTGAAGTGTTAATTTAATTTCTTTCTAAACTCTTTTATATCTTTAATTTATGAGGCTATTGATATCAAAATATGCATTTTTTTGTTAGTATGTAGAGTGCGCGCCCACCACGATACAAAAAAGAAGATAATCATCGAGCCGGCCCTGTAAGAATAGATAATAATCGGTTTACGTAAGTTAGTGCCCCGGGCCACGAGCAGGCCACTAACGAGACATCAATTAGTGGAGGATTACTCCAAATGGACCCTCGCTTGTTTTTCATCCCGAGTCCAAAAAAAATGTGTAAGGAGATAATGAATTGCTAACGAGTTTCTCACGAGCAGACGGACCTTTCTGCGAAATATATTGTATGAAAAAATTGCGACGAAAATAACTAATGAAGAAATATACAAATATATAATTAGTAGTAAATGAATGAAGAGTGTACACGGGCAGCGATGAAGATTAGTTCTGCAAAAATGGAGTGCACGAACATAATACAAAACACGCAGCAAAAGCAAGTCAACGAATAACTTGTAAAATAATTATCCAGCGACAAGAGACATGAAGGGGAAATAGACAGAACAATGGGAACTTCTAGTGAGGTTTACGTTTTCTTTACAGTATGGTGATAAAGAAATCCGAGTTAAATGTCAAGAACACGAAATAGACACGAACTAACGCAAATTCCTTGAGCCAAAATTTTAATTTTGGTGGTATCCACGTGACCACTTTGGTACCACTCACGCAATCAATGAACTTCGTTACTTTTTTAAAAATATATTGAAACGAAAATTTAAACACTGACAATATAATATGCATTAATGTAAAACATACGTCCTTTTTTGAAGAGTAAATACTTTTACAGTTGCATAAATGTGTCATAATCTATCGGATTTATGTTTCCACCAAGTGTGTATGTGTGTAGAATGCCCCTCGCCCCGCAAATAATGTTCCAAACCCCTCTCCTGTATACTACATACTTATCATGTTTATTCATTTACTAGTCTGTGGTCAAGACCAAACTGGCTGTACTTAAAGCTGTGTATAGGTCCAATTTCATATATTGTCACCAAACATGAATCCTTACAAATAGTGTAAGAATAGTAATAAGTTATTTCGGGTAGTAGCAGGAGTTTTATTAATGGTCCGAGATAAGAGCAATCGTAGGAACGGAGTTCCTATTTTTTAATTACGGTGCCTTGGACACGTCTTGCCAATGATAAAGGAACGACTACCAAGATGAATCTTCCCAAACACCAAATACTGTATGAAAACAGATTGAGTTTTGATTTGTCAAGTACTGAATCTCTGAGATCTGGAGTCAACTCAGTGAACTGCAAAATCTGAGAGTTGTCTCCAAAGAATCTTATGGCAGCATAACTCCTGTCTTAAAGATTGCGTTTGCCACTGCCCAGTTAGGCTCGTGATATGAAAATGATTATATTTTAATGATATCATATTTTCATTTTGTAGTTGCAATATTAAAGCATAATTTTTTGATGTTTTATTTGTAAGTGATTCATTTAAAAATAATTATTTAAAACAATATAATAATTTAACAATGCCAAAGGGACTGCTTGTGACTGCACGGCCGCACAGCGGCCATAACAGCTATCCGCTATCTTTGTTAGATGCTTTACAATTATTTTGATCGCAGAATAACAAAACTTTTGTGGCTTAAAATTCAAGATTAAAGCAGCACGCCCCCTATCTTAGGGTGGGTAAATTTTTAAAGTTTGTAAAATTCTGTATTATGCCTTATTGTCTACGTTGTTAATTGGTAAAGCAAAAATAAATAAAAATTTGTTTCCTTTATAATATTCTTCATGTTTTACACAAAGTAATATAAATTCTATCTCGTTATTTCTTTTCATTGTTGATCTCTAATAATTGTGTTTTCTCTCAATTAAAAAAACAAATAATGCCTTTAATTTAAAATTACATTGTTTATTTTCTGTACAAATATAAAACTGTGTTCATTAGTATCTCATTAAAATATTTTTTATTCAAACGAAGTATATTTCTACCAGCGGCGTGTAAATATAATAAAAACCTGTAACTGGGCTATCTCACCGTTTTCCTCAAATAAACAATGAAATAAACGAGTATATATTTCCTTCCGATTACAATAATGAAACGGAGATATTTTAAACCCCTGGTGACGGGACAAAGTGGGGTTCAGAAATATGATGTAGAAGTGAGCAATAATGTCCGTCCCTTAGCTTAGTGGTGCGACTGTAAATAGGGGTTAAAGTAAGGGCGAAAGTATTGAAATGTGAAACTTTATTCGAGGAAAGGTTTAAAGGTCAAATAAGGTGACACGGGGTTAAGGACTTTTTGAATTAAATCTCTTATCTTATTATCTCGTCCAGTACACCCTTGCGTTGGTACACCAAAACATGAATGTATCAGAATTAAATATTCTTTAAATGATCTTATATAGGGTAAATATTATTTTCGAGGCCAATTTCGTTTGGCCCCCATTTTGGTTTGGCAAATATTTATTGATTAGAATTTGGTAGTCGTAAATAATAGTTAATTACAATTTATTATGAAGCATTCAAAATCTCAATAAGGTGTTGAAGTCATTAACACAAACCCGACTTTTGGAAAAAAAAAACATTATGAGCGACAAAGTTCATTTCTACTTCTACTAATATACAAAATAGCCATTATTGGGGCACTGAAAATCCTTAATTCATACACCAATAATATTTACACCCACGTAGAGTTACTGTATGCTGCTCCATGTGGGTATTGCTGACCCCTCTGGGCGATATTTCTTTCAGGATGTAAGAGGCAATGCTGTAAAAACTTATTGTTGGCCGAAATGGGTCGATTGGGCCTGTAAAATATATCTTTCCAACAGGACGGTACCACCACATACACAACTCGAGCTACGTTTGAAATTTTGATTAATGAAACAACATCGACCTGGAACATAATATGCACTCCGCATGTAGTAACAAATATTTTTAAGAAAAAAAAAAATTACAGACGCTTGCCGCCATCTGCGGGGGGCGCCAGGCAAAGCACGTCATAAGCGAAGTGAGCAGTCCGTTTCGAACTCCAAATTTCATCGCGTCATTTCAACTAGTATATTTTAATTACCTTTATTAATAAATTTGGCGTAAACCAATTTAGATCTCGCAACCTTCAGAAACATAGAATCGTAAATTGACTTGGAAGCGTATTACCATTTACATTTAAACCTTATTTCTATCACATACTTTATTAAACCCCCCTAGACTTATATCTGACAGCATTTAAATATAACACTACAAAATGTAATTATTTTTAAAAAAATATGCAGATGGTATGAAATCATTGGATTTACAAAAATTAAAATTAATTTCAGAATTATTCAATTTTTGTACAATTACTATTATAAAAAAAGCATGCGCTTCTTTTATAGACGCAGTTTGGATCAAAAGTATTTAAAAGAAAAAAATGTGTTCAGAAAAACTATTAATTCTCTATTCAAAGATCGTATCTTCCTGCTATATTCAGAACTGGGACTCGTCACTCTCGGATGTCGCTTCGGAGTGCTTACTTTCAAATAACGGGTTGAAAAAACATAACACCACGCATTCATAACTATTTGTAATATTTGGAACTAATTTCATCACGTTTTCTATATACATATTTGTGATGTCTATAATACTGTGATGCTAATGAGTTGATGAGAACATTTTGTAACGGTTCTGTAACAAAACGTACGGTTAATTTTTATTCTAACGTATGGCAGTTTATTAATGAATCTAATTACCTTTTGCGCCAGTTGTGATACCGGCTGTCAGTGATATGTTCTTGTACACGGGTTACAGATTCGTCTCCTGACAAGCCTTATTGTGTTGTGTAAGAGTTTATTGAATACGCGAATGCAATGTGCAAGTTACTTAATTCGCGTCAAAGCGGTAAGAGCGCGCCCTGACAGGAGCGGCTCACTTATATGACATTCTCCAAAAACGAACATACACACACACACACACCTATCACTTCCCATGTCGCGCGCCCGCAGACACACCCACACATACATAGTAACACTACGATATCACAATAAATTTATATATGTATCTTGTGCAGAAGAAGAATAAGTGACAATGAATAATGCGTAGAAACTTGAACCTTGAGGGCGAGTGTGAGATAAAAAAAGAGATGTATTTGAAATGTGATGCTGGATACGAATGTTTAAGATCTCGCAGATCGAGCATCTATGCAAATAAAAGCATCAATTCTGTAGAATCACAAGTTCAGGAGAGGCTCTCCACAATCTGTTGAGAAGTTTCTTCCAATTTTTTAGCCATATTGCGCGCAAATAAGAAGAATATCTTCTTCTCGATGGATAGATCAGGTTCAGGAAGGCACGAGACAGAAAATGAAAGAAGAGATGAATACTATTCAAATCAAACATTATAGTTTCACCATCTTGACTCTAATAAGTCACGTATTATTACACGAACGCTCTGCTATACTAAATTTAATTTTGTTGATAGATTTCCCATATCTTTTTGTCCGTGAACGGCCTGCCTGCCATTAACCAACGGTCGTGAAATGTACCGAACCGACGAGTAACGCTACTCGGAACATGGCTTGACTTGCTGAAACAACCCCTAAGTGGGGGACTGTGTGATTATAAATGATGCACGTGAGATCATGATTGCGGAACGATGACCTATTAAGAAATGAAAGGAATCTCGGACTTTTCCGAGAATTTATTAGGGTATGGGTCTCCCGATGGAGGTTTTTCGGATGAACGATGCCGGGAAAAACGGAGGCTAGGGAGACCTAGTGGAGCATTCCACTGACTTTCTCTCGCATCTCTTGTGACCTGGATAGGGTGAATTTTTACCGTTCTGCGACTTCAACACTTAAATGTGACGTTTACTCTCCCCTTTCAAGAAAGCATAGACTTCCATAGCTTCTCATTGGCTGCCTTCTGAAATGAATATTATGACGAGTCTCACGTAAAATTGATATATATATGTATGCCATATCAGCCAGCACGATGCTAGCAACATATCGCAGCCGGCTGCCGCTACAGATCTGGTCCGATTCCTCACCAACGATCTCTCTCCGGTTTCATCGCTTCGCAACGGCGGTTTGCGAGACCGCCGACTCGATTCACTTCAGAATTCACGCACACTTTTGCATCTTCACTCATTCATTGTATTCAATCTCATCTATCTTCATTGTTCTATCCGACTCGATAAACACCAACACGCCAATCGCTCACTTTTTCATTTAACCACCGATCTAACCCCTAAATATATCAGTTAATGACCGAATGTAATAAAAATGTAATAATTCTGCGATATAACAAAGAAAAAAGTTAACTATGAAGGAAATCCACAAGACTACTTCTACTTTAGTAACTAACTGCTATAACTTTAAAATACATTCTAAAAAGATTTTAAGATTTTGTAAAATTTGCACGCGTTGTTTTGTTAAATAGAATCGAAGCGAGAGTAAACAACTCTCAAAACGGTTCAGGGGTTGGGTGGGACCCTTTGGGGTTTCCTTTTAAAAAAACCCTAAGTATACTATATCTCTTATTTAACAGCCTCGCGGGACTCGGTAGTCCATGACCGTAGTCGTTACAGAGCTTCATCATTTCCTTGATAGCCCAGTCTGCTAGGCGCTCGCTTATTGCAGTTCCATTTTTATTACACAGTTGAATACTCCTCGTTTGTATAGATTTTTAAAATTCAAAACGTATTCCGAATTCTTATATTTTTACGTTGGTAGTTTTCCGTTGTTTAGCCGGCTATTTCCCTGTTTCAGTTTTCACGGTCTTTAACTTTCATGTAGATGGGCGAAACCTTAAACATACATATTATTATCAAACATTTATTTTGATGTCTTGTTCAACATTTTCATGGTAACCGGAGATATACACTGTTCAATTTGTACATTTCTTTAATGAATTGTTTTAGTTAAAAAAAGGCGATTTCAAACAATGTACAGCATTTAATATCTACTCATATATGTCAGGGCTTTAGAATTATCATTTGAAATATAGTTTTGTCTCTAAAACACCATTAGACTCAATCAAATCAAAAATTCAATTAACAACATCAAGTACATATTTAAGACCTGTTCAATATTATAATCGAGAGTATTAAGTAGACAGAAAGATGGTAACATTACCTAACTTTTTTTTTCAAACATTCTACATAGTTACAATACACAACCGCTGGTCCACTTCCGCGCGTGCCAACATTCTGAGGCCCCCTCCTAAAAAAGAACCCACTAGCGTTCCAAAAAAAATTGGGTTAGGTTCGAAGCATCCAACATTACAATAATTTATACATACATATGTAAAACACACTTCAGTCTGGCCTGTATTGCCGGTCAGCACCCTCGTCTTCAGCAATAATGCTCGGGAGTTCCGGCTGTTATATTTGGCTCGGTCTAACAATGTTTAATTTTTTTCATTTTAACATATTTAAAATAATATAATATAATGACTTTAGTTAGAAGTAATTTAGAATATAATTCGGCAATTTGGTATAAATCATGAATTTAGTTAAATAAATAAAATTTAAATCTCCGTGCCATAGATCCGAACCTTTACGCTAGAGCTGTAGATAATTATCCCCACACTACCCGAAAAACACAAATAAAATGTGAAATTAGCCGTTTAAAAATATCTAAAGCTCTTTATTAATACTAGTTATCACGTATATATATATATAAATCTATATATTCATTATAGTCTAATAAAAAATATCAACACTATATTAATTCTTAATTATTTGATATCACAGACAAATGGGGGAATACAAAGATGGCAGAGCGCTCACTTAGCACTTACTTAGGTTTTGATTTCATCTCCATCTCAACTGGCATCTCCAGCGAGCCACACCAGAGTTCAAACCGTGTATTTAAATTGTACCAATTCACCTCTCCAATAAACGAAACCTTGTGAGTGCTCTTTCATTTATACACCCTGCTCTAGTTACAACAGACACCCTACACCGCGACACGCAACCGACACGCGTGAGACAAGAAGAAGTTAGGAGCTTCTGTCTCACAGCATCATAACGTTCCGATACAATCTCGAGTCAAATCAAATATTTGAATAACTTTAACACAACTTCAACTCCTACATTATTTTATTAAAGAATTTTAATTATTAAAAATACTTTAGGGATATCTTCTACCTTTTAAAGCTCATGATCATAAAAATAAGTAAATAAACAAATCAGCTAGGGCTGGATAAAAATACGTCATCAAATGGATAAAAATACGTCATCAAATGGATAAAAATTCGTCATCAAAGTCATCACAAAAATATTCTAGTTATCTCGCGCGTCTCGTCGCATCGTCCGACATAGCCACACAAATTATTACTACAAACATTAAATATATTTCTTCCTTATATTATGTAAGTCCTCCTGACTAAAATACATATATTTGTATTATTTAATCTAGTCGGATGTGTGCTCTGTCGTTCTGTGAAGTAAATACTCAATTTTCACGAGAAAAAATATATCACATCTGCTGATAAAATTCACGCGTGCGTCGGGGTGCGTTGAAATATTTATTTGATTTACGAGAAAATTCAATTTACTTTGCTCTTATATCCTAATCTGGTGTATCAAGGAGGTCTTAATTTAAGACAAATTTAGATAAATCACTTTGAAATATACACAGAAAAATATATCTATTTAATGTAACGGCTTCAGTATAAGTCATTGGAGCTTAAGCGGCAAAGCCGGCAATAAAAATTTCGAGTCCTGGTGATACAATTGATTAATGGTATTAATTAGAAAGATATACATATAAAATCAATATTGTCGTTGCACTATCGGGATTCGAACCTGGATCTCTTTCCTAACCGGGGAAAAGCGCATTATCCAACTATGCTACAGCGACAGTACTTTTGACGACAAATCTTCGAACCTATGTGTTAAACTTTTTCAATACAATTATACAACTTCACAATAATTGTTCTTCTTAATAATATTCTACTTGTATAAAAGTGAATTGTTAATTTTGGCATCTACTATCGGTTTACTCAAAGGTATTTTAGACTCTGTAAAAAAACAAAGCAGATGGTTTTCAAATAATGGAATGATAGATGTATTCATTTGAAAAAACGCGTTAAAATAAATATTTTGTTCCATAAAAGGAATTGTTTGTGCATTACAATAATAAAAAATGAACATTAAATAAATATATCTTTTTTAAAATTTATTTATTATCTTTGTTTTATTAACCACTTAATTGAGTTTAAATACATTTACCGGTTTCGAAAAATACCATTTTCTTTCTCAGGATGTCATAACTCTTTTTAAAAGTATAAATATATCTTTGTTCAATAACAAACACTTAACCTATCGCATTTTGTCCATCATCAAAATATTATAATATATTGTTTAATTCACATATATTTTATTTTATATATCGCTCATTTAAATTATCCTCTATCATTAATATTTCTCCGTACCTCGAGTGTTTGAAAGTTAAAATATGTCAGCCGATCTGTGTATTCCCAAAAGCACCATTCAATCCAAACCTAAATTGAAGTAAGAATAATGAATTAACTAGCTAGAGGAAGCCCAGCTCCAGGGAATTGACGTAATTACAAGTAGAGAAAAAATTTAGTACTAATAACTTTCGGATAGTATTGGATTGATGCTTAAGTTTGTACAATTTTTATTTCCCAAGGCAAGAGTACTCTGAAAAAAATAAAAGTTTAAACTCTTGTTATTGTCAATTTAATGCAATTGTATTCTTTTATGAAATACGTTTAGAATGTGCTAAATACTAGATAAATAAAATCGAGTGTCGTGTACAGAAAAAAAACGAATATTCTCGACATATTCTTTTGTTTGAATTTAACTGAAGGGTTAAGGCATCAAAAACGTGACTATTTAAGAGCTCAGTTGGGATGTTATTCCACGTCCGCCCTACACTCCACATCTTGCTCCATCCACCGCATTTCTTCAAGCGTGGATTCGAAAAACTACCAGATTATTTGGAGTCAATTGTAAACAATGTAGTAAAATATATTATCATTAAGAAGAACACATTTTTATTGTGAAGTTGTAATTATTCAGAACAGACGGTCTGTGATATTTTAAATACAAATTACACGTATTAATTAGAAAGATATACATATAAAATCAATTTTATTGATAAATATTGATGTTGCTATCGGGATTCGAACCTGGATCTCTTCAAATTCGGAGAACGTGCATTATACGATTATGCTATACAACAATAACACAATGGATTGATGCCAAATTTGACGAAGTATTTAGAATATATTATTGATATTAGTTTATGTATTTTGTTTATTTAAAATATAAATGTATATGTTAATAAAAACGCCATAAACTTATACGTAACACAATATACTGCAAGTACATAATGGTACACCTTTTGAATAAGATCAGTTAATAATAACCTTTTAAGTGACCTCTTCGGTTTCAGTATTTTAAAAAAAAATTGTCCAGTGTTATGCCAGACAGATAGACCACCCTGACACTGAACACATACCGGCTCAAATATCTATCCCCCCACAAGTGAGACCGCTTACATGAAAGTGTAATTTTCAGAGGTGTTTTACATACGAAAGTGTGGTAATTATCCGGGGTGTCCTACCGAGAAAATGTCCGCGTGGGATGGGTGAAGGGGCGAGAAGCTCACGCCTGGGGTGTAATCAACCCCGCGTGTTTGCGGGTAAATATTACCCTTGACAAATAAACACACGTAACGCGTTCGGCTAACTTTGGCATCCGCAAATTATTTTTTCGTTCACGCACTTCGGAGTCTTTCATATATACCTATTTACTGTACGAATTCTAATAAAAATACAGAATTGAGTAACTCCGCTATGTCGAAGTTGACTAAGATTTGGATGAAACGTAAAATGCGATTGTTCTCTACAGCTCTGTATAGAGTCGAAAAATGAACCCCGATAATGAAATAGAGTAACATACTCGATGCTTTTCAGATGTGGCGTCGGACTGCGAAGCGAACGAATGTCTCCACTCCGCATTAAACAAAGCCTCTCTATAACACTCAGGAAAATAATCCTTTCACACGTTGGACATGTTTCTAGAAGAGATGGAGAAATTGATGATCACGGGGGGTGAGTGGTCGAGTCGATAGTCTTGCTACACGTCCCACTAAAGATCGCGAAGAGTGGAGGCAAGCAGCTTGAGTTGTGGAAGCGAAATAGAAGACAGCGATGCTCAGTCATGAGCACATCGACCGAGTTATTATTGAAATACAAGTAAATGACGTACAACCGTCTTACGAATTCAGTACAACGACTCATACAGAACACTGTTCGGATTGGTGCGTTATTGTAGCGCATCTACAATGTTTGCCGAAGGCCGTTATACGTGGATTCGTTCCGCTTCTTAAACATCGAGTTGCTGGCGTAAAGCTGCGGCTGGAGCTCAGCACCAACTGTCTAGTGTAAGCGGCACTCTCATGGAAAGCTGGTTCCCTGACCAGAGAATGGCAACGACTACAGAATAGTTACAGATACAATAATGGCCGTGACTGAAATGTAGTATTTATATTTATATATATATAGATGTAAACTTTTTATTTATTAATAAACCTTTGCTTTTCTTTTCATAACATAAATATTATTTTGTTACTTAAATTAATTAATTATCTTTAATGCGAAACGGGTCTTCATAAAAAAATCCCGATCACGCTGGAATTGTTTTTTTTTTTGTGATATTGCAATTTTAGAACACATTTTTTTGTTAGATATATTTTTCTACCTAGCTTTATAATTGATTAATCTTTCTTGTTTTTGTGAATTGATAAAGAAATCCTCGAAAAAAGAAATACACCCGGAAACTGTAATATCACGAGACGTCCAGAAAAATACCAGATGCTGTATTTCATAATTCAAGTGAAAATTGCAAGCAGAAGAGTGGAAAAATCTAAGGCGTTCTAAGTTAGGAAGTCCATTGTCCAACTCCTGTCTCCTTTAGACTTCCGTCTAGTCAAAGAGATTACATTATTAATATATTTAGTGTTATTGAATGTTCTATTTATTTCTATATGTATTTCTTTATTTATAATGTGTTGTCCGTATGTAATGTGTTTAATTTATATAAATAAATAAAATAATATATTTCGAACTGCTGCTAATAAAATAATGATTGTCAACGTGGTCAACGTTCAATAACCGGTTAAGCACTAGAAGAAGATGATGAATTCGAATTAAACATCTATGTTCTAAAATTACTACTTCGTGTTTTAATTAAAACAACATGTACATTGTGTCATTATGAGATGCATGCGTCCATGTGTGGGGGCCTACCAAAAACATCAGTTATAGAGTGTCATATTGTGTGTGGAACCTGCCGCAGTCCAGTCGCCAATATGGAGCTAGCAGATTGGCCAATGAGGGAAGGAGCTAAGAAAGATGGCGGAACAGCGGATCGAGACGATGTAGCTAGCCGATTGCATGAAGCTCGGGGCCTGGCGTTCGATCAACTCGAGCAGAACGTGAAAACCTTTATATTGTAGCTAAGATTTTCTAAATTAAATAACATGGATTCATCAATGGTGTCACCGAGCGTGTATTACTCAAAGGTTTTTGAGATTCATTGCAAAATATTAAGTTGATAAGTCATGTTTAAAAAGACTACATATAATTAGTCTCAAATATTTTGTGATTTGTGGTAGTAACACAATTTCCTGGCAAAGAAAAGCCCCGGGTTTTTATCCCGATGGTAAACAAATATTTTTCAATAGTTAGTTTTTTTCTGTATTTCTTTCTAATTCATTCAATAAATTCGACTTAATAATACGAGGCGCGTTTTTTAAGTAAGTACCGTTACCGGATATTTCCGGTGTAGCGCTACAGTCACAATGTTACACATGCGCAATGGTTTCTTGTAGTGAGTGGTTGAAATGTTCAAGACAATAGAGCACCGAAACATGAAACCAGCTGACATTCATCACCAAGTATGTCCTATTTTATCCTGATTTTGCGCCAAGTGACTTTCGTCTGAAGCGGTTCTTTGGTGGTAAGCGTTTTGATGACGATGATGAACTCAAAGACGGAGTACAGACATGGTTTTCATCCCGGGCGGCGTCGTTCTATGACGAAGGTATACAAAAATTGGTGCCCCGTTATGACAAGTGTTATAATAATGGTGGCGACTATGTTGAGTAGTGTGGCGTCTGAAGAAAATTAAGTTTTGTAAAAATTATGTAGTGTTTCTTTAAAAATAAATTCCGGTACTTGTTTAAAAAACACGCCTCGTAACTCATTCAGAGAATGCTAATCTTCTTAATATGGTTTCCAGAAAGCTTGGATACTGGTATTCCAGTGCTTACTGACAAGTCAGAAACATGGATTATAATAACAATTGATTGCATCAATACGTTTCAACTAGGAAGTAGCTACATTTTTAGGAGCTAGTTTTACGAACCAAAATGTGTACCCTAAAAAGTACATATTTCAGAGTCGCAGCAGGTAAAAGAGAGACATAACTCTTCATATAACGTGACAGCGAATTTAATTTTGTTTCGATATAACGTTGATCGTGTCACACGCTGGATTAAGTATAAGCCGCGCAGAAGACACACGGTTGTACGGAACGCGGCGGACGGCAAGTAAAAATACCCGACCCGCAGCCCAGAGCCGACTTGCGCAACTATTTTCGTTGATAAAAACACACTGATACTCTTTGAGGGCGCTCGGCAGTCGCGTCACATGACGCGGTGACGGCGTCACGGTAGCGCGCAGCGGAAAACATCTTCAATTTGGATACAATTTTTTACAGGGAAGTTAAAAAATAATCTTTTATTTAAAAATAAAATAAATAAACTTGCTGGGATCAAAAACACTGAGTCACCGAAGCAAACTGCTAATATACAAATCAATACTACCTTGTAATATCATGTCAAGTTTACCCGTACATATAATATTGACTATTAAGAAACACATTCTTATTGTGAAGTTGTAGTGAAGTGAACACATTCTTATTAAAGTTGTTAGAAAATAGATTTTTGATATTTTAAATACAAATTAAATGCATCAATTCTAAAGATATACAAATAAAATCAATTTTACCAAAAAAATATTGTTTCTTCATTTTAAGATGCTTTATCTATGGATTTTTTCGCCTAGGCGTTCGATATGTCACTTTTTTTTCGTGTTATGTGTAATAATGTATATTAAACAACAAGATCATCATCGGACGAACTATCACCACTAAAATAGCGGGATATTGAATGATTCATTCTCGTGTACTGCAACTTTCAAAGTATCAATGTGTCAGATAAACGTTTGCAACAGCTGTGAAAAGTCCGTCGTATTTAACTATCGTTTCTATTCTCGTTTTTACTATCGAATGTCGCTGAGTAAAATGAGTTTACTCTAGAATGTACTTTCGAGAAGTAATCATTTATTTACTAACGATCAAACAACACGTTTTCGCAAAAAAAAAAAAAATACTTTAGTAAAAAAGTAAAAAGTCACTACTGATCGTAACCGGTCCTAAGTGTGTCACGATTATTTATACCGTTAAAAATCTCTTATTAATTAGATAATTAAATAAGTTTGCCCTGTTATTGAGTCAAAATACACTAGGATAATATAATATAAAATGAAAGAATGTTAAAAGTATTATATTGACAGAGATATGCGAATCACCCGGCTATCCGTATCACCATGACGTCACGGCGCCATTCCCGTTTATAACGGGCGTCGACGTCGCGTCGCGTCACCGCCTATCTCCCGAGATAAGTATAATATCTATTTCCAGATTAAGATAGCACACCCGTCATTTCCCGTATATACTCTTTATTTTTCTATCATTAATAATTTCAGAATGTGTTTTAACCCAGACGATTGGTAAATATCCGACAAAGATGAAAAAGCTATCCAAGAATTAAATATATGCAGAAATATTAAGATACGTAGATTTTTTTTTGAACTGATATGTGAAAATATGAAAGTTACTATTAAATAAGCATCTCATACTAAAAGAATTATAATATTCTAATGTGTGAGGAAACTGGAAACGATTAAAATTATTTTTATTAAGGAGAACACATTCTTATTGTGAAGATGTAATTATTCAGAACAGACGGTCTGTGATGTTTTAAATACTAATTGCATGTATTAATTATAAATATATAACATATAAAATCAATTTTGTCGAAAAATATAAAAAGTGTATAACATAAATAAGTAAGTTGTATCAATGTGTTCAAAATTTAATAAAAATGAATTGATAATTCTGGCGTCTGCAGTCGGCTAACTCAAAGGTATTTGAGATTCCGTAAAAACAACGTAGATGGCTTTCAAATAATGGAACGACAGATGTATTAATTTGAAAAAGTGTAACATATAGGTTCGAAAATTTGTCATGAAAAATACTGGCGCTATAACACAATTTACGGTAGTGTACTTCGCCGGATTGGAAATAGAGATCCAGGTTCGAATCCCGTTAGCGCAAAAACAATCAAATTAGTATTTGAAATTATTTTTGATATTTTAATTTGTTAGATTAAAATTTAGCAACAAATCAATTGGGTGCTTAATATTTCATTATGCGCATGTAGATACTAGATTATGTGTTATTTATTAAATTAAAATATTTTTGCGAGTACAATGCACTTGCTGAATCACACAAATAAGTTATACATATATCTGCCGACCTGGACGGGGCAGAACATGTGTTATATTTTAAATATGCGAGTGTGTTTGACTTATCAAGTGTCAAAGTATCACAATGTAAATTTGACGTTCATGGATACTGAGCATTTGGTTTGGTCAAGTGAACGCACATTTTTCGCATGTATAGTGAAGTTTATTTTAGTATTTATGATGACACACTTTATAATAATATTGTCTCCCTCAGAACCATTTGTTTTATTAGGCGTCGCGTGCATATACCGAATAGAAATACGGACATTCTAAAATAATATTATGATCGCGATGATTTGGAAGCGAAAGGAGAAATAAATCCTTAAACAATAAAATCCCGGAAATTGCAAATATTTTGGCCGTATCATGAAAAATATCAGATCCCGAATACCATAATTCAAAGCAAAATTGCTAGTAGAAGAGGCCTCGGAAGACGGAAGGTATCATGACTGAAGAATCTAATAAAATAATGACCGCTAACGTTCGATAACCAGCCAAGCACTAGACAAAGTAGAATCTGAATGAAAATCTATTTTAAATATGAATTAAATATATTAATTAGAAATATATACATATAAAATCAATTTTATCAAAAAATATTGTTGTTGCGCCACTGGGATTCGAACCTGGATCTCTTTCCTAACCGGGGAAGGTGTATTATCCAACTATGCTACAGCGACAATATTTTTAGCGACAATTTTCGAACCTATATGTTACATTTTTGATATTAATACATTTAATCGTTCCATTATTTGAAAGAGCCATCTACCTTGTTTTTAAAAGAAGTTAAAATATCACAGACCGTATGTTTTGAATAATTACAACTTCACAATAAAAATGTGTTCTCTTTAGTAATAATATATTTTACTACATTGTTTACAATTGACTCCCAATAATCTGATTCGATTCCACGCTTGAAGAAATGCGGTGGATGGAGCAAGATGTGGAGTGTAGGACTGGACGTGGAATAACCTCCCAACTGAGCTCTTAAATAGTCACCTTTGTGATGCTTTAACTCTTTAGTTAAATTTAAAAAAAATATATATGTCGTGAATATTCGTTTTTTTTTTTGTACACGGCACTCGATTTTAACTATCCAGTATTTAGCACATTCAATACGTATTTCATAAAATAATGAATGTGTTCTTCTGAAAATCTATTTTCCGCATATCATAAATGGTAAAATACATACACCGGCAGACAAATATTATTGTACTTGAAGCGCCATCCTCGGAAGCATTTGAAGTCTACCGTTTATTTTCATAGCCGAGATCGCATCGGCGCGGCGGCCCGGTCAAGCCGCAGTGCAGTACGTGCTCTCGAGGTGAATTTTTTTTACAAAAATGGCTCTATAAAAATAATGCAATATCGTTATTATTATTTATGTTGTATCCTTAATATTGTGTATGTATGTAATTAAATTTAATTTTGGAAACAAAAAATAAGTCCCGCTCTACTTTAAAACGTCTGGATAATTCATAATATTCATATTATCTACTTTATAAAGTGTTCATATTTATTCATTTAATTAGAAGTCAAGATTATCTTGATACGGAGATTATTTTAATTTTCGTATAGTTTTCTAATTTTATTATTTATTACATTTAATATATATCTCAAAACGTTGTGGTTTTTCATTTAAAAAAATAATATTCTGAATACGAATTAAATATATTAATTAGAAATATATACATATAAAATCAATTTTATCGAAAAATATTATTGTTGCGCCACCGGGATTCGAACCTGGATCTCTTTCCTAACCGGGGAAGGTGCATTATCCAACTATGCTACAGCGACAATATTTTTAGCGACAATTTTCGAACCTATATGTTATCTTTTTGATATTAATACATTTAATCGTTCCATTATTTGAAAGAGCCAACCATACCTTATTTTTACAGAATCTCAAATACCTTTGAGTAAACTGATAGCAGACGCCAGAATTATCAATTCATTTTTATTAAATTTTGGACACATTGATACAACTTTATTATTAGGAGAACACATTCTTATTGTGAAGTTGTAATTATTCAGAACAGGCGGTCTGTGATATTTAATTCATATTTAAAATATCACAGACCGTCTGTTCTGAATAATTACAACTTCACAATAAGAATGTGTTCTCCTAATAATATTTTGTATTTAGGTAACTACTGTGAGTTTAAAAGATTAAGTAAAAATTTTGTTACAGACTAAAGACATGTAAGAAGTAAAAGAAAAGAAACAAGCGGGGAGCAAACAAAACATGATAAGTACAAGGTAGAATGTAAGGACAACATGAATTACATGAAATGAGTAGTTTTGATCATTTAAGGAACTCTTTCAGCTGACTTCTTTCAATTTTGAAAAGCCATTCCTTTGTAAGCACGCAGAATTGAGCATACGATACCGTATACTATATACACATGTATAATTGTTATAACTAAATCAATATTGCCAGTTAGTAATCCGAATCAGTTAGTTAGGCCGATCGAGGATATTAAAGAAATATTGAAACCATTTTTCATCTGAACGTTCAATAATTTAAGATGAAATAAAATGATTTAAAATCAGTGAGTACACAGTTCGTGACCCAGATGCGATATTGATCTTTCCTACTCTCTACCCCTATAGACTCAAATCCCGGACTATTGCCGTTGCCATTAGCTAGTTTTGAAGTCCCTCAGCGAGTCTAACTATGAGAGCATGCTGAAGTTGAAGATTACTGCTCTGAATGCTGACTATCTCAACTTTTTACTACCTAAAAACCTGTCGAGTCGACACTCCCTCGAAAATTATGATGTAATAACAAGATGGGCTACGGTTCCTTTATCTTTTCGTATCCAGAAATTTGGAACACAATTGAGCACTTGAAAGCATTTGTTCAAAGTTTTATAGTTTATTTGGTAAGCATGTTTGTAATTTTTTTGATATGTAGCGCCTAATTCCAAAACTCCCTAAAACGACTTTGTGTGTTTTTGAGTTATGGATAAAAACGTATATTTTGAAAGCAAATGTACAAAATGTTTGTTTTTAAATCAACATTTTTTAAAAAGACGATTCAGTAATATAACTTTTTTCTGTATTTATCGTTCTGGCAGCCATACTGGATTTTAGATCACGTAATCATCAACAGCGTTGTGATTGGCTGATTTCATTTTAGGGGAAATAGCAACTTATACTATGTTTGCTTTGGGGTATTTTGGAACTAATCCTGATTTTGAACGTGCAATATCAATGGATTTAACTGTCTTTCGCGAAAAACAATATACTCTGCATGTACCTGACAAAAAACCTACAAAACTCCATATTTAACTCAAATTATCCGAAATTCGTTTTAGGGGGTTTTAAAATTAGGCGCTACGTATATTTAATTTAATTTTAAAGTCCGCTGTTTAATTTTATGCTATATTGGTTACTTCTGAAGAAGAAAAAAAAAGAAAATGTGCATTTTTCACGTATACAGGGTGAATATTATGTTCCATGCCGATTTTGTTTGGCAGACATTTGTCAGTTCGGCTTTTGTAGTCATAGTGAGAAGTTGATTATAATTTATTATGGAGCATCTAACGTGTTGAAGTCATTAAAACATTTTATATTTATATTAAAATTTGTACTGCGCTATTCTTAATTAAATTACTGTAGACATTCAAGTAACCACTATGTGTTTTCGCACGTTGATGTACATTTGTTTTACGGTAATATCGACACATTTTCAAGAACCGGTAGTATCAAAGTAAGGGTTAAAGAGACTGACTTTCTCTCTCCGCAAAACGAAAATGGCAGGCTTTTTAATAATCGACGCTAGAGCAGCGAGACTCCGAATGCAATCTGTTGCCTTGTGTCGAGTAGATATATCACCGAAATGATAAATTGCGTTATAATTTAAATCATTTAAAGAATATGTCTGATTGGCCACTACCTATAAAAATCATGAAGATCAAGTACCTACCTAATATATAGTTTCCTACCAAATATTATAAGTATTTCAAAATAGTACAACTGTGCAGTAGATATGCACATTTATTGTATTACTTCGGCATAATTACTACATTATAATATATATTCAGATTATATTAAATAAAATAATAATCACTTTGTATGAAACCACGAAATTTATTATACGTTAACCGGTTTCGCTTATTTCAAGCTTCATCAGGTCGTATTTGAAACAAATCATAACTTCACAAAGAGTGCACTTATATATACATAAAGAGGGATATTACATGTGAAAGAGAGTCAGAATACATATACAGATAGGCGGTATTTTAAACACTGTATTTTCCCCTCCCTTAATGTTCCGTCTATATGTATATGTATTCTGTCTCTCTCTTTCATATATAATTTTATATTATATGTTATCTCTCTCTTTATATATATATATATATAAGTGCACTCTTTTTGTATTTATGATTAGTTTCAAATACGTCCTCATGAAGCTTGAGATAAGCGAAACCGGTCGACGTATAATAAATTTTGTGGTTTCATACAAAGTGATTGTTATTTTATTTATTATAATATGTCAAACCACAGAGTGATTGCTTTCTACGAAAATACATATTCAGATTTTTTTTAATACATTTATTATGTAGCTGGGGATACCAGGTTGACAAAAGTTGTTGCCGAAATAACCGAATCCGGAACGTGATGTGTCACTGTTTAGTTCCTTGTTCTTGAATCGTGATGGTATAAAGGAAAAAATCAAAAGTAAAACGCATATTGTTAATTAATAAAAAAAAACATTATTAAATTGACTGCCAACATTAAAATAATTTTCGCCATTTGTACATCTGTCACACATTCGATAACGCAAATCATATGCACGCACATTTAGACTAAAATAATTCTCTAATCGTGTAGCATTTTAACTGGATATGACCAAATATTGCATTCTACAAGTTACATTTTTTTCTAATGAATCAACCGAACTTTGCGTATCCAACCTAAGTAGGGGCTTCTTGCGTGTTCAATAATAATTTAATTCGATACCAGAAAGACGGGTTGGGTTAAGCTACAAACTATTATATATATTGTACATTTTAAAATATTTTTGTCGTTATTGAATGGTTTTTACCTAGTTAAATAAACAAAAGTAAATGTATGATGCCAATGTAGTAATACATCGTGAATCGTGGTTGGCTTTGTGTTAATTTATTTCCTTCTCGCAAGTTAATTAATTACGTTTCGGATTAGAGGCGATTATTAAACTACTGAATGAAATGTAATTTCACGTTCAATAATTGATTGCACTATTGCGGAACACCAGACTCTCCCGCCGGAACACAATGATTTATAGGACATTTATTGTATATCGGCTGAGACACGTCTGTTTAATGAACGTCCATGTGCACTGATTCGGAAAGCGACTTTTACAATCGAACGATTGTCCTTTGGCAAAAATAATTATTATATAAATTGAATTCGCCTCGAGTCTTTTCTGAAAACTTACATTACATAATGCTGTGATAGCTTACACATAATGAATGTGGAAGTTATAAATGGTTGATTCATGTTACAATGGAAAGATCGCTAATAATCACAAATGAAATTGACTCAAAAATAATTAAAGATATATTTACCACAATGTTTGGTTCTCAAAAAGGAAATCTTTCAAAGGAAAGCTTACCACATAAACTACTTCAAATAAATAAAATAATACAAATTTAATTAATCAACTAGAAAGATTATTAACAATATTTGGAACACACAATTACTGGATTTTTACCCCCAAAGGCATTGGTATTAAACAAATTATAGATATCTCAAAGAGACAAAGCTATTTATATTATATTAAATGGGAAAATATGAAAATATGGGTAATTACAGGGTTTACGACCTGTCTTCGGCTGGCTTAAGTGATCACCATATATACAATGTAACGTTCACCATTCCACCCACAATCAACCTCCAAATTTATAAAATTTTTGGAAGTTGTATAATGTTGATTCGAACCTGGACCTCTTCCTATCCGGGGAAGTGCGTTTGCTATTTTCGATAGCAACTAAATATATTTTCGATAAAGAGATTTTTTCTCTATACTTTCTAGTTGATTAATTTACTTTGTATTAAAATACCGCAGAATTATGTTTTGAATATGTAACCACACAACAAAAATGTGTTCTAAAAAATTAAAAAATACTTGTGTACATTTTGGAAGATCTATTAAAAACGCAAATATAAGAGATTTCGCCATCACGATACGAAGAATATTCATAACCAGAATGAATATATATTTTTATTTATTAACCACTAAATTGAGTTTAAATACATATATTTTTTATTTTATTATTTATAATTTTCGGTATTTTTCGAAACCAGTAGATGTATTTAAACTCAATTTAGTGGTTAATAAAACAAAGATAATAAATAAAAATATGAATTTTAACCACATAGATAATATTGCTAATTTTAAAAGTATAATGAATATGTTGTCGTTCAGGTGAATAAAAAAAAAAGAGTATTAAAACGATAAAAATCTAAAAACCGCAATATGCTCGACGTGTAATGAGATAACCAGAGAAGCATCACATCATACATCTCACAATGTGAAAGATTTATGAAAATCGGAGCCCAAGAAGAAGGGCAACATCACGGCTGTAGAACCTGAAGCAACGGTTCGGCAACCAGTCAACCGTAGAGCATGAAAATGTAATTTAAATATATATTTTATTTTATTTTACAACTATAAACACTGTCTTGTGTATTCACGCTGTGTAAAACAGCAAAGTTATTTATTATATTCTGGTGCTACGTGTTTCGGCAGCATAAACTAGTTTCACGAATTTGATTACACAGTTTTTGTAGTAATTGTGTATTGTGTTACAGAGGGAAGATATTATTGAATTTATCGGAGCATAAAAGAAAGAGGAAGCTTTAAAAGCGAAGATAAATCACTGTTGTATTACATATCTTGTTAATACACTGCGTGATCCGCACACATATCTAAGAAATAAAATGAAAAGTTTTCGCGTGTTGGGAGAATAGAAAGAACTTTGGCCGAGGGCCAGACATATTTTTATAAGTCTGTGATGTTGTCGCCGCGCGCCGCCGGGCAGGTCGGGGATCCTCGGCGCTTAGGAGACAATTTCTGAATCGTCACCCGCTTACTGGCAATGGTCGATATTTGTGTCCCGGTGATTTTTAACAGATTACCACCAAGTCACCGGAACACCCGGTTACTTGATATTTTTTTTAACCGGTTCCACAGATTTGATTATTATTAATCATGGAGAACACATTCTTATTGTGAAGTTGTAATTATTCAGAACATAAGTCTGTGATATTTGAAATACTAATTAATTGTATTAATTAAAAAGATATACATATAAAATCAATTTAATCGAAAAATACTGTTGTTGCGCTACTGGAATTCGAACCTGGATCTTTTTTCATTCCGGGAAGTTGCATTATCCAACTATGCTACATACGACAATACTTTTGACGACAAATTTTCGAACCCATATGTTACAATTTTCAAATTAATACATCTATTGTTTCAACAACAATATTTTTCGATAAAATTGATTTTATACGTATATCTTTCTAATTAATACATTTGATTTGATTAGTTCTATATCGAGTAAACGGGTGAATTGATGGTAACCGATTAAATCACCGAGATATAAATATCGACGATAACGACTGATCATTTTAAAAGTTACTTTTAAACTGGTTTCGACTTTCAAAATACATGATTGAATTTGATTAAAAATAACTGGTTATTTTTTGCTGTTCAGAGAATTCAAAAAATCTCATCATTTTTTAAAACGATGTATTCGAAATTTAGAACCGGTTCAAAAAATAACTTGTATACTAATATACTATATAAATACTTATATAAAATGATCCGATTGTCATGTGAAACTGGAACCGGTGTTTCAACAGATCGACGATATCAACCATCGCTACCGCCGACAGATACCACTGAAAATTTGATACAGTCACGAAATGTGTAGTACATTCTCCAATATTTCAAAGATTATTTAGATTGTTTAAAATTGATAATCAACATCCAAAGACTTGTGTATATGAATATTGTGTTTAATTTCGTTATTTGTACGTATTTTGTTATTTTATTATGCTTATTATTTTGCACGCTTTTTATTAAATTGTACAATTTCTAGTTTATTTCATACTTTAAGTATGTGTGTATTTTAAATATAATGCATCAGATACTTTATTTAAAAAGAGACTGAAAACTCACATTTTCTCAAAATAATATCTAAAAGTATGAATAATAATTTTTAATCTTAAATACAGTGTTAAGCGCCCGCATATCGAGATAAACTTTTTTTATATCTCACCACATATATTGGTTACAGTAGAGGAAAATGAAAAATAAATATTAGCTCTGACGAGTTAATTATTAAAGTACAAAGTACAGTGTTACTAAATGATCGTGTCTCGCACCAGGACAATGCAAAAGTACCTTCCACCCAGGACATCGGATTGATTAATGTGGGCCGGAAAAGCTCAAAAAGGTTTTGTAAAAGTTAAACCACCCGAGTGAAACAAAAGTTAGTACATAATGGCGAACGCGAGTCCACCACAAAGTTTCAGCGATTGTTAACGACATTATTATTAATGACATTAAAAGAAACGATTTCAGTTTCAATTTTTTACTCCGAAATAAAAGTTTCAAATTATATTTGTGTCTTAATTTATTGAGCGGGGGGGGGGCACCTCGTGCTGTTGCGATGGCTATTCGTGACAACACTTCAACGGCAGGTCGGAATCAATAAAAATATTTGATTAGTGAATAAATAAATAATGAAGAAACAATGTGAAAGATCCATAAAACCACCTTTAATAGCCCAAGGACCCACGATAAACAACGTGAACGTGATATGAACGTGGGTTATAATACGCTATTGACAAATGGAAATTCAATGTTTTGATGTAATTGCCTTGACAACAGAAAGGTAAAAGAGTACCTGTCTTATACGTAATGTCACCTACGGTCGAGTTTGGTCGCAAATAAGGCATGAAACGCCTTAAATTTCGTCAACAATAAATTGAACGTGCTCGTAATATATGACGAGAAATATCCCGTCAATAATGACGGGAAATTAATATTTTTATAACTTGAAAATTTCGTCTCCTAGCGTGATTTGCTCAAAGGTATTCGCGATACGTCGCAATATAAAGTTTATTGCGTTTAATGGAATAATAGATATATTAATAATTGGAATGATTATAGAATACAAGTTCAAAATTTGTCGCAAACATATTCGATTGCTATAGCGAAAATTGTAAACGCGCTTCCCCGGATAGGAAGAGGTCCAGATTCGAATCCTGCAACAAAATATATTTTTTCTGTATTTCTTCCAAGTTAATTAATTTAATTTGTATTGTATTTTTAAATATTTTATTTTGTTTGACACAAAAAGCGCGCACTTTCTTCACAATTGACGTGATCATTTTCGTTGCCTTGTATCCCAAAGTCTTGACAAGGCGCTTCCATTTACCCACGTCTTGCGCCGCTTCGGTACTTCTTGACCAATCAAGATCCAATCTATCGTCATAAAGTCTATGTTGCTATCACCTGCCGCCATCACTCCAAATATGCCAAGAAGATACATCTCGGTAGACGTGTCCAAGCAATCTTAATTGAGATCATTATTTTAGGAGAACACATTCTTATTGTGAAGTTGTAATTATTCAGAACATAGGTCTGTGATATTTTAAATATGAATTAAATATATTAATTATAAAGATATACATATAAAATCAATTCTATCACCGGGATTCGAACCTGGATCTCTTTCCTAATCGGGGAAGGTGCTTTATCCAACTAAGCTACAGCGACACTATCATTAGCGACAATTTTCGACCCTATATGTTACCTTTTTGATATTAATACATTTAATCGTTCCATCATTTGACAGAGCCATCTACCTTATTTTTACAGAATCTCAAATACCTTTGAGTAAACTGATAGCAGACTCCAGAATTATCAATTCATTTTTATTAAATTCTGGACACATTGATACAACTTTATTATTTTAGGAGAACACATTCTTATTGTGAAGTTGTAATTATTCAGAACATAGTTGGATAAAGCACCTTCCCCAGTTAGGAAAGAGATCCAGGTTCGAATCCCGGTGGCGCAACAACAGTATTTTTCGATAAAATTGATTTTATATGTATATCTTTATAATTAATATATTTAATTCATATTTGAGATCATTATATTGATAGAAGTAGAGGAATCATTGACAGCATATCTTGTTTATTTAATGTTGCCTTGTAACAGACGGATAGATGAACGTAAATAAATATTATATATGTAGTACTGCTAGCAAGGGCTCATAGCAACTCTAATAAAGTAATAGTACAGTTTACCAATAGGCGGGGACATTCAGTACTGTAATTTCAAAAATAATTGGGTGTAATAAATACAGATCATAAAATTAGAGTTCGAAAAGTTTCAAACTAACTCGGCCTAATAGTAAAATATCAAAAGACATTAAAACTTTCGAAATATTCAGTAAATAATAAGAGGTAATAATTTAAAATTTTGACATGCTACATTAATTTTATGCCACTATTTTTCCATTGATTAGAATGAAATGATAAATTATTTCCTTCATACACGCCTGGGATATTTCTTCATCACGATTCATTATTCTACTGAAAATAGCGTACATTGCACTGAGTAATTTTTCTTACGTAAAATGTGTAGCAACACGACAACATTATTACAACAAAAATTAGTTTTATATAGATTATTTAACATTATTTTTTTAAACCACTTAATTAATTAATATACACCAACCGGTTTCGAAAAATACCATTTTCTTCGTCAGGATGTCAAACTAACTAATCAAAACCGTTTATATCACGTTATTCTAATGTTTTTCAAAAATATATATTTAAATAATAATTTTAATCCAGATTAAAATGTATCAATTAGAAAGATATACAGATGAAATAAATTTATCGAAAACATATTTTGTTGCCACCGGGATTCGAACTTTTCCTATACATAACCGTATATCTTTTTAATTGATCGAAAAGTTCGAAAATATCACAGAACTATATTCTGAAAACCTGTTACTTCACAATATTAGTATGTACTCTTTAAAATAATAATTCATTTAAAATAACTCAAGTACCTAAACTTAAATTGTTACGACAATGAAAAGTGTGGAAATTGACTTAAATGATACAAAATTATTATATTTTTTTTAGGATAATTTATTAGAATATGATTTGTAGTTAAATTTAGCTGGCTATATATAATATTTTCATTCATTTTATACGAAATAAAAAATTAATATAAAAATTGAATATTAACCACAAAGTTGAATTTGAAAATATTAAAAACGAAATTTTGTATATAAATACCGTTTTCACTGTATTTTGATAAATTTTAATACTATACTTATGATCTTGGCTTGTTTAATAGTTATATATTTTTATTTTTCTCTTATTTATTTCTACCATTTTTCTATGATTTTACCGGAATAGGGGAGGGTTTTATAAACATTAGACAAATGAAAACAGATTCTGAAAAACAAATGTCTGTAATAAAAATGTGTTGACGACACGATGGCGACGATAACCATTCATTCTTAATCCACAGCTCGCGCGTGCTGCACGATACATTATATTCTTACATTTGCAGCATTCCCGGGTACGCCGAGACGTGATCTATTTCATCTGTTAAGAGGAATGTGCGAGGGAACGATATAAGCGAGAGAGAAGAGAAAACACTAGCCAATCATATGCATCACCGAACCAAGTAATCAATAAGAACGTAGGAAGACAGACGCACTGGAGATATGGTGCTAAAAGTGTATGTTACAAATCTCACAAATATATGATAGATAGGGGTTCTGTGGGTATATTGGTATATTTATTGCGAACAAAAAGAATTTAGCAGGTTGTGTGAATGATAAAACTGCTTAATGTGTGAATAGTTGATGCATTAATATTCACCCATCACTCACGTGTCCGTTTAATAGTCTAAAGCAGGTTATGAAAAGAAAAACTACTTACCGTAGACACTTAAGAGTCGAGGGATTTTGTCTTTGTAAAAAATGAAACTGCAGCGAGTCGGGCAGTTCACGTTCGGAGAATGCAGGAAGCGCGGATGCTAAAAATAATCCTTAACCGACATTCTAGTAGTAAGAAAAGAGTGGGAAGACTTTGACTCTGCTAGATGACGGTGTTAAAATAAATGCAGTAGTGCTGCTGCAGATTCTGAACTGAACTGGAAGATCGTTGCCGAGAACTGGAGCATGTGGAGGCTAAGAATTCAGAAGACCATGGCTCGATATGGGCTGTAGCGCCATCGAAAAAAAGGAATGCCGACAAGGTGAACATTTCAAGTCCGCTCGGGAGTGTGCCAAAAGTGTCACACATCAGAACAGATGGCGCCGGATAATTTTAGCCACTGTCTCGTTATAACGATTAAAACAATTTTCTCAAGAGTTCAATGACGAAGAAAATAATCGCTTATCCAGGGTAGACTAGTCTTTCGTATACGAAAGAAACCATTCACCAGAAAAGTTTCCGAGGTGAGTAAGTTTGTAGAACTCCATAATCACACATGTGAAAACAAAACACTTGTGTTTTTTTTTCTATTTGTTTAATTTACTTGAGACGCGTTTCGCCCTGCAAGGGCATCATCAATCTAACAATTTAACTCGACAACTTGTATTTATAACTATAATAGGAGACAGTTACACAATTTTATTTGCATGAGATGAAAAGGGAGAATATTATCCATTGGAATTCTGAGGATCCACATATAGAGGGTTTCGTCTGTCAACGGGTAAGAAGTAGATCGGTTGGAAAAAGCTCTCATTGTTGAGGAACCTTAAAACCCATGTCCACGATGATCTCTCAATGAAACATACATCACTGATAGTCCATAAAATTGCATGGGTACTGGGTGCATTATTCTAATCTAATTATTTATTTTATTTCACTCATTTTTAAATTCTGTTTCAATAACTTTAACGTGTGTATATTCGCGATGAGAAAAAATGCTACTGTTAACTCACCGGTGTGATTGTGATTAGTATTCGATAATATCGGTGATTGAAAACTGTGACTGCGATCACAGTTTCATTACGAATGCGCGCACGTGCTGCACGATATCACAATACACGAAATAAATATAAAAACATAATTTTAGTACATTTATTTATATTTTTAAAACTTCATTTGCATAAAAAATATATTCTAATATAAATAATTAATATATATATCTAATTTAATATTACAAAGAGAATGAAAATGCTTTAATAAATGAGTTTATTCAGCATTTTGGGTCAAATTTGTAAAATGTTTTGACAGAATCTACTAGATGGCGCTGATCACGAATTATAAAGTCATTCCTTCGTGAATATTTTCGCCTCAAATGAGTATGCGCCGAATCACGGTTCACAATCATATAATCAATAAATAAAATGAATCACGATATTCCCAGATATACAATCACTGATAGTTAGTGTGACTCAAAGATATTAGTGATTGACTCACGGTTCGTGATTTTGAGCTCATCACTAGTGTATATATGTAATTCTAACTATATTAATTAAAAATGACCCAAAACAAATAACCAGCCTCGAATTTATTATTAACATTAGTAAATGTTATGGCACACATCGATTTTACAGGAATTCAAAAAAAATAATTACCAACACGTGTGCACAGTGGACAGTGTGTTTGTATTCTTGCCGTCGTATTCTGAGTTGATTGGTTTCGTTTGTTAACCTTTACCATACCATGATATAAAATACCCGAATGAAGCCATGCTGTCAACTCGTGTTACCGTAAATAACAGTTAGAAAAAATGTTTTTATTAGCTTAAATGGCTTTAATGGGACGAATTTACTCTGAATATTGAGCATACAATTTTGAAAAAATGATTTACAACATAATTTAGAGCATTCATCAAGTCGTATATAATGTGTCTTTCCTTATTATGTGTCTTCATTTAATTAGTGAGAAAGAGACAATTATATTTGTATGTTTGTTGTTTTTTTCACTGTGAAAATAGTGTGTGATTTTTGTCTTTCATATCACAAATTGTATTTTTATCAACGTATTAATTTTACAATGGATTGAATGGAAAAAATGATTGTTTTTAAACAATTTCCTTTTCATAATTAGTTTTTCACTAGTCATTCCTAAGCGCTAATATTTTCTTTAGGATTATCTAAAATATGAATTTAATGTTGCATGTATTTACAGAAATATTACAGGTTTAATTATGGTTACTGCATGGTTTGGGAAGGGTTAATGACGAGAAACACGTTGCAGAGTCTACAATCAAAATTGACGTATTCTGTCAGTTTGCGGTTGTGCTAAGTGACCGTTAGAATCCGTATAATGAAGCACTTAGCAGATAGTTTTAGGCCTGTTTTGATCGAGTTGATTTGAAGACCCATTTGATCGAATGTCTCTTCTCAATTCAGAATTAATTTGACTCTCTGGCGATTAGTTGAAGTTCAACTGGATTTAAATGTAAACATTTTATTTAGTAGTTAATTTTATGGTGATAAACGTTCAAGTAGAACTTATTAGAAATTCTGTGAAATTAAATCGGAATACGTTGTTGAAACGCGTCTGCAGATATGCGAGGAATGGTGAATGTTGCCAAAAGAGGCACTGGATTTTTGGCTCACATTCCTGGTGCAATGGAACAAAATAAAAGCTTGTGCTAATATCTGATCCGAATTTTTTTAAGTAGAAAAAATGTTTGTTTTTAAATTCGGAGCAAATAGGTTTGGATGTAAGTTTATTTTTGTAAATGAAGTAATAATATTAAGAAATATATGTATATACAAGTACATTTCACCCCCGTCTGAAGAGGCAAGGCTGATATGGCAAGGTAAGTTGTTGAATATGGCAATAAAAAAAAGAAGAAGAGTATGCGGTGCGTACAGAAAAAGATATTAATCTTACGGAGATAAGCATATAAACAGGTGTGATAGAAAAATGTTATATATTATATTGTGAAATGAGATTAATAAGATTTTATAGATATAAGGTATAGACAGTGTCACATGATATACATGCATTTTTGGGCTTTTATTATATTAATATTATATGTAAAAGGTAATGTCTATCTATCATCATTAGAACGAGAACAAATGAACCGATTTTGACGCGATTTTGATTCAGCATATTGGACATTTCCAGCAAAGGTTTTAAGCTGTATCATGGTACGATATCAAGAGACTGAACAGTGAAGAAATATGTTACGCAAGATGTTACGACGACGTGTTTCTTGGTCTAAACGGTCTAACGGGAGTACGAGCCTCGTCAAGACTACCAAGATTGTTCTTTATTAAAACATGCGCAAGTAGTACCTACAAAGTTTTTTTTTTAATATCTATTTGAAATCGGTTAGAATCCAGGACTTGTTGTACTATGGCGTGCATTAAATAATAAATACGTCATTCTAATTCGCGAGCAAAACACATATAGTGATGATTCATATATCCCTTCGCGTTGAATTCTATAGTCTTTTACGCACACTCGAGTCGAATCTGTGAGATAAATCTCATCCGTGACACGGGCCAAAAAATAACTTTTTTCGGTGTGAACGAACATATTTAAAAATAATATATCATGTATAATAGCTACGATCAGCAACATTATACATGAATTATAGAGTAGGTAGGTATATGCAACAATATCATGCAAATTTAGTTCGGAAAAATATAGATCACGACGTTTTACAATTATACTCATTGGTGACGTGACTAAAATACTTAATATCGTAATGAAGGTTCAGCAATTTTTGAAGTCTAAAACGACACATTTAAATCATCAGTGCGTGTCGCAATAAATATTCCGTAACATATGGAGTTATTCGTGGATCTGAAATTAGCCCTACACGTTAGTACATGTCTGCAAAATGTGATCCCATACGTAGGCCTGATACGACAAATTCATGGAATAACATAAGTAAGTAATTATTCACAATTACTATTGTTGATTTTCAACGATAAATAATTTGACACAATGTTTCATTACCGATTGTTTGCAGCGGCGTGGTAATTTCCGGTACGTTGAACAAAACAATACTGTTTTCAGTTCTTCCGTAACAGGCAGGATGTCACACCCCCGTGCCCTGCAGCTCGCTTCCACCCCCGACTCGTTCGACCGAAGGTTCACTTAACCCATTTCTGAATGAGCCCGCATAGAGCGATGGTTAAAAGGATCGCTCTGTCATTATTGATTATCTCGTAGATGACAACCGCAGCTTTAGATGGGGAAGAATATGATATTGAGCGCCCGTCCAAGATAACGAGTTTGGTAATCGATGTTTGTTGCCAACTATTTGAGTGCTAAAAAATATCACAAAGAATTAAAATTGATAAATTAACCCTCAACTATAAATGATAATTTTATCCATTTTTATTTTACTGCGACGTTGCAATTTTAAAATATAATTAAAATGTTTTAATTATTAATCAACTACATATTTTATATATATATAAAATCAATTTTGTCGAAAAATATTGTTTTTGCGCTAACAGGATTCGAACCTGGATCTCTATTTCCAATCCGGGGAAGTAACATAAGTACATAATCTAGTACCTACAAGCGCATAGTGAAATACTAAGCAACCAATTGATTTGTTGCTAAATTTTAATCTAACAAATTAAAATATCAAAAATAATTTCAAATACTAATTTAATGTATTAACTATAAATATATACATATAAAATCAATTTTGTCGAAAAATATTGTTTTTGCGCTACCGGGATTCGAACCTGGATCTCTATTTCCAATCCGGGGAAGTACAATACCAATTGTGTTATAGCGCCAATATTTTTCATGACAAATTTTCGAACCTATATGTTACACTTTTTCAAATTAATACATCTGTCGTTCCATTATTTGAAAGCATCACAGACCTGTTCTGAATAATTACAACTTCACAATAAGAATGTGTTCTCCTTAATAAACTACATATTTGTTTTCAAATCGCAACTTCACATTAAAATGTGATTTCATTGAAAAATTAATATAATTACTTGTATTTTTAAGATTAGCAAAATGAACTTTGTGGTTAAAATCCATTATTTTAGATTGTTAACATTGTTTTATTAACTACTTAATGAATTAAATACATCTACCGGTTTCGAAAAAATAATAGTGGTTTTTCAGAATTTATTTATTATAAACAATCAATATGGTTGTTTATAATATTTTGGCTAACCACAAGTCCCATTCTAAATTTTTTTCCTATAAATTATTCTAATAATTTTGTATCATCAAGTAACAATTTAAGTTAGGTACTAAATTTATTTTTTAAATTATTATTGTTTTTTAAAAATAAATTCTGTTAAAGAAACAATATAACATATGTTTTTGATTAGTTAATGACATCCCGAAGAAGAAAATGATATTTTTCGAAACCGGTAGATGTATTTAATTCATTAAGTGGTTAATAAAACAAAGTTAACAATCCTAAATAATAATTACGTGTGTTAATATTTTCTGTTTAAATAAAATGGATTAGAAATCCTGGTGCCATCTAGCACGTTCCATTCAAAAGATATTTGAGAATTATTGTAATAAAATATGGTCGTTCCAATAGCGAAAAATAAATGTCTCACTTAAATATATATTAATATATAAATTAAAATTTAACCATCTTTAATACCATATCTTAATTGGTAAAACGGTCTCGGTGAAATCTATATTTTCTCCGCGTATTTCTTTAATATGTTTTGATGTTATAATTAATAAAAAAATGATTATATTGACTTTGATTAAAAATAATAATATACCAATCAGTTTTATTTAAAAATATTTTTTCAGTGTCTAATTTTATTCTGACTATCAGTCACAGCCGGATTCAAAACCTTTCAAATGTCTGATCGATTATTTTGTAAATTTAATAAAATTCTTCCCTATATTACTTAAGACAATAATTTGTGTAGTCAAGCCGTCCCCACCAGATTTCAAGAGTCTCGGAAAGTTCCTCGGTCGAGGGCACAAATAATTTGACTCAATTTGGAAAAATCTATTTTATTATTTAAGATCTTTTTTTTTAAATGCAAAAATATTATTTCGCGCCAGCTAAGGACAATGCTTTAAAAATCGCCACCCATCATCCGCATTGTTAAAACCACAAGTAAAATCTTATGGAATAAATTTCGATATTTTAACAAATTATCATTGTGATTTTTATTTCTTTCTCGTTATAATTGATCGGGGTTACTTTATTGTTAATAGTTACAATAGGGCTGAAGGCCAACCCAATCCAAGTCGAGGCCTACCAGTCGAAATGGCGTATTTTCCAAGAGTCGACGATTATCCGAGCACTCCAGTTGAGCACTTTACAAACTTCTCCCTGTCTGCCAACATCTTAAAGCTGTGCGTTAGATATATAAAAAATTTATTGTAGGGAGAAAAATTCCAACAACCCTCGTAACATTTACGATTATTGGCAAAAATAAGGATGTTTTCAAAATGTAATAATCTTTATTCGTGCATAAATTGAAAGAAAATAATGTAACGCATGATATACATCTGATAATCTTTGATTTATGACACTTTTTTGAGGATCAGTGAATGAATACCATTATTGATATATGAACATATTTTTTAAGTTAAAACATTTTTTGGCTGTATAAAAACACAACACATATATTTTTATCAGATACTCAGGCGAAAAACACAGAAGATCGTGATAAATTATCGTAACCGGTGCTGCTCGCGTTCTGGTGAACTGATTTTGAAAAATCTAATTCTCTTATTTAAAAAAAAGAGAAATAATTAAATGGTTCGCAATTTAAATATATTTGTCAGTACGAAAAGAGCAGCTATTAGATGATACTATGTTTTTGTTTATAGTGAAACAATCTCAGGCGCAATACGTGGTTAGGTTAGGTTAGATTAGGATAACTTTAGGGCTGCCTTATATGACATTATGATGTTTTATTTGCTGACAGATGTGCCGGCTCAACTGACTATATTTGCGGGCATAAAACATTTTAGAATTGACTTACTTACTTAATTATTTACCGTCACGCCGTTTCCCTGCGGGGGTAGCCAGAGAGGATAGAGCGCCACACTCTTCTGTCCTGATACACAATTCTCGCCTCATCCACATTCATACATCTTCTCATACAAGCTCACCGATTGTTGAGGCTTCTAAGAGAATCATCCTCCATTATCTGGTTTACCTGGTCGTGCCAAGTCTTCCGCGGACGCCCTTTATTTCTGGTGCCATCAACACTTGCGTTATGTATCTTTCTTACCATTCTCTCCTCATTCATCCGTTGCATATGACCAAACCACCTAAATTATCCTTTCTTAATCTTACTCGCTATACTAACATCAGCTTTACATTCTTTCCTAATCTCTTCATTCTTTACTCTGTCATGTCTAGATTTACCACATATACGTCTAAGTGATCTCATTTCATCTGCATTTAGTCTACTTTCGTTCTTCTTCTGCCAGCTACAGGCCCACTTCCATACATCAGTATCGGTACCAGGAGTCCATTGTGCACCGCTAGTCTTGCCTCGGTTGACAAATTCCCGTTAGATATAATTCCATTCAAAGCGCTGATCAATATATTTCCTGCAGTCACCCTCCTTTCGATATCATTCTCAGCCTTTCCGTTTCTATCAAACATACTTTCCAAATACACAAACTCATCTACTTGTCCCAACCATTCATTATCTACAAGTATTTAGCACGGTGTCTTGCTTTCCTCCTTCTTGAATACCATCACTTTGGACTTGTTAACATTCATCATGAGGTCGCTTTCCTTGCATACATCGTACATTCTACTCACCAGAGTCTGTAGTTCTTGTTCATTATTCGCCATTAGTACTGCATCATCGGCGTACAATACACAGCATACAGTAAAATCGACAATTTTTGCTCCTACATTCATACATCCCAGTTCTTTTACACATTTGTCTATATATAAGTTGAACAGCCATGGAGATATTACACAACCCTGCTTGACACCCTTCGTAATGTCAAACCACGGTGTGAATGTTCCATTGATTCTTACACACGCAGAACTACCTTCATATAGGGATGCGATTGCGTGTATAAGTTTACGTTATAGGCACCGAAAAAAAGTGAACTAAATAAATAGTAAATTGTAAATATATGGATGTGGATTGTTCGTAACTTTCTGTTTAATTTGATGTGGAAATATGTATGTATTTATATGTTTTAAACGAAGTATACTCGTAAATAATTCTAAATTGGATACATGGTAAATGAAAGTATTATGTGATATTATTTCATAACACCTTCCATCTCCTTATTCTATTACATAATAGGTAAATGTGACACGCGTCAGTTCTTTAGTGAATAAAAGTGTTATATAAAAAAAAAACAATAATAGTATCTGTAAACTCTACTTACTACCTAGTATTTGTAACATAGCACCCTCTACCTTTAACTTTTCCTTGAAGGTGCTAAAATAAAAACGTGCGTACCGGTGCTGTATACTCAGTGTACATGTAGATATGAGCGATTTTTAAGTCAGATAAATATGAATATTTTAAATTTATTACTTATATTAATCATTAAAATGATAGTTAATATATATATTGTATTATTATGTAAAAGCATTAAAATTGAAAAAAAAACATTGATCATTACGAACGACAGCATCGCAAGACACGTCTAATTAGACAAACGCACACTCTGCACACGTACACATACACGTATTGACAAATCCACGTCAGATTCTTCGAGAAAACATGTTTTATTATTGCGTATGGTAAATATTTATATATTGTAATTATTTTATCCAATACATAAATATATTACGGATGAATACTTAAAATATGAACTCTGTATTTAGTATATTTACAAAGATATTCACATAATTAGAAGCAATGTAAACTCGGTTTACATCATCGGAGAGGAAAGAATAATAATACCTTCAATTATGCAAAATATTCTTGACTAATTTACTTAGACACGAATGCATCATTAAATATGTAAACTATAATATTTGTTTACCAATGAAACAGTTAATTAATAATTTTAATTTAGAATAATTTACGTAGAGTTTTAATAGAGCGAAACTAATTGCGATAGGATAACATTTCGATCACGTGATGTCACGCTAGAGCCGCAGCAGCTTGCAGTCGTCTGCTCAACTCCTGACATGACGTGTTTCTGTTACCCTGGGGACTCAGGTGGATACGGTACGACAGTTAATGTATCAGTTTAATCAGTATTGACAGTTGGAATCCCTATCTCTACTCAAATTAAACTGATTTTGCAAACCTGCTAACATATAACACCAAGCCTCCGAGAATATCTCGATTACAGAAAAAAAAAAAAAACAATTTATACCAATATTACAAATAATGCGATACAACGTACACAACATGCATCTTCTTATAGAGTTTTCTGAGTTATTCTACTAAAACCGCCACTACACATCGGCTTACCATTCGTGTTCTTATATTTTGGTATTCGACATAGTTTACTCGATAGGGAGATTGAATTACGATTACAATATTTACGCGATAATTTTTATGCATTAGAATGCTCTAATATGGAGGTTGAAGCGAAACGCTGTTTGGCAAAAGAGTTGAGGTTTGTTATAGAGCGCTCCCTGGTATACTGCGTTGTACCGCGCGTTGCGGCGTGTGGCTGACATCATACGGCGCTGGTATGTTGCTATACCACCAGTCATGTCCAATGCCTACTGTGTCCAGCTCACCATAAATTCTTCCATAACATACGATAAGAACAAATCAACAACATTCATGTGGTTGTGCATTATTTTAAACGTCTTGTTTTATTTATTAATTATATTTTAATTTGATATGTTTTAATACCAGGAATCAATATTGATGAAACATTACCGACGCTCCAACAGCCACGGTTAGCCATCAGCGTAAACCGCGATCTAACGCTATACAATTAGAGTTTGCAAAACGTTTCAACGCGACAAGACGTCAAATGCAGTCAAAGCGATTCCCCCAGCACGTACGTCTCTCAACTAAATTATAATTAAAATCTGAGAAATTTATTTCCCTAGCTATACCATAGAACCTTCCAATAAACTTTTAACATTTTTATTCACCGGCACTCATTATATTGTTAAAACTCAAATGGCGACTGAAACTGAAACCGCGGTGATTTTAATTATATATTTTAATATTTTACACTATTATATATATATTTTTTATTTGCATAAATGCAATAATTTGAATTTTTTTATTAACACGAAATATGTCTGTTTAGCGAGTCTCCCAATAAAATCTGTTACGAAAACCGTCTTAAAAATCTTTTTGAAATCAGAAAGATTTTGGAAGCGCCCAGTATGGATCACAATACTTTTCACATGCTTAGCCAGCCTAATGAACTGTCATATATACCGAATGAATATCTATTTTTTCAACATATATAATATATGTACATTTTTAACAAATAAAAAACTTATACAATTTTTCAATATTAGAAAAATTACTTGGTGGCCATTATTTATTGATAAATCAACATGTTTCGACACCTATGGTATCTTCTTCAGGAAACAATGTATACTAAAATTAAAAATGCAAGCACATATAGGAGGTGGTGGGTGACGAATTAGGAACAAGTGTGAAAACTAATTTAAACGGTAACTATTTGCAAGAAGGATTTGGTTACTTATAATATTTAATTTGCTATTAACACTTTTTCTTATTTCTAAAATTTAAAACTTATGTATGTATAATTTCTAAACCGTTGTTAATTTAAAAATAATAGTTTATTTCCAAAAGGTGATTAGCGAATTCAGAATAGTTGTTGCTATTTAAACATTTCAAGTACTCTTTAATTCTAATATCACAATTTTAGTATATTTTTAAGGCGTTATTAACGCTTACATATAATATATTTAATCTTTATAAAACATGTAAAAAAAAATTTGTTTTCGACGGTTTAATTGTTAAAACTGATAACCGATTAATATTTCCCCCCCAATTTGTTTATTGAAGGACCATTTAATGAGAAAATTCAAAATTGCCCTTGTCAAACTACATTCCCGCTTTTTGTTTCGTGTCTCAAACCGCAGACATTTTCCGGCGTGCTGGTAAATGTGTAATAACACCCCAAATACAGAGTACCATCGCTCTCCCCATGTTCGCGTCCAAGTCGTCCGGTTTGGCAGGCAGACGAGTCACACTCTGATGCCCACACTGCACCGGTACGCTATTTTTCACACAATCAGCCGGTAGCGGTGATGCTCATTAACATTCCCTTATAAATTCAGTGTACACGTAGACTTTTATGTTAGATAAAATGTGAATATTTTACATTTATTACTTATATATTTATTTATGTCAATTATTGTGTAAAACTGCTATAAATGGTAAAAAAGATCATCACGAACGACATCATAAGACACGTCTAACTCGGCCAGCGCACGTTCTGCCACTGAGTGACGATCGGCATCCGGCACCCCGCGTCCCGCGCCGTCCGCACCGCTCCGCACGTATACATACACGTGTTAACAAATTCACGTCAGATTCTTCGAGAAAACATTTTTTATTGTTGCGTATGGGGTAAATGCTTATATATTGTAATTATTTTATCCAATACATGAATATATTACGGAGTAATAATTATAATATGAACTCTGTATTTAGTATATTTACAGAGATATTCACATAATAAGAGGCGATGTGAACTCAGTTTACATCATCGGAGAGGAAAGGTTAAATATGGAGTTCTAATTCGTAGAATCGCCCGCAGCGGGTGTCAGCCACCCGAGGGAAACAAATCTCATCATAAGGGGTTGCACATTCATGTCATGTATTTATATTATGGTGTTCATGTTAATTTCACTGTCATTTCATAAGAGAAAAAGTTCATATGAAAAATTTGAACTACGACATATGATATATTCTGATTTAACAACGGGAGTATTGCTCGCAATGTACGTATTTTTGGGTGACGAATTGATAATTTTACGGGAAATTTGGTTCGGTACACACAGCCTACAATAAATACAAATAAATAATATATAATAAAACTAATTTTCATCGTCTGCATAAAAACAAAAGTTCTCTCCCGATACCCGGACCCGTGGGCGTCAAGGACCGCACCCGAACAAGAACAAATTATAATATCAAAATTACAATTCGCGACGAGGCTATCCGTGGAATATTCGGGTATTGAACGCGAACGAGTCCGGTCACTGCCCCACCAGATCGCGGCAGACAGCCAGCCCAGACAGTTTGGAGAACGGTGCGTCACTTCAACACGGGGTGAAAGGGGGTAGTTCACCGGCATGCCGGCGGGGCGGGGGTTGTTGAGGTCAGTTCGACCCGTGCATCGTGCATTTAACATAAGTTTCTGCCGTGTCGCGTGAACAATACATGTAACAGAGGCCATTCTTAGATGGTGGATATGTAAATGCGTCGGTTCAAGCGAATTGTTTGCGCGTCGGTATTGTGAACACGCCATTACTAAAAGATTTCTTCAGGGAAAACAATAACATCTCGAAAGTTCTAGACGAAACTTCTAGAACGTCTTAGATGAAGAAATATTCAGTAAAATTTGCGCTGGATTAATCTCGAAGGGCCCGAGAAGGAGAAGACAAAGAAATTTTCAGAACAATGTGAATTTATTGTAAAGCGTGGGCGGCTCGGTTGACATTGCGTTCATATATAATATATTGTGTTCCCTTTCAATTCATATATTAAATATAATTATTTTATAATTGATATATATATATAAAAGTGCGCCTGCAAAAAATTTACGAATACATTTTTAATGTTGCATTTTCAGAACATAGTTATGTGCTATTTTAATAAAAATTATATTAATCAACTAGAAAGATACACAGAAAAAATCCGTCAATTGAAAAAATATTTAGTTGCTACCGAGATTCGAACCTGGACCTCTTCATATTCGGGAAAGCGCGATCTATGGCAATAGAATACACTGTATTGTAATATTTTCAATTGATACATCTACGATTCCATTTAAAAAAGTAATCAACTTTATATTACCGTGAATCTCAAACACCTTTGAGTAAAACCCGATAGGGGACTCCAAAATTAAATTAATTAATCCATATTATTAAATTTGGAATCTTTAATACAACTTATATGTTAAGGAGAATATAGATTCGAATCCCGGTAGCAACAAATTTTTTTTTCAATTGACAGTTTATTTCTGTATATCTTTCTATTTGACTCATTTAATTTGTTTGCAAACATATTGATAAAACCAAAGAGGTAGATCAGAAAAACTTTCTCCTGTTGGCCCAACTGGAATAATATTCATATTGAACATATTATGTCAACTAGTACATCTACCTTGGTCAGGTCATCACATTCAACAAAGACACTCAATTGTTAGAAGTCATGATTAGAAAGGCAATCGGCTGGACAATCTTCGAAAACAGCGTCAGTGTCAGATGGAACCTTGTTATTCTGAGGAGTCGATTTGTTAAAAACACATACCACCAAATATATAGACATGGACTAACGCAAATTCTTTGTTTCAATATTTTAATTTTGGCGTCACCCGCATTGATCACTTTGGTACCACTTACGCAATCAAATAGCTCCGCGACTCTCTTTAAAAATATAACTCGATCGGAACGAAAATTTAAACGCTGACGCATTAATGTAAAAAATACGTCTTATTTACACAAATATTTAATTTACTGTAAATACTTTTACTGTCGCACAAACTATCGGATTTATGTTTCCACCAAGAATGTGCGCAGAATGCCCTTCATCCCGCAACTGATGTTCCAAATGTACAAATCCTCTCTAATATGTACACTTTATTTCACGTCTATTCATTTACTGGTCTGTGGTTAAAAGGCTCCGAGGAGAAAAGTGTCCTGCGTAACACTCTTGCAGTTGTTGTATTTTTCTGGACTAACGAGGGTGGCAAAACTTGGCCGAGGGTAAACTGCAGTTAACGAGCACGCAGCCCCCGCGCAGCCCCCGCGCAGTCCCACTGCAGCGAGGCGAGTCAGACGCGATAATTATGTGCCAGCATTTTTTAAACTCACGCAAATAATATTTATTTACGAAAGAGACCGGTTATTAACTATCGAAAACAGAAAGGTTCACCCACTGAAATGTTACGAGACAACTTATTTCGCTCTGTCTGTTCCATTCAAAATATTTATGTTCTTATTTAGGAGAACACATTCTTATTGTGAAGTTGTAATTATTCAGAACAGACGGTCTGTGATATTTTAAATATTAATTAAATATATTAATTAGAAAGATATATACTAATTTTGTCGAAAAATATTTTTGTTGCGCCACCGGGATTCGAACCTGGATCTCTTGCCTAACCGGGGAAGGTGCATTAATAATGGAACGATTAAATGTATTAATATCAAAAAGATAACATATAGGTTCGAAAATTGTCGCTAAAAATATTGTCGCTGTAGCATAGTTGGATAATGCACCTTTCCCGGTTAGGAAAGAGATCCAGGTTCGAATCCCGGTGGCGCAACAACAATATTTTTCGATAAAATTGATTTTATATGTATATCTTTCTAATTAATATATTTAATTCATATTTTATTTATGTTCTGGTAATTATTTTTGACTAGTGGCAAAAAGCTATCGGTGACAACTTTCGCTGATTGATTTTCTATTAGTGTATTCTGTATTGCTCTCCCTGAAATTGTACAAAACATTCATGTCACATTTGACAGCGACATAAATAAGGAAAGAAACCATAGAGTGCGACACAGTATGACAATGAGATGACATGATGCTTTTCTTATCTATGACGAGAGTTAAGTATAATTAAGCGAGTACTTTACAGCCAGCCTACCGAAGCAAATTACATTAATGATGTCGCCACGGCCGCTACATCCAGAAAGTCATAGATATAGACGGAGAAGCGTAATATTATTTTGTATCTTCTGATATTTAATTCCTGCCGATACAAGTTAATTTGCTGCGTTACAATAATCATCTCACTAAAACGTTTTCCGAATTTTCGGTATTTTTTCGAATATATTGACCAATCAGTAATTAAATAGAATATATATAAAATGTATTCTAATTATTAATAATAATATTCTAATAATTAATATATAAGTTGTATTCAATTAAAGTTTCCAAATTTATTAAAATGGATTAATTAACTCAATTCTGGCCTCTCCCATCGGGATTTACTCAAAGTTATTTGAGATTCATCATAATATAAAGTTGACTGATTTTAAAGATGAAATAGTAGATGTATCAATTTAGAAAGTTCAAAATTTGTCGTAAATATATTCGATTACTATTCGCTCCCCGGATAGGAAGAGAGATGTTTTGTATGGAATTAAGAGATGTTTAAAAGAGAAACATATCTTAATTCTTTTGACTTAGTAACCAATGGAGAAATATCCTGTAGTATAGATCTATCTATCTGGCCGTTTTAGAATTGTTTAAAAATATAATGAAAAAAAAAATGCGCATTTTATTGATTTATACTTTATGTACTTCATATTGATATATATTAGCAATAGCAATATTAGCAAAAACACACACAAACAAATGCACATCATAATGATGGATTTGATACTACCGGGTGAATATTATGTTCCAGGCCGACTTTATTTGGCCGCCTTTTTGGTCTGGCAGATGTGTTGTGTTGAAGTCGTAAAAACATTTTATCTAAATAATAATGACAATGCTGTAACCATTAATGGTAATCGCTATCGTCACATGTTGGAAAATATCTTTATGACCGAATTGGGTCGATTGAGCCTGCAACGTATGTGGTTTCAACAGGACAGTGCCCGAGCTACGCTAGGAATTTTGCGAGAAATTTTTCCCGGCCGCGTAATGTGAAAAAGTGGCGATATCGACTAACCTCCTAGATCACCTGAATTGACGGCTCCCGACTATTTTCTGTGGGGGTACTTGAAAAAAAATAACTATGCTAATAAGACAATAATAATTCAGATGCTACGGGACAATATTCTAAATAAAATTGGTGAAATAACACACCGAGTGTGCGAGAATTTTATGAAAAATATGGTTAAAAGAGCACGCATTTATGCCGCTGCCAGAGGCGGCAACTTGGCCGATTTTCTATTTTATTCATAATTGTAATAAACCAAATAATCTATAAATAAAAACCAAATTAAAAAATTGTGTTTTATTTCTTAGCTATTTAAAAACAACATCGGCCTGGAAAATAATAATCACCTTTTTCATAATTCACATTTTTTTTTACTTCAAATGTAACGCATGCGGGTTTATAGATTTCCACAGCATGCCATCCATTAAATGTATTATTTGTTAAAATGTGCCATCTATAATGATTTGAAAGTTGCTATTTTAAAAACACTCAACTGATACAAAACACTCAAACTCGTATCATCCTAGGGAGCGACGTTATAGACCGAATATTTAAAAAAAAAAAAAAAATCACAATTCTAAGGAGTTTCTACGATAAAATTAAATGTTGTAAAAAAAAATGATTAGAATAAAGATATCATGTGTGAAACAATCAATGAAAATATAATTTTTTAGGAGAACACATTCTTATTGGGAAGTTGTAATTATTCAGAACAGACGGTATGTGATAGACCTATGTTCTGAATAATTACAACTTCACAATAAGAATGTGTTCTCCTAAATAATAAAGTTGTATCAATGTGTCCAAAATTTAATAAAAATGAATTGATAATTCTGGCGTCTGCTATCAGTTTACTCAAAGGTATTTGAGATTCTGTAAAAATAAGGTAGATGGCTCTGTCAAATAATGGAACGATTAAATGTATTAATATCAAAAAAAAAAGGTAACATATAGGGTCGAAAATTGTCGCTAAAAATATTGTCGCTGTAGCTTAGTTGGATAAAGCACCTTCCCCGGCTAGGAAAGAGATCCAGGTTCGAATCCCGGTGGCGCAACAACAATATTTTTCGATAGAATTGATTTTATATGTATATCTTTATAATTAATATATTTAATTCATATATAATTTTTAATAAAAATCAAAATATACGCAATAAACTGAAAAAAATCACACTTAATTTAAACGCTATCGCTATTCATTAAATGCGTCGACGAACAACGGGGCGTTGTCGTTTCTCAACATTTTTTGTTACATCTTTTATAATCATAATTGACAGCATTCTGGTAATTAAATATGTATCCCAACGCAAACAGCCGTGTCGGGTGGAATATGTAAAAAAAAACAATTATGAATAATATCGCACCTTGTCCCCGGGGAGGACAGACCACTAAGGTACATAAAAACACTGACACTTTCGACAATTTGTTCCGCGCGATCGTGAATACTATTAAACTTGTTAAATCATTTTTTAATTCAACAAATTTGTAATATAGTAATGAAAATAAATACTAATTAGACCCTTGTCTGTATCTTCCGTCAAGATGGATTGTACTTTTAACTGACGAAGATACAGTTGTATCTGCTTTTGACGTAAAAGTAATTAACGTGTTGAATATAAAATTAGTTATTCGTTTAAATTCATAATCATCCCTTAAAATAACGGAACATTCGCTTAACGTAATCAGTCTGTAATATGGTCAAATTAACTTGTTTAATATGTAATACACTCAAACAATAGACACTTAAAAATTACAGAACATGAAAGATTCTAGAAAGTGTCATTATGTCTGTATCGCGTAGCAACATAAAATAAACATATTTTGTCTGTCCGTAAATATACATGTATTTTTTAAATATGAATTAAATATATTAATTAGAAAGATATACTTTTAAAATCAGCAATGTTATTTTTGTGGTTAAGATTCATATTTTTATTTTTTATCTTTGTTTTATTAACCACTAAAATGAGTTTAAATACATCTACCGGTTTCGAAAAAAACCGAAAACTTTTCAAAAATTTTTCGAAACCGGTAGATGTATTTAAACTCATTTTAGTGGTTAATAAAACAAAGATAAAAAAAAAAAAAAAAAAAATAGAAAGATATACATATAAAAACAATTTTATCGAAAAAAATTGTTGTTGCGCCACCAGAATTCGAACCTGGATCTCTTTCCTAACCGGGAAAGGTGCATTATCCAACTATGCTACAGCGACAATATTTTTAGCTACAAATTTTTGAACCTATATGTTACCTTTTCGATATTAATACATTTAATCGTTCCATTATTTTAGAGATCCAGGTTCGAACCCCGGTGGCGCAACAACAATATTTTTCGATAAAATTGTTTTTATATGTATATTTTTCTAATTAATATATTTAAAATATCACAGACCGTCTGTTCTGAATAATTACAACATCACAATAAGAATGTGTTCTCCCAATATATACTATAAATTTTCTACTATTTTCAAACGAAGCTAAACGATTGTACTATGAAAATAAGACTTAACTTGCTAGTCTCCTGGAACGGGGCGCGGACCCCCGACCACTAGATCACTACGTCAGCGTCTTTACAACTAGACCAACAAGCTATTGGATGGAAATATAGATTAACAAAATCTACTGTAAATTTAAAAAATATTATTTTGCTAAATGATTAATTTGTCTTCATTGTTGACGAGTTACTTCTAGTATGTAAAAAAAAACGAAAGGTACCTTACGTCCTCTATATCATTTTATTATCAGTTGAATTTTTTTCGATGACATTACACTTCGACAATACTATCGTGTAACGTCAACGTGTTGGGGAATTTCAATGAATGAATAATCAGAATTCACACCCCGAGACACCGTAAGGGTTTCAATGTGAGATACATCCATTTTCGCAAACCCTCGGAGATGGGTGTACATATTTAGGTACCAAAATGATGAATAAACATGGGATTGCCTTAACAACATTAATTAACTGACGACAGTGGCGAAGAAGGAAGTTAATTAGATATGTAATGTTTACAGTAAGTAAATAAATAAATTATGCATAAATATAAATGGACTTGACACTTTTTTTGAATAAACATTAATTGTTATTGTATAATAAATGCTTACGAAAAAAAAACGATTGGCCATATTTAGAAAAATATTTTTGAAAATTTATGTAGTTGATTTAAAGAAATTCACACTAAATCTTTACCAAACAGAAAATATCATGTTTTTGACACGCTATAAATAAAAAAGTTTTTTCAATATTTATCCAAGTGGAAAGGAATACTTACTGATTTCATAGAAAATTAATTAATCTGAAAGGAATTAAGTTTAAAATAGTGGCTTGAACTATTTTATTACTCACCCCTTTTCTTCTTCTATAGGTAATTATTTAGTTTTCACCTAATATAATATTTTTCTTGTTATATAATATGTACGCCGAATATAATAAACAAATATCAGATATCTCATAGAGACAAACATATTTTTTATTATATTTAATGGAAAATATATGGAAGTATGGGATATCTCCACATTTATCAAATTTTTGAAAGTTGTATATTTGTTAGTATGTGGACTCGATTCGAGTACCACTACACCATCTCCATTTGTGGACCAATTTTGATAATTCATTTTTCTTTTTTTTTATATATGTCATCACCTGTAATTACCCCATACTTCAATATATTTTCCATCAAATATAATAAAAAATAGCTTTGTTTTTATAAGATATCTGATATTTATTTAAAAACAGTGCCTTTGTATGTAAAAATCCAATAATTGTGTGTTCTTGGACATATTTAAATATTGATAATATAATAGTTTTAAGGTAAATTTAAATATACATACATATTACAAATGGTATTTCACACACCACGGCACTTTCTTCGATCATTAATAATCTTATAATAAATTATTTTCTTATAAGATATCGTAAAACGGGAAACTCCCTAATTGGTTCTTGTCTGTTTGATTTATCAAAAGGCAATTGGTATTGAAATATAAACTACTCCTTCCATGCTATTAAGGAAGATTTATTGAATGATGATAATAATAATTAAAATTATTAGACTTTAAGCAGTCGCGTTTTAAATACATTTAATGAATTTAATGAACAATGCAACGTCATATTTAGAGAATTCAGAGCAAGAACTTCGTATATTATATTTTTTTACATCGTGTTTGAAATTTTTAATAAAATATTTCATAACCTACGCAGACAAAACATAAAACGGAACGTTGATAGAAAAATGTACGCTCCGGCGTGTTGGACTCGAGCAGTTCGTTAAAGGAGAATATTATTACGGACAAATTAGGTTTTATAAAATTCTTGGCAAATATCACATTCACATACATTGCGATTATGTCATCGTAAAAATAAATAAATTTAAAATCTTGTCTAGCACGGTTAAAATGTTCAGAGTTGTGTACAGGCAAAATTAATACATTTAAAAATATAATTTATTATTATCAAAACTAATAATAAATGTAAAAACAGACCGAAATTAAGCATTTTTTACTACTTATAAAATAATATTATATTACAAATGATGCATAATAGATATTTTAAGGTTTCCGCGAGCAGCAGTGTGTGGAACTGGCGTCTTATCTTGGTTAGATAATAGAAAATTCCTTTCTTACATCATACTCTACTACCATTATTTGAAAGCCATCTACTTTGCTTTTACGGAATCTCAAATACCTTTCAGTAAACCGTTAGCAGACGCCAGAATTAACAATTCATTTTTATTAAATTTTGAACACATTTATACAACTTATACATTATTAAGGAGAACACATTCGTATTGTGAAGTTGTAATAATTCAGAACATATTACGATGTATTAATTTGAAAAAGTGTAACATATGGGTTCGAAAATTTGTCGTCAATCCACTGTGTTGGTATAGCATAATCGGTTAATGCACGTTCCCCGGATTAGAAAAATTCTAGGTTCGAATACCGGTAGCAACGACAATATTTTTTGATAAAATTGATAAAATTTCTAATTAATACATTTTATTAGTTTTTAAATTTGAGGTTTTCACGGGTTGAGTATAATGTATAACCATTGTTGTCCCAACGTTTCAGATAAATCTTATTACCCATCTTCAGGAGGTGCCTCATTGTTGAAGTGTTGCTCTGAAACTCTGTAATAAGTCTTTTCAGGTGTGACGTAAAAATATATTATTTTAATTAATTTTTTTATTTAAATATTACAAAATATAATACATTTTTAGAATAATCAGTAGGATATATATATATATATATATATATATCTTTTAACATTTATTTCTTCTCTATGAGAGTTAGACTCGTGTATAGAGAAGGAGTATATACGAGAGTTTATATTTCAATTAGTCTGTGAACATTTTTTTTTACTTCAGATACAAATTTATAGTAGTCTATAATTTTTCTAATTGTGATGGGAAGATTGTTAAAAAATTTGATGACTTGATAAATATAGTGATTTTGGGTTGCGGTGTATTTTAGTTTTGGAATATCTATTTGGTCTGTAAATCTTGTAGATCGGAATTCGCTTCTAAAATTTAATTGAATTGTAGAGTTAATGGAAATTTTTATTATTACTATAATGTTAGAAACATGAAGATAAGAAGAAGATGATGAACGTAAGAAAGTACACAGTACAGAAAATAAGTAACATATACAAATGTGTAATGTCTTCTCTGCTTACCCCTTCAAGAATACATATGTATAACATGTAAGTTTTTTCTATTCCAACTTTATTATATACACATCTTATATTATAATTTTCAAACTATCCAACAGTTTTACGGAGAGGATTGTCGTGTTTATAAATAAAATAAAATAAAATACAACATATACATACATGGTGTAACAGACCTATTCCATAATATTTTATGGATAGATACCTGACTAAATTACGAGTCGAAAATATTCAAGGGATATGTGCCTAATCTCAACCATGTCAGAGATATAAGCATTTAAAAAAAAATCGAAATTATGCGATTACTTCGATTAATTTAAATATTTTATATTATATATTGAATACAAAAAATTAAAGGTCATCGAATTTCAAGCGTTTAGACTATTTTTGTTACATAATTTAGAGCCTGCTGCAAAGATATAGATAAATTTTACAAATAATATATATTTATTTCGAAGTACGTTGACATTTTAAAATGATTTTGAAAAAATTCCAAACATAACTATTTTCCATAACGGCGCAGAATTTGCACATATTGATTGAACATTTTCGAGTCATAATGCAATCAGGTATCCATCCATAAAATATTGTGGATTTCATGAGAATATATTATTTTACATTATATAATATTTTAGTGATGTCATTGGGGTTTCTTTATTTTGCGTGTGTATTTAATAAGTATTTATTTAGGTTATTAAATATTCGTGGCACAATACAACACATGTGTGTATATATGTTTCAAAAGTCAGTAGTAAAGTTGCAAAAGCGGCTAAGGTTGTAACGTCAGGATACAGTGTGCTACATACCGATGGAGAATTGAGAAACATTTCATGGTCTCGTCGGGGTGTGGACATAAACAAACGTTGCAATAAATGAAAGATGCAGCGACTTGGAGCGACTTAAGATGCACGACGACGCCACGTCATGTCACGACCCACCTAGAATACGTTCTGAAAGTTTTCAGTGATGTAAAATTTACTAGTACTTACGTCTGGCTTGTCGTTAACACCATGGTACGGGACGTTCAAATGTTTAGAACAGTAAAGGGTCTCGAAAGCGTACCGACCCAGCGAAAAGGTAATAAAATAACTATCACCATTTTTTAATTCATAAGACATTGGGTTACTTCTTATGGATCGGAGATCCCTGCAGCAAACTATATAAACTATCAAAACAAATATAATATTATACATGCACCTATTTAATTTTAATATTTACATATATATATGAAATTATTTAATCACACAATTTGCTTCATTTTTAATAGTTAACATTTTTAGGGGTGCATGTTAGAAACATTGCATTTTATATGTATACTTATATATAACTAGCTAAAGTACCCGGCGTTGCCCGGGCTTTACGCAGAGTGAAGAGGCTTCATTTAGGAGGATGGGGGTAGTTTTTTTTTTCAAAATCAGATGTAGACAGTCATTTTCCTCTTATTTGAACGTAAGTTTGCAAAATTACATCAAGAAGTACCAAAATTCTGCTTTAAGGGGTGAAAAAGGAAGATGGGGGTAGTTTTTCTAAATCGCATGTAATCAGTGACCTTCCTCTTGTTTCAAAGGTCAAGTGTGCAAAATTTCATCTAGCTCGGAATAAAACTGTAGATTTGTATGAAAAACAAATAAACCAACAGACACTCTTCTTTATGTAGATAGATGTAGATACATATTATACATTTTTATGTACCGATTCTAAAATATTTCTAACCTAACCTTTCAACAGTCGATAACAATAAAATTATTATAAACTTGTTAATAAGATTTAACGCTTTAATATAATATAATTTATATGTTTAGATTGGGTAAAAGCTATTTTAAATACAATAAAAATTAATAAATTAATGGAAGGTATTAATTTCGTAAAATAATTAATTTGGTCAATTTCAAATAAGCCGATCGCTTTGGGTTTAGTAGTTCAGTGAAACAAGAGCGGATTTCAAAAATCGTGCTGGCCAAGAAATGGTTGATCATTTTCCACGACATTTTTAGGAAATGACTCTTGAAACAGCTGAACACATGTGATGAGTCAGTGTCGATGTGCCAAAAAAAAGTTTTTTTTAAAGTGATGTATGAGAATATATTGTATGCGCCAACACCAATAACTCTCAAGACCTAAGGTGTCAAAAATACACATATTTCAAGAGCAATACAAACGTATTCATGGTCCATTTAATGCAGTATTCAGAGATTGAGATATCGTAAAGATCACTCGATCTACTAGTACTTGGAAATCGGGACACTGTAGCCAAATATTTATAAGTCATTAAATTCCACGTACAAAAATGTTGGACTGCCAAACCATACACACACGACTCTTGGTCTTATAAAGCAATTAAATAATAATAAATAAATAAAGTAATGGTAACTCAAATAACATAAATATGATAACAATTAACATAATGAACGCATCGATTTTACAAGATTATTATTTTAAATAATTAAATATATTTTTTTAATACAGACGCTGTTAATTTTATAAAACTTCATTATTAAATCAACACAATAAATCAAACACGATTGTTTTGATTCCATATTTAATTTTTCCAAATAATTGGACGATCATATCGGCTGTTTAGGCCATATTGAATATATATGCCATGATAATGTCAAAATCTACAATATCCAAAATCAACTCAATAAATACAGCCCCATTATTTTATAAGTACCGCCAACTTAAACCACAGATTATAGATTGAAAAAATCTGCACAAAAAATATTTGTTACCCTGAATTTGAAAAGTGAATGTAATGATCAAATTAACCCCTGCTTTCAAAAATAACCCCTTTAGGCGGTGCTCATTCGCTTATTGTACGAAAACATGATAATAATAATAATTGTTTGACATTTGCATATATAATATAAATGAAGAGCCTGTTGGATATTATATAAAGGGTGTCCAGTGGGAATTTTTGTATTTTTTTTTAACCAAAGACAAACCAACAACAGAACGCAGTTTCAACAAGACGGGGCAACTTCACACACTCTTAGAATTTAGATGGAGAAGCTGAGGACAATTTTCTCTAGAAAATTAATAAGCAAGTACGGAGACATACCCTACCCACCGCGGTGGCCATATTTTACGCCTTGTGATTTTTTTCTTTTGAGGATGCCCAACATCTAAAGTGTACAATGATAATCATCGAACAATACAGACCATACAAGAACACACCCGGCGCCAAGTCGCCGCCATCAATCCAGCATATTTTACTCGTGTATTTGCCAACATGGCGGTTCGGTTAAAAAAGTGCATTGCGAAAAGTGGACGTCACTTAGACAACATAATCTTTAAAAAGTAAAATCCATAACTGTCTTATCTCGACCCCTCAGATTAACAAGGTTCCATCTGACGCTGATACTGTTTTGAGATAATGAGCTAAAGAAAGTGTTGATTGAATTTCAACATATATTAATGTATATTTTGTTTTGAGTATGCAAATATGATCAGTTTTAAGGTCTTAACTTATTTTCAGTATTATCAATGACCGCTGTGAGATGAGGGAAATTAAAAATAAATACAAACATTGTAAATGATCCATAAATTGTAATAAATAACTGATGCAGTTGAAACATTCAGCTCTTGCTATTTCCTTCAATATCGGTTAAATAGAGTTGGTGTGTATGAAGGAAATAATGAATAATGCATTTGAAACCCATTTCACGCAATAACGCAAATTATTTGTTGGAACCTTGTTATGCTAAGGGGTCGTGTCCTGCCAAAACTAAAATAAATATAATAAATTTGTTTGTTTGTTTTTATTTCAATTTCAAAATCGAAAAAATTCCGCCGGACACCCTGTACTAGCAGAGAGAAATGTTGAGCCTGCTGAAATCTAGTGATGAGTTTTATGAATTTTATAATCAATAAAATCTATAGTTAAATATTGAAAACATCATTTGATACCAGACAAAGGGATGCGGCTTAACCACAATAAACGCGAACATTTTCAAAATAAAATACAAATGAAATGAACGGTATTTTAACGGTAGATTAAACACGTGCTGTTCGGGCGTAAATTCAACATATGAGTATAATATACGTGAAACGTGATATGACGTTTCACGGACCAAAGCCGAGAGTAACTGGCAAGGGGCGACAGACGACGTTAAATGGTTCCAATGCACCGCAAGAGCGAAATTTTTAAACTATGTGATACTGCGGATCACCGTCGGATAACGGACTGAATCAAGATGAATGAAAATTAAATGTTTTAATATATATTATGTCGTATGCCTGAGGATGAAGGCGAGATACGAGTATATACAAACGAAAAAATTTATTGTTATATAAAATACTGTACACGTGTTCGCGTTTTAATTTTTTTTGCAGTATATAACATATTAAAATGTTACGCACACAGAGGTGTACATGCGACGTTTTCATTCGTTTTTCAAGAATTTAACAGCGAACAAACAGCTGGTGCATTTTCTGATTCAAATACGAGACGTCATTGTCTGTCATACATATTGCGTCGTATTTCTAGTTACACAAGTAAAATTAAAATGTTATAACAAACGTAATAAAGCAACCCTAAGAGAGTTACCGAAATTATTCCGCCCATATATATTTTCCGTTTATAAAGACGATTTCGTATTTATTAAAAGATAAACCTTTAGAATAAAATCTAAAAGAATTTAGAAAATATCGCACCGATTTGATCTGATAAAGCACTCCCACTCTTTCTTTAACGATGTCAAATCATTTCTCTAAGTGGAAGAAATCATAATATACAAGGTTAATAAATATAATATAATGGCCAAACTTATGGCACGCAAATATGAAAGTCTTACAGTATAAAATAATAATAGATACGATGGGTTCAGGAACAAGACTGCCACTATGACTCATATATATCATCGTAAATTTGAACTGTTATCAAAATTTGGGCGGTTTACTCAAAGGTATTTGAGATTCCGTAAAAAAAAAAGTAGATGACTATCAAATAATGGAACGGTAGATGTATTAATTTGAAAAGTGTAACATATAGATTCGAAAATTTGTCGTCAATCCACTGTGTTGGTATAGCATAGTCGAATAATCGTTAATTTGATAATGGCGATTTTGTTACTTAACCCCTCATTACGGGGTGTACATGCGACGTTTTCATTCGTTCGTTTTTTTTTTTTGTGTTACATAGTCCCTTTATTTAGTAAACTCTTCAAATATACAAAGTATGTTCAGTATTCTCAGCTTAAAATGCGCTCGGAAAACTGGTGCAACACGAAGCATGTTCATATTTAAATTGACTTCATGGTAACGCTGTCAGCCTCCGCCGGAGCCAAGCGCCTGGGTTGGGGCGCTTGAAGATGAAATAGTTTGAGATAATAATGCTACAAACGTGATTTGAAGCAGGGTAGAAAATGTAGTAATTGGTTCCACAGCTGCACAGAAAGAAGACGTGAAAGGGGTGGTTGGGTGGACAGGTATGGAGAGAGACTCTAACCCCTTGTCGTTCTAAGGATTTATTTAAATAATTCAAATAGTGAATATTTAGATTTTTAGTCTACTGATTTTTGCTCTTGAGATTTATAAAAAAAAGGTGTTATAATTACATCTATAAATATAATCACTTAATTGACTATCTAAATTGAATCATATAACATATTTGCTTATAATTAAAATATTGTATTTATTTATAATGTTCGCAGATAAATTAGATTTCAAATAAAATAAAACGTATTGAAGAAGATATATGTTCGCCATTTATGGCAGGAACAGATCGTCGGTCGCCGTGCGCATGTGAATGCTCCACTATATTTACTCTACCTATCTGCCCCCCACGCCATTTACCCTTATCACAGAGCATGACTATTTCTGTATGTGATCTATGACTTTGAACTGTCAAGGAAAGTGGATGTCCTGCTACGTGCTCGTCACTAACTTGAAAGTTTTGTTAAGTTACTTGTTGCTAGTATATTCGGTTTCTCGCGTGTGCGTGTCGAAACCGATATTGTAGAGTCGTGTTCTCTCTGGTTGGCTCTCGAGTCTTTATTATTCTGTCGCTATACGTAGTTCTTATCACCATTCCTACATTCCGTTTCCTCACCCATTGTTGTAAACAATATATAATTTATATACATGTATATATATATATATATTTATATATATAAAAATACACATTCATTTTTGCTTATATATCAGGATTAACGCAACACGCCCATGTAAGGACGGAATATTGCATACAGCAGGAGCTTCCACATTCACTAGGTGTTTGTGGGTTGTACTAAAAAAATCTTTCATTAATAAAAATAACGATCTTTCAGCGTTGTACATGTATTAATTTGATCCAATATTGATGCTGTAATATTTTAACAATTAATATACATATAAATTTTTAAAATGCTGCGTATTAATATTTGTTTATTTTTTAGCTTTAAGTGTGGTAGTATTATGTATATGGAAAAGTCTCGTCTCGAAAGTCACATAATGATAGTAAAAAGTAATAATAATAATAATAAGTAGTAACTGTAATAAACCGACCTTTATCGATAAATCTCTGACACGAGAGATTAAAATCTCATCCGTGTACATGCGCTATTAATTTAACAGCGAACAAACAGCTGGTGCATTTTCTGATTCAAATACGATGACGTCTTTGTCTGTATGAAAGCCTTCTTTATATTTTCCGTTTATAAAGACGATTTCGTATTTATTTAAAGATAAACCTTTAGAATAAAATCTAAAAGAATTTAGAAAATATCGCACCGATTTGATCTGATAAAGCACTCCCACTTTCTTTAACGATGTCAAATCATTTCTCTAAGTGGAAGAATGAAACGTAGAGAAATTGAAAATCTGTTGAATAAACAGAATTTATCTGAACGGAGTATTCTCCTCAACTAGATATAAGATTTAAGACAGGTATTCAATATTTTAAGAACATATAAGATAAGGGATAAAAGCAGAGGGATGTTAAAAGAAAAACAATCTCTTGATATGTGGTGTTAAGCACTCCTGATATATATATATATATATATACACTCAGGTCTCCTTTTATGCGATAGATACATTTCACAGGAAAACGCATAAAAGACTAGACACACGTATAAAAATAAAGGATACTTTCCATAATTTTCTAAAATCGCATAAAACTAATTTAATAAGTTTAAATATACCGAAAAACGCTTAAAAAAAGTTAATTAAATTTCATAAAAATATAATCTTGACATATTCTTTTCAAATTTATGTATTAAAATTTTATAAAAAAGAGTTTATCTTTTTTGCATATTTTTTTCTAAAGAATTATCATCGCTATATGACAATGTTGGGCATAATTTGCGAACTGGTTCGAAGTCACTTTCATCATTAGAAGAAATAGTCAGATCTATGTCCTGAAGATAATGATTCTTCCCAAATAAAATTAGCCTCAACTTTGCATGTTGATTTTTACCTTTTGACAAAATAATCAGTGATATTGATTTGCTAATTTTTTGCACAATTCCTGATATCCAGAAACGCAATTCTGAACCTCGCATTGGAACTTGAATGCGAATCATATTTTTCAATGAAATATTTTGCCAAATTACTGCAAAGTTGAAGACTTTCTCAAACTACACTTGCAGTGAGGGTGACTACTGTTTCATCTTCTTCCGATATATTTTCGTTTTCTTTTTCTTCGACGGCATCGAGAGTTATACCAATGACATCATTATCATTCGTGACATTATCCTCTGCATGATGCTCAGTGATAATTTCTGAAAACAATGGAGGGGAGAAACGGGTCCAGCCATGCCCAATTTCACTCGGTTTCGACTGAATTGTATTGGCGCAGACTGTGTTTGTATATACAGACAAATTTCTCCGAATTTTCGACTCTTTCAACATGTCAAATTGGTCTAAAATAGTTAGCGCATAAAAAGAGCATATATATATAATTTAGGATTTACAAGGTTTAAATATTATATAGAACATCAACGTAACATGTACCGATAGTTGATAGTCCCGTAGCATCTCTTACAAAAGCCAACAGGATCAGAACCGAAGAAGAAGCATAAACGTAGATGGGCGGATAGTATCAACGCCGGCGTATTATGAAAGTATTTAATTATTTTTTTTAAAAGTATATAAATTATAAATATGAATTAAATATATTAAATAGAAAGATATACCGTATAATCAATTTTATCGAATAATATTGTTGTTGCGCCACCGGGATTCGAACCTGGATCTCTTGCCCAACCGGGGAAGGTGCATTATCCAACTATGCTACAGCAGCGATTTTTTTAGCGACAAATTTTCCAACCTATATGTTACCTTTTTGATATTAATACATTTAATCGTTCCATTATTTGAAAGAGCCTTATTTTTACGGAATCTCAAATACCTTGGAGTAATCTGATAACAGACGCCAGAATTATCAACTCATTTTTATTATATTTTTGGACACATTGATACAACTTTATTATTAGGAGAATGTTGATAAAATACATCAACATTATTTTATAAATAATCTTATTATTTACAGCGGATAAATATCCGCCTAATAGTAAACTACTAGTGCAAAAAAAAAATAGCGATCTTTGTTGATTTTTATGAGATTTTAGACTCGAGACAATCTTTGGAAATAATTCTCGCTCTCGTAGTCCACTGCGTCTCAGATACTTAGCGTCCAGCGCCTCACTTCACGCTTGTCATACGTTAAATGTCAGTCTATATACCATTGATGCTCCGTTAATGAGTTGGGTGAATTTGAATATCCTCGGCAGCAGTTAAAATGGAATAAATTAAGAAACAGATTTTATAATTCCATTTCTTACTGTGGTTTACTTTTATTACTATTAAAACTGAGAAAGGTATTGATGCTCGCAAAAATATCAATGCTAATGGATTATAAGGTACCAAATTTTTGGAGCCCCTCTATGCCCTGCATTGGCATAGTTACGCCATTGCCTAGCCTAAGAGGAAAAATGCTATCATATTATATACTTTTTAAATCTGTGTACATAAAATAAAATAAAATGTGCACAGATACATAGCCGGAAATAAGGATCGTTCTATTATTTTAAATAATTGAATTCCAACTAGTCACGTCACAAGATATATCATTTCCGTGCGTGTCTGCAGCAAACTAATCAATTAGATATTTAAATCATTTAAAATATTACGTTAGGTTTCTTCGAAATACATTGCTCAACTTCCGACTACCATTGTCTTAAACTTGGCAGAGATAATATTCATTCCTATCTGAGAAATGTTCTGTACATATTCAAAGATTCTAACACCGCAATTTTAATTCAGTAAATAAGCAGACACACATAATATTTCTCTGGCCAAACCGTAATCTATTGTAATCTCGGCAGAAGATATATAACATCAAAGGATTTCAGTAGGATTAAACATACCGTTGCCTTTGTCTGGAATATCCAACCACCGGAGGACTCTCAATATTAGAAGCATCCCTTTGCATTCACGATAATAGTAATATGAGAGACGAAACAGGGATTAATATTGTTAACGCACCTTTTGTTCCTTCGACTGGCACCCCTGGTGTTTCTTGTTGATTGGTATGAGTCATTTATGTAGTGAGAATGTTGCCGCTTTCGGAGACTGAAGGATCGCTGTCAAACCACGGTCGGAGGAAAACCATCTCCTACTAAGAAGCTTCGGGATTGCGCATTTCGGTTGGTCGGAATAATATCCAGAGATGAGAAGAACAATACATCGGACCAACCCACAAAGGCAGACAAACAGCTGCTGTCAATCAAGGTTAGTGGTGATTTTTATTCCGTACACGTGACCATATTATCAATAGAAAACCTGGGAATAATAATATGTCAAAAGCATTCATGAGAACAAATATCTTGTATATAAAACTAGATGTCTTTCTACGTTCACATGTAGATAAATTGATGCATTTCATTGGAGTGAAGTATTAATTTAGATAAGATTAGATAATTAAACAAACAGTAATATTTCTGTTCTTAAGTTTTCACGGACAATCTTTTTCATAAAAATCGTTCCGAGTTTTCTAAGCAATTCTGACGTGTGTGTGCGACTTCTCGGACGTGACTAACGGATCCCGTACAGGATCTGGACTGATGTCACTGATAAACTAAAATCAACATTATATTAATTTACGACAATTTGGTACGTCAGCCAAAAATCAAGGTAGATAAAATTTGAACGGAATCAAGATTAATACCCGGCGCTTTCAAAATATTTTTGAAATAAAGTAAAAATGGTAAAGGTTAAATTTAATATATATTTTTTTAAATATATACTGGTATTTTGTCAAAGATACGAGACTTTTTTTTTGTTATTTTATTTTCAAAAAATCTAACACTAGTATTTGGAGAATAATAAAGCATTCTATACAGACCGTAAACACATCAGTCAAAGCTCAGAAAAAAATAAAGATGTTTCATGAAATCGAATCAGCGAATCGGAAAATGCCTATTCTTACGAAGGACTTTATACCTTTCAAAGAAAAAAAGGCTCGACTGATTTTGGAGATCTGAATTTCTTTCTTTATGTGCTCAACACATAATTCAATAAATTTCGAAGCAAACCAATAAATATACGGCACTGCTTAAACGTATAAATTTTTAAATAAATCACATTTCATTTGTAAAGTTGTAAAGCATGATAATAAATGAGGCTGTTAGGGAGAGGGGAGATGGTGCCTATGTTTTGTGCAGGGTACTAAATCGTAACTATTCAAAATATGGTTTAGATCGGATAAAGGGCTTGAAAAGAAAACAGATAAGACATTCAGTTTTATATATACATAGAACTATAAGAATTGAAAATGATGCTAAATGATATTAATAAATAATCAAAAACTAAGTTATTGGTAAATGTTCACACTTTTCCGAGACAAATATCGATACGACTGCCCTATTGAGTTTGTGTAAAGCTATGTACGTTTTGCTCAAACTGCACAAGTGGGACGTTAAAACCTCACAAAATAAATCAACGTCCTGACCAACGGTACAGAAATTTGGACACACACAATAGCTCTCATTCACAAGCTCAAGATAGCCCAGCGAGCTATGGAACGGACTATGCTCGAAGTGTCATTTCACGATAGATAATAATAATAATAACTGAAGACGTCACCCGAACACCGAAGTACGGCACATTTTGGGCAGTGTTGAGTCTTAACTTAACATTGTTGTACGTCAAATTACGCACATTTTGGTGTAGTCGGCAGTTCGAAATTCTACTACCTGAGGGAGTTACGGCATGTTAAAATATGCCCAACGCTGTATAGCACCCAAGATGGCGGACTTGTCAGATATTTTTCTCTCACCGAGTGATGTTCGGAGATTAAATAAACAAAGAAAAAGGAAAAATAACATGTCAAACTGGAGATATCAAGAGAAAAATGATGAAAGATGCTGGTCAACCACATATTTGGAAGAGATGATTAGCCGTTACTGCAAAAAAGACTCCAACTGATGTGAGCAGAACAACGCTGAACTGAACGGTAAATTTTAGTTATTCTGTCAAACATCATTTTGATAGTAATTATTATATTGTTTTTACATTTTTTATTTTATAAAAATCTACCAAGCAAGTGATATGTATCGCTTGTTCTTCTAAAATAAATACAACTATCAAATAATATAATCTGTTTTTATTTTCACCGTATGGAACAATGTCGTTAGCATTGTTGTACTGAAAACAAGTTTCGTATGTGCCTAAATCCTCTTATCAATCATAGATTACAATTTGATTAAAAGTATATTATTATTAAAAATATGAATTAAATATATTAATTATAAAGATATACGTATAAAATCAATTTTATCGAAAAATATTGTTGTTGCGCCACCGGGATAACACTTCACAATAAGAACGTGTTCTCCTAAGAAAAAAAAAAAATATATATATATATTATTATTATTTATAATGTATTAAAAATATAAATATAATTTTATTTTTTCCCATCATTAGATAAATAAACAACTTTTCTCAGTTCCTGTAAAATCACCAAAGTATGTCGTGCATCGTTGTTCGGGCGATGTCTTCAAATGTTGGAGTAAAAAAGTACTAAAATAGAAGCCCTGCACTGTTGGATGGGGAAGACAGCAGATAGAGAAGAATGACGGTCATTATCCATAAATGCATGGATGTGGGCTGAAGACAATAAATTTAATAATCAAAAAATTCTGAAAATGTGACCGCTGGACGCGCATGTGTAAAATGTATGCACGATAGAGTTAAGAATGAATTAACTAGCAGCGAATGTACAGTTGTTCATTGGTCGCTGAGATGGTTCGGTCGCGTGGAAGGTTGGTAAAGTAAATATATGAGGCGAATATTGAAGTCGACAGGAACAAAGAGCGTTCTCAAAAAACCTGGCACAATTAGGCACACCAAATATTGAAGGGTACCCCTGTTAAAAGCTTCAACAGTCGTGAATGAGAAAATCTATTAACGAGGCAAGAGTGGTATGCCAGAACAGAAAAGAGTGCCGTTCTATCTTCTCTGTTTACCCTTCCTGCGGGTAGCGGCACGATGGTGAGTTAGTTAAGTTAAAAATGTTGTCCCGACAAGGTCGCGCCGACAAAGCCGCCCAAGACACATTGTTGCAAAATTATTGTAGTGTAACTCCCTCTGCAAGCACAAGAGCTGGTCTCTTTTTTGGAGAGGTAAGCGAAAGAAAAAACATGTATGTATGTAACCATATATTTAAAAATTGAATTTATTTAGCCATTGTATTTTCGCTAAATTAAATAAAACATTAACCCCGCTAATGCCGCACCGACAAACCCGCGTCGACAATACTACACGTAACAAAACTAAAAAAATAAATGAAACGAAAAAAAATAATAGCCTTTTGTTAGGTTGGGTTAGTGAAATTTAACCTATCTATTGAATATGTTTAATTATTTCAAATAAATTTTTGGTTTATAAGTATGTTTTAATTTTTATTGGACATAAATTACAATATATTGGAATAAATGTCCTCATATACTTTTGCGCGGCTTTGTCGGCGCGGCATTGACTCGCGCGACTTTGACGGGGTGCTGTTAAAAATTCTTACCGTTAAGACAATTCGTACCGTCAGGAAATTGATAGGCTAAGTACATTTATATTTTCCTTTTTTAAAGACATATTTAAAAAAAAAAATCTAGTCTCTATTTTAAAAATCTTTTTCATAATCGTAAAATGAAACAATTTTAAATAACGATTGTATAATATTTCCACTCAGATTTGTTTACAGAGTGACGCTAATTATGGTGTTTACGAGGAACGATGAACTCTATAGGCATCAATCGGAACTTCAAAGGAGAAGAGCATCGACGGCATCTGGTTCTACGGAGTAGAGGCTGCTTCCTTCTAGACTATGTGTTTACCTTCAGTTTATTTATGTAATTTGTATTTATAAACGGAATTGTGCAAAAGTTTGATAACGTGGAAAAATCATGTTAAGTTTATTGTAGTATTATTATTTTATCAAAAAAAAAACAATACGATTGAAGAATTTCACACTTTTCGTGAAACTGCCCAGAAGAATATCACCCGCTCAAATTTATTCAATTTATTCAGCAATTAAAATCAAAAGTATTACAAAAACATGTAAAATATTTACCGATATACACGCTAATCGGAACAATGGCTGCAAATCAAAATCATCGTAAAACGAAGTCTAGATTTTTCAGTTGTTCAATTGTGTTTGTATTTATTGAATGTTGCGCTATTACTGCGAGTAATTATGAAACAGTTGAAAATGAACACTATTTTATCAAACCTAGATTATTGTATTTATGTAGGGAACCTATATGTAAATTAGGAGTCTTTTTTTCTATTTTTTAATGGCGTCCAATTTTATTATTTACGCCACTGGTGGCTAAATACTTTTGAAATTAAGTCGCTTACTACGCTTAAGACTCATTAATTCATACGAGCTTTAAAATTTCACTAAATTAATCATCCCTCCTCGAGTCGACAGTTTCGTTTCAATTAAAAAATATAAATGAGATTCCCGGATGGGAATGATTTCAATTAAAGATAACAATTTCTATGAAAGTAAAAACTTCCGAGATGTCTCACTAAAATATAAATATATAGATATTAATCAAAAAATAGCAGTGACCAAGTGATTTATCTAAATGTGTTTTAATTATCACGTGGACTGTGTTCTGAAAAATCGCAACTTTACAAATGATTTCATCTGAATGTATAAGAATAAGAGATTATGGTTGGTAAAAAAAGAGTCAGCAGAGACGATAGCTGAAATATGATATAACCACTTAGAAGAAATTTTGTACGAAAAAGGAAAGCTACGAGTGATCGTGAAAAATGTTCAGATATTGTGTGGCGTCCTCTTCTCTATCTGCTTACCCTGACGGAATGAATATAGGGTTATTGTATTTGGGCTGTATTGTATAAAACATTAGGGCGTTGTCGATACTACGATATTTTAAAAATATGTTACTATCGAAAAAAACGAATTTTGTTGTATGATATATTTTATGTTTATAATTTTTTTTTAAATTTTATAATAGTTTTATACATCGAACGATTGAAAAATAAAATTATCACGGCAAAGAATTTCATTGTTATTTTTTTAGTACACCTGTGGAATTGTTTTTAAACGAACGCCCCGATTCTCTCAACGGACGTTGAAAACTCTGAAAAATTATTCTTACAACGAATTCTCATCAAATACCGTTCGAATTGAGAATTGAGTTTAGTGGAAAAAATGAGCTATGTTTTTGTGACACGATCCTGCAAAAATCGGTCCGCGTTGTAGCGTAACAAGCTTATAATATAATATTAATATATGTCGCTGGGGTCTATTTTTAAAATCAGCGTCCAGAAAATGGCTCAACAGTTGCGCGTACAGAGAGGTATGCGAATTTTTTGCGGAACAAAAACGGAAAAAGCTGAAAAAGATATTTATAAAATAATTATAAATCGATGAAATCTTCGACATCTGTGTCGCAAAATATAAACAATATTTAAATTATTTTACGTTTTGTTTTGTTAGTATTTAAATTTGTTTTTAAATGAAGAATCAAACGTTAAAATACGTTGATAATGATTCTAATAAAATATTTGAAAAATGAATCAAAGAGTGTCTATTGTTTGGTGAATATTTTGAATGCCGGGAAGGGCTGCGATAAAGTTGTACACTGCAGTTTTTCGCAATACCGATGACTTAAAAGATCATCGCAGACCTTCGATCGAGACACTTGGATCCATTTTACATCACCACAACGTCCAAATTCAAAATGAAACAAAAGAATCTCGCTATGGCGGGGGTGGACACACGCTCATTTACCTCAGTCGCCGGCGGCCGCGTCATTTTACCGGGCAAATAAATAATTCCGTAGCCGCCATGACAACTCGACACTGACTTCTTCTATTTCCGATCACTCGGTGGACACCCACAACACACAACAACACAGATCTGAGAGCGGATCATGCACGAGCGGGCGCCGTCGACCGGCCGGCAGCGAAGATTTCTTCGAACTGTTTGCAATCACAGACGACGCGGACGGGAGAAGCGCCACGCGAGAGCGCGGCTGTGTGCGTTCGAAATTTGAAATCCATAGACAAACGGGCGAGCTTTCCGAGGGAGCTCCTTCTATGGAAAATGGTTTGGCTTTGAAAAAGCGGGAAACGATTTTGACAGTCGGATACTATTGCGAGTATCGACAAAAAATTCCTTTTTACTACTTACGAGTGTGCTTTACTCCCGTCTCGTGTATGGTAACCACACCTGAACACGTACATACCAGTCTGCTTCGGTGTAAAGAGCTTTTCATTGTTCACGTACCCGCTGTGGAATTTGCGCGCGCAAAAGAAAACAAGGCGTATTTCAGCCAACGGCGCGCAGGGCGGTATCTTGAGTAAATTTCGTGCATCTATGTTGCTAGATTGCGGAAAATATTCTACTCATTTATCACTTTTAAGGGAAATCGGTACATCAAATTTGGTCTGATTAACGATATTAATACCTATCGAATATGTATTTATCTGTTTAGAGTCCTAGCTTGGCTGAGGAGCCCTGTCCTCGTACCGCATACCCTTCCGCATGTTATGAAGATGCACCTCTTTCTTTCTCTTCTTTTTTCGGCAACGCTGACGCAATTGCACTCGATCATGGGCCTCTTCTATTCAGATTCTTCTTAAGAGTGTCTTTGAATATTTTCCTTGGTCCGTCCTGTCTTATTTTGCTTTGATATAATTGCACAAAAATAACATGTTTGAGAAGCTATATATCATTCATACGTACGCGAGGACCTGCCCATCTTACTAAAATGATTGCTATCAGCGTAGTTTGATCAATTAAAATTAGTAGGCAACGCTAGTGTGCATTTATGGAATACTATGAACCAATAAATAAAAAATATCCTAGCAACCCAGAAGGGCATAAGTTAAAAAGGAGACTGAAACTGCGTTGGCACAATGATGTTGTAACGACGATGTCGGACTTTATCAATATGAGGTAAAACAACTGGCAAGCAGCCACTTTGCTGGCAACCATGAACCGGCGAGGGATTTAAGATTTTTGATAGATCAAATCATTTCGATAACGTATTTAATTTTAGTCAATATAATTAGAGATACAACATATTTATTTTTGAATTGCTCGCCGATAATGTCGCACAGGATCCGAAAATGAAACTGGCAACTCAAAATACCATTTACATTCATTAATCATTAACATGTAATCTATTTACTGTTATCTGCATTTACAGGGCATAATGTGATTTTCTGTGCACAGTAAATTCTCATTAAGTATAATAAAATGTTATATTTTAATTTAAAAAACACCATTTTTTTCTCAACAGTGGCGTTTAAAATTTTCAAAAGTGGTGTTTAAATAACTGTAGAGCCAGTTAGTGTGGGATTTTAGGTACCTAATATAGACTAAAATAATTGTAGCTTGTGAATTTTAGGTAATACTATCTCTGCACCCGCTGTAGACCCTGACCGCGACCCATGCGCGCCCAACAGTGCTCCATTGGGTAGAAGCCAAGAATGGAAGTCACAAAATGTATTATTGTCGGTACTTACTTACACGTGCGATCCAGTATAAAAACTACTTAACGTATTATAAAAACTACTTATATTAACTTATACTTATTGTTAATATACTCGTATATCTATTCCCGATTCTTTCGTGCTAGTCTTTCTTCAACCTACAGTACGGCAGCATTAGAATTTTCCAATATTTAAATCGGCCTGTGTTTTCATATTTAAAATATGTATTTTTGTCTTATATATTATAGTGGTCTGCATTCGTGTTGTTCATGAGAATTGGTGAACATATTTTTGACTGGGCTTTTGTCACTGTCCTCTTCTCTAAATCTATCTCTAAATTACATTTTAAGGGGAAATTGTGTATAAGAATGTGTTTTATGTATTAGCTTCTCCGACTTATTATAGACCTCTTTTCTTGAATACTTCTCAGAAATTTGTTTTAATCTTTCTATTCTTCTCCACCACTAATTTGCATTTTTCAAAAGAAATTGACAGTTCACTCGAATGTAATATATCAATTTCCTTTCTAATTTTTCTGCACGTGACATAAGAACATTTTAAATATTATACATAAGATATGTGTATTCCAAATCTTAATTCATTCTCCAACAAAAATTAAAAAATATGTTTTGATTTTTTTAATGTTGCATGATGTTCAAAAATCTCTAATGTAAGACTGCCATAATACAAAATAAATATTACTAGTCTTATGTAAAAAAAATATAATAACCACTATTTTGAGATGCAATAGACATTGGGTTGATTTATATGGTATTAATATGATAGAGGATTCATTGAAGTATGTAATTGTTTTCATTGAATTTGAATGTAACTTTGACGTACCTTATTAATATTCCGTCATAATTATCGTTACATCTACATCAAAATGTAACGTAATAATATTTTTAGAGTTTAATCATTCATACCCGGGTAATGCCGGATTTTATCGAAGTTATGAATAAAATTGACTTGCAAGATTATATGATGTACATCTAAGACATCATTTATTACACGCTACGACACGACATAACAATCATTATAAAATATATTTTTGGTATAACATCACACTGAGTGGTAATCACATTAATACAAAAATCACTTAGACAAATTAGCAAGGTTCTAAACCTCAACTGAACTCTGGCACGGACCATTAGGTATATATATTTTTGTTTTTACGTGATAGAAAAGATCGTTATGAACGTCTTCGTAAGTATTTCTTGTTAATTAAAATTTTGCATAATTGAAATTGCAGTAGCTCAAAACATTAATATAATCCATATAAAATATGCAAATAATCTCTTCTGGCAGTAAGGAGGCAGAGCGAATTGCGCTTATTTCTCTCATAAGTTAAAAATGATGTCTAAAAACACCATGACTTTAACACACGAACGCCTCTATTAATTTCACACTAAAAAGTTAATTACAATGCGAGTGCTAATTACGTCGGTGTAATAAACAAATAAAACGGCTAGATTGAAGTCAATCAAATACAAATTATTACCTCCCACTGCTAACAAGGGCAAAAAGTACTTATCACCATTAACTAAATGATTATTTCTAATAACACAGTTTCATAAATACCGTAAGTGCTCCGTTCCACGAATATCCAGATAGCTACATAGTTATAAGCGAAAAAATCAACATCACAAACAAAAATCACGCTACCGCTTAAAGTTGCGTGCCGGGCCGACATTTCCCGTAATTTGGGGAAAGTGTTTTGGGTATAGCAACACTGACCGCGCGGCGGTACGCGGCTGCCTAGGTGTGTCTGGCTAGGCGGCGTCGGGGCGGGCCGGATCGAAACGAAGCTGCGCGCGCAGCCTCACCAATATAAAAAGAATTCGAGTACATTCAAATATGTGGAAAGTCGTTCCCGCAACCTCTTCGGCATTTATGCGCTCCTGTTATCCTACGTGCGAACAACTCCCGAAGGCTGCGAGAAAGGAAAGGGTTGAAAACTTTTGGGATTTTAGGGTTCAATTCAATTTATTGAGCGAAACTAGGTAGATATTTTTTATGTCAGAAAGGGTCAACCTTACTCCGATTCGTTACACATTACGAAATAAACAGTAGACATATAAATCTATAATTTTGACTAAAGATTTTTATCCAGTGAACAGAGTATATTTATTTAGTTTAATGGAAAATATTTCAACGTTTTGATAATTAAAATTAATTATATTTTATTATTTAGAATCGTTGAGCAATGATAAAACATAAATCATTAATTGAATTTGCTCGTGTGAAATAACAAGATTTATCATGCCGATGACGCACAACTTCACAGCACAGCCCCACAGGGCCGAACGAGCAGCAATTTTTTTACAAATAATACATTAATAATATAAAATAAAATGTATTTTTCAATAAATTTCGTAACACCTCTTTATTATTAATTTATAGCTGTTACTGTTAGCTCAGATATAATTCTTACCGTTTATACACCACATTTTTAATAATAGCCATATGTACACATACCTATTTCAAAGAAAATGATTCTATAATCGTGTGGAAATTTGTCACTTGACTGGATATGAAAGAGTATTGTTTTCTGGACGATGCTCCACTTTAAAAAAAAAATCAATTGACTTTTACTTATCCAATGTAGGTAGGAACCTACTTTCCATTCTGGAATTCAATTCAATTCCAGAATTCAACTACCAACTATTGTGTGAAAATTTAAATAAAAAAGTTCATATCATTATAGACACGTTCACCAAGTAATTATTACAATGGATATGTTGACAAAATCAATTATGAAAGAGCTTTTACACGAAGATACTATTAACTCTCCTTCTTCTTTGAAATAAGCAATCCACCCTTCAAGAGTGATTTGTGCCATTAATCAAGTTAAAATGCACACTATTAACTCGAGAGTAGCTGAAAAATTCAGCAGGCATTGCTTGGTTCAATTTTCTCTCTGTAATATACAATAGAGTATGCTTAAATTGTAAATAAATAATGCAAATAAATCAAATAAAAATCTCCCTATCGGAGAACTGAATCCCGGTCTCCCGCGTGACAGGTGAGTTTTTTTTTACCAATCAAGACGTTAAAATAGCAAAAATTCATATTAAATTCTTACACAAAAATCAGCATGACAATTTGACACAATATTTTGGGGGAATGCCTAAGATGGCAAAGCATTGGCTTAGCGTATGAAGGCGTTTTGAAGGCGCTCCTGATAATTGATCTCAGTACCGGTATAGATGAAAATGAAACACATGGTAAAAAACCGTATTATATATTAAATATCGCAAATATGTGAGGTTCTTCATAACTTAAATACAATCTTACACAAACGATTAATATCACAGTATATGCTTAAAGATCCGGTTTAAAGCATACACGAGTCATACGCTACAAGAGTTATGAAAGAAATCCAACCAAACTGGATCAGAAACAAGCCGAAGTCTCGCTGGATAGATGACGTACAAGCAGTTGTGGGTAGACAGTGGACGCGCGATACAAAGAAGAGAAATTTTAAGAAGCTGGAAGGAGACTAATCATGACCTTGGAACAACAAGGTATCATCTAATATTTTGGTCAAAATTCTGACAAAAAATTTTCTTTATAACTAACTGCTTTGCAAATGTGAAATTTTATGGTAGTTTAGGACAAGGGTCGGCAAACTACGGCCTGCGGGCCTAATCCGACCCGCTGCATGTTTGCAACCTGGACCGCTATTGATATTGTGTTGAAGATAAATAGGGTTAATTAAAATCATATACACGGAGATTTACATCTGTATATGGCAGTACTTACCTATGTGAAAAGACATTTTCGAAAATTAAGTATGTAAATCGTAATACAGATCATTATTACCAGATTAATAATTAATAATTACTAACAAGTTCTATATTACGTTTATTGATAAATGGAAATATTTTATTGGTTCTTTTTGTAAGTGTCAGCATTAGTGATGAGCTAAACGTTACTTTTGATTGTGATTGTGATTGTGCATTTGGTATTTCTTTTATAACTATGATTGGCAACTGATATTTTACTGTCAGAGGTTTAGTTTCCAGTATATCAGTGATTGCTCGCCGAATTACGAATAATCAGTTACTAATCATCGTTATAATCAAATTTCACAATCACAGTCGCAATAACGGTTAAAATAACGGTTTAGCTCATCACTAGCCAGCATGTGTATAAATATTATGTTAAAATATCACTTCTTAATGAATAAAAATATCCACCTGTTTTTATTTTGGTTGCTCTATGAGTAGAATTACCTATGTACAAATCTTCATATCTCGCCCCGTTGTGCCTGAAAATTTTACGATATGGCCCTTTTAAAAAAAGTTTGCCGATCCCTGGTTTAGGAGACAACAAGATTACAACATTTTTGTAAAAATTTTAGATCAATCGTATTTTTTATTTGTATTCAAATCTTGAATACAAGAGTTACATTATATATCGTGCCCGAAATCAGGAATTATACCTCTTTATTGCGACATTTTGCTAAAAAAAATCACATATTGAAAAATTAATTTTCAGTTTGATGTAAATATCAAAAGATATCTTGTTGTTCCAAGGGCACGACATGTCCTATGCTGGACGCAAAGACTATTATGATGATGATGATGATGTAAGAAGTCTAATAGAATAATATATTTTTAGAATAACAATAGTGTTAAGAATGTCATTGTTATGCGAACGCTCAAAAATAAATTATCTATAACTTAACATACATGTTTTTATTTTTAAGAAGAACACATGAGAAGTTGCAATTTTTCAAAACATAGGTAGTCTGTGATATTTTTTAATACAAATTAAATGTATTAATTAGAAAGACATACACATCTATATTATCTATTATGTGTATATTTATAATTAATACATTCAATTTGTATTAACATACGTGTTTCTATTTGAATATATCAAAATAATAAATCATTTATCAGATGTAAATACCTATTTATATAATTATGGTAAAGATTGGTTCCAAAACCATGAAATCTGCACACGGCACATTCGACTAAACGTTGTAATATTGTTTAAGCTTTCAAAACAAACATGAATATTGGCGATATTTGAGCAATTTTAGACGCTATTTTAGTAAACTGCGGATTACGGATGTGTATTCAAATTTAAGTGATAGATTTTGGAATGGAGTGGATAATAATAAAATTAAAAAATGTGGTTTGAATGCTCACTTTATCTTTTGATATTTCCATAGATTTCAATAACGTTTGTCCACAGAGTATAACTTCTGTGTGATCAGATGCGAAAAAATTTCGGTGTAAAAATAAGATAGAATTCGCCTGTGAGTGAAATTTGTTTTTTTTAAACTTTTTTCATTAGGTCTAATATTAACAAAGTTACAAATTTATTACGTTTTTCAACATTTGGAAACAAAATGGTGGGTCAGGTTGGTTAACAAACTTGGCCGAGATATTTATCAGAACAATTTAAAAAAAAAATCTGATCGAAATCTTATATCTACGAGGATTATTGTATACAACATTAAAAATCTATTGAATAATTAAATTATTTAATAAAGGGTGATTTCGGAATCTTTTGATAAAATTCGAATTAAATGCATTGATCATTTATGAATGTTGCGTCATGTAATATTTATGTAGAAATCTACATAAAAATAGAATACAGTATTAGACGGTGCATGACATCGGTACATTTATATTTCTCAAACGAATTATTGTATGAAATTTGTCTTTGTTCATGATATAAATGGTCTACGAAAACAATCAAATAATTCAACAATTTGTATACATATTTTTGAAATCAATATAATACACTTCTAGGGGTTACTTTCTTCGATGAATCAATGGAATCAAAACGTTTGGAATGTAACTAACTTAGTTGAGCATCTTTTCCAGGGTTGTGTAAAATATCGATCGGAACAAAGGCAAAGGAAATTTTCAGACTCTACCGACCAACAAAGGCTCTTGTGATTTTACAGGTATGCAACGTTTTTCATATAAACCAGGTCCATATCACCTGTGGAGCGGGTGTTTATGAGAAGCGGTTAATCCGAAATTTAAAAATGCCACGATTTAAAAAAAAATTTTGGTCGACACAATTTGGCAACAAAAAAAATATAGCGCGCATACAAATATTAACAAGACTAATATTCTTCCTAAATTGTTTTCTTGCTGTGCGGAATAAAATATATCTCCGCGGAAAAATTTTAACCATATTTTGGCGCGATGCAAGTCTAAAATTAACAATAAGTAATACACGTTATTAGGTATCGAACCTCTAAAATATGGTCCAAGGTCGTACTTAAAATTATTGGTCTGTTCTTGTATCAGAACGATGCGAGGTATCTTAAATGTTACATAATATTTGAATATTTCGTTCATTTACTATGTTACAATGACGCGTGGAGAATTCTATGTAGTGCGCGGCAACATTTCATTCAACATTCTGCCGAACCGAATGATAAATCAAAATTTTAACTCAAGTTTCTAAATGTTTATAATAAGTCAATCAAACACTAATAAATATACTGCCACGATTTATCTCTACTGTTAAATATTTTCTGGAACTATTAATACGTACAGTAAAACAATTACTATGTTCGTTAGAACGAATTATTTTTACAATAAAATAAAACAAATTTTGCAAGGCTAGATTAGCTTATGTTAGGTATTTTTTTAATTGAACAAATTGTATAAATATCAAGATAAAACACTTTGTTTAAACCATTATTTATTGATAAATCAACATGTTTCGATACCTATGGTATCTTCATCAGGAAACAATGTATACTAAAATTAAAATTAGCTTTTTTTATAATTTATTTATTTTTATAATTTATAAAGTAGTTTTGTTAATATTGAAGAAAATATATATTTATTTAATGTTAATTTTTTTATTATTGTAATGCACAAATAATTCGTTTTATGGAATAAAGTATTTATTTTAATGCATTGTTAAATCGTACCCAACATTTTCCAAGTAGTTTTCAGGATTAAATGTAACGTGAAACAACATACCGAGTTTTTATTGTCAGAGTAGATTCTGATATTTTAATATATAACCTTCAAACATCTGTCTATAATCAGTTTGTTAAAATATTATAAAGATTGAAACTCCAGCAACCGACAGAGAATATACGAAATACCGTATGTTTATGTAAATGACTTCGATAGCTGGTTCCCAGGTTTCCGATAAGTACACATATGATATAATTAATGTAATTAAAAACGCCTGTCGGTTACCGTCTTCTTGGCTCTCCGAAAAAGGTGGCAATACTCACACACACGTACATGTACATTACTATGAATCAGGAAACCCAGTGGTGCCAATCGAAGTGACAAAGCGCGTTAACACCGTCTTTATTCTGTACGTAATACAATTCAAGAGAAAATTTAATGGAAAAAATTACAAAATTAAGGTTAGGAAAAATATTCACGGCGTTTTTTATTTTCCAGAGAAAATAAGATGTTACTAGAAAAAATACAAAATGAAACTTAAGCAGCGTGGATTGCTTACGTATGGAATACCCCAAGGGACAGTACTCGGTCCTATCTTATTTATTATTTATGTAAGTGGTGTATTCAACTTATGTGTAAATATCATTTCACATGCAGATAGTACGGTTGCGAGCGATAAGTAATAACGGCATAAAAACACGAAATAATGGATCGATGCAAATTTACTATCATTAAATATTGTTGACGCAAGTCGAGTACCTACTCCCTGTACATTCTGTCCTTCCAATATAAACCTTAATATATACCTGTCCCGCTCTGGCCAACTAATGACTTAGTGATTTCGCCGACGCGGAAACAGATTGCCTTCCGACACCGAACCGTCAAGATCTGTGTTTTTTTTAATGTCACTAACGTAACACTAGGACCACGAAGAAACGGTGTTCTTAACAGCTCAGGATGTGTTGGTTCTTCACTAAAAAGGTGCGAGTCAACTGGAGGTGAAAACTTGACGTCCGATCCAGGATCGAGATCAAGGTAGGCCAGATCCATTTGCCAATATTCCTCTCTTAAATCCAATTCGGATCGTGTCAACTAATCATTATTGTAATCGATACAGTCTACGGGATCTTATCCCACCAAATATTTAAAAAAAAAAACATATGATTATTCATTTGCAATAAATAAATCAATCTAAACCACAGTGTGGCATATATAAATGTGACAACAAAATTGTAAACAGAAACATGGTTTCATCAGACGTCGGCCTAGTTTTTCCTAAGGAAACCATCTACAAAAAACGTCATCTAACCTAGAAGAAACGCTAGTTCCACACACTGGTGCGAAACCTTAAATCAAACCTACATATATATATATATTGTATAATTTATTAGGACATTCTTATTGTGAAGTTGTAATTATTCAGAACACAGGAATTAAATATATTAATTAGAAAGATATACATATAAAATCAATTTTATCGAAAAATAATGTTGTTGCGCCACCGGGATTCGAACCTGGATCTCTTTCCTAACCGTGGAAGGTGCATTATCCAACTATGCTACATTGTATAATTTGATGCTCGATCCGCCCCTGTGTACGATATAACATTTTAACGACGCTCGCACAAATCTCTTATTCTTCGGCGGTCCCTCATTACGAGGATGACGTCTGCCATGGTTATTGAGTTGGCCACGGCGGAGGCCTATGCGTGGAATTGTTTAAGTTGTAGGTGTTATTGCACAGTACCACCCACACGCACTTTTATGATAGCATAATGGAGAGCTCGGTCCAATGGCAAGGGTGGTCCGAGATGACTGGAGATCTCCGTTATTTTACAGCCTTTTCTGATCTATGCACAGGGCTTTGTACAGTCCTTAATATATTAGGTTCAGTGATACAGAGTAGCACCGCCGCCGATAGCATACGCGGGATAATTCATCATTGATGATGTAGATTCAGTAAATTATGATCTGACACCTGTCACATGTTACATCAACTTGTCAATTCCTCGAGATATAGATGTCTCACAGAGATGAAGCTAATATTTTTACATGGAAAGTATGATAGTCTTTAACGTTTACCTATTTACTCATGCTACTACATCTTTATTTATATAATAAGAATGTGTTCTCCTAAATAATAAAGTTGTATCAATGTGTCCAAAATTTAATAAAAATGAATTGATAATTCTGGCGTCTGCTATCAGTTTACTCAAAGGTATTAGAGATTCTGTAAAAATAAGGTAGATGGCTCTGTCAAATGATGGAACGATTAAATGTATTAATATCAAAAAGGTAACATATAGGGTCGAAAATTGTCGCTAAAAATGGTGTCGCTGTAGCTTAGTTGGATAAAGCACCTTCCCCGGTTAGGAAAGAGATCCAGGTTCGAATCCCGGTGGCGCAACAACAATATTTTTCGATAAAATTGATTTTATATGTATATCTTTATAATTAATATATTTAATTCATATTTATTTATATTATTTATTACCAAGTATGCTGTCGCCATTTATGGATTTCCTGAAAATTTGATATTCATTCTCATGCAACAGTATAGATGTCGCCAAAAATTCGATAGATATAGTAGCACGGGTAAATTGGTGAACGTTACATTGCGTAAAGTGATCACTTAAGCCAGCCGATGACAGATCGTAAGCCCAGTAATGCCCAAGACTTCAGTAATTCCCGTGTAAAAATTAATAGCTTCGTCTCTGTGAGACATTTATATCTTGATGACAATCCATCAGAGGATAAAACACAGTAAGATTTGAACATATTCAAAAAAAATGTTGTCAATTCCTGTTATACTCATTATTATAAGATTAAATAAATACTTTTATAATATGCGAAATTAGTGGAGTCAAAATAATTATTAGGTAAAAAAAAAAATGCTCCCTTTGTATAGACGATTTGTTTAAACCGTGTAAACCGAACAGCCAAATCTAAAGACGCGAGTTGATTTTAGACACGCCAGCGAAATCCTGAAGTCACGCTATTATTTTTCGCCTACAACCAAGGTTTACTGAAAATTAATATCATTTTTGTAAAACAAAATTGTATTCCGTTCAGATTACATTACCTATTTGTTTACCGTTTACACATTTTTTTATTTTTTTTTGTTTACTTTTAATAGTTATAATGACAAACTAAAATATATAGCGGTTCGAATTAATGACGGTCGAGTTAAACATGCAATTGACGTTATAAATTGATACGTTTGCCTGAACCTCGGGTGTGTTTCCTAAAACTCTTGTGTATGTTCCGTATCTGAGAAATGGATCTGCGAGCGGTCATATAAATAACAGTAATAAAATTCAAAAGGAATTTATATAAAACTATTTTTCTGCGCGACCATTGGTAAATGTGTATATAAATATAATTCAAATACACGAAAAATATGTGTGTACTAAAGAAATATACATTTTTAGTGTTTATAGATCGAGACGATAAATATAGTTATAGCAATATTTGAATATGTCCAAGAGCACACAATTACTGGATTTTTACCTACAAAGGCACTGTTATTGAATAAATATCAGATATCTCATAGAGACAAAGCTATTTTTATTATATTTAATGGAAAATATATAAAAGTATGAGGTCCGTACAACATTCAAAAATGATGGGGTGAGAATGGTGAACGTTATATTTATATAAAGCGAGTCGTAAGCCCTGTAATTACCCCATACTTCTATATATTTTTCATTAAATATAATAAAAATAGTTTCGTTTCTATGAGATATCTGATATTTATTAAATATAGTTTAATTGAAAAACGTTTTTCAGTTCGAAGGGGGAGATTTCTAGGTATTTGAACCGTACTACAGGGTGGATATTATGATCCAGGCCAATTTTGTTTTTTCATTTGTCAGTTCGCATTTGTTAGTCGTAGAGAGTAGTTGATTACAATTTATTGTGGAGCATCGAACGCCTCAACATCGTGTTGGAGTCATTTTATTAAATAATAATGGCAATGCTGTAACTATTAATGAAGATCGCTATCGTCACACGTTGGAAAACTTCGAGGTGGCCTAATTGTGTCAACACATGTGGTTTCGACAGGATGGTGCCACCTCACACGCAGCCCGAGTTACGCTTGAAATTTTGCGACAAATTTTCCCCGGCCGGTGGTATCGGCTGGCTTCCTCGATCACCTGATTTGACAGCTTCCGACTGTTTTCTGTGGGGGTACTTGGAAGGAAAGGTCTACGCCAATAAGCCAACAATAATTCCGATGTTGCACGATAATATTTGAAATTAAATTGATGAAATAACACGCCAAGTGTACGAGAATGTTTTGAAAAATATGGTAAAAAGAGCAGCACGGATTTATGGCGTTGCTACAGACGGCTACTTGGCCAATGTCACATTCCATACGTAATTGTAATAAACTATATAATCGATAAATAAAAACAAATTTAAAAAAATATGTTTCATTTTTTAGTTATTTAAAAATAACATCGGCCTGGAACATAATATTCACCTGTATTACATATAAACATACAAAATAATGTTTTTTTAATTATTTTAATGTACAGATTATTAACAGGTCGTTAATGATCGTGCTAGATGATATAAAGGCACAATGTAAAAACATTTAAAGAATAATATGTTAAAGAGTACACTTATGGTTGAGAAAGTAAAATGAAAATATATAAATAAAACTGCCTTAATAAATTACAATTGAGACTAAACAAAATATTGAAAACTACCGCGTAAGTACAGAAGTGCATGGATTCCAAGGTCAACGAAAACTAATAGTTAGAATGACTATTAAACACGTGTACATACAATTTTACTTTTAAACTGAGCCTGTGTCATGAAGAATATATCCAAGTTAGCTTTAATGAGAGAAATTTACGAAATAGACAAAAGGAAGAAATAACATAGATTGGTTTGGTGTTGTTTAAGGTATATATCGCACTTTAGTGACACTTCTATATTTTTCAATAGCAAGCTATCTTTATATATTATTATTTATGGTGATGTATTGGTATTTATATTTAAACAAAAGTGAAAAATAATATTTAATGATTAATTAAAAGTTGCGGTGACGTATTCAGCCTTCTTCCCGAACGGTAGTCTTGTTCTATCTCTTTCTCTTGTATGATATTCGTAGTCATGTTGATTTGCCTTACAAGTTTTCTTAAAAATTCTGCCAATATTTTAAAAGTAAATCCCGTAACATTAAAATATATTTTCTATGGTTCTAATGGTTATTATTTTACACAATATTAGGGTCTTTCAGCATTGCACTGATAATATTATTCTAAAAGCTTTTTTTTAACAGTACCTACTAATAAATGTTGGCGAATTATGAAGGCACGTATTATTTTCTGAAGAATCGAATTCTCACTCGTGAAACGTGAATTTTATTATGGAACTAGTTAAAATATGTTAAAATACTCCGGTTATAAATATCCTGGCGCCATCTAGGAAGCTTTGTACAAAGTTTACAAAAAAAGTTTAAAAAGTTGGTAGCCGAGTCGCTGAAGATTAATGTTTAATAAAAAATTTGACGAAACTTATAAGCCTTGCGCAGTTCAACTGAGAGAACAAACTACCGGCAATATAAAGATTTCAGATTCAAGTCCCATTTAGAACTATTTATTTAAAAATAAAGTTTTTCCCCTTATATTTTTTTCAATTTTATTGCATTTACTTTGGTTGAATTGTCTAAGAACGATATATTTTGAAGAATTAGAACATCACCTATAAATGTTTAAAATATGAATTAAATATATTAATTGGAAAGATATACATATAAAATCAATTTTATCGAAAAATATTGTTGTTGCGCCACCGCGATTCAAACCGGAGAAGGTGTATTATCAAATTATGCTACAGCGACAATATTTTTAGCGACAAATTTTCGAACCTATATGTTACCTTTTTGATATTAATATATTTAATTGTTCCATTATTTGAAAGAGCTTATGAAATCTAACATTTGGTTAATTTTCATTACTAACAGAAAGCAATCAGTCATCGCCAATTACTATCGATAGGCTCTGTAGGTGGAGATTCTGGGGCGGGGAAAAAATTGTGATAAAAAAAAAACAATATATGCATATAAAGAGTCCCAACAAGAGCGGATAATTAAAATTAAAAACATTATATAAAAAAATCCGAATTTTACATTTTTAAAAGATTTATTATTACATAAAGTTTACATGTCATTTCATTTGACTGGCTCTAATATAATAATATTTAAGAAACACCAAAAGCATTAACAGACCCCAATCTCCCAATGCCGATCTATGTTTGGTATAAAAATTTGTAGACACCGAGAATGTTATTTCGTTATCCGTTGAAGTAGGTTTCACTGTGCATAGTGCGCCATAGAGTCTTTCAAGATAAATGGTTCGCTTTTTGGTGTTTTTGAAAAGTAAAAAGTCCCGTTGAAGATTTCCGAAATCATCACTTTGGATTACGTCAGGTTTTTCAGCATTTTTCAGATTTAAATTGAACTCTTCCTACATTATTAATACTGTTTCATCTTCGTCGATTAATATTGGTTCCTGCAAATTGTCCGTGAAATTGACATTCGAGACCGAATATCGAAAAAGTCTATTCACTAACTGTGCAGCTGAACATGGGGCTTGTTTTTAAGTGACTTGAACAAATCGATCAAATTTTAAAACTTGAAATTCTAGGTACCCGAACCCGGGTCATTACCTGGCGGGTTCGGGTCCGGGTCGAGTCGGGTCCAGAAACCCTAAATGCGCTACATAATGCTTCTTGAAATGTTCCATTCTTGAGCAATATGCCGTATGAATGTTCCCGGACTTTCGGCCATATTCTGGCAAACACCCGTAATGTTTCAAGCACGTATCAATAGTCTGACATTTTCGAATTTATCTTCACAGTTGATGCGCTTGGAACATTTTGATTTGAACGCAATTTAAAATAATATTAAACAATAAGATTACATTGTGGTGTCAAATAGCGATCCATTTTTAATAATGGTGGACTATCTACCGTCGAACTGTCAAAACGTAACAGCAAAAATGGTGCCAAATTTAAATCTTCCGCTCTTGTTAGGATACCCTTTAGTGTAACAACTCTACATGTATATACATACACTAGATCAAGTGTAAATCTTTAGATAATTATAGATTTTTCTATTTAAATATTATTGGAACCTGTGGAGAGCCTGTAGACTCCTCACAGTACCTGGCTGTTAAACCAGACTCTCAACAGCCGTATAATCTCTCCTAGTACTGACGACAAATCAGACAACAATACATCGCAGCACTTCTCTCTCGGTCGGCTTCTCGAACGCACCTCTAGTGAACGCTTCTCGTCATAAACTTCATCTTTATTTTAACTTCAACTTCTGTGCTACAAATTGTGCATCAATTTTCAATAAACGCCATAAACTATAAGTTATATTTTATTTCATCCACCTGTTCTAGCTAACACAATGAGTCCTGGGCAGATTAGGGCCCCCCGGCTCACCTTTAAATCGATACTTCTGAAACATCTGCCAAACACGCATAAACAATAACGCCCCATACTGGCTTATCTTGTTAACCTACAAAACTCGACCTCCACACACACGACACCCGTAACCTATAAACCTTCTACCCCATAAATCTCAATTAGGATGAGGGCTATGTCGGTATCACAGATAAAAAACGAACGAATTTATTACATATATAATTTTCAATAGAGTTAAAACTTGTTAACGAACGAACTTATTATATACAGGTGTAACAGACCTCGTCCACAATATTTTATGGGTAGATACCTGACTCAATTACCAGTCGAAAATGTTCAAGGAATATGTTCAAATTCTGCACTGTTACGGAAAACATTATTGTTTAAAATTTTACACAATTGTGTTATGTTTGAAGTAATATATTTACGAAATTGTTCAATTATTAATCTTTGGGCTGATCCATGGTGGGTGATCACGAAGGCTTATGCATTTCAGTCGGCATCGACAGGATCAATAATCCCAACTCGTGGTATGACTCTTTATAAAAGGTATAATTTTGTTGGAAGCGAATTATCAGGGATTGATTAATAAGAGACGTGCCCGTGGTCTGGTCGAGATGTTTAAATGCACAGGAACACAATACATTTAGAAGTTAAATTATTTGATATAATTATATTTTACAATGTGAAACTAAAGATGTGAAAGTGTTAGCTGGAACAGTCGCGGGAGAATAATGATCGGGAATCCGTTCCTCGTTGTCGCCTGGGCCCACATTCTGCAGACCGTCATCTCCTCGGTATCAGACGTGTTACCGCGCCTCGGCTAACCGTCGTAAGGTGGCACTGCCAGTCTGCCTTAAATCTATATATTTGCTTCAGGCCCTAAAACATCTAACAAAAAATAGTTACGCCGCTCAAAATTCGATAACCTTTAATTGTCTGTATTCAATGTATAATTTGGAATCAATAAAATATCTCAATTAATCGAAATAATGGCATAATTACGTTTTTTTTTTTAAATGCTCATATCTCTGACATGGTTGAGATTAGGCACATATTTCTTTGAGCTAAGCGATTTTGCCAATCGTAAACGTGCACCCCTAACGATTGTGTAAAAACGAAACCACTTTATATTGTTAAGCATAAAACCTGTAGACACCTCAATAAAATAAAAAAATGATATTTACAAAATATATCCTTCGGTCGCAGAATTATAACAGGATATATTATTTATATAGCGTTGAATTTTTCACTCGTTTGCACTCTTTGAAATATTTTCAAATTGCAATAAATCAATATCGTTAGGCTATCCAGGACCGGAAATTACCTCACAGGTACACATTGAAAGTTTCTCGCGCAGGGACACCGTACCGTATAGCATTTGTCAGAGTATTTCTATCGTAAATAATGGTATAAAACGTTGAAATGAAAATTTCCTTTGCATTTTCCCCGCTATCGTACGTGACTTGTATCGACGATGACTAGATACAAGAAGATACAGAAATGGCATGTCTCATTTATTACATCTGTTTTGATTTTTTTTCATCTAGCTCAATTTCCAATATTGCACATATATTTGAACTCGCTGAAGTACCCAGCGTCGTCCGGGCTTGAAGCAAAGAAAAGAAGCTTCATTTAGGGAGATGGGGGTAGTTAGTTTTTTTCGAAATTTCAGTAATTTTCCTCTTATTTTAAACGTCAAGTGTGCAAAATTTCATCAAGAAGTATCAAAGTTCTGCTTCAAGAGGTGGGAAAAGATTAAAGGGGTGGTTTTTAGTAACCTTTATCTTACTTTTAAGGTCAAGTGTGCAAAATTTCATCAAGCTCGGTATAATACCGTAGATTTGTATCAAAAATCAACACATCCACAGACACTCTTCTTTATATACATAGTTAGTACTGATGTGTACTGTTTTTATAACTATTACCGAGATATTAATTGTTTCGAAAGACATTTATTCTTTTCATATACAAGGGCAATCCAGAAAGTAAAATATGAAATTGTTTTATATTTTTTAAGCACTCAGTACCTACCCGTAATTACCTCTAACGGTAAAGCATTCTTTATATCTGTTCACGAGCTTTAAAGTCCCGCTTTTGTAGTCGTTCTCCGTCGGTCCATTTTACCAATTATTTTCAAAACTGCCTAGCAAAGCTTCGGGAAATTTGGGTGCGATTTTTTCGACTATCCGGAGTCAGGACCTTGTTTTAATTTGTACATTTTTCCTAATCTTACAGAACTCCTGTGTGGATAACGTTTTAGAAATGAGTGCGTATTGCAACAACTTATAATTTATTAAATAAATCTATTGTCTTATAGCTGTAGAAGTAATGATTAATAATATATAATGTTCAACATAAAAGCCCCTTCTCGTGTGATATAAACCATATATATGATAATAACTCATTTTAATATATTAAGTAAAAGAAATTTTGATTTGTAAAGTTGAAAATATTCGGAAAATAGTTCCTTGATAATTAAAACAAATCACCTAGATGTATCACATAGAGAGACACAATGAACAAATCTATCGAAAAAATATATTTAGTTGCCACCGAAACTTGAATCCAGAATATTACATTTCCGGTAGAATGCTTAAACCGTTAAATCAAGACAATCTTGTTGATCTCATAAACTTGTATTATTTATTAATGTAACACTAGTTTATTCCAGTAAAGCAACTGTATTTTAAATATATTTTTTTCTTAAATAACTTTGAGTTAAATCTGCTAGACGACACCGGGACTTTTAGTTCATATTTGTTTTAACTATACATACTAAGATAATATTTATACTTTTAAAATTAGCAATATTAACTTTGTGGTTAAAATTCATATTTTTATTTATTATCTTTGTTTTATTAACCACTTTATTGATTTTGAATACATCTACCGGTTTCGAAAAATACCATTTTCTTCTTCAGGATGTCATAACTAACTAAAATTTATATTATTGTTTCTTTACCAGAATCTATTTTTATTTTTAGTTTTAGTTAGTTATGACATTCTGAAGAAGAAAATGGTATTTTTCGAAACCGGTAGATGTATTTAAACTCAATTAAGTGGTTAATAAAACAAAGATAATAAATAAAAATATAAAAATAAGATATATTTTTAATGAAATCACACTTTTAAAAAAATTTCTGTTTTATTTGATTTTTTTAAAGAGGACCAAATAATAATCCATCACAGCTATCAGACTCGGAGCAAAACTAATGAACATTTTATTTTTAAAATGTCTAAATTAGGAATAGGACAGAGACATGCATTATGCATTACTCGTAGACTGTATAACCAACTGCCAAATTCAACTAAATTATCAGCAAATATAAATGTGTACAAAATAGAGGTTCTAAAATAGCTTAAAGGTCTTCAAAAATAATTACATAATTATTTTTTCGACATCTTTCTTATTCCCAAGTTCTAATCTGATCAATTTCTCATCATTTCTTATAAAATATTATCACATTATATCTGTTTATGTAAACGACTTCGATCGCTGGTTACCAGATTTCCATATAATACATGAACTGCACTAACCTGTTAACTTTGCAGTCTTTAGTTTTCGGCCGACTGAAGTGCGCACCGGTGGTTTTAGGACTGCTGGACTGGTCGAAGCACCGGATGATAAAATAATGACGCCTTCGTTACCGTCTTCTCCGATTCCGAAACGAGGCGGCAAATCACGCACACACACGCACATTACTATCAATCAAGAAACCCAGTAGTGCCAACCGAAGTAATAAGTCGCGTAAACAGTATCATTATAGATCTTGATCTTGTTTTACATAACTGTGGATAGCTACCCCCATCATTCTAGATCTTTCTAATTTAGGCATGCATACTCTATTGTTGTATTATGTTGTTGAATGTATGAAATGTAATGAAAAAAAAAACAAATCAGAGGAAAAATTTTCGAAAATAGATGTTTCATTAATCTTTACCATACCATGATATGAAATACCCGAACGCAGCCATGCTGTCAACTCGTGTTACCGTAAATAACTGTTAGAAAAAATGTTTTTATTAGCTTAAATGGCTTTAATGGCACGAATTTACTCTAAATATTAAGCATACAATTTTGAAAAAATGGTTAATAATATAATTTAAGGCATTCATTAAGTCGTATACAATGTGTCCTTCAATCTTATCTGTCTTCATTTAATTAGTGAGAAAGAGACAATTATATTTGTATGTTTGTTGTTCTTTTCACTGTGAAAATAGTTTGTGATCTCTGTTTTTCATATCACAAATTGTATTTTTACCAATGGATTTAATGGAAAAATAATTGTTTTTGTACGATTCCCTTTTTATAATTGGTTTTTCACCAGTCATTCCTAAGCGCTAATATTTTCTTTAGAATTATCTAAAATATGAATTTTATGTTGCATGTATTTACAGAAATATTACAGGTTTAATTATGATGGTAGACCTGTGTTACTGCATGGTTTGGGAAGGGTTAATAAGTAACATATTACAATGATCTTATTTGACTTAGAAAAAAAGTTATTACTATTTTAATGCCGTCGGGGGACATTTTGTAAAAAAATTCAAAGTAATCTTTTTTTGCCGCTCCTAAATTGGCATTAAACGTAGAAGTTTTCAAGCTAATGGCCACTTAGGTCATCATACTTCTTTTTTTTTACATCACACTGCTTTAAAACTTTGTGTAAAATGTTAAACGGTCCCACATCATTAAATATTTTTCCAGGCAAAACTGTTACCGTTTTTAAAAAACAGCGACACACATTTCATAGGAAAATTTATCAAATATAATAATTAACAAACAAAAAGTAATATTTTTTTAAGTTTTGGAAATGACATTAAAAAAAGTAACAAAGTAAACAAAAATTCATTAATGTTAAAACATCTCAAACATCCGTGTGACATTCATTAGATCTATGATGGGTTATTCTGATAGGGCATGGGTCTCAGCTATCGATGATTTTCGTTTAGACCACTATTTACAGGACACCCTGTATATTTAAAAAAATCGCTGAGCTATTTGATTGCATTAGTGGTACCAAAGTAATCACGTGAGTGACATCAAAATAAAAATATTGAAACAAGGAATTTCCACTAGTTCATGTCTATACGTTTGGTAGTCTGTGGTTGCAACATTAATCGCTGTTCTGTTTCTGGATTTTATCAATTTTTTACTTATTCTTCCATATTTTTTTTTTTTTTAGTATAAATAGTACATATAAAAAAAAGGTAATTGCTTAATAACCCACATCAAGCAAACACTTTGTTATTTTTGGTTTTATTAAATATTCTCGGAGCACAAAATAAGAAAGTACGTTAAGCGAATTTTGGTATTAAATTTTGGTACTGAGTAGTATCCTAAGGTTTCCTTTGGATCGGATCGAGGAAGGAAAGTTAATTATTTTTTTAAAATAGTTAAACAGTTGTCTTATATCCAAAATTTGAAAGGATTTTCAGAGTTATGTCGAGGAGGAGTAGTAGGAGTTCTTCAGAGTTATGTCTAAATGGCCTCTTGTTTAATACTCTGATGATGATAATATACAAGTAATGCGTATATTTGTTGTATTTTAAAGCTAATTATAGTCATTAAAAAATATATACTTATGAGTAGGTATGTACAATTTTTATATCATAGTCGAGTTCAGAGTTTCATTCCAGCTGTAATATGTTATTTATATGTCTAAGACCTCAAATAATATTTGATACAGATTTTTTTTGTTAAATAAGCTCTTTAGATCGAAAAATTTTTTGCTACCTCGAAATACGTTAGAAAAGTATATAATTTTATTCGACGTTTAAATCATATGAATCGAACCTAAAACATATTTATTAAGGAAAACACATTCTTACTGTGAAGTTGTAATTATTCAAAACATGGATCTGTGATATTTTTAATACTAATTAAATGAATTAATTGGAAAGATATACATATGAAAAATATTATTGTTGCTACCGGAATTCTAACCTGGATCTCTTTTCAATCCGGGGAAGCTGCATTACTCGCGGTATTTGAGATTCCGTAAAAACAAAGTAGATGGCTTTCAAATGTGTAACATATGGGTTCGACAATTTGTCGTCAAAAGTACTGTCTGCTGTAGCATAGTTGGTTAATGCACCTTCTCCGGATTGGAAAGAGATCCAGGTTCGAATCCCGGTAGCAACAACAATATTTTTCGATACAATTGATTTCATATGTATATCTTTCTAATTAATACATTTAGTATATAAATTTATACAAATAAACCGATTTAAACAGAATCACAAAATTTTAATCAGAATATTAGATGTTAGAATATATTTTTTTTGGAACATTAGTTGCGGGATGAGGGGTATTTTACACACATTCTTGGTGGAAACATAAAATGTAAATGTATTTTCTCTTCGAAAATTTAATCTTTGCGTAAACAAGACGTATTTTTTACATTAATAAATATTATATTGTCAGCGTTCGAATTTTCGTTCTAATAGTCATATTTCCATATTTATGTTTATACACATATTTGGTAGTATGTGTGTTATCTTTAATTTTACTCCTATTTTGTAGAATTATTAGCTGATTAAATTATTAGTCAACGAAAAAAATATATATATGCTAAATTATTTATTTGCATACTGTTAAATCTATTAATAAATTGAAGGTCTTATGAATATTTTATTGGTCCCAACTTTGAGAGAACTGAAAATAGGGTGAGTGGGTATTAATTAAAAACTTCTTCCCTAGCTTCAGCAGTAGAGCAGATTTGCATTAGATTATGCATTACTAATTACTAACTGACTGAAACGTAAAACTTTACGTCCGTATTATGTTTGCGCTCGAATATTTCGAAAAGAAATCACCATCCGTCAGATATTATCATTTATATTGTAGCGCCCGTAAAATGGTTCCAAAACTATAAAATACAAGTGCGTCACAATCAGTGGTGTGCACCAGGCACGGCTTTAGGTTATGTTGCTATTAACGATGCTATAGAAGTACAATCGGCTGTATCACCACTAGAGGCTATATTTATGAAACATGTGTTGTAAAAATATATTAATACGAGTTAATTGAGTTATTGTACAATACTAAAATTACATATTTTTTTATCGCTTACCTCTCCAATAATGAGACTAGCTTTTGCGCTTGCAGAGGGATATAAGATATACTAATAATATTATCAAAGAGCACTGTTCTAAAATTGCAACTTCACAATAAAAATATAAATTCATTTAAAATATATATTGTACGTCACAATGACAATATTAAAAAAATTTATTACTGCTAAAACCAATTAGTGCGACTGCGGAACAGAAACAAAATTCTCATATGCAGTTCCATATTGTGTTGAGTATAGTGAAATGTGATGATTCATTCGGATTCCATTCATTTTCATTACGGAAAGCGTGAAGCTTTAAAAAACTAGGTGACGTATATTTATTTCATTACTGTAAAAAATACAAATGCATATAAATACATATTAAATAAAAGTGTAGTATGATTTCTGGAATAGTTCAAATAAATTTTTCAAAGTTGAATATGAGTCGCAATAATTATTTGAAATATTAAATGTCGCTGACGTAATAATTTATTCAGATTTTCGGTTCAGAAAGTTACTTCTTATACAGGTACAAGATTTATTAGAAATATGTAAATATTTAAACGAAGAAAACATATTTTTGAAAAGTAAATTTTTTAAATGCATTTTTTGTTTAAACTACTCTTTAGGATAAGTGCTAAAAATGGTGCAGTAATATTGTAATATTTTCAATTTTACCAATATTTTATTTACTTAGTCAGTTTAATGTCGTTACTTTATCGAGCTCGTCATTTTTTCTGTCTTTTTCTATTTAAGCATCGTCTTTTCTGAACTGAATCGTCTTCCATATTAATGAAACGCCACAAACACTTTTTAATTTCCGACAAACAAAAAAAACAAGAAAATGAAATAATTATATTTAAACCTATATAAAATCTAAATTACCTTACAGCAGCATTAGTATGTTACAATTTTTTGAAATATCTCTCGTAAGATATATTTGTTTACACTTTTGAAAAAAAGTGCACCTTCGGAAGGGACACTTTTAAAGAATATTGCACATATTGCAATATTGCATGAATTCTCTATTCAATTTTAATCTATGACGAACAGAAGAACATCAGAGTTTTATTTATAAGATATTCATTTCATAGAGGAATGGAGGAAATTAAAACCACTGTGTAATGTGCGGTACAGCGTGAATATTATATTCCAGGCCGATTTTGTTTGACCCCCATTTCGATCTGGCAGATATTTGTCAGTTCGCATTTAGTAGTCGTAGAGAGTTATCGATTACAATTTATTATTATCTAACGTCTCAATAGCGTATTGAAGTAATTAAAACATTTTACCTAAATAATAATGGCAATGTCGTGTAATCACTAATAGTGATCGCTATCCGAAGTGAGTCTATTGGGACTGCAACACATGCGGTTTCAACAGGACGGTGCTACCTTATACATAACCCGAGCCATGCTTGAAATTTTGCAAGAAATGTTGCCCTCCTGGATCACCTGATTTGACGGCTCCCGAATATTTTATATAGCGGTACTTGAAAAGAAAGGTCTACGCCAATAAGCTAACAACAATTTCGATACTACAGGACAATATTCGAAATATGCGAGAATGTTAATAAAAATATTATTAAAAGAGCACGCATTTGTGCCGCTGCCAGAGGTGATCACTTGGCCAATGTAATTTTTCATACATAATTGTAACAAACAATATAATTGATAAATAAAAATCAAATTAAAAAAATGTGTTTCATTTTTTTTTATTTAAAAATAACATCGACCTGGAACATAATATTCACCCTGTATATGAGATGACGCTGGACGGATTACCGTGTGTACAGAAAAACTGTTTCCATACTCAGCCTTACCCTCGTAGTCGAATTATATTGTGTGAACGTATCGTATAAAAGTAAGCGGGCAGCAGAGAAAATTAAGGCAAAACAATACTTCCAACTGATTACTGTACAAATATACAATCTTAACCTAACTATTTAGTACGCGATAAATACGCGGTGAGATCGAAATCAAAAACTGCTCGGACACTGATGGGTGTATTCACGCGGGTCGATTGATGTGCTCCCGTCGCCGGTAGCATTTAGCGATTATAGCGGTTGCTCGGAACCGCTCATCACATTGTTTTCCAGTCAAATAAATTAACATTAGTTAATTACGTAAACGATTTATTTATTATTTATTCTTAATATAGTGTACATAAGTATTTTTATATATGCTTTAATATAGACAAGATCAAAATCGTTATTTTTTACTACAACTTTTCTTTCACACATTTGTTTAGTTTCATTTTGAATCTATGTAGTTTCTCTTCCTCTCTTATGTTTTCTGGCACTTCATTAAAAATCTTCATCGCACTGTACATCATAGATTTATGAGATTTAGCCTTCTTTCTGAATGCCAGTCTCAGTATAACACTGCCAAATGATATACCAAATGGGTTTATAATTAAAATTACTAACGTAATGTATTTTACTTTAGTAAAACTTTCATTAGCTTTTTAATGTTAAAAATTATGTCGTAATGTATGAATGAACACCTTTTTATTATAACAAAAATATTATTAATCGTTGTGGGAAAATTTATAATGTTTCATAAACATTTATTTGGCTAACATGTTTAAAATTTTAACATATTATGTAAATGCGAGTCCACAAAAAACTCCTAAGCCCTTTCTTCTATATTAAGCCCTTCGAAAGGTGTTTTTATTTGCATTATCGTATGAGGTAGTGAACGAATGAGTTTTGAGTTGCAGTAATGAAAATGAAAAGAGAAATAATAAAATAAATACAAAAACGGTACATCACTCACTGCCATCTAGTGAGGATTTATAAAAGCAGAGTTGGCCCACTATTGCAATTAAAATATTTCAAATTCGTCATTTAATATCATTTACTCTTTTAAACAAACAATGTGAACGCCGCTTTGAATGGAGTTACAGCCAATACTAGCGGTACACAATGGAATCCTTGTACCGACACTGATGTATGGAAGTGAGGCCTAGAGCTGGCAGAACAGGAACGAAAGTAGACTGAATGCAGTGGAAATGAGATCGCTTAAGCGTAAAGAGTGACAGAGTAAAGAATGAAGAATAAGAAAATAATGTAAAGCTGATCAGAGTATAGTGAGTAAGAATAAGAAAGGATCACAAAGGTGGTTTGGTCATATGGAACGGATGAATGAGTAGAGAATGAAGATATATGACGCAAATATTGATAGCACCAGAAACAGAGGACGACCAGGTAAACCAGATACTGGAGGATGGTCCTGTTATAAGCCTCATTAATTGACAAGATTGTATGAATGTGGATGAGGCAAGAACTGCGTGCCAGTACAGAATAGTGTGACGCTCTATCCTCTCTGCCTACCCCCGCGGAGAAACGGCGTAATGGTAAGTTAGTTAGTTAGTTAATCATTGATTTCACTCCATAGACGGGTAACCAGATGCAATAAACGGTGCAATATACTGTATGCATTTTTGTTTTTTTATGATAGATTGATGTGAAATATTCCGCTGGTGGATACGCAGCGCGAGAGGGACAGGACAGTGCTCTCCGCGAATACGCAAGAGAGAGAGAGAGAGACAAGCCGACGGTGAACGTTTTTGAAATTGATGTTGATATTTTGAGGGGCTGCGTGTAGTATTGAGAAATGAAGACAGCATCTTTAACGCGTTAGCGACGATAAAAGAAGAAAAAAATACTTCCCAATTTATTTTTATTCAAATTGAACCACAAATAGCAAAAAGTCTGGTCGTTACATTTGAAATCACTCCGTCGGACGAACATGTGATCGGCGGGAACGATAAATGCGTACCGTGGCGTGTTTAAGTAATTGGTACTTGAGTTACTTAAACACGCCACTGTTTTTAATAATAATAAGTTTCGCCATAGAGATAATACATATTATGTTATACATTAAAGGTTATGAAATAAATATAATGCTATGAAAAAGAAAACCAACCAAAATATTAATAAATAAAAATAAATAAAAAGTTAATAAAAAGTAAAAAGTTCACACATATATATATATATATATATATATACACACAAAATATAATATAATGAAAGTATAAAATTTAATACAAATTATATTAATCAACTAGTAAAATACAAGTGGGGAAAAAAATGATTTACCGATAACATATTTAGTTGCTACTAGTTGTCGTAATGTATTCGATGGCTATCGTGAAAACGGTGAACGCGCTTCTCCGGATAGGAAGAGGCCCAGGTTCAAATCCCAATAGCGGCTAAATTTTTTTTTCAATAGATAGATTTTATCCGTATATCTTTCCAATTGATACATTTAATTTGCATTAAAAATATCACATAACTATGTTCTGAAAATGCAACTTTACAACAAAAATTTGTTTTCCTTAAAAAAAGAAATGAAAAATAGACAATGAACGAGTCGGTTTCAAAAATATTAGAATTATTTTGCCTCGCGATGGTTACCGACGGATCAGTGTATTTATGGAAGCGCACTAAATTTGTCAAGTACGACGGGACACGAGGAATGATTGTCATGCTCACATTCACGTCACGAGGAGCGCATTTTATGGAGACTAGCGTCACAGACATTAGTACTAATATACGGGCGATCACAACTATTAAAATTAACATATATACAAATACATATATATATATATATAAAATCCTGGAGTTCTCTAATTTGTGTTCGTCATAAATGAAAATTAAATGCGAAATTATACATTTTATTAACCCTCCCCTAGCCATGCTGTAACACAGGTCTACCGCTCTAATTAAACCTGTATATTTCCGTAAATACACGTAGTACAAAATTAATATTTTAACTAACATTAAAAAATCATTTACGTTTAGAAATGATTAGTGCTTTGTAGGATTCACTGTATAACCAATTATGTTAGTTTTTTTTTTTCAATTCAATAAAATCAAACACTAGTTTCACATTGAAAAGAATAACAAACATACGAATATAATTATATATATTTCTCACTAATTAAATAAAATATAATAAGCAGAAATGTCGTATTGTATAGAACTTGAATGAATAATATTTATATGTTGCGAAATTATTTTTTTCACTTTTAATGCTCGTTATTTAGAGAAAATGTACCACATTAAATATTTAAAAGCCATTTAAGCTCGTAAAAGCATTTTTTCTGATTAAAATTTATAAATACTTGACGGTAACACGAGTTGACAGCATGGTTGCTCACGGATATTTTCTATCACGGTATGGTAAAGGTTAAATACAGAGAAGTGTCGAATGCCTTTGAATGAGTTTATAATTGAGTCGCTGACTTTCTATACCCACTATAACACGTTTTCATAATTTAAAGAAAATCAAATAAAACCTTATTTTAATGACGGACATAATTACTTTTTAGATTATTTTCATCTAAAATAAAATTATTATGTATTTACGTCAATTATTGTTTTATTGTGAACCCAAATATGATTGTCGGTATGATAAAAAAAAACATGGCAAGTTTTGAAAGTAATTTCGCGGGTTTTGCTCACTTAATATTGCTGGTTAACAAAGCGTATTTTTAAAAAGAAACATACATTTTTAAATATAAAAATTAATATCATTAAATTTAAATTTGTTAAAAAAAGTGTTATGGCGGTAATCTTTTTTCAAAATAAATAAATTAACAAATCTACTGTAATAATAAGGTGATTTAATTATCAACATTGAGACTAGTTTTCAAAATTTAAATCTAGATATTTTTCTTGACGTTGGATGTGTGAAGTTGGATATTAAAAAGTGTCCGCGATGTTTCATTAATATGGAAGACATCGGATTCAGAAAAAGCGATGGTTATATAGGGGCGGCGATTCAAATCCACCGCAGGAACGACGCGAGCGACACCTGGATTGAGGACGCAGGCTGCAGCAAAGAGCAACCGCTGGACAAATCGCTCTAGAACATTATTTGAACTCCAGCGGTCTGTTCCCGGCGGCATTTATTTTATTTTTATGTACGCTTAATAGTTTATACGTTGAGTTAATTTATTCCATCCATACGGAGATAATTTGAAACTTTTCGACGGTCAAATACGTGGTAGTCATTGTGAAATTGTTCTATTAAGAATTCTAATATCATTTAGAGTTATTTTATTGCACGCCAATTTGGTTGCGCAATAAGCGCTCGGTGTTAGCCAACGGGGCCGGCCACGAGCCGGCCCGATAGCCATCAATAATTTAAAACGTGAATATTTAGCAAATAAGAAATGTTTTATTGTAAATTTTCAGTTCGTTTCTCTGCGGCAACACTAAAAAAATCAATAAACTAAAACACATTAATACACGTCAAAGTTTTCAGAAATGTTTTATTATTTATTCACTTCGATTCTTGTGCAAATAATATTTAACCCGATGAAGGAATATTTGTATTTTCTCGTATTTTTGATAATCGCAAGGAAGATGACAATTCCAGACAAACAACACGTGTTAATAGAAATAACTATTGACGAGAAATAAAATAAATTATAGCCTTAATTTGTCCATATTCAAAATTATTTGACAGGATTGAAGTCTGCTTTTGATTAAAATTATTTATTGAAATGTTTTTGTTGAATATATTTTTAAGTTCTTTTATTGAAGGTATCTGTGTAAGGCATATTTTATAATACTACATACATTGACATTGCTTTCTTTTTAAACACAAGAAATAATAAAAAGAAGAAGAAAGGTAAGTCTTAATTATTCTATTATTAATAGAATTTGTTATTATTTTACTTTAGTTGAATTGTAATCGAGAACTCCTTTCTTTAAATTTGAATAAAATTATAATCTTCTAATTTAAGCTTAGAAGCTTTTGATAATTAAACGCACTTTGCTAAGTGGAATCGAAGAGAGAGTGCACAGTTCCCATTAAGGTTCCGGGATAAGGCGGCATAATTTGTACACTACATACAATGTTACGTAAATAAATATAGTAATATCGACGCACAACAAATTACTGACCATGGTTGAATGGGCTAAGGTGTCTCTCAAATCAATTTATTTAACGATGCCGATAAAAGCCTGGATGGTCAAATGGAAGCCTAAATGGCAATTAATATGTTATATTATATATGCAATGTATTTCAACAAACTAGTATATAAAAATATTTGAGTTAAAGAACTGAATTGAATTATTAATACTAATATATAATAATATTGGAAGCCAATAATAAATTTTACGCGAAAAGCGTGTAATACTGACAATAATTTAACAAGCGGCCCACAGCTGTGAATTTAGGGGTTGCGTAATATGTCACTTTGACAGTCGGTCTTGTCACGTTCGCAAAATCGCCCCTGTCATCGTCGGCACTTGATTAAACCACCCCATTACCGTCACCCCAGGGGCGAGCGCGGCATGCGGGGTGCCGTGCGGCTCGTGCGGCTTGTGCGGCCTGTACGGCCCGCGCCCCAGTCGGGCCTGGCGCGAGGGGCCTTCAAATATGCCGGACAATCGCCACAAAAACAAAGAGGCTTCTACTTCATTAATTACGTCAAATTGAGCAATCTGAGTGAACTGTAAACGCGAGAAAACTGGACATGAAAGGGTGGGGTATTCAGTTCTGAAGTGAGTTCAAGTCCAGCCAGATTAATTTTGTACAGTCTAGTCTGTAAGACAATCTTTTTTCTAAATGCATTTATTTTTTATAAACAAATTAGTGTAAGAAATAGACATGTAATTTATTTACATATAAAATTATCTTTATGTGCGACCATTGATAACTGTTAATTTAAGTACTTTTTAAAAATGTGTATTAAAAAATAAACATTTTTAGTTTCGCGGTAAACACAGCTTCATTGAATACTATTATTACTGTATTTCAATTCTAAACGGGAGATTTTCATGATTCGAACTGAAGTATCGCAAATAATAATGTGTTTTTTTTTTAAATATACAGATTATCAACAGTTAATCAATTAACCCTGATAGGTAATTCTAATATGAAGATAATTAGGGAATAACATATTACAGAATATACTTTTTTATGGTCTAAATATTAGAAACACTGAAAAATAATATAATATATATAATATGTAGTAAATGTAGGTATAAGATGTTAAAAACTACCGCACAATGTAACATTACTGATATTAACAGTATATTACAAATATTCAATACTAACATTTAAAATTTAACATTTATCTGTATTTCAAACATTCACAATATTGTCTTGATGTTAATTAATATTATTATATTACAATTAAATGAATTGTCTTTTATTATCTATGAAAATAGTAATGTTGTAAAGTTTTGTAAATTTTAATCAAGTTTAGTTAAATCTGTCTGCTATGTTTGTTATGATAGAGGTGGGCCAACTTAAACTCACTGTTTTTAAAAAAATATTTTTATTTATGTTTTTTTTTACAGATAATAAAGAATTTATGAAAATTTATAATGGCTACATGCTCAGTGCAAGAGCGCGTTAAAATTATTGAATTTTATTTCGTTTCACGACGATCTATTTTCGGTGACCGGCTAATTAAAAAAATGCAGAGTTTGCTTGGCCTCCCCGTTCCCCAGATTTGACGGCGCCTGATTTATATTTGTGAGGTAAAAGGCCGAGTTTACATGGACAAACCAGCAACAATTCCTGAATTCAGCAACAGCTCCTGAGCTTAAACAAAATATTCGTGCAGAAATAACAAATTTAGAGACAGAAATATTTGTTTCTGCGCTACCAGGATCCGAACCTGGACCTCTATTTCCAATCCAGGGAAGTACACTACCGTAAATTGTGTTATAGCGCCAGTATTTTTCATGACAAATTTTCGAACCTATATGTTACACTTTTTCAAATTAATACATCTGTCGTTCCATTGTTTTTTTTACGGAATTTCAAATACCTTTGAGTAAACCGACTGCAGACGCCAGAATTATCCATTCATTTATATTATTAAGGAGAACACATTCTTATTGTAAAGTTGTAATTATTCAGAACATAGGTGATGTTTTAAATACTAATTGAATGTATTAGATTAAATTGATTTTATATGTATATATTTATAATTAATACATTAAATAAGTATTTAATAATATTTTCTTTTAATTAACATTAAAATTATAAAAGTTATATGCATTTTACATCAGTCAGTCCAAATTGGTCCACTCTGTATATTGATTATTCTAATTTAGAGAAATGTGAACGTTTAATTATATATTTGCACAATTTTCTTAATAAGTTAACTTAATACATTATATGAATTGAAATGCTACTTTGTTTTTTAATTCAAGTTATATTTTTTTGAAAATATCCTTTATTTAACAATAGTTATTAATTGCATATTTATTCTTTCAGATATAAATCTTCTTCTTCTTCTTACTTTGTAATGTAATGACTCTAAAAATGAAAAAAGAAAGTCAATTAATGTGTAAGTTAGATTTCAAATACCAAAATACGTATGTTAATTGTTAATGAATTTAAGGGAGTACTTTAATTTTTCCAGTTTGAAATTCGAGAAATTCTACATGAATTTGATGCGATTTTAAGACGAGATTAATAGTTTAATTCGAATATGTTCCAGGGAAATAATTGATGACGTTATATGTTACGTAAATCATGCGAGAGAGGAAAGTTGGTAATGGTAGCGGTCTTTCTTATAATGCTTGTATTGAATTAATTATGGCAAATAACATTCAGTTTATAAGTTTTATATTATTGTAAAAGTTCTATCTAAGTAGTAGGTACTTTTAAAAAAAGACAAATCTAGTGTACAACTTTTGATTTAAATGAATAATAAAAACCCACATTTTCGTATAAAAACACGAAAATTTAAATTATCTATGAAAGTAGCTCCTTAATCAACATGATATAATATATTTGAACGTTTCAGATAATTTACAAATTTGTGACAATTTAAACTAAATGTATTTTTGTTCGGCTAAATGCATTGCAACATTTTGTCAATGATTTATTATATAGCTAAAATAAAAGCCTGACTTTGTAACCCCGTAAATGTTTTACAATTCACCCCCCCTGCCGCACACCAGATTCACAGTTTTCTCCGAAGGACTGGGAATTATAACAACGATCCACCCCGTTAAAAAGGTACGGAAGTTTTCAAACTACCCATATAACCCCAATAAGCCCATTTGGGGGATTACCACATCTGCATGCAAAATTTCGGCTTATCTGCGACCGATATATATATTTATGTATTCACTAAATCCATATATTTTACGTATATTTACAGTTTAAATAATATATTATTCCCGAGTGTCCTGTAAACTTTCCCGTACACATTCTATAATAGTCTTAACGGATTTAAAAGAAAATTTAAAAAAAAAAACAATATTACTCAAAAAAAAAAATTCATAGGTGTGTAGTTATGATTCTTCGGAACATATTGTCCTTTGATAAATAAACCAAAGAACAAGTTTTTTTAGTATCTTCGCCATATACGCTCATTATATTATATTTCAGTGAGAGCAGTCTACCGGCAATAGAAAAGACGCGGGTTCAGGTCACGGTGGCAACTGAATTTTTTAGCAAAGAAAGATTTGTTTTTGCATTTTTAAAATTTAATTTTCACTTGTTTAAAAATAAGTTAGTAAAAATCTAGAAACATATACATTTCTCCTGTACTTTCACTTTTACATACATACATACGGATAATATTGTTTGAAATTTAGTAATCTTTATAATCTATGCAATCTACATAATAATAATTTATGGATCTGCTAAATCAATTTCACGACTTTGTTGACTTTTTATGGAATAGTAATTCCAGTAATCACGGTAGCTATCAATGGCTCTCCACAACGAGAGTCGTCTTCAACATCTTGAAAAAATTGGGAAGCTCGGGGAGGCTGTCATTCGACAGTATATAAAAAATGGCTAATGATGATGGTAACAAATAAAAAATCAAAACGATTCGCTTCTTGTCATGCACGTTCTTCGGTTGTTGAAGCTTCTAACAGAGCCGTTGTCCAGTACACTTGGGATTATCTGGTCGTACCAGGTATTTCCCAGAAGTCTTCTATTTATATTGCCTTCTACATTCGTTACATTTAATTAACTATAATAATACAATTAAGTATATTTTTAAGATTAGCATAATCAACTTTGTGGTTAAAATCCATTATTTTAGATTGTTAACTTTGTTTTATTAGCCACTTAATGAATTAAATACATCTACCGGTTTCAAAAAATATCATTTTCTTTTTCAAGATGTCAGCAACTAATCAAAAAACATACGTTACATTGTTTCTTTAACAGAATATATGTAAAAAAAAACTATAATAATTAATTTAATTACATCCTAATAAAAAAAAGCAGGTAAAATATTATTTATCCTCGTGATCCTGAATCATGATCAATTTGACTCAGGTTCAAATTTAAAAGGTCGATCCCTTCACGCTGTTCCCGTGACCTATGTTAATATACCAGGTTACAGGATAAAAGATCATTAACATATCATGTATATCTGAGGGCATATTCACGTTTTGGTAAATAATTCTAATAAAATATAAATATATTTTTATTTATTATCTTTGTTTTATTAACCACTTAATTGAGTTTAAATACTTCTACCGGTTTCGAAAAATACAATTTTCTTCTTCAGGATGTCATAACTAACTAAAACATATATTATTGTTTCTTTACCAAAATCTATTTTTAAAAAATCTATTTAAAAAAGAAATTTAGTACCTAACTCAAATTGTTACTTAATACAAATTTACTCGAATAATTTTTAAGAAAAAATTTTAGAATGCGACTCGTAGATAAATTTAGTTGGTTTATAGTTTTGTGATTAGTTTTACACGCTTTATTTATCTCCAACGATTCCAAATTATTTGATTTGTGACCGACACCGTTTATATGCAAAATTGACAATCACAATTTTTTATCAAAACCATGACCATTTTCTATCAAATGATTAGAAAATTCTGAAAACCCACTATTGTTCAAACATCTCAAATGCTCCCTTACTCTTATATTAAAATTTCTACCCGTTTTACCAATATAAAATAATAATAATAATAATTACTATATTATGATTAATAAAATCTAACATAATATATTGCCCTTTTTTTTATCTTCCTCTCCGTCGCACCGCGACTGCGGCCACGCCCCGCTCGATAGATAATTTATTTTAGAGATTAGTTAAATGTACGCCCTTCCTGACTGACGAAGATACAGTGACATCGAAATAGGCTGACGTCAAATTAATCAAAATTGTTTATACAAAGTTAGTTAATTTTTAAATGAATTATTATATTTAACCACAAATAGCGTCCTACATAAATATTAAAATACGTGTTGGAGGATATTTCAAATGTTCCCGAACAGAGAAAAATGATATATTCAATCCAATAAAAATATATATTATGTTTAATCGCGCTTCTTGACTTGTGTTATGTGGATATATCTTTGTATTATTGTATTGTATTATTAAATAGATTTAAACAGAAATACTATCTATCATGTCAGAGGGTTTCATGATGCAAATTCTGGAAAATAAAAATGCGCTTCGTAAAAGGTTATGATCGGGAGATTTCTGAACACCCTCTGTTAAAACGTTAATTCATGTATAAAATGGAGTTTCATACACGATAAATATCGTATCAGATTTTAATCGATATTTCTGATAAATTTACCTCAGATTTGGCCAAAAACCGCGTTTCTTACGGCAATTTAAATTTAACAACGTGAATGAGGAAAAAAAAAATTAAAACATAATTGGCGAATACGGTTAACTACTCTTATTTTTACAAAAAATATGTTTTCTGGTAGACAAAAGTTCCCCGATTAAAAAAAAATATATATATTGGGTCGAAAATATTAAAAAACTTATTACACTTTAAATTATCGACGTTTTTGACAAATAAAATGTATAGGTGTGTTAATTAACCTGACCTAACACAAAAAAACGAGAAATTACCGTATTCGCTATTACATATTGCGCTCTAAGGGTGATTTTTGCATGTCAAAAATTGATTATCAAATTAGTGTTACCACATTTTCAAACAATTTTTTCTGCAATACTATCACATCATAGTCCGCAGATATTTTTTATCTTATATTATAAAACGTCTAACTTCATTCACTTTTATATTGTTGTATTAATCTCGACTTGGGCCAAATTGACGTGATATATATCTCGGCAAATATCTCGGCAAATTTTGTTAGCCAGCCTGAACCAACATGTTTCAAAATGGCGGCTGTCATCCATGTTTCATTTAGTCTCTTGTATTTATATTTTTTTCTTATTAATTTCACACTTAGAGCATACAAAGTCTACCCAAACCGCCTGAGACAAATATTTTTTCTCCATTCTGAAAGAAAAAGGGGAAAGCACTTTATACCGTCACAATCCAGTAGAAAACTACTCCATATCGGACAGGTCAACGAATTAAGTGTTTATTCAAACAGACAGGATAATGAAAGTATATACGTTGTTGTCAAAACTTGTGTCCAACACAGCAGAACCATTCAAACACTACAACACTAAAGGAGTTAGGTTAGGTTAGCAAATAAATTGTAAAATATTATAAATACTAATTAAATGTATTCATTAGAAAATACAAATACATATAAAATCAATTTTATTGAAAAACATTGTTTTGTTGCGCTACCGGGATTCGAACCTGGATCTCTTTCCAAACCGGGGAAGGTGCATTATCCAACTATGATACAGCGACAGTAATTTTGAGAACAAATTTTCGAACCCATATGTTACACTTTTCAAATTAATACATCTATCGTTCCATTATTTGAAAGCCATCTACTTTGTTTTTACGAAATCTCAAATGCCTTTGAGTAAACCGAAAGCAGACGCCAGAATTAACAATTAATTTTTGGACACATTGATACGTCTTATATATTATTAAGGAGAACACATAAATTATATTTTAAATACTAATTAAATGTATTAATTAGAAAATTCGTCAAAAGTACTGTCGCTGTAGCATAGTTGGATAATGAACCTTCTCCGGTTTCGAAAGAGATCCAGGTTCGAATTCCGGTAGCGCAACAACAATCTTTTTCGATAAAATTTATTTTATTTGTATATCTTTCTAATGAATACATTTAATTAGTATTTAAAATATCACAGACCGTCTGTTCTGAATAATTACAACTTCACAATAAGAATGTGTTCGCCTTAATAATGTAAGATATTAAGTTCAAAGTTATTTTAATTTTAAAAGGTATGAAATTAAATGTTTACCAAATTAAACTCTGAACAGCTGGCTCCAAAAAAATAAATACGTGTGAGATACCAAATTTAGTAAATGTATGCCAAAAATAGCGCTGAAATTAAAGCTGTGTTACAAAATTCCCGATGGTGACGCACTGGAATGTGAAACTTGCGACAATACGTGAGAAACGTTCGATTAGTACATTAGGAAGAACATTTTAGCGAGTGGGAAGCAGAATTGCCACAGGACAAGACATATTGCCTGAATGGCCCGTGTAATGGCCCAAACTATCTTGATTTACGTAAGTATTTAAGATTACGTTTGTAAATATTTAGTTAGGTTAGATTGCAAACACAAAGACAAAAAGATTTTTGATGGTAAATAATATAATACAGTTAATAATTTAATTTTAGGCCATTTTTAATTTAAAATCGCGAACTATTTTTTGGAGCGTGTGTACACAGAAAGAATCTATTTATCGAATAAATATATATTTACAACCAGAACTCGAACCCGAATGAGAATAATTTATTAATATAATTAATTGATCTATGCTCCAAATGAGGCCACAAAGTGATTTTGCAAATATTTAAGAATTATATATATAACCGAAAAAATAAATATTCTGTACAGTGGTGGAATTCAACTATGTTGTATCTACATATCATATACGTGTACTTCTACTGTATTGTATTTAAAATCTATTTTTTAATAAGCCGCAAATAAATGTTGCAAAAGCCCATAAAGGCGTAGATATAAATAAAGATATAGTTATTATTAAATTCGAATGATTTTAGCATCTGTTAAAAGTACACACCGTTAAGAGTAATTAAATAGATGCCGAGTAACTTAAATTAACCTCCCGCGCAGATACTTTCTGCTAACTCGTAATTAAACTCCTACCACGAGCAATATGATCAGCAGGCGCCTGATGTACGCAATCTGCTAACTTATTCCTTTACCTAGGATACTTTAATCACCCAATAAATGTACGCGAATTCAAGACGGAAAACTGTAGCAATATTATTAATATATACGCGAAAGTTTAGGTTATTAAAGAGGACACATTCTTATTGTGAAGTTGTAATTATTCAGAACAGACGGTCTGTGATATTTATAATACTAATTAAATGTATTCATTAGAAAGATAGGCATTTTATCGAAAAATATTGCTGTTGCGCTACCGGAATTCGAACCTGGATCTCTTTCGAAACCGGGGATGGTGCATTATCCAACTATGCTACAGCGACAGTACTTTTGACGAATTTTCTAATTAATACATTCAATTAGTATTTAAAATATAATTTATGTGTTCTCCTTAATAATATATAAGTTGTATCAATGTGTCCAAAATTTAATAAAAATTCATTGTTAATTCTGGCGTCTGCTATCGGTTTACTCAAAGGTATTTAGATTCCGTAAAAACAAAGTAGATGGCTTTCAAATAATGTAACGATAGATGTATTAATTTGAAAAGTGTAACATATGGGTTCGAAAATTTGTTCTCAAAAGTATTGTCGCTATATCATAGTTGGATAATGCACCTTCCCCGGTTTGGGAAGAGATCCAGATTTGAATCCCGGTAGTGCAACAACAATATTTTTCGATAAAATTGATTTTATGTGAATACTTTTCCAGTTAATACATTTAATTAGTATTTGAAAGTAAGGTTGATGTTATTAACATCATTTTCATCCCCTAATTTAAAGTGGATCGGGGGTTCAACGTCTCAACAAGGTGCTTTTGTCTTTCCCTAATATGCGGAATTTTAGTGCTTTAATGACAAATCAAATGCTGTTTAACCCAATTTAGTTTAGAACAATCGAGCAATTGGCAGAAATCATATATATATATGTGTGTGTGTGCATAGATGTATACTTAGTTCTACCCTCTCACCGGCTAGTCAGTGGTGAACACAAGTTCTGCGGGTTCTTCACCTCAGAAACGCTTACCCACCTTAGTTTGTCACATTCTGCCTTCATATTTAACTGGAAAAAATTTATAAATAAAAATGTGTTATTTGTTATAAAATGGCATCTAATCATAAAAAAAGAACATAAATGAAGTTAAAATCCAAATACAATTCACATTAACAATTCTTAATGTCGTCGGGCTGGACGCAAGTTCGACGTTCTGTAATGCAGGCTGGCGACAACAAGATCGACATGTTACCACAGATTATATCTTAGATGTATTGTAAACCAAAACCAAAGTAGTGAAAGTAACCAAAGGGAAATGTCTCGTTTCCTGTAAACTTAATTCACCATGCAATTAGATTAACAAATTATAGTAAATTATGCACTAGTGATTGAATAATTTAAAAGTATTTAGCATTTGGTTGCGTTGGATGCTCATGGTTACATCTTAGTTCCGCTGGCCGCAGCAATGAACCGCGTAATTTTGACAGCTCTACTCGATGAATTGAATTGAAACAACTATAGATGGTGACTGTTTTTATAACCTTTAAAATAGATCGCGATACCAACGTAAGGACAATTATTCGTGATTACGAGATACTTGGTATTAAAACAAGTGACGGGGAAGTTTCGAACATGACCTCAGTTTGTAATGTCACAATATATATATACAGGGTTATTCAAAATTATGGGACTCAATTTCGATGGACTTGCATATGAATGACCTACATAGCAATTGATAGAGGAGGTCCGAAAATTTCGAATCCCACCGCTAAATCGCTCATAGTTGCGCAAACGACCGCGAGAGTGCTCGCCGTGCCAAGCAATCATACCACATCAATTATGAGTAAAATGGCCACTATGCAGCACATGGTTTTCTGTATTCGTGAGTCCTCGCGATCTCATACCCTGTGACTTTTTCTTGCGAGGGTTCGTAAAATAAACTGTTTATGTACCATATCGACCAACAACTCTGGCCGACCTGCGGAACCGTATTGCAGCTACAGTGAACTTAGTACACGAGGTATGCTTAATCGGGTGTAGAACGAGTTCAGCTACCGATTAGATGTTTGCCGTGCGAGCAAAGGGGGCCACATTGAACATTTATAAACTTTATTGCGAGTATTATCAAATGTAATTTTCTTCATATTTGTTACTCGTTTGGAATTTGAAATATAGAGTTGCAAAATTGAATATCCCTGTATACATATATAGGGGAGAGGATCGTACCTTGGACAGGACGGACCGTACCTTGGTAATTCTCTCATATAACATCCCTTTTACATCAGCTACATTGGCTCCGATTCCCTGAAAGAGTTGAATTTAAATTGTGCCGGTTGATGTACAAGGCAACACACAACATGGCCCCTATATATCTTCAAGAACTTTGTATCCCAGACAATTTGAATGGTAGACGTCAAACTCTCAGGTCAGCCTCTACTTCAGCTGCAGGATGGGTTTGTAGAACCGATCAGCCGTTGCCAGAAGTCTAAATTTAGTGAACGGGCATTCGCGGTGGCAGGCCCAAAAGCGTGGAACTCTTTGCCCTCCGTTATTAGAAACAGTGCATCAGAGACTTTATTTAAGAAGAAACTAAAAACGCACTTTTTCAAAAAATCATTTCCATAAATGAAAATAACGAAAATTTTAATTTTAAAAAACATATTATGTGTAAAGCGCCCTTGAGGAGAAAGTTTTTACGAAAATGGCGCTATACAAATTATCCATTATTATTATTATTATTGGTCTGTCGGATACTCATCTGTCGAAAACTTCGTCACACTTTTTTTTTTTATAAATAAGGCGTAATATATGTCTTCCAGTCAGTAAATTATATTCAATAGACTGAAAGACAAAAAATGTTTATGTTAAAAATGAAGATCGATTTGTGTGATCGAAAACTAAAATTTTGATCCAGCATTTTATTAAATATTGGAATTTAAGGTGAGCGATTTATTGTAGTGTATATTTGTGCTTCTGTTTACTGATTATATTGACTCGCAAAAAACGTCTCAACACCCAAGAAAAACATTACCTAAAAATGTTGTCATTTTATACGCCTTACCACCGCGGGGCACCACCGTACCTTGGGCCGTGACCAAAGGCACTCGATTTTAATTAGATTTTCATCAATTTGTTTTGTATTTTTTAATTTAAAGACGCCGAAGAGTAAACACAATATTAAAAGGACCAAACTAGATTCTGCCGCTATCGCTAATGCAGCAAATTGAATTCTTCAGGATAATGGCCATTTAATGCAATGTCGTAAACAATAAAAAATTGACACCTGGTATGATTTGTGATGTTGATGGAACCGGTATTTCTACCGTGCATAACCCACCCAACGTTAATAGTCATAAAATGGTTCCAAACATGTGGAAGCATGACGTCTGGAGAAAGAGAAGTCAATATCGTAGTCATTTTCAAAAGCAGCAACAAAAAAATCTATTCGAGTAACTCAGAAGCCTGCTACACGTCGCAGTCTATTGGACACACCAAATGAAATAGAGGAATACTTGCAAAAAAAGAAAACCTGCAGCACGTATGATTGGTGCTTTGTCTAGACTTATGACAATGCAGACCTAATTAGTAATGAGACTAATCTCGTTTTATTCAAGGAATTTATTTGCGTATGGGTGACTCGTTTGAGCTGTTTAGGTGGGTAGTTAGGCCAGCCTGCGTGGGTGGCACTCCACTTACGCGCCTACCTCTCACACTCCATACCTCGTATTTTGTAACTCTATTAGTATGTCCGTGTAAATTGTCCGTGTCCGTAAATTGTCCGTGTAAACTCAATCTTGTGTCTCGTCCACTGTCCCTCTTTTGGAAGTGTTTTTGATGAATGGATCCCTGAGTGTCTGCCTTGAACTACTGCACCTTAATTTTCCATCTGTATGTAAAACTATGTTCTATGAATTAAGAGACGCTGGAGGGTCTAAATTTTAAATTTTAATTGCAAATAACCACATTGAATTTCTTCTCCTTTTCCGTTTTGCTTATACATAAATATGTAATTGAATTAAAGTCACGTATTTTTATTAGCTTTGATGAGTGGGACCGAAAAGGAAGCCCTAGCTTCTAAACCGGAGTGTTTAACTGAAAGATATTGATACTAACTTTTCAGAAGAAACAATGTCACTGGCATGGAGCGATTATTTGGAAAATGTCACTTTGGTAGCGAAGAAGAAGAAGGCTTATATATAGATGACCAATTATCAGAAAATGATTTTATTTTGGTGTGAATTATAAAGAAGAATAAAAAACAATATTATGTAGCCGAAGTGTTAAAAAAAGGCACAACTTTTACTTTACTTTTAATACTATATAAAAGTATTTTTTTTAAGATATTCAGTTTTATCTCTAAACAAATTTATGTGTAGTTCTAAAAATATGCGAGAGCTTCGTATGAAAAATATTGCTTTTAAACTACCCTAATAAATCAAATTTTCAGGTCAGTTAGGTAAAGTCAGTTTTTATTGTTTTTTATTTTGGGCATTATAACGCAGAATAGAATACGCTTTGCCAAGTGCATATTACGTTTTTTAAATATTAGATATATTCATTTTTGCTTATTTTATTAGGTACTCTTTTTAATTCATTATTATTTTGATATTAATTCACATTTACGTGAAGAAAATGATATTTTTTAATTAATTATATTTTATATATAATAAAACAAAAACACTTTGTTTAAACCACTATTTATTGATAAATCAAAATGTTTCGATACCTGTGGTATCTTTTTCAGGAAACAATTTATACTAAAATTAAAAATACAAGCATAGATAAAAATAAAAGTTTAAGTGGTTGGTAACTAAGTAGGAACTAGTGTGAAAACAAATTTAAAAGTTGACTATTTGCAAAAAGAATTTGGTTATTTATAATATTTAGCTTGCTATTAACACTTTTTCTTGTTTCTAAAATTTCAAATTTATTTAATATTTGTATGTATAATTTCTAAACCCTTGTCAATATCAAAAGAATGGTTCGTTTCCGAAAGGGGATTGGAGAATTCAGAATAGTCGTTGCTATTTAAATATTTAAACATTAACATATTGATTTATTAATAAATAATGGTTTAAACAAAGTGTTTTGTGGCCACAAAGTAATTTTGTTAATATTGAAGAAGTAATTATATTTTATTTCACTTTTGCATAGAAGATGAGCTTTTATTTTCTTCGCTTTTTAATACTTCATTTAATACATTTGATATATGTTTATAACTTTATCAACAATGTGGATAGTTTTATTGAACAATTAATTCGTATGGCCCAAGGTGCGGGACCGTCGCGTACCTTGGGCCATAATAAGAGTATTCGTAAAATTTAATTCCTATACTAATTATCAATAATATACATATTATCACTTGTAATCGTTTGAACATAAATAATTGATCTGATTGATAATGAAAAACGACAAAATATTATTTGTCAATTCAACTGGAAAATGGATCGGAGACATACTAACACGAAAAAAAATAAAAAGTCAAGTCACGTATTAGTTTAGGTCTGATGACGACATTGTTTTAAATACTTCAGCGTGGCAAAATGGCGAAACATTCCTACAATCTGTGATTTCAAACTTCAAAGGCAAATAGGCCGCCGAGAGTGCCGCGAATTTAATTAATCTAAAAATAGTTAATCGTTGTGGATAACAATCAATGACCATAATTAATTTGTTCAAGCCGGGGCGATATATCGATCGTCTGTGCTTTTTGAACCAACTGTGCGCCGTTTACCACGTGGTCACCCCCCCCCGCCCCCCAAGAAACAAAAGTCCGAAAAAATGTAGAAAAATAAATTGTGCCGTCACGTGGCTTAGAAAATATGCAAAAACTAGGCTCAATAACCAATCAAACCACGCTCGTAAACTATACATTTTTTTCAATGCCCCTAAACTTCAATGATGACATTTTACAAATTCACATGTTTGAAAAGATACAACAGTCCCGTGTTTGACCATTACGTTCACATTCACGTCGCGGTAGGAAGGTATAAAAAACTTATTTGTGAAGTCTGTATCTACACACCGTACTTAACAAAAAGAAAATATATAAAAAAAAAAAAACTATACACACCTGCCCTGTATCAACCAATACAAATCAATAATTCAAATTTTCAAAACTAAAAATCAATTAAATTTTAGAAACGATTTCCGATCCACAAGATGTAGAGATCAAATTGATATCCCAAAACTAAAATATACCGCAATTCAAAATCAATATATTTATCGAGGTATCAAATTTTTTAACAATCTTCCCATCACAATTAGAAAAATTACGGACTATCATAAATTTGTAACTGAAATTAAAAAAATATGTACACAGACTAACTGAAACATTAATTAACTCGAATATACTCCTGCTCTATACACGAGTCTTACTCTCATAGAGAAGAAACAAATGTTAATATATATATATCCACTGATTATAGAAATTGTATTATATTTTTAATATTAATGAAAAAAATATAAAATAAATAATTTATAAAACAACCATTTATTAACAAATGAAATTTTAAAATGTCCAAACTAAAATGTTATTTCTTCCTTTCTTTCGTGCGTGATGTTTACACATAACCGCCAAATAGTACTAAATGTTCACACACGATTGTTTTTTTTAAATGGCGACTATCAAATAACTCCTAAAATATAATATGGTCAAAACTGGTCTCGAACGAATTGATATTTATGACAAGGGCAAAGTTTAATGTGCCCATTAATATTATTGCTATATATTACAAGTCTGTCATAGACTTTGATCAACTGAAGAGTAAAATTACAATAACGAGTTCGCCATTATGAAATATTATAATTGAGAATGAATGAGATTTTTGAGGGTTTCGACTCGAGCCAATATCTGAGATATGCATTTTGCGCCAGTTAGATTATTCGCAGACAACTCTCAGCTTTCGTAGTTTCCGTATAAACACTATATCTCAGAGGTTCGTTATCTTGCGCCTCACTTCACGCTTGTTGTACGTCAAACCATTAATGTTTCGTTAGCAGTTAAAACGAAATGTATGTTTGTAATTGTTTAAACATTTCATGCGTTTGGGTATTTTATATTCTTCAATTAATTTAATTTAATTCCAGGCCTGGTATAATTTCAATGGTATGTTCAAGTTAATCATATTTTAGCCAGCGTACAATAAATTTTAACAATAGAATCTTTTAATGACAACGCTTTTTTTTTTGTTATGAAGTGACCAAATTCACAACGCAGTTCTGTGGTATTTTTAATACAAATTAAATTAATCAACCAGAAAGGTATACAGAAAAATTTATTAATCGAAATTTTTTTTTTCTGTATATCTTTCTAATAGATTAATTTAATTTGTTTTAATTAAATATAAATGCTGTAAACCAGTATACTGCTACTTTGATATCTGAGGGTCAATGAAGATACGTATATACCGGATGCGTCATTAAAACGTATGGGTATATAAATCGTTTCACTCTGAATTATGTATTATTCTTTATGCTCTCTCGGGTCGAATCTCCGAGAGAAATCTCATCCGTGAACTGGCCATTATGCGTGCAGAACTTTTTTCACTCTCCAAAATGAAAGATAATAAATTTGACACATTTCTTTCTTCAGCATATTCTCCAGAACTGACTAACTTTATTCAGTAAGAGGTTCGCTGACTTGTATTTGGCAAGAAAAACAGCCGTCATCAAAAATCACTGTTCTGATATTGCCAACATTTTGTTTGAAAGTAAATTGATAAAAATTATTACGAAATTATTAGAAATATTATGCTCTTATAATATATTATATATCAACCCATGCACTTCTCCCGTGACTTTAATTTAATGGCCTTTGAAGATATCTTAATGAACAAGAAAAAATTCTTCAAAATGAAAAAAATACGCCGATTTTAACTATCAAAAAAATGTGATTCAAACTTTAATTTTGACAACGTCATATTTGGCGTTTAGAACAAAGAACATAAAAAATCAAGAATATAGAAAAAACCCTTTTACTTTCATTTCCATGGTTCCGTCATATTAAATAATACAAAGTCAGTTTGTGTATGTATAATATATAATATGTGTACATAGAAGTTTATTACATATAAATATGATTTGTCTTCCACATGTGTTCTTTACTAATACTACTTACTTCCTTACTTGCTTACTTACTTTCACGCTGTTCCTCCGCGGGGGTAGGCAGAGAAGATAGATAGATAGCATAAATAGATTTGCCACATATACACATAAGTGATCTCATTTTCACCGCATTCGGTTGACAAGTTTCCGTTAGATATAATGCCATTCAAAGCGCCGTTCGCTTTCACCCTCCTTTCGTATCATTCTCAGCCTTTCCGTTTCTGTCAAACATACTTGCCAAATACACAAACACATCTATTTGTTCCAAACATTCATTACCTCCAAGTATTTAGGTGTCTCGCTTTCCCCTTTCTCGAATAACATCACTTTCGACTTGTTGACATTCATAATAAGGTTTACTAATACGTGTTTGGAAAGTGTTAACGTACATACGTTTTAGCACTTAACCTTTATCATACCGTGACAGAAAATACTCGTCCGCAGCCATGTTGTCAACTCATGTTGCCGTAAGGTATTAAAGTTAACTTTAGCATTTGAATGGTTTTAAAATAATGAATGTAGTACATATGCTAAATATCGAGCATTAAAAGTGAAAAAAATGTCACAATATAATTTAAAATATTCCTAGTCCTATACAACAAGACCTTTCTTCTTATCATTCTTCATTTAATTAGTAATATAATTATAATCGTATATAAAATATTATTTTCACTGTGAAATTAATGTAAAAAATCTCTTTTTGCGACTGATATTTTTACAGCGTATCATTTTATATCGGATTGATTTGAAAAATTAAAATTTTTATAGGATTATTATATGCTTTGATGATTTCGTTAATCTAGAGGGTTTCAGGGTGGCCTATCGGCCTCTTCATTCCCCCGGATACCGCTGGATAGCCGCAATCGTCCAAACCGTAACCGTTTGTTCTCTAGTCCTCGCGTTACTAGTCGCATATAAAATTTCAATTAGTTACTGATCCGATAAACTAAGATTTAGTTCTACTAAACATTCCAGAAGCCGATTCTGAACGCTTGGTACTCGGTAAGATATATGAAAATTCGTTACCGGTCGTCGAACGTAAGATTCTAAGAAGAATATTTGAAGCTAACGATGAAATCAGGGTGTTGCAAGTACGCTACAATCACATATTAAGAACGGTAAAAGATATCAGTTCACTTAAATCGTTTAAAGTTTTATACACGGTTGTCGTTCGTAGCAATTTAAAATACAACTCGACAATTTGTTCTCCATTATATAAAGTGCATTAATCAAAATTAGAAAGGGTTCAGCATACGTTTTAAAGGTTTATTAACTTCAAACTAGTTATACACATTGAATGAATGAATTATGATTTTCTAACGAGCACTCTTAGGCATACTGGACGCACTTAATTTAACTCAACTGATTGTATACCACGTTCCCGCGCGAAGTAACAAATCGTCGGCGCTTTTCCAAGTAAATGCATTTATTGTTTTTTTTTTTAATCAATTTTATCAACTTCTGTTTTAAATAAATATGTTCCATGCTATTTGTACAGCTGCACATCTTTTTATTTTAATAATTAATTTTGTATAGGCCCATAAGACACATAATTTGGTAAACCCAACATTGGCCAAGTTATTAAAGTAGCACGGCCAAGGTGAGCTGATCATGATCAATGCCGTACACCGACCATAGAAAACAAGACCAAAGACTGCAAAGAAAGCGCTCGAAGATTTGGTCGAAAGCGTATAGTTGGACGGCATTATGAGGAATATAGATCAGCGGCGTAACTACAAATATTGGGCCTCAATGCAAAATGGAAAAGGGGGCATTCCGTATACGTATTATATATAATACTTTTTAAGATTAAGTAACACGCAATTTTACCTATTAAATATTACAAAAATAATTTGTTTCCTTCAGGTAAAAAACTAATGTGTTTTTAGTTATCTTTATACACTTGCATTTAAAAAAATCTTTCCTTCATTTTATAGCGATGGTTTTGTCAACACCACGATATATTAGCGGAGATCTACTGAATATATCAATAATATTTTCACGTGCTTACGTAATATATTTTTAAATTTTATAATTCCATTTTTGCTAAGGTGGATTTAAAAAAATATTCGTCCATATTATCTAGGACTACGGGGCCCGCATTAGGTAGTTGCGCCACTGATAATGATGATTAAAAAGAAAACGGAAAAAAAACACAAAGAATAAAGGAGTATATAATTTAGAAATATAAGGAATTAAAATTCCTTAATACCAGTGGCGTGCACTAGGCATGGACTTAGGTTATGCTGCTCATATCGAAGCGATGGGTCAGGTCTTTGAGAAGCATGTATTTGTGAAGATGTACCTTCCGTTATTAAAAAAATATTAATAGTATTACTATATTAAGCGAATGGCGAATATACTTGTGGTGTTTTGCAACACGTCTGTTCAAACGAAGACGTGTATTTAGAACACCGCACGGCGCAAGAGTTGCCTTTAGTTCATATATATTTGGGGCAGATTTTGTGAAAAATACATGCGCAGCTTTATTTGTCATTTTTAAATTCTTCCGCTAGCCAGATAGTTCTTGTTAACACATTAACATAAGAACTTTGAATTATTTACGCGTGTAGTAATGTATCAACTAAATATTTCATGAAGATTTATTTCGCAGAAATTACAGTTAAGCACAGATTTTCTGATTGTATGGATTGCACGCCCCTGATTAATACTAACTATAATATAATTAAACACAAAATAAATTTCCCCGTTATCTAATATGTTCCCCACGTCAATGTCGTCATCTCCTACTTCCACTCCCACCACGCTTACGCCCGACAATTGATTTTTTTACATATTTTATTTTGTGGATCAGTTAATGTTCGTCCACCTGACGAAAATGCAGTAGTATCGAAACTAGTCGACGTGAAATAAATTAAATTAGTTTATACAAAATGTGTTAGTCTTTTTAAAACTAATTAATGAATTGCGATTATTTAAAATCATTTTTTAGACTTATATTATCAAATATTCATCTACTGATACACAATTCTGACGATTATTTAAGTCTCAGACATCTTAATGCACTGATAAAAAAAAACGGCGCTACACTATCAAACACGTGTATCATACCATCCCTGCATAATACAAGTCCCGCCTCGTTGAATCACGATTCGGCTCTTCAAACATCGTATTTCAAGTTCGGACAATTTTTTTTCTGTATCGTAGAAATATTGTCTATTAAATACCTTTAACAAACTTCTTATATATTACAGTCCACTCGCGAATCTCCTACAAAATGTTATGCACATTTTTAAAGTTCTAAAAATATGTTAAAAGATATATAGATAACGTATAAAGTCGGTCCGGGGAAGTCCCTCCGTACGCCATTTTAAATCCACAGAGACATCTTTCAAACGTTAGATTTCGAATATCTTTCCAACTGTACAATTATTGACACTCGATAGTAATTTATTTAATTATCTGTATTGTGTATAATTGTGCCATTGTTATGAAAGTGGTCTATGAATTATTTCGCGTCACATCATTCTAAATTTATATAATATGATGCAAATTGTACCAATTGTGAAAAATTGGACTATTCCGCTAGTGTTTATTTTGATAATAGAACAAGTAATTTCAACGTTAAATGCTTTTTATTTCCTTATAAGCTATGTGCAACATGTATATGTCGAAATAAATTATAAATCTAGTAGACTAAATAAATTTTGAAACATTGTGTTGTGTAATATATTTAAAAAAATTATGTATTAATATACGAAAAGAAAGAAATATGTCGTCATAATCCATGCCCATTTTACCAAAAAAAAAAAATCAGTGTTGAGACGATCTTGCATTATAAATCAAATACATTCAACACTATTTGTACCTACGTCGTTTTCTGCATACCCTGTCGCACAAATAAAATGTATGCAAACATAAATTGAACCACACAAACGTGAGTACTCCGCCCATATAGTCTACTACGTTTATATTTGTTATTTACAGGAATATAATTTTATAAATATTTACATAAAAAATAATGTACATACCCTCACTTCCTTCTCGCTGACAGCATCCACGTTGTTATTGTTCCCATTTTTTAAGGCACTATTTTCCATGATGAAGGTCATCAGAGAGGTTTTACACTTGTACAAATATGTTTTAAATACCTTCTAAATCAATAGCACTTATTTTCAAAATTATCCTTCAGCTACCGGCACTTGAATTTATACCCCTGACGTGAAAAAATTACGATAATAATAATTATTAATATTATTTAACAATCGGTACGATATTATTATTAAAACACATTTACTTAATTAAAATTCTGTGAATACTTTCTTCACTCGTCATTTGGTTTGTCGTATTGCAGCTAAATGTCCTTGAAATATTTACCGACTTATTATGCAAAATTATTTATTTTTAATAATTTCGTCGAACAAAGGAAATGTATTAAATCTAACACTCAATTGGCTAAATTACTTGACGTTTATTATTTTTAAATGTGATATTAATAATTGCTTTCATTATATTTATCTGACTTTTAAGCGTCATATTTAAAATTATCGTTCGGTATACACAAATATTTGTACTTTTGTTTTTATTGAATCTAGTCAACCATCACGCATGTCCTGTTTGAATAAATAAATATTCACATTGAATGATATGACGTCAGTTGAATGATATGATGTACCTTCCGATAATATTGTTACATGATAATACATTTTATTTTAAAAACCACAACCTTTTTAACGAATGTAAGTCTTTAAATGTAAACAAATCACGCTTTTACAACCATCAAAAACTGATTTTGAACTCGCAAATAAATGATGTTATTTATGATATTTACTGTTGAATTTTACTGATTTCATAACGTGTGTAGATACGATAAATCATTGCGTTTTCCGTGAACACGGTGGATGAAACCGTTTTGACGTGTCTTTGGAATACCCGCTGTCAAACTAATGAAGTTGAAAGTTAGGTTATGTGAGAAAAGCAATTATTATCGAGTGTCATTTTCGAATTGACTTTTGGTGGGAAATCGCATCAATTGTCTATGGCCGCCTGCGAATGGCGTTTGACGATCGGCGCTCCAAACGCGAACCCCTGTAGTGCTTGCGTACTGCGTCAGCGTGATTGCGCAAGACAATGTAAAATGGCGCCGTTACGCGGATAACGAGAGTGATAATATTAATATGATTATTTAATGTGCGTATTTACGGTTTGGGGACGACCCGTGACGACGTCAGGCCACACGTGCGGAGGCAGGGCCCACGAAGGATCAGTATCGCTCGGCCCTGCGGCGCCCACTGCCACGACTGTCCGGGGTACCGCGATATCTGCCGCATTGCTACCCCTACCCCCATCGCGGGCTCCCACATCGATCCGGGTCGCGACCAACGCGACATCGAGCAAAAGACAAATTGTAAAAATGCCCGATCCTCACCGACAACCTCAAAATTATTCACGAATGCGTTCTGAACTTTGCTAGTATCTGATAAATTTTCCTTGTTTTGCGATGTTACCTTTTATTTCAGTTGGTTTCGCGCCTTTTGCCTGTTTCAACTTAGACTAAACGGAGGTCATAGGTTGTGGAAACATGCAATAATTTTTAAATATAATGACATTTTGAAAACGTAACCCTAAATACACTTCGATATGATGGTAAAACGTCATTATCGTTTTAATCAACATTAAAAACGTAAAAATATTATTATTTCATTGCCCCGAAAGAAAATAAATTATGTTTTATTATAATGATAAATTGTAAATAAATAATATTTAAATATAAAATTGGTTTTCAATAATTTACATATCCATTTACATTAAATTGCCGAAATAGTTTAAAAATAAAGATGCTATACACAAAGGACTTAAAGTTTATTATTTAGGAAGTATACAATAGCGTGTTGTATCATGGCGTGATTTTTGACAATAAAACAAAAAAATTTACATTTTTGGTACCACCAATTTTCAGTCTAGATATTTTATAATGAAATGTTAATTTGGCGTTTTCTCTACATCGTAAATTAATAATAATTTAAAATGTACAAAATTTAATTCCTAATTTTAAAATACAATATAATACCCAAGTTCCAAACTGCAATAATAATAATAATAACATATTAAATAATTTAGTCAGACAATAAACAGGATGTTGTTCTATGGCACTAATGAAGCCAAAAACCGCATACGCTCTTGCCTAGATTGGTATCTTACTTATATCAGTGCAGCTTTGATATCGATATGATATTTTTTTTGGCAAAGAAAGATTTTTTTTTTTGCATTTTTTAGTGACATTAATTTGAAATACTAATTAAAAGTATTAATTGGAAAGATATTCATATATAATCAATTTTAAATAAAAATTAAACCTGGATCTCTTTCCAATCCGGGAAAGGTGCATTATCCAACTATGCTACAGCAGACAGTACCTTTGTCGACAAATTTTCATACTTATATTTTACATTTTTCAAATTAATACATCTACCGTTCCATTATTTGTAAGCCATCATCTACTTTATTTTTAAGGAATCTCAAATACCGTTGAGTAAACCGATAGCGGACTCCAGAATTAACAATTCATTTTTATTAAATTTTGGACATAATACAACTTATATATTATTAAGGAGATCGATGTTCTGAATAATTATAACTTCACAATAAGAATATGTTTAAGGAAATATAAAACATATATTTTTTAAATTGCATAGCTCTTTATTTTTAAAATATATGTATATAATTTTTTTTTTACATTTTGTAATACACATACACCATTTTTTGAGTTGTATTACTAGTTTAGGGAAGAGCAATCCTCCCCATCTACAAGAGTAAATTGAAATAAAATTAAATACGCTTAGTTTAGTACTTAGCTCTTAATGAGGGATGGTTTTTAATACTTTAAGTCAATTTCTATAGACATAGTACCTATTAGAGTATCTTAAGATGTAACTTACAGAAAACTTCAATAGGCTTACTGTGTTCATGACCAGAAAGCCCGGAATCCAACCTCCGCTATATAGATTATATTGTTTATTTGCATGGAATTTTGTGAATATGATAACTCTATTTCTAAACAGATTTCGACCAAACTTAAGTTAAACAATAAGTTCGTTAACCAGCCATTAGCTTTCATCCGCCATATTTCAAAATTGCAGCAGTTTAAATACTAATACTTTAATACTGAATATTGGAATTTGAAAAAAAAATGTAAAATCATTTTCACACACACCTGATTCTTACGGCCAATACATGAAAGAATTGTATTAAATTTTCAAACACTTGAAGGTATGTTGAAGAATTAATAATCTATATGACTTTATAAAATAATCCATAATTGTATCGATCTTCCTGCATGCCTACACAATATTAATTTTGTAGTGTTGATTCGAACACTGAGGCATTATCAAACTTTTTATTTACCAGCCTACAATACAAACAGAATCTTTTATAATTATCTGTTTAAGATGCACGAAGTATGCAAAGAATGCAACCTTATTATGAATGTTAACAAGTCGAAAGTGATGGTATTCGAGAAGGAGGAAAGCAAGACACCATGCTGAATACTTGTAGGTAATGTATGTTTGGAACAAGTAGATGAGTTTGTGTATTTGAGAAGTATGTGTGATAGAAACGGAATGACAGGAAGGTAACTGCCTGGTACCGACACTGATGTATGGAAATAATGCCTGGTACTGGCAGAAGAGGAGCGAAAGTAGACTGAATGCAGTGGAAATGCGATCACACACGAATATGTGGCAGATCTATTTATGACAGAGTAAAGAATGAAGAAAAAATGTAAAGCTGATCTTAGTGTAGTGAATAAGATTAGAAAGAATGGTGGTTTGGTCATATGGAACGGATGAATGCGGAGAGAATGGTAAGAAAGATATATGACGCGAGTGTTGATGGCACCAGAAGTATAAGACGTCCGCGGAAGACTTGGCATGACCAGGTAAATCATCTACTGGAGGAAGGTCCTATTAGAGGCCTCAATAATCGGCGAACATATATGAGAAGACGTATTAATGTGGATGAGGCGAGAATAGTGTGTTAGTACAGAAGAGTGTGACGCTCTATCCTTTCTGCCTACCCCCGCGGGGAGACGGCATGATAGTAAGATAGTTAGACTGGTCGTATATTTATAAAGATATTGATATATATTTTTAATATAATTAAAAAATGAAAATTTTTTTTTGTCTCATTTCATTATCGCTAACGTGTCAAAAATATCATCTTAATTACTTAATACATGCATCAACAAGAAAAATCAAAATAAATACCAAATAATATTATAATTTATCTTAAAATTCAAAAAAAATATGTGGTTATGCCTAGCTATTTCTAATCACGTACAACTTTCAATACTAGTAAATTATATTTATATTCAATGCAGATGGCGCTACTATGTAAGCGTGTAAGCTCGTTATTAATAACAGGCAAAAATGTCTACTCTTCAAATGCTTTTAATTTTAATTTTCGTCCCTCAGCTCCGATAAATAATCAAATATATTTTAAATATGAATTAAATATATTAATTAGAAAGATATACATATAAAATCAATTTTTTCGAAAAATATTGTTGTTGCGCCACCGGGATTCGAACCTGGATCTCTTTCCTAACCGGGGAAGGTGCTTTATCCAACTAAGCTACAGCGACATTATTTTTAGCGACAATCTTCGACCCTATATGTTACCTTTTTGATATTAATACATTTAATCCTTCCATCATTTGACAGAACCATCTATCGAAGCCAGAGGTTCGAATCCCGGTGGCGCAACAACAATATTTTTCGATAAAATAAATTTTATATGTATATCTTTATAATTAATATATTTAATTCATATTTAAAATATCACAGACCTATGTTCTGAATAATTACAACTTCACAATAAGAATGTGTTCTCCTAAATCAAAGATAGATAATATAATGGTTCAAAATCAAATGCTATCTGTATTTATCTATGCGTATACCCCCCGCATGGCATTTCTCGTTCTCCATTTTTTAATAAGCATCCTCGAAATAGAACAATTCACCGCGCTCTGATTGGCCGTAACCGGGTGCGTGCCCTACATTATATTTTCAAGTGGGTAAATTTCGCAGCGTAAAATTCCTCCAATGTTGCCCGAGGGCTATATTCTTTCATTTCACCCGCCTGTCGCGAATTTATTTACAAATTTATTATTTTTCATGTCATAACTCAGCGTCGCGGGCCGGAATTCGCTTGATTTACGTACTAGTAAAAATAAGTATCGATTTATTTACAATGGTTTAAGATTACATTACAATATTATGCCTCTTTTGTGAATGTGATAACGATATCAGATATTTTTGAGCAAGTACCTACGTTGCGTAGGAAGCCATAAAATATGTAGATGATGGAAATTCCAAACTTGAAAATGTTGCGAAATTATTTCAACAGTCTTTTGTTAAGTTTTGCGCGTCAAATTTATGTGAGGTTATCTTTTATGTAAAGAACTTCAAGATTTATTTGGAGAAATAAATAACCGATGATTACGTACGTACGTATATATCAACGGTTGTTCTTTAGAATAGATTTGATATTACGTGTACGACAATTATAAGATGTGACAAAATTTGGACTGATTTGAAGATTTGCAAGAAGAAATGTGATGTCTTGCTGCATATGTAAATGAGTTGTACATAAATGGGTGAGTTTTAATAATATATAATTGTTTCTTATTAGAGCATTTTATGTACACACACATTTTTCATAAAGTGAGGCACCTCACGAAACCCAGATTCCGGCAGAAGTTATGATGACTCCACATTTAGAATTTATTTTCCTTTGTACAGAGTACAACATGGCGTGACGTCATCAGTTCATATTGCTACGCACGAAATAACGAAACTTCAATCTGCTTCATAAAGGGCACGGGGTGAAACCCATCCAACCATAGTTTTAGCAACGTTTCCCCACTTCACTAAGTGCTCGCTTTACAATATTATTTATTAAACAACATGTAAAGGTTACCTATATGAATCTCGTTTTTAAAATATGTAAGAGATCACTTTTGTTTCCGGTTATATCAGGTTGTCACGTAAATCTTACGTTTTTTTTTTAACACATCGACCCCTTAGAAAAACAAGGTTCCAACTAACATTTTAGGCTAATTTGAGTTATTGCGTGAAAAGGGTTCCAAATGCATTATTCTTTATTTCTTCCATACACATCAACTCTATTTAATAGATATTAAAGGAAATAGCAAGAGTTGAAAGTTCCAACTGCATCAGTTATTTATTTCAATTTATGGATCATTATTGTTAATTTACAATGTTTTTGTAATTTTTTATTTCCCCCATCTCACATATTTAAAATAAGTTAAGGCCTTCAAACTGATTATATTTGCATTACACAAAACAAAATATACATGAATATTAAGGAGAACACATTATTATTGTGATGTTATAATTATTCAGAACAGACGGTCTATGATATTTTAAATACTAATTAAATCATTAATTAGAAAGATATACGTATAAAATCAATTTTATCGAAAAATATTGTTGTTGCTACCGGGATTCGGACCTGGATCTCTTCCAATCCAGGGAACGTGCATTATCCGATTATGCTATACCAACACAGTGTTGACAGCAAATTTTCGAACCTATATGTTACATTTTTCAAATTAATACATCTATCGTTCCATTATGTTTTTCGAATATATTTTGAAACTCAGCTCATTATCTCAAAACAGTATCATTTTCAGATAGAACCTTGTTATTCTGAGTGGTCGATATGTGAAAAATGCACTCCTTTTCGAAAATTAAACAAATTTTATAGTTTTTTTGGTGATTACAGTCATAGCGAAGTGCTCATTTTTATTTATGTATTTATTTATTTATTTTCAAAACCTAAATTGACAATGCACGGGAAAATAATACATCCCAGAAATGTTGCACTCTGATTTAAAACTCCCAACTCGGACAGAATACGATTTCATCTATTGACAGCATTGGCAGTGCAACGGTTAGGGATTCAAAAAAATTAAGACATTGTCAAAAGCGGTTCAGTAAATTTAATTCCGGATATTTTGGCATTTAAGTTTTGCTGACGGCTGGTACGCCTCAATGTGGATATTAGTGCTGCCATCAAACATGACCTAAAACTCGGTAGCTGAGCGATCCCACAAAGATACCCGGCATCGGTTCACAGACATTTAAAATAAATAGGAAATGTGTTACATCTCGTACGGCTCATCTCAATATGCCAATTTTTGCTGATTCAGAAGCAGTCTGTATCTTTTTGGGACGTGCTGTTACCAAACACGAGGAATGGTTCCTTTATATCAATATCTAATTTAAAAAATAGTAAAAATCATAAAGCATTACCGACGTAACTCCAATTATATTCTATCTCCTAAGTCTGTGTTAATTTGGGGATAAAAATAAATATACAATTAAATAAAATACGACCGGCATGATTCCTGCTGCAAAACACTAAAAGTAATATTATTGATAGAATCGTCTTTAATTTTGTACAGTTTCATCATAATGGATGGATATAAATGAAACAATGTTATTACTCTACTTGAGTTTATTAGCACTCGTAACTCGAGTAGTTCTAATAAACTCAAGTAGAGTAATAACATTGTTTCATTTATATCCATCCACTAAAGGTAACTTTAGTTTTCACAAAGGAGTGCATTTTATGCATATATCAAAAATACAAAATAATGGTAAAAACTATAATAAGAGCGATTTGAAGTTATGTGGTGTGTGGTGCCGATTCCGAATATGGAATCGGTTATGATAGATTGGCTTTAATTTTTAAGTTTTTGGAATAATTATAGAAATATAGTGCTAAAGTGCTATCAATCTCCATATGATCTCAGATTTCCTACATTTTAAACGTTAAAGTGTTTAACTCGTTAAACATTTTATAATGCTCATTATCGTAGTGTCTACGTCAAAATTCATTTCCTAAAATTGGCCCAAAAATTGGTTTCAAAATGTTCCTTACTAAAACGTCCAGTGGGCGCTCGCTCTTCTTACGACCAGCGTCCAGGAGTAAGTTTTGCTTCCATGAACTTTTTTGCAGACAACTCTCAGCTTTCGTAGTCCCCGTGTACAGAGATTTGCCATCTCATGCTGGCTGACGGAATAAATGTTTGTAATTGAATGCATTTTATCAATGTTAACATTTAATACCTTTTATCTAACTTTAGAGAATAGATTATTATAGGAATCTATGGTGGTTTTAGGTGACGTTCGAATCTCGCTGTTAGATTGAACGTCGTGTGTACTGGTTTGAGTTTTTTTCCCACCAACTTCAACTAAATCTCGTGAGATTATCTCGCCGTGTCTCATTCAGTTTTCATGTCATTCTATTTCTGGATAACAGTGAGATTTAACTATTGATTTTGAAGATGGGAAAAAACAGCGATTCACATTTTTGAATCTCTTATTATTAGGGATCTAAAATACGTGAATCGTCATCTCGAAGTTTTAGCGTCAACACTCCGGATACAGTCAACGATCTTATATTTAATCTTCTATTGATTTACTACTAATCACAATAATTAACGAATTAATTTCCCAAAACGTCGCGGTTCTTTGCTATAATGGAGATAACACCGCACAGAATTGTCTAATATCGCTTGTGCAGTATTCCAAACTCACTTATTGCATTGCAAAGTGCATCTCTGTTCACGCTATTTAGAAGTAAGAACTTTCGCAATATGTTCACTCACTGGAGCGGGTGGGGACTGGCATTACCGAGATCGTGTACCGCGTATATTGTTTCACAACTCATTAATAAGCCTCGCTTTTCAACACGTATTCTTAATAAAGTCAAGAGAATCATCCAATTAGGTAAGCCAAACGTAAATGGATTATTCACGTTGGCAAATGATATAATTATGAGTATATTTATTAATACAATATTTAAACAGTACCTTAGTTATAGAAAAAAAAATCTGGTACTTGATATAATTTTAACTATAAACAGACTATTACGTTGTTTATAAGATCAAAACAAATAAAAAATTATAATAATAAAATCTAAATTAGACAGGTTCGTATTATATGTATAACATATAAAAAAGCACACTATTAAAAATGTTTAGATTTTTCTGAAATATATATGACTTAATTTTTAATTTTAACTTTTATGTAATATTTGAAACTTTTGTATTTTAATGAAAAGCTTTTTTTGTTGTAAAGTTGCAATTTCAGATTTAATTTTCAGAAATTAATCAGAAAAATATACAAAAATAATTTGTTTATCGAAAAAATATTTGGTTGTTACCTGGATTCGTACCTGAACGTTTTCCTATCCGGAAAAGCATGTTAGCATTCCACTACATCAACCGATTATGTTTCCAATAAATTCGGAACGTATATTCTGTACATTTTTATAATAAACTCTTCCTCCGATTTATTTTCAAGCTAAACGAAACGCTATGAAAATAGGACTAACTTGCTGGTCTCCCGAAGTGAGACTCGAATTCTCGACCACTGGATCACTAGGCGAGTATCTTAACCACTACACCAACAAGCACGTCGCGATTACATTTTTTGGTGGGTGGCGTATGAATGTGTAAATTGAAGTTAATCCTGATTGATGAGATTTTAAGACACATTTGTAATTTTATTTATACATGTGTTCCAGTCCACAAACTGTGTGTGGAATACCTGACTAAATTACGAGTCAAAAATGTTCAAGGAGTGTATGTATGTACAAATTCTGAACCGTTACGAAAAATATTGTATGAGATTTTCACAAAATTTACTTCGAAATAAATAATTGCGAAATTTACTCTTTATTATTCTATATATTTGCTTCAGACCCTTAACAATATAATAAAAAATCATCTGGCTGTGTGTAGTTTGAGGACTTATCATTTTTGGAATTCACATGCATTTGACGTGCTTGTGGTCTAGTGGTTACCATACTCGCCTAAGTGATCTAGCGGTTGGGGGCTCGAGTCTCGTTCCAGTAGACCATCAAGTTAGTCCTATTTCATAGCATAAGCGTTTAGCTTAGTTTGGAAATAGTAAGAATATTGATGTGACACGTATTTCGTGTACGTATCTCTATTTAAATATATATATATATATATATATATATGTATATAATTTTAAATCAATAAAATATTTCAGTTAATCGAAATACGACTTTTTAAAATTGTTCATATATCCGACATGGTTGGGATTAGGCACACGTCATACAGCTTAAATATTTTCGACTCATATTTTTATATGTATCTATCTACCCCTAATTGAACTCTACGACTTTGAATCACCCCACCTTACCTTTCCAGACATCTCACCACCTTTCTACTTGGACCAAATATTGCATGCATCGTTACTCTTTAGGGCCTGCGCTAAAATAAGCCACACTTTTCCCTTCCCCTGGCCGCAAACACCCACTGTTCACTATATAATTATAATATTATATTAATTATATTATTATAATTATATATAATCATTATATTATACACAATCAACATTGTGTTCTTTTGCACTTTAAGATCTTAATGAATCCTTAACGATCCCGAATATCTCACTCTTTCTATGCCCTTAGAGGCTGCGTAAAACATTGGTACCTTCACCCCACACTCCTAACCTAACATAACTATTTTAAATACCAACAATATCTGATTCCCGGGCTACGCCGGGCACGGACCGCTTGTTTATTTTATCACGTTTATGTAAAACATTCAGTTTTTTATTAATATTTAATTAAATATGTATGATGTAATATTAATGGGTAATCAATTTCATATAAAGCGATATTTTAAGCTGAGTAGGTGTTCTTTAATATACCACTAAATACCGACACTACGTATGGGGAGGTATTTAGTAGTAAATTTATTGTTTTGAAGGTACAAAAATGTCGGCCGAACCATATACTCCATCTGTCTGAAGAGAGATGTGATTATTTACAATCTTACTAGAAATTTATGAGCTTTTTTTATTTTTATATTTTTCGTAACTTTTTGTACATAAATACAGTTCTTTCTTTTCGTAAGTTTGGATTCTTTGGCAGAGAAGCCATCTGCATAATATTACGCCGAGGGTTTAAAGCCGTTAATAATATTTTAATTCAATTTCGTCCTCTTCTTGCGGACTGTTTTATTTCTTTCCTCCTGCAAGAAGCGAGCGAGATCACGAATTTAGAAAGTATAATTTCTCTAATCTCATATACAATACCCCAATGTCCTTGTATGCGTCAAGCGTATGGAAATTTGAATGAAAACTCCGAGAAATTATGTCACGCATCGCTGGCTGTCATTTAAATATAAAGGTCCGTTTCTGACTTGAATGAGAGTCAGAAAATGTATACCACTTTCATTAATAATAATTAATTAACGTAATACCGTATGTAATATGCAAATTGTAATAGTGTATTGATGCCGCTTAGCGTTTTATTGGTCAATGGGGGGTTACCGTTTGAAATGTATTATGAACACGGTATCCACAATATATATATATATTTATTATTTTGAAATTTTTACAATCTTATATAATACATGAGTTACTTGAATCGGTTACAAAACCAAAGTTACACATTTCTGTGTGTCGCTTACTTCTACAAAAAAGAAATTAGCTCTTGTGTTTGGAGAGGGTACGAAATGTTTTAATTTTGTAAATTTGGAATGTTTATATCTGTTAATTTTTTAATTAATTAGTCATCTTTTTGTATTTTTATATTATTACCAATATTTGTCATAGTCTGCATTTGTTGGTTTTTCCATTGTTATAAATATATAACAACGAACTTCCACTATAAAAGCCACATATTCAAAATAAATATTCCCAAAAGCATTATATATGTTCCAATAAATCATTTTTTTGTGTACATAAATAAACCTGACCCTATTTCTATCGCTTATACACGGCGACGGAAAACATAAAAATATATTATATATTTTAATAAAAACAGTGTACATGAAAATTTAAGCTCGGTATGTGTTGTGTCTTATATTTCTAGTTTTCTGGCACGACATGTATTTATTTAATATTTTTTTAACCTTTACCATACCATGATATAAAATATCTAGTCAACTCGGTGTTACCGTAAATAACTGTTTAAAAAAATGTTTTTATTAGCTTAAATGGCTTTAATGACATGAATTTACTCTAAATATTGAACATTCAATTTTGAAAAAATTATTAATAACATAATTTAGAGCATTCATTAAGTCCTATATAATGTGTCCTTCTTTCTTATCTCTCTTCATTTAATTAGTGAGAAAGAGACAATTTTATTTGTATATTTGTTGTTCTTTTCACTGTGAAAATAGTGTGTGATCTCTGTCTTTCATATCACAAATTGTATTTTTACCAACGTATTAATTTTACAACGGATTGAATGTAAAAAATAATTATTTTTTTATGATTCCCTTTTCATAATTGGTTTTTTCACTAGTCATTCCTAAGCGCTAATATTTTCGTTAAGATTATCTAAAATATGAATTTACTGAAATATTACAGATTTAATTATGATGGTAGACTCGTGTTACTGCATGGTTTGGGAAGGGTTAAAAAAGTATTACATGTTTTTGAAACAGGCTGTTACACATACTCAATGCACGCTCGAGTCGAAATCTTATCTGTAGACACGGGCCATAATAGCTTTTGCAACTTTTCTGGTTAAACATAATGAAATATGCACTTTGATTATTTTCTTGTCTGTCTCTCTTTTTGTCAGACCAAAGTGAACCTGTTACATTGAACACAAGAGCTCATGCAGCCTATAATGAGCAGCAGATACACTATAGTATTTTAATGAACAACGTTTAATAGTTCGATGTCAACTGGGTGTGATTGTTGCCTAACATTGTACTCCAGGGTTTGTACCTTGGCCCATCATTCCTGGCGGTGAGTGTGCGTGTGTGTATGTATGTGTGTGTGTGTGTGTGGGGGTTGTGGGAGGGGGAGATCACGGGGAAAGGGGAAAGGGGAGGGTGTGTATTCAAATCAAAACGAATCAATATCGCGGTCGGGTCTCGGTTCTCGTACCCATTAAGCACAAAGGGAAAAAGTCGCTGTATCCGTTCAACCATTAAGTGAGCCTTGCCTGGCGAACAGCGGGGGCTCCTGTAACGGCGAGTCCGTTTTTAAAAACTTCATAACTCACAATATATAATAGTAACAGTACTAAGAAATACTAGAATCATTTTACCTTATTACTGTAACAATATTGGAACGGTTGCTCACCTTAATTCTCCATTACTCAGAATTCAAAACTTGGGTAAACCTGAATATGCAGATGTTGTTGATGAATGGAACATAGCGTTACCGAAATACAGAGAAATTCTTATATGTTTGCTTATGACTGACAGATCGGACGGAATGATTTTCGACCAACGCAAACTACAAAGAATGTTAATTTAATATTTACATTTATAAATTAAAAATTTGCCGATTTTTTCTTACGTATATTTAATTTATATTAAAATATCACAGAACTATATTCTGAAAAACTGCAACTGCACGATAATAATGTGTTCTCGTTAATAATAATATATTAAAATATTATGTATGTATATAAAAAATAAATTTTTGAAGGTATTGCTTGACAAAATTTCTACACTTTGTTTTTTTTTTTTACTGTATATTACTTTTGACATGTATTTAATGATTTTAACTTTTATTGTGCACTTATTGTTTTTATCCTATATTTTTCATTTTTATTTTACTTTATGTATTACTGTTATACATTATGTCTAGTATAAAAGGCTGAATTGGAGTCGTTAATTAAATATATATATATATACCAAATGAAGCCAGTACGCAGGTGCTCTAGTTTTGAAATTTATAATGCTGTCAAAGTAAAAACTCGGTAGAAAGATAGATAGGCGGCCTATTAGGTACTTTATATATTATTCAAATAATTTAGTTTTCCCAAAATAGATTTATTTACAAACCTACTGAAAATAGATTTGTTGTTTTACTAATATTTTATATTATCACATCATAATCATCGTCAGCCGTTTTTTTATTCACTGCCGGATGAAGACCTTCCCAAGTTACTTTCACCTTTCTCACATTTGATAATCACATAAGTCTAGCGGATTTTAGGGTTGCTTAATTCTGATGACTGCGTTTGTCCAACGATTGTCCGTCCTCTGAGCGTTATTTTGTTTATTTAGCTATTTTAACATTATTAAAGAGCATAACCAATAAAATTACTCGTAATATTATGAATTTTATCCTTTAACTATATCAAGCATTACATCCGTCGCATGTCAGTATATCATTAACGGCAGAGGCGTGCATCTATGCACCGATGCAGGGGCAAGTGGGACAATTTATATTTATTGTACATTCACGAATTATGTATCATATTAAAAATATAATATTATCTTTACATAATTAACTACTGTAATGCGGACTTTCAATCCTTGATCAGTACTGAATGCTTTCGGTCAAAATTACGCGTACATTATTTTCTGATTCCTACGTTCACCGCTTGGCGGGGTGGAGGCGGGGGGCGCATATATTCACGTTTAAAAAATTTCGTATTTGTAATTTTCCTGTATATCTTTCTAATTGATACATTTAATTTGTATTACAATATAATATAGTCAGTGTCATCGTGTAAGTACCGATCATTTAATTCCGCTCACGGCCCTGTCATTAATTTTTATCTTGTCCTCACAACAAACCAAGGTGAATACCGCGACATATGAGAGATGACAATAGAATTCCCGGAATGAACAAAAAAAAAACCAACATGTGGAACTATACACTTGTGGACTCATTTTTCATAATACTGTTAAGTTCATATCACTTCAGGGCAGCTTTTAATTTTGAATATAGCCAAAAATATATTATCTAATTTGATGTTCGCTTTTTTGTCCAGAAAGACTCTCACGGTGAGTGCACTGTGACTGCTCTAAATTTCAATCGCCCATTTTTACCCAGATGTCTGTCAGCTTTTCAATAGCTAACTAACAACTGGCTCTATCAACTTGAAATTTTCACACGTATTAGTTCAAACATGCTCGATGCGAATACTCAGATAATTTCCATACGATACGTCACGTGCGATTGTGCGGCCATTTTGGGAATAAAATTTAGGGTTACATATCAATTTAATTCGTATTTCGAAAAGAATTTATACTTCCATTCCAATGTCAGTGTACATTTAAATTTGCCTACAAAGAAAGCGTCAGCCACAAAGCTAGAATTTTATATTAATAATAAGAAAGCGCTTTATTTATACCATTGTTTATTGATAAATCCACATGTTTCGGGATCAATGATGTTGATTTATCAATAAATTTTCTTGTTGTTTGGGACATATATTTATTTGATGTATAAATATTAATTATTGAACGAAAATAATGCAATGTGCCTTCCCCTCCACCTCTTATTTCCTTCCCCACCCTGCCACGCCGCCTGTCGGTCGATTGTCGACCTTGAATCAGTGCGATCATTCGTGCACGGTACAGATTACAATATTATATTGTACTAACTCGAGACTTCGCGTCTATACTGTATCGGAACCTTTGACGAAATGGTGAGTTAAAATATACAGTCCGCATTTTGGAGATGTCTGCAGAATCCAGAGCGTGGTGAGTGGCAAACTCCTTCCTGTCCTGAATTCTTCCGGCACCTGTGCCTGTACGCAACACACTTATTATTAATATAAAATGTTGCCACAAAGTATGTTTGCAATTATTGAAGAAGTCAGTATTTAGACATAAAATTTTACTTTTTCCCAACATTGATGTATGATAATAACGACATGTAACTAAAAATATTATCATTGTCAATTTCAGCATTAAGGGAATATACTCGATATGTAATATCATACTTTGTAACAAAAATTGTATATAAACTCATCATTCTACGTTTTATCAGTTGATAATGGCCTGGACAGCCGAAACGATCGTCCAATTATTTGGAAAAAATAAATATAGATGCAAAACAATAGTGTTGATCAGCTCAAATTAATTAAATTAAATTCATAATGAATATATATATATATGTTTTTATTTACAGCCCTTACCAGAAGCGCCCCGTGAAAATGAACCCAGGTATTCTAGGAATACACCCCACCGCGGGACGCGATAAAAATATTTCATCCCCCGGCGCGGGGACCGCAGTCGGCTGGATTTAAATTATAAAACAAGCCAGGGAATTAAGTGACGCAAGCCAGCCAGCCCGTACAATTATACAGTCCTTTGTTATAATGTTGTTTGGTCACCATTTTTGTTACCGTCCATTTTGACGAGACACCGAGGCTGCTTCTCTCCGCCTTCGTTTCGTAATCTTCATTCTGCCCGAGGAAGCAGCAAAGTGCAAGCTTCCAGCATTGTATTATATTACACATTGTTTTTTTTTTGCTTTTTTTTATAATTTTGTTCTCTCTGAAATTTGCCGGTTCATTTTCCCGACTGCGCAAAAAACTATTCATGAAATCAAATATCATTAACTTTAAACTATTTGAACTGACTAAGATTTTTTACGAATCTCTTGAGTGTGCAACGTTCAGATTGACATTTTTATCTGGGTACAAGTGCTTGGTGAATTTTAGAGAGGGTAAAAATATTTTTTTAAAACAAAAGAACAATGAAACAATCACTTCCGGCACTGATAAACAGAAGAATCAGGCAGATTTCGTCGTTGTATGGTTTTTTTTTTACATATTTTTCTAAGATAAAAATCAAGAAACAAAAACATTGTATTTTATCGATGATTTTATTTAATACCAGCCAAAATACTGATTCTATAATATATACGTACATTATATTTACAGTAAACATAACAATCTTTATTCTTACATTTGATCATTCAGAAGGCGTGACAATTGCGGTACGTATTTGATTGCCACCACGCTGCAGGGCAATTATTATACAATACATATCGATATAAAATACGTTAAGTACTTATAGATATTTTAAAAATAAAATTGATTTAACGAAGAAATTGTAATTATTATTAGTGGTTTAAAATTATGATTTAGTGCATTGTACATAAAGTCTTCTCGTAACATAAATGCAACATTAAATCAACACTTAAACATCTATCAATTCTATACGTGGGAACTGGTGAACAAGCTGTGGAAGACGTCATGTGTCGAGTCCATCGGAAGATGTCCATAATTTGGTTAAAACCACTCAAAATCTGTATTTTATCTTAGAAATCACCACGCGCACATATTCACCTCAAAACATAAATGCTACAGTATGATGCAGGAATACAACATGGTGCAGAATTGCAACAGTCGTTTATTTTAGCTTAATCCTGTTTCTCTTCTCGGTTCTCGACAAACTTCACGATGACAGCGTTCTTGGGCACGCCCTCGCCGGTGCGGCTGGCGTCCACCTCGAGCACCACGGCGTCGCGGCTGGCGCGCACCACGTACTCCATCTTCATGGCGACCACCACGAACAGCGGCTGGCCCAGCACCACTCGCTCTCCCGCCTTGACCAGCACGCGGTCCAGCACTCCGGGCATGGGGGACTTGGCCGAGTCGGGGTCCAGGGAGAGGGCTCCGCCGCCCAGCTTGGACAGGTAGGCTGGTTTGTTTTTTTGCAGCACCGTTTTGCCATTCTGAAACCATACATTTTATAATATGTAGTAATATATACATATAATTCTGATAAACAATTAATATACATATTTTTGATGATTCTGCTCGCGCCCCACAGACATATTCGCATAATGAAATCCCTCAACAGCCATACAGTCCGACAGGTACCCACCAAATCAGAACAACAATACGTCGCGCCGCAGTCAATCCGAGGAAGTCTACAACCGAGCACTATTCTCCTGGCCAGCTCCTAGGATACATATACTCGCACCTCAACACCGCCTCCAGTGCACTACGTTAATCTTATACTTTTTATAATATAACAAACAAGTGTAAATTCAATTTGTAAATAAACGCCAACTATTATAAATACGCTCTAGCTGTACACGCAAACATCAAATCACCATAATTCTTAACATTTCATCTATAATACATACGGGAGAAGCGAGGAGATATAGAGCCCTCGAGTCTCACCGCACAAATCCTTCCGATTCAAATAATTCCTACGAGTCTACACAAACATTAATCACCAAAACCACTAAATTATAATATTACAAATTAGGGTCACTAAGATTGGTAAATCTTATTTCCCTGCCTTCTTATATTCGAGAATTTATTTAATTAATTATTTTATTTTTCCACAAGTGAAGGAGTGACATGTTATAGAATAAAAGTGAGTAAGTAATCCTGACGTCGGGAACCCATTTCTCACATATCTCCGATGAAGCTGTCGGTGAAGGTCTGAGACTCCGGTCTCATCCCTAACAACATATAGTATAGTTCTGCATCTAAACATACTTATGTATCTAAACATTTTTGTGGATTTTCATAAATAATATCACATGTTTAATATTTATTATGTTAGTTATTAAGTTTACGCTGTCAAAATCCCTAAATAAATAAAAAATAGTAATCATTGTAAAAAACACTATAGTAAATAATTCAGTATCATCGTGTAAGTACCGATCATTTAATTCCGCTCATGGCCCTGTCATCAATTCTCACCTCATCCTCACAGAAAACCAAGGTGAACGGCGCGACATACGAGATGCGACAATTTAATTCCCGGAATGCACACTTTTGTCTGTCTGTTCTCCATACAATCTTACATCCTTTGACCGGTCTAAGTCAATTTTTTTTGTATTTATTCTTTAGGACCTTGCGCAAAACGTGTTCACCATCCCTCTCCCTCTGGCCACCCAGCCGCCCTCCCTTTTCCTCTGATATAAATGTGTATTATATTATATTGAATACCACTCATTCCAAATTTTGCACACTTACATTTTAGGACCCCACTCAAAACACAATAATCGTCCATCCTACGACCTTCCTGCGATATAACTGTATATTGTATTTCATTGAACGCCATCTGTTAAAAAATTTGAGTAGTGCCTGGTCAAAATTGAATGAATATATTGAATACCATCTGTTCAAAATTTTGCATAGTCACTCCTTAGGGCCTTGCGCGAAATATAGGCATCCTCCCTGTGTTAAAAATATGTATTACATTGAATGCCATCCGTTCCATATTTTGCATAGTTACACTCTAGAACCCTGACGAGAATATTGTAACAATCCTCCCCCCAACTAACCCCCAGACATCTCACCCCCAATGCGTGGACTAAATTTTGCGTACATCCCCTTTCTTTAAGCATAACTAAATGTGAATCTCGGGCGTCGCCGGGTTACGGGCCGCTAGTATTGTGATAAGTAGATCGACCCGGCAGTCCGTAAATTATATTTCCCGCACCGGCATAGTGCCGAATTAAAAGGAGAAGTGTATCCTATCTACACTATGCAAGAGAAAATAATGAATTTATTCAAGAAGAACTTTCCATGACCGATACCCAAAACACAGTGATATGTTAGCTATGGCTTTGGGCCTCTTATTATCTATAATCCTTTGTTCTTGGTTAATATAAACATTTTTTGTTTTAAGGGAAGCTTTTAGTCGCAACAGTTTTGATGGGTTCATTGAATCCGTCGGTTAGCCTAAACATCGATCCTTAGTATCTCAAGTGGGCTTCACAGTAACCGAGTTCGTTGGCCTGACAAAGTAAAAATATAAAGGAATATAATAATATTTATGTAGAATGTATGAATTTAACTATTATAAATTGCGTCTACTTTGATAAGCCGTAAAGTAAGTAGGTAGTAATAGTACTATAGGTAGTATGAAGTAAGAAGTATAAGAAGGCAGGTAGCCGGGATATAACACGTACTCTTCCACATTCCTAGAAGTAGAACATCTTGCACACAAAACTCATTCATTCACGGTTCATGCAAATACCACAATGAGAAGTTAACAGAAATTGACTATTTCAACATCAGTTAAGTTTGTTTTTGTTTTGAACCATTATATTTTCAATGTTAAGCAAACACATCTTGCTCTCCCTCTACCACAACAATAGTTTCAACCCCCCCCCCCCCCAGTTTTTATCTTCTGCTAATAATATATTACCTTCTATTTTAAACTGCTATATTACATTATATTATGTATAATACTTCATTACTACTTTGCCTAAACATATTTGTGGATTTTTATAAAAAGTTTCATATGCTATATACAGTGGCATGTAGTAGATATAGATTTAGGTTATGCTGTTACCAATGATATTATACAATCATATATAATATATGTAATACAATATATGTTGTACATAGGATTATGAACTTTCGTCTAATCAACGTCTTTAGACACAAATGAATCCATCGTTTATACGACTCTACCGTGTATTTATTTGTAATTTTAGAGTACTATTAATAGTGTTTTTAATTTTTAAGTTTTAACGTAAAATAATACCTTCTTACTCATATAAAAATCAATATAAAAAATGTATGGACGTTTTCAAGAACATTCTTTATGACTGAACATGGTTCTTTTATTGTTTAAAAATCCTTCACGTAATAACTAAACGAAATAATTATTTTTATTAAAGTTTAACGTAGGAAACATTTCTGCCTTTTCTGCTTTTTATTTTTTCCAAATCAAAAACTAATTCATGCACCTCGAACACAAAGAATGACCATGAAATCAACACGTTAAAAACAGTAAGATAGTAAAATTTGCGAATTAGTAACAAAGGAAGTAGACACTTCAATGATTTGCACGCAGTTGTAAGCCTTTCTAATGTTATTCTGTTAAAAAACAGCATAAGCAACGACTCCATACAAAACGGATCAACCGAAAATAAATTTGAATTCAGTAAATAGCCAATTGTATGACTTGACTAGCTTAAAAATCGAACAAAGTAATGTGAATAGCTCTACAATCGATGCATTATAGCACATCGATAATAGTGCTATAGCTGCAGCGGTGGGTTGTCGTGGTAGGTTTTAGAACTAAGCAATTAATATTTCTACTGGTAGACATATGGCGCTACTTGTAATAAATCTGTATCCGTTCATGTCCATATTATAGATTATTTAATTTATAGCACATCGATAATAGCGCTATGGCTGCAGCGGTGGGTTGTTGTGGTTGGTTTTAGAACTAAGCAATTAATGTTTCTTCAGGTAGACATATGGCGCTCTTATTTTATGTCCATATTACAGATTATTTAATTTATATTTACTTCGAGGAATTTTTAGTTATACACAACTTTTTTCCTTGTATGCAATGTACGCCCCTGGCTATATATGATGTTAGTTGTATTATGATTATTTATACTGTTAAAATTCCCTTAATTCATTAAACAAGTGTAAGTACTAGACACATAATTAATATAATTAACGTGTCAACTGGAACCATCCAAAAGTATACTAACTGAACGTGATATTTGTCTCGCTCGCGCTGCGCAGTATTCCGAATCACGTTCTTAGCTCGAACCTGACGTGTTGCAAAATGTTCTCAACTGTATAGCGCAAGTTTGCATTTGAAGGAAAATGTTTTAAATTATTTTATATTGACAACTTGAAGAATTTCCCCGGAATGATAAAATATATTTTCATGAACAGAAAATAATTCTTCTTTTGAAAGATTCTTCCAGAGACGTCGAGATATTAGCCAGGTCACGGGTCTCATTAATAACGGAGTCTCCAGTGTATATTCATCCATCTAGAAGACCGAATTGGTTGACATTTTAAGTTCACGAAACACATTAACCCCGACATGAGGTATTGACATATTTGATATTAAAAATTGTTAAATGTCTTTTTAAAATTTTAAAAAGCAGTCATACTTTGTAAATTGTGCCAATACGTGATGCCGCACTAAGAATTGGAAATATTTTCTTATATTAGCTCAAATCTGAAAAATCATTTTAATAAATAATTCTCACCGTTTGTGCGTCGGTCGCACTTTTACAATGCCATTCAAATTATTATATAATCGTCTGGTATTGTGTAATGATTTGCATTTTGACTGGATATGAAAAAATGTCATTCTCTGGAATCGACTGAGCTTTGCGTGGAAAGTTGTGATGTAAACAGTTATTTAAACCGTTATTGTGACTATTATTGTGTTCGTTTGTAACGACGATTGGTAACTAATTACTCACAATTCTGGTACACTTGGAAGTAAAGATCCAACAGTAAAATATTATTTACCAATCCTCGTTAAATGTCAGGTACCAACTTCATTAATATATTTCATATTTTGTGTGATCATTTTGTTTCCCAAACACCACATAGAGTAGAATCATGTTTGTTCCATCATTCTCAGTCGTATATAAAAAATTCCAATATTATGACACGTGTACATTAATGAGATTTGACTCTGAGACTTGTCTAGCGAGCGCGCGGAGTACAACGGGCCACGCTTGAACGCGAAATGAATGATTAATCGTCGTGTGTATTTTGTACACGAGAGACAAATGTCTCATCTTTGAACACGTGTATATTTTTAAATTTCAAGAGTATTTTCATATCAATAAAATTGATTTTGATAAATGCGACCGAATTTATAAACATGTTTAATCCAACAAACACCATCTGCGTGTGTTTTAAATTAATGAGGCGGTTTTGCGCGGGATTCAAAAATGCATCAATTCAAATCAAAACGCCGCCCCACCCTGCGCGCGCGCGCATCTCCATTATTGAGACGAGCAGTTTCTGATTTATATTTCTAGTACCATCGATACTCGCTTAGCGTATACAGTGCACAATATTTTAGGGTTATATTAAATAGCGATATGAGTCGAAAATGTTCAAGCTGCGTGAGCCTAATCTAAAAAGTTGAAGTTATGCAATTATTTCGATTAATTAAAGTATTTGATTGATTCCAAATTATATATTGAATACAAAAAAATCATCATCATGACATCAACATACAAGCCTTTATACAATTTTTATTAAATGAATTTGGGCATAAACGATTAATGGATCAATTTCGCATATTTTAATTTAGCAGTAAGTTTAACATGATTTTGTAAAAATTTTGTACAATAATACCTTCTCTAACGGTATAGAATTTATATGTGCATACTCCTTGAACTCATAAAATATTGTATACTAGGTTTGTTACACCTGTATATATATATATATATATATTTCTCACCATCATCTCCATTCGTCCGTTTCACATGATCGTAACATCTTCTGGCTAACGAACAAAAATCCCTTATTCCCATAAAATCAGTAAAAAAACCATCTAATTGATGAAATTAACTACTAATTAATTTCGGAATTTATTGCGAGAGTGCGAATTTGACGTCTATCATGCCGCTCGGGACCGACGGACTGAAGCAATAAATAATACAATTAATAGAGCGCCCTGCATAAAAATAACGTACATAAAATGTTTACTTTGTTGAAGAAAACGTTGTTTTCTGTTACCTTAAAATCAGTAAAAAAAAAACATCTAATTTATGAAATTTCCTACTAATGTTTTGAATAAGTTCAAGCATATATTTTCGGCATTTTTAACGAAAATTACATGAGCGCGGACTAGATAGACGTCATTGCGGCCGCTGACGATCGGCGATCTGACGCTAATAAAGATAATTAAAAATACACATTATTAAGATCGATACAAATATTATTTAGTAAGAAATTATTGTGTTTTTGATATAAAACTTTATGTCATATAGTAGCCGAAGCCTCAAAACGTGTGAATATAAACAAAATATTATTTAAAAATCATTTTCTTTCACTAAAACAAAGTATTTTAAAAACGTCAAAAATTGACATGTCCTACAAATGTAACGGTTTTATAACTCATCGCGAAGTCGCATCATGACACCGCAGTAGGTAGCATCTGTATCTGTATCTGTATCTGTATCTGTATCTGTAGCCCATGGGTTTTGGGTTTCATAACTCACAACGTCACAAATGGGTAAAATTGCATATGTATAAATCAGGTGATGGAAATGTTGAATGCATGTCTGAAGTCTATAAAAGCTTGTATAATTATTTCGGCAGGAAATGCTGCTGTGGAATTGGTACCTCCTCTCACATTCTTTATCGATCACAGCGCGCAGAGCACATATGTGGTCCTGACCTGACCCACCTGGGCCTGACCTGAAGGTGGACCGACGGGGTATATTACACGTATTTGACCTTGCGAAGAAAAGTGGCGACCAAGCTCGCTCCGAAGGAATACATTAACCCACTTTTTAACCATTGTTCTGTATCTCATTATTTGTTAAGAATACTTTTATGCATTTATTCTCGTAAATAAAGGTCCACCTTTTGTATCTAATATGTATTTCTTTCTAGGTTAATTTGATAGAAAACTTACGTTAGATTATAATTTCCTTTGAAGTTTGAATTAGGTGGATATGTGACCTTTTTAATCTGATGGTATATATTTCTCGAATGGAAAAACGAACGACCTCTAAAATGACGACGTAATAACCATTCCGTAAAAATCTATTCATCAATTAGTTAAAATGGAAGCTTAATTTGTTGGCGCTGCGTTAATCCTGATTTTTAAGCAAATTTATTTTTATTTTTATGCATTTAACATCATTATAAAATACTTTTTATTCCGTCGATCTTACGTCCAGTGTTCAATATATATATTTTTTCCAATAGCTCCCTGTCTCTTGCACTTTGCTTCAAATTTTGTCCATCAACTTGCCTGATGTTACCTGACCGTTGTGGCTTAAGAGACATAGTTAAATAAAAACTGTATAAAATAAAATCACTTATCAAAAATATATTAATTAAAACAAAAAAAATGATACTTTTGTTTGCCATTATTCGTATCCTATCCTATTCTATCCATTATGTTGGCACTACGGACCGTCAAGCTCCATGGCCGCCCTCTCCACTGCTCTGCACGCGTCGCGGTCATGATCTACTTCGTCTCATCTAGTAAAAACGCAATCTAATTGCGTTCTCTCTCACGTAATTAGCCCACTTCATTCGTGGGGCGGCCAAGACAATAAAACCGAACGTCTGTCGGTTCTCTATATAATCTGACGCTCTTTGACAGAACTAAACCAAATTTTGCATAGTTACACTTTCGGATCCTGCGCAAAACATTGGCAACCTTAGGTAGGGACTGCTAGGTAATTTATAAATGTAATATAGCTCGATAGGTACCGCAAGCCTCTCCAGCTGGTATCAGCAATGATTGCTTACTTTAATAAAAGACAGCTGGGGGGGGACCCACCATTTCCCGGGGCCGTTTTAGAAGCAAGAGATCCCTTGTCGGTCCTACTCATCAAAGCTAATAAAAATACGCGACTTTAATTCAATAACATATTCAAGTTAAAAAAAAAAGAAAAGAAATTCAATGTAGTTATTAGCAATTTTCGCAAAATTTACAATTTAGACCCTCCAGCGTCCCTTAAGTACCGTCCAAATTCATAAAAAAAACAACATAAATCCATTTAAATATAGTTTTACATATAGATGGAAAATTAAGGTGCAGTAGTTTAAGGCAGACACTCAGGGATCCAGTCATCAAAAACACTCCCAAAAGAGGGACAGTGGACGAGACACAAGATAAGTCACACTTGCATGGACAAAACACGATGAATAGAGAGTGAGAGGTAGGCGTGTAGGTGGAGATACCCAACCACGCAGGCCGGCCTAACTACCTACCTCCAACGTGTCACCCATACCCGAATAAATTGCTTACCTTATCGAACAAGTAGAGGTTTTCTTCCGAGAAGACGACGTGGCAGCGACTCTTGGCGTCGTCTATAGTCGAGTTCAGCACTAAGCGGTCGCTGTCCCTGCTGAGTTTTCCGGAAACTGTGCACGTCTTTCCGGTGGAAGTCGTTACCGTAAACGTACCCGGCTGTCTCTCGTACACCGCTCGGGCGGACACATCTGATAAAGAGAAAAATATACATTTATTATATTACTTTAAGACATGTTGTATCGTCGCTTTCTCCACTAGTGTAGACCGAGAGTGTGTGTAATAATTCATTAAAACAATAATACAAATATTTTTTATTATAAACGCAATGACGTTCTGAAAATTAACGTATATATTATATTAGAAGCACAGTGCTATTTTCACATCTTGAAAATCTAATTAATTAAGAACTTTCACGTTTTCATAATACAATGTATTTGTTTATAATTATTTTTATGTATTACTATGATCTCGTGAATTCTGCTTTCATATACATATATTTTATTAAGCATTTAATATTAATATTAACATATTTTTAGGCAACGCAGTGGGAAGTCAAATTGTATTTTCACGCAATTTTCTCGTTTCAAATGAACTACCAACTACATTTATATATAATAGTACTTCGTCAACTAGATCCTATTTGTTTGTCAAAATTTTGTATAAGAGCAATAATATTTTGTAGATAAGTTTAGTATTTATCAGTTTTAGCAAACTGTTAGTGTTGTTAGTTCTGTGAATTGTTCGCTGCAATACCGTTTGAGATGCGTCATCCAAGTAGTTAACAAACAAATATAGTAATTATGACAGTGTTTAACTAGAATGAGCAACTTTTAGTTGAATGCAAATAATTAACCATAATTTATTAGATTTTTTTGGTTTAAAAAATCGGTTTGAATATTCTAAAATTATTATATCACACATTTTTAAGTTCAGCTCCACTATTCACCATGATCAAGGACATAAAATGTCATACAATGAACCATTCTAGTCAGACACAGTTATTATACATGGTGAATATTATGTTCCAGATCGATTTTGTTTGACTGCCATTTTGGTTTGGCAGATATTTGTCAGTTTACATTTTAACAGTCACAGAGAATAGTTAATTACAAATTATTATAGAGAATCTAACGTATTACAACGTGTTGAAGTCGTTAAAACATTAAAACAAACACAAACCCGACTTTTGGAAAAAAGGCGTCATGAGCGACGAAGCTCATTTCAACTTGGCGGATTTTGTCAATAAACCAAACAACCATTATTGGGGTACTGAAAATTATCAATTGATACACCAATAATTTTTACATCCACGCAGAGTTACTGTATGGAGCGCCATGTGGGCCAGCGGAATGATTGCGCCTTATTTCTTTCAGGATGCAAGAGGCAATGCTGTAAAAGCTTCTTGATGACCGAATCGGATCGATTGGGCCTGCAACACGGTGCTACCTCACAGACAGCCCGAGCTACGCTTGAAATTTTGATGAATAAAACAGCATTCGCCTAGCATTATCTGAACATTTTTAAAGTATGATTTGGTTTACCTTGGTCATTGAACTGAAACTTGAAATCCCTGACCAACTGATGATTGGGTCTCCAGCCGGCGGGCGGCACGTGCATGCCGTAGTCCCTCATCTTGTCTTCGCTCTCCAGCTGATCGTTCAAAATCTGGTCAAAATATTTATTGAACATTAATATATTTAAAGGCAATATTTCCATACAAGAGATAGCATTATATAACCAGGAACCTGGGTAAAACATGGTACCATCATACGTAGGGAAGTTAGTAGTGGTGTGGGTACCAAATGATATATTTCATAGACATATGTAGATTTTGTATTTTTGATGGTCATAACCTATAAAATGTTTGATGCGTGTTGAGCGGTAGCAACCCACGATACATTTTTGTGATTTTGTACCACTTGACAAAACCGTTTGGGGCAAAACCGGATACCCGGGTTTAAACAGACAATTTAAGATTCCTTTTGATTACTACATCCTAAAACAATAATTCTTTTTTTATTCGACTGGAATGCGTGTAAAAAACTCTACGAGGTCCTAAACGCGCTGCACACTACTGATGACTTAACACGTAAAAAAAACTCATTCTATTCCTATAAAATAGTTCACTTTTATTTTACTCACGGATTAGAATTACGCATTCAATACACGCGTATCCTTACTGACTCTCAGAGGTGAAATACTCGCTAAGATATCCTCGATCGTGGACACACTTCACATTTTCTCACGATATAGATATATAATGAAAGAAGAAAAAAACAGAAAGACAAAATTGTACATTTTGATTTGTAATTAAACTCACCGTGGCCAGCGTGGCCCGCACCAGCGCATCGTCGCTCAGGGCCAGGTCCGGGAACAGGCTGGCCTCGTGGTCCCTGATGAAGGAGGTGTGGACGTCGCCCTTGCGGAACGCCGCGTGTTTGCAGAGCTCTAGCAAGAAGTTCACGTTCGTCTCCAGGCCGGTAATCTGAATATTCATGTACACTATTAAAACAATCCAACAGTCTGACTAAGAATAAACAGGAAGATTTATTAATAACAAAACATAGACAAGATGTAGAATGTTCAGGCAAAAGAGACGTTTACGATGACCGAACTGTCGAAAATCGATTTTGAAGCAAATTAGAAATAATAATTATTTTATTTAATTTGTTTCTTACATTCTTACATATTATACATTATAAACAATTCTTAAAGTATATAAAAAAGATGATCAATCTTCATAATGTAAGAGATGTTCACTGTCCCCTTAACTAGACCGAAGGCTGTGCTGAAGGAGACGGGTTCATCCGTTGTCTGTCATACAAATGTGAAATTATTTTTAATTTTATTTTTATCTAAATCAAAAATACCCATGATTGAAACACTGTGCAAAAAGAAAAAAGGAAAATGCTTTAATTATTGTGTATAATGGAGTTAATTTATGTAGATACAATGCTCATGAAGAAAGAATAGAACTCGTAGAAGATCGCACTTACATTCGTAACAATTCTTTCAACATTGAATTTAACTCTTCAATAATAACGGAAAATTAATCATTAATTATTTTTAAATCAGCGAAAATACAATTGCATAATAATTTTATTGTTTTAAATTGATATCTTGTGATCTGGATATATTATTGGATCCGCACATATAAGTGTCGTTGCCAGTGAGAAAATTGAAATGAAGTATACATTGTCTTTATTACGAGTAAAGAAAAACATGCATTAGCGAAATCGTACGAATTTTTACGACTGTCTTATTTATGATCGCACTGTCAAATGCGACGCAATGCAAATTACATGAATGTTTGTAATGTTTAGTTTGTTCAATAATCATTTATGTAAACAGTTTTTTTAAGAAGGATTTTTACTGTTGCAAATTCATATTAATACCTACACTTTTATTTTTTTATCATTAAGTCTGATAGGAAAAAAGAGACTAATTTTGTTTTTATTATGTAATGAATAAATCGCATATTAAAAATATTATTATTCCTTGTGCGTGTTACATATTCAGGGGGTTTCATTTTCTATTGGGGCCCAATTTTTTTAGTTACGCCATCGATTATTAGGAATGAAATTCTCTTTTTGATTTTGATAGTAAAAACATTTGCAAGTACTCACTCAGTCACACTCGAAACTATTGACAGATTTGATTCGAAATTAATTCACGAAACATTGTTGTTGTATAATTTCGTTGCTGTGCGAGACGTGGATGGCGGGAGAATAAATAACTCAATCCGACAATCTAACAACCTGAAACAGCGCTAGTTCACCTGGTACTCTGACAGCTTATCCTTCATCTTATCGAGCGCCGTCTCTCTAGTGGGCGCCCACGTGACCAGCTTGGCGATCATGGGGTCGTAGTGGACCGTGACCGCGTCCCCCTGCCTGACGCCCGTCTCGACCCTCACGTCCGGGGCCCCCGCGGGCGCCGACAGATGTTCCAGGGGGCCGGCCCCCGGCAGGAAGCCCCCCCGGGGGTCCTCCGCGTATATGCGGGACTCGAAGGCGTGCCCCGACATGGTGATGTCCGCCTGGACCACCGGCAACGGGTGGCCGGAAGCGATCTTCAGCTGCCACTCTACCAAATCAGTCCCTGAAAAGCAACGTTTCGCAGATTTTTGTTTCAGGCCAAAGCCTTATTTTTTTTCTCCAAATCAAAAAATGTATTTTCATGCCTAAAATATAAAGCTAAATTTTGCCTGGGCGATGGCGGCAGCGGCGGCAGATAATATTAATCGATACTCTATCAACAACAGAAAAATAATATTGATTGAACGCATATTACGAAGTAATAGCTTCATCGAAAATACAACAGGAAAAATTGAAAGTAGACGACAGACATGAATGCCGTTTCCCCGCGGAGGTAGGCAGACAGAGAGGATATAGCCCGACACTCTTCTATCCTGACACGATTCCTGCCTCACTCGCATTCATACAAACCCGTCGATTATTGAGGCTTCTAACGGGACAATCTTCCAGTATCTGATTTACCTGGTCGCGCAAGGTCTTCCACGGACGTCGCCTATTTATCAAGAAAAATCGTGACCGCGCTTACCAGAAACTGTTATGCCCCGTGACAACGGCGATTTATCAATGAGATATTGATCTCTTGAGAGTCGCTAAAGGTACATCTGTACTGAATGCGTCATGTGTCATACGGGCAAAATATAAGAGTTGATGATTCAAAGGAAACCCCAAGTTATGAGAGTTTTGCACTCCCGCTACGTTCAACAAAATCTTCAAAGCTTTTTAGATTATTATAAAATCAAGTTTGATTAGTTATGTTCCGGCAGTTGGTTAACTAATACCTTGCGGCGCCCTTTCACACTTTACTTATTTTTTCTTCTCTTTATTACCTATATAGCACAATTAGCAAACACATATATTAATAAGAAGAAAAACGCTTTGTTTATACCACTGCTTATTGATAAATCAACACGTTTCAAGACCAATGGTCCCTTATTTAGGATACAATGTGTACTGAAATTAAAAATGCAAGCACAGATAAAAACGTATAAACATATAAAAATAAAGGTAATTACTTTACTAGACGTGATTTGTTCTAAAGCAATTACCTATACAGTTTTTAAAAGTTATAAAATGATTTTTGTCTATCGTATAGTTGGAGACAAAATGTGCAGATAGTTATAACTAATTAAAAACTACGGTGAAAAAAAATTTAAAAGGTATCTATTTATAAAAAGGATTTGGTTATTTATTATAATATTTTATTTAATTAATTTGTAATGATTTTAATCATTTTTATATAGATTCAATTAACATACTTTTTGATATTAGAATTAAGAAGCACTTGAGATGTCTAAATAGCAACAACTATTCTGAATTTTCTAATCATCTTTTGGAACCAAACCATTCTTTTGATATTAATAAGAGTTTAGACATTTTATATATGTACATACAGGGTACACACTTATATAAATTAGAAATAATAAAAAGTGTTTATAGCAAATTAAACATTATAAATAATGAAATCCTTTTTGCAAATAGTCACCTTTTAAATTTGTTTTTAAACTAGTTCCTGATTAGTTACCCACTACTTATATTTATAGTTTCGTTTTTGTCTATACTTGCATTTTTAATTTTAGTATACATTGAATCTTGAAGAATGGACTATTGGTCTTGAAACATGTTAATTTATCAATAAACAGTGGTATAAACAAACTGTTTTTCTAATTGTTAATATAATAAGTAACTTTACAATTATTGAAGAAAACATCTATTAAAATTTGTCATCGATATAGAGGTTGGCTCCGGTATCATCGTATCAAAGCTATACCTGTACAAAATTCATATCTATGGTAGGGTATCACTTTGATGTGAAAATTGTTTTCATATTAATTCCAGAATGCAGCCAGAGAGGAACTATGAAAATATTGCACGCTGAACTTTATGCCATCCTTCATCTCGTCTCGGGTCGAATCTCCAGTAGAAGTATTTTTCATAGACACGGACCATTAACTCGATGAAAAAGCAGAAATGGATATACGTTGCTGCAATATTTATTAGAATGTCAGTGTAGATATCACAAAATCATATTAACCCCCTGTCTGGTGTGGATCTAAAGTAAAACATGGGTAATAATTAGTGCTACGTATTCTGACTAATGTATGTAATGAATGGAAGGAATGTGCCTTTTTGTTCAGGACGAACATACTCATACTCCCTGTCTCGCCTGTGATCATATCAATAATATGGTGTTCCTTACGTCCTACCTGAATAAGATTAAAAAAGGATCACTTAAATGGTTTAGTCACATGGAACAGATGAATGAGGAGAGAATAGTAAGAAAGATATATGATGTTTATGGCACCAGAAATAGAGGACGTCCGCGGAAGACTTGGCACGACCAGGTAAACCAGACACAGGAAGATGGTCCTGTTACAAGCTTCTGTAATCGAAGTGTTTATGTAAGAAGATATATGAATGTGAATGAGGCGAGAACTGAAGAGTGTGGCGTTCTATCTTCCTTGCGGATAAACTGCGTGATGGTAAGTTAGTTAGTTAATTTACGATTGCGATCATATCGGAATTAGGATGCTTGTGATAATCTTGCTAATAAGTTGACCCGTACCCCCTATCACACGTGTGGATCATCTCGCTAATAGGTTGACCCGTATCCCCAATCACACATGTGATCATCTCGCTAATAGGTTGACCCGTACCCCCAATCACACATGTGATCATCTCGCTAATAGGTTGACCCGTACCCCCAATCACACATGTGATCATCTCGCTAATAGGTTGATCCGTATTCCCAATCACACATGTGATCATTTCGATAATAAGACGTTCCATACACCCTTCCTCACCTGTGATCATCTCGGTGATAGGATGCTCCACCTGCAGCCTGGTGTTCATCTCCATGAAGTGGAAGGAGTGTGTCTTTCTGTCGAGAATAAACTCCACAGTGCCCGCCCCCACATAGCCCACGGCCTTGGCGGCCCTCACGGCGGCGCTTCCCAGGGCCAGCCTCGTCTCACCAGATATGCCGGGCTGCGAGACAACAGTTCAATTGAACGTTATTGTAATTTTCTCCTTTACCTTCATCTTTTCCCCCGGAAGGGATAACATAACATAAGTGCTGCATAACGTCTCTCCTGCTCCCCGGCCTTGTGGTGAGTGTGTTGTATTATATGTCTTATTAATATGCTATGTATGATATTAACAATGAACTTGTATTTTCTCTTCTTTATTCAATCTGTTACTACTCTGTTTTCTGATACTCACTGTGTTATTTGATCATGTTTTGTTTATACTTATTTATATATTTTATTTTCTCTAATAAAGTGACAATAAAAAAAGGTAGGACACAGTGAGAACAAACGTTGTTGTGAGCGGCTGCGCGGTATCGCCCTGTCACTATGTTTGGGGCGCTATCGAACAGCCGCCTTCGCAGCATTAAAAAAAATGCCAACCGGGCGGCGTAAGAGTAGGACCGAAATAGAAGCCTCGAGTTTATTCAACGGTCCTGGTAATGTGGTGGGTACGCTCTCATTTACCTATAATTAATTTACGTGACAAAATGTCAGAACTTACAGCTGGTGCCTCTTCTATAATCTTCTGGTGTCTCCTCTGCACGGAGCAGTCCCTCTCGAATAGGTGCACAGCGTTCCCGTGCATATCTGCAAATACCTGACGAATGAAATGTTTCATTAATTTATTATAATCCAATGTCCACTTGTCGAAATAATGAAATAAATATTTAAAACTAATTATAGATATTATAGCTATTTATATTATATTATATGAAAGTATGGGTATTACAGGGCTTACGACCTGTCTTCGGCTGGCTTAAGTGATCACTTCACACAATGAAACGTTCACCAATTCTACCATATAACATATGTATATATGGTGTTTATATATATATATGTTACCATGTAGAAACTTTTCAAGTATTATACTACAATTTCGCTGAAGCCATCTATTGTTTGAAATTTTATATTCATTCCCCTGAAACAGCATAGATGTCACTTATGAGAATCGTTTTTTTTTTTAGAAATATGAAAGCTATATTCTTTATCTGTATATATGATGAATATGTATTGTTTAATAGATATTTGTCGTACCGCATCAGGCAAAATTCACATAATTAAATATCATTAGGTTAAACCTGTACAGGAATAATGCAATATGAATTAGAACCTTTTATTTATTATAATATTACAAGCCTGTCAATATAATGACAGGAAAAAGTATACATACTTTCAAATTTACACAAAATATCTGGTACCTGTATATTCTGGTATCGAATTAAATTATTATTATACACATGAAAAATATATATTATACATACTTAACTATGTTGGACACGCAAAACTCTGATGACGCCAACAGCTGTCGATTTTATTTTGAAATTTTAATAACAATTCGTAAATTAGTTAAATTTACTAGGTTCTGATTGGTAGATATATTACATACAAAAGAAAAGATTTACTAACCTATCCTAATCTAGTGCATGTATATCATTCGTATTAGAACGAGATCAAAAGATAACAGTGGGATCGAAAGAGATAAAAACCAAACGACGGGCAAAAAACAGGAATGGTTCCATTATTGTGCCTTTAATAATAAATACTTATATTTTTTATTTTTTATTTTGCCTTTCTGATTCAATAATCGATATGTAAAAGTAACATTATGTAAAAGATGTTCACTGTCTGTTTAATTAGATCGAAATCTATGCTAACTAAAGGAGAGTCCGTTATATCTATCAGAGAAATCTGAACAATATATTAATCTCAATTTTTGAATATCCAGAAATATTAAATGATATAAGTAAAAAAGAAAAAAAAAATAGTCAAAAATATTTAATAATTTAAATAACAAAAATGTTTGCCTGTAATTAAAACACAAAAAATAAGGGAATAGAAAAGAAAATCAAAAATCAGTTTTTTTATATATATATGATTTTTGAATAGATTGTCTTGTTTTAGCGATGACCACTGTTCAGTTTTCAAAACATTGATAACGATAATGGTGTTTGCTCACTGACTAGATATCAATATCCAGATAATTTTTACTATTTATTTATTTATCTCTCTCATGAGCATATTAATAGATGATAATAATCGTAATATAAGATAGTGTCTCTTGTATGGATTACATTTTTTTTAAAAAGCGTCGCTAACTATAACAGAACGATTTAATTTTTTGTGCGTACATTTGTAATACTGTATATGTTTCGATAAAAATTCTAACGATGTATTTTTATGTTACGTCATAATTTTTATACAGTTATTACATTCTTTTTTAGATGTGTAATTGGAGCATGCATCGCAAAAAGTTAATAATAATAAATATTTAAATAAAATGACCGGCTATCACGCTCGTCGTGTGAACCATCCGTTTACACAAAATGCTTAACCGTCAGATATAAATTGTGACCTACCCGTGGCAAAAAATTGTTTCATTCCCAAAAATTCTGCGTTATTTTCAAATACAAACGGACTGTATTAATTCAAAATCACGAAAGTCTCTCCGCATTCCAAGTGTTGTAACATACTCTATATATGAGAAAAAAATGCTACTCTCGACTCACCGGTGTGATTGTGATTGGTATTCGGTAATATCAGTGATTGAAAACTGTGACTGCGATCACCATCCATGCGTTGCTGTCATAATAAATTAAATATATAAAGACACAATAATAAGACCGAACATAATATTAAAGTTTCAATTGCGTTAAAAACATATTCTAACACGAGTCATTAACCTTTACCATACCGTGATAATAAAATACTCGTACGCAGCCACGCTGTCAACTCATGTTACCGTATGAAATAAGAGTTCTATTAGCCTTTAAAATGTGAAAAAAATGGTTAATGCCATAAATTTACTTTAAGTACTGAGCATTAAATATATAAAAAAATATGTAATATTATAATTCGGAGCATTCATCAAGTTCTGTATAGGAGGTTGCATTATATGACGCAACTTCCTTTTTATCTATCTTCATTTAATTAGTGAAAATGAGACACTATTATGTTTGTTATTGTTGTCACTGTGAAATTAATGTGTTATTTATTTTTGTCTTGCTACAAACGGTATTTTTGTCAACGTATTAATTTTACAACGGAATGAATTAAAAATAATTATTTTTATAGGATTGATTGATTTTTCACTAGTCATTTCTAAGCGTAAATATTTTTCTTCAAAATAACTGAAATATGAAGTGTATGTTGCGTATATTTACCGAAATATTGCAGATTTAATTAGAGCGGTAGACGTGTGTTACTGCATGGTTTGGGAAGGGTTAATAAAAATCTAATTTCAATATCACGAAGTGAATGAAATTTTTTGCTGTTTTACGCATATTTACGCGTAAAAAGTTAAATTCCCAGCAAAAATGCGTATTTTTTTTTAACAGAATTTACTTAACGACGCTGTCCATGATTATGACGTCATTCTTTCATAGATTTTGCGTATTCATTTCATAAATTTGTGAAGAAATTTAATAGTTCCATCTGTCGACAATTTTCTTTTTATTTATTGACATGCATATTTTTGTTATAACAGAGGTGAATATATTCTAATATGTTTATTGTGTGGGATGGAGTAGACTCCACCTCTTATATATACAGCGTTGTCCTGGCTACTTCGCTAAACTTAAGTCTGTGTTAAAGTAGCCAAATGATAATGATGGTAAAAATCAATTCGCGAATCACGATGTATTCAAATACTCAATCACTGATAATGAGTGTGACTCAAAGATATCAGTGATTCGCTTACAGTTCGTGACTTTGTGCCCATCACTAGCTTTTATTATGTTGAATACTGCATGCTTTGAAGATCATGTTCCTTCGGTCACGCGGTCGAAGATTCTTCGTGTAAAAAGCGCTTTTAAGAAGAAGAGCCTTGTAAGAATACCATCGATTTCGTTCGACTTACATTTGAGATATTTTGATGTAAACGTGGTAACGACACAGTTAATGAAAAAATATATGCGTAAACATCTCTCAGTCATGTAGAATAATGTATTTCATAAATTGTTCAGTTTAAAAATTTACAATTTCCCTGGTGGAAATTCGAACCCCGGTTACTCGCGTGATAGGCGGGGATACTAACTACTACACAGACGAGGAATCAAGCAAGACGTGAAAATATCAGTAAACAATTTTTTTATTTTTTTATTTAGCCTTTCTGATTCAATAATCGATATGTAAAAGATGTTCACTGTCTATTTAATAAGATCCAAATCTGTGCTAACTAAATGAGAGTCTGTTATATATATATATCAGAGAAATCTGAACAATATATTAATCTCAATGTTGAATAGTAAAATAACATTAAATGATTTTATTTTTAAAAATGTAATAATCAAAAATATTTAATAATTTAATAACATAAATATTTACCTGGAGGAAATATAAAATAAAATGGAAAAAGAAACAGAATTTTATTTTAAATGATGTATACATTTCCAAAAATCTGATAAAATTTAAGTTTATCCACAGAGAAAATAAATATATCAAGCTCTTTATTAATACTGGCTTGTTACGAAGTTCAACAAGGTCTGTTATGTTTTTAATACAAATTAAATGTATTAATTACAAATATATGCATATAAAATCCATTTTAAAATTTGTCGTCAATGCACTATGGTGCTACAGCATAATCGGTTAATGCACGTTCCCCGGATTGGAAGAGATCCAGGTTCGAATATTTCAACAACATGTTATTTATTTATTGTTTTTAAAATTTGTTGTGAAGGATGTATAAATAACAAAGTATATTAATCAGTGACAGCGTGACAATTTGATTACACAGTCTACTAGGGGAGTACCTAAGATGGCAGAGATATGTAAGAGATATGAAATTTTCTAACATACTATTTTTAACGCAGTTTACTTGACAATTTTTTCTGACTCACTGAATAATCATATTCTATGTTAAAAATTTACACGAACCGAGCCACATAAAATAATCATTTTCGCTTTACGAGACGCGATAAACATTATGGACAAATAATAATATGGCATGTGTAGGCCAAAAACTGTAGAGAAAAACTAATAAAAATATTTTATTATGATGAGATATTTTTTATTCGTCGGAGAAAAAAGTTTGGCTAAGGGTTAATGAATATTATAATGGCCCGATTATGTATTTTAGTCCTAACGCCCGAAATACATTCATGACAATGTTCGTTTTAATGCGAATTAAGCTAGGGAAAGCGGTTTTTTTTTTTTCCCCGCAAAAGTGCTTTTACAACGGCAGAAGAAACGTGCGGTAACACTAAAGTTAGGGCAGTTAACGGCGCGGCTTCGCACGAGTATTATATTTTACACGTGTGAACCACGGCACAACATAATGGGCCGTGTTCACGAATGAGATTTTTAACTCGAAATGATACACGTTTTGTTCCCGTGCGATTCTTCGGAGACAACTCTCCACTGTCGCGGTCGCCGTGTGCACACAGAGAGTCGTCTCGCTCGCTTCACGCTCGTTGTAGGCGCATTTCACGTTGTCAAATGTCAGACCATTAACTGTCGATGTTCTGTTCGTCGGTTGGATGAATTTGAATCTGCCCAGCGACAGTTAAAGCGGAATAAATGTTTGCAATTTAATGTCTTCTGTTTGTTAAACTTTTCAGCTCTACAACTCTAAGTGGCATTTATACGCACGTTTGTGTTAAATCTCGCTATCAGATCGAATGTTGTGTACACGGGTTTGATAATCGCCGAATTCCAGATTAAAATATCAACACGTGTACCTACAGGGTCCCGAGATTTGTCTCAACTAAATCTCTGATGCATATTTCACAGTGTCTCGCTCCATGGATACGGGTCTTCATATATGAATAACGGTTAAAATAAAGTCTATTACTCGACACTATAAAAATTAAAAGCTTCTCTGGTCGTTGAAGTTAGGTTGATATGATTACCTTGTGATCAATATTAGCTAATTTTACCTAATATAGTATGATCGTCACTGCCATAAAGTCTAAATTGCCACTTCAGTGATGACACTGAAAGGCCAATAAAAATGCTAAAAAATAACAAGAACCCTGGATCTGATACTTCATAATCTAATCACCAAAATTTGGACATCAGCAATTATGACAGAGGAATAGCAACTCAACACCATATGGCCAATAAAGACGACATATCAGACAGAGGGATATCCCCCTTCTTCGGCTAAACACACAGTTCTATCATACATGAATCAGGTATGGCTCCACGTCAGAATTTTGCCAAATGTATCGTGTTTACTTGAACTTCAACATGTCTGGGGTCGGTGACGTATTGCTCCAGTAGCACATTGTCGTCCCCGAAGGCTTTCAAAGACTCCAGCTTGGCTGACTCCAGAGCTGACAGGAAGTCCGCCTCCGTCTCAGCTATCCTCATGCCCTGGAAATAATAGCGATTCAATTAGATAAATACGTTATATTTGCATACTGTAAAAATGTTTTTTATATTATGAAAGAAACAAATTAAGTCATCTTAAACTAGAGATATTAAAAACACGTTCGACATATTCTCTACTTTGGTATTTTTTTTTGGACACTAACATGGGTGATGGATAGCAACAGTGACGAAGGATGCGACGAAGCGCTATCATATAATTAGATACATAAACTTTTTAATCGTCATAAATAATAATAATGAATTATCTTTAGGGCTATTGTGCTGTTCGTTGAAACCTAAGTATTATACGGGATGCGGCAGAACTGACTGAGCGGTTAGGCGGGGTCAATACTCGGGCGGTGGTGGGGAGAAGCAGGTGCACGTGGTCTCCCTCTGTTCCGTCGGTGACCCTATTTCAGTAGTCAACATGGTTTGGACCGGAGCATATCGGAGCTTTGCCGTGCGCGCGTATTTTGAAAACTGATCTATGATGTGCAACGTAAAGAGCTTTTCGGTGACGGTTTAAATTTTGACAAATTTCTTTCTTTGGGGATATCCGAAGGAAAATGTGTTTAAACGTCGCCCTCATACTATCAAAGCTAAGGAAGCGGATTATTGAAGAGGTTAACGCCATACCAGCAGTGTGTGGTTGCTAATGGTCGCCATTTTGAGCACATTATTTGCAAAACTTAATGATGTGTACTGCTAACTTCGAAAATAAAATATATTTTTCTCTATATACCCCCATTAGTTTTTTTTTAATTCCTCAGTACTGCTTAATTGGACGTATTTCAACGACCGTCGTCAAGGCATCAACATGAGGTTTGAGCCCGATAACAAACCTTCGACGCGGTGTTGCTCAGCGATCCGACTGACATTCCACAAATTCATCTCCACCATCATGTCAGTTCTAATTATGATGACATAAATTTAAACCTAGACAACAATCTAAATTATGACTTCGTGCATATTTTCCTTGCTTTAATTTCCGAACTCTCAAAAAAGGTCGTGTCCATATCCCAAGGGTGGCACAAACTTCGACTTGTGAGATAAAAATAAATCCCTTAAAATTTACCTTTCCGCCCCCTCCTCTGACGGCCTTGATCATGAGCGGGAAGCCGACCTTGGAGGCTTCTTCCTTCAGTCTGTCGAGGCTCTGATCCTCCCCGTGGTAGCCTTGAATTATAGGTACCCCCGCCGCCGACATTATGGCCTTGGATGTACTGGAAAACAAACAATATAGAAATAAGCATAAATAACATGAAGTTCTCGGATACAAAAAAAGAAATGGCTTGCGTAACTGTAAGCATAAGGGTTATCCTTGAACAGTTACAGAAACAGGAAACAGATTGGTTCCGACACATGGTGTACCATAAGGTCGATAGTTTAAATCATAAAAAGCTGAAACAGTTAAGAATTAGAGTAAAACAAGCTTTGTTCTATAATGTATTTTGTATGCGCGGTAGATTGGTCACTTGATGTTAAATCTGCAAGACTCGAGAGCAAATGTAAGGTCCAGAATCAAAAGCAGACATGTCCACTTTACTTGTTTTCGAGTAAAATGCAAAAAATCATTCTACCACAACTGTTACATTTGGGATCATATTGAACATGACCAGTTAGCACAGGTCACATGACTGAATACTGTCGCCTTATTGGCTGAAAACATATGGGTTTGAATTAATTTTCTATTAGACATATCTGCGATTGAAGTAACAAGCAAATTTTAAATGTGTTTTTATATGAAATTCAGCAATATTTGTCTAATTTCGATAGACTAGACTTGTGGACATGTCTGATTTTGATTCTATACCTCATAAATATTCGTGTCTTAGGGCGCGATAGTCAGATAACATTCGCCAAGTTGTTGAGCTAAATTGGAAGCACAGGGCATACTGTGGAAACTAAGAAATGTGGAAGTGTGTGTGAAATACTGGACGTAGTTAAAAATGAAAAGGTTCAATTGTAAGGTATTATTTGTGTAGTCCAGAATCAAAAGCAAATATGTCCACATTACCTGATACATGACAGAACATGTTTGTTAATTAATTATATATTAGACATGTCTGCGATTAAAATAACAAGCAAATGTTGATAGGCTAGTCTTGTTGACATTAATTAGCTTTATATTTATACATACTTACCTAACTCAAAAACCATTAAATTGGACATACCTGATTTTGATTATATACCTCGCATTTGTCCATCTATGATACATCTAACCATTTATTTAATACTTAAACAGCCGTCGTAGGATCTGGGTTATAATATAATATATAAACAGTGAAAAACGCAACGTTGGATATTTGTTACCTTTTGATTCCCATGTCCCTGATAGCGGTGTAAGGTGGGCCGATGAAGATGACATCTTCATGCTTGCATTTCTCCGCGAATTCCAGGTTCTCCGACAGGAAGCCGTACCCCGGGTGGACAGCCTGGCTGCCGGACTTCTTGCACACCTCCAAGATCTTGTCTCCGCGCAGGTAGCTGAGCTGGGAGGCCGGCGGACCGATGTGGTAGGCCTCGTCCGCCTTAATGTGAAAACATATTGACATATCTTTTCAGCCTTCCAAACTTTTAAATAGTTAATTTGTATATATCTTTAACGGTGAATCTTCACTTTACTACAATTACTTGAAAATCTAGCTTAATTCTAATTCTTAATCTAGTAAATTGAATGTTGAATCTATATTATTGGATGGGGAGGTGCATATAAAACTTCAAAGTCACAATTAGAAATCACTCAAAAAAAGATAATAAAAATTATTCTAAAAAAAAAAAAAAAATCAAAGCATACAATTTTTCAAAGTACCAAAAATAGTAGACATATACAAAAAAAAAAAATAATTCTAATTAAAAATCAATTAAATTTTAGAAGCAAATTCCGATCTACAAGATATAGAGATCAAATTGATATCCCAAAACTAAAATATGCCGCAACTCAAAATCAATATATTTATCAAGGCATCAAATTTTTTAACAATCTCCCCATCACAATTAGAAAAATTACGGACTATCATAAATTTGTAACTGAAGTAAAAAAAATATGTACACATACTAACTGAAACATTAATTAATTCGTATATACTCCTTCTCTATACACGAGTCTTACTCTCGTAGAGAAGAAACAAATGTTAAAATATATATCCACTGATTAATCAAACTGTATTATATTTTTAATATTAATAAATATATATATATATATATATATATTTTTTAAATTCTTAACCTAGTGCAAACATAAGCACTCCTACACATGCTCTAATATAAACAAAATTAAAGTATTTTCTTTTACTAAAACTTATCTTTTATATATTTGGTCAGTTTCATTTTGAATCTATTCAATTTCTCCTGCTTTCTTATGTTTTCTGGCTTTCATTAAAAAATTTCATCGCACTATACATCATGGATTTTTGAGATTTGGCCTTCTTCCTGAATGTCAGCCTTACATGTTGATTTGCTTCAATTTTTCGTGTAAATTCCGCTGATATTTTCTTATAAATATCATTATATTAAAATATATTTTCTGCTTAAAGATTATCACATTCAGATCTTTCAGCATTGCACTGATCCGAGTATATCTATTTTTTCTGAGTATTATTCTCATAGCTTTATTTTGCAATTTTGACAATTGTTACATTTCTTCTTCGTTATCCAAAAACAAAATGCTGCTGCAGTAGTTGATGTGAGGAATAATAACAGAGTTATAGAAATATTGCATATATCGTTACTCTTTATGCACTAATGAAAAACACCCGACCCTATTATATCTTGTGTAATGCATCTCCTGTAAAATCATCTTTCTCGGCGCTGCATAAATTTTAAACGTACCATCTCCACGTGCATTGAATCCTTGTCGACATCAGAGTACACGGCTACAGTCTGGATGCCCAGCTTCCTCGCCGTCCGCATCACCCGGCACGCTATCTCCCCCCTGTTGGCCACCACCACCTTCTCGATCGGCCTGATGACCAGCTCCGGTTTGAACTGTCGCGCCTCCGCAGTCTGACACTTGCGGCGGACGCCATTGTATAAACTCTGGCGGACGGAGAGCGAACTACTAAAGGAGGGAAACGTAAATAGACATTTCGATATCAAGAAGAATACAATTCTTTATCTAGACGTTACGCAAAACAACAATATGAATTATTATTCAAAACAATTATTTATTGATTTAATTTATTTTATATATTTTTAATAAATGCTTGTTTTAATTTGAAGACAAAATAACGTTACCAACATACCTTTTTCCGAGACCGCTAATTATCCACAAATACGTCATGTTGTAATAATTCACGATGCTTTAATTCACGTTAGCTATGTAATCTCTGTAGAGAATCACTTATTAATCACAGTATTGTGAGTTATTTACAAAAGAATGCTCCTGTCAAGTCATAAATCATTGATAAAAAATATATATATGTGAAGGCTCACGCGATCTCGGATATTCCGACACTGACTTATGTATTTTACAAATGAACGACTTAATAAGTTGTAATTACATAACTGGTGGCACTAACATTTTATTTGGAATAATTAATGCCTATTGTTGCTAGTTGGCGGCACATGACTGCTTAGTATTGACGTTAAACCAAATGTAGTCTGCCGCATGGAACATATCAAGACATGATAAGGAATTGGTCGGCTGTTATCAGCTGTGCGTGTGTGTAGTGTGTGTGTGTGTGTATCGTATAGTCAAATGTGTAATTCTTTGGGGAAATAACAACCAGGGCCGAAATGGTAATTAAGCATTTTTAGTTATTTATCGTTTTTAATGAAGTCACATCTGATACGTCATATCATCGCTATTAGCTCTACAATCTCTTGTGGGTATTGCAATTCTCAAGAGTTTTCGGCATACACTACCGTTCATAAGTATTTTCCCACGTAAAAGATTACGTAATATCCTAATTTAGATGAATGTCAGGATAATTAATATATATTTTTGACAAATGATTGTCACACTAATTTAACATATTTCCAGGGAATTACATATTTATTTTGTATTCAAACATAGTTTGGATGAAATTTTCAAGACGTTTTCTTTTTACCATATTCATATTGTAAAGGTACCTTTTTAATTATTGTACATACTGTATGTTTAGTTTACTCGCAGATTTTGTGGCTTAAACATCTTGTAATTTTTTCGGTGATCTCAAAGGGTTTTTAAAATAAAAAAGGAAGTTAAAAAAAATATTCTACCGAAATACAATGCTTGATAATATTTTATAAAAAAAAATGGAAAATTTAACTAACATGCACGAGAATTAAAAGTATTAAGACCAACGTGAACTAAAATGTAAAAATATATAACGAAAGAGTCGTGAATAAAAACAGTAGGTACATGTCAACCGAAAAATACCAATTCAGCAAAATACATGAATATAGTAATGGTAAACAAACAATAGTAAAATTAAGACTTCAAAAAACCACTTCTTCAGCATACAAATAAGAAGAAGAGGCCATAATGGGCACAAAGTATGAAATTTAAGATATTTAGTTCTAGACAAAAAGTATTCATACGAAAGTCTAATGGGGAGCGGTTGTATGTCTCTTGTCCTAACTGTAATAATAAAAAATAATATTTTTAAGCATTTTTAAATGTACTCGCAACTCAAAAAATCCTTGCTTCGCTTTGCACTTTGCAAAGATGGTCTGGTCCCTAATCACATACGACACTAAAGTGCAGACGAACATTTGGGGCCCTATCTAGCATGGCCCCCAATGCACCGCATTGGCGTGGTTACGCCACTGCCTTCGATAAAACATGTCGGGTGTTATGTTATGATATGGGATTACTTTGGTGAATCACGTATTGGGTATAATGTTAAAATTGAAGAAATTCTCAACAGAGGGTTATAAAAAAAAATTGCAAGTAAATATATTGACAACTGGAACTCGCACGATTGGTTGTGAGTTCGTTTTTCAACAGGACAGTGAAACATTAATCAAAAATATGCAATACATTATTTCAAGCAAATGAAAGACGCACAGAAATTTTCTCTAATGTGTTTGGCCTCCTTAGTCTTTTGATTTGAATTTAGCACAGTCTCTTGATTTGAACTCAATAGAATTCCTGTGGAATAATTGGACAAAAGAATCCGACAATTCTGTCTCACATCAAGAACCATATACAGTGAAATTTCGATCGATCGTTCCTCGAATAATCGTTTTCCCGCACGTATCGTTTATTTATCAGCATATGTCGTACCTAAATGCTCGGTTTCGATTAACGATACTCGACAGTGAGCGGAACATTCGAGAGAGAGAGAGAGAGAGAGAGAGAGAGTGCTGCTGCTGACTATCGCTTGACATTATACAATGCAAAGTTTAATTATTTATTTTTTGTTTCATTCATTCATTCATTCATTTACATGTGAAATGTGTACCTTTTTTAGAATATGTATTAAACATTTAGGAAAATATGAAAAATGTTACATTTTTCTATATTCCCGCATTCATAGTTTATTTCAATATGTCCCTTCAAAAATGATAGATAGAGGTTTCACTATATATGGAAGTTATTACAAGAAGGAACCAAGTCTTTTACTGAAAGTTATAATTTATTATACCTTTAATGAAGGAATGTACCTATACATATTAGGTTTAGTTTTGTTTTGTAAATTTAAAACATTTTTTGTAAGTGGGCAAATATTTATGACCGGTAGTTCATATGGCGAATACGGTAATTTCTCGGATTTTTACATAAAACAAAACATTTTCGACATTGCGTATTGCGACCCAAGGGAGATTTTTGCTTGTCAAAAAATTCGAAATTTGAAAGTACATATAACTTTTTTGATATTTATGACCCAATCGATTAGTTTTCTTTTTTGAAATCAGAGCACTCTACCGGTAAATAGGCCTTTTGCAAAAATCTAAAGTGCTACCGTATTCGCCAGTTCAGTTAAGTTTTTCTCCATTGATCTCTGTTCTGCGCCATTTCTCTTCAATTTTGGATATCTATAGCAGACACGTATTAAGGTATCTGGTATATAAGGCAGGCATGTCTTTGAAGACATTGTTGTCCCATCTTAGTTTAGGTCTATTCAAGCACCAGCATTGGTCTGTTGTTCACCAGTGACTTACTGTTCGGTCTTTCCCTCCACCAGTTTTTATAATTTTATAAACTTTGAGATGCTTAGCGCATTAAATATATTATAGAGCTCATTACTGATACCTCTGCGTATTGTCCGGTAAGAACTTTTAATTTTACAGATGGATTATCTGTTCATACTAATTTCTTGAAAATGTAAGATTAATTTATTCAATCTTTTTAATAAAATAATATCACGTTCACAATTACTAAACCAGTCTCCTGAGATATCATGAATTTCAATCCTAGAGAGTTAATTAATTAACATTGAAAATATATAATTACGTGGCAACACCAGTATTCTGCCGTTAGAGGGTACGGCTGTGCAGACAGAAGGTGGGAAGAGTGGAAGCGGATGTTGCAGGTCACCTTATTTTGAATCATCTACTTCCTCGACGAGCGTATGTGGTTGTATTTGATGACTTGTTCTGTTTACTTACATATTATTGTAAATAAGCGACTTCTATTAGTTTTAAGTTTCCATCGCTTAACAATATAAAATTTAGCAGATTAATAATATATGTATAACTTAGTGATGAGCTCAACCGTTAATTTATCTTGATTGTGAGATTCGTGTTCAATTGTCGGTAACCGGTAATGCTTGCTATAAAAGCAGGTAGTAACTTATTCTTGGTGCAAGTTTTGTAGAGTGCAGTTCGATTTTAACAGTTATTTTTTTAAAGCTATAATGAATGTGACAAAGGAACATATTTTGTTTTGTGAGTGCAACGGAAAGTGCGAGAAATATGAATGCAGTATATGGGGATCGGACAATAAGCGTAATCCAGTATCAACGGTGATTCAAGAAATTTCGAACCGGAAACTACAGCCTAGAAGACGAGCCTCGTCATAGAGTTTGATAAGGACGTTCTGCGAGCCCCGGTGGAACAAAATCCCGTCATAACTGTTGAGGAACTAGCAGAGAAGCTTGGATTTGGTCATTCAACCATTCATCAACACCTGCGTGCCATCGGAAAAGTCAGCAAATTGGAGTTCAATCGCGTGCAGAGTGAATGTATGGTCTTCTTTGCTGTCACATCTCAGGAATGAACCTCTTTTGGAAAGATGCCCCACCCACCATATGCGCCATCTGATTATCATTTATTCCGCAGCCTTCAAAATCATTTTGATGGAAAAAATATTAATTCTGTAGACGAGGTCAGAACAGTACTGGAGGAGTACTTTTCGTCATTGGTACTAGGACAAGTACTAGAAGAGGAGCCTTGCAAGTCTACCAAAAAGATGGAAGAGCATTGTAAAAAACGAATATATATTGGATTAAATAAGAACTTTGTTTATCTTAATTTTGAAAAATAAAAGAAGTATAAAAAAACTGCATTATTTATGGAATGACCCCCCAATACTTTATCTTGTCGAGTACCATATGTTGAATTTTCTCAAAATTATTATTTTGCAAAACAATAAAAAAAATTAATCAGTTACCAGTAGTTTAAACTTGTCAAGAGTCCGCTCCTGCTTCATTCAAATGATAGTGACCTGTTGACACACCTCCATTTTAAATGCTCGGTATACTTTGATATTAAATCATGCCTTCACCAATTCTTGACATTTTGTGTTTTATTTTGAACCAACACTGAAATGGAAATGAAAATCTCATTTAATTGTGTTCTGTGAAGTTTTTATTCATAGCCAAGCAGAGCCAATAATTATAGCTTAATGCCCAAATGGCATCAAATCAAGGGATTCATCTGTGTTTCACTTCATTTACATATATGTACACCTTCATTACAAACACGGGTCGTTTGTTTCCAACTTTGGTAAATGATTATACATTCTACAGGGCACTAGCTAAATGAAAAATAAATGCAGTTTTATCACATTTCATAAAAACAAAGAATGTTCAATGAAAGAGAATATGTTTAATTCATCACATTAAAAGGGAAAATAATAAAAAGAACATAAATTTTGTATCAGATAATTAATAATTTAAATGGCGTACAAAAAATTAATATGAATAAATAAAAACTTAACTAAAGATTTTTATATAACAAAATAATTAACATACAATATAACTTATACTATCATCATAGATTCTACAACAAATCCGTGATAATTAAACTAATTTAAAAAAAAGTCTCCATTAAAACGTGTTAATGTTATTTATAATATATAGTATTTTACATTAGTTGTTGGTATTATACAATATGTAGTTTTTATTAGTAGTTATGTCAATACATACATGCTTACTAAATCGGCCATTTCTGGGTTTATTACGCTAAAGTTACAATTTCACAAAAAAATATCTTTCATAGATCTCTTATGTTACTATTTTTGTTTAAAAATACACAAAGATTCTATTTTTCCATTCTTTAAATCTTCATTCACATTTTCTGCTACGCAATAAAATCCACGTATTCGATACAAACCCAGAAAGTACGTGTCATTATTAGGATATTAGTATACAGTTTTAAATGGTAGTAAATATTTCAAAAAATTTGGAAATTGTTATAGATTTTACATTAAATGAAGACCTAATCATTTTATAATAATTATCTCAACAAATTGACATTCAATTGGTAGGTCATTAATACAGTTTATAATATATATATTTTTTTAAATTGTAATTTTCGGAATAGCAGATATGTAAAAAGGGATCATCTACAATAATAATCAAAATTTAAAATGAGAAATATTTTCAATGGCATGCAAAAATGAATTGTATCTATACAATTATGACGTAACCTTAACAATACAAACTATACAATATCTAGGACATACATGAGATTACACCATCGCTTACGTACTATATAAAATTTGTAATATTTATTCAGGATAAATAAAATAAATTGTATACGATTGAAGTGCAATCTGAGATGGCAATATTAATTAGAAATATAAATCAACTTCTCATAAATATAATTTGTATGCACAATGTATATTAATCGAATACGCTGAGAATGTAAAACAAAAGAAATGCTTTTTTGAATGGCACGGAATTTGTGTGAAACTTAAAACAAATTGTGAATAATATTAATAAAAAATAATTATGTATTCGTTACATAAATCATCTATGTAAAAATATTAATATGATCGATTTTGGTGAATAATTTCAACATATTCACGTCGACTTAAAAACAAAAACTTAAGATTTTTAAAGCTTCTAAATTTGTACAACATAACTAACTAGTGAAAAATGTGAATATCTTATCTGGCTTGTCCAGCTCGCAATATGGCTCCTTTCACAATTCATGGTATAATAATCAAAATGACCAAAATACATAATCGTACTAAATAATGAATCAGTAAAACTTCGATAATTCTAATCTCTTTAACCAAATAATGTTTGGATAAATCAAATTTCACACGTGTAATTCACTATCGACCAGGCCTCAGAATGGACCGGAATGAACTTCGGTTCGAACTGTTCCCGGTTGGTGGGATTCTCACAAATATAGCTCTGACTCACAATATCTTTTCAATTTCAGTTACAGCTCCCGTTTGTTATTTTGAATTCAATAAAAATTATTAAAAAGTCTAAAGGTTTATTACAATAAATTAGTGTTTTGCAATATAATTAACATTTAGCACCAAATAATCAATTATCTAGAATGACAAAAAGGTGTCAATCGGCCACCAAAGTAACTTTTTGTATACATTGATCAATGATAAGTCTAAAATGTTCCATATTATCTACAGTTCCGGTTCGTTCCACATTCCATTCGAGGCCTGCTATCAACAAACCTATCATTTCCATTTATAAAAAAAACTAATAACTTATATTATCTTTGTGTCAAATAAATTCTTAAGAACAGCTTGCGGTACACATTACCAATTTGTAAAATAATAAAAAGTATAATATTTAAAATAATTTAATACATTTATTAAAGTTGTAATTTTTCATTTGTCAATTATTCAAATGAATATAATCCTTCCGAAGATCTGCAGAAATTTTAATTAGTGAGGTTCTACTATATTTTTCAAAATTGTCTTTTATTACATCAAAGGAAAACATCTGTAAACTAACAAGACTTTACAGCTTTAAATTTTATCTAAATAAAATCATTGAACATTGTGTGTAAAAGAAGACTACCAAATAGATTTATTTGATACAGGCTAAGCATATATTTCCCCCAAAATGTCAGTTCAAAGTTGACCTCACTAACTTGCAATTTCTCACTAATATCACTGATATTACCCGATAACTTGCCTGTAAACTTTACCCTTAGAATGGCTGTGGACCGCTACTATATTTATTACGATGAAAAAAGTTATATTGTGAACCAAAATATATTTAAAGTCGCTCTTGAAGAATTTCTGTATGTTAATATTTTCCACTTTGACATGCTGCCGATGGGTCTATGGAATTTTGCCATAGAACATGTTTTTTCGTAAACTTGCCGAGTAAAATGTGTCGCAAGACTGTATTAAAAAAAGTACAGTATATAGTATAGTTTATAGGAGATCTGCGGGTGGGGTTGTAATACATGAGAACATTTTTGCAGATAACAAGGAGTAAATATTTCCATAAAACAAAAGAACACTGTCTGATTTTGAAATAAAATTCAGACAATATTTGAAGAAACCAAAACAATCAATACACAAGGTGGGATGGAAAGAACCAGAAAAAAATATTCTATGCAAGAGTGTTGTGACACATGTGTCTGAGACATGTAACACTTTTTTTTTGCAATTTTAGGCTAGGTTTATATTTTTACTTCCAAGAAAATATACATAATTAACTTATTGAACTTTTACTAATCGAATTGTGAATGAAATAATGAGAACGCAGTCAGGATGAGAGTTTAAAACAACCAAAATAATAATAACATATTCATCTCATTTAGTTTTTACAATATTTTGACCTCTCCTACGTAACACGTAACCAAAAGGTTCTTTTTTATTGCTCTAGTATTTCATATGTTTAACGGTGGCAGTAATTTTTTTTATATAGTCGATTGCGATTAACAGGGCCATCGGTTAATTGGGGCAAACCGCTCGCATTTGGGCCAAATCTTAAATAAAACCAATAGCAATTTACATTGATTATTTGAGACACAATTGCATTTAATCGGAACAGTAAATTTAAGATCACATTAAGAAATACAGTGGATGTTTGCTGTCGGCATGACGCCAGAGATTTGCGAGCTGATCGCAAGGGAATCCCGTGTAGTTAGCGTAGTGGAATTAACATAGATTTAGTAACAGCTACGCCACTGCATGAATGCGATATATGTGCAGACTCACTTTTTCACGCCAAACAATGACTTGACATTTTCAAGTAAAATTAGTCAAACTAAAAGCCGGCCACTTAAAACAAATCATTGTCAGCTCGATGAGCTACCAGACATCCCAAAATCTACTATCACGGCTCGTACACCAAGAAAATCAATTTGGTGATAAATGGGCATTACACAAATGAATAGCAGAAACATGCAAGAGAAATCTTCAAATTCTAACATAGAAAATAGTTTTCTATAGTTAATGGACGAGGCGTGAGTCTCAGCAGGTCAGTATTGAAAACAAAGTTAGATAATTTAGCTAAAAAACAATAATTTCAGAGTGACGGATAGTTACGTCGTCTAGATGTAGAGTGAAAAGAGAATATATATATAAATATATATGTACATTATTTTTATTCCAGAATTTACATATTTTTATTATACATAATATGCTATATGTTATTTTTCATGAGTAATATTTTTCTAGAATTTTTATTTAAAAAATTATTAAAGCGTACAAAAAGTGCAAATTCTTTAATGATGGTTAAACCGTTATTGTGACTGGGTTGTGTTTGATTGTAACGACGATTGGTAACCAATAATTCTTAAAGCAATCACTGGTACACTAAAAACTAAAACCGATTACCAAATTTTACCATCACTAGGACCAACCGCTTAAATTGGACTAAAATGTTCTCAAGTAATTATTATAGGCTCAATGTGTTCTGATTAAGCGGAGTCGACTGTACTGTGTTCAATAAAACATAATAGAATACTATATATTTAAAATATTACTGCCACTTTAAATATATAACAAATGTATGTGAAATACTAGAACCACTATTAAAGATTTATTTGCTAGCCACAATATTTTACATAGAAAATGTCCATTTCCCAGCCCAGCTGATTAGACATATCAATAAATGAAAAATTTATTCAAACAACATACGGAAATGTTTAGTAAAATTCCCTAGGAATCAAATCCCTGATCACTCCCAGATACGTTCCGAACACGTTAACAATTTGAATACTGTTAACAAGATTTTGGTGATCGGGCGGCAATCACTTTCATAATGGACTATTAAACTTTTAAAAACATTAAATTCATTCAGAATAATCAGTCAACTTTTGTAGAAGATTAAAAAAAAAAAAAAAAACTTTACAATAATTCGTAATTAAACGCTTGTGGTGAGTATTTATCAACCAAAGTTTGGTTAAATTCAAACATTTGAAATACACAACGATTGGTGCAATTTTTAAATATCTTTAAATTTGTAACTTACACAATATTAAGAAACGATAATAATACATTTTAAATGTATACCTTGGTACAAGAATTATCACTGCTGATTGTCAAGTCTACATTAACTTAATTAGTATCTAAAGAGTGCAAAACCAGTGGTAAAATTTCAAGTAAAAAAAAATAGAAAAGAAACACAAATCGGTACTTTATGGAAAGTCAAATGAGATCAATAGTCTGGAGACAAATCAAAGAGTTGAGTCAAAAAGAAGTGACAAAAATTTTCCACAAAGAATATTTTACTTTGAATACATTTTTAAATCAATATTTTTTGATTACAGTAAAACCCCTGATTCGAAATTCAAGCAACCAAAAAAATTCGTAAAACTTATTAAAGACTTAAATTTTGTTAAAAAAATATGCATATTTTTAGAATATTCCAAGAAAACATCTCAAAAATGTATAAATATGCAAAAAAAAAAAATGCACACATTACAATTTATGAATTATGTTATGAGAAAATTAAATAATTTATGGTGTAAGGGTATGAGAATTGCCTTGAATTACAAATTATCAGGGTTAATTAACTGTGAAAATAAAATTTGGGTTTGTCCGAAAGTGTTTGAAATTTTTTATATCAACTTTCAAATTAATGGGGTTTTACTGTATGTCAAAGTAGATTACTACTATTACCCTAGTTGAAACACGGACGATGAAACCGCTAGCAAATGTTAATTGTTAGAAATGGATTAATAGAAATGAGAATCAAATTTCCTTAATTATCAGAACTAGATAATTTAAGAGTAATAAAATTACATTTTTGTGAAAAAAATATATCTCATATCACTCAATCTTTTTCACTTCGGTTGTCACATTATCAAAAGCCACCAAGTAACGTACTCGCATCACAGTCATTAGCACCTTTAATATTTGTCTTCTCCGAGCACTCTTCCGCCTCAGTCCTCTAGATACATTTGTACACTCCCAAATATACAATAATTACACTCGCCATACCGCACCATCGTTAAGCAATCGCAATCAACTTTCAAAATGTCAAATCGACATTAGGCCGAACAATCGATCAACGGTGTATCATTCGATACCTTCACAGAACGCAACCAAACAAACGTGTCCGGTGCTATTCTCAACAGATGGGGGGGAGTCTCACAGTGTCCGTGCTGACTTTTGACTTTTTCTTAAAAAACGAGAGTGCAGATTGAGACTTTGTGACAGATTCTGCTGCCGGGGGTTCCGATGATGCTAGAGCTCCATCTACACTGTTAGTTTTCTTGGTGGAAGGTTTAGATTTGATGGGGATAGACTTGCGCTGTGTGCTTTTCCTAGAAAAGAATCCAGATTCTTCTTTTACTTTTCCTTGCTGCTTTTTACCGGAACCGGAGTCACCGTCGCCGGCCTGAGTGCCGACGGTTACCTTGGAGGCGGCAATCTGAGTACTGAAATCACTTTGCGTCATATGGTCCTGCGTTTCACTCGGCGAGATGTCTCCCTCCTTCACATCACTGTTTGAATTTCTTAAATTACTTTCCTTATCACTGACTTCACTTAATGGGGCAATAAAATCACATTTGTTTTGAGATCTTGATTCCTGAGATGCGGACGCGGCACTATCGCCTCTCGACTTGTCCTCTCTGTTCAAAGTATTTATACCGAGCCGCTCCTCGATCACATCTCCATCTTCGATTATTCTAAGGGGGCCGCAAGTTACAATATCTTGAGTGCATTTTGGATTTTTCAGCTGATATTGCTCCAAGCATTTGTGTTCCCTTAGAAATCCATCCGTACTTCTATCAGACTTTGTTTGATCTTGAAACTTGCCTTGCTTGTGCAGTTCGAGGTACACTTTACCGGGATGTTTAGGTGGAGTGTTGTGATGGCTCCTCGGAGGTACAGCCGGCGGAACGTCATCGTTGTCTTTACTTTCGTCCGTGGACAGTCGATTTTTTGCAGCACTGGTAAAATTTGACATTAATTCATATTCCTGGCAGTAATATTGCGGATCGTCCGCCAATTCTTCCAGAGTCGGTTTGTGCCGAAGGGAAGAACTAGGAGGCAAACTCGGTTTAGGTTTAGTTTCTCTCTCCGGAACCTTCGGTCTGACTTCCACGTACTCGCACGAGGGTTTCTGTGCGATCGCAGGGGGAGTGAGTCGGTCATTTTTCAAAATTTCTTCCGTCGGAGAGATGCGAGAATTCGCACTAGAGTTCTTAGAATCCGCATCACTCGTTGATACGTCGGAAACTTCATTTATGAGGCAATTCATTTTTAAATATCCGCTTCCGGTTGCCGATGTTGACTTGTTCGAATTTCCCGAAAGACGTTCATCTGCGTGTCTCTCCGTGAACTTCATCGATTCAGTACTAGAACTGATGTACAGGCTGTTGTTTAGATAAGTGCTTTCGGGATTAGCACATATTTTTTCAGGGAGTAAAGGTTTCTTAGGAGACTGTAAGTTTAGTTCCCGCGAGAGACTTTCCGAATATCCCTTGTCGGGTGCGAGAGACAGATGAATGGGTGGTTTAACCTTTTCAAACTTCGGTGGGAGGTTGGGGGAAGCGTTGGTGGATGGTATTTGAAGAGAGGAAGGTACGGTGAAGTGGCGCAGTGTCGGGGGGCTGGTTTGGAGGGAGGGGGCTGTAGCACTGTGGTACATTCTGAAGGGAGAAGTGGCCCCCATGTTGTGGTGCTGTCCATCCAGGGAGACGTTGGCACGGTCACCGCGAAGATTCAGATAATTATCATCTCCGATTGGAGCTTGCCTGCAAATAATTGAAAACAAATGTTATTAATAAAAAGTGTATCTGCTGTATAAAGAAAATAGAATTTTCAGCAAACTAAATCAAAAATGTACATATTTTACCTGATAGATTTAATTGCCTGTGTACTGATAATATTTAGAGGAATATTTCCTAAAATGAGTTGTTTGATCGTTAGTAAAAAAATATTTAGTTCTCAAAAGTAAATCGATAGTTAAATATGGCGGACTTTTCGCAGCTGTTCCAAAAGTCATCCGATACATTGATACTTTGAAAGTTGCAGTATACGACAATTAATCATTTAATATACCGCTATTTTAATGACAAGAGTTTGTCCGATGATGATCTCGTTGTTTAATATATTAATGTATATATTAGCACGTAATACAAAAAAATGTCATTACCAAAGTGATAGATTTTAAATGCCTAGGTGAAAAAATCCATAAATAATGCATAAAATTAAGCATATTTCATGATTATTTATCACCCACCCCTATAGACATCTCCATCTATGCTTTGACAGTAGTCAATTTGATGAATCAACAAATTTAAGCTAAGAATTTTCACTATGGGCCGGCCAACCAGCCCTTACAAGATATTTAAAATTTAAATATCATTTTTACCACAACTCCTGATGTTGCACACAGAGACTATTGCCATAAAATAAAATGTTACGTATTTGTTACTTAGTTGTGAAATATTATTATTTACTTATAAATAATTATTATTTGCTTTACGCGGCGTGCCGCGGGATTGGGAACACAATAAACCTTTGCCCACCCGCCGGTACGCCGCCCATGTTGTTTGAATTTAGTTTATTTAGTGCCGTGGACAACAGTAGAAATAAACAAATGTCGTAGTCCACGGCACCCATACAAAATTATCCCGCCAGTTTCCACATTTTGTCAAAAGTCCCTTATCAGAGCAACAACGGGAGCCCTCCGCTCAAAGAAACTCACTTAACGACCATTTCTAAATAACGAAATTACTAAAATGGAATAACTCCAAGAAACACTGCCGATAATGCTTGTTGCAGATATCACGGGTCCGCGATATTCACACCAAATTCCCAACTCGATATCCCCCATTGTTAATTTTAATATAGTTTTTTTTAATTAAAGTCCCCGTAAAACGGGTTCAGCCGCCTTCAGCCCGCGACCGAAAAATGGAGCAATGTTGCGCCGTTCGGCCGGCAGGCGGCGCCGGACGCCGCATCGCTTGGGGCGCGGTTAGGCTTGTAAACGCGCCCTGATTGGTGCGGTGGGTGATTTTGGGGTGGCGCGCGCTAATAACGGCGCACGTCCACTCAACTTGAATAAATACAAGCGCACCGCAGTATGGAGCACACTTTCGTCAAACGTCTCGTCTCTACACAACTACATACTGCGGTGCACTGAATACACCTTTAGCAAGTGTTTTTCATTTTGCATCCCGCCTCATCCCTCGGTAACCTCGCCGTCCAGCCAGCCGTCTGCCCCATCCTCGGTCCGGTACCGCATTCCGATCTGTTGTCCACCGACGGTTTGGAGCGAGTGTGAGGATCTCGACTTCGGTCGGGTGAATCCGCTCGTGCCCTAGCGAAGTGACTTGAGGCGACCACATTTTGTTTGGTTGGCAACACCTGAACATCTAAGAGGTTTTAAGATTTTAACTTTTTAATATGAAATTACAATCTCGCTATAATATTCTGTCTCCAACACTCACTTGCTGCCGTATTTGGTCTCCCTGGCCAATGAACGAAGGTGCGCCCTGTGCTGCTGCTCCAGAGAGTAAGTGACCTCCTTCAGCTCCCTCAGGGTCTTCTGATAAGAGGGGAGGTCTTCTATAGGCACGGAGGGACTGGCCGATGATGGTAACTGAATACCTGCAAGATTATCCCATTTACTGGTATTTTAGATTACAGTATAAATTTATATGAATTTTAAACATTTGTATTTTATATATATTATTTAACATGTGTGTACAATATAATTATCTGAATATAGCATATATTATAACCCCCACGACACTTCAAAAGCAGATAATTTATTTATATTGAGATGTCCGACTTTCTGTTGTAGCGGTGAGGGACTATGGAAATATGACAGTTTCTGATGACTGCATACCTCCATAGTCTACATCATTCCAACATAACTGTTATACGACAAAATATTGCAGGAGTGCATTACTTCTTACATAGAGTAAGATTGCTAGCAATATACAAAGTTCCTCATAGCATTTTACATATGTTTGCTTACTATTTATTTCAATGAAAATTCATTTTCACGCATATTTTATGAAATTGTGAGTTTTTATTATTTATCAGAAATTAAACATTATTATTTGCCATAATTAAAACAATACAAATAAATATATGAAAAAATATGGATAAAACTCAAGATATGTATTTTTTTGTCACTTGTCTCAAATGCAAGAAAATCAACCAATTTATTGTCGTCTCTTTTTATTAAAACCTCCTCTCTCTAAAGATTTACATAACAAATAACGTCCTTTAGTATTTAGATCACATTATAAGCAGTTTAACATAAGTTCAGCCTCATCTTAAAAGAGTATATAATCATATGCAATGTATGAAAAAATTAAAGAAAACCTAAAGAAACCTGCATCGGAAACTTATGATAAATGACATAATGTCACATTGGCTATCCTTATTCTATGGCCGACACCCACGTGACAGCGCGCGTATCGGTTTTTAAACCAAATTATTTCTTCCAGTAGTGATATCATACGGTGATCTATAGAAATATTATTCACCTTAAGAACACCACGAATTACATCTGAAATTGAGTGTAGTCATCATTTTACCTCCACAACTGACAACACTATAAACTTCTTTTATTCATCTAAAAACCGTACGAAATCGCAGTCGATGGACACTAATGATGAAATAGTGCCTATGTTTTTTTTTAGTTATACTAACATTTTCATGGTTTTATCGTAAAAATAACATTTGGAAAAACTATACTGTGAATTTTGAATATTAACAATTTTGGCGCCAATTTAGATGCTATTTCACCTAGGATTTTTTTGGGCATCTAACAGGTTAATGGTGAAAGTCCAAAATGATCCATTTACCATGAGCATTAATACCATATATCAAGCATATACTTCATAGAAGTATACACAAAATTAAATAAATATTTTTTAAAGTGGTAATACTCCAACATATCAAAAGTACAGATTTTTTGCTACGAAAATCATATCTAACGATTTTTACTGTACTATAAACCTTGAACCTTGATATATATCGAATACACATCTTTATTTTACCAAGAGAACAAAGGATTGCAAACTTCATAAGCTCAGTTTAAAAGAGCTGGCATTTGACACACGTTCTGAGATTAGAAATCAAATATTACTCTACTTATAAATATATGCTATATAAAATTTAAATGAAAGGATAGCATAAATAATCCCATGCACTGACCTGCCCTGGGTCGCAGCAGCATGGCCTCGATGGTGTTGATATGAGAGATGAGCAGACAGTGCACCCGCTGCAGATCCCGGGCCGGGTCCAGGCGTAGGCGAAACTCGGGCGGCGGAGAGCGAGCTGCTAGAGGAGCGCTCTCCACACAGCCAACGGCATCTGCTTTACCGGCTGTGCAGCTGCAAAGTGGGTGTTATTCAGTCATAATAGAAGGAATCGGTTGGTTGTATGAGTGATTATCGGTGTGTGTGAATTGGTAATTTAACCCTTCTACCCTGATAATACATTAAAGTATCATCAACTTTATTTTGTTATGTCAACACTGCAGCAGGTGAAATTGGTCAGCTGCGCATTGTTACAAAGTTAGGTTTGTCGCACTTGTATTCCTTGTGATTATTAATAGTTATTTTAACCAAATTTTTTTTTCTTAAATTTTTAACCATTCTTGTAATGTTTTAATATTTCTTTCCTATTTTTTGTACTGTTCTATATATTTTTATTTTTTGTGTACGTCATGTAAGGTCTGACTGTACTTAGAAGTATCACAAATTATAAGTAATAGTATTTATATACCTAGATTTTTTTTTATAATTATTCCATTACAATTTGCTTATTTTATGTTTGAAAAATACTATAAAAAATAAACAGTTGCCAGGCACTTAAATTTAATAATTCGGGGTAGAAAGGGATTTGGGTTAAATCATATCATTATGCATGCAAGTATAAATATTTAAGAATGCTATGATATGCACCGTGCCTAGTTTGGCAACATAATTAAATGAAATGCTATATAAGCTAAGGAATTAATTCCTTGCCTACACAAAGGATGGCGGGATATGATGAGTTAGAATGTCAATTTCTAAAATATTAATTTAACAAAACATAATAAATGTAACTCACCAAGTCCAGTGGCCGTGGGAAAAGGATCCGGGATGGTACTTCTGTGGCGGGGGGCGGTGACCCTCGCAAAGCTTGCCCAGCAGGTCCAGCCACTCCTTCCTCTCCACACAGTTGGCAGCCTGGATATACAGCACCCTGTCCTTGTATTCTGCAGGGCAGTGACAAATAAGCGGGTTAAGACTTTGGTAAGGGTCGATTGTGTGATGATGTTTGTTAGTAAAAAAATATTTACTTCTCGAAAGTACATCACGTAGTAAACTCATTTTACTTTCCGATATCCGATAGCAAAAACGAGAATCATTAGTTAAATATGGCAGACTTTTCACAACTATTCCAAAAGTCATCTGACATATTGATACTTTGAAAGTTGCAGTATACGACAATTAATCATTCAATATTCCGCTATTTTAGTGATTAGAGTTTGTCCGGCGATGATCTTGTTATTTAATACATAATACAAAAAAATTTCACAACCTGAATGACAGATTTTGAACGTTTAGGTGAAAAAATCCATAAATAATGCATAAAATAAATCATAATTCATGATTATTTATCACGCCTATAGACATCTCCATCTATGCTTTGACAGTAGTAAATTTCATGTATCAACAACCCGCGAAGGATTTTTACTGCAGGCGTTAATAAAAAGTTACTCTCGATCACACAACCAACCCTTAGACAGTTTAAGTGTGATATTCATTTTATTTAGTTTCAATTTTAATTTTGTATCCAGTAAAATATTTCAAATTCACATAATCACGTGATTAACTCACCTATTTGGAACATATTATTCATTTTTAAATTGTGAACTTCCGGCACTGTCTGCGCCGACACGATCTCCGCCAGCGGTATGGAGCACAGTGGCCGCTTCCCCTTGGCCTTGGAGTAGCTTAGTTCGCAGCTGGTGAGGCGGAAATGACGCTGCTTCAAATTCGCTCGGCCAAAGCGCTTTCGACCCTGCGCCTTCTTTATCATAGTGCTGAAAAGAAAACAATTATTACTAAATTTAAGAATAGCACTATACTATACAGGAAAAGCTATGTAATTCAACATTTTTATTAACACTAAAAAAATGTCACATGTCTCAGACAAGTGTATCACAACCACCGATGCATATATGTAATATGTTTTTCTCGATCACTCTGTATACATATCATTGTATTTTGTTTTGGTCTGTTCAAATGTCATTTAAATTTTATTCCAAGTTCAGATGGTGTTCTTGTTTTGTGGAAAATATAGATTTTAATAAACATTTATTTTATTAATTGGTTATTATTCTAAAAAAAATTGCTCTATTTTTAATGCAGTTTCATGGCACGTTTTACAGGAAGCCTCTAAAAAACATTGCTCTATTTTTAATGCAGTTTCATGGCACGTTTTACAGGAAGCCTCTAAAATATATTGCTCTATTTTTAATGCAGTTTCATGGCACGTTTTACAGGAAGCCTCTAAAAAATATTGCTCTATTTTTAATGCAGTTTCATGGCACGTTTTACAGGAAGCCTCTAAAAAACATTGCTCTATTTTTAATGCAGTTTCATGGCACGTTTTACAGGAAGCCTCTAAAATATATTGCTCTATTTTTAATGCAGTTTCATGGCACGTTTTACAGGAAGCCTCTAAAATATATTGCTCTATTTTTAATGCAGTTTCATGGCACGTTTTACAGGAAGCCTCTAAAAAATATTGCTCTATTTTTAATGCAGTTTCATGGCACATTTTACTGGAAGCCTCTAAAAAAACATTGTTTGTTAAAATTCCTCCAAAACGAAACTTTCATACAAAATTGTAATATTAATTCGATATCATAAATAATTCTAATATGTTTTCATGTTTCTTTTCTACTTAACTCTCATACAGCCAATCACAGACCTCTAATCTGCATCAATATTTTATCTGACTTCTATAATTCATAATTTAATACTTATTTAAATTTTGTTTCCTTGAAATTTGAAGAGCTTTACCTATATGTATATTCAAATGATAATCTACAATAAATGTAAGAAAACCTTAGACAAAATAGGTATTATATTGAACAAGTTTTCAATAAAATTGCTGGAAAAACTTAAATAACAGTGATATAAGGTGGGTGTTATAAAAATATTATGTATAGACCTAATCGAGTGAGACAGCAGTTGTCATACAGTCAATTGCGTTGAACATGTCATTGTCCACTAATTGTTTTAGATTTGTTTTTAATATAAAGAATGATAGTTCTGAAAATGATTATTTTATACTGTAAACATTTTTTATAGATTTATATTTAAAATTCAAGCATTATTTACAACATACTTTATTTTACGATTTATGCAAATTAATTGAAATGTTTAAGAGACATAGTGTTGATTAAACTTACCCATTTCTGAATCGCACAGAGAGCAAGAAGTAAACATAACAGGTGTATTAGATATTTAGTTTAATAATGTTAAATAATGTTAATGTTAACAATAAGATTTTGAAGTCTCAACATGCGGGGCCCGTTAATGTCAAGCTACTGATCTTGCATACATTAGAACGATCCTTCAAAAGATCAGTGGGTACATCTAATTAAAATAATGTTATGTTCCATGAAATATTTTAATATCATAAATACCCTTCTTTGAGCAGGACCGGTGTGTCTTGTATAGAACTGTTCTGGGTCTCCGTGCTGGATGATATAATCTCTAGAAATCGCTTTATGGCTTGTACCTGAAACAATATTGAAATAACCACGGTAACAATACACTTTATAAATAATATAAACTTGTTTGATTGATAAGTGACCGTCGTTACTTTGACCAGCAATTCAACAATCAGGTCATTTTGTTTCGAGGATGACCAATGAAAAGATGTACATATTTCTTTTATACGTCACTCAAAATTTTACTAATTTGTTACGCATTCCAGCACGATGCACTAATGCTACAATCCTGCAACAATTCCAACCACAGCAAGTTTTATCTACAAAAGTGAAAAAGATTCATCCAATTCTTTGGCCACATTATGCGTCCCAAGTGCCAACCTTGAAAAGGAGATTATCCCGGGCACAACTTTGGACCGAAGACCTGGAAAAGTGCCACAGCAGTGGATAAATACATTGCATCCAAGAGACCATTTAGACGTAACTCTGAAGAACTCTTTAAATCCTTCAAGTTTTGGATATAAGACAACTGTTTATCAGATCAATCTTGAAACTATTTTTTTTTCTTAAATTAGCTATACTTCAACGATCCAATCCAAAGGAAACCAGGAGCAAAATCATAGGATACTTTTCAGTGCTAAAAATGAATACCAAATTCGGTCGACGAACTTTCTTGTTTTGTGCACCGCGTATATTTAACAAATTGCTACTAGACCTTAAAGAGTCTAAAGTGATTAACGATTTTAAACCAAAAATAACAAAGTGGTTGCTTCATGTAGGTAAAAAGCAAAATTAAACTAATTTGTCATTTGTGCTAACTTAACTACCTACATATTTTTATAACTTTTTTAACAATAACATTTTATAACTCCTGATTGTACTTCTTTTACATAACTTTTTATAACTTACTTTACATTATACTTACTTACCTTACTTTATAACGATTGTACCTTAACAATTACAACTTTTAAAAACTGTACAGGTAATTGCTTTAGAACAGACTACGTCTAGTACAGTAATTACCTTTATTTTCATATGTACTATTTATGCTATAAAAATAAATAAATAAATAAAATCTAGCTGAAGAGACCTTAGAATCAGCTGTGAGGGCAACCTGGGACTGAGATTTGTGGAGGTGCATTATGAGCAGAGTCTCGTTAATACTGACACGAATGAGGAAAAAATAAATTAAATATTGTATTAAGACACAGTAAATTTTCGTTTGTTCATTGTGATATTTACAAAAAAAAAACTTGATATATATTAAGTGAATATGTAATGTAACCTCAAAAATAATGAAAGGATATAATATGAAAGAAGAAATGAATTTATGAACCCGCAGACAAAGGCTGTGTGGGTCTAGCTTTTAAGATTATGTAAAAAAAAAATTTGATAAAATAAAATAAAAAATTTGCATCACATATTAATGATATAAGCAGTATTTATATATACATATGTATACAAACTTACATGTCTTTCAGTACAGAAACACTTGTAAAGAGCAACCATATATTCTTCCTTGCACACCTGAGAGCTGACCAGATTACCCAAAGACTGGATAGTCTTCGAAATCAGGGTCAGGGTTCGGTTAGTCTGTGGATCCTGTAATTAAAAAAAAAACATTTTACTAATAGTTATTTTTGGTTAACACGCCAATGGCCATTATTGCGTTTTCTTGCCAGGTGCCACTAACATCCAAGGGCAGACGATTTCCATACATGTATATTTGCATCAGTATATCGCCGGTATCCCCCATGATTTGTTGGCGCCGGTATCCCACACGATTTGATGTCGCCGGTATCCCACACAATCTATTGTTTGTGATGAATGTGTGTTTGCGATTAACCCTCCCCTTTTGGGGGTGTGTGATTTCTATAGCTTCTTTCTGGCTGCCTTTTGAAATTAATGTGATAACAAGTCTCTCATATCGCACAGGTATGGTTCTGGTATGACGATACCGGAGCCAACCTATGATGGTGTTATGATGATATGACTGAATTTAATAAAATAAATAAAAATATATGTAATTATGACGCATCGAAACGAGGGTAAACAACTCTCAAAACGATTCGGGATTGGGTGTAAATAAATTTAAAAAATGCTTGAGCAATAATATATAATCGGTATTTGTTAATGTTCCAGAAAAGAGCCTGCAGTCAACGGGTTAAGAGAACATGAACAACAAAGATTTCTTTGGGCCACAGGTTTGGTTATTATTGAAAACAATATTTGTATTATTTCTGGCACTGAAAGATGTTATACTATATATGTTCATTACTTACAATCTGCTCCGTGGTAAGATCAAACAGTCTCGGGCCAAGAATTGCAGGAGCAAAGAATCTCAGGAAGATGAAACCCGAGACGACGGAGTAGCGAACCTCGGCGTTTCGCGGAAACCTCTGCGCCGCGCACTGCCTCAGCGCATCAAACAGCCGGCACATTACGTTGGGACAGTGGATAAAGGACTGGGTGATGGCGTCGAACATCTGAGGAAAATAATAAATCAAATAAGCCATCTGTTATTTCAAACCAAACTATTCACTTTGTACAAATCACTATATGAGCAAAATATCTCGCTGTCATGGTACCGCACCCACGCTATTTAGGTTGTTCCCAAAATAATGGTCCATTTTATGTATGTCATTTTGAACTTCTTTGCTAGGAAATATTTGTTTTTGTTTTGACAGTTAGCAATTTTCTACATTTGTTCATTGAATCAACCATTTAATTTGCATTACTTTAAGCCTTTGGAAATGGGATTGGAAAAAGAAAAATTATGTGTAATTTTCATTAAAAAATATTTGTCTCATTAGGCATAATGCATCTCATATACCACGCAATGTTAACTGAACATGGATTGAAGGGACAATTTCTAAACAAACAGTGCAGTGTTGGTTTTAAATGTTTAGAAATACAGTGAGACTCAAGGATGAGGAAGGTCGTGGACGTCCCATTTTGTGAAAGAAAACGAGCAATAAATAATCATCATCTATTAACTAAGAAAACCCATTTTGCATTATAACTTTCACATTTTCAAGCATCCGATAACTGTTTATCTGAAAAGTATTCATGGAAATAACAGAGAAGCAGCACAAAATGCAATGTGAAAAATTATTGGATTCTAATCTGTCAGAGTTTTATTCCACGGGCATAAATGCATAATAAAAAGTTATGTTTATTTGTAGTTTAAAATCAGACATTATTTTCGGAACTACACGGTTGCCATTATGCATTTTAATTGAAAGAAATTATAAAATTATAATAGCTTCAATTAATGCCTACCTTCTCCACATAGTCCTTCAAGTTGGCCAGGTTGGTCTCCACCGTGCTCTGGTCCTTGACCCGGGTGGGGTCTATCTCGCAGGGCTTCTTCTCCGCAAAGATGATGTCCAATGTCGGTCTCAGGGTGTGCTGCAGATAGATGAGCCCGGTGAGGCGCATAGCCTCGTCCATCATCTTGGACACGAGGGTGTTGCCGCGGAATATGGTGCCAGGATCACTGCAAAGGACACAAATAAATTAGTTTATAATTTAGTCAACTCGATCAAGAATCTAGTCATAATGACAATTCAATATTTAAGCATGAAATAGTATCTCTTTAACACTTAACTGTACATTGCATTGCATCACAATTATGATCTGCATCGCCATGCATCTTTCCAGATTAAAATGGAGTATTTTCTCACCTTACACATGCGGTTGAATCTCCTGAGCTAGGTGATAAACAACTTTTTTGTGTTTGGCAACATTGCCGGCCTATACACATTGTGATGAATCATTCAATCACATGCACGACAGTAGTTTTTATTTAGCTGTGAAACTGGCAAAATGTTAACCTGTTAGCTGCCCAGAAAAATCCTAGGTGAAACAGCATCATACCACCATATTGGTATAACTAATAATCACCATAAGCGTCCATCGACCGCGATTTTGTACAGTTTTGAGATGAAAAAAAATAAAAGTTGATAGTGCTGTCAGGCCATGGCAATGGCCAATGTTGCACCCACTGTATTTATAGCAAAACACTCATATATTAATTTTAATTAATAACTAAAAAATAATATCTTATTCACTTGACAACAAAAACAAGAAATATCGCGAACGTATGTCAAAATATAGCTGACAATTTACTCAAATTGGAGCGATACTTTGACGTCGTCATGAGAGTATGTATGTTAAATTTTTAAATGTAATGAAATTGTGATCTAGCAATGCAAAAGTGAGTGCCAACTGTCAATTTTGTATGGGGGAAAAATGACGATCTTTACATTCGATTTCAGACGTAATTTGTGGTGTTCTTGAGATTGCTATAGGGCACCGTACGATGTCACTACTGGAAATAATAATTTGGTTAATGATCTGATCTGCGGCGCCAGTGATATCATGTGTTGAGAAATAGATGCTGCGGACTATCACGTAGATGTCCGCTATATTCACGATAGCCAACTTAAATTCTGACAGTTCTCGTGCCATCTCTTTCTCTGTTGCAAGTTTCCGATGTGGGCGGCCAAGAAGTTAATATAAAACTTGTAATTATTGGTATAATAAATCGAGACCCTAGTGTAGTGCACAAGGCAGTTCTGACAATGATCATGAGGTCTTGGTCATACTATTGCATACGTGGTGTGAAATAACAAAAAAACCTTAGTAAGCAAGACTTTCTTACAAATTAAATGTATTAATTAGAAAGATATATTAGATAAAATCAATTTATCGAAAAAATATTTTTTGACATCGAAAATATTTTAAAAATGGAATAACAAATGTATGTTCGAAAATTTGTCATTAAGTTACTATGTTGACATGGTGTAATGGTCAGCGCATAGGAAAAGTTCCTGGTTCGAATCCTGATGGCAAAAAATATTTTTTCGATAAATTGATTTTATCTATATATCTTTCTAATTGATACATTTAATTTGTATTAAACATATCACAGAACTATGTTCTGAAAACTGCAACTTCACAATAATAATGTGTTCTTAAAAATGAAAACTTTATTTATAATGAAAATTAACGAAAATTATTGAATATTTCTTCTAAGAATAACTTTCAAGAAATTCCAATGGTTGATATTAAACTACCTACTTTTTTCAATTTTAATTTTCAAATTTGATTTAATTACACTACAGAGAGTGTTACAAGTGTCACAAATAAATATAAACTTACGACAAGGTTGATAATTCAGCATCAGCCAGCGCCTTAATGATCGGCACGAGGAGATCGTCATTGGTAAACAGTCTAACCAGGGGTTGGGCTGCGTCGGCTTTACTGGCCACCAACTCACCCAAGATGTACACCGCTGACGATGTAATGGGCTGAAAGTGATAATTTTGATTAATTTACTGTAAAGGATATAGGGGTCTCAACAGATTGATTGAATAGTAAAATGGGAGCAGAAAATGACAAATAAAATATTTTAGTTGGTTAGATATTAATGTTTTTCCGCTCTGCCCGAACCGTAAACAGATCATTGCATTTTGTTTTGGTCTTTTTGAACACCGTCTGAAATTTTATTTTAAATTCGATGGTGTTCTTTTGTTTTGAAGAAATATTTATTCCTTGTTAACATCTTCAAAGATATAAATATATGTTACACCCCCCCCACTGACAAATCGCCTATTAAATGTTACGCACTTTTATGATTCTTTTTTTTAATGCAGCTTCACGTCACATTTTACCTAGAAACCTTAAAAAAATATTGAAGTTTGTCAGTGGAAAAGCTACGATAAAGTCAATTTGTGATTAATTTCACCTCATACCTCCTCACTTTGTGGGGAAAAAAATCATTATTGTTTATCATTTATGTTTGTTCAACACCACCAAGACAATATTTTTTCCTGTGTATCTTTCCAAGTGATTTGACTAATTCGTATATATATCTTGTTAAATGTAGAATGTTTCTGTGGGTGTGGTATGAACCTTGTGCGTGGCAGTCCTGAGCAGCAAGGTCTTCAGCCCCTCGTACGCCGGCGGGGGCAGCACTCGATCCAGGGTGTGCTGCAGCACCAGGCGCAGCGATCCCAGTGCGGCACCCACCACGGCGGAGAGACGCGTTCCTGGAGGCGTGGCTCCACGCGGCCACTGTTGGCCACTCCGGGATCGGAGAAAATACCTACAAATCATATATTTATTATATATTAAAAAAGTATTAATATGTACGTTTTGACTTATATTCATTTCATGATCTTGATAAATGGTAATTAAATAAAACATGTATGTAGGTGTACTGACCATGCACTGGTGTCCGCCCTCTGCTGCGCGCCCCTCAGCGGGGCCCGTACCTCTCCCAGGAAGGTGGCCCCGCCACCTAGCGCCCCGGGAGCGTCGTGCCACAGGGACACACATACCTCGCAGGCTTCCGGCTCACCCCAGCTGCTCAACGGCCAGATCTAGAAGTATAGGGCAGATTGTTACCATTAAGGAATACCTTATGAATTAAAAAAATCTTTTCTTTCATTCACGTGCTTGAAACATGAATGTATGCAGAAAGTAAAACAAAATACACTTATTTGAGACAGATATATGAGTAGTGTGTAACTTTGCAATGTAAATTTGCACAAATTCAGTTAAACGAGTATATGTATTACACAATAGATGTTGATATCTGTAAGTGAAAATGTCATTTGTTTTCAAAATATTATTTTTAATATAAGAAAATTGAAAATAAATTACACACTTCAACATAACAATCAATTCTTCAATCGGATTGATTTATTATAATTTGAAATATAATACTTAATTAAACCCATTTAATTAACCTATCGCCACTTTAGGGTGTTTGAGATTTAACCACTTCGCCGCTTTAACGAGCTTACTAGTTTATCCGTTACACGTCTTCTGCTACGTAAAGACTAACAAATAAAGTACGCATTATATTTGAATAGATCTTCGATATTGTATATGTGAGATTGTGACTTGTTTCAATAATTTTATAAATCTCATTTAGTTATTTTGAATATATTATTAATATTATTTTTATAATTTTGATAATCAAGGTCTCTTCAAAATGAAGTCTGACAGAGAATGGAAGGGGATATTGATACAGAAAATTAACAAATCTTTTTATAAAACTGAATTTTTTTTATGTGGAAAATATGTATGTACGTACATTGTTAACCCTTTATAGGGCATAAGCCGAAAACGGTAGATGTATTGAACACCTGCACTTAGGTCGATAATTCATATGCTGTGCATATTGTTGTCACCTTTTGGCTTCTAAATAAACCGCCAACCTGAAGTTGGCTCTCAATCGAGCGTAAAAAAATATTTATGTCACTGGTCGATACATGAACTCAACTCAATCAACTCGCCATGTCTGTGGGTGTCATCACATTTTTGATGTTGCATTTTGGAAGTTTGAAAATGATTTAGAAGCAAAAGTATGTATGTATTTATTAGAAATACTCATCCTAAATGGTCAGTGGTCGATAAATCAGCCACCTGAAAATCATGTTTTTTCAGATAACCAAGTAATATTTTAAAATTGTAATTTTAAATTATTTATTCAATTAATTCACAAATTTTAGAAAAATTGTTAAATGTTTGAATTTAAGTAAAAAAGAATTTGTCCTATATTTAAACATGATAAAAAAATAACAATTTATTATGGTAATTTTTATGTTAAGTCTAATTGAAAAAAAATATTTTTTAAGGTTTATTTTTTGCACTGATGATACCTTAAAAGAGTTTCCTAACATTTCATTAACATTTAACTTTCCATTAAAATAAAAAAATAAAAAAATTAGAAAGTAGCACAACTTTGTGTGGCTGCATTTAAAAGAACAAAAGAATCACAAATTCTAAATGTTAGATCAAAAATTATGCACATCTATATTCTTTATATTCAAATAAAAAATATACTTTTATTAGGTACTGAACCCTAAGAATATTTTGAAAAGTATTCCCAAACACGCGGTCCCATGTAATGAATCTATCACATGAGATTAGTCATTATTGTGCATTTGCTAAATTAACTTTAGGTATCTAAATGTCAAATGTAGTCGACCCATGTGAAGGTAGCACTCACAGTATAAGTATTATTGCTGCTGTTGTCCCTCTCCTTGGCAGCACTTTCACAGTCAAGCGTCAAATCAAACACAAAACATTCATCAAATTGGGGGTTCACTGTTTTTTTCTTGACCTTAGTCCTGCGCGACACTTTCTTATCGTTCGAATACACCACTGTCACTATCGCATACGGGTCGCATTGCCCATTCTTCATCGTCAGCTCGGAGCATTCCAGAACTCTGATGGACAGCTTATTCTTCAGATCCGGTATAGTCTGGTACTGTGTACCGTCCGAAGTAGAATTGTCCGACATGTAAATACTGTCGGGAGAAAAATCTGCATCTGTCAAGGTTGGATATGTGTCCGACAACGGTGAAAACACTTGCGTACTCTGCTGCGTCGGCACTCTCGACGCTTCTTGACAATTTAAGGAGATATGTTTTCGGGAGGAAGACGGTCCGTAAGTGTGATGCAAAGATTGGTTGCATTGAACGTTCAGACCGCCGCTCCGTAAACTCTCAGATCGCGCCAATCCGGATAAGTTTTCCGCAATCGCAACAGCCGAAAATAACTTCTTACTACCGGTACTGGAACAACTTCCAAATTTCATACTTTCTTTACAGTACCCCGAGATGTTCTTTGAAATATTCTTCGCTTTCAACTTCCTATCGACGCTTAAATTTGACGCAGTCAGTTCATCGACGGGACTCCGTCCCCCGCCGTCATTCTGCTCGAAATTTCTTTGCGGTATTCTCGGGGATTCTTGCTGATTGTAGTCGGGTGATAGGCTCGTGATTTTGGGATAGGATTCTTCGAAGAGGATCTCGATGTGGGCTTTGCCCTGGACCTCGGAGTCGGCGTCGACATGGCTCAAAGCGAACCAGTGGTCTTTGTTGTTGTAGGACTGCAGGTCCTCCCGTCGGATGGCCACCTTACCCAGAACCTTGTCTTGCTTGAGGTGGCGGACCTTATCCTGTTTGAGATGGCGGTCTTTGTCGCGGTCGAACACATAGATGGACAAGTGGCGGAAGCGGCGCGGAACCTCGAACTGGAACTCTTCGCCGAAGAAGGGACTGCGAGGAAAAGAAGAAAAAAACATTAGCGAAATGATTGGAGTTAAGACTAATTGAAGGTAGGAAAAGCCATACATAAAAATGTTGATACAGCAAAAAGCTTAAGATATAAAAATGCGTAATAAACCTTAAACCAAGATTTGGATTCTATATACCTGAATAAAATAAAACAAAAACATATGTACCATCCCTGCACAAAATGTTTATTTAAATATTCATAAATTCAGTTAAATAAACTGCAACAAAAACATAAAAATAGCAGTTTGCAAATATCTTAAGCTCTTTATTAATACTGGCTTTTTACATAGATCAACAGCGGTAACTTTTTTTTAATTAAATTAAATACTAGTAATAAAATTTGATATTAATAATGTGTAAATAATAAAATATCAAAAATATAAAATAAATCATTAAATTCTAAAACAAATAATAATTATAAACATATGTAGCAATTTGACACCACAGTCTATTAAGGGAGTAGCTATAAGATAGCAGAGCACTGGCCTAGCATGAATGAGATAGAGGGATCAATATTCTTTTTGGAAGTTCCCTGTATTGAACCTGAAAATTGGTGCATTGAATGGTATTATAGCTAATAGGAACTTGTCAACCGAGACAAGACTAGCGGTTCACAATGTAGTCCCGGTACCGACACTGATGTATGGAAGTGAGGCCTGGAGCTGGCAGAAGAGGAACGAAAATAGATTAAATGCAGTGGAAATGAGATCACTTAGGCGTGAATGTGGCAAATCCATTTAAGACAGGGTAAATAATGAAGAAATAAGGTAAAAAAGTAAAGCTGATCTTAGTATAGTGAGTAAGATTAAGAAAGGATCACTTAGGTGGTTTGGTCATATGGAACAGATGAATGAGGAGAGAATGGTAAGAAATGTATATGACACAAGTGGCACCAAAAATAGAAGACGTCCGCGAAAGACTCGGCACGACCAGGTAAACCAGATACTGGAAGATGGCAACAATAGCCGGCGAGCTTGTACGAGAAGATGCACGAACGTGGATGACGCGAAAATGCGAAAATCGTGCGGCGCTCTAACCCCCCCCCCCCCCAGCGGCGAAACGGCGCGATGATAAAGCAGATTCAATTCATAGCGCACGCAAGTTGCAATGTCGAATACATGTCGACGAATGACGACACTGGGAAGAGAACAGAAACGCCGCCAGTCAATGAAAAGCGTAATCGATCACGTATTGGATGTATCCGATGCAAGATCCGGCGAAGTGGGGCTGCTCACCGGCTCAATGAAATGTCGTAACGCGTAAACAAGGCCGAATGAAAAGGTCTGGCGTAACCTTTCCGCGATACACATCTCCGCGAAACAATCGTTGCGAAGTGGACTCGATGATTTATTAGAAAATGTCTGCACACCGGCGAGCGCTAGAGTATCTAACACTAACACACACACACGCACGCACGCACGCACACACACACTACATTACATAATAAAATATTATGATGAATTAACATTCACAATGACGTTTTTATCGTTTTGTTTAGATTATATAATGTTATGCATGTTTTGTAAGGACCAACATACGATATATATTCTTGTATTCAAAAAGTATAACATATAAGTTCGAAAATTTGTCATGAAAAATACTGGCGTTATACCACAGTTGGTAGTGTACTTCCCCGGATTGGAAATAGAGATCCAGGTTCGAATCCCGGTAGCGCAAAAACAATATTTTTCGACAAAATTAATTTATATTTAAAATATCACAGACCGTCTGTTCTGAATGATTACAACTTCACAATAAGAATGTGTTCTCCTTAATATATTCAATCTGATGAAAGCAGTTTTCCAAGCGGCGTGTCGCAGCACACGTGAAAGGAACGTGTACTATCGCGAGGTAACTTCCTAATATTATATTCATTAGTGTGCAGTTGTCTTGTGTGCAGTAATTCGTTCGTTATTCTAGGGAAACTATTTATTTATTTAGAACATCAAAAACTGACAATTTGAATACAAATAAAATGTACGAGTTGTAGTATATGTACATATACTGCACGCACCCCGCAGACATGGCCGTGTAGGGACTCACTTAACAACCATGTAGGGCCGAAACCAAACCGACCAGTCAGCAGACACCGCCATCTCGAGCGAGCCACTCCAGTATCCAGTACGCGCATTTAACTGTATAATTCATCCAGCAAATAAACGCCAACTTTTGTAAGTGCTCTTTCATTTTAACGCTTTGCTCTGGACAAAACATAAATACTCACACGCGCGAGACTAGAAAGGTGTCAGGGGCTTCAGACTCACATAATCACAGTCAATAATATTCAACCACAGCCTTCTATACAGGCAACGATGATTGTGCATCCCCAAATAAGAAAGATCTTAAAATTATGTGGGTGGCTATCCACATTTATATAAAAACATGATCAAGATCTGTCTGATTGGCAACATGTCTTAATCGGTTAACTTGTACCGCGGCGGTCCGATTCTCTTTTATTGAAAACAAATTGAACTTTCAACATTGATAAATAGGTTTCACTAAAAACACCAGTCACCACGTGTTGTGTTGCCACTCAAACATGACAATAACACTAGTTTTAAATGGCGCGTATGCGGTGCGGGCGCGCCGGTCCCACGGCGGGCCGCAGCCTCCGATACAGATGAAGAGAAATCATCTTCACGGAGACATTATGATATTTAGTAGTTGTCGAGAACAATGCGTATTGTCTGCCGCAGTGCGCGCACGGGCCGGTAATTAGACAACGGTCATCGATCGCTATTGTAGGATTCGAGACTAATTCTAAAATTTCATTCCTTTCCGTTGGCGAGAAATTTCGCAATCCCGGCTGGAGCGCCCGATGAGAAATTCACAATGTGTATATGCAGGGGCGTGCAGTGTATACAAGCAAAAAAGCTGGGCATTAATAAAAATTAAATAATTGGATGAACATAAACGGAAACATTATTTTACAACTAGCGCTATCCGTGTACCAGTAGAGACTTAAATTGCTTAGTTCTAAAAACTACCACGACAACTCGCCGCTGTAGTCTTAGCACTCTTGTGCATTCGCCCGCATTGAGCTATTCACATTACTCTATTCAACATATAATTGGCTATTTACTGAATTTAAAATTCCTTTCGGTTGATCTGTTTTGTATGGAGTCGTTACCTATGCTGTTTTTTAACATAATAACATTAGAAATACTTACAACTGCGTGCAAATCATTGAAGTCTCTACTTCCTCTTTTACTAATTCGCGAATTTTACTATCTTACTGTTTTTAACGTGTTGATTTCATGGCCGTTCTTTGCGTTCGAGGTGCATTTGGTGCACGAATTTGTTTGTGATTTGGAAAAAATAAAAAGCAATTGGCAGAACTATTTCCTACGTTAAACCTTTAATAAAAATAATTATTTCCTTTAGTTATTCCATGAAAGGATTTTCAAACATAAAAGAATCACGTTCAGTCATAAAAAGTGTTCTTAAAAACGTCCATACATAATAGTACTCTAAAAATACAAATAAATACATGGTATGGTCGTATAAACGACGGATTCATTTTATCTAAAGACGTTAGTTAAACAAAAGTTCATAATCCTACGTACAACATATATTGTAGTACGTGTATTATATATGATTGTATAATATCATTGGTAACGGCATAGCCTAAATCTATACCCACTGCACGCCAGTGTGTGTGTATGTAGGTCCTGCGAGAACCAATTTAATGAATTATCTGATATTTTATCTCCAAGGATCTTACACCTGTTCAATATTAATAATACTCGCATTCGCGTTCGCAGTGGCAGGCCCAAAAGCGTGGAACTCTTTGCCCTCCGTTATTAGAAACAGTGCATTGGAGACATTATTTCATTTCCATAAGTGAAAATAACGATTTTTTAATTTTAAAAAACATATTATGTGTAAAGCGCCCTTGAGGTGAAAGTTTTTACGAAAATGGCGCTATACAAATTATCCATTATTATTATTATTAATACTCCTATAATACTATTATAATCAAGCTTAGTAATGTGAAGAGTAGCTTAACCGCCCTCGAGCGGTAATGGGTTAAGATAGTGTACATCAGAAGTGTAGATCAACAACTAATCTAGATTAACCCGCATCTATCTAATAAACGTAATTATTTTGGGATCTCTTCATCGCACGTCTGTCTGTCTTCCACACAATCGTGCACTCTTTGACCGATCTTAATAAAATGTTAAATAGTTATTCACAGGACCCGGCTTGAAATGCATGTACTAATCCCCACCCCCCTATGCGAGTGTGTATTATTGTGTAAAGTTGCAATTTCAGAACACAGTTCGGTGGTATTTATTTAATCGATTGCCAAATTTGTCTTGTATAGCGAAATAGTAACGATAAGAAAAGATCCAGGTTCGATTCCCGGCAGCAACTAAAATACTTTTTATTAGAACACATTCTTATTGTGAAGTTGTAATTATTCAGAACAGACAGTCTGTGATATTTTAAATATGAATTAAATATATTAATTAGAAAGATATACATATAAAATCAATTTTATCGAAAAATATTGTTGTTGCGCCACCGGGATTCGAACCTGGATCTCTTTCCTAACCGGGGAAGGTGCATTATCCAACTATGCTACAGCGACAATTTTCGAACCCATATGTTACCTTTTTGATATTAATACATTTAATCGTTGCATTATTTGAAAGAACTACTTTACTACTAAAATACTTTTTCGATAAAATAGATTTTTTCTGTATATATTTTAATTTGTATTATAGCAATAATTGTTTAATCCCGTATTTAAAATCAAGAAATCATAACCGCCATGTACCGAACACGAGGTGTTTTAAAGTCAAGAATGTTTATATTTAATTTATTAAAATAGTTAAATGCATAAGTACCTAATAAAGGCTAATTGGGCTTTGTGGAAGTCGCCGATTGGCAACCGAAGGGAACAGAAAACGTTGACGGGTCATTAGGAAAGATTTCTATAATTGCGCATTGTCTCCGCGGCTGAAGAATGTCCTAATCCGCTTTAATTATTATAAATTCAATTATTTCGGCAACGGAGAAAAATCCCACAGAGCAACAGAACACGTCCGATAACCATCTCATTGTGAAAAACTAAAAAAAAAAAAACGATTCCGATGGTTTATAGAGTGCCCCGCCGTGCCGCGTTTGCTAACACAAATTTGTTGTTGTTCGCGTTATTTTTGTTACCCCCAACACACCCCTTGTACTCAACGTTCCCTCTACTTTTTTTTTTAGTGATATAATCAAACCGTGAGACGGGTTGAGATCAGTAGCGTATCAACTGTAATGCAGGCAATACGAAAGTTCCAGTACTAAGTCATTTTTTTTCTTTTTATGAAAGTATGAAAATTATAGGAGACCACAGACTACCAAATATACATGGTGTATCAGACCTATTCCACAATATTTTATGGGTAGATACCCGACTAAATTTCGAGTAGAAAACGAATGTGTGCCTGATGTCGACCATGTCAGAGATAAGCATTTTAAAAAAAAAAACCTAATTATACGATTATTTCAATTAATTTAAATATTTAATTAATTCCAAATTGTATAATGAATGCAAAAAATTAAAGGTCATCGAATTTTGATCGGCTAGACTATTTTTTATTAGATGATTTAGGGTCTGAAGGAAAGATATAGATTAATAATGGATAAATTTTGCAAATATTCATTTCAAAGTACGTAGACTTACCATGATTTTGTAAAAAATTAAAACAATAATATTTTCCGTTACGGTGCAGAATTTGCACATTTTATTACCGTCAGGTATCCACCATCGAAATATTGTGAACTAGGTCTGTTACACCCTGTATAGACATGAACTAATGCGAATTCCCTGTTATCACACACGTGATCATTTTGGTACCACCTACGCAATCAAATAGCACCGCGACTTTTTTTTAAATATATGACTCGATTGCAACGAAAATTTAAACGATGACAATATAATATGCATTAATGTAAACAAGACGTTTTGTTTACACAAAGATTTAATTTTCAAAGAGTAAATACTTTTACTGGTGCATAAATGTGTAGTAAACTATCGGAATTTATGTTTCCACAAATAACGTGAATAGAATGCTCCTCGTCCCGCAACTAATGTTCCTCTCCTACATGTACCATTTATTTCATATCTATTCATTTGCTGGTCTGTGTAGGAGACAATATTTTTCTGTAATATTTTACATCTTATATGTATACATATACAGGGGGCGCCACTGTTACAAAAATGTAACAAGGTGACCATATGACCGCATCGTCGCAAAAACATTAAGAATAAACAGTGTCAGAAGACAAAGAAGAAGAAAAAGAAGGAAGACCTGGTGGTCAAATATCGAGAAGATGAAGAACTTTCTAGGCCCCTGCTTAGAATACTAAACTACTACCGTTTAACACTAACACGGATCATGTTCATCTTCATGACAGACATCATGTTCAGTTTAAAGTCGAAATTGTATTATTACGCATTTTAAACCAGATTAAGGGGATTATCATTCACAATAAGAAGTGTGTTCATAAATACCGGATTTTTTTTTAATGTTTACAACACTTTACTTTCTTCGGACGCTACACACCTTAAACTACTTCTTAACACGGTCGACAATTTAGTATTGATATCGTAACAAAAGGATGGCTTGTAATTTGGGTACCCGAAATCTGTCCCGAGTGGCGTGCGGGGCTGGATGGGACGAGAGCGCGCGCGTGACGCTACATCCTGCAGCGGCCGTCCCTTCGCGGAACCGTCGTGACTGTGCCACGGACGGTGATCGGTCCAAGAATGGATGTGTCGTCACACCATGACACTTCGGACGGTGATGTGTGACAGTGCGGGATAAAACTAGCCCGCAAACACAAGAGCGCGCCCGCACGTCGGCTCCGCGAACAGCACGCGAAACTTTGTAGTATAATAAAATATATATATATATAAAATACGTGAAATAATATACCTATTGATTGAATAACAACAGATTGGATTGGATAAGAGCTGTGACACTTCGGAAGAGAGCAGAGTGTAGTGTGGGCTGGGAGGAAGATGAATAGACATTATCGAACCAGCCGTTGCCAGAAGTTTACGATTAGCGAATCGGCCATTTGCGGTGACAGGTCCGAAAGCGTGTAACTAACTCACAGACCAGTAAATGAATAGACGTGAAATAAATTGTACATCAAGGAGAAAGGTTTGAAACATTCTACATTACACACAGATCCGATAGTTTTTGACACATTTATGCAACAATAAAAGTATTCACTTTTCGAAAATTAAATCTTTGCGTAAACAAGACGTATTTTTAAACATAAATGAATATTATATTGTCAGCGTTTAAATTTTCGTTCCAATCGAGTCATATATTTAAAAAAAAGTCGCAGAACTATTTGATTGCGTAAGTGATACTAACATATTGGGACAAGAAATTTGCGTTAGGTCATGTTTATATATTTGGTGATCTGTGGTGGAACTCTACCCTCTGTCATAAGGAACAGTGCATCAGAGACTTAATTTAAAAATATACTAAAAACTTAAAATAAATAAAAATATGATGTAGGATTATAAACAGTTTGTGTAAAGCGCCCTTGAGGTGAAATATTTAACAAAAATGGCGTAATTAAAATTATCTTGTCACTTTGTACATGTATGTGTGTGTGTGTGTCATGAAAATGAGTAGATGAGCGGTGGGGGACGAATATTATAAGGGGCCGTCTCTGGCGGGAACAGCTCTCTTCCATCACAGCTTCTCCAGAATAACTAGTCTATCACTGAAGTGTATAATTTATAATTACTGTAATACTTGTAATAAACTTAATATTGTTACCCGGACATGCTGAGTTTTATGTTACATAGAATAGGAACCCATGTAATTTGACAGTAAGCAGAGGATAGAACCCCGAGGGATACTTCGAAAGTCATCACAATTAATATCAAGGTCTTCCTGTAAGAGGTGAATGTGTGTCCAACATTACACGACTACGACTTTTTCTGTAATTTCTCAATCGTCAGCGTCCCGACACTTCCAGCACGTTGCTCCGAGAGGCTGATCTGCGTCATCCCGTCTACCAATAAAGAAGGTTCTCCATCACATCAAATCCCGACAGTCTTCCGATTGGCAGTGTCCAGAGAACAACACCACAGCATGCGAAGATCACACAAAATGGCGGACTGAAAGAGACGTCTTTACATTTCGAGTCGACGTCGAGCGTCCACCCTTCCGGGGCGACGTCACGAGGCGACCCCGCGTCACGCGGCGTGACGCGGCCGGACACTCCCCGGCGCCGAGTCCGCGTTTTATATTTAGAACTCGGGCATTATTGCGCCATATCAGAAGTGAGTCGATGAGCGCCGACAGCGCGCGGGCGGGCGCCATTGTCTCCGCGAAGGGCCGCCGATTCGCCGCGCATCCTGGATAAGAACGTTTCCTAATTAACTCCGCGCCGTCCGCTGCACTTCCAGCCGTCCGATCTCGCCCGACTGTGAAGCGTACTATATTTATCTTTTATGCGCGAAATGCGGATAAACAATTAAAACAATATCTTCTATTACCTCTGTTACTATCTTATATTAATTGACGAATTAACGCGCCCGTCGGTTTAGTGATAAGACGCTCGCCTAGTGATCGAGAATTTAGCTTAGTTTGAAGATACAGTGGAACCTCTATATTCGACATTAATCCGCTCCTGAGGGCCTGATGAATACAGTAACAGTACTTGCCATAACAAATAACTGAAATTTAATTAATTCGTTTCCAACCTGAATAAATTTTAGGTAAAAACTTTACCTTTATTATACTGAGACACGAATGGTAGAAGCGGAATAGGAGGAAAGTTACAAATATTTAGAAGAAGACAATTTAAACATCACGTAACTCTAATTCTGGTGGTGGTATTAGTTTGCCGATGATTCAGCAGCACTCGATTTAACTGTGGCAACATACGGGCGCCACTTTTCGACCATATTCCGCGTTTTGGTCCAGTCGGACAGCATTGCCGGGCCGGTCCATGTGACAAATATAGAAAATATTAACAAATATGAAAACATTTGTCTGTTATCAAAATGTGATAAATATCGAACCAGACGAATATAGAAGTTCCACCGTAGTAAGAATATTGATGCGATATGTATTTTTTTAAATATTTTTCTCTGGCAAAAACGAATTGTATCGGAACGAAATAGATTATAGAATTGTTATAAAACGGGACAACTAACACTTATCTGCACCATGAAAGATATAACTTTAAGTAGCAAGTCGAAGAGAAAGGAAGAGAATGAAAGAGAAAGAAAAGGATATTCCATAAATAACAAAACGCTCGACATATTCAAATATATTTTTTTGCGAATAACTTTCAAATGTGTATATATGTAGTATACGATGAATCTGAATGATACAAATGTCGGAGTCGAATATGTGTAACCCGAGTAGACAATACAGAATAAATTGCGTTATATGTAATATGATCAGTGTAAAAAGGATACAACCGTCATATCTGCCTACCTGACCCGTGCAGGAGTACGACGCGCGCATGCATAGTTTTAAATTTAAATAATAGCAAACGACACCACACCATCGGCAGCAAGGACATGCTGGCAAAGAATTTGAATAGAAACCACATTAACTTCCTCCGTGTAGGCTGGAACCCTACCTACAAACAACCAGCAGCCCGGCATTCCGACTGAGAAATAATAATCGCAATACTTCAGGTGACAACTTAGCTTTTTTTATCCATCGAGCTGGATGTACCTTCAATATTAATCTTTCCTAGTTTCTTAAATACATCTTGCCCTTTTAGCTACTAGGGATTTATTTTTTTGAAGCCTGTTTGCGTATAAGCATAGATGCCGGAAGAAGTCTGGATATACGGAAGGAGTTTGGCACTCACCACAATGCGGATTCTGCTGGCACCTCGAAAATGTAGCCTGCATGTTTAAATCACTAATTTCGTCTAGGTTCCTTTACACGACACTGTATAAACGCGAAGTCTCAATTGTATAATATTGTAATTTTTCGATTCACGTATACCGCACACGTTCAAGGCCGGGAAAGGAATGGAAGGAGGGCACAGTGCATTATTTCCGTTCAAAAATAAATATGTATTTACAAATGTATAATATGTCCCGAACAAAGCGTAATCTTAAATAGCCAATTTTGTGGTGTGTAAAAATTTATTTTAAATCCTGCAAATACTACTTTAGAATGAACTCAGGTCTATTTAAAATCCATTATAGTACAAAAAAAGGTATTATCATTAACCAATAAGTTATAATTACGAGGGTCGTTTGATAAGTATGTAAAAAAAAAGTTTACTTTTACTCGGCGGTCTTCCATAACGATACCGCGGATTTTTTCAGCGATAATCCATCTTCAGTGTACAAGTCCGGCCACGCTTAAACTGATTTATACAGAAATAAAGTCTTCAACGCCGGTGCAGTCTCCATGAACTTCATCCGACTCCGCCCGCATTGATCTGGCTGGCCGTCCATTTATTTAAATAAAAATGATTTATCACTGCACGGAACTAGTTTTTTTTTATTTTTGTGGCAACTGCAACAATACTCGCTTTAAACTAGTGATTGGCCAACTTTGATTGTGTTCAATTGTAACTAGGGGTCGCAAGCAGGAATTCCGACCCACGAAAATAACGGGATTAGGGCTTGCAATTTACCGTCAAATTGCAATTACCGGTAAACGGTAAATAATTCTTCCCATTACCGGTTATTTACCGGTAAAAAAAAAAATAGGACTACTTTTACTAAAAACGGTTTCAGGTGAAAAATGTCATATTAATACATACATATGTATATGTCCTTTTTGTTTTTATTGAGATATGGTAATGGGAGATCAGATAATCACTTATGTACATGCCACATCGAACTTGGTTCATTTGAATTACAACTGTATAATATTTGGTTTACCTGTCTGTGAATTATTAGTTATATTAGTTAATCCATTATGTTATTGATGTATGTAAAACATACATTAGGTGTATGAATACAAACGCATGGATATCTAATTATTTTATTTTATTTTTATATGGTGTATATGTACGTATACTGGAAATAAAAAATATATTTACAATAAACTTTCATTGTAATATACCTGTATCTATCCTTGATTCGCGGTAAATTTCCGGTAATTACCTATGGTGCGTTTTGGTTGATCTAACCGGTAATACAAGCACTAACCGGGATACCGGACTAAAACGGATGCTTCAAAATACATGTATTGAATTTATGAAAACCAGAATTTTCGAAATTTTCGGCATTTCATTTTCAAAAAATCTAAATCGCATTTCTTAGTTTCCATATCGTATTTAAAGCAAAACGTATCAATAATTGACGTGATGTGCTAACCCCCCTCACACACCGCATGTCTCGACTGCGCCAGCTGTCGATGCGCTCGACCGACAAGACTAGTAGACTAGATCTGCGATTCATTTGTGAAGAAGTATGCGTTGTGATTAATAATGTTTTTATATCGTGCGTGCGTAAATGGGGGAGACGTGAGTCGCGACTCGAACATACAGAGGATTGGTAAGTAAATGTTTTCATATTATTGACAAATAATTCATTGGTATAGTCGAATGAAGATTGTTAGGAGAACACATTCTTATTGTGAAGTTGTAATTATTCAGAACAGACGGTCTGTGATATTTTAAATATTAATTAAATGTATTAATTAGAAAGATATACATATAAAATCAATTTTATCGAAAAATATTCTTGTTGCGCCACCGGAATTCGAACCTGGATCTCTTTCCTATATTCTATTAATTTCCAGTTACAATAATATAAAAACAAAAAAAAAAAAATATATATATATAAAATGATTAAACGTCATCTTTTTAGTTTACATTTCAATTGGATCAATATTACAAATTTTTAATAATATTATTACTAGAATCTATAACGGATGGATATAAATGAAACAATGTTATAACTCTACTCGAGTTTATTAGCACTACTCGAGTTACAAGAGAAACAGTAACTCTCATCGACAGGTGAAGTATTAAACTAAATACACACAAATATAGGAGACAAGACTTAGGTGGTAGACATACAAGTAATTAGGTACTGATAGGTGGAGGGGGAGAAATTGGGGTAGAAAATGTAATATTGTTAATAGATTAATACCCCGAGTTCAAATTCCTTTTTATTTCTAAACTTTCAAAATTATTCATTTTATTACTAATAAACTCAAATAGAGTGATAACATTGTTTCATTTATATCTATCCAACATTAATAATAAGCTATATTTTTATATTTTCGAAACATGATTCACTGTGCGTAACTCTGGTGGTAATTCATTGAGCAATGTGGGAATACTCTCCTAAAATGTACGCCATCACTTCCGGGTGTCAAATTGCCGGGGGGGGGGAGGGTGGGTGGCACGTACTTCACACGCACCATTCTATAATCTGATTGAAACTAGTATTGGATAAATTCTAGGTAAGGTGGAACGCCGCGTGTATGATAAATAAATGCACTCGATCGTATAAATCAACAAAAATAATTTTCAAAAAATTCCAAAATGTTAATGTCAACGAATGAAGTAGAATGTAGAGATCATTAGTCTTGCGTGACATATAAAAGATCCTAGTCTAGTAGAAGTGTAACCTTCTATTCCGAGAGTGCACTCTGCTCGATGTCGGGTAACATTGGCCCTATTCCTGAAAGAATAAAGATACCTTTCTTACCATTCTCTTCTCATTCATCCGTTCCGTATGACCAAACCACCAAAGTGATCTTTTCTTAATCTTACTCATTCACTATGCTATGGTTAGCTTTATATTCTTTCCTTATTTCTTCAGTCTTTACTCTGTCGTAAATGGATTTGCAACATATACGCTTAAGTGATCTCATTTCCACTGCATTCAGTCTATTTTCAGTCAGTGTCGGTACCAGGACTACATTGTGAACAGCTAATTTTGCCTCGGTTGACAAATTCCCAATAGCTATAATTCCATTCAAACCTCCGATTATTCAGTTCCCTGCAGTCACCCTCCTTTCCGTTTCTATCAAACATATAAACTCATCTACTTGTTCCAAACATTCATTACCTCCAAGTATTTAGCGCGGTGTCTCGCTTTCCTCCTTCTCGAATACCATCACTTTCGACTTTTTGATATTCATAAAAAGGTCGCCTTTCTTGCATACATCGTACATCAAACATTATATATATATATAAATATATAAAATTTATAATACATGTTGACATATAATTTATACAACCAAATACCTGACAAGCCCACGCCCGCCCTAACACCTGATTCAATGCAAACTTGGTGAACATTTGTTTGTAAGAATTATAATACGCCAAACCGTTATACAGGGTGTAACAGACCTAGTCCACAATACTTTATGGGTGGATAACTGACTAAATTACGAGAAGAAAATGTTAAAGGGATATGTGCCGAATCTTAACCATGTCAGAAATATAAGCATTTAAAAAAAAACGTAATTATGCCATTATTTCGATTAATTTAAATATTTTTTTGATTCCAAATTATATATTGAATACGAGAAATTAAAGGTCATCGAATTTCGATCGACTAGACTATTTTTTGTTAAATTATTTAGGGCCTGAAGCAAAATGATTTAGGGCCTGAAGCAAAGGTATAAATTGATAATGGAACAATTTCGAAAATATTTGTTTCGAAGTACGTAGATTTAACACGATTTTGTAAAAATTTCAAACAATAATATTTTCCGTAACAGTGCAGATTTTGGACATATTCCTTGAACATTTTTGACTCGTAATTTAGTCATATTGTGGACTAGGTCTGTTACACGTATATTATTTATTAGTGTGCATATATTACGCGAAACTGATTATAGATACATGTTATTTTATTTATTTTTTAAATACAAAAGATTAGTAATAATCGAGTGTTGCGTGCACAAGAGGATAGAACGAAATGAAGAATTTGATTGAGTACATATTTATATCATGCCAATGTCTGAATAATGACCATCTTATATATAATGTCGCAATATCTTCGGGTGTGTCACGCGGAGGTGTCAACTTCCTTTGAAGTATATGAATGTGAAAGTACTTATTATTATTACAAGTTCATCATTAACAACAGTAATAATAGTGATACGAATTGTATTATGCTGGTGGGTGGGTATTCAATTTAATAATTACTCACCTCCACGATGTTAAGCTTCTTTTTTTTTCTGTTCATAACGATCGGGTTGATAAAGGAGAAATACGCTATTAATAGGCTCAATACCGGTGAAATAATAAATAATCAACGCTATGACATGCACGCCAGCTTTCTTGCACATAATTACATGTCGCGGTGTACTGTAAATGCAAAACCAACGTACCTATATAGATGCATTAAAATCATAATTACATATGTACAACACAGATTTAATAAAAATTAATTAACCTAACCTAAATAGTTTTTCAAAACAGCTATGTATGCACTTGTGAAACTCAATTTAATCTAAACACTAATTTTGTTATATACATTATATTTTATTGATAGACCACGTTAGAGCGGGGTCCATGTTAACCGAGGACCATCACGTGTGTAATAGTGAGTGCGTACACGGAGATGCGTAACATAAAGACACACACACACATTGTAATAATAGGATATTCCATGTCGCCGCGTCTGCACTGCTCGACCGCGTGCACCGGATAAGTGAAGAGCGCACGATCTCCTGATACCGGGGACTTCCTGACTTCCTGACTTCCTGACCACCGCGCGCCGTCCCGACCGCAGCCGAGAAATCCCCTCGGAACATTCAATGGCGGTTATATATTTATATTTCATATTTTAAAAATTATTTCTCATTTTAAAAAAATAGACATCGAAAGTCCTCAAACAAGGCTTGTGTCAAGACGCCACTACAACCGACTGTACCCCCTTCTAAATTCCCACAGTTCACTATCCCTACAAAACAAATTACTCTTGTACAAAGTAATACGCGAGCCCCATCTGGGGTTCAAGTGACACAAAAATTTTAGAATCCAAACAAAACAACATCCTTAGAAGAATGACAAACTCACCCTGGTTTGTCAGAATCACAATCATTCGCAGAGATTCAAACATACCCTCACTCAAATGACACGTACACGATTTATCGTCTAAATTAATTTCCATCTCAAACCCTTCCATAAACTCCCTCGGCCTGCATGATCCCTCATCCGATCCCCATTATCTTCGTCCCATTTCACTTCTTTGCCTTGTTCTTGACCCTATTGAACAAAATTTATAAAAACCTTCACTAAAAATATACAAAATTTGTTAAAAATTTAACAAAATCAAACAAAAAAGAATGAACAAAATGTATTATATAAAAAAACTTGACCTATTTTTACTACTACTTTATACAATTATATACAAAAGTTAAAACTACCTGATATTAAAAAAAACAAATTTCACCAAGTTCCCCGTACAAGGTCTCCCAAAAAATCTTACGCCATTGTAGTAACCTCATATGTCGGAGACAAGAGGCAAGAGCTCATCCCTTACCCCTCCCCCTTTAACAATCGAATCAATGAAGAACGCCATATTAACTTCGCAGTCTCCCGAGTAGAAGATTGATTAATTTCCAATTTATATTGTTTTCCTCCCCTGCCATTTCCACTACCTAACTGGACCACATTATCTTCTTCTCAAGCCTTATCTGTTTAACAGACATTTGCTCATATCACTTTGTTTACTGCGGTCCAGAAATGCTTTACAATCAAACCATTGTCTTGGATTCATCAGCCAATAATTTATTCTTCGATTCCCAACATCAGACTATACTATTTTTTTTAATGGTTTATGTATGTTTAAAGGTTACTTTCCGTTCCATACTACCACGCCGTATGGAAACTAATATACTAACACAGGGTGAATATTATGTTCAAGATCGATTTTGTTTGGCAGACATTTGTCAGTTCGCATCTGGTAGTCGTAGTAGTTGATTACAATTTATTATGAAGCATCTAAAGCCTCAATACCGTGTTGAAGTCGTTAAAACATTAAAACAAACCCAACTTTTGGAAAAAAAATCATCATGAGCGACCAAGCTCATTTTGTTAATAAACAAAACAGCCGTTATTGGGGCACTGAAAATCCTCAATTGATACACCAACGCAGAGTTAGTGTATGGTGCGCCACGTGGGCCAGCGGAATCATTGAGCCGATTGAGCCTGCAACACGTGCGGTTTCAACTAGTGATGAGAAAAATGCCACTCTTGACTCACCGGTGTGATTGTGATTGGTGTTCGATAATATCAGTGATTGAAAACTGTGACTGTGATCACAGTTTCATTACTAATACGCATGCGCCCCACAATATAACAATACACGAAAAAAAAATATTCTAGCATAAATAATTATTATAAATATCTAATTTAATATCATCGCAAAGAGATTGAAAACGCTTAAAAAATGCGAGTTTATTTTTCGGGTCAAATTCTCAGCGTTTCGGAACAAATACGTAAAACGTTTTGCCAGAATCTACTAGATGGCGCCGATCGCAAATTATAACGTCATTCCTTCATGAACATTTTCGTCTCAAATGCCGAATCACGGTTCACAGCGATGACTGCAATAAATAAAATAATATTACGATGAATCACGATATTTCCAGATATGTAATCACTGACAGTGAGTGTGTCTCAAAGATATCAGTGATTGAGTCACGGTTCGTGATTTTTAACTCTTCACTAGCTTCTCAGTCTCACACACAGCCCGATTACGCTTGAAATGTTGATGAATGAAACGACATCAGCCTGGAACATAATATTCACCCTGTACCTTGTTGGGCTTCGTTCAAATCTTAATCTGGCGAAAAGATTATTAATAACTCCTAATTTCGATCGGTGGGCGAATGGGTGTTCACTAGCCTGCATATTCAAAGGTCGAGGGTTCAATCCCCTCACCCAGAAGTCGTATAAGTTAATCCTGGAGAACGTGAGTAAGGCCTGAATGTCAAATAATGTATTTATGAAACACATCGTTGAGTGTGTCACGTGGGTTGGTACGTTTTTGTTCCATTCATAAATTAATACCATTGTAAAAATGTGAATGGAAATACATTTAAAAAGAATGCTTTTATTTTCAACTTTATAATTTTTTTAGTAGATACCAAAAAATGTCTGAACTGCGAATTAACCAATTCGACAAGTTTTTTTTAATTGTTTATCGTGACTGGCGGTGGATGACTACAGCGGGGGGACGGATGATACACGTTTAAATATAATTAAATGTTCAATTAAAAAATATATATCGTATAATAAAATATTTCCAAATTTTTTAAAGCTAAAAATAAATTAACTTTCTAGATTAGCTCGTATTTTGGACCATTCCTGTTATCAACCTACCGCTGTCTATTGATTCAGTTTACACTGTTATCTTTTCTTCTCGTTCTAATACGTATGATTCATTGTTTATGAATTTAGTGATTCACCTGGTTAAGTTAAGTTAATATTTTTTTGTATTTCTTATACCTCTTAAACAGTTTCAAAACTTATTAAAAATGGAATAAAAATTTTTACCAAACATAACATAATTAAATAGTGGCGAGCAGATAATAGAAAAAAAAAACTTATTTCTACAATAAACAAACTACATATTCAAATTGTTTTGTTGAAGGCAGTAAGTTGTGTTCAAATTGCATCAAGTAATGTACAAATAAATTATGAATGATCTAATCTGAATCCCATATAGACGAAATAGTTCACATCTTGACATAAAATCGCTTGTCGTATTCTTATATAAAAAAATTAAGTGTCACACGTCCAAGTAGTCGCGACACAAATATCGCGAGTTGAATCCACCCCTACATCGCCCTCCCCCTAGCCCCGTAGAGCCGTGACGCGCGACGGCAGCGCCCGGATGTCCAGCAGCCGACACTCGGCGGCAGGTCGCAGGGGCCGGATGCCCGCGCTGCTGACCGACCGTGGGAACGCCGGGACACCTACAGCCTGCCGGGATACCTACAGCCTGCCGGCATTGCGGAAGTACCGGCCGAACTTTTAGGGAATAATAATATATAATACTTCTCTTTATCGTAGCTTACGATGTGTACGTTTTTTCAATTACACGAACTAAAGGTTTTGAAGAGTGCAGTTCGATCTTAATAGTTAGACAGTTTTTTCAAAGCTATAATGAAAGCGACAAAGGACCATAATTGGGCATATTTTGTTTTATATGAATGCGGTGCTGTATATGGGGATCGGACAATAAGCGTAAGCCAGCGTCAACGATGCTTCCAGAAATTCCGAGCCGGAAACTACAGCCTAGAAGACGAACCTCGCCCTGGAAATGAAGAGCATTGTAGAAAAAGAAGGAGAGTATATTTTAGATTAAAAAAACAACTTTGTCCTAAGTAAGTGTTCTAATAATTCTAAGGTTAGTTATTACATGAAAGAAATTCTTTATAGTAGTGTACACGAAAGAGACTTTGATCTGTCGTTTCGTGAGATTTGTCGATAAAGGTCGCTATGTATCAGTTGCGTCATTGTATATTTTTAATGTGCAGATTATCAACAGGCCGTTAATGACTCTGGTAGATATTCCTAGTATGGCATTAAGGTACAATATAAAACGGTTTAACGGTTTAATGTAGGTAAATGACATATTACAGAATTCACTTTTTTACCTATTTTAACCTACCGGAACGTGAGAGGACGTGTGATCTATAAAAAATGAACATAATAAACATATTTTTATTTATTATCTTTGTTTTATTAACCACTAAATTGAGTTTAAATACATCTACCGGTTTCGAAAAATACAATTTTCTTCTTCAGGATGTCATAACATAAAATATGAATTTTATCCATAAAGTTAATATTGCTAATTTTAAAAGTACGAGGGGCAAGTAAAAAATAAGGTTCCTACATTTTTTTCAGGTATAAGGTATTTTTTATTGCAATAAATAAGTAAACCATCTGAAAGCTTGTACTTTATTCTATTTTTCTACATAGTCTCCTGATTTTTCTATGCATTTTTCCTGACGAGTTATCCACTTCTGAAAACCCGCTTCGAAGAATTCCGCCGCTAGGCCGCCGATGAACTTGGTGACCGCTTCTTTCACCTCTTCATCTGTATTGAAGCGTTGTCCACCCAAGTGTTGCTTCAATTTCGGAAACAAGTGGAAGTCGCTGGGAGCAAGATCAGGGCTGTAGGGGGCATGGTCAAGCAATTTCCAGCCGAATTTGTCCAGTAGGGCGGTGGTCTGTCGAGAGACATGCGGGCGAGCGTTGTCGTGGTGCAGCCTAACGCCCTTGGTCAGTATAATCGGTCAAAATGTTGTCGATGGTTTTTTCACAAACCTCAGGAACCTGGACAGCAAGCTCCCGAAGCGTTACTCTCCGATCTTCGAGGAGAATGCGCTCAATCTTCGCCACGACTTCGTCCGACACCGATGGCCTCCCACTCCTTTGCTCGTCGTGGACGTCTGTGCGTCCTTCGGAGAACTCCCTGCACCATTTGCGGACGTGTTGGACGCTGATGCAAGCTGTGCCATAAACTTCTTCCAACTGTCGATGAATTTTAACAGGTTTAAGCTTCTTCGCGTTTAAAAATCGAATCACCGAACGGATTTCATACCTGGCGGTAACGGCGATGGCGGGTTCCATAGCGGATGGCTGTCAGGCCTTTACTGAGCGTCGCAGCGTTTGCTTCCGGTAGTGGGGATGTAGTTAAGGGACCAACAATCAAGGCGGTGTTGCCGGATTTCGCCTAGCATCTCGCGTGGCGAGTGTACAGCGTAAGGAACCTTATTTTTTACTTGGCCCTCGTATAACATAATAAACCATAAAAATACAATTTGTAAATATTAAAACATAAATTTGATGTTTCTGGAACTGAATAAAAAATGTAGTCATCGTGGTAACGAGTATAACGCATTTGTACGTTAACATTTTTCTGAGACTATGATTTGTGTGTGGGGGGGGGGTGCTTGCACACCAATAAAAGCTGCAACTATCACATTGTTAATTTCCAAAGATGATATCGGTTATGATGTTTCGGTGTTTCACCGTGCACCGCGCGGCCCGTGGGAAACAGTGGCACAGCGGTGGTAGGACGCCCAGGAGTGAGATGGCTTCAGAGCGTGCGCGTGCGCGGTGTGCGTGTGATGGTTTACCGCTAAGCTGAGGGAAAGCGCGCAGCGGCGGCGGCGGCGGCGGCAGACAATGGGGCCACTTCTCAGCCGAGAGAGCTTACACAACAGCGCGTAACTGTATCGGCGGGACGACGCTTGTGAATAGTAATGTCGAACAAATCAATCCAGTTAAAAAAATAATAATCAAATTAAATTTTTATATAAGTAAACAAAAATATTGATTGTGAATAAGGCGAATGCGACATGTAAATTGTCGACATAAACTTTCAACTGTTCTCAAACTTCATAAGGTGATGCTATGACTTTAAAATTTTGATAGGATCATAGGATTTTATGAAAATTGTGTAAGTATCTAGTTGTATTATTTCTGACAAAATATCTTTACTGATCTGCTTGATGACGGGTAAAACGTTACAAAAAAAATCTTGTAAAATTGCTTACGCGGGGAAAGTGTGACATATCATAGTGATAAGTTTTGAAATTGGTTAATTATTTTAAAAAAACCAATGGAACTGTCTACACATCACTAATTGGGAAAGTTTCCATACCGTAATATATGGGGTACCATACCAACCACTGGGGGTAGATGCACACCCCCCGCGGTGTAAAATTTATGCCACTAAATAATAAACCACAACTCAAAATAAAGGTACTTACTTACAGCGTACTGGCACAACAGATTATCGAGATATACGAAAGATTGAAAAGGCATATGCAACTTGACATCAAACAACTGTCACAATTTGAAATGGTATTACAAGCAAACTAATGTTTATATTTGCATCATCTCTGGACTGTCTCTCCAAATATTGATTTATAACATTTCTAAATAGATTGCGGCACTGGAATCCAATTTCTAACGTAATCAGAAGACTCGGATGCACTTCCCCCCGACTCACCTTACCCAAAAGTCAAGGTACCGAGATAGTTCAATACGCTATTTATTTGGAAGCGCTGATCGCGACCGGTGACAGCGAGCAAGAAATTCCAAAACCCATCCGACTGACTAAAGTCGCTATGAACAAACTGTATATAGAAAAACGAGCAACCGAAATGATGTCGGTTCAGAGACTTGGACGGTCGGCAACAGCGATGTCGTCGTAAACAGCGCAACACGCGAATGCCTCTATACAGTAACAAATCAACAAAAGATTTTTCCAATTTTTAGGCCACATTACGTGTCAATATTATTAATTAAATTACCACGGGCACAACTTTAGGATGAAGAAGAACTGGAAGAGTGCCACGACAGTGAATGGATGTGTTGCATTTAGCTGATGAGACACCGGAGACAGCTGTGAGGGTGGCCCAGGACCGAGACTGGATTACGAGCTCTTTCTTCGATCGTGGCCAGGAGACCCCGATATATATGGTTCCACTGTTAAATACGATTAACAGGTCCAAGTCGAGAATCAGATAGTTTAATTTGGACTAATTTATCAGCTTTGGCTCCTTAATTGGACATGGGCATGAACTTGAATATGAACGCGCCAGGCTTGCTGGTGACATCGGAGAGGTGATTATATTGTCTTGAGAGTTTTTAAATTTTAACAATTAGGCAATTAAGAGAAGTTTCGCGATAGGTATCTAAATTTCTTCTCAAAAACTGCGTTAGATGGAAGAATTTGGACTGAGGATTCAGAAATACGTAAAGTAATTATTTATATTTTTAATAGGAAGATCTTAGTGTTGACCAGTATTATGCGCGAATTTTATGAGTACTAAAGAAGTCAATAAATATATCTTTTTCAAAATCGCACGTGGAAATATACATTTTTTTAATATGCGAGTTTACAATGTGCCGTTTCAGATTCTCAAGATTTGATGTCATTTCAACATGCAAAATAATAAATATTTACAACTTTTTAGTGCGATATCATGAATCAATACGATTTGACTACAAATTACACAGGTTTTGATTGGTATTCACCGTAAGTGCACCCCATTGCGTACCTCACGAGTGTGCGTGTGTCATTAGTATAGTTTTCACTGAAAAGGAAGCGCGCACTGTGGCCGATATATCGCACACTGCACCAATATGCAATAAGCAACCGAAGCAATGTCAATCTTCTATTCTGATAAGAATATTGTTACCCAAAACGGGGTCAGACTGATATATCGGTCGTGGTGGCGTGGATTTTCCATTATTTTTTCAATATCATTTAATTTCTTTGCGATCTGAATAATCTTTTCTAGTTTAATAAAAGGGTTTGCACAAAAATGACGTTGCCAATTTTAAACGATAAACGCAAGAACAACAGACGAAGAACGAGTGGTAAATATTGCAAAGCGATATGCGCGCCGTGTCCAGCGGCAATATATTTGTTTAAAGAATATTGTTGAGCATCTGGTGAAACTTTGTGGAATTCCATGATTATTTTGTAAATTGAGTTAAAAACATTTGTTTTATTCCACTATATTTTATTGTGTTAAACGTTAGAACGATTTCGGGAACATCTTCCCATTATCAATAATATAATTCAACTAAAATTTAAAACTTTCAGACAGTAATATATGGCGTGTTTGGAGTTAACGGTGGTGGGTGTGGGGATGGAGTTAAAATGGATAAGAGAGGGGATGTTTTTGTTGTTATTTTTATTATTAAATATTTCTAAATTTTATAGAATGTCTAACTTTCGTCCTTTGGCGCAACCGTGTATAAGTTGTAAATTACTATTATCAAATGAATGGCCCTCCATTCTTCTAACGTTCCATTCCAAAACGTTCTAACGTTTAACACAATAAAATATAATTTAATAAAACAGTGTTTTAACTCAATTTACAAAATAATCTAATGAAATATCAAGAAAAATAACGGGAACGACATTTAAATCGGTGTACAGATACGCAAGAGGATTAATTTGAAGGCGAAAATAGCCCACTAGAATACGGTTCGTATATTTTTTTAAAGTGCATATTCCGGGAATTCACATCACTCTAAGGTGTGCGGGCGTGCGCGCTCGCGTGGTTAGGCATCATAGCGCACACAAAAAAATATAGCGCGCATACAATTTTTATCAAGACTTCGACCGTTGGCGACACCATGTCGCGGTATGTTGATTTATTCTGCATAAGATCAACAACTTTCTGAGATTACACAGCCAAGCTAATGCATCTGCTACCTTCTATCTTCCCTGCATAATGAGTTGTAAAATATCATATTTTTCATTGCGGAGAACCTGTCCGAAGTATACAGCTTCCATTGTAGTTTTCTTAACATATTTATGCATCTTAATTCATTAGTGATGTGGTCAACCCAGGCCCTACCTGGTAAGGTAATATTTTTCTTATTTTATCCCTTAGCACACAAATAATAGCACTGCTCTTTAAAATTGCACAAAAGTGATCCAAAATATTGGTCACAACTGGTACATAAATATATTGATAGATTCCGCTCGATGACATTTTCAACATGACAATATTTTCAGATATTCAATCACTGCTAGTGATTATCATTTACATGAAGCAATGATTGAATCACTGTTGGTGATTATCACTTACATAAAGCAGTGATTGAATAGCTGTTAGTGATTATAACTTACAAAAAACAGTGATTGAATCACAGTTTGTGATTTTGAGTTCATCACTAGAATCGAGTGCCCACTTACTTGAGTGTTCTCTCCATGGTGGCCGTGCGGAAGATCTCCTCCTGGTCCAGGGACAGCACGCAGTACGTGTCTCTGTGGGTGGGGGCTCCATGGCTGCGGGGGGGCAAGTTCTTCGCCTCGGCTGCGGGGGGAAACAAGCGTAAACACGATAAGCGCACTGTGTCAGCGGGGATGGCAATAATCCAATCCACACAATCCAAAACAAAATTTGACAATTAATAGAAAATAATCGGGCGAGTGCCTAATAATGTAGACATCTATAATAATCGGAAAAAAGATGCGACATACGTCTCAGATATGTGTATCATACTATCCCTGTTAGTATTTTTGATTCGGTATCCAAATAAGGAACCAGCACAATGACGAAATAAGTAAGTACAACCTAACTTTATCGTGCGTTTTATAACGATGTTTTTTTTTTATTAAAAATAAGAAAAACGTCCCGGCACGGTATCGCGCCGAATCGGATCCTCGGGACACGTGCCCTGTGAATAAAAGGAGTGCGGACTCTCCTGGCGAAGAAAGCCGACTCGCTCTCGGTACATCGGATGGGAGCACGCTCGAGTAAGCGAGACCAGACGGCGAGCCTGCGATCTCGCCGAGTAAATTCTCCACGCGATATGGGTCACGGGTCCGGATACCGCGAGAGTGTTAAATGTCGAGTCCGTGTTTATGTTTATCCTGCTATATAGAGGCGTAGATTATATTATAAATTAAAATTTTATCGTGAAGTCGCCGTTCTTCAGAACGTAGATATGTGCTTTTTTTTTAATACTAATTAAATGTATCAATTAGAAAGATATATAAGAAAATTCAATTCAAAGTTTATCCACGATTTAATTAAAATAAATTTATTTAATTTCTGTGAAATCTTTTAAATTTAGAATAATAGATGTATCAACTTGAAAGAACTGCAGCATATAAGTTCGAAAATTTGTCGTCAACTTACTATATTGGTGTGGAGTAATGCATTTCCCCAGATAGGAAGAGATCCAAGTTCGAATTCCGGTAGCAACAAAAATATTTTTTCGATAATTTGAATTTTCCTGTATATCTTTCTAATGGGTACATATAATTTGTATTAATCTTTATCGTTGATCTATAAAATATGTAAAAATTAGCATTATATTCTTATAACGCAATTTGGCATGGGCTGCCAACTGATGGTAGAGCGCTCACTTATCAACGCAAGAGGAACCGGAATTCTTTTTTTTTTTTACCAATTTTCAAATTTCTGACAACAGAAATGGACTTGTTTATTTTCTATTTGAAAAATGTATCTTCAAAACAAAAAGGTCAATTTGAATGTATGTATCGGTTTACTTTCAAATCACAATAGCTACATACTGTATATATGATAAGATAAAATTGATGCAAATTACTTGGGTTACGCCGAGTCGAGGGCGGGTTGAGCGGCGATTCGAGCCGCGGGCATCGTCTTGAAACGCCACCCGCCCCGAAAATGGCGGAAGCAGTTCCTCGAACCGACCACCTCATGAATAAACGCTCAAACATTAGAACCGAAATGAACGATAAACGTGTAACGAGAGTTATCAGCGGCGGTGACTGATGCGCTCGCTGATACCAATAAATGGACTCGTCATCATCATTCAATTGAAAACTATAATAATTCACTATAAATAATATCTTATTATATATGCCACGGCATTAAATTCACCCAACTGCAGTGGAAAACGATTAATATGAAAAATTAGTCAAAATTCTATACATTTATTTTCTTTTATCACAAAACAAATTCCCACAGTTCACTATCCCTACAAAACAAATTACTCTTGTACAAAGTAATACGCGAGGCCCATCTGGGGGGTTCGAGTGACACAAAAATTTTAGAATCCAAACAAAACAACATCCTCAGGAGAATCGCAAACTCACCCTGGTTTGTCAGAAACACGATCATTCACAGAGACTCAAACACACCCTCACTCAAACGACACGTACACGATTTATCGTCTAAATTAATTTCCATCGCAAACCCTTCCATAAACTCCCTCGGCCTGCATGATCCCTCATCCGATCCCCATCATATTCGTTCCATTTCATTTCTTTACCCTGTTCTTGACCCTGTTGAACGAAATTTATAAAAAACTTTCACTAAAAATATAAAAATTTGTAAAAAATTCAAAAAAATAAACAAAAAAAAAGAACAAAATATAAAATTAAAAAAAACTTTACTCATTTCTGCTACTACTTTATACAATTATATACAAAGTTTAAATTACCCGATACTATAAAAAAAATAAACCAATTTAGACCAAAAAGTCTTACGCCATTTGTGATCCTCACATGCCGGAGGACAAGAGGGCTCAGCCCTTATCTCTCTCACCCCTTTAACAATCACAATAAAACAAAACACACCTTCACCAAATTTTGTTTACTGTTTATGATTTCATGACTCAACTTTCAACTGACCAGGACGACGTGTGATAATAAACAATGATGCCGCTTGGCGCGCACCGCCCTTACCGTTTCGAAAATTACACGGATTACCTGGTGGGCATCGTTTATGACTTTACATTGTCATTTTTTGAACATATATTGCAGTGTCCGTGGTCTCATGTTAAACGATTTCCACTGTGTATAAAATTCGCTTTACTTTAGACCCAATATTATTAGTGAAAAAGTAACTTCTTTATGCAATGGAACGATCTGTTTGCGGCATCATCTGTTAGTATCGCCGTGATGGTTTAGACATGTGGAACACACGAGCGAGGACAAAAAATATGAGGCTGAGGTAACAGGAACAAAGGAAATCCACGAAAGACCTGGCGCAATCGGGTCACTGTTCTTAGAAGCATCAACAATCGACGAGGATGCAATATGCATGAAATAATAATGATAAATATTATTTGTTTATAATATATATTTTTGACAGCGTTACATTAGATAATATGAATTTCCAATACAAATTAAATGTATTAATTAGAAAGATATAGGTACATATAAAATCAATTTTATTGATAAATATTGTTGTTGCTACCGGGATTTGAACATGAATCTCTTCCAATCCGGGGAACGTGCATTAACCGATTATGCTATAGCAAGACAAATAAGGGAACGATAGATGTATTCATTTGAAAAGTGTTAACATATAGGTTCGAAAATTTGTCATAATCGGTTAATGCACATTCCCCGGATTGGAAGAGATCCAGGTTCGAATCCCAGTAGCGATAACAATATTTATCGAAATAATTGATTTTATATGTATATCTTTCTAATTAATACATTTAATTAGTATTAAAAATATCACAGACCGTCTGTTCTGAATAATTACAACTTCACAATAAGAATGTGTTCTCCTTAATAAAATGAATTTCATTGAATCGAAGTAGTATTTGTCGAGGGGTTTGGCAGAAAAGTAAATACTTTATTCGGTGCCCTCTCTGCTACACTAGTTTTACTGTACTACCGCTTACTTTTATTGCCGTTTTACTTTTTACTGCAGACAGATTGAACGAGGCGAGAATGGTATAGCAGAAGAGAAAGGTGTGGCGTTCTATCCACACGCGGCGAAACGGCCTACAGTGATTTTGTGTATGTATACTATTGATATTTCAAGAAATCTATGGACACACATTGCAACTTGGAGACATCCTGTATATCTACATAATATTTAGGGATCACAATCACCTGGTGCTCGGTATGTCGGTAGATAGGCAACAAATCTAAATTCAGTATCAATATAAATCTACATTATAAATTATTATACAAAGGCTCGCCCGGTGTCGCTGGATAAACACCCGGTGAACTTACTCTACCAACAGATTTGAATAAAATTGATAAACTTACATTAATATCTATGAAACTTTGTTCAAATATTTACCCGGTGTTACATCCGGTACATTGTGCGTTATCATTTGGACATTTATTTCATCTTCTGCGAAGAAAACTAATAAAACGTATAAAGATAAAGAAAATGTTAACAGACTTCAGTAAGCGACAACAGGTTGTGTTACCGATGAAAGAGAGCACGTATCCTCATATGTATAACTACAACAAGATACGCCTAGGTATCGAGATGCCAAAATAAACCGTAGAATTGAACTTAACTAGGCGGCTTTCGAAAAAATTGGTTACATCCTAAAATCCAACAAGTATCACTGATACCTTAAAGTGAAGCTTTTCAATAGATGCTTAATACGTGTACGTACACATAAGGCACTGAAATAACAACACTTAACAAACGTTACGTGTAGATGTTGAGATTTACGCACCGAGCAATGGAAAGAAGAATATTGGGTATATCTGGGGACCTTATGACAAATACATAAGTGAACAAATAAAAGAACAGCTCAATGAACTACCAATCAAGACGCCTAGTATAAGGTAAGGATGAGTGGAGAAGAAAATAAATGGATCACGTCCAACGCTGATGATGACGATGAGGAATATAATGGACATTGATGGATGTATTGGATCATTCCTAGGAATGGTTTAAAAAAATTTACTAAATGTAAGTTTTTTTTTTCATATCGAACACCTTTGAGAATGCTTGCAATTGTAGAACCCATCCCAGCTGTGCATATATATTCCCCGTAATACCCTTCACAAAACAATTCCCTAACGGAAATATCTGAATGTAACGTCGATTCTGAAGATCTACTCTATACATACTTACATATAATCTTCACAATACATGTACAGATATTTTATATGTGAGCCGTCTATCTCTCGACAGTGCCACCATAAGTGGTCTTTCAAATATTTTTACAACTGAAAATCTGAAATTCTCACACTCAATGACATCTTTGGTAGGATAAGGTTATCCAAATAGACAAAAGAAATCATATGAAAATGATTACCAAACAAAACAATTCACAGAGAATACCAAAATTCTTATACAGTACGACGCGTCACAGACACAAAACAATGGGAGATTCTAACTGTTACCGTGTATAAAAAAGAATGTATTTAAAAAAAAAACATACATTTCCTACTAATCTATAAGTCATTAAGACTTTATGGGGTGATTTAAATTTAATAGATAAATAAATAAGTGAATGTGTCTAGTATATATATATATATATACAGTTAATAAAAACATAAGAACAATGCATCTAGATAAGTGAATTGCCTTCATCTTGGAAACTAATTTATTTATTGTACTTCCATCCATGTACAATTGATAAGCAAACAGCGTTATGATCAAAATACAAAGAAATTTGAGATGAAGATGATGGAAGAAAAATTACATACTTTTTAATGCCATTGAATTCAGTTTATTTTTCAACACCCTCGAATTTCTTCTAGCATGGAAAAATATGACAAGTGTCCTTGTATTGTTCAAAAGCTGTGAGATCAAAATGATTCTTCGATTATTTAGGTACATATTATACAAGACAAGAAAATTACCAACTGATTCATAATATCCAACCCAATTGTCAAGTTGTATGAGATCTCTTACTACAATTACTAGGCAAAGGAAAGATCTAAAGAATTATAAGTGTTATTAATTTAACATTCTTATTGTGAAGTTGTAATCATTCAGAACATAGGTCTGTAATGTTTTTAACGCAAATTAAATGTATTAACTAGAAAGATATACATATAAAATCAATTTTATCGAAAAATATTGCTGTTGCTACCTGGATAAAAATAAAAATAAAAAAGATGACTTTCAAATAATGGAACGATAGATGTATTAATTTGAAAAGTGTAACACATAGGTTCTAAAATTTGTCATCAATTCACTGTGGTGCTATAGCATAATCGGTTAATGCACGTTCCCCGGATTGGAAGAGATTCCGGTAGCAACAACAATATTTTTGGATAAAATCGATTTTATATGTATATCTTTCTAATTAATACATTTAATTTGTATTAATTATAAGTGAATGAAGGATTGTTAACTATTAAAATATAAACCTAACCAACAAGCTACCAATGAAGCAGAAGATTGTAACTAAAAAACAACTAAAAACTAATGTTTCATACATCACATGACAGACGGAAAGCTTCATATCATCCAACAATTTCTCCATCAATATTTATACACCAGATGAGACACTTGTTAGATTTGAAATACAAATAAAAATTTATATTGTAAAATATAAAATAAACTACTTCAAAAGTCAAATAACTTCTAAAAATAGATAGATGTAATTAAGAAAGGAAGCCTAAACCGAGCGTACCACTCATACACACCTGTAGAATCCTGGACATCATGCAACGACTATTAATGAAAATATGGGAGATGGAATTAACAAGGAATTATTGAAGGCAGACTGCAGTCTATGGAGAAGTTTTGAGGCAACCGTACGCTCCAATTAGAAGAGCAGAAGAAAAAATCAACTTTAACACTTCACAGTAATTAAAATTTCTAACATTGATATTTTTGATGAGGTGTAGAGCACACCAGATTTAGAAGTCGGGCATTAATAAAATCACAAAGCAGAATAACATTTAAAGGATAAGACGGTGTAATGACGCGGAGTACATTAAAGTGGGCATTTCTATGAATCATAAGAACAGGTTACATATCAAGTGTATGTCACGTACGTGATATATTTTACTAGAGAGTGTATACTAGTGAATAAATAAAAGGTGAACAGAAAATTTAGAAATAAATGTTAATGTAACTAGCAATAACATCACCTTGTGTACGAGAACAGTTTAAGAAGACACACAGTCTCACGCACACAAAGGAATTGTAAATTGCTCAGAATTAAAATGAGTCTGAGGAAATATAACAGTACGCATGGGAAAAACAATGACAAATTTCACAGTACCTTATTATATGTTAATTTTCTCCTCTTAACACAATGGATCACTCAGCGGAACATATATCAACTGGTTGTGATATTCATGTAGTTAAGACACCTTTAATAACACATTAGTTTTCCATTATTACAGCCACAAAAGCCTCGAGTCAGGCAAATACTAATCTATCATAAATATCCTCGTTTGGAAGAAGGCTCGATGTATCCTTTTTTGGCTCGGTAGCGCAGAGAGAGCTCGGATTACGATCATGATCAACAGAGATGACTGCCAAGTTAAATTGAAAACATCGATACAGTGGCCTTAAACCTAGCAAATAACAATAGTACGTAAATATGGGTTGGGAAGAGTTTTATGCAACCGCAGAAAGAAATGATATTCAACCATTCTATCCTTGCATTGAAGTTACACAATGGTTATAAAACATATCAACATCCATAAGTCAATGAATGAATGATAAAAACATTATTGTGATTACACAGGGTCTAAAGAAGTATAGTCATTTCTCACTTAACAAACATCTTGTTTAACAACTGTTATTGTATGCCTACAAATACTACGCCCCCTGTATGAGAACCATAAAAATCTCCACATCCCATATCATCAGCACGAAATGGATACTTAATATTATAAGATGTGTCGCGTCGTCTACTTCTAGAGCCAAATAAGCGACTGTCAAACTATGTTGATGAAGGCAGGTAACATCCCACCTCCTTCCTTAATTTACAATGCCTATATTCACTATGTCAATCGATCGCACACTATGCACAAATTATAAAACTAAATCTTCCATAAAAATAAAATAAAATTGCGCTGTTACCCTATAGCCCCAAAAGAAAGAGCATTTTAACTGAGCAAGAAGGCTATAGATCTTGAAATTAAAATGACAGTTATCAACAATTTTGGTGCCGGACAGAAAGCTAAGTCGATGGCACGTGTTTAGGTCTAGCGTATTCCACCATCATCAAGGACAAGGATAGATTCAGAGAAGTGTTGAAAACATTGAGTTTTTACTGACCAATTTGTTTTACGATCAGGTGGAACAAAACTAATCCGTGACTTTCAAAGACCTCCTACAAGTTCACACATCCAGTTCACATGTTAATTGATACAACATTATTAATGTATAGTTCAATATGTAACCAATATATTATATAATGCTCACTCGTAGTGCCATATAAGCCTTTACATTGTTTTACAAACTTTTATAAATTAATGGAATCATGTTCCCTCTACCTCTGCATCTTATCCTGATCTGTGCCTCTAGTTACAGTAGTTTGCTGGATCTTTAGGCACTTCCCGAGAACCTGCTCTACATCTTCCACTACATCGCACTCTGGACAAGGTGGTGAGTTGGAGTGTAGATTACATAATAAAGGTAAAAAAAAAAAAATGTCAAGCTACAATAAATGAAATATTTCCTGTTTCAACTGACTCTTATGAACGTGGTGTATATTTCATTATCGGATTCCTTTTCCAATTGGCATCACCATCGACGGGTAAGCTTTGACTATATGTAAGACAGACTGGGATAGTTAACTGAGGCTTTATAATTCCAGACTTGTCAGTGCCACTAAATCTCGGATGAACATTTATAAACAGATTGGAAGGATAATTTTTAAAAGATGATTGACAGAACAATACAATTGTTCGCATATTATACAAATTTGATTTGAATCATGGAATATGATTAAAAATGAAATCATTCTATGAGAATATCCAGTGTAAGCGGAGGCGACCACGTGATCACAGGGTGACATTGCATGTCCATAAATGAGCTTTTCAATATTGTAATTAGCTGATGATTTTGTCATGTGTCCGATGTGGGTTTGGTGTACTTGATTCTGTGATTTTGACGCATAAAAAATAAAAAAATAGAGTAACCAATTATTTAATTGTATGCGTGTCTATGATGTTTCTAAGTTAGAAAGTAAATGACAGAAAACCGGGACTGTGCGATGTAACGGATTAATTGGATGTTAATTCAGCCACATGTGTAAAGATCTATGTATTCACTCTCAATGAGATTTTGATCTCTGAGAATCAGTAAAAATATGTGTGTACTAGGTGCGTCATTCTAATCCGTGTGCAAAATGTACGGGGTGATGATTCATAAGTCGCTTTACACTTAACTGAACTGTACTTAACGCGAACTCGAGTCGAATATCTGAGATAAATGGCCGTAAACACGAGTGTCCAAAATAAATAATGAAGGAAGATGTAGATGAAAAGTGCCATTAAGAATTGGCGTACTGTAGTGTTTAATTTTTATTTATTGATATATGAAACAGTATAAATATAAAATATGAATTAAATATCTTAATTAGAAAGATATACATATAAAATCAATTTTATCAAAAAATATTGTTGCGCCACCGGGATAATCTGATAACAAATGCCAGAATTATCAATTCATTTTTATTAAATTTTGGACATGTTCTGAATAATTACAATTTCACTTCACTTCAATTCAACTTCACAATAAGAATGTATTCTCCTAAGTATATATATATATGTGTTTGGAATAATATGTTCCATACAAATGTGGGTCTCTATTTTGAATATACATACATATATGCAAAATAGATTATTTCAAAATGTATGACAGTAGTTCCAAGAGACATGAGATATAGCTCTACATGACTTTGATTGATTTAACCAGGACATTTTATATAGCATTATCAATTCTAAAACTTATTTAGAATGTTGCCTGTTTCATTAAATGTACCTAATATTCAGCAAATTACATCAAGTCATTCGGATGGAGAAATTAATTGGAAAATGACCGTCATTAAAACTGCCTCACCTGCAGCAGCGCCCCCGCACAAAAATAGACAATATTTCATATAATTAAACACGTAATTATATTTTAATTGGAAGTATGGGTGAAAACATTACTTTGCAAATAGAAGATGGAAAATATTAACAGTGAAAAGTTATGATAGAAAAGATGACATTTGTTAAGGCCTTTGAATTTCCTTTTGTAAAGATTTCTGGTAAAAAAATGTTAATTATATTGAACAGTTTCCAAGTATATATATATATATATTTCAATTGATTTAGAAAACAGTTTAGAATTGAAATATTAGAGAAAATGAGGAAAGGATATTTTTCATTTCCACTCTATTGCGAACTAGTATTAGTGTTGAAATTATGATAGAAATTTGAAAATAATAGTATTATAAGATGCTTTTGAGTTAAAGTCATATATGCCGTCATATTGAATTTCACCAGAATCCTGCGTAATTCAAAAATTTGTAATTAAATAAATAGGCAGTTGGCCAGGCCAAAAAATATTCTTCTCTGCGCAGCAAACCTCACTATATTAACTTGTTACTCGGTTCTTATTTCAACTACTGACATCGTCTATCCTGGAACCTCTCGACTCACAAAGTACGCTCCACAAAGATTGAAGAACCAAATGGAAATGTTGTTGAAATTGAAAAAAAAAAAAAAATTTCCAAGAACTAAATCTTAAAAAAACGAGAGTTTGAAGACAGTGAAGTATCGGTCCCGCTCTACAGCATGGACTATGAGTGTGATGGCAGGAACATAAATCATCAAGAACAAACAGGTCCGCCGATTATTGGGCCACCCGTTCATTCAACATTTTAATTATCAGTGATCAAAATTTGTACCGGAATTTTTTGGGGAAGCGAGATAACGTAACTGTTCTAGCATTGAGATGAGAAACAAAATATTTGCGGTGGCAAGGTTCAAATGAAATTAGCATGATATCAATATCCAATTAAAATGACATTATAATAATTCGGCCCAATCTCCCGACCGACCGCTAGTCAGATGGTCAGAGGCGTCCTTCTAAATATCATTCACAATCGCAAACATCATTCATTCATCCTATTATTAACAACAAGAATTATAATCACCCTTCTAAAATTAGCTATGATGTAATTCAAATTCGATACAGGGTGGTGAAAACAAAAAAATCGCAATTGGGCTCTTTGTGATTTAGTTTCGCAATACAATGGAACCTCTATATTAGTCATTGATCCGTTCCTGAGTGCCCGCCAAATATGGAACCCGACGAATATAGAAAGTTTTTCCTGTAACAAATAACTGAAATTCAATTAATTCGTTCCCAGCCCCCAAAAATAGTACACAAATGAATAAATTTTATGTCAAAACTTTACCTTTATTGTACTGATAATGGTAGAAGCGGAATAGGAAAGTTACTCAAATTTAGAAGACAATTTAAACATCAGGTAACTCTAATTCTGGTGATGGTTTTCGTTAGCCGATGATTCGATAGCACTCCATTTAACAAAGAACTTGCCCAATGTTGCCTGTTTCTGTATATTTTTTAAAACTCTCCTGAAGTAATCAATCACATTACCATTAAATCCATTTGTTTTGGTTGACTATGGCAACATTTGGGTGCCACTTTCCGACCATATTCTGCATTTCGGCCCAGTTAGACAGCATTGCCGGGCGGTGCAAGCGACAAATATAGAAAATGTTAACGAATATGGAAACATTTGTTTGTTATCAAAATATGACGAATATCGAACCAGACGAATATAGAGGTTCCACTGTATATTTTACTAATCTTTTCCAAATTATGGATAAAAATTATTTTTCACCTTACTAACATTAGATTGTCAAATAATATCTGGCCACTGCAACCGATTTTAAGTATTTAATTTTGATTGTAATTATTATGATAGAAAATCAAAAAAAGAAAATGTCGTAACAATGAGTGACACAAATGAAAGGTCTCATTTAAAATAATCAGGTTAAACTCCAAATCAATAAATTCACATCGACAAACTCGTAATTCAAATCAAAAGATGTTATTATAAACTATGGACAATACTAAAATGCCTATTCTCTTTTACATAAATTTTTACATCAAATTCTAACAATCCAATTTAAAATTTTCTACAACAAAAGTGAGTTTCTCTTCGCTACGTGCACTTATTACCACCAATGGGTGTTAAAATTGCTGATGTACCCGGTGTAGAACCATATTGATTCAAAGTCTACGATTAAGCCTAATATCAAATTTCTCATCACAATTCTAAAATGATGATTCACGATAATTATCAATGACACAACCGAAGCTGTTAATGAGTGCTTGATGTTGGAAAAAAAACCCAACAAATTTGGATGAAATTAAATGTACCATAAATTTCAATAAAATGAAAACACAAAAATGTATCTCTTTAATGTGTTCACCGAGTAGCAAAGTAAAAAAAAAATAAACTTAAAAGCATTCTAGCACCAGCATGCAAAGTAGAAAGTGGTATTATTTTGTAACTTTTGATATGCTAGTTAAGGTGGATTAAATAAATGCATAGATATAAAGCAAAAAATCTTTTAAATTGGTTAAAAAATTATATATAGATAGAAAAGAAGGAAATTTTGTCTTCGAGTCTACGGGATATGGTAGTAAAGATTGTCACGCATTATTAGATCAATTTGGTTGAAATATAAAATAAAATAAACAACAAATGACTGTTACTAATTGACTGACACTATTCTGTAACTGTCCTCTAGGCGAGACAAAAATTCCATCTGTCTACTCGCATTCTTTTATTTACAAATACAAATACAATAATGCACTGTATTCGGCAGGCCATTAAACATTTCTTTAAATGCAATACAAATCTCCCTTGTGTCATATGGTATGTTCACACGCATTAGACATTTCGCCGAGACTTGTCTCGAATTCGCATAAAGGACAGTAAAGAATTGAGCGTGAAGTGAAGTTTGAAGAATTATCGACAAATCTTTGAGTCGAGAGATCAAAGTTTCATCTGTGTACGTGCAACATTATGTGTCTTTTACAATTTTCAGAAATCCAGTGACTATATGGCACAATAAATTAAAAATAACATCTCATGAATGACAGCTGAAAAAATTTAACTTAAAAAAATATTTACAGAGTTCAGATTTATGTATTTTTAGCTTTACATCTTTCTAAAGTAGATGAGCAATGTTCAATTCTTCAAGATGTCCATCATTAAATAAATATCTAAAAAGTACTTGGAAAATGACATGATTCATTTCAATAAACCCTGTGGTAAGTACATACTGATAAATATATAACAAATAATAAGATGTGCACACATACTGCCGTCCACAAATATCAATCACAACTTAAAATATATTCACATCCATCATTTGTGATGCTAATTAAACCATTCAAGGGAGGAGTCAAGACCAATGAAGCTATTCTGTACATCCTGGAAGCCGACGCCAGATCCTTTCAAAGACAAAGGGGGGGACAGTATTCAAACGCAAACAGATATTATGAAATAGCACATTGATCATTTGAATGGAAACATATTTCTTTCGAGACAGATGCGTTGAAAAGAAAAATGAATTGCAAAATATTTATAAAGACCCGGGGACATCTGTCCCTGTCGTGCGTGTCAAGTGAGGATTGCGAACGGTTTTATTTTTTATTTCATTAATGGAATAGATCTTTTGATTTTTTTTAATTATTTGGGAGCATTGACAGCTTAAAACTAGATATATTTTTTTCTGTCCATCAACCACCTCTGATCTCTTTAGCTATTGTTAGTAGATACACAGAAGAACCAGAGAATTTATTTGGGTTTAGATTGAAAATATATTACAAGATGCTACAGGGTGGCCACTACAAGAAATGGTCAACATTGCCGTTAGAGGGGTGGGTGTGCGACTAACTTCAGAGCTTTTTTTCTTCTTATCACCCATGCTGCTATTGGAAAAAAAAGTTAAAACTCAACCAAATTATCTAATAATGTCTTTGTCATGCTTTACTTCAAGATCTAGAAGCATACCATATTTTCTATGTTCAAATCTAGAGCATGAACAACGTCCAGGACTAATACGAATGGAGACAAGCGATAGCAATAATAGCGTGCAAAATTAGGTTATGTATTTACATACGACGACAAAATGTCTGGGCACCGACTGCCCTGACACGAGACCCCGACTGCCCCCGTGCAGATATGATGTTTTGACTGTACAGAACTTACATAACACTCTCGCATAAACACATCTAAATGAATAATTTCTGAAGTCAATGGAGCATAGTAAATAATGAAAATAATTTACATGAGTTATCAATAGATATCCATTCATAAAAGTGTGTGTGAGAGGTACCTCCACACCTGTGGTGCGGACACAAGGTGAGTATTCATTCACGCCACATTTCCGCCCCGCGCCTGTGTGCTCTGATAAGGCCTGATTAAACACTGCGAGTAGAGCCATTCAAACTGTGGGAATTATTTGATAAGTGTTGCGGACAGATAATAATTATTTCCTAAATTTATTACTTTGATAATTTCACGGTGCCAAACTTTGCCATTATTATTCTCAGAGTTTTTGACCCCGTCACGGGCATCCCGGCATGAAAAAAGCGGAACAAAGGAACAGAGTGAGAATGAAATTTTTATTTAAACAAAATTTTTACACACACATTTTAAACACAGCCATGTGACAAATTAGTATCAATCCCTCAACCATTATGATCACTAGACGAGCGTCTCACGGCTAAAAGAAATAATTTAATTTGTTTACACACAAAAACAAAACTGCCAATATACAATTGACGAAACGCATTTGTAACCGACTTTATTATTACATTTTAAAATCTATATGCTTTTGATAAAATGCTTCTAAAACATGTTTTCAAGCGCTGTTATCAATTGCAAAGTTGCCACTATTGCCAGATAATCATTTTCAAACACATCACCCTCTATTTTTATCAATTGGATGATAGTGGCGGCTTTGTTTCTAAACCCCTCATATTTACATCGCTCTTAGGATTAAAAGATCATAAAGTACACCTTATTTTTGGAGAACATTGACCTCAAAAGACTAAAAAAAACTGGCAGTCACCGACATCTCCCTACCAAAATAATGTAATCGATGAATGCTTATTAATTTTACAAGATGCAAAAAATTAATAAGTTCAATGTTGAAGAACATTTTTCCAACATGAGAAATTCCATTGGTAATCGACGAACCCATAACAGTTAGCTAATGTTATATCACTAGACTGCACATGTTATCAATTGAAGAGTGATTTCTCATCAGAATCTATGAATACCGAACGGAAAAGAAGAAAACTCTTTCAATTCAGATTTGTCAAATAAACACACTGAATTAAAATACATCATTAACCATTATGGTTTTTTTTTGATAATCTGTCACGCGGCTGCCTGCTCTGCGTGGAAGCATCTAGACCTCAGCAGATTTCACCTCACATTGTTAACCAATTAATCGCAATTCACAATCTGTCCGTAATCAATTTTTAATTTATACATTTCTAATATGAGAGCCTACATAATAACAAAATTAATTAATTGCATAATTCTTGATTGATTGATACTGTACATTTAACTATGAAGCTGACACATATACATGACATGCTAATTGGTCTAGCGGTTAAGACACTCGCCTAGTGGTGCAGTTGAAACATTTGTAATATTATTTCAGAAACATTGAGAAACCTTAGAATACAATCAGCAAAGAGATGAAGTTATATTATTCTACAGCAACACATACCATATCGGAGTATTGATAATACATCATCTTGTTTCCAAGAAAATGTATAAATAATAAGACAGATAAACAAGTAACATCAAAATATGTTGATTTTTTTTTTATTAAAAAATGTATAATTTTATATTCAATTTTATAATCCTGTACATTCAAACTAAGCTCATACATGGTATCCTCGAAGAAATTGATGTACTTAACATTCTTTAATATTTGTAACCCTATTGAAATAGAGAAATTAATTCATTCATTCATTCATTCATAAAATTGAAATTGTCTAATAATGTGAGCCATTATTGGACAATAAAACAAGTTATTTAGTAAATAGAAACCTCGGCTTGGGATAAGGGAGACTCTCGACATGAAATCCCTATTTCTACATATAAAATGTCCTCTATTGAGATGGCTCGGACACGTCTTACAAATACCCGAGGTATTCAACATATAAAATCGATTAACATAAATAATATTCTGTTCCCTACAAAATGCACATATTTTCTTTTAAAATGAAAAAAAAATACGCTAAACAAGAAAAGATTTTGCACGATATACCACCGCCACTTTGAATTATTTATCGACTTTTTGACTGAACATCGACATCTGATTATTAACAAGGATACCGCTTGCCACACACCACCCTTATAATCTTAAACATTACCCAGATCAGCCGCATCGATATCGGATTGCTTACTGTTTATGACATTACGATTTATCTATTTATTGACTGGGTTAAATAATACTTAGGCCCCTGTGGTTTCGTGTTAAACAATCTCCATTATATCTTCTTGGCATTCTTAGTCTTTTCCTTTTTCCGACTTAATCTCCAGATGACCCTAGATTACGTTAAGAAAAACGGCAAAAAGACTGCAAAACAGATTGGGTCATGATTGATGAAGATAAAAGCACTTTGTCGAGACTTTGAACCCCGAACCTCCTCGGATAAAGGTATAAAAATAACGACAATGATGTAAATCATCGAGGACACTGTATTACAGAAAGGCATCCATAAATCACTCCCAAAGCTTTTACTGCTAAAGTGTTCTACCCAAAGTGTTCTATTGCTAATCTGTACCACCTCTTAATGCGTGGAAATCACTATTAATTAGAAACTCCTCGCTTTTAGTACAGTTGTTGTGGACTAGCATTTTTTAAATTATTCAGATTGTAGAGTCTTGATTTAACAAATGAAAACAGCTGATAAAACAATGAGCAGCAAATTATACACTACAACAATACTTCTCGTAAACAGCTACGCATATCATCTGTGAAACTATTTTGTAGTAAGCACAAACATCAAAGTAAGAGTCTAAAACCACATGTAAATATTATATTTTTCATTATGAAATAAACTAGAAAAAACTTGTAATGTAAAAAAAAAAACTTAGGGTCGTTTGTGTTGATCAGTAGTAACTGTTTACAATAGTTAAAAAAGTAAAGTAAAAAATATTGCGAAAACGGATTGTTCGATCGTCGGTAAAAAAATATTTACTTCTCGAAAGTACATCCCGTAGTAAACCGATTTTACTCTCCGATATCCGATAGTAAAAACGAGAATCAATGATTAAATATGGCGGGACTTTTCACACCTGTTTCAAAAGTCTGTCGTAATGATACTTTGAAAATTGCAGTATATGGACAATTAATCAATTGATCTCGTTGTTTAATATACATTAGCACATAATCTGAAAAAATTTCACCACCAAAGTGACAGGTCTCGAACGCAGGTGCGAATAAAGCCACAGACAAAGCAGAAAATGGAGCACATTTCATGATTATTCACCTTGCCACACTAAGGCGAGATTGTCTTTGACAGTAGTAAATTTGATGTATCAACAGCCCGCAAAGGATTTTTATTACGGGCGTTAGTAAAAAATTACAATAGTAAAAAGTTACTGCTGATCACACAACCGGCCCTAAGATTTAACCGTTTATTATGGGAGTTTATTTTCTAGCGTACCAGTCACTTTTCAAACAATTACAAATAATCGGTTACCAATCCAACACAATCAGTTTAAATAATGATTCAACCATCACAAGTGACAATGTATTAATATTTTCTTTGTGCAATTCTAGAAAATTATTTGTTGGAGAATCTTCAAACGCAAGCAGTGAAGTTATATTGAGATGGAAGACAGGATAAGATGGCACACATTGTTATCCTGACATCTTTCTTTCAGAATATATTTTATTAAGTATCCCCTATTTCTAAATAAACAATAGAAGGCCGGTTCAGACGTTATGGATATGCGATGAGAAGGGAGGAAAATAACATAATTCATAAAACCATGAGCATCGATATCAACAGGAGAAGATCTTGAAGATTTTAATGCGACCGAGGATGCATCCCGGGACAGACCAAAGTGGATCAGAATGATTAGAGTAGCCGATCCCAGATGAACGGGATAAAGAGAAAACAAAGAAAAATAATGTTGTAGTGTTTTTTCTCATATCTTAGTTTTTTACTATATCATTCATAATTTTCCCACACATTCTTGATTCACAGCGTAGAAAAATCTGTTTTCATTCTTCCTCTACTATTTTCAATGTCCGTACCGAGAGTCCATTATGGATTGCTACAAGCAGTTCCTTGTTATCGAGTATATGGTTCTTGAATTATTTTTTTTAAATGTGATTTTTTCTATAAATATTAAATACATCTGAACAATATGATAATCACTCCTGAGCTAAAAATTGAATTATTTGAAAAACATTGAAATATAGTCACGCTGTTTGAAACATTATTAAAATTAATGTCGATAACACTAATATAAAACTAAAAAGAATAATCTGAAGCCACCTAACAATGACACCAAGTAAGAACAATCATTGTATCGAGTTTAGCATTCAGAAATAGTTCATTTTAATTCCCAAATACCCACAATGTTTATGCAGAATTAATCCAATTAATTGGCTCCATTCATTATTAGGACGATTATTAATGCAATGGATAACAATTATAATCAATCTATTTTTTAATTCACCACTGGAATTGTTATATTAATAAATAATTACAATTTATCTCCAATTAATTACATATTAATATATGTGCTCTAGACACGAGAGAATACTGGATTACATTATTGATTTAAATACATATTACATCATTTTTGCATTTTATTAATTTATTGTGGTGACTCAATTGATTTAATTAGACCCTTTTAAGTTAAAAAAAAACAGTACGTTTATTAAACTACAAAACGCATATTCCTTAACAAAAAAAAAAAAAACATTTGTAGAAAAAAGAAGAGTTATATTAACGAATACGAATGTGACGCTGACGAATAGAGATGAGAAAAAATAATAATAAATGTAATAAATATTTCCGTTAGTCCAAGTTATCAGCCGAGTAGCGTGTAAGCCACAACTGGATATACAGCAAGACACGGAGTCATATCTAGACAGGAAGTAATGTCCCTTAACCTGGGCGATATGGGGTCAGACATAAGTAGGAGATGCCTATCCACTATCCACTGTCAATAATGTACATTAGTGTGAACCCATTGATAACACATACTACACACACCGCGCTGACTGCGGTGCGAAGCCAACAGAACTTGTGTATATCCACGTATTCCCGCCAATTAACTGAACTAAATTCAATTATTTTTTTAATGAAAATACATTTTTGTTATGAAGTTGCAACGTCAGAAAATAATTATATGGTATTTTTAACACAAATTAAATTAATCAATTAGAAATGTATACAAAAAAAAATTAAATAATAGATGTATCAATACAATAAATTAAATACAATTTTTTTGGTTTTATATTTATTTTTTCCAAATAATTAGAAAATCGTTTCAGCTGTCTAGACTACTATCAATTGATAAAACATAGAACAGTGTGGTGAGCTTGTATACAAATTTGAGTATTACATATTGGATGATTAACAATAACAATGTTGTAGATGTATCAATTAGAAAGACTAGAATACTATATGTTCAAAATTTGAAGAAAATATTTTCAGTTGATATAGCAAAAATGCGTAACGCATTACCCCAGATAGGAAAAATTCCCGGTAGCAACCAAATATTTTTCAGACAGATAATTTTTTTTTATATATATATCTTTCTAATTGATTAATGTTAAAAAAATTTCATCCTGGCAAAATTTTTACCTTAAATCGTAACATAATATTGGATCTAAACCTGCATTTCAAAAATTCAGTACTAGGAAAACCATTATAATAGTGCGGCAATTTGTGTTAATTTTTTTGGCTTACGGTTAATAGCTTGTGAAAAATGATTGGTTTTCAAAGCGGGTCACGATGAAGGGAAATATTGTAAATAATACAATAGGAAGAGTAATCGAGCGATTGAATGACAGTGGAATCTCACCATCGTTTCATAAATGAACAATGGTTAAAAGAAGTTAAAGAAATTTAATGATGACCAACTGAAATTCTGCAAAAACACTGTAAACCCATATTTTAGCGAAATCACAAGATTTGTTAATAAAGATCAATGCTATCAAATTTAAGTCTTAATTTTAAGATTGTAATTAAATTCAACATGAGAATTTTTTAGCCTCATGTAAAGTCAAATTTTTGTTAATTACGTGATTTTGGTAGTAAGATATCGCGGTATACAGTGTGGTGCCTTTTATAATCCTATTAATTTGTTTGCATTACATCATAGTGGACATTGAATCCTTTTAAGACTCAGCACAAAGATATCGGTTAGTAAAAAAACGATACATCCTTTTGATTGTTTGTCGCATGAATTTATATGGATTTTAATCAGCAGTGAACATGTTAAAATCTTTTAATCTCAAACGTGTTATAAATATGGAAAGAACTTAAATTAATTAAGGTGCTTGCCTAGTTACCAAGCGGTCAAGGGTTTGATATTCATCTAAAGACCACTAAGTTAATCATAGCGGATATGCCTTTGATCAAATAATAATATCTCACATCAATACTTCAACTACTTTCGAATAAAGCCATGTGTTTTGAAAATGATCTAACCTAACGTAACTGCGCGAGCTTTATATTGTTTGTTAAGAAAATCAAAAAATAAAATTTGAAAGAATCAAAGCATTTTAAAATTTGATGACAGTAATTCTACATTAATCTACGTACGCATTTATATTAACGTATTAAAAAGCAAAAGAAAAATCAACATTATTTTACAGTAAATATTAGCAATTATTTGCATAATCTTCAATCCGAGAACCCGGTTAAGGGACTTTTTCTAGACTACTACAAGCGACGGATCGCCAGGTTAACGATAGCGGCTTTCATCATGTATTATTCATAGGATGTGGTAAGAATACTTCATTGCAAAATGATTATGAATGGGTTTTTACAATAACACGTTATCTGGAGTTGGAAGACAAATGTAAGCCAAGAGTACCTGGGTAGGCGGCTGCTAGTTAATGATTATGAAATACAGAATGTCCTATTAAATATACATAAGCATATCTTTAATATTTTACAAAGCTATTGTATTTATAAAGAATGTCATTCATTTTTCCTGAGCTGCGTATCCACTCTTCAAAATTGAAAGCAAGGGGCAATACTCTTAACAAACTAATAATATATGTGCTTCTATACACACCATTCGCGACTCTATTAATATCTAAACTTAAAATACTAGTCATATTAATTGCCAGTAATTAAATTATGTTTAAAAATAGATTGAAAAGAAAACCACAAATTTAAAAAAAACTTCTGATAGCTTACTCGTAAGTGACATTTTTCCACATTGGGTTTTTAGAGGACTGCATGTCTGTGTGGTCAGTTTACGTGCTAAACTGCGCTGCAGCGGGAAGTTTAGCAGGTGATCTGACCACATGCGCTATCAAACTTTATGATCCCCATTACCCGTGCATTTGGCAACGTAACCTAACCCAGAATCTGAAGCGCTACTGGACTAGTGGTGCACTAGCCGACGCTCGCAATGTCACCACTGTCTCGTATTACAAAATATGAGATAGTGATGACTCAGACATTCCAAACTATCCTGAAATGATTTGATGCTACAAAAATTATATGAACAGATTTTTACAAAATGTATAGTCTCATAATAAATGTGATATCATGCTAACTGCACACAAGACAGCTGCACACAAGAGCAGTTGTCTCTGTGTGCACCTGTCTCATGTGCATAAAGCAATTAATTGATGTGATTTGTTATATAAGATATAAAATATGGACAATCATAGGCTATTATACCACTTCTGGTTAAGTTCTTATTAAATGTACCAGACAGATAAAAAGTAACAATTGTTTTCATTACCACCGGTCAGTGCTGTCCTGTGAATAAAATGCTCATCAACTTAATAATGACAAGCGACTTAACAGTGGAATAGATTATTTCTAGTGGTTTCTTCTATATTTATAACAGAAGCACTTAGCTAATATCTTATATTGTGTTATGTCTGCATCAATTAATTAAAATAAATATTAGCATCTAAACCTAGGAAGTCCATACGTGCCTAAACAATTTATTTTTTTAAATAGAGATGCGTACATAGAATATGTGTGTCACATCAATATTCTTACTATTTTCAAACAAACTAAGCTAAATGCTTGGTGTTATGAAAATAAAACTAACTTGATCTCCTGGAACACGGCTCGAACCCCCGACCACTAGATCACTAGGTGAGCGTCTTAAACATTAGACCCCGAGCAAGTCAATTAGATTATATGCTGATAATAGAATATCCCAGAAGGAACTCTTGTATCATCAGACGAGTTATCATGAAGTGGCAACTATATTCAGCTAATACTTTTCAAACAATAATTTACTTAACACTAAATTGGCATCCCTACAAGGTTGATGTCTAATGATAATAATACTTTATATATACTGTATCTCTTGAAGACATACCATCCTGATCAACTTCCTGCCATATGCCATCAAGACAGGGATTAATAAATCCATTTTCCTTTAAAAAATTTCACACTGTTTAGCAGATCAATTATAACCTTTTCTTTTATATGTAGATACAGATTCAATGTGATCGGAGAGGAAAAGCTAGAAAAAAGGACAGATGTTTTTTTCAATTTTTTGCATGCTTGCCAAGTTACCAGGTGATGTATAAGGAACACTCCGTAGAGGAGCACTGCAAGAGTGTCAGCAGATAAGACTGTGCGATGATATGTTGCTATTAAAACAATATCAAAGTGAAGTGATGAAGTCTACCTGATAACGCTGTGAATGATAACAATATACCTTGATTCATTGATAAATTACTCCGAATGTGTGTATTACAGCATCATTCAGTGAATATCATAAAACTGAGCAGCTGTCATGGTTTGCTGATCAATTAGCCGGTGCCGATCTAATGAAATTTAATGTGAAGTCATTCCTAATAATCCATCAATCGCTATAAAACAAATATTGTGGCAATAGTGAAGCCGAATGCAAATGGGTTTAATTAATCTTTGTACAATCACGGTTCCTAGTACGCAAATACGATGAATACACAACTATTAATACTGTTTATGTTAGATTTTATGTCTTCCTCGCAGGAAACGCCGAACGAAGCGGGTCTAATTCATCTGCCGGGAAGGTGCTGCACAAAAGTGGCCAATATGTGAAGTCATTCCATAACTAAGCATTTGGAGATAAAAAACATCAAATGAATTTGATCTTACAAGCATCAAGCTTGGTTGTATATGTATATGGGGGTTATGTCTGTCACCACCTTCGGATTATTGAAATTTAATTACAATGTTTAAAAAAAAAAAACAAATGAATAGTACACGCCAGTACTTTTAGTGGCTATGTTTAAAAAAAAAAAAAATTACTAATTCTAAATTGTGCACTGCGCTTCCAAAGAATATGACTAAACAATATTAAATTTAGAAGAAAAAAAATCTGAAATATTGGCAAGTAGGTCCTGGATTTCACATACATATCCCACTGCCCCGAAAAAACTACAGATTTATTTATTTAAATAGTGAAGTGAATAGTCTACTTCTAGGATAAAAGGTACCAATTGAAAGATAAACTTAAGAATTCCATGTGGGCATATGAGAAAAACTATCTTCAACTGTATACAAATATAATATAAGACACATGAAAGTATTTCTAAGCAAACCATATATTTTTAATTACCACAAAAGGCAACAAAACCATAGTTTCACGGGTACACCCGGTGTAGTCATCCCCGGGTTTTAATGCTAATGATGCCTTCATATGCCCTAAAAAGTACCTAAATAAATCTTTCACCTGTATACTAAATTATCTTAGTACTTCATAATCTTCATATCTTATTTGATAATTATCATGTGATAAATTTATTTTGGGAAGGTAATAGATAATATATATCAATGAGATGAAATTCATCTTTAACTGAGAATTATGAAATATAATCATGAAATTGAAATATTTGAATTATTGCGAATGCGCTTATTTCCCTACACCATATTAAGACCATTCGATGTAAGAATGTCAAGAATATTTTGATTTCATCTGTAAACCAGAATATTTATTTTAATGAAGACTTGAGTAAAGTACAAGAAACTTTTTCGATGCTATTTTTTAATGTTTTGTGAACATGTAACATGAATGAAATAAAATAAGTCAAATCAGAAACAATTTTAAAGATGTTTATAAAAAAACGACTAAAAATACTTACTGGGGTTAAAACAAAGGTGGGTACTTTAATTTACCTGGAGAACACAAAATAATATCATTTTTATATCTGATGTACAATCAGTTGACGTTTTTTAAATCATTATACGGCACAATAAACGATGATGTTTCGAAAAATCCTTAAATATTTTGTTAATTTCCGATTTGAGTCAGTTTTGCGAGAATATAAGAACTCCTGTACAGCGATACCTACGACAAAATTATGGCCGCCGCCAAGAAAAGGAATCCATTTAAAAACTTCAAATCAAGATTCGTATCGAGATAAAAAAGATCAGTTTATGTGCATCCTCTATAATCTCTCACGGATCATCGCAAATGATTCAACAAAGAAAAACAAACAACCAATTACATGAATGAAATCGAACGAATAATGAATTGACAGGAAGGTTAGGTCCGATAGCTGAAGCTAATGTCAAAATGTCACAAACCCCACGAAAACACAATGCGATAACGTCGGAAATCGGAATAATTCAACCGTAATAATACAAATTATGGTAATATATTGGCATTAATTGGTCGATGAATGAGTCAAAGCCTATTTTACAACTCGGCCGATCATCCAAATAGGTACGCATGCACAGTAGATTTCATTCATTCATAACAAAAAATGTTGCGATACAAAAGGGGTTAGGTACTCTCGAAAAGAGCTCCCCGCGCCCAATATTCCGCACTCGACCGCGGTAATTGCATCATTTCTGCAGGGAAACACATTAATGAAGAACCCGAAACGAGGAAACCTCCAATATAACACGGATTTTTCGTTTTATGTCAACTTCTGTGGCACCACCTGTTTAAAACGGACAGAGGCGACAACAGATTTTGACAGTGGGCCGAAGGTGAGCGTAGCACTGAACCAACACATGTCGCACAATAATTGTAGATTTATTTTTAACATTTCTGGAGACAAATTAGCACTTAAATGATCGTTCACGTACCGATTTTTATTTTCAATCTCTCTTCAATTCGCACATCACGGGCATCTCCGGCCATGTTGAATCCATAACTGTCTCTCTCGCCCGCTCGCGCCCTCTCACTCCTCGGCCACTTCCTGAGTTTCGTAAAATGAAGCAGCTACATGAAGGCAGGGCCGCACCGAGCGAGTGCTCCGCTCCGTATCGGCGGCACCCCGCCAGCAGGGGCGCGCACGACGGCTGCGTGGAAGAGTTTCATTGACCAAGTCAAATAATTGCGCGAATTTTTTATCAATGGCGCGTGAATGTTTTTTCGACGCGGATCTAAACTACAAATTTTTAATTTATATTTTGTTCACATTAAATATTTTACATTTATATTCATGTTTCTACAAGTATTCGCGAAAAATGTTTTTGTGAAAAATTAGTTTTCATTATTTTCAACATTACATTACAATTACACTTTATAAAGAAATATTATTTGTGTCACCGTGTAAATTAATACATTGAAAATTTAAATCAAAAATAATTCATCGATCATTTTTGTGTGCTGAATCAAAATGAAAATATACATTCCACCATTGCATAGAAAACGTTTATCTGGTTCACCCCGCCCCACTTCGCGTACAAATAATTATATTTCATTTATAACATTACCTCAATTTTAACTCTTCAAAGGTTGCTTGAATTTTATTTTAATATCAAAGTGTTATTTTGTTACGTCGAATTATTTATTCCTTATTGCTTTACAAAGATAGGTAGATATTAAATACTAGTAATAACATCACTGTACAGGGTGGGCCATAAGTTTTGCACCTATGAAAATTCAATTTAAAAAAAAAACTAATGTTTATTTCACTGAAAGAGCACATCGGGAAAATCATATCTTAAAAATAATGACGTCTAAATGTCCGCCAACCCGCCGCTGTCATTTTTCGAATCTACTCTTTAATTTGAAACACTCTATGACACAAAACGCGGGCTGTTGGCTCTCTCTTGACGAATATTCACCTTAATTCGGATTATTGTATCATTTATTATTATTTAAGTTTATCTTGGTATCGCCATAACAGCAGAATGCTTGCGAGTCTACAAACTCGAATCGAAGATTTGTTAACTTGCGCGACATTTTATTCACTTTTCCTGCTCCGTGGCCGCCCGGTTTTCTTCTTATTTAGCGTTGAACCGGTCTCCTCGAACTTTCTGAGCCACGATTTAATTAAATTAACATTCGGACATTGATATATTTAATATATATCATATTTTTAACGCAGTTTTGTGACATATTTTACCTGAGAAACCCCCAAAAAAGAAGTATATGAAGACAATTTATGGATAAGAACGTGATTCGCTAACTTACTATCACAACATTTTGTTGCAAGTGTAAACAGGGAGAAATAAACATCACGCTCACCTTTTGTGGCAGTCTTATTCCTTTCTTACTTCGTCCACTTTCATACATAATAGGGCGATTTATTTGATTGTTCCAGGTCTTTCGTTGCTGCCGTCTATTTTGATTGCCTCCCTATCAATCTCACCGTATATTTTACTTATCAAAATCCCTCCCACGTTCCACATGCCTAATATATAACTAACTATTTACTAGTTTGTAACTGGATTTGCTATTTTCATTTTCTGATTTATTAAGAATACTAGCGAAATATTATTTTTCATCATCAACTTCGGAGGCCCAAAGTCTCGACGAGGCACCATCTTCTTCTATCTTGCGCTGCTTTAGTACTCGTCGACAAATCAAGACATACAACAACAAATTGTCTAGTCTATATACAAAACAAACAAAAATCTCTAGTCTACGTACAACAACAAATTCGAAAAATTACGAAAAAAATTAACTATCGGAAAATATATTTTTTTATGAACCTAAACTTGCGCCCTCGGACATTCAAAGTCGGGTGACAGATGTATTTGTTTTAAATCACACGAAGATTTTCTTGAACTGTGACCTGTCAAAAAAAAAACTTCTGAACCCCTGTCATCTAGGAATAGCACAATAATTTGTAACGTACATCGATAAAGCTTAGACCTTTTTACTTGTGCGCTTATTTTCATTACCAAACCCGTAGAAAGTGCGTGCCAGGCGCCGGGCGTAGCGGATGCTACCGCGCGCGTGTATGCGAGCGCGCCGGGAGGAAGCGCCTTTTTATTATTACACACTTTAAAACATTTATTTTCGGATATTTAGACTCGCTTCGGGGTCTGCCGTACACGAAAATGTTTACATTACAACCATTACACCACAGATTTCAATATCTATCTCTCATGGCGACGATAAATCATAGTTTTCATCGCCCAAATCGCCGGAACCGTCTCTGACCATTATATTTTATCTTAAGAGTAGAACCTCTTGTCGCCTACTACATATATCGTTTCTCAATTAATCTCAGCAACAATCGTGTAAATTGTATAATCATTGTGATTGTAAGTCAGTTATCAATCCGATAACCGTTGTTTCAAATAAAACTTAAATATTATATTTCATAAAGTTTAATTTTGACAGTCTAGTGCGCATAATATTTATGTGCAGTCACAGATGTATAGTAATAATGAGCGGGAACGTGGAAGCTTGCGGGTTTCTTTCTTTTGAATAATAAGATATGGAATGGGATGAAATAACCCACACATAAGGCGACCGGAATTACGAAATCATAATACGAGAGCATATTCAATACTCGACTATTGTTTGCGTAAATTTTCATTGCGTGAGCATCGAATCAAAGAGCGAACGTAGTTTCATAGTTAATGCGAGCCGCCAACACGCCGACTACACTGCGGAGCGGTCGGCTTCGGCTTATATACGTATGTATTTACAATGGAGAGACAAAGTGAAAAAATTATGAATGAGTGGAAAAATACGTCATTTTCCCTGTGAAATGTTCATCACGCCTGCGCAGTAATGTGCGCGACGGACATGCGCAGATGCTAATAAATACACGTAAATTTTGATTTTCCGTAAAGTAAAAGTATAGTATTGGCGAAACCGTGTCGCACTATGCTTTAAAATGATTTGTTTTTATGCAAATAAATTACAAATAAAAACGCAATCTTCCCACATTTGAAATAAATATTTTTTGACGTTTAAAAGCAGATAAGATACTCCTTACAAGCGTGCAATATTTCTTATTTTGTTTTCCGTATGCGCGATTGCAATCGGTTGGAAGTTCGAAGCCATACTTATGTCACCTGTGATGAATAGAATTTTCGCGAATGAAAGAACGCAATACTTTGCGATTTAGATTTACGTTTTTATCACGCGGCTGTTCGCTATTATTATACGGTTGATTGCACACGATAATAATTCGCGTTATTAACAGATATTATAGATGTTTTTTGATGCGTGGGCAAATAATTTGAAATTCTCTCGATGTGGGTGGTTCAAAGCAGTGGCGTATTTCGGATTCCGATATTAATATTTCACAAATGGTATTTTGGATGAGATTAGGACTAAGAACATGTTTTAAAAGATACATGCATGCATGGTATGTCAAGATAAACATACAGCTGTTTATCTAATCTGCCTCGGAAAAGTTTTGTGACAGTGTGATCACAAAAGTTATAGCAATCTAATCGAGTGTTTTAATTAATCAAAGTAAATCAGCTATGATTAGTTATTCCTGGTTCTGTGTCCCCTTAACAATCACTACTAAATTACGTTAATATAATTCTGAACTATAGTATACTTGATTATGATAAATAACCCCTGTCAATAATATTTGTTCACATTTTAGACTGTTACAAACACATTTAATCTCGACAATATTATAAAACTTGAAACAATCAACCCGAAAAGATTTGCAATTTATTATAATAAAATAAAATCAATTAAATATATATATTCAGTGGAAGTAATCAATTTAAAAGATTTTAAAGTAATCATAATACAGGTCCCGCCTAAATAAATTAATAAATATTTTGTTATCTTTTATTTATTATTCAAGAAATGTTCTCAAATTAGTAGGTGTTGATTTGCCACAGCACTGACCATAATCCTGAAATTGGCTTGTAGTTCTTATATTTTAGCTGAAATGTGTTTTATCATATGGCTTCTTGCGATTTTGTCCAATACATTGTATAATACTATTGTGTATTGACTACGGTTAAAAAAAAAAATATCCCGCGAAGCAAAATACCGTACTCGAATGTCAATGTCAAATTTTTTGATTTCGATAACATCAATTTCAACTTCTTGATCCTGAATCCGATCAATTTTAAGAGTAACATTTGTTTATAGGTATAACTGCGTTATTTTAAATATCTACAAATTTAATTAAATCGAATTGATTAATGGCGTTAATATACAATTAATTCAAATAAATAATTTCTTGTACTTAGAATATTTAAATGCCAACCGTATATGACATGGTAGACATCTATAGGCATTCCTTCTAATTCTTTTTGTATCTTTGTGGTTTTATTTTAAACGTTTTGATTTCGCATGCTGCAAGTTTAAAAAAAAATTTGGGGATGCTTTTTATATTACCAATAAAATAAACAGTAGATCTTATTAGGTACCGAACCCAAAAAATATTTTTGAAAATAAGTTGTGATGTAAATTCTAATTATTAGGTCCAAGGTCAAGAAGCTTATTTGTAAGGTATTGTAAATCTTTCTGAGAAATGTTTTATTTATTTAATAACTAAATAACACTCGCGTCATACACCGCTGTAAATTGAATCCATGCTCATCTCAAACCGCGAACGGAGAGTCTTCAGGTCATGCAAGTCCGTGCAGGGCGGCGGAACGGACGCCTTTGTATTTCGGTGCGTAATTTGTTACGTTTTTAATAACATGAATGGGATCCCACGTACTCTGAGCGCTGAATCATGGACAGTGGCGGCCGCGCGACGTATCAAGATTATTCGATTTATCCATTTTAAATAAATAATACTTAAATTATTAATTTGAGTAGTTGCGTATATATTTATATATATTCTAGAAAACCCGACCTTGGCCTAGTGTAGACAAATCAATTATGCATATTAATTAGTATATAATCTCAACATCGTTCAATTCTTTATTAAATCTTTGATCAGGGCCGAACTTGTTCTTAAATAGGCCCTGGACATATTGGGGGGACTCGAAAAAAAATTAAAACATTTTTTTTTTAAATAATTGGTATTCGCATAATCGAATATTATTTTAATACAAATTAAATATATCAATATTCTTCAGGATGATACATTAGCTAACCAAAACCATACTAGTATATATAGGGTGTCCAGCGGAAAATTTTCAAGTTTAATATTAGATATAATAAAAAAAACTACAATGTTAGTCTCACATTTTATTTATACAAAATGGAGTTTAACGATGCTAATTTAACGTTTTATAAACAATATCGTCTAAATGCCGTCCGTTTCTCTCAAGACACTCTTGCAATCTGACTCTTAAATTTGCGAACACGCGAGAGTAAAGCGTTGGCTTAATGGGAGCAACTTCACGGCGGATATTTTCTTGTATCAATATACAAGACAATTCTTGCTGAAATTGTGTTCTGTTATTGAACCCGGGAAACAGCTGCAGTTGCGGTACCAAAATCTCGTCGATCAATCGGCAATACACGTCAGCAGTAACTGTCTCTCGCTGGTTAAAAAAATAAGAACCAATTATCCCTCGGGCAGAAATTGCGCACCGCACTGTCGTTTTTGGACAATGCAAACGTTTTTGATGGCGTTTCCTTGAGATGTCAGGACACCAATATCTCATGTTCTGTTTATTAACATAGCCATCGATATGAAAATGGCTTTGTCAGTAAACGTTCCAGCATCGTTCTCGCTAAAGTTTCACGTAAATAATCGTCATTTTCATTGAGAAACTGCACGATTTGTAGTTAGTATGGGTGAAACTGTAGTTTATTTTTAAAAATAACGTGCACTGTTGATTTTTTTATTCCAGTACAGGCTGCAATCTTCCTTATCGATTTACGCGGATTGCGCATAATTTCACGTCGAACTTGAGCCACGTGTTCTGGCGTCGCTGCTGACGTCGATGGTCCCGGAGGAGTTTGGTTAACTATTGTCCCTTCTTGTCTGAACTTTTAAACCCAACACCGGATAAGCTGCGCGCTCGGCCCATCACTTACTCGTCGAATATTAAAGTGAGTACAAAAAGCGCGACACCCACGAACCAATGAATCACCGCACTTTAAATATTGCTCAACCGCGAACGCGCGGTGCGCTCCTGACCGGTAACTCATTGCGACTAGGAAATCCGCAAATCACGCGCGTCGAACAATACCCCTCCCACTTACCTCACCCTGATGGTTTACGAGCAATTTTTCCGCTGGACACCCTTTATCATGTTATTGTAATGTTTTAAAAAATAAATATAGTGAGTACCTAACTCAAATTGTAGTAATGATTAACTTAATGATACAAAATTAATATAATTTTTTTTTTCGAAAATTTTTTAGAATTGTACTTGTGGTTAAATTTAATTAGTTATTTATAACATTACACGCTTTATTTATTTCTAATGATTCTAAATTACTCAATTTTTAATATTTTTTTTAAAAACATGATATATATATATATATATATATGGTTTTGATTAGTTAATGTGTCATCCTGAAGAAGGAAATTGAATTTTATGAAACAGGTTGATTTATTTATTAAAAAAAAAAAGTTTAATATATATAAACCATTTTTTGGCAGTTCGACCTCTCAGAATAACAAGGTTCCATCTGATACTGACACTGTTTCGAGATAATGGGCTCAAAAGTGTTGATTGTATTTCATGTATGTTTTGAGTATGCAAATATGACCAGTTTTAAGGTCTTAACTTATTTTCAGTATTATCAATGACCACTGTGTGATGAGGGAAATAAAAAATAAAAATAAAACATTGTAAATGATCCATAAATTGAAAAGAAATAACTGATGCAGCTGGAACTTTCAGCTCTTGCTATTTCCTTTAATATCCGTTAAATAGAGTTGGTGTGTACGGAAGAAATAAAGAACGATGCATTTGTAACCCTTTTCACGCAATAACTGAAATAAGCCCAAAATGTTAGTTGGAACCTTGTTATTCTAAGGGGTCGAGTTATATTTAGAAAAATCCCCAATATAATCTAAACCTTGAAAAGATACTTAGAATTTTTATCTTACGCGTATTTTAAAACCCCATTCATCGCTATGTTAAATCCAGGCCTGTCTCTGACTGCAAGTCTCCTCCAGCCTTTCTTTGAACTTGGTTGGTCGTTGGTCTTCTTGTGTCGGGATTTTGTAAGACGTATGAAATCGTTTGTCAAATTCACCAGTTCAATTAGCATTATATAAATTCAATCATATCGTGAGAAATGTTTATTCGACAGATGCCCGCGTCGGCATTTCGACACCGCGAGGTAAATAAAAAATGGTGACTTGCGAAAATTCGATGTATTTTGTAATCAGCTGTAAAGATATGAATGAAATTACCTATGCATTTTAATACAATAGATGTGTATTTTATTAGAAAAATTGTTATATAACACTAAACATTAACCGCTTAATTATTATGTTGAGGATAATATATTTTATAAAGTATTAAAGTGTATTTTTATGTATGCAATTTCTTTAAACACTTTATAATAAATACGATATGTCAACATACCTCGCATCACCAGCCGCGGCATAGCGATTAAGGCGTCGCATAGGTTCGAACCCTATCGGCTGCGAGTTTATTTTTAAATCTTTTAAAATTTAATACATAGTCATCTATTATTTATTATATTACGCCACACGCCACTAACGGTGGTGTACACAATGCGTATTTATCAAAGGCACAAACCGCTTTATTTATTTTCCAAATATCCATCACGTGTTGCCGTTAAATCTTATAACAATGTAAGTACAGGGTGGCTCAAATATCCATAACTTTTTTCTTTTTTTTCTTTCTGCAAGTTATAAATATTATTTGGAGATATATGATGCGCAACAGCGTGTCAAAATTATTGAATTATTTATTCTTCATTATTTTTTTTTTTTATTAATAATAATAATTGATTTTATGCCAGAACAGCCCCCAGTGGCAACATGATTAGGAACTTAGTCACACGTTTTGAGGACCAGGCATCAGTGGCAGATCTTCCGGGAAGAGGTACTTATCGGTCTGTGCGCATTGAAGCCGATGTGGAGGCTATACGGCAGAGTATAAACGACCATCTGTCTCTACTCGTCGGTCTACTCAATTGGCCATCTCCAGAATTTTGAAACTGAATCCGATAGTCGAGAATAATCCGAACATATGGTTTCAGCAAGATGGACTCACAAATGGAGATTTTTGGTGAACGAATAATTTCAAAAAATTCCGATTTCGCTTGGCCTCCTCGTTCACCAGATTTGACAACTCCTGATTTCTTTTTGTGGGGATACTTGAAGGGGCTGGTTAAACAGAACATTTATGCTGAAATATGAAACTTGGAACCAGAAACTTCAGTTAGTAATGGAAAATACTCTCGAAAGAGCCAATATTTGTCAGTAAGAAAATTGAAACCTTTTGAGAGATGTTATATTTCATACTTAGTTGTAAAAAAACTCCAAGAATTATATTTCTTTAAGAAATTAAATTTTTTTTTTAAAAAAAAGTTATAATTATTTTTAACCCTTCAGTTTATATTTGGGCCATGCTGTATAATGTTATTTTAAAATATAATTGTATGCTTCAAACGTAAAGGCAAAATACTAGTAGAAAATACATAAATAATTTGATTGTCATATGTAATATTTTTCACTTCTCATTTACGAGTATATTAACATTAAGAGTTACAAAAAAATCCTGCAGCAAGCTGACGTGTGCGAACTGTTTAGATTTCTTTATGTAGTTGATATTCTATGCCTTGGAGCGATGCGTTAAATTAACATTTTTTCTGAATCTAACCCGGGTAAAATGTGTCACAATACTCCGTTAAAAAAACGCGTTATGAAGTGGTAAAATACTAGCATATTTTAAGGCAATAACTTTATTATAAAATAGTCTAATTATTTATTATATTTTCGGTATGTATGATACATACATTTCTTTACTTTATCTAAATACTTAACTGTTATATTTATTTTTGTATGTATATTTCTATTAATAACTCATCAAAAATCGTAATAATATTTGATTTTAGTTTTTATGTAAAAAAAAGCTGTTATGTAATTTCTATAACCATGCCTGTTCAATAATCTGTCTGTAAGGTTATTATAGTTATTATAATATTTTTATTAATGTTTCATAAATAAATAAATTATTACATAAATAATAAAACATTTTACAATGGGTTCGTGGGTGGGGTGTAATATATTAGGACGTTGTTTCCAAAGGCGGACTCAATGGATATTTTGGAGACCCCTTGATACAAGGACTCTTTAAATCAGCCACAGGTACCTGTCGATAGGTATATTTGTAGTCACCAACGAGGAATAAATATTTTCACAAAACAAAAGAACACGATCTGAATATGAAATAAAATTCGGACGATGTTTGAAGAGGCAAAAACAAAATACATACGGGGCGAACCAGAAAAACATATTCTATTAATTCTATATATTGTAGTCGAACACACGTGTCTAAGGCATGGAATAATCCTTATCTCGCATAACGCGGACTCACTAGTTCGCCACCCCTGCCTGTAAATAGTGATGGTAAAATCGTTATTTTAACTGTTATTGTGACTGTGATTTTGTTCGATTGCGACGATGATTGATAACTGATTAACGTGATTCTTCGAGAAATAACTGATAGCTTAGTTACAAATCATCGTTAAATCACGTAATGGTTTACCATCACTAACACAGTAAATACTTGCGTTATTTTTACCGTTACCGAGGAGACGATTACGACAAGTAGACCCACTTAACACGAGTATTAAAAGTGATAATGCTTTATAATAACCTATGTTCGTAATTATTTAAATTATAGTGGTCGCAAGCAGCAGCTGACTGGCAATTTTCGTCGAAATGGCCGTATTTTCTTGAAGTACGCGGGTTTGGTGAAACGTGAAGAAATTGTGTTTCGGACTAGAGAATCCAATCCCGAGTTCCGGATCAATTTGCAGTATTTACAGACCGAAACTAACGGAATTAATATTTTGGATTAATTTCGGTAGGTATATCAAAGTTACCGTGCCGTATTTCATATCCCGTGGACAGCGAAAAGCACAAATCGTCGTACATCTTTCAAAAAGGCGTACCTCGTTATTTGTTAAATGTGTCCAAACACATGCCCATAATCCATTCAAACAGGCATATCTGAATTTTTTTCCAATGAAGTAATATTATATAAAAACATTTTGACGTGACCAGTCTTATTTCGATGTGTCATTCCTACAAATGACAGTAATAAGTAAAATTTATGAAATAAATGTGCCTAAATCAAAAAATATCCTCATAAATGAAGGAGATTACTCGGAAATTAATATATAGAGAGTGGAAAATACGAAAATTCGATGGAGCAAGATCAGGAGAATAGGGCGGACGTGGAATAACCTACCAACTGAGTTTTTGAATACCCGCCTTTGTGATGTTAGCAGTACACGGACGGACATTAGCATGCTAAAAAATCACATAATGCCGTCTTCTTTTTGGTAATAAACCTCAGAAGAGATGGTTACATTCCTCGGAAAAAAATCACGGTTCAATTCATGCCGCTTCTCGGTTAAACTCAAACTCGACACTCTTAATTTATTTTTGCCAACAATTAAGACAAACTTTTTAAGAATACTGTGGCATTAAAAGGACATTGTCATATTTGTTAAAAAAAAAATATTTCCGAAGCACTCTCGCCCTGGGAAACAAAAACGCTACAAACCCACCCGCCTGTATCGACATGACGTCCCGATTTGCGTAATTGTACCGTATTTCCTGGCTACCTGTATTTACCATATTACACGCACGGTTTTTCACAACACAATGAAGTTTTGAATTTTATGGCCGTATTGTGTGTTTTTTTTTCCCTGGAAGAGAAAACACCTATTAAAAAAATCCGTAATTGCGTGGTGTGAAATGCTACGGATTTTATTGTTATCCGAACTTCCATCTCACGATTATGGACGCGCACACATTGCGAGGCGATGTGGTGTCGGGGACACGATTCTCCAGCGACATCGATCGGAGAATTATTTCGCTCGCTCGGATTTTTTAAGATCGATTTTCCGTAGATAAATAGACCGCTCGGTTCGATAAACATTCAGTCAATACACGCAACTCCAAGTCATACAAAACAAATCGCTTAAAATCATCCACAACGCCTCACCCAAAACAAATTTGACGCGACTACACCACCGGCACAAGGTGAACACTATCACACAATGCTTCGATAAATTATCAGCAAGCTTCCACAAATCTTGCTCCCATCCTTCTCAAGATAATCCTCTCATCCGGAACCTCGGCTCGTACGAGCACAACATCAGCTTAATGCCTTTCAGATACAAATATAGATTGCCCAGGCACTATTTCCTGCGGCGAAGCAACGCGCTCGATCCTCCGGACTGAGCTGCACACAGAAGCGGACAGCGTCGAGAGAACTCTCCAATTTATGATATGTAAAAACTATAAAACAATATATTCTTAAGTTTAGTAGTATTTATTTTAGTCTAAATATATAAGGATTATGCTAGAATAAGGCGGCACTGTACATAAAGTGTCGCGCCTAATTAATTTGAAATACTTAACTTCCAGTAAATTGTTTAGAGGGTTTTTTATCAGTAATTTTTTACCCTTCCAATTCATGTATTAATATAAAACACTTATGATGTTTATAATAATAAGGTAGTTTGTAAAAGTGTCAAAGCGATTAGCGCTGATGCACTTGTAGTAGTAGATTAGGCGGTCTAGCCGCATGTAGAGTACTCAGAGTATCGTAGACTCTAAGGAATTGGAAAAAAAAAAAAAAAACATTCAGTCGTGTCTCGAGACTGGCGTGAATGGCATGCATATGACGTACGTGTACGTATGCAGTGTATGTATGTGCATCTAAACGTACATATGTAAATAAGTACTTACAGTAGTATTACAATATTCAAATTTAAAAATTTCTAACAATGGAAATGTACTTATTTGTCCATTCATAAAAATTGTATCTTATATAAACCATTTACGGTAATCGGTTTCGATACTAACGTATCTTCGTCAGGACCAATTGAACTTAACCTTTAACATACCATGATATAAAATACCCGAACGCAGCCATGCTGTCAACTCGTGTTACCGTAAATAACAGTTAGAAAAAATGTTTTTATTAGCTTAAATGGTTTTAATGTCACGAATTTACTCTAAATATTGAGCATTCAATTTTGAAAAAATGATTAATAACATAATTTAGAGCATTCATTAAGTCCTATACAATGTGTCCTTCCTTCTGATCTCTCTTGATTTAATTAGTGAGAAAGAGACAATTATATTTGTATGTTTGTTGTTCTTTTCACTGTGAAAATAGTGTGTGACCTCTGTCTTTCATATCACAAATTGTATTTTTAAAAACGTATTAACTTTACAACGGATTGAATGGAAAAAATAATTGTTTTTATACGATTCCCTTTTCATAATTGGTTTTTCAATAGTTGTCCCTAAGCGCTAATATTTTCTTTAGGATTATTCAAAATATGAATTTTATGTTGCATGTATTTACCGAAATATTATAGGTTTAATTATGATGGTAGACCTGTGTTACAGCATGGTTTGGGAAGGGTTAACAAACAACCCGCCGATTAACACATTCCCTATTTCAATCTCTCTCTGTCAATCACCTCTTTAAGATTTCGCCCCCGCCCCGTAATTGTGATGTTGTTTTAATATTTTACTTTTATGGAATAGTTCAGTTGTACGGCCAGTCCTGATGAAGATACGTCAGTATCGAAACCGGTTGACTTAAAAATAACTCACAGCGTGCTAACAAAGTTAATTATAGATACAATTTTTAATTATGTCTAACCACAAAGCAAACGGTACAGACATCAACACTACGTAATTCATAATTCATAATCCACAATTCACAATTCATAATCCACAATTCACAATTCATAATTCATTATCTAATAATAATTGTACCGTAAAAGGCATAATTATAACCACACGTCAAAAATAACATATAACAAGGGTTAGATACAGTGACATCGAATCCAACTGGCTTTATATAATATGTACGTAATATATATTATGTATAATTCATTATCTCCTAAGCCTAGGCAATAAGGCATGGTGGATGATCCAAAGTTGTATAATATGCCTACGATATAATATAAAATATAAAAATATCAAGTATTGCGCAGTTTCATCCATTAAATACTATTTAAAAATAAATTTGATCTCTTGTCTAGTAAAATATTCAGATAGTCTGGTACTTAACCCGACATACCTACAAGCATATACGGCCAAAGGAACTACAAATATTTTGGACCTAAACTATTTAATAGAAGCAATATTGCTTTAAATAATTTCAAAAAAAATCAGATTCTCATTGTGATGACATATATGCTGTTTCAGGAAAATGAATTATCAAATTTTGTCCATAGATGGCGATGGTGTAGTGGTATTCGAAGCGAGTCCATATATTAACAACGTTCAAAAATTTGATAGATGTGGAGATTTATGGGTGAGAATGGTGAACGTTATATTTATATAAAGTGATCACTTAAGCCCATACCATACCCATTACCCCATACTTCCATATATTTTCCATTAAATATAATAAAAAATAGTTTCGTATTTTTCGTTTATTTCGTTAGTTTCGTTTGTTTATTTAATAGAATGCTGAAAGCGTGAAATTGAAAATCAAAAGTTGGATTTGTAATAAGGGTAGAGCTAGAATTGATGCACTCACCCTAACATATTGATCAAACTTATACAAATTGTTGTCACATCTTCAAAATAATATATTTAATTAACTTGTAATTACTTTTTATACATACACTTTATGTGTACGTATGAGGTATATATACATATATATATTTTCTTTGATGATAGAATATTTATGGTAGGTACAATTTTTTTTTGTACTACGCTTCTCTTTAAAGTCTATGCGTGTGTAGAGAAGTGGACTGTATATAAATAAAAAATATTGTTAACAATAAGTGTTAAATGTTATATATAAAAAATAATAGCATTAGCGATATAAATAATAATATTAAATTTATGGGTACATGTTTCTTTTTAAACTCACTTTGTGTTAGTGTTTTCTAGTAGCATTTGATAGTTTTTTAGTATCACTAGTTTTTCTAATGTTATCACGTAAGCTATGAAATATTTTTTTCCCTAGATGCGTACAGTGGTGTTGTACAAATGTGTTGATTTTAGAACATTAAAATACAAATACAAATCTAGTACGATTTTCAGAAATAAATTGATATTTTTATTTTTCTTGTAAATGTGTTAATTCAGTCTAATACTCGCTAAATAATGACAATGCCCGTTTCGATACAGATTTTTCTAGTCAGACGAGCACAGTATTTTATTTTTTTCTTTATTACATATATATACATTTTAATTTTATTTTTAGCTAAACTGCATGGCAGTTGTGCGGCAAGGATTACCTTTTACATAGTTAAACATTTTTTTTTTTTTTTAAATAAAATACATATAACAGGGGGAAAAAATTTGATAAGGAAATGTTAAATGAATTACTTAGAAAGATATAAAAAATAAAATATATATAAAGAAAAAAATCAATCTTTCGAAAAGATAAACAATTTTTAGTCTACAGAATTTTATGGCTGAATATATTACAACAAGGAAATTAAAAATTAGACAAGAATATGTTCCTTTACTTTGCATTTTAAGGTGGTCACTGGTCAAAGAATGGATGCCTCAGATTTATATAATTCAATCAAATCTTTCACAACCTCTCCCTTCGCGGTGATTGGAACAATCGAGACCTACGCCCTGGAGTAACACGCGCTCAGGTTTGCCTGAAGATAGCACTTACCCACGAGTATAAAAAATGTATTTTCAATTGTTGACAAGTGAGGTAACCTGTCAGATTTGTCACATGCACGCTCCGGTTTGCCTGTAAAGGCGATCTGAATAGGTATATCTGTCAGGTAGACCGTTGCGGATAGAGAGCTGACCTTTTGGGTCCGCAATCCGATCTTAGGACATAGTTACACAACTTCATACCAATCAAAAGCGTTCTTGACAAATTTATTAGATATAGTGCAAAAGTTGATACACATCAGAGACAAAAGTCTATTTTTTCCATTCACAGTGCATAATAAATCGGATACCTATGCAAAAATTTGGTTGCCTTAATGTTTCGTCTCTCTCACGACATGAGTATATATTTTTAGGAGTCTGCTTTAACCGTTTCCTTCCGAAACCCCCTCTCCATCATTCCGCACAACATCCGCCCCGCGGGTGACTTGGATCACATCCTGAATGGAAGAATCTCTTGTGTGGGTTCACATAAAAAATATATCGAGTAGGTACCTTTGTAATGTACTTGAGAGTTTTATATTCATGTAAAAATCGCGCAAAACTTCACAGATACGTTAACCAAAATTAAAGTCGTATAACTTTGTTTAGACCGCGTTATCAGATATAAAATCTACATAACAATGTTCTCTTCCTCAGGATGAGTTGTATACTCAAGTTGAATGATTGGGAGAGAGTTAGGGAGAAGGAAGAGAAAATATTACATACAGATTTTAAGGTTTCGCAGATTAACAATTTAGAAATATTAGAGATTAGAAAAAGTGTAAATATTAAATCAAATATTATATAATATAAAATTTGTAAATAATCCTTTATTGAATATTTTTCCAATTAATCTTTATTCTCCTTCCGGACGAAGAGAACATTGTTCTGGAAGCATGTAGATTTTATATCTAATAAAGTGATGAAAACTTAATCGCTTTTCTCAGCAGAATGTTGGGCAATTAAAGAGGCCTTGGACACCTGCGTACTCCGGAACGTCGATAAGGCTGCTATATTCTCCGACTTGCGAGCAGCTCTTGAATCCCTCTCTGTTAATATGAAAGTTTTTGCTAGACAATGAGATAATCTGTTCCATGACTATTTAATTTGGACACCGACAATAAACAGGTGTCATTCGTTTGGATTCCTGCACATACGGGAATTCATGGAAATTAATTTGCCGATAAACTGGCCAAGGAGGCCACTCTTTCCGTAGTTTTCCCTCATCAATTCCATATCCCGATGTATGACAGACTTAATATGGTAAAAAAAAACACACAAATTCTATTTAAACTGCACAATGGATGAATCCAAATAAACATATGGGTAATCGGCTTAAAATAATTCAAAGATCTATTCCCCGCACCCCCTGGTTCTCCAAAAGGAAAGTCTCCAAAAAGAACAATATCAAATATCTCTAGAATGAGAATTAAACATTGCCAGGTAGCCTCACATATTTTAAAATTAAACTTAATAGATTCCCCAATGTGTGAATGTGGTGCCGGGGAGGAAACCCTTGACCGTATCTTTTTTGCCTGACCATTGCGGATCGCAGGTATTTTTTACAATAATCTCGTCAATGGTAATATTCAACTCCTGGTTAACTTGTGTCATCTTCTTTCCCTTAACTCGCCACATTTAATCTGTATAATAGAAAAATCGTAAAATGATACTTTTATTAATCTGTAGATGAATTAATACATTTATTTATAAACATTGACCGATTTGCTGTACCGCAGTTAACTAACAGCATCCCGGTCGACATTTTATTACCTAAATAGCTTTGCGGACTTATTGCAAAAAACGAAACCTTTTTCCATTCGACTGGAATCGAACCAATGACATCTCTATCTGATTTAGTTTCTAAAAAAGCAATTCTATTTAACCCTTCCCATCATAATTAAACCTGTAATATTTCTGTAAATACATGCAACATAAAATTCACATTTTAGATAATCCTAAAGAAAATATTAGCGCTTAGGAATGACTGGTGAAAAACCAATTATAAAAAGGGAATCGTACAAAAACAATTATTTTTGCATTCAATCCATTGTAAAATTAATTAATACATTCGTAAAAATACAATTTGTGATATGAAAAACAAAGATCAATAAACATACAAATATAATTGTCTCTTTCTTAATAATTAAATGAAGACAGATAAGAAGGAAGGACACATTGTATACGACTTAATGAATGCTCTAAATTATGTTACTAACCATTTTTTCAAAATTGTATGCTTAATATTTAGAGTAAATTCGTGCCATTAAAGCCATAAAAACATTTTTTCTAACAGTTATTTACGGTAACACGAGTTAACAGCATGGCTGCGTTCGGGTATTTTACATCATGGTATGGTAAAGGTTAAGAACAGAATTGAGTGAATACAACACAGTCAAAGTTATTAATGGACTGATTTTACACAGCAATGAAAGCGCTGAAGCCAAACTCATTGATGCATTTTATTAATTGTATTTTTATAATTGTACAACACAGTACGGAGATCATTCAAATAAGAAGACTTTGGAGCAGTGGCGTAACAACGCCAATAGGGGTCGAAAAATTCGCGCCTTACAATCCTGATATTTTTACTATTTTCGATATATTTTCCAGTTTTAATACTAATCCATTATTATTTTTAATGTATATAAAAAACATTTCACATGTTTTATTTCATATAAATGCCTTTGATAGCTGGTTCCCATTGTTTCCGATTAACAATAAGCACACATATGACATATGAACTGCACTAACCTTTTTATTTTTGCTGTCTTTCTGGTCCGATGTTGTTGTTCTTTTAGCTGGATTGTCTTCTTTAGATTTCGACCGACCGAAGCGCGCACTGGTCGTTTATTTGGACCGCTAGACTGGTCGAAGAACGGAATGTAATAAGAATGACGCCTGTCGGTTAACGTCTTCTTAGCGTTCCGAAAAAAGGGCAGCAATACTCACACACACACACACACATGTACATTATTATAAACCAGTAAAACCAGTGGTGCCAATCGAAGTAAAAAGGCGCGTGTATTAATCACCTTAAAGCGAAGCAAATATTTTTTAAATTGCAAGTATTTATAAATGTCTAAAAACATTAATGTTTCTATTGTGAATATTAATAATAATATATATAATATATTAATCAGACAAAAGACTTAATTTGTACTTACCATTTCTTGGATAAACCACACAGTACACCTACTCATATAGTGTAAAATCAGTCTAAAATGTTCAAGGAATATGTGTCTAATCTCGATCATGTCAGAGACATGAGCATTTCAAAAAAATCGTAATTATACGTTTATTTCGATTAATTGAAATATTTTATAGATTACAAATTATATTTTGAATACAAAAAAATAAAGTTCAACTAATTTCGAGCGGCTAGACTATTTTTTATTGCATGATTTAGATCTGGAAACAAAGATTAAATTAACAATGGATACATTTCGCAAATATTTATTTCGAACTACGTAGGACTTAAAGCTTAACGTGATTTTGTAAAAATATCAAACAATAATATTTTCCATAACGGTGCAGATATTGCACATATTCCTAGAACATTTTCGACTGGTAATTTAGTCGGGTATCCATCTATAAAATATTGTGTTCTAGGTCTGTTACACCCTGTAGTATACGTTATACATTTAGGTGGCCCTTTTTTCCATTTTGCATTGGGGCCCAATTTTTGTAGTTACGCCACTGCTTCGGAGGTAGGACCATGCGGAGAAGACGAAGTTATTGCTAAACACTAGTTCAACAAGGCGCAGCAGTTTAGAAAGGCTAAAGCTAACGTGGAGTGACAATGTTTTCATAGACACATCTGTCTTAAGGTTTCTTGTGCACAGAAGGAAACACGATAAGATACATCTCAATACCGTGTACATACGTTGAGATCGTGATCTGGAGATAAACTCAGAGATCAACTTGAGATTAGGATTAGTAGAGCGAGACTGTTGCGTACAAACATAGATGTCAGAAGAATAGGCACTCACCATAATCCGGATTCTGCAGACATCTCCAAAATGCGGACTGTATATTTTAACTCACTATTTCGTCAAAGGTTCCGATACAGTATAGACGCGAAGTCTCGAATTAGTGTAGTATTGTAAAATGTACCGTACACATATAACCGCACTGGTTCAAGGTCACCATTCGACTGATCGGCGACGAGGCCGGGTGGACAAGTAAAGGGGGGAAAGGCACAGTGCATTATTTTCCTTCAATAATCAATATTTATACATCAAAAAAATATATGTCTCAAACAGAGACAAAAACTCAAACTAGTCTACGCGAGGTGGACGTCGTCACCAAAAACGGCCACAGAATCGTACAATGACAAGTTTGCACAACTCGTTAAATATTAACGATAATGTAAGCCATTAAAGTACAAACATTTATTCAGTTTCACTTGCTGCACGGGAGATTTAAAATCACCTAACTTACAAACGACATTTGACGTTCGACATACGTGACAAGCGTGAAGTAAGTCGCGAGACGGCGAATCTCCGAGACACGGTGTGTACACTACAACTGCGAAGCTGAGAATTGTCTCCGAAGAATCTCACGAGAGCAAAATCAGCATCTCAGATATATTCTCGAGTGGGTGATTAGAACACTGATTATTAGAAATCCAGAGCATGCATACAAAATTGGTTACAGATACAGAAATACAGATAAACTTAATTTATCGAAAAAATATTTTAGCTGCCACCGTGATTTGAACCAGGAGCTCTACCTATCCGGGGAAGTGCGATATCCAATTACACTACGTCAGCCTTTTTGAACTTACATGTTGCAGTTATTTCATATGCATATTAAATCAATATGCAACGCACACTGCAGTGATGGTAAAATCGTTATTTAAACCGTTATTGCGAATGTGATTGATAATTAATTAACGCAATTCTTCAAGCAATAACTGGTACACTAAAATGTAAACCTCCAACAGTTAAATCTTAGTTACTAATCATTGACACAGTCACAGTGACGTAACTGTTCAATGTCAAGGTGACATCTCAAAACAATAACCAACTTAGCATCACGCCAGGGATAAGCAGAGAGGATAGAGCTACACACTATTCTGTCCCGACGCACAATTCTCGCAATTATCGCGGCTTCTAACAGGACCATCTTCTGGTATCTGATTTACCAAGTTTTCCGCGACCGTCCTCTGTTTCTGACATCATATTATTCCCTCCTCATTCTTCCGTTCACTATGCTATGATCAACTTTACATTGTGCCTTAATTTCTTCATTCTTTACTGATCATAAATGAACCTCAAAACATAATATACATATACCATAAATAAAGTTGATTTGTCGAAGAGATCTATTAATTAATAACATTTCATTTTTAGACTATAGGAATTATTTAGGAGAACACATCCTTATGGTAAAGTTGTAATTATTCAGAACAGACGGTCTGTGATATTTTAAATACTAATTAAATGTATAATTTTATCGAAAAATATTGTTATTGCTACCGGGATTCGAACCTGGATCTCATCCAATTCAGAGAACGTGCATTAACCGATTATGCTACAGCGCACGGTACACTGACAACAAATTTTCGAACCTATATGTTATTATTAGGATAACACATTCTTATTGTGAAGTTGTAATTATTCAGAACAGACGGTATTTTAAATACTAATTAAATGTATTAATTGGAAAGATATACATATAAAATCAATCGAAAAATATTGTTGTAGGTTTACTCAAAGGTATTTGAGATTCCGTAAAAACAAAGTAAATGGCTTTCAAATAATGGAACGATAGATGTATTAATTTGAAAAAGTGTAACATATATGTTCGAAAATGTGTCGTCAAAAATAATGTCGCCGTAGCATAGTTGGATAATGCACCTTTCCCGGTTTGGAAAGAGACCCAGGTTCGAATCCCGGTGGCGCAACAATAATATTTTTCGATAAAACTGATTCTATATGTTACACTTTTTAAATTGATACGTCTATCGTAATTTTTCGTAAAAAAAACTATTTTTCAGATCTAAGTTTCATAGCAAAATTAGTCTTATAATCATATAAATAGAAAAGAGAGACAGTCGATATTAATGTGCAGTATATTGTAAAGAAAGAATGCATCAGTAGGCATCGGTTGGAAGACCATGTTACTGTGAATGGACGATGTTACGCGGGATGTGCATGAAGTCGGCAACTGCAGAGAACAGCGGATGACGAATGCAAGTGGCGGCAGTCACTCGAGGAGGCCAGAATGGGTTCTGGGCCGGTGTGGACATCGGACTATTGCATCATTGACGTTCCAATGATCATTTTTTTAAAGAGTGATACGCGACATTTTGTGTTTAGGATTGGCTCGTGTAGACCTGCATTGGCTCGTGTAGACCTGCATTGGCTCGTGTAGACCTGCATTGGCTCGTGTAGACCTGCATTGGCTCGTGTAGACCTGCATTGGCTCGTGTAGACCTGCATTGGCTCGTGTAGACCTGCATTGGCTCGTGTAGTCTTGTAGTTTGACGGCACAAAATATAATAAATATTGTCTGTTTATAACAAAAAACTACAGATTAAAAATTAATTTGGAATGAGATTGCTTCGAACATATATTATATATGTGTCTCATCTAAAAACATACCATTCTTGTATAATATTTCTACAATTGCAATATTTGACATATAATACAGATTTTCGAAAGCTTAACATAACGACATAATTCTCGACATTTTTTTTTTTTATTAATATTAAAAATATAATACAATTTAAATAATCAGTGGATATATATATATTTTAACATTTGTTTCTTCTCTATGAGAGTAAGACTCGTGTATAGAGAAGGAGTATATTCGAATTAATTTATGTTTCAGTTAGTCTGTATACATATTTTTTTAACTTCAGTTACAAATTTATGATAGTCCGTAATTTTTCTAAATGTGATGGGAAGATTGTTAAAAAATGTGATACCTTAAATACATTGTTATGATATCTAATACATTTTTTAGAATTTTTACATCCATATTTTCTGTTTAAGTCGGGATCAAGTATCAATCTTTATACAATAATATAATTAAACAGTATTTCAGATTTTTTGTTTATTTACTTTAATCTTAAATTTGTCGCCTCTTAAAAGTGCCACCCTAAGGCTTTGCATTACTCGGGACGGCCCTGAATAAACCTAAATATAATATTACCGATGATTTTGTATCAGCTGTATCCGTCGGCTCTCGAGAAGTTAAATATCTCGAAAGGAAAAGCTTTCATCGAAATGGATATGCGAGATGGCACTTTCAGCTTGTATGCGTCATCGTCTAGAGTCTAGAGAAATGGAATAACACCACCGATAAGCTTGACGACCCGGAATTGAGTTCCAGTCTATTTCTGGTGATTTCTTATCTAATGGCCCATGTCCGCGGATAATTTTCCACTCGAGACAGTCTCTAAGACAGGAATTATACTCTCATGAGATTCTTTAGAGACAACTATCTGCTTACGCACTCCATCGCGGACACACCGAATCGCGCTCCACTTCAAACGTCAAACGTCAGTCCCTTGACCATTGATGTTCCGTTTGTTAGTTGGGTGAAATTGAAACTTCCCGGCGGCATTAAAAACATTGCAATTTAATATGCCTTATGTTTGTTAAACTTGTTTAAATAAAGATTTGTAGGTATCTATGGTTCTGGGTGACGTTTGTGTGAACGTGTCGAGTCTCGCTGCCAAATCGAACGTTGCGACACATGAGTTTGAGGTTTCGTCATTTTTATACACTTATCTCAAGCTAATTTCTGAATTAATCTCCCGACCGAAATCTCGTGTACGCGATATTGAGATTAATTTCAACTAAATCCGATAATGTATGTATATTATTTTTGATCGTAAATAAATGTAAAATTTCGAGTATTATCGACCGTTCCAAGTCCCGTCTGTATAAATCATAAAAATGACAGCAGCCAAATTCAAACTACTTGTAAATACCAAATTGTTTAAGAGATCGTTGAACTTACGAACCGCCCCTGAGACGGATTGTATTATATATTATATCATACTAAGCAGAAATATAAAAAATGTCGTCTTATTGAAATCCTCGCTAATATTGCCAGATGTTGAATTTATGCAAGCTGGAGAAAATGATACATCTACACGTGTATATATATATATATCTACCTTACCTACTGGTCAAGGTGGGTGTCTTTCCCAAATGGGAAAACTGGTATTATTTTCTTGACCTAAACCAAATCGGCGAATGTGTCAACTGGTGTTGCAAGCCTGCGAAATAAATGACAGGCAGACATTTTATAATCGAATCAATTATGCATTTTACGTAACTACATGTATCGGATTCCATTTTGCCATAATAAGATCAAATATGTAGTAAAGAGATGTAATTCAATTATACAACGACATCTCGTGAATTCTATGAACCCAATATCACATCCAGTGGCGCAACTATACAAATTGGACTCAAATGCAATACGGAAAATCGCCCCAGAGGGTGCAATGAGTCTTGTTACACGAATAAAGCCCTCGTACACGAGCCAACAGGATCGATTCCGATGGGAAGACCAAGAGTAAGATGGGAGGATAATATCAAGACAGTAGGTTGGTGTCACGGAGGCGATGTCAACGGATGACTGACTGACGCAGACAGACTTCCAAGTCCTATGAGACTGTTAAAAAAGAAGAAGACAGGACCAAATATAGTGAACGGTGACCCGCCGCTTGCTCAGGACCGATTTATGAGAAAAAGCTTCCAAATTGGTCCTTTTCTTTCACCGCCAGGTTGGCATTTTTAACGCCGCTTAGCAACCATGCTATGCCACAATGCAACACGGCAAGGCTGCCAACTAAATACCATCAATTTTCCGTACGGTGCAGTAAAAAACATTTATTCAATAAAACTACGTAAATACAACACAATAGATAAAATATAGACACAAGAATAGAGGCACTGAAAGAGACAGCAAATGGCGGTTTCCAAGTTTCTCACACATGTCTTAATAGGAAAAAAAGAAGAAGACTACACAAAAACAAAAAAGGTATCCTCTTTCTAAACACTTGACCGTCTCAAAATCTCCCAACGAGACACCCACACACCCACGAACTCCCGGAAAAGTCAGAAATTTATTTAGATCCTCATCAGGTCATCGTTCCGAACAGGACGATACCTTGTACGACACCTAGACGATACCGATTGTACCTAGTACAGTGTTGATTCATTAATTACATAAATTGTGTATGTTTTCAGCAGTTTTAATGGCCTAGCATAATAGCACACTCGATAAATAATAGCGCAAATATATTTTTAGCCATCTATATGCACTCGCAACTGAAAAAAAGGCCTGGCTTCGCTTTACGGCTATTTTCGCTTCTACTGCTGTTATACATTTTCGGAGAATAAAATGATGTCGTGTTTAATATGTAGATAAGATAGGTTGAGATTTTATTTTTATCACACAGATTTTATTCCCTATCCCAACTCCTTTTTAAATTGTCCTCACTGTTTAAAGTATACTATAATTTCAGAGAAAACGTGTAACTGGTTAAATTATTTGTGTTTTTATATATAAACTGTATGTTTTCCTTATAAAATAAAACAAAAAAAATAATAATAATAAAATATCTAAGTTTTCGAGTGTCCCCAAATAAATTTACACCGGGCGCTTACCCGTTCGTTTGAATTATAACACATGCGAGTGTGTGCGGCCAGAGCAGGATGAACAGAGCAAGACTACTTACAATTGATTGATGCTTGAAACACAGTACAACATGAAGCGTTTATGAACGTTGTGAACTTGTCTGGAAGGCTGCCACGAGAGAAGTGGTGCGATCAAGAGTGCTCATTGTATTGTTGTCTGTTTTTCGATCGGTACCGGCATGATTTTATGCTTGATGAGAGCCCCGTTTTGCACTCGGGTGCGCGCAGATTGTGGAGGCGATGGACCTCCAAACATCGATAATGTGATTTTTTAAATTTTACAATCCCATATCTTGCCGTGGCGGATTTTAAATATTATTAGTCCACATTAGCGCTGGGAAAAGTATCGACAACAAAAGTGCTGCAGCCCCAATACATCGCATCGGTTGCATTGGCTTAATTACGCCGCTGGTCACATTTATTTAATTGCCAACAGGCAAACCGGCTCAGGAAGATGATGAGAAAAACTAGCGACAGGTACCTACGTATTTTTATCTGATGTATACTGCGTATGGAGCGGATTCCATCTACCTCTCTACATTGTATAAGCACCCGTTCGCCGGTTTATTATGGCTGTGAAGTAGGTATAATGTAGCCTATAAAAAAATCATTTCTCACATTCATCTCTAAAACACGTAAATACACCATCCATGTATACATTGTATACATTGATACCCCGCTAATATGTCAAGTTAGAGACTAGATCGTCAACGTAAAGCACATATCGCTGATCAGTAAATAAATAGACATGAAATAAAGTGCAAATATAGGAGAGGAGTTTGGAACATTACTTGCGGAACGAGGGCCATTCTACGCGCATAATTGGTGGAAAAATAAATCCGACAGTTTGTGACACGTGTATGCAACAACTCTTCGAAAATTAAATCTCTGCGTAAACATGACGTATTTTTTACATTAATACATATTATATTGTCAGCGATTAAATTTTCGTTTCGATTGAGTCATATTTTTAAAAAAAGTCGCGCGACTATTTTTTAATTTACATTATTATGGCTGTTATGGCTTGTCGGCACGTTTCTTAATCAGTTCTTACATATTGGTGCATCACAACAGTATTGCAGTCAATTATTCCAGCTATCATTTTTATCGTCGGTCGTGGCGAGTACAACATGCACATTGTTTGGGGCTCATCACTGGAGTAATCGTTTGAATTTAATAATTTTTGGTTTGCAGGGTATTTTAATACTCTCCATTGAGTCATTGAACATGTCCATGATATTTCATAATTATTTTTCCTTTCTTTCCCCAATACTTCCTATATTTTTCCTTCACTTGTTCCTATATTCCAAAGGAAGTATTATTTAATAAGATTTTCCCTACTTCCTTTGATCTCTTCGCCGGTTGGGTTAGGCTATAAATGGGCTGAGTCTTGATATAATCCGGCAGTGTGTTAAAGAGTAGTGGAATGGTAATTTTTGTTTTTGAGTTACCCTGTAGTTTTGTGTTTAATTGCGTAATCACTCTGGATCCGCGGGTGACACCAAAATGAAAATATTGGGACAAAAATTTTTGCCTTAGTTCGTGTCTATATATTTGGTGGTCTGTGCTAAAAAAAACCACGAAGTATTTAATTTAATATTCTTATACATATTGCGAATTAATTAAACAAGAGACTATACGCATATATACACTATAAACAATTTTTTGTACAAGTTGCAGTGTCACAAACATTACGTTATTTATATTAAGTTGGTGTGTTCTTTGATAATTTATCTGTGTCGGGTAGTTCAAATTTTAAACAATTGAATATGAGAAAAGAGAGAAATTCAAAAACCTCGTGATAACAAAACATCGTGTGCCTTATCTGTGTACCTATGTATATTTTTACAGATCTCTTTTCATTTTAGATAACACTTAACTTGATGTTCTACCTTTCGCCAAATTTTTTATCTCAAACGCTGTCAATTCTCATTTAAATGAAATAATATTTGAGAGCACTAAAATGAGATTAATTTACTACGCTTTAGTCAATATCACCTCGTATCTTTTGTCTGCACTAATGTTAAAATAAAGTATGTCATAATTTAACATATCTGTACGGCTGTGAAAAGAATAATTAGTATTTTACTACAAGTTCAAACATGCCAGTTTCACCAGAAAGGTTATCGTAGCTACGGAAGCAATTTAATATCAACAGTATAATAAATTATGTAGTCACTTCAAGTTTGTTCCTGAAAATCATTCATATCATTGTCTTATTTGTATATTTCATATACATATATAAATACATTCATACGCGAATGCTTCATTTCTAACATAGTAATATTATTATCATTACAGACGAGGATCGGGCGCCGGGCGGAATACTTTGTCCCACAGAGTCCCGAATGGCCAGGGCCGGTTTAAGAGAATTGAGATTTAAATCCGGGCCATATTAAAAATAAAAATATCTACACTTTTTTGATATTCGAAGAATTTTAATTATTTCCTTTACCTGAACGTTTATCGCACTTTTAACCCTTCCCTAGCCATGCAGTAACATAGGTCTACCGAGCCAATTAAATCGTATTTCTATAAATATGCACAATGTAAAAATTACATTTTACCTAGTCCTAATCATTTTCACTTGGGAGTGAGTAGTGGAAAACCAATTATGTAAATCGAATCATAATAAAAATAATCATTTTTGAATTCAATGCTATATAAAATTGTTGCGTTACATGCTATCTATGTTAAAAATACCACTTGCACTACGTGAAAAAGATCACACATTATGTATGCATTATGATCATGTCAGATGGGTCTTTTGACGAATGAGTTACAAGAATAATGTTTGAGAATAAAATGAAAGTATTTAATTATTATATTTCTTATTATATATATAGTAACTGTGACATTAACTATTTTAAAGCCATTTAAGCTTGTAAATGAATTTTATTCCCATTTAAAGTGTTAAAAAAACTCAAATTTCTTGCTGTAACACGAGTTGACAGCATGGCTGCGTAGGGTATTTTTAGCATGGTATGGTAAAGGTTAACAACTGCCCGCGAACGTTAGCCACATGTGAGCGTATTTCGAATAGAATAAATATATAATTGACTGATAAAAATAGTTAATTCACTGGATATGAAAAAATATTACATATATAATATTTATTGTCAAATTATATCGAACTTGATGCTTAAATTCTGATTAGCACGTATTAAAATAACTATTACTTACCCACTATTGAAAAGAAATGATTCCAAATTTTATTAAATTTAATATTGAACACATGTTTGTTATCTATCAATGAAGATGGCGAATATAGAAGTGCGGTGGAGTCCCGCTATACGAACACAATTCATTCAAGGAGGCTGTTTGAATTGCGGTTTGTTCGAATTCCGAGTCAATTTTTAATTCCAAACGCCCTGATAATTGTCTATTTAAATCTTTAAGATTGATTACCCAGTTGCTTCTTCATTAAATCTCATGTCCAGGTGGTCCGAGACATGAGATTCAAATTCAAAATTTGTAATTATGAGAGTTATTTTTTCAGTTCAATTATCATTCTTAATGTTTTCCTTTAAGCGTGGTTGAATTACAAATCTTTTTAAGGCCCACATTTACACTTATTTTCAATGAAAATGTTTTAAAATTATCAAGATTAGCAATAAAATATCACGAAACTTGTACAAAAGATGCTTAGCGAATGAGAGCCATCGCGAGACTGACCGCACGGTATGAATTCCGGGCAAACGTACGAATGCCGAATCGAAAATATTGGATGAATGCCGAGTTGTACGAATTGAGAGGCGAACGAATGGCCATTGTATTGTGTCACTTTGAGCGATATCACAACCGACGAATTGTCGTGATTGGATTTATATGGAAATAATTAATGAATTTCTGAAGAATATTGAAATTTCGAAATATTTTTTTTACAGCTTTTTCCGCCTTTTGATCGCTTCGTAAACAGCACGTTTACTCAATGAAATAATTCAATAGCAGGTTTTGACTATCTGTGTGAGCATATGTAAGTTCCAGCGTGGTTAAGACACATCAGTCTTTTGATTGGTGAACCTTCACTCACCTTTAGAAACTAAATTTTTGTCGAAAGTAAACTTCAATATCGTCCTAATGCAAGATTGACTCGTTACTTGACAGCGGTTTTAAGGTGACGAGAAATCAGATGAATAGACGCTTTGTGGCAAAAGAATTTTGCTCTGTTGCTAATAATTTAATACAGAACTTTATTCGGTGAACCTTTAACGGACGACATAATATCGACTAGCATTATTATAATTTTACCTGTTTAGCGAAGAGAGGTGTAGATAGTCGCTTGGAAAATAGCATAGTTATCACACATTGTGATTGCGATTTGATTTGATACGTGAATCACAATAATATATAATATTATATATAGCAGTACGACAATATTCAAGTCCCAGTCACGTCAGTACGACCACCGTATCGGTAGGGACAGTTGAGCGTTGGATTACCTTGCACAACACTGATGAAGATAATGCGTCCCCACTTGCTCAGGGCATCCAATTCAGTTGTAATATTAAAATCCTTTAAACTTTTTAACGCCCCACCTTTACATGGTTTACAAGATTTAAAAAATGATCCACTTACTAATTAACTAACAACTAACTTACCATCACGCCATTTCTCCGCTAGGGTAGGCAGAAAGGATAGAGCATTATTCATATATATTCTCATACAAGCTCGTCGATTATTGACACTTTTAACATGACCATCTTGTTTACCAGATCGTGTCAAGTCTTCCGCAGACGTCCTCTATTACTAGAGCGTCATATCTTTCTTACCATTCTCTACTCATTCATTCATTAAGTAATCCCTTTAAGATCAGTTTTACATACTCTATTTATTCATACTTTATTCTGTCATTTACTTACAATTACATCAACTACATTTTGTTTTGCAGTCCACTTTTAAGAAATCTCTATTAGTATTTAATATTAATTAGATGTATCAATTAGAAAAATATACAGAAGAAATCAATTAATCGAATTTTCGAACCCTCGCAATAAAAAGGTGATAGCTTTTTAAAAATGGAATAACAGATGTATTAATTTGAGAGAGCTGTAGCATAAAAGTTAGAAAATTAACACGATTGATGTGGCGTAATAGTAACGTATTTCTCCTGACACATTTTGAATAAGTAGGAACCAATATAGAAATCGTTATTTCACTTGGCGGTTAGAAGTTGCAGTTGGTAGCTGTAAATTATTTGAAAACGTGAGCGTCGTGTCAAAATGACAGCTTGCTATTATTTACTAAATATTGTTATATTTTTGTATTTATTTACAGATGAAGTTAATTTATTAGAAGAACAATGCACCAATGATAGGTGTTCGCCATCTGACGCTGTTGAAAACAAGTATTCAAAAGGTAGCAATTGAAACCTGTCAATCAGAAATTATAATTTTTTATTGTTTTTTATTTTGTGCGAGTTTGTATTTATCCCAGTGGATAAAATTAGTTGTTTTCTTGTTTTTTTTGTAAAATAACCCATATATATATATATATATAACTAATTTTTTTAAATGTATTTGTTTAAACATTAATAAATTTTATTTTCAGGCGCTAATGTCAGAGACTCTACATACTTTAAAAATGTGGAGGAAGCCTTATCTAAATACAAACCATGTGTACAAAGTAACTGTAGCTGCCATCTTCCCACCCTGATTAAAGACCTGAAGCCTTTCACAGAGACGGGAATAACTCGGCAAATGTTTGAATCTGTAAAGAAGAAGTAAGTGTTATTATTACATTAGTAACTTTGTTGTTACTTGACATGGTCCGCAGATACGGTGTTTTTAGTAACCTTTTTGTAGATCAAAAATTATGTTAATGATTTTAAATTTAAGACATGGAAATTCTTTGTTCTGGCTGTCTGTGGCCGGCATTGTCTGGGATTCAGATTTAGATTTAAAATAGACATTGGTTTTTAAACAAAAATCAGTTGTGATTCGAAATTTGGTCCAATCGAAGGGGAGGGTGAGATGTCTGGAGGGATGAGGTGGGATGACTATATTTATATCGTGGCAATATTTCTTCTATGCTTGGATCACAGTGTGTGCGTAAAAAATCTTTTGTGCTATTATTTGTGTGCTGGGGGAGAAAATAATAAAAACATTACCATACCAGTATGAGGCTACTGGTAAGGCCTGGGCCTAACATATAAATAAGTCAAGAGAACTAATAACAACTATCAAGGATAGCTGCATATTTTGGACACATTTTCCGCAATAAAAAATAAGATCCTTTATAACAAAGTAGCAGAGTCCAATGTCCTAAATGGTGGTGATCTTATACACGATAAATCAGCATATTGCAATATGGTCACCAACCTTTGATAGAATGCTGCCTTTGAAAAATTGTGTGCGCCCTGTATTTTTTGTGTGCGTTATGATGCTAAATCGTGTGCACGCGCACCCAAGGGGGAACATTAATCGTGGGGAAGGAGCGGGGTGACCAGGGTGAAGGTGTGCATGGTGTAGGTGATCCTTAAGAGTGACTATTAAAATTTTTCTTTAAATCAGTCAAAGAGTGTAGGGTTGTATACAGAACAGGCAGATGCACTTTCAATTTTATGTATTATATATAGACTAGATAAAAGTCTATGAATAATGACAGGAAAAATAACGTAAATTGATACCACTTTCTGGTATCAATTTAATTTTGAATAAGTACGAAGTAGATTCCTACCTAGGTTAGATTAGCAAAGTTTAATTGATTCATTTGAAATAAATTGAATATCCAAAGTGCTATTTTTCATATCATGGTCAAGTGCGAGATGATTATAGAATTATATTCCTTCTCTCTTTTCAATCTCTATCCTAATGGTTCGATACTCGTTATTTCTCATTAAGGCATTCATACCTTGCTTATTCACTATAGCTTTAGTCTTTCCTCAACTTACCAGCTGTTAGTCGGCTCTGTGGTATCTGCCATTACCATTTCATCACGCAGCGCGTATCATGTGTAAATTAATTTAAACCAGACTACTTTGTTATATTAAAATTAGGAATAAGATAATCATAATTTCCTCCTGACTGACAATTTAAACAATATGATTCTTTCAATTTTAGAGGTACAAAGTACCAGATAATATCGGGTCATCTATATCGTCAGAAGGATTGCCTTTTCCCCGCGCGCTGCGCTGGTATCGAGCATTTCCTACTGCCCATGGTGGGCAAGCTGCCCGACACGGAGCTGATTGTAAACACCCGAGACTGGCCGCAGCTGAACCGCGTGTGGGGCAGTCCCCTGGCACCCGTGCTCTCATTCAGTAAGGTTTGTCTTGTGATAGGGAGGTGGTTTTAGTAGGTTATATAATTGCATACATACATTAAGTGTCCATGTATAGGTAAATAGATTGAATTGAAAGATGTGTGTGTTTTGAATTCAGTTTGTTCATTACCATTTCCTGTCCTTTACATGAAATCATTTTATCCAAAGTTAAAATACATGTTGCCCCCAATTTACGCCAGGGTTTCGCTCTGGAAGAAACTGATGCAAGAATTTAACTGAATAATGTAAGTCAATGTAAAATCAATGAGTTAATGTTCCATTAAAAATTAATTTATCTGGGTAAGGTAAAAAGAAAGCGAGGCAGATTCAAAAAGTATCAAATTCTTTTTATTTATAATTTTTGATCATGACGATTTAAAAAATTACTTATTTTTTTACAGACAACTAATATTCAAATATCTGGAATTCCACTCTAGCTGTTGTTTGAATTTTCACGGTGGGCGTAAAATATCATACAGTGATCTTTTACTCTCATGGCCTTTATAATTATGAACTGATTTTGAAATGTAAATTCGGATCGATAGGATCTAAATGAATGAATTGCTCAAATCTCCAGGTCGTGCGTTCCGCAGAATGGAACACGACAATTCTGGTCGTAAATCGGAATCACTGCAAGGTATGGTGGGAGGTAGGGAAACCTTGGTACAGGATGCTATCGATGAGGAGATAAGGGTTCTAGTCGAAAGAATGATCTCAGAAACCGGGATTCAGAAGGACTGCTCACCTTACCTTGTATATGACGCCTTTGTAATCCCCACACAAATGGCATGCGGATGAGCCGATCTCTGATCCCACTTGTATACGGCGATGTCACAAATTCACCCACGGCACACAAACAACAAACAAATAAAAATACAATATCACAAAATACAGTGCTGGTGCACTGGAGTTGAAATGTCCATACTTTGAATGCTATCGCAATGTCGAGATCGAACTAAAATTGGCCAAGTTAACATTTACTGACATCAAGGTCACAATTCGCATTGACAAAATGAGCATGAGGAAATGTATGGATGGGAATTTGAATGCGGAATTGTGTCAATAACAACGTTCACGGCTGAATTGAAATGACGCGCCAAAAGTGTGCTTTACGAATTCGGAACATGATTTTTATTCCATGTTACATAAGTATTCTACACACTTTGTATAATGTAATATTAATTAATGAATTTGTCGACAAGTTTCAACATCGCCACATTGCCTTCTAGTTTTTTTGAATTCCTAGCTTTTATCTCCACTATATTACTGCGATTGTTATCGGCATGGCGCCAAAAAACCCGCAGGATAGATTTCAGGAAAACAAATACGTCTTAGTAAAATGTTACAGCGGCGGCCTGTCGCCGTGTACGTACTTGCAAGTATGACTATATGTATTGTTATGAATCTGAATAAAAACAGAGTATTCTGCAGACGGGAAGCCATTCTCGACTGTGTCGTGTCGCCATAGTGTACCGATATTAAACATCTTTTGTGTTTCATTTCTTTCGACCTCATAATAATTATCATCATCATCATCGCCGGTTGAGAGAAACTGAGATCGGCGAACCACCCTTGTTTGCATTATTGTTTTCTTTACGGAACAGTTTCATTAACAGAGAATAAACAATCTACCTTAGGAACAATGGGGTGTGGCTGTAATTTACAACAAATTGTGTATTAACATTCACTTTTGATTATTCCTGCAGACTGATGAGTACTGGGACATCATGTATCCAGCATGGAGCTTTTGGGAAGGGGGCCCGGCTATCAAGCTCTACCCCTCAGGCCTCGGGAAGTGGCAGCAGCATCGAACCTCACTCACTAAAGCCTCTGAAAAGTAAGTTATGCATTGTGACCCGAACGAAGAGAAGTACCGCGATAAGAGAGACACTCAGTGTTGAGCCCTACCGCATATAAAATATATCTCAATTGATGTGGCTCGGGTATGTCTTGCGAATGCCAGGACACGATTACCAAGGCGTATCTTTTCGACGTCTCCGGAGGCAAGATGGCCAGTAGGTCGCCTCAGATTGAGTTGGGATAGACAGCAAATAAAACTTTATGAAGACAGATTTGAACTTGATTGGTGTTTTTATGTTACTGATAGATTTTCAAATACATATCTTGTTTTGTTGTTGAATATGTTATCCGTGGCCTGTAAGTAACAAACCTCTACTAAGACTGACATACAAAAAAGAGTTTAGTTTTTCAATAAAAAACCTTGCTAAATAGACATAATGGCATTTTAATTTCTCAAGTTTAGATATATTTGAGTAAGTCCAAGAACGAACTATTACTGGATTTTTACCTCCAATGGTATTGTTATTAAACAAACCAAATCTCATAGACAAAGCCATTCACATCACATTATATGGGAAAATATGGAAGTATGGGTAATTACAGGGCATAAAATTTGATAGATATGGAGATTGATTATGGGTGGAATGGTGAACGTTACATTGTGTAAAGTGATCATTTAAGCCAGCCGAAGACAGGTCGTAAGCCCTGTAATTATCCATACTTCCATATTTTCCCATATAATGTAATGTAAATAAATTTGTCTCTATGAGATATATTTGATTTGTTAACTTATATATGTATTAAAAATGAGACCAATTTACTTTACTATTTACATTTTTAAATAATATCCATTGTGAGTGCAACCGCTCTACTCAAAAATATATATATTTTTATTGTAGATTTCCCTGGGAGAAGAAAAAGCCTATGGCATTCTTCCGTGGATCACGAACGAGTGACGAGCGTGACCCTATAGTGTTACTGTCCCGTTCCCGGCCAGACTTGGCAGACGCCATGTACACTAAAAATCAAGCTTGGAAGTCAGATGCTGTATGTAAAAAATATATGTACCTTAAATCAAACAATAACAAATATGTACATCAATTCACATAGTATGATATGATAATGGCTGATTTAAAATCGCTTTTACCATTTTAGGTTCACTGATATAAAGAAGTTGTGATTCTGTAAACGGCGGTGATTCTGTACAGTATCTAAACCAACGCAGCATTAGGATCCATGTTAGGTAGTTTACGCCCAAAAAGTCCTCACCCCACAATACATTTGATATTTAATCTTTTCCCAGCACTAATATGAAACATTAATTTTATAAACCAATATAGAATGAAATGTAATCATAGAATCTAAAAAATCATCTCTCATATACGAAAACTTATTGAAATTATATCAATGTCACAGTAATACCCCGCTTATATGTTGGGTTGGGGACCAGGCCACCAACCCATCACACAAAGCCAAGATTGTCAAAAAGCAAAGCAAAAATTTTGAAAGAGTGAATATTATATATATATATATACAGTAAGACCCCGATTAATGCGGGGAATACGTTCCAATAAGTTCGTCGAAGTTGCATTATCCAACTATCCAACTATTATCTTTCAAATAATGGAACGATTAAATGTATTAATATCAAAAAGGTAACATATAGGTTCGAAAATTGTCGCTAAAAATATTGTCGCTGTAGCATAGTTGGATAATGCACCTTCCCCGGTTAGGAAAGAGATCCAGGTTCGAATCCCGGTGGGTGGCGCAACAACAATATTTTTCGATAAAATTGATTTTATATGTATATCTTTCTAATTAATATATTTAATTCATATTTTAAATTGTTCTCGCTTTTTCCATTATAATTGATTGACTTAAAGACATTTTGCATTCAACTTCAGATGGAAAGTCATTTTTCCATTTCCTCAATAATGTTGCTTCTGGAACAAGTAATTTTGGTTGCTGAAGTCCTTGTGGTTGTAAATTGCTGATGATATGATTTTTTCTTTATTTTTTAGAATTGTTTGTATTGTTGAAGTAGACAAATTTAATGCAGCACCTATATCAGATTGCCGTTCATCTGCATCTAATTATCCGAGCACTTGTATTTTAGTTTCCAGCGAAATATTTTTTCTTATCGCTTTACATTATTTTTTTTTGCAATCACCCATTTTAGGAACTAAAAATTGACATAGTTTTCACAATAAAATAATATACGTGTTACGGTTATATCTTTATACGTACACAATAAAGTTGATAACTGATAATAAATTAACTATGACGCAGCAAACGAGCGTTCGTACTGAAACGCACCGCGAGACTGCACACGAGTGTCAACTACTGCAGCAGCATTTTGTTTCTGGCTAATGAAGAAGAAATGCAACAATTGTCAGTGTTGCAAAATAAAGCTTTGAGAATAATAATCAGAAAAAATAGATACACTCGAGTCAGTGCAATGCTGAAAGATCTGAATATGATGATCTTTAAGCAGAAAATATATTTCAATGTATTTATTTATAAAATCCTCACTAGGAAAATATCGACGGAATTTATATGAAAAATTGATGCAAATCAACATGAGCACGAACATCATACAAGAGGAAAAGATAGACTGAGACTGCCATTCAGGAAGAAGGCTAAAGCTCAGAAATCGATGATGTACATCGCGATGAAGATTTTTAATGAAATGCCAGAAGACATAAGAAAAGAGAAGAAACTGCATGTATTCAAAGTGAAACTAATCAGATATGTGAAAGATAAGATCTAGTAAAAAGAAACAATTTTGATTTTGTTTATTTTAAAGCACATTAAATACTTATATATAGAGCATATATAAATACTTATATATGCACTATATTAAGAATAAATAATAATAATAAAGCGAGCTCATTCGGTGTCTATTGTATTTTGTGCGCAGAGTAGAACGATCAACTGAAATAAAATATACTTTTAAAATCAGCAATGTTATCTTTGTGGTTAAGATTCATATTTTTATTTAAAATTTTTTTTTTTTTTTAAAATTGATTTTTTAAAAATAGATTCTGTCAAAGAAACAATATATGTTTTAGTTAGTTATGACATCCTGAAGAAGAAAATGGTATTTTTCGAAACCGATAGATGTATTTAAACTCATTTTAGTGGTTAATAAAACAAAGATAATAAATAGAAATAAAATATATTTACACAATTGTGATAGGAAAGAAACCAATTTTTTTCACAAATGTTTTATAAATAGAAATAGTTTGTTCATATTAAAATATTACTTTCAGGATACACTGTACGCATCCCCTGCTGAAGAAGTGTCTTTAGAAGACCACTGCCAGTTTCGATATCTGTTGAACTACCGCGGAGTCGCAGCCAGTTTCCGATTCAAGCACCTATTTCTCTGCAAGTCTCTAGTGTTTCACATTGGTGATGAGTGGCTGGAGTTTTTTTACCCGTCGCTGAAACCTTGGGTCCACTACATTCCCGTTTCTCCAAAGGCCACCCAGGAAGATATCAAAGAAATGATTGAATTTTTCAAAAGCCACGATTCGCTGGGAAAAGAAATCGCTCTGAGAGGCTATCAGCACATCTGGGACCATTTGAGAATAGCGGAAGTCAAATGCTACTGGAGAAAGTTACTCACGAGCTACGCGAAACTGTTAAAGTATATTGTGGTCAAAGATGAAGATTTGATTGAAATACGATCCAAGAAACAAAAGTTGCGTACGTAAATGATTTATGCAAAAAATGTTTATTCCAAAAGTGATAATATATCCAGGTTTTATTATAATGTGCATTTAAACTGTCCATATAGTAAGTAATCCATCCGTAAGTAGAATTTGAATTATTCAGTAGAATTGGACATGTAACAACAAACCCACAAATAACAATGTTGGAGTTCAAGATATCATTCATTGATAAATTTTTGTTCAGGCATTATGATCTCTAGAAAATTATTAATGAACCAAGAGCCCTAGTACCATTACGAAAATACTTGCATAACGGGTGTAAATAAAATGTCTACGTTTAATATATTAGTGGTTTGTATGTTTTTGTTAAATATCAAATAGTCTACTTAGAACGGGTCCTAATTCCAAAAAAAATTAATGGATATGTTATTTTTTGCATACATAACAAATGTTTGAGGTCCATTTCTTTCCAAATGCAATATGCATTTTAATAGAATCAGCATAACTTTGTAACTGAATAAAGTAGTCTATCAGAAAGGTCTACTAACCAGTAATCATCATCACCAACGTCATAGCAGCCCGGTGTGAGTCCTGATCTCTTCAAGTAACACTACTCTGATCTATCCTCTATTGTCCTTGTTCATGATGCCGTCTGCATACGCGCCCTGCATAACGCTGTAGCGCCTAATTCCAAAACCCCCTAAAACAGATTTCGGATAATTTGAGTTAAAAATGCAGTGTTGTATATTTTTTTGTCAGCTATATTCAGAACACATTTCTCGTAAAAGCCACTTAAATCCCTTGATGTTGCATGTTCAAAATCAGGGTTAATTCCAAAATACCCCAAAGCAGACAGGGTATATGTTGTTATTTCTCCTAAAATTAAATCAGCCAATCACAACGCTTGTTGATGATCACGTGATCTAAAATCCAGTATGGCTGCCAGAACGACATATGTATACAGAAAAAAAAATTACATTACAAAATTGTCTCTTTAAAAAATGCTGATGTAAAAACATCTGCTTTCACATACATTTAGTTTCAAAATATACATTTTCATCCATAACTCAAAAACATAAAGTCATTTTAGAATTTGGTGCTATATATGTATAATAATACTGCCCTAGCGGCGATTATTATTAATCCTATATAACAGAACTGTATTGGATAAATGTTATCTTAACCTAATTGTTTTCTGACAGATGACTGACATTCAAATTCTTGCCAGTAGGAAGATTTCAAAATATATTTTATAAAATTGTAGATATTGATATTTTTTCTCATTAAATTACTCTTCTTGAAATGACTATTGGATGAACGTCAATATCACATACATATAAGACATATGATAGATATACTACTTCAATAGAAATACTACTTTGTCATTTTTCTTGCTGGCAATAGACTATACCATAATTATATGCTTTTTTGATACAATATATTTAAGTATACCGGATAAAGATGTCCCAAAAAAAAAGATATAAATTCAATATTGATTTATATATTTTTTTATTTCAAATCAAAGAAGATAAACATAGATTTCTTTAATTATCGCAATCGTTTGAACTTGTCCAATCTGGACTAGGTATTTTTCCCCGTAAAAAAAACTGTAATAGCGCGAGGTCTAGAGAATGTGGGACATATTGAATTTTATCTCTTCGACCATTTCATCTGTTGGGCAAGATAGTCATCAAAATAGGTTCTCATATCACAATGGTAGTGAGGATGTGCTGGAAATAAAACTCCTCATTAAGAAGTAAAAATGTTCTAATAAGCTCATATTTATATATACATTTTATTGGAACACCTGTATTTTATTTTGATTATTTAATGGTATTTTATAAATGCATACATACCATTTTGCCATAGAGTTAGATGGAGAAGACACTGCCCAGGAGGTGATGGTCATTAAAAAAAAGTATTTTAATATCATCAGCTATTTTAATTGGCCGATGGCATTGACTTTAAGTATTAAAATTATGATAAAAGTATTTAATGAAAAATAAATTCAATATAGTATTACTATGTATTATACTTTAATTATATTCACTTCTCTCAAGCACCCATTTTGTAATATCTCTTCACGTGCAATACCTGTGCGGCCAATCTTAACAGATGATCTGAATGTAAACAGTACAAATATCTAGTGGTTATAATATTACGTGTTTTAGTTTGTGTGTGTAATACACTGTTGCCATGGCAGCAGATATGTTTTAAATAGTAAGTGTTTTGTAAAATGTATTATTTTAGTTTTACAATGTGCAGGTTTATTAAAATATATAGAAGTTTTTTTGACTAATTTGTTTGTGTTATTTGTCCATTTTCACCCAATTGTTTATCTGCAACTTCTACAGTAGGTGAGACATCTAACAAGAGTAGATAACTCCTGTAACACGTACAAAGCTAACAGGATTAGTGCATAAATACAAAATACAGGCTCATTTTACGCACAGATTTTCAATATTTATTTAACGCTGTGCGCACTCCGAGGATAAGTCAAAATTCAGATTACACATTTGTTATTAATTAATAATATGCCTTTGAACTTCGAATATTATATTAATTTTAATGAAGTTGTAAAGATCTAAACGCGCCGCATAATTCCTGACTCAAACACTACAGCCATTTAGTGCCGAACCGTACTGACCAATTGCAGATGTCAATACATTGAGGCGGGCACCTCTGAGAAGCCAGCTACTTCTCCGCAGCCCATCTTTTCGGAAACACCTCAAACGACCATCTCCAATTACAAGCTTTATTTGTGCAAATTAACTTTCTAATTGTTGTTCTTTCAATTGTGAACCGACCCGCAATAAACGCCAACTCTTGTAAGTTCTGTTTTAATTAAATACCTTGCTCTAGTCACAGCATATATACTCACTTGAATATTTCACATTCATATACACTGCAACATACATTACATGCGTGAGAACTGAAGAGTGATAGGGCCTTCAGTCTCACCATGTACAAAACCTTCCAATCCGAATTACATAACCTTCAAACATCAGTCACTCTCTCCGAGTGACTCGACAACTTAATGCGCACATATTTTGACTCATATCCCGAGGTAACCATATAAAGTGAAACAAGTAACAGATTTTAGTATGATTCTTTGATAATTTTTTATGTTTTGTAACAAACATGATTTTCTTATTAATAACATATGAATCGATCAAAAATAATCTTTTAATTTTCAAATCTCTAAGTATCGGAATTCCCGTATTTCAACTTAACCACAATTAGGTTCCATTCCACCAACCTAGTTCTAAAGCGACAGAGAAGACGCTAGAGATAGAGGATGCCGATACCTCAGTCTGTAATACAGCTAACTTTATTTTTCTAAAATGTTCAGGAGCAACAAAAAACTTTAATTTTGTATTTAAATGGATTACAAAAATTCCAAAACACACTTTAAAAAATATGGTGGCCGAGAAATTTTATTAATATTTTGATTTATCTCGTATTTATAGGGAATATTTGGAGCTAGCTGAATTTCTTTACTAAAATTGTAAAATATTATTGGGAATTAGGTGATTTTCCATGATAATGTAGTGATGTATAGTGATTATGATTTCTGCGGACTTCCTCTATCTCTGGTGCCATCAACACTTGTATCAGGTAAACATTTAAGGTTTTTGCAAGAATCAGTCTTAAGATTTTTCAGCACCTAGTAATTATTTATTATTTTAAAACACGTGTTTTAAAATTGATGGGAATTTTTGGCTTTTAGTGTACCATTGAACAATAAAAGAGGAAAATAATGGCATCAAAAACGGTTTTTTGACCATGGGTGGAGTTAGCCGCTTTGCAGATTAAGGTATCGATGTGGCACATCTTATAATATTATGTGTTTGTTCACTGCTGATGACAATGGGACACATATATTTGATAATAACGATTGTAAGTGAGAAGTGACTACCCTAAACAGGATCAAGATTGAGTCATAGTTCATAACGGACCTGCAAGAGATAGGGTGACCGGAGGAGCCCATCTGGACCACAACAGCTGTATCAAGAGATGAATAATGCTCTATAGAAAAATATTCTTTGAATTATTATCTTGATACGCGTCATTGTTAAATTTAAATTTAACTAAAGAAAGCATATAATTTAAAAAGTTAAAATATGATTCTGTAATAGATTTTGATTTGAGAATACCACATTTTTTCATTCTCTCTAAATATGCAGTCCTTCACCTCAATTTCTATGAGATATTTTAATTTTATTTGAATAGTTTTAATGGTTAAATACACTTTCTGACCTTACTAATATTTCAATCAGTTATCTGAGCGTGACATTTTTCCAATGTCAACTAAAATATTTTTTTACGCACTGGTGCTTTAAATTTCCAATAATCTTGTTAGTTTAATTGCAGTAATTATGTTTATTAAGAAGAACACATTTTTGTTGTGAAGTTGCATTTTCAGAACTTAATTCTGTGGTATTTTGATACAAATTAAACTAATCAACTAGAAAGATATACAGAAAAAAACCTATCTATCAAAAAAATATTTAGTTGCTATTGAAATTTGAACTTTCTATTTTCCTATTCGGGGAAGCGTGTTCTGACAAATTTTGAATGTATATTCTGTAATATTTCCAATTTATAGATCTACTATTTTAATTTTAAAAGCAATCAACTTTATCCTAGTAGCAACAAAATATTTTTTTCTGTATTTTTTTTTAGTTGATTAATTTAACTTGTATTAATTATGTTTATTTTTGTACTACCAAGGGGGGGGGGTAGGATTATTTTTAATCACTTTTCATCAATCATTGATATTTCTAAGTATTACTATATTATTCTCTAGATAATTGGTTGTGATTCTTTTAGATATTATATACAGCTGTAATAAATGAAGATTTTTTCTAATATCTAAGATAAATAGTAATGGGCTCGCTTCAAGTAAAATTAACAAGGGGCTCGCACGAACCTTTTTGAACCAACTTCAACCCACCCCTGCTGCCATTATTAGCACATTTTATTAATTCCAACCATACCTTTAAAATAGTAAGTTTTTTTAAACACAGTCGCATAGCAACATAAAACAAACGAGATTTGGTATCAATTATATCACGTCTGCGTGAAAGTGTGTGGTTATCGCGTCAAACAAAGTTAATTATTTTACTACCGTATTTTTAATTAACGAGTTTTTTCTAGTGATAATAATAAAAATGCGTTTTTCAGAAAGAATATATCTACGTCATAACTGAAACAAAAATAAATTATAGAATGTAAAATATAAAAAGAACAAGATTGAAAAAAAACGATATGAAAAGAAAAAGTTTAAATTTTAAACAGTCTCAGTCACGAGAGTAAATCTTTGTGTAAACGTGACGTATTTTTTACAATGTCAGAGTTTAAATTTTCGTTCCAATCGAGTCATATTTTAAAAAAAATCGTGGAGCTATTTGATTGCATAAGTGGTACCAAAACGTGATCACATGGGTGACACCAAAATGAAAATATTGGTACAAGAGATTTGCATTAGTTGGTGTCCTATGGTGTGGTCTGTCCATAAACCCGAGAATTCAGAAAAATGTCTCTTGCCTTTTTGTCTGTTTTGTTTCTCCTTATTATATAGCTATCTTTTTCTACATATCACCATTAAAATATCGTTAGTGTCGAAACAGAATTATTACTTAGAATAAATAGAATCGTACAAAAATTTATATAAACCCTCAGAATTCCAAAAACGTATTTCTTGCCTTATTGTCTGCTCTGTCTCTTCTTATTTGTGGACAACCTCGTCCAATAATTATCCATACGACAACCAAATTATGTTTATGTAAATATCTTCGATGGCTGGTTCCCAGGATTCCGATTAACAATAAGCACACGTATGATATATGAACTGCACTAACCTTTAATTTTGCTGTCTTTGTGGTCCGATGTTGTTGTTCTTTTAGCTGGGTTGTCTTCTTTAGATTTCGACCGACCGAAGCGCGCACTGGTGATTTATTTGGACCGCTAGACTGGTCGAAGCACGGGATGTAATTGAATGACGCCTGTCGGTTACCGTCTTCTTAAGGGCGGCAATACTCACACACGCACATATACATTAACTGCATTTAACTGGTCAAGGAAACTCCAAACGAGTAAGATTTTGTTAGGTTAGTTAGTAATGCATATTTTTGGTTTCGCTTTTGATATTTTAGAGAATGTGTAATTTATCGCGTGTGTAATTTTTTCCTTGTTTAATTCTTTCCATCTGTAAGTTCTTCCTTGTGTAATTTTTTCCACCTGTAAGTTCTTTCTGGTGTAATTCTTTTCATCTATAAGTTCTTTCTTGTGTAATTCTTTCTATCTGTAAGTTCTTCCATGTGTAATTTCACCATGCAATCATACAACTGTAGTTCAATACTGAAGGAAGAAAAATGAAGAATTATTGTTTATGTGAAAATTGTTGTATCTATGTTGCGGTTTATTTTTTAATACAACGTATTTCAGATACGATAACACTGGAGAAAAGGATCATTCATCTTCTCATTAATTTTCAAACAACAATGAACTCGAAGGTCAAGAGAGTCAAAAAAACGGATTCAATTGTCATCACGTCTATGTGCACAACTAGAAGAAGCTTTCGTTAGGCTCCTGAATGTTTGACGGCTTATTCAATCAACAATCAGTTGTTGAAAAAGCGTAGACAATTTATGTCGGGTTTTGTCTTTTACGTGTATTTTAGATTAGAAATTGATTTACTGTACATAATGGTTCTCAATTGATTTATGACGGCGCTCAAAATATATATTTTTTTAAATATTAATTAAATGTATTAATTAGAAATATATACATATATTAATCAATTTTATCGAAAAATATATTGCTGTTGAGATGGGGGATGGGGACCTTCCTCTTATTTTGAAGGTCAGGTGAGCATCTAGCTCGGAATAAAAGTGTACTTTTGTGTAAAAAACAAACCAACAGACACTCTTCTTTATATATAGATATAATACAATACATGTACTTTCGTTTAACCAACGTCTTTAGACAAAATAAATCCGTCGTTTATACGACTCTACCATGTATTTATTTGTAATTTTAGACTGCGATTAATAGTGTTTTCTTATCCATATAAAAATTGTACGGACGTTTTTAACAACACTTTCTATGACCAAACATGATTCATTTATTGTTTGAAAATCCTTCACGTAATAACCAAAGGAAATAATTATTTTTATTAAAGGTTAACGTAGGAAATAGTTCTGCCAATTGCTTTTTGTTTTTCCCAAATCAAAAACTAATCCATGCACCAAATTAAAAGAACAATCATGAAATCAACACGTTAAAAAGAGCAAGATAGTAAAATTCACGAATTAGTAAAAGAGGAAGTAGACACTTCAATGATTTGCAGGCAGTTGTAAGCCTTTCTAATGTTATTCTGTTAAAAACAGCTTAGATAACGACTCCATTCAAAACGGATCAATTGAAAGGAATTTTCAATTCAGTTAATATCCAATTATATGACTAGAGTAATTCTCTAGCTTAAATATAGAGCAGAGTAATGTGAATAGCTCGATGCGGCGAATACACAAGAGCGCTATGGGTACAGCGGTGAGTTGTCGTGGTAGTTTTTAGAACTAAGCAATTAAAGTCTACTGGTACACAGATGGCGCTAATTGTAAAATAATGTTTCCGTTATGTTAATCCAATTATTTAATTTATATTTGATGTTTTTTGCTTGTATGCACCGCACGCCCGGTATAATCGGATATAAACATATTACTTGCGGTATGGTTTATAAAAAAGAAAACAAGAAACAAGTTCAGCAAGTGACGAACTAAAGACGATCATGAGAAACAAATCGGTTGATTCAATCTTCTTTCCATACATAATGCAATAAACAACGTTTAAATGACTTTACTCAGCTGAGATCTACCGCAGCTCTTGACGCGTTTTGAGATTTTGAGAAAACATCACGATTTGAGAACCACAAAGATGACGTAGGACATCTACCGACGTTTATGCGAGGCAGAAAAAAATACAAATAGTATAGTGATGAAAATAGACCATAAAAAATATTATAATCCAAAATTAGCAGAAACTTTAAAAAAATATATTTTCGATTTTTTTATTTATTTGAAAATATCGATTTCTCACCAATGTGCAATTTTGATTTCGATGTGCATACATATATAGTTAATTTATGATTGCGCTTCGTGTCCATTATATACAATGTTAGTGTAATCCATTTTCTTTAGATATCCGCTAGATGGCAGTACATATTAGCAAAAAATAATAATGAATATTAAAATTCATTTACAATCTTTCCGCATTGTGCAATAGATGTCACTGATTAAGATCTCCAGTAGGGTCGCTGTTCAATTACACCGAAGTCCGTACTATAATATATATTAATAATATAATAATAATAATATTAATTCAAGAGTATAATCTGAAAACAATAATCTTTAACAACAAGCATAAAAAATGTATGCGTTTTAAATTATCTTAAATATTTTTATTACAATTTCTATGCCCGGAAGAAGGGTAGGAAATAAAATTAGCAATGTTTCGAAAATATATTGTTTTCATATTTCGAAACTGTTGACCGTGGCCCTTAGGCCAGCTGGAACCAGCACAAGAGACACCACACCGCGTCACGTGGCGATGTAGCAATCCCCGCCCGATTGGTAGGGACCGAATCCTAATGAGGTGCTGCCTGAGAGTTCGTGAATGAAAAATTCAATAATAAAATGTAAAATAAATTATTATAAATGAATACGTCATGATTATGCATGGATAAATAATCTGTCTATTATGTCACGAATTACTTACGTCACAATTCTTCACGAATATTATAGTAAAACCATTTTTAAAATTTCTATAAAAATAAACAAGTGTGGACACCCACTTGATCCGCGTTGTAATTAATATTTTTTTTAAAGTCCAAATAATATCACAATTTTGTGTTGAATATAAAATAATAATGGAATATTATTATCATTGGATAATTTATATAGTGCCATTTTCGCCAAAAAATTTCACTTCAAGGACGCTGGTTTATAGTGTGTATTTCAAACCTAACGTAATATAATATATATACTAATAAATATATTTCAACCAGTATGTTTTTTTAGATCTTGGATAACTAACAAAGTAGTCGTTTTGAAGATACTAATGAAGTTACCTCTATTGATGTCAACACGGTTGTTATTTGTTCCTTCGATAGCTGGTTCCCAGGTTTCCGATTGACAATAAGGGCACGTATGACACACGAACACTGCACTAACCTTTTTATTGTACATGCTGATTGTCTCGTCCGATGATATTTGCATTCTTGCATTCTCCAAAAAAAGGTGGCAATACCCCCCCACACACACATACACAATATTATCAACCGGGAAACCCAGTGGTGCCAATCGGAGTAACAGGGCGCTCAAACAACGCCTGACAACACTAACATTAACACCTTTGTTTTCAAAGATAATTAGTTGCTCAATGGTTTCATGCAAAAGTAATAAAAAAAAGCATAAAAAAGACAGCAATTTTTATTATTGTTAAGTACCAGTATTCAGTATAATGTGAATTCAATAAGTCAAATCGACAGAATCTTAACGAACTATGTCATCTGTGTGAACCTGACTATTTAAACAACGTGCTGTTAAATTGTGCTTTCCGAATAAATATTTTATATAAAATAAATATCGAATATTACAAGATTGAAGAACTTATAACAAGTAATATATTTTTAAAACATTTATTTATTTATTATTATTATACACGCCCTATTCAGGCATTAACATAATTTGTAAAATAACAGAAAATTTCATCAGAAGTGCAATACGCAAAGAAAAAAAAATTACACAGTATCAGCATGTTTTTTTCAATCAAAATTAAAAATAAATATAAAAGTATAGCAATTTATCCGGCACCATTGAGTTGAGACGCAAAAAATTGTAATGTAATGAATTAGATTTACAGCAAAAATGTCGACTACCTCATTCCCCAAAGAATACATTCTGGGGACTGCGGAGTTAGCTAATGCGTGAGTTCTGACATTACCACTGTAATAGAACAATGAATTGTGTCTCGATGACCTCAATGGTGTATGAAAGTCAAGCATATAAGCAACATAAGGTCGGTCATGTATATATATAAGTATTTAATTAATATTGTAATTAATCGTAACAAAATGAGTGCTCCTCGCTCCAAGGAAGCAGACTTTACATTGAAAATCCATGGTGACAGATTTGGTAACCTATAAAATGCGTTCTTGAACCAACAACTCAACAGTTGTCCACCAGCCGCCAGCCCTGCGTGACGACACGTCAGAGTGAATGAAATAATAACAATTGTGTATCTATTGCCAACTGTCAACCATTTGCAGCAACAAGCACAAGCTAACCAATACGATAAAAATGAAGAAACTTATGGTATGTACAATACTGTTTATTTAATGTATTCCAATATTGTAAAAGCACATTTAAGTTCCTTCATCATCAGCTGTCCCTCGTGTCTGAAGACGACTTTCCTTCGTGATTGTGCAGGGGTGTTTCAATCATGTAAGGGTAGACCGAAATGTCGGAACGCCGCACACACCGCTCTCATTCAATAATTCATACCGTCAGTGAGACAAATTATTTTTTAAGGAGAACACATTCTTATTGTGAAGTTGCAATTTTTCAGAACAGACGGTCTGTGATATTTTTTTAATTTGTCGTTAACTAACCATGTTGGTGTAGTATAATCGGTATAGGAAAATATCCAGGTTCGAATTCCGGTAGCGACAAAAATGTTTTTTCGATAAATTGATTTTATATGTATATCTTTCTAATTGATACATTTAATTAACCACTAAAAGAATATCGGGCTAATTTTTACTTATCATTTATAACTGGTGAATCAACTTGGCTATTCATATTTAATTACTATACAATTATAAACAAAAACATCCACCCAGAGATAAATAATAGTGTGACCGCATTTGCATTTTTTTTCTCCGATTTAACCGCATCTAATTTAATTGGATTTTTTTTGGTAAATGCTCGTGTACCCCGCCGTCACTGCATATATTAATTTCATTCGTAGTTATTATTCCCAACCAAATTAAGTACACATATGAAAAAAAAAAAATGGAACTAGTTATTACTCTTTTAGCAATGTTATAACTATTTAATTGATTTGACGATGGGCGTTTAAGGCTCGTATTCAAGACGATCTTTCAATTACATTTTGATCTCTGAGATCCTCTTAAGTGGATGCGTCATTCATATAGGCTGACGACTCGAGTCGAATCTGCGAGAGAAATCTCTTCCGTGGACACGAACCACAATATAATGCATTTCTGATATGTTAATACTTTATTTAATCATAAATTAATTACAACACGCTTATAAAAGAACTCAATATCCTGAGTATGTCGGATAGAACGAAATTAATACGCTTAACCTTTCCCAAACCATGCAGTAACACAGGTTTACCGTCACAATTAAACCTGTAATATTTCGGTAAATACATGCAACATAAAATTAATATTTTAGATAATGCTAAAGAAAATATTAGCGCTCAGGAATGACTAGTGAAAAACCAATTATGGAAAGGGAATCGTACAAAAACAATTATTTTTTCCATTCAATCTGTTGTAAAATTAATACGTTGGTAAAAATACAATTTGTGATATGAAAGACAGAGATCACACACTATTTTCACAGTGAAAAGAACAAACATACAAATATAATTATCTCTTTCTTACTAATTAAATGAAGAGAGATAAGAAGGAAGGACACATTGTATAGGATTTAATGAATGCTCTAAATTATGTTATTAATCATTTTTTCAAAATTGAATGCTCAATATTTAGAGCAAATTCGTGCCATTAAAGCCATTTAAGCTAATAAAAATATTTTTTCTATCTATTATTTACGGTAACACGAGTTGACAGAATGGCTGCGTTCGGGTATTTTATATCATGGTATGGTAAAGGTTAATATTTCTATACAAAATTATCAATTCTCATATTGACACCCCTGATCTTCTCGCCGAAGTATACCTTGGGGTCCTCGCGTCAACGCGTTCAAAATATATATTTTACTGCAATAATACATACGAGAACTATCACGTTCACTCTTCACTGTACACATACATGCGTAGAGTGAGTTTGTAGATATATTCCTATTTTTAAGAGAAATCTGTAGATATTGATAGATTTTGGTAACCATTGTAATATAATATGTAATTATCCTGCAGTAATTACATTTTTATTAAGAAGAACACATTCTTATTGTGAAGTTGTAATTATTCAGAACATGGCTCTGTGATATTTTAAATACTAATAGAATGTATTAATTGGAAAGATATACATATAAAATCAATTTTATCGAAAAATATTTTTGCGCTAAAGCACCTTCCCCGGATTGGAAGAGATCCAGGTTCGAATCCCGGCAGCAACAACAATATTTTTCGATACAATTGATTTTATATGCATTTCTTTCTAATTAATATATTTAATTAGTATTTCAAATTGCATTTTTATTTATTTCTATTTTCAAGAATATATTTGCTAAACGTTATATATTAAAAAAGACAAATCTACTCTTCCTACGTAAAATATCGTATACTTATTTACATGGCAGATTTAAAATATATATTTATTGTATTCTATGATACAGGTACTAATAAACATAATATTTTTTTAAATCACAACTATTTAAAATACTAGAATGATTAAAACTGTCATTTTTTACTTACAATACTTTACGTAAGAGGGCTCGATATTATGTTTTTATTTTCAGTACTTTTCTTTTTAATTTTTTTTTCTATGTTAATTATTAGCTTTATTTATGTGGTTAATTGCACTGTTGCTGTTTTAATATTAATCTGTAAGGATAATTGTGGTATTTCTTTCTTTTAACTGTACTACATACCGTATATACACATGAATGAATTAATTAATTAACGGTTCAGCAAGAGGTTTGCGCCAACCAGTGCGATAAGCATTTGGCTTTTTCTGTCCTCTGATCCCGTTGCCTACAACACTCGTCTCATATATTTTCTATACCATCCTCGCTCGTGCGTTTTTTAATTCTATCGACTAACCTAGAAAGATTCTCTCCCAATTTAAATAGTGAAAACAATGAAAAATGTTATTTCATTGTTATCCATTCAGTATACAGTCATCAAAGAGTCATTCATTCAAACATTGTATATATCAACTAAACTATCGGTGATACGAAATTCACTAATTATTCGTGAAATTGGGATTCATGAAAACATATCGTTTCTTGATAATTAAACCAAAATATATATCACTGAAAAAAATACAAAAGACAAACCTTGTGAACCTAGCTGTGTTCAAATATTCTGGCTGTATGATGAACGAGACACCGAGCGATACCGAAATGAAATCTCAGAAACATTCTTCTTCTTATTGTGCCCTATCCGTTCAACGGATGTCGGCTATCATTACTATGTTTACTGCGGCCCGGTGCAGCTCTACAGTAGACTGGCCAAACCATTGCCATAATGTTCTCCTTCTTCCAGCAATATCTCCCTGCATTATGAGGTGCAAGATCTCATACTTCTCTGGATGTCTCATTACATGTCCCGAGATATTGAAGTTTTCGGATTTTTTTTGTTTTATTTTTCTTTATCCATCCGTAAGTCTATTCATCCAGCTTATTCAGAGCATTCTTCTCCAGATCCACATCTCAAATACTTCAGCCGTTTAATAATAACAGAAAATAACTGCACTTTTCACAACAAAATGCCTCCAATTCAGATGAATATATTGTCTAGTGACAATACAACTCATCGTACTTCTACAACATCTAAATTAGCAGCATAACCTAAGTCCATTCCCATAGTGCACGCCACTGCCATACCTATAATATAATTACGTTTATGAACAGATGACATGAATAATACGTCAAGTTTTCGTTACAATAGTTAAGATCTTAACCAAACATGTATTAAGATATAAATAAATTAAAAATATTAGCATCTATCGCATGTCCTTTTTGGTCGTGGCCCTGTACTAGCGATAAAGCCGAGCGTAATTACACACATTGTCTTCCAATTTACGACACTTCCCTACGTCCATTGTGGCCACTAATCACCAATCAACACCATTAGCCTGCGATGGAAACATTCCGATTAATATTGGGAACGTAAATCCCCATTTCCCAATGCCCGATTGGCTGACAACGGCGGTTGACAGATGGAACAATGGCGGCAATGTGACGAATTTTGGTACTTCTGACATAGGAAATCCTTTCGACAAAAAAAAACAGTTATTCTCAATTTGGCGTGTATCGGTTTGTATTATATATTTACACGTTGATTTGAAACGCTTGCGAAAGATTTTTAACTAATTGATAACCACAATAGGCAAATTAATGATATATTATGCACGCATGTACGCGTGCCGTAGCGTTGCATACAAACAAGCGGAGACAATGGTAAATTTGTTTCTTCCAAATCTTTAAGTATCAGTTTAATGGTGCGTGTACAGGATTGAGACTCGTCTCATGAGATTTGTCGGTAAAGGTCGGCATGTATTTGTTGTGTCATCCTACTCTACGTATAAAATAAGTGAGATGACTTTTGAAATTGTCATTTTTGACATTGCTTAGACTCGAAGCAAATTCTCTAACTAATGTAAGTATTTCCAGAATATCTTTTCGTATCTTCATAAAAAACTCTTTCTTAAATTAATTATATTTTATTTTACTAGTTATTAATTGTATTAGGTTTTATTGTAAACCAGGCTTGTATATTTTCCAGACAAATTTCGTTCACATATACACACATCAAAATAGCACATTTCGGATCTGAACGGCCGTGAAAACCTGAGAATGTCTTAAATTGTTCCTAATTTACAAACTATCTTCTTCTTCTCATACCTTATCCATTCAACGGCCGTTGGTGTCACTTTGGCTATCACCATTCAGCTTACTGGAGGCCGAAAAAGCTAAACCATTGTTCTTCAACCAAGGTGTTCTTCTTCTTCCAGGTCCCCAAATTCCACCAATGTTTCCCCGAACTAAAATATGTAGGATCTGGAATTTATCTGGATGTCTCATTACACATTCGAGATATTAGTTTTTTTGTATTTTTATTGTTTTAACTAACTACTTCTTTTTATCTATTTAACCGAACCATAATATCTGCAACATTTATAATTATATCTATTCAGCTGATTTTGAGCATTGTCTATAGATTCACATCTAGATTTGTTTATATTGGTCGGGATGTACCTACGTACTGCGTCATTCTACTCTACGTGCAAAATACACTATACATCACTTTATGCTCAACTCTGTACTGCCCTGTACGCGCTTTCGAGACAAATCTCCGAGACGCCAAAATTATTTCATCGTTTCAAACTCTTCTATTTTCAATTCAATGTAGATATATTGTTTATTTTGGATGTTATGAGCTAGTATCTGACACCTAACCATACATTTTAGTTAATTTAATACGGTCTCTGTTTTATTACTTATAAAAAAATCGCCGTGGAAACTGATTAAAGAAAGACAAACTTCGTGATTCAAGGACGCTTCGCGCTTGCTCGGAGATGAGAAGACATTGAAAACGAACGGTGTTTGTTGAACTAAAACGTCATCTCGCTGTGCAGCGAGGAAATGAATCAGCACATAATCGGTTGCATAACGCAAGCAACGCTATTCACTATTTAATACTGCAATGACTCCGTTTTGATCAGATTTTAAAGTAACTTGAAACATTTTTCTAGAAGAAATGTTAACCAATCCAATAGATTTGGTTGCGGTAACTCATGTAATGTCAAAGTGAATACACATTCCACCTTTTTTCTAGACTTACAGTCTTATTTTTGTAATTTAATATTAAAATGTCAAACCACTAAACCAGGACCATTCTAAATGTCTATAGGCCCGGGCCTAGACCTATTTATTTTATATGGTCTGACCATCTTGATGGAGACTATTCCTTTTGTACACTTCCAGTGACCACTGCATTCTAGATGACGGAGACGTTCGTGCGTCTTGCAGTTGACATCTTGAATTCATCTAGAATAGCGGTTCCCAACCTGCGGTACGCGTACCACCGGTTGTACGCGAGTGGATAGTTGGTGGTACGCGAATAATAATCAGTAATGTCGGACATAAAAAGTAAAAAAAAAATATCATTTAAACTATTGTATTTTTCCTATAATTTTTAATTTTAATTAATAATATATAGTTGTTAATATGTGCAGTCGATGATCGAAAATCATCAGAAGAATTCTTACATTTACCGTGTTTAATTAATTTTATATACATATATTTTCTATTAATATCGGTAATTTTTGGAAAAAAATTGTCTGCGGCGCATTTCATTTTGTTTTATACAAATAATTTAATTTAATTCTATGTATTTTTTTAAAATAAAAATTAGTTGTTAAAAAAAATATTTCTTTAAATGTCCTGGTTTTGTATTTCTATAAGAAATAAGCTTCGGCACCTTTTATTAAAAAAAAAAACATTGTGATATGTAATGTTCAAATGTCTCATTTTTATCAGAAAAAATAAAACCTTTGGTATTTTTTTATAAACTTAAATAAATATGAAATTTATAATGCAAATAGAATAACAAATTTCTCGAAATACAATCATGTGGTACAATTAAGCGTGATGTACTACCAAGTGGTACACGAGCCAAAAAAGGTTGGGAAACGCTGATCTAGAACGTTCCTCATTTTCATTCTTAGATCCTAATAATAGATATCAATAATAGATCACAAATATCATGTTTTTATTACAAACATTTATATTGTCGAGAAACGCATTGAATTCGTTTACAAATAGTATCGCGTGTTAAAAGAGTCCCTTTCAATTATTAATTGAATTAATTCAATCTCGCATTTGTCTTATGACTCGTCTCTCGAAGATTCGATTCGAACAATACGCGCAGAGTGATTTATATAAATCATCAGCTCAAGACACATAACTGACTCGGATCGCGGATCGCTCAATGAAACTTTGATCGCAGATCAGAAATCTCGTGGACGCGGTCCCTTGGGCTCTGCCTTGACCGCGCCGTGGTCAGTCATAGGGGAATCAATTTCACGGTCCATTTTGTGAGTTTTTTGTTGTCGTTTTGTAAAATATATTGACACACTTAATGCGCAATGAATATATCAATTTGGCGTTGTTTTGGCTGAGAGAATAACGAGGCTTTAAGAAATATAAGAAACTGATAAACGTGCACTTGATTCTTTTAGTTAACAATTCAAAACAATTTTATTTTTGCATTTCTTCTTTATGGATTAAAATGCTAACAATATCATATTTTTATTTATTATCTTTGTTTCATTAACCGCTTAATTGAGTTTAAATACCATTTTCTTCTTCAGGATGTCATAACTAACTAAAACATATATTATTGTCTTTTACCAGAATCTATTTAAAAAAAAAAATTTTAGTACCTAACTCAAATCATTACTTAATACAAATTTACTCGAATAATTTTTATAATTTTTTGATTTGTTTTACACGCTTTATTTATCTCCAACGATTCCAAATTATTTCATTTGTGACCAACACCGTTTATATGCAAAATTAACAATCCCAATTTTTTATCAAAATCATGACCGTTTTCTATCAAATGATTAGAAAATTCTGAAAACCCACTACTGTTCAAACATCTCAAATGCTCCCTTACTCTTATATTAAAATTTCTACCCGTTTTATCAATATGGTAAAAAAATGAAAATTATAAAAATGGTATTTTTCGAAAGCGGTAGATGTATTTAAACTCAATTAAGTGGTTAATAAAACAAAGATAATAAATAAAAATATGAATTTTAATCACAAAGTTAATATTGCTCATTTTAAAAGTATGCTAACAAAATTAACTACACAGGATAAAAAATCACGCAAAGAAATACATTAATATAGTTTCTAATTGTTCAATAAGCAGAGCTTCAATAATTTTTTTAATGAACCAATCGTTTATAAAGATTTATACTGACTGAATGTGCGTTCACTTAACGACGATATACAAGCAAAAAACAAAAGATTTTGCAAGTCTTCTTGATTTGCTTTAAGTGATATATATTAACCTGGATATATGTACATATATACTATAATCATGCATATATTATCTTCTTTCGAGATATCTGCGTACTTTGTAAGACCTGATAATTTAGATTAATGTTTTCTGAGATCTTAAAATCATCTAAAATAATCAAAATTATGGCTACAAGGTTTCAATGAGTTAAGATCCTATTTTACAATTAATGAATATAAATATAATACTAATTTAATGTATTATTTATAAATATATACATATAAAATCAATTTTGTCGAAAAATATTGTTTTTGCGCTACCGGGATTCGAACCTGGATCTCTATTTCCAATCCGGGGAAGTACACTACCAATTGTGTTATAGCGCCAGTATTTTTCATGACAAATTTTACTCAAAGGTATTTGAGATTCCGTAAAAAAACAATGTAGATGGCTTTCAAATAATGGAACGACACATGTATTAATTAATTTGAAAAAGTGTAACATATGGGTTAGAAAATTTGTCATGAAAAATACTGGCGCTATAACACAATTGGTAGTGTGCTTCCCCGGATTGGAAATAGAGATAGATCCACGTTCGAATCCCGGTAGCGCAAAAGCAATATTTTTCGACAAAATTGATTTTATATGTATAATTAATACATTAAATTAGTATTTAAAACATCACAGACCGTCTGTTCTGAATAATTACAACTTCACAATAAGAATGTGTTCTCCTTAATAATGTAAATATAATTTAATTATTATATATAACTTATATATCTTTAATAAGATAGAAATATAACTTTTATAAGATAGAAATTCATACTCGTAATATATGTCACATCGATATGCTACTATTAATACCGTTTACAAAATAATCTAAGCCCTTATGTTATGAAAATAAGGCCATTTTGGTGATAATCTCGGGACGAGATTCAAAACCCGACAACGTGATCTTACCGATAGTTCATCTCGTTTTGTTTTAAATATTCTTTTCAGTGTTATTCAACATTTAAAATATATTTTTTTTATTTAAAGTTTTAATATCAACTTTTTTAAGCATAGTTTTATTTTTAAATGTCAAATGTCACATTTTAAATGTCTCGGGTCGTGGAAGCTATTTCAGTAAAAATATTTGGCGTAAATTCCGCATAAAATTGCACCCATAATAATTTTTTTTATATAGTTTTGTAGAAACTGTTTAATTCTTAATGCAAAAACAACTGCACTTTTCTAGGTTTCCATGTTTTTGGCGATGTTAGCCACAGCGCATTCCAACCCCCTCTACGGCAGCTACGACAGCCCCTACAGCAGCGGAGCCTCCGACTTCGGCGGCCGAGATCCGACTTCCTTCAGCGCTTATGACGGGTCGAGGGGCTACAACGGCTTCAAGGGCTACGACGGATACAAAGGTTACGACGACTTCAAACCCTACGACAGCCTCGAAGGCTTTGACAGCTACGAAGGCCCTAGCTTTGACAGCATGAGCTATGATAACCTGAAGGCCTTGGACAGTATGGGGTACGACTCGTTCAGGAGGCACGGATACACGAGCATCTTTCCTGATTATGGAGGGTACAACCGTGACATAAATCCTGGTTTTAACGTCGGGTACGGTAGCGCTAAGGATGGCGAGCTGCCGACAATCGGATACCCAGCGGTTGGAAAACCCTTGAATGTTGAAAAGTTCGAACACTATGGAACAGGGTTCGTTCAGGATAATAATGTGAGTCATAGCTTTGTTTTTTATCCGCTATGTTTCTATCGGCAAACCAAATTGTCAATCAATTGATCTGATCAAAGAAACAATTTTTTTTTATATATTGTACCGGTAAACTCGTTTTGTATTATAGCATATATAATAATATTTTTTTATGTTAAGTCATTAAGGCCACTGTCCAGTGAAGGAGACACGATGATATTAGTGTCTATAATCTCAGTTGAGATGTATCTCAATACCGTGTACACGTATTGAGATTTTGATCAAAATCAAAATCTCAAGATAAAGCTTGAGATTGGTAGAAACTAAAAGTCAAGCCGTTTGATCTTACAGCGATATTTGACACATCACCTAAAACCAGCATAAATCCCTACATCTGAAAACTTAGACGTAAGTCATTAATCATTAGTTTTAATATAAAGGATTATAGACAATTATTCTTTATATATATTCTATATATCATTTCCATTAAAAATAGTTTCGTCTCTATGAGATATCTGATATTTATTTAATAAGAGTGCCTTTATACGTAAAAATCCAGTAATTGTGTGTTCTTTATCACACTCAAATGTTTCTACATTTATTTCGAAGATTCAAAGTCATGACATTTTTATTTAATTTACAATATTCTTACTATTTTCAAACTAAGCTACATATAATAAACTAACCCCGACCACTAGATCACTAGACTAACGAGCTACTCATTTGATGTTTGACGTACAACGAACGTGATGTGAGGCGCGGAACGGCGAATCTCTGAAGCACGGTGTGTACACGGAGACAACAAAAGCCGAGAGTTATCTTCGAAGAATCTCACGGAAGCAAAATTCGTATCTCAGAAATCGTCTCGAGTCGAAAATCTCATTTGTGGACACGGGCCATTATGGTGTCGCCATTCTATTTGCACCAAGATGCAAACTCTTTCTTTTGTTATGAGGTAGGTATATGAGATAAGAGAAGGAAGGAAACAGGAATGCGGGAAATGGAACATAACCTACATTTCCAAATCTTCTTACAGGATATTATCATTGTAGCTCTTTCCGTCGATCACTATTCTGTGCTAGGTCGTTTTCTTCTTCAACTTCTGCATTCGCTCCACTCCAGTAATGTTCTTCTCTTGTTTACGGTTGCGGATGTGTTGTGCCAGAAGATTGATCACTGGCTACCTTTAGCAAGCACGCGAGCCACTCAAATCCTCAGACGAAGATTCTTGATTCGAGATTTAAGTTTGGATATCTTTTAACCGTTAGAGGAAGTACGCACAAAATGACACACCCTCTGCATAATCAGTCACAAATCTTTAATTAAAACATACTTTGAACAAATTAAGCAGTCTTCTTGTACAGTAGTGTATAATTTATCAAAATTAATTAGATCAAATTACTTTAAACTATATACTAATAAAACTTTTAATGTATTTTTAATATGATGAAGGAATAATCTCATTTTGTCTAACCATATGGACAGAACGAAAACCCTCCGACTCGAAGACCAAATTATGTAGTCGTAAATATTTCGATAGCTAGTCCTGGATTTTCTATAGGTAATGTTGAATACAGTTATCCAAGTACACCAACCTTTGTGAACCTGGACTGGTAGACGCCGATGTCGCTCTCCTTATAGTATGGTGGTTCTTAACTCTGCTGAGCAGCCTCCGAAACTTTATCATAATCAAAAACCGTAAATATACAATACGAAATGTTTTTATATCGCCACCGTAAATAAGTCCGTCCGAACAGAAAAACTGTCTCTTTCCAGAAGCAGCTCCGCTTTTGTTTTCTGTTTTTAAAAGCACACAAAAAGAATACACGTATTTAAAATTTTATACCAGGCCTACCTATCGAAGTATAAAAGTGCGTAAACATCGACAAAATAACATACCCATTATATGGACGAAATGACATATTAAAAAAAATACTAATTAATACAAAGTTCATACATAAATTACTTGGTTTTCTTGAAAAGTTGAAAGTATTGGTAAAGTAATATACTATGTCTTCATGTATATTCGAATTTTATGTTACATATCCTAAAATCTAAGATTTTTTTTAAAGAACTATTATGATTAATGTGATAAACGCATATCTGAATAAGAGATCAGAACTTTCACAACAAAATCAAACCAGCATACTTATCGAGAAATTTTTTTGTTTCTTACTTTTACTACAAAACAAAAGCACCCAAAGCAAGCAATTCAAAGTCAGGTAAAATTACACTTATCGCCGTTCATCGCGAACCAATGAGCGGCCGTCAACGGTGTCTATGCAGATTGTATTATGTGACTTAGCGCACAGTGAAAGATGATTTTTTGAAACCAAACAAGAAAGGTTTCGTAAATAAAGCCTCTGTCATTTTGTCTATATATGCCATTTTGTACGTACTTCCCCTAAGTGCCACTCGCTATTTATCGACAAGTCATGACAGGTCATAGGATACATGCATTTTTTGACCTTGCATAGACGTGATCAAACATAACAGGAGCGGTGTGTACAGGTCATTTAAATTTCGTTCTGTATATTCTGTAATATACTTAATATAAATAATACTTCCAGGGACACCCCAGCTATTCCTTCGAGTACGGCGTGAACGACCCTAACACGGGAGACATCAAGTCGCAGCAGGAGACCAGGGACGGAGATGTAGTGAAAGGTATCTGGTTCTATGTCCCAACTAATACCAATATATTAAAGCATGTTATATTTAAAAACAGACGTTGAGAATTGAAGGGCGATTGATCTAAAATAGTGTTTTCTGAACGAATATAAATTATGTTTTAATAAACATTATGTAATAATTTATTATTTTTGACCAAGAAATTAATACTGAGTGGGTTTAACTTTACACATTCCTTTCATTTCCTACTAGTTTCTGTGATTTCTCGCCGAGTTACGAATAATCACATTTACCATTTATCGTTACAATCGAACATAAATCACACATCTCTAATTTGGAATTTGCCAGCAATTGCCACTATTAACCGTACACAAATGTCATGTAAATTGCCTGTAAGCAGGCGCCAGCCTATATCAACAAGCAAAGTCCGCAATAAAATTAAATGTCTCTAAAAACAACCCTAAATTTCCATCCTATCCATCCCCATCTTATGAAACTGAATTTATTATAGTTCCGGGTGTTTCTTCCTTTGTACAGAGTGGGCCAACTTGAACTGAAACAACATGAAAGTGTACTTAGTTAACTTTTTTTAATCTATGTGTGGAAAATAACACCATTTAAATGACCTCCATTTTCTTGTTGACAAATAATTGCTCTTTCTAAAATATTTAGCATTACATTACGCAACGTTTCTGTCTCCAAATTTGTTATTTCTGCACGAATATTTTATTTAAGCTCCTGTATTGTTGCTGGTTTGTTCATGTAAACTCGGCCGTTTAAGTAGCTCCGCAAAAATAAATCAGGCGCCGTCAAATCTGGGGAACGGGGAGGCCAAGCAAACTCTACATTTTTTGAAATTAGATCGCGAAACATAATAAAATTCAATAATTTTAACGCGCTCTTGCACTGGGTATGTAGCCATTATAAACTTTCATAAATTGTTTATTAGAAAAATGAAATTAGCTGCTTTGCAGATTCAGGTATCGATATCGGAAATTTTGCGGTCAGTATGTATAAGTTGATAATTATAGCCTGCATGTAAAATTCAACAGGTAACCAATAACTCTCATTCGTGTACATGCGTCATTAATATGATTATATAAATTATAAGTAAGATATCTGCAGATGACATCGAGATGGCCGTGGCCGGTTGATATCATTAAAGGTAACAATATACCTGATTTATCTTCGCATATTCATGTGCAAATTCATTTTAGGTCAATATTCCCTGGTAGAACCAGACGGCTCAGTGAGAGTCGTGGAGTACACAGCTGATGATGTCCACGGATTCAATGCGGTGGTGAAGAAGTTGGGACCGTCCGTGCACCCTCAGCCTTTCGGAACACCGGATCATCATTACTAAAATATTAAGAACACTTAATGAAATACCATTTACTTTCCCAAGTGTTTCGGTTCACAATATATTCTGTAAAATTTTAATTATTAACTTTTCTTAAACAAATAATAAATATCTCATAGAGACGAAGCTATTTATAATATGATACTTTATATAAATATAACGTTCACCATTCTCACCCATTAATCAATCTCCACATCTATCAAATTATTGAAAGTTGTATATATGTTAATATTTTTATTTTATTTATTTGACATTTTTACAATTTTTTATAACATGAATTAAGTATTTTACATTTTTAAAATTACATATATATGTGAAAACACTTTGAGTACCACTTCACTATCGCCATCTATCGACTAAATTTTATAATTTATTTCTCTAAAACAGCATATATGTCACAATGAGAATCTAATTATTATTTAAATTATGTAATTACCCATACTTCCATATATTTCCATTAAATATAATTAAAATTAGCTTCGTCTCTATGAGATATCTATTATTTGTTTAATTACAGTTACCTTTGTAGGTGAACATCCAGTAATTGTGTGTTCTTGGACCATTCTTGCAAATAATCCTACTAACTTTTCAACAAAACTAATATCTGTCATGAATTAACAATATGAAACCTGACGTATTGAAAAATAGTGCGAAATTATGTCGTTAATCGTGTAAATGTTATGGCGTGTGTCCACTGATGAGACTTTATCTCTCATCTCAGAAATTTGTCGGTAAAGGTCGACGTGTTTCGGTATCGTCATTCTATTCTGCTTACAAAATACGTATAGAGTTTTCGAGACGAATTCAAGATAAATTTCATGCGCCGTTAGATCAAATATTGTGAGATATATTGGAGACCCACTGGATTCTGATGTTAGTACTATAACCATGATTAAAAATATCAGCTGTCAACGTTTTAATTTTTAGTATTTTTGTTCCTTATACTCAATTTATAACTTTATCTGAAGTTGAATAATGTATGTACATTTTCTTAGAAAACATCAAAACAGAAAACGTGGGCATATTCTATAAAACGAATCTATCTACTTAAGAAATGACGTCCGCATAACCTAATTTATTATATTTATTAATGTATTTATATTTAAGAAAAAAACAGTATAAAATATTATTAAACTGAGAATTATTGCACTATTAGCACGTTTATGAAACAGATATTTATTTGTTAAATGTTATATCGTAATTGATCATTAAATGTTTTTATCAACAAAGTTTGGTTTTTAAAAGAAACGAAATTGTTTTATTTTCAACCTGTAGCGATCGGAATTCAAATCCACCGCCATCTCAGTCGGCATCGACGTTAGCGACATCGCTGCCGGCTGCTGCTACAAGCCTGGCTCTTTTTTTTTCCATTTCCTTAGAGTCTACGATACTCTGAGTACTCTACATGCGGCTAGACCGCCAAATCTACTGCTACAAGTGCACCAGCGCTAATCGCTTTGACACTTTTACTAACTACCTTATTGTAATACACATCATATGTGTTTTATGTTAATACATGAATTGGAAGGCTAAAAAATTCTGATAAAAAAACCCTCTAAACAATTTACTGGAAGTTAATCAAGCCTGGCTCAAGAATTCACCGCCAGGCAGTCTCTCCAGTTTCAGCGTTTCACAACGGCGGTCTTGCCGGCTCGCGCTCGCCGAGCAAGACCGCCAATTCATTTCATTTCATAAGACATGTACACCTTCTACATCTTCACTCATTCATCCTATCTGTCTTCATTGTTCTTGTCATATCATACTGTCATAATAAACCTCGACACACGCCAATCACATTAATTTCATTTAATTACCGTCCTAACCCCCAAAAACATATAAAGCATACTTCGATACTTATCAATGTCAATTCAATTACAAATTATCTGGCAAAAGAATAACATGGTGGGTATAGGGGCGGATTTATGGTGCAGGGCCATCTCACTGGACATTTTGAAATGACACATTAAATCGTGAACTATGAACAGCAACAAAGGTATAGGGACGATGTTTTATTAATTATTAATTAATTCCGGTAACTACAACAATATTTTTCGATAAAATTGATTATATATATATATATATATATATATGTATATCTTTCTAATTAATACATTTAATTTGTATTACGATGTTTTAGACTAAATTATAAATAGTAACTTCTAGACCAAGGCTCCAGGCTTTCGCGATGAGCATAATCAGATGCTAGTATTTTTGGACCTAAAGCAATGTTTCCAGGTCTAATTTTTTTATTTTATTATTTTCATATTAAATAAAATAACAATAACTTTGTATGAAACCACGAAATTTATTTCGCTTATCTCAAGCTTCATCAGGACGTATTTAAAACTGATCATAAATACGAAAAGAGTGCACTTATATATATACATAAAGAGGGACATAAAATATAAAATTACACGTGAAACAGAGAGACAGAATACATATATAGTTAAATAGAACATTAAGGGAGACAGAATGTAAAATTATATGCGAAAGAGAGAGACAGATTACGTATACAGATAAACGGAACATTAAGGGATGGGAAAATACATTCTATTATTTTCGCTTCTTTTTGATGTTCCTAGTTTATCTTTCCTTTTCTCGTGGCTTTGGAATGCGATCAGAAAATGATGTCAAAACATGATTATTAAAGAAATGATTTTATTATACTATTGTCGGAAATGTTTTAAATCGAACTGTACGGTCAGGGGCGTAACATGCCAATGCGGCCAATGCGGGGCATTGGGGTCCACGTTGTATGGTGGCCTAAAAGGTCCTCGCCTATCAATAATGTATTGATTTGGTATCAAGCGCTACGTGGACTAATGATTTTTGACATCCATAACAAGAAGTGGTATTTACGACAAATTAAAAAATCTTCTATTAATACTATTAATATATATTTTTTCATGAATGTGTTAATATTATAGGAAACAATAAATCAATTGGACTGTATAATTAATAAAACTACGCAGTACTTAATTTTCTTATACGTACATATGTCGTTTTTCATTCCCTTTTGCATTGAGGCCCAACATTTGTATTTACTGTGTATTATGTTTAAATTATTTCGTATCTAAATAAATAGCGACATCTAAAGGTTATAAATACAACTGTAATGTTTGAATATCCAATTAATGTGATCGATGGTAAAATTATTATCAACATTTGTCAGTTATAATTTACACATCCACCGGCAGATGGCGGTAGCTGTTCCAAAAACATTATTGAAATCTGACATTTCGAATGGAAAACATAATCCTTTAGATGTCATGTCGGGATTAGGTTAATAATACTGAAAGGCTGAGAGCTTTAATATTTTACACACATCATAAAAATCTAATCTCATCTAATCATTCAAGGTACAATTGATGACAGAAAGGATACTTGGAGACGGAGAATATCTGCCGAATAACGGCCGTAAATATATCTATTAATAATCGCCAACATCTGCACTAACATCTGTTGAGCATATAAGTACCAGGAAGAAATAAAATGGAAGGATCTCTTTAGTTTTGTCCCGACTGCACGGCGATGGTGCAGATTGCAGGATGTTCGGGACGTGGCAAAGACTGCAGATTACGATGGAGGAGGAAAAACAATTTAACGATTCCTTGATTGGAAAATTCGATGTATTGTTTGAATTGTGTTTAATATAACCGTCAGTGCTTTGATTTATACACAATAAAATATTTATGCATACCTATAAGTATGTCAATAGATACTGATGTCACATTTTGGTGATTTTGCCGATACCGATTGTAAGAAAAATTGCATATTTGTTCAAGTTGGTAAAATTTTGGAATGTAAATTAACTCGCTGACTGCTAGGTATGTTTAATCATGATAACATACTTTAAAATGACAGAAACGTATGTTGATGTACAGTTTTGAGTATTAAAATTATATAAAATCACAAGAAACAGAAACGCAATGTCATCCCATCACGCTTGACGAATGACATCTCGTGTAGGTATTATTTTTTTATCATTTAAACTGAAAATATTACAGAATACGATATAGTTATTTTCAGTTCACATAATGCGAGCAGTGGTGAACGGACCGAAAACAATTTGGTCAGGTTTACCAAATATGTATGTCTTTCCAATCTTTTTGTGTAGGTACATTTGAGAAATGGACTCCAGGCTATACAAGGTATATGGAGCTGGCGACGTATGCTACAAATCTCATGGACAGTTCACAGAATATACGTCATTTTACAAGAAATCAGGGTATATACCATGATTATAATGAAAAAGAAGAAGAAGAACCATACAATCAATATTAGAACACGTATCATACAGGTATTTAATATCCTAAACCTATTTTTAATATTTAAAGTAAACGCGCTGTGATTCTTTCTTATAATAATAAATAATTATTTTATTTTTTTAATACAGGCGGATATTCATTTTATAGAACTCCATTATTAATCAACAAAATAAATCAAACATGCTTTTTTTTATTCTATATTTAATTTTTCAAAATAATTGTATGGGAATGTTGTATTGTTAATTACCTACTATTTAATACACAACTTTGTAACAAAATTTGTACATCAGCTCAACACACTGTTCTATGTTTTATCAATAGATGCCTAGACAGTTGAAACGAAAATTAAATATGGAACCAATAAAACCGTGTTTGATTTATAGTGTTGATTAATAAATAGTTATTAAGGAGAACACATTCTTATTGTGAAGTTGTAATTATTCAGAACTGGCCGGTCTGTGATATTTTAAATACTAATTAAATGTATTAATTAGAAATATCGTTGTTGTTACCGGGATTCGAACCTAGATCTTTTTCCGATCCGGGGAATGTGTATTAACCAATTTGTCGTCAAAAGTACTGTATGCTGTAGTATACTTGCTTAATATACCTTTCTCGGATTAGAATTTTTCGATAAAATTGTTTTTATATGTATATCTTTCTAATTAATACATTTAATTAGTTTTTAATAATTCGTTTACTATTAATTATTTCAATGTTGAATTAATCATGGTTTTTCAGTATTTTTGAATCATTTATTGGAAAATGATATTAATTTTAATAAAAAATTGGGATTGGGTTTTACGTATGAACAGTGTTGGTTTAGAATCGTTAGAAATAAGTAAAACGTAAAATTAACCAAAATATTTTAAATAATCAACTTAATTTAACCATAAATCCTATCCTAAAACTTTTTACAATAATTTCACATCTTTCATCATCTTAACAATTTAGTTCAGGTACTAGATTTTTTAAAAAATTAAAATACTTAAGAACAATACAACATATTGTTTTTGTTAGTTTTTTATCACCCTGACGAAGGAAAGGCTATTTTTCGAAACCGGTTGGTGAATATAATTAACTCGGTGGTTAAAAACAAAGTGAATGAATTGTTTATTATCCTAAACCTATAAAATTCAGTATATAATTAATCTTAAACTATAACCAATTATATTTTTATTTATTATCTTTGTTTTATTAACCACTAAATTGAGTTTAAATACATCTACCGGTTTCGAAAAATACCATTTTCTTCTTCAGGATGTCATAACTAACTAAAACATATGTTATTGTTTCTTTGTCAGAATTTATTTTTAAAAAAATATACATTTTTAGTACCTAATTCAAATCATTACTTAATACAAATTTACTCGAATAATTTTAGAATGGGACTCGTAGTTAAATTTAGTTGGTTGTTTATAATTTTTTGATTAGTTTTACACGCTTTATTTATCTCCAACGATTCCAAATTATTTAATTTGTGACCAACACCGTTTATATGTTAAATTGGGATTGTCAATTTTGCAAATTATAAAAATGGTATTTTTCGAAACTGGTAGATGTACTTAAACTCAATTTAGTGGTTAATAAAACAAAGATATTAATTAAAAATATGAATTTTAACCACAAAGATAATGTTGCTAATTTTAAAAGTATATAATCAATTAGTTCAAACTTGATTAACAGTGAGGAGAATTGCACCTACTGAATTAATAACGTTACTAGCTAATTTAATTGAATTTTAAAACACTTTATATTAATTTCGTATGTATTATATATAGGTACCTATAAGTAGAGATAGATTCCATATCGTTTTCACTTTTTAATCATTCTCACAACATGAAATAAGCGCATACAAAAGTGAAAACAAAACTGAAAGTACGCGACAGAAAGTGGCCACCCCACCCCACCTCACTTGGATTGAATTATACAAAAATATATTAATTATTCAATGTCGAAAATATGCACTGCATACCTTTCAAAATATTAAATCAGCGTCATAAAACTGCATTATAGAAATAAATTCTAAATTAGTTTATAATGGCCCGTGTCCATGGAATGAGAGACGCAATGAGATAAGTGTCAGAGATTTAATTGAGATAATTCTCAGTTCCGTGTGTGTTGAGATTTTGATCAGAGATCATCGCTTAATAGACTCGTGTATACGGCGTTCGATTTGATATTAACCCTTCCAAAACCATGCAGTAACATAGGTCTACGGCCCTAATTAAAACTGTAATATTTCGGTTAATATACGTAACATAAAATTCATATTTTAATTAATTCTAAGGAAAATGTTTATGCTTAGAACTGACTAGTGAAAAGCCAGTTGTATAAAGCGAATCCTACAAAAATAATTATTTTTCAATTCAGTCAGCTGTAAAATTAATATGCTTCAAAAAATACCATTTGTGGTAAGACAAATAGAGATGATACATTAATTTCACAATAAAAATAATAACAAACATCTCTCTTTCTCACTACTTGAATGAAGAGAGATAAGAAATAAGGTAATATTTTATAGGACTTGATGAATGCTCCGAATTATATTAGGATTTTGATACAATTTTCGTAATTAATACTCAATATTTAGAGTAAGTTTATAAAATTAATAATTTTAATGTCATTTGAACTAATAAAAGCTTTCTTCACATTTAAAATGTTAAAAATTTCTTACGGTAACGTGAGTTGACAGCATGGCTGCACATGGGTACTTTGTATCAAGGTATGGTAAAGGTAAAGATTTTACACGTGCATACAAACGTCACCTAAAACAATTGATACCTACAACTATTTATTATGAAAATTAAGATGTTAAATTACAAAAATTTATTAGTATATGTAATGCCCCGACAATAGCTATGTCGGATTAGGGACCACAGCATCGCCGCAAAACGAAAATCTCCGTATAGTGCAATTTTTTTTCAGTTGCGAATGCATATAAATGCAAAAATTAGATTTTTTTTCTTCTTGCTAATTAATGGCTAGAACCATGTAGTACTTAATATTCTTATATCTTAGATAGAATACAGATACAATGACGTCCCTTTTATACATTTTGTATTTTTTTGGTTACGCTACTGCTCCTGTACAAACTCACTGCTGCTGCCACGTAATGGTTAAAAATAAATGTTGAAAAAAGTTGATCGTGGCGACCGTTTGAATAACTAGTGTTTAAAACCTGTCCAGGACGTCAAAACTGGATCCTCATTCGTATTAATTAAACACCACTTTTTTTTTCGAAATGTCGAGACAAAATATATGATAATCGTTATGAATTAATAATTACCTGCCCGCAGTTCAGCAACATTAATTTTCAAATTTCTAACAGCCCAGTTTGAAATATGTACCTTCAGTACAAAAAAAGCTCACATAATATGAATTTTCTTTGTGTGGACAATTGGGATTTATGCTGACAACAAGTCACCCCAAGCAATAAATCATTGACACAACACAAGACAAACAACGGACATCTACACGCCAGTTACGAGAGCAACAACGACATTTTATCAAAGATTCTACATGCTCTTAGCTCCGAAACTATACAACACACTCAATACCAACTGGAAATCGTTTAATTCCAATAATATTACATAAATATGGACCCAATCAGGTAGAGATGAATCAGAAGCATGGCTATCCAACATTCTAATAATGGAACAATTAAATGTATTAATATCAAAAAGGCAACATATAGGTTCGAAAATTGTTGCTAAAAATATTGTCGCTGTAGCATAGTTGGATAATGCACCTTCCCCGGTTTGGAATCCCAGTGGCGCAACAACAATATTTTTCGATAAAATTGATTTTATATGTATATCTTTCTAATTAATACATTTAATTAGTATTAATTATTTTAATGTTATGCTGTGGTAGAATCAAAAATTTATTAGTCCATATTAGCGCTGGAAAAGCATTAATATAAAATGTATTGTAGGGCGCGAATGGACTATTGAGATATTATCTAACATGGGCTGCATTGGTCTGCTGCCGTGGTCTCTTGGATTGACCATGGCAGAGGCCTGTGCGCGGGGTTGTTTAAAGTGTAGGTGGTATTAACACACGCACCCTTGTAATAATAGAGACCTTGGTAAGGGTGGTCCGAGACGACTGGAGCCATCTATTACTTTACAGCCTTTTCTGTCTATGCACAGGGCTTTGTACAGACTACAGTGCAGTAGGGAGCCAGGTGCGACCCACCAGGTCAGCATAGTCGTATGCATAATTTAATGAAGCTAATTACCTGTCACCTGTCACATCAATTCGTCAATACCATAAAAAATACACAATAAAGTTACATAATATGAATCGTCAATTTCCTTTAGGTGGACAATTGGGATTTATATATATTAGTAATTTAGATACACCTTGGTACCATATACACTCATTGAGATTAAACTCAAGAGATCCGACCTCAAAGATTGGCAGAAAGCGACAAAAACTCAAAACTCGTGTTCACGACGTTCGATATGATAACAAGATTCTATATGTGCATATGCGGCCATAGATATCTACAAGTATTATATTTATTCAGAGAAGACATTAAATTATAACCATTTATTACATTTTAATTGGTGCCGGGACACCTGTCGCGTCAATTTGTCAGTACCATAAAAAGTACACACATCATACGAAAAAAAAAAGTAAAAATATTACTATCGAAAACATATCGCATTGATAAAACGTGAATTACAAATAACTAATCTATACAATAATCTGTAATTTTAATCTTTAAGTGTATCTATCGCGGATGTTGCTTGAGATTATCTGATAATCTATTTTAAATAATTTCTAATACCTGACTACGATTGCGCTGTGGAGTGCAACAGGAAATATTAATCGCTGGCATAATGAACACATTACAGATCAAAGTCTGCTTTTGAAAGAAATGATTCAGTTTACGTCACGTGTGAAAAAACAAAAGAATGCGTTAATTATTTTAGTTATCAGATTATAAAATGACACACAAACGTAGGTACTTTTAATGTGGTAATTCTAGTAGTCGCTTTGTCATTTAAAAATTAAATAATTTGTTTTATTTTATTGATCTTTTACATGATATTCTACATAGCGAGAAGATTGTTTTTTTACCCAATGAAATCTTACAAGTAAATTGAAAAGGGGGAATTAATTTTTCATGTCGAGGTAATAAAAATCTTCATACTGTGTATATATCACACGATAGAGATAAATTTAAAAAATCATTATTATTGTGTATTAAAATGATACGCGGTCTTCTGTTGTCCATTTCCAACAGCAGCATGTCCTTGACCCATCATCTCCTCAGCCTCCTCGGTCATCCAATCAGTTTCCTTTCCCTTTTTCGGATGTATTGCTGAAGAAAGATGTTACGCGACCCGCGAACAGCACGACACACGAATGCCTCAACCCTTCAACAAGCCCTATCTACAGCAGAGAAAAATGATTCTTTGGCTACATGATGCGTCAAAGTGACTTGAAAAAGAGATTATCCTGGGCACAACTGAGGGCGACCCAAGATCGAGACTTGTGTAGATGCATCACGGGCCGAGTCTCATCTAATTGGTGCCACTATACGTGGCGCCTAATTCCAAAACCTCTTAAAACGAATTTATGTGTTTTTGTGTTATGTACAAAATGTTGGTTTTTACATCAGCATTTTTTAAAAAGACAATTCTGTAATGTAATTATTTTTTCTGTATATGTGAGGTCCAGAATCAAAAGCAGACAGAACTCAAAAAATCAACGGTTACATTTGGAATCATACTGAACATAACCAGTGACCACAGGTCACATGACCAAATACTGTCGTCTTATTGGCTTGAAACATATTTGTCTGGGTTTTGTATTAATTGTCTATTACATATATATCTGCAATTGAAGTAACAAGCAAATTTTATGCGAAATTTCGATAGGCTAGTCTTGTAGACATTAATTATTTTGATTCTATACCTCACATATAAAGTTCTGGCAGCCGTAATGGATTTTAGCATCAACAAGCGTTGTGATTGGCTGATTTCATTTTAGGCAAAATAGCAACTTATACTCTGTCTGCTTTGGAGTATTTTGGAACTAACCCATATTTTATCAATAATTGGCTTTTGCGAGAAACAATGTGTTCTGCATGTATAACTATATATTTAAGTTAAATTATACGAAATTCGTTTTAAGGGGTTTTGAAATTAGGCGCTCTATATGTTTTCTGTTTTGGGATTCATGCATCATCTCAGCCAATACATTTTTATATGTATTGAGAGTCTGGACTTCTTGTACAGACTAAGGTTCGTCGGTGTACCAATTCCTTCATTATTCACGGGTCCATAGATACGTCGCAAGATTTGCGTTGATATACTCCGGGTTTCATTTTCATAGGACACATTATTTTGAAATGAAACTTAATCAAGTCGATGTAATTTAGAACATTCTGGGCGCGAATATCAGCCACACCTAGAGTGACTAATTCAGATTACATATCTTAACAGTGAAAGGAAAATCAAAAATAAACATTTAATTATTTCAAACATCGGATTAAACGGGATCTTAGCCAGACTAGAATCTAGATTTCGATAACGCGGGCAAACTGCAAACTAGATTAGATCATATTTCGGTTTACTTTCAAAGCGATTTTGCTACTGAGTTTGGACAAGGTTCTGTTAATAATTGATCTAATCGCTGAATTTTATACCTACGGTTGACGCACCGAGAAGTGACGACTTATTTTTGATTAATGTTATAAATTATTTATACTGATGTTCTTCAGACGCACGTCGCAATTTCTAAAGGAAAATTGTCATGACGCCCAAGAGAGTGACAGTAATTAAACTTCGGGTCTTCGATAATTGAATCGTCCAACACTAATATATCGTGATCCAGAAATGTATTGACATTATATTTTGGATAACTTCCGAATCTCCAATAGAGTGGGCCAACTTGGACTGACTGATGTAAAATACATATAACTTTTGTAATTTTAATATTTATTAAAAAAATATATTATTAACTTTTTTTAAATCTATATGTGGAAAATAACACCATTTAAATGACCTCCATTTTCTTGTTGACAAATAATTGCTCTTTCTAAAATATTTAGCATTACATTACGCAACGTTTCTGTCTCCAAATTTGTTATTTCTGCACGAATATTTTGTTTAAGCTCCTGAATTGTTGCCGGTTTGTTCATGTAAACTCGGCCTTTTAAGTAGCCCCACAAAAATAAATCAGGCGCCGTCAAATCTGGGGAACGGGGAGGCCAAGCAAACTCTACATTTTTTGAGAATAGATCGTCGCGAAACATAATAAAATTCAATAATTTTAACGCGCTCTTGCACTGGGTATGTAACGATTATAAACTTTCATAATTTTTTTATTATCTGCAAAAAAAATATAATTAAAAATAAACCCCACTAAAAACAGTCAGCCCAAAATCACTTATCATACCAGTGCTTACATATGAGACATGTTTGGATCGGTTTTAGAAAATTTATTTTGGTCTACACTAACCATACGCAATCTTTTTTTTCTTCGGGACACATACGTATGTTAGCTGAGTTACGCGGGCCGCAACATTATACGATGAAAAAATAAATTCATATAGGAAAAACAGTATCGGTTGAAACCCGTTTAATTCAATATTATTGCGCCGCCACTTGATAAATCAACAAACATGTTTTTAATTAAAACAGAAAGATAATAATACTTATCGCTTACCAGTATACCACCCAATACCAGCTCAAACATTAACAACAGCGTATTACCCTATATGAATTATTTTTTCGTCATATCCTTAAAATACAATAATGAAAAAATTCACTCAGAACTAACTCCAAGTGTTTATTTTAAAATTAGTGTGATTTTTGATTCAGAGATAATTTTTTTTACTATTTTAGACAAATCGGGTTTATAATTGCTACATGCTACCTTCAATACGATTCCTGTATACGTTTTTCGCATATTTCATTCTGGAATAGGATGATTCACAGAGATACGTTGATGCGAATAACGGGAGCACATTTTTGTACAGTCTTGTATTTTTCAGGGACTAATTTCCAAAAATCGATGCACTCCTTTCCCTCTTTCATTTCTTTAAAAATAACTTTCAGATTAGTATAGTTCTTAAACTCAATAAATTCATTATAGCTGCTGTTTCTAGGTGCCAGGGATGTTCTATAAGCAACAAACACAACGTGAGTCCTGAAACCTGATCTTAAATTCCTTGGCTAAGTCTATTTATCTTGTTCATCTTTTGTTACGATTATTCAAAACCTAGAATGCCAGATTTTTTTAAAAATCACGTTCCTGATAATAAATATGTCTAAAAATCTTGGCGGGACCCAGGTTGAGTATGGCTGGTTTAGACGCTACAATAATTAACTTCAGACAGCAACTCAGTATAATGAGATCTGAAGTTTTATTAACTAACATAGAACGACTTCAGTGGTTGGAGGTTGGACCGAAGTCATTGCTGAACAAAGCACAGGAGTTTGGGAAGGCAAAGCTAAGATGGAGCGACAACGCCATCAAAAACATATCCGTCTTAGATATAGGAGAGGAATATCTCGTAATTAGGGATTGCAAATACGAAACTCTTTTGAAAAATTAAAATTTTCAAAATTTCTGATACTCAAAATCCGGATTTAAATTTGGTATTTTTTTAATGAGCACTTTCATACATGCTGATTCTATTTCTTTGATTAAAACACTGTTAGAAAAATAAAAAGGTTTTTATTTTTAAAAAAATAAGTTCAAATTAAACACTTGCATATGTACATAACGAGTAACACCGCAACTGCATCAAACTAACTAGGTAGGTACTAGGTACTAATCTTTTAAATCTATTAAAAAAAATCGAATTAATTACTTTCTTATGATTATTACAAAACTACAATAAATAAATAAAATACAACTCAAATCAATACCTATGTTAAAATATCAAGTGGGTTTATTAGAGTGTTGGACGCGTCCGTTTCATAAGACATGCATTGCAAATAAAAAGTTTTTTTTTAAAATTAAAATTCGTATATTTAAAAAATTCCATTATAAAAAAATACGAATTATCCGGATTACAATCACTACTCGTAATAGGGAGCAAAGAAGAAAAATTCTTAAGGAGACCAAAACTCACCAAGGGTTGTAGAACCACATAAATGATGACGATGATATATCGACCCCTTAGAATAACAAGGTTCCAACTAACATTTTGGGCTAATTTGAGTTATTGCGTGAAATGGGTTCTAAATGCATTGTTCTTTATTTCTTCCATACACATCGACTCTATTTAACGGATATTAAAGGAAATAGCAAGAGCTGAAAGTTCCAACTGCGTCAGTTATTTATTTCAATTTATGGATCATTATTGTTAATTAAGAATTTTTATTTTTTACTTCCCTCATCTCACAGTGGTCATTGATAATACTGAAAATAAGTTAGGACCTTAAAACTGATCATATCTGCATACTCAAAACAAAATACACATGAATATATGTTATTATCTCATAACAGTGTCAGTGTCAGATGGAACCTTGTTATTCTGAGGGATCGATGTGACAAATCTAATTATAATATAAAAATTAACAATTTAGTGGTGAATGCAAAAATTAATGAAAGAGCGAAGACGACAAACAAAGAAAGTTATGAAACAGGTAATTAGCGAATATAATTTTTACGTACCTATACCGTAATAAATTTTGATGTGGCAAAACTTGGCGGGTTCACGATGTACTACGAAAGCTGAGAGTTTTCTCCAAAGAATCTAATGGAAACATAATCCCTGTCTCAGAGATTGCCTCGATGAATCGACTGTCAAATTTCATAAAAATCTAACACATGCATACGGGCCATTAGATTTTATAAAATATAGTCTCTGTGTGTCATATTATTAAGATTCAGTTTCCCAGAAAATCTGAATAGAAGGTTTCAACAGCATTAAGATTAAAACATGAATTCAACGGAATGCTGTGGAAATTCTACCTTCGGTAATAAGAAAATGACATTGCATCAGAATTATTGAGGAAAGATTGCGTCAGCGTTGAAAAAGGCCTGAATATGCAGCTTTATAAAAATCATGTCCATTATTTCAAGTCTACAATTTAAATTAATTCTTTCTTTCAAGTTGATTAATTTAAAAGTAAATTAAAAAAATAATAAATATCTCATAGAGACTAAGCTATTTTTTATTATATTTAATGGAAAATATATGGAAGTATGGGTAATTACAGGGACTTGGTTTGGCATATGGAACGGATGAATGAGGAGAGAATAGTACGGAAGATGTATGACGCAAGTGTTGATGGCACCAGAAATAGAGGACGTCCGCGAAAGATTTGGCACGACCAGGTAAACCAGGTACTGGAGGATGGTCCTGTTAGAAGCCTCAATAACCGGCGAGCTTGTATGAGAAGATGTATGAATGCGGATGAGGCGAGAACTGTGTGTCAGGACAGAATAGTGTGGTGTTCTATCCTATCTGCTTACCACCGCGGAAAAACGGCGTGATGGCAAGTTAATTAATTTAATATACCGTTCAATGCCCAAGAACCAATGTTTTTAAGGAATTTTAAAGCATTTTTATTAAATTTTGGATACATTGTTACAACTTAAAAAATGTAGATGGCTTTCAAATAATGGAACGACAGATGTATTCATTTGAAAAAAGTGTAACATGTAGGTTCGAAAATTTGTTATCAAAGATACTGGCGCTGTGGCATATTTGGTAATGCACCTTCCCCGGATTGGAAAAAGAGATCCACGTTCGAATCCCGGTAGCGCGATAAAAATATTAATAAATTGATTTTATGTGTATATATTTATTTATTAATACATTTAATTAGTATTTAATAATAATAAAATTGTTTCAAATTCTAATTATTATTTACGTTATTTTTTTTTTGTTGTTGATTTTTTTTATTATTATTTATATATGTAACGTTAATGTGCAAATAGCATTTTCTAATCCGATCCAAGGATCGTCAAAACGAAATGTTGAAGTCCCGGGACTATACCGATATGGACACTCGAGATGTTTGCAACGAGCGTCTCTGAGTTATTTCACGTCGCCCGGTCGACCATGAAAGCAGCCCGACCTTGAAAGTGGACATTAAACAAGAATAGCGACGAAACTTGATTCGCATCCTTCGCATATTTCACGGTATTCAGAGTCTCGCGGCGGACCGTATCACAACACAATATGTATATTAGATTGTTCCGTAAATAGGAAAATAATGACCGATTTTAACCTTGAAATTCGATTAAATATAACTTTAGGGTAAACAAACTTTACTGATCAAAGTTAGCGCCATTTGATTCATCGTATTTTTGCCAACAAATTACAACCTTTTTCATGCCCGTAGAATAAAACTCAGGCTGATTAGAATCCAAGAAATCTTTAAAGGTATTTTCTACCGCTTCTGTATTATCGAGATACTTGAAACATAGATGTCGTGAAACAAGGTGGTTCCTCTACGGTTATTCGACTAAAGCTTTTATTTCGTTGTTTTCAACACACTTTTCATTCATTCTTTAATGGCTCGTGTCCACGATAATCTCTGAGAGTTGTTAAAAGAACATAATCCACGTGTAAAACACATAGGGGTGATGATTCATAGAAAGCTTCTCGCTGAACTCTATAATGTCGAATCTCCGAGACTATTAGACTACGATTCTGTTTTTTATTTTTTATTTTAAACATATAAACATATTTTTTTCTTCTCTATGAGAGTCGGAGATTTTTACATTGTATTATATAGTTACAAATAAAATAAAATAAATAGATAACACATTTTTAAGAATGGCAAAATCAACTTTGTGGTTAACCCTCAGTATACCATGATAGAAAATACCCGTACGCAACCGTAATGTCAACTCGTGTTACCAAGCATGTGTAATTTTTAAGCATTTTAGTTGCGGAAAAAATGCCTTTACTAGTTTCAATGGTGGTAAAATACTTTTTATCATACTTTTACGTATGCAATCTAACGGTGGCAAGTATCGATCTTACCAAGCGGTAGACCTGTGCTATGGAAGGGTTAAAATCCATTATTTCAAATTATTAACTTTGTTTTATTAACCACTTAATGAATTAAAATACATCTACCGATTTCGAAAATTATCATTTTCTTCTTCAGGATGTCAATAACTAATCAAAAACTTTTACACAATATTTATAAATAAAAATAATTATTTAAAAAAATAAATTTAGTATCTAACATAAATTGTTACTTGATGATACAAAATTACGAGAATATTTTTTAGGCTAAAATTTTAGAATGGGACATGTGGTTAAATTTAGTTAATCTTTTATATTTTTTTAGTTAGTTTTACATGAGTTATTTATCTCCAACGATTCCAAATTATTTAATTTATGACCAACACTGTTTACTTGCGAAATAGACAATCCCAAATTTTTATCAAAACCAAAAGCATTTTCTATCAAATGATTAGAAAATTCTGAAAACCCACTATTATTCAAACATCTCCAATATAAATTATTCTAGTAAGTTTGTATCATCAAGTAACAATTTATGTTAGGTACTAAATTTATTATTTAAATAATTATTGTTTTTTTTAAAAATAGATTCTGTTAAAGAAACAATAATATATGTTTATGATTAGTTATCAAAATCCTGAAGAAGAAAATGATATTTTCCGAAACCGGTATTCTAATTCATTAAGTGGTTAATAAAACAAAGTTAACAATTTAAATTAATAAATTTGTATGTGTCTGTTAGTCTGTATACATATTTTTTAGTTTCAGATACAAATGTATTATTAATTTATTTTATTTTAGTCTGTAATATTTCAGATTGCAAGGGGGGAATATTAAAGAATTTAATTCTTCGATAAATAAAATGGTTTTGGATTGCAGTATATTTAAGTTTAGGAATATCAATTTTGTCTCTAAATCTTGCAGATGTAGATTTCATACATTTTTCGAACCAACGCCGCAGTATCCGTTCAGAAGTGGTTCCTTCACACTATTCTTGGATAACATTGTGCGTACTGTTTGAGATATACAATATTCATGTTAAAATGACTAGTAATTAATATTTTTCAAACCCATTTCTGAAAGAAAGATGGCTGACTCAATAAATATATACAGCAGATTCCTAACTGTTAAACAATAGCAAAAAAAATATTTATTTGACTAAAACTGGCACGGCAAAATAGCTCATAGATAAGTGTATATTAACACTCTTATGGTCCGTATCTACGGAATTAAACACGATGAGATAAATCTCAGAGGTTTCGTTGTGATAAACCTCTACACGTGATGAAATTTCGATCTTGAAAAAACTCTGATATCACCGCTTGAGATTGGTAGGACGAGTCGAAACTCAAACACATTTGTTTTGACAGTCAGACGCGTGCGCACAGAGGACACCTAGAACCAAAGATACAACCGAAAAGTTTGACAAACAGAAGGCATTAATGTATTAGATCTTACTTAAATTTTTCTCAAAAATAATTTGACTCAAATTTACTCGACAGATGAACGGAACACCGACGATTTGACGTTTGAACAACAAGCGTTAAGTGAGACGTGAGACGGTGGATCTCTGAGACAGACTCCAAAGAACCTTACGGGAGCATAATCCATGTGTCCGAGATTGTCCCGAGTCGATAATCTCATAAAAAATGTCAAAGTATCGTTTAACGTTTAATGCACCTTATTACAAAACAGCTTTGTTCCACGGCGACATTTCGTGTCGAGAGCGGTGTCGTGTTTTTTGCAATTCAAATAAGCGATCGCGGGTCTCCTTTCAAATGGCCGATCGGCCCAAGGACATCGCTATTTGTTTTTTCAATTTACCAAGGCGTTGAGCTAAGGACCAAACTGTGGACGGTGGTGCGCTCACAATGCAAAGGATAAAAATATACAATTAAATGCTTCATATACAGGATGTTTATTGCACAAATAGTTTTTTTGTAACATCATAAAATATATTTATACAGCTCTGAAAAATTTTTATAATATTTTATATATATTGTTTTTTTCTCATGAATACGAATATATGACATGTATTACTTATATTAATTAGTAAAATATTAGATGATATATATATATCAATTATCGTGTGAAAGTGCAAAAATTTGACAAAACATTGATCAACACGAAAAATAGCATAAATACTTATAAGACACGTCTAACTCGGCCAGCGCACGCTCCGCCACTAAAATGATGATCGGCATCCGGCACCCCGCGCACTGCGCCTTCCGCATCTCTACGCGCATACACATATTGACAAATTCACGTCAGATACTTCGAGAAAACATTTTTTATTGTCACGTATAGTAAATACTTATATATTATAATTATTTTATCCAATACATATGTAAATATATTACGGAGGTATATCAAAAATATGAACTCCTTGTTTATTATATTTACAGAGAGATATTCAGAGGTAATGTCAACTCAGTTTACATCATCGGAAAGGAAAGGTTTAATCGGTTCCGGGATCGATATCAGGCGCGTCCAAAACTTATTTGAAATTAAAAAAAGATTCTGTACGCTTCGGTACCTCTTTTCACATGTTAAACGAGTGCTTTGATTGTGGCGTCAAAGTTTCATACAAGTATAAAACACAAATTTAATTTTAAGACTAATATTTGTTTAATTTAAAAGATAGTTGTCCCTGCTAAAATTTCCATACATGCAAGAAATAAGTAAAAAATATATTTCAATATAATGGTGTTTATTTATAAATCTCACTAAGAAAATATCGGTAGAATTTATAGGAAAAATTGATGCAAGAGGAAAAGATAGACTGAGACTGCCATTCAGGAAGAAAGGTAAATCTCTAAAATACCTTTAAGATCTGTACAGTGCGATGAAGATTTTTAATGAAATGCCATAAAACATAAGACAGGAGGAGAAACTACATAGATTCAAAATGAAACTAAGAAAATATGTGAAAGATATGTTGTAGTAAAAGATACGATTTTGATCTTGTTTATATTAGAGAATATATAAAAATACTTATGTATTGCACTATATTGAAAATAAATAAAAATAAAAAATAAAATGTCCTCCCAGACATATATCATGGACATGGTACTCATCCAGCTCCTCTTCGCACATGACCTGCCCCCAGGGACCGACGACATGAATTGGAAGATTGGAAAGACAAGAGTGTGAAACGAAATAATTTTGATTGCTTGTTCGTTTATGTTTTTCCATATTTTCGTAAGATAGTTCATGGCAACATTAATTAGTTGAATTCGTCTACGTTCGTGTAAAAATAAAGCAACATATATGGACGCTGTCAATTCTATGGCGTAATAGTGTGCGGTTATCTCGTCAAAATGAATAATTTTATTTTACAAATTGTATACAGCTTATATAGCCGAAATTATTCATATTATATTACTTGCGAGGCTTACGAGGGCTTAAAGAATATAGCTTTCATTATTTCTAAAAAATAATATTCTCATTAGTGACATCTATGCTGTTTCAGGGGAATGAATATCGAACGACTTGGAAGCCAACATTCGTCGCGTTATAGCTGCTCCAAAAAGTGGTCGAAAATTGGACTTCCAGATTGCACTTTTTTCGGGCCACCCGAGGCGCCCATAATTTTTATTCCAATAAAGTCATACTTCTTAAAAAATACCCTTAAGTATAAAAAAACAACGCTATATAAAAATGGTTGTTTAATAATTGTTTATCCAATACACACATCGAAAATTTAACAATAGTGAAAATTTATGATATTGACAACTAAAACGAAGAGAAGCAAGCAAGGAAGTGCGGAGTTTTATTCTTGTCCTTGAAACGAATGCGTTCCAGTAGTCGATATGTACATCATTACGTGAGTGCGTGCGAGCAGGATGCAATGGCGTGCAATTGTCTCACTCACTCTCGATACCTTTTATGCGAAGAACCAAAATTAACAGTAGTTATTTAAAAAAAAAATCTAATTATATTTAAATAGTGAAAAATTTGTTTGGTCTGATGATTTTTGGAGTCTGTGATCACTGCTTAATTACTAGTAATTTAATAAAATGTGCGGTAGAATTTTTCTGTACAAATATCATTGCAATCTCGCTGAAAATGGTGGCGACTCCGACATTACAGAAACAGAGCCGAATACTTTTGTTGTATTGCGTCTGATGCGGATTTTTAAATTTGGAAATAGTAAACACCCCAACGCCGAGCGCGTTAAGGCCGGTTCGCACCCCGAGCACCGGGCCGGCCGTTCGTTAAGCCTATCCACCGCAGCCAGTCCGCGACGACAGTCAAAACAACTTTCCAATTTGCCTAACAATATTTCGGTGCCTACCGCGGCTGCAGGTTATGCAATGGCGGAATCGGCCATTACAGAGGCGCTGGGCCGAACCACGCGCGCAGCCCGACGCGCACGAACCAATCTGACCCGAATTAAACGTGAATATATGCTTACTTAAAAAAAACTTCTCTTCTGAATGATTCGTGCTTCATGGTGGCCTGTAAGCGTTCTACCATCACTTTCTCTAGGACCAATATTGAGGTCAGCGGCCACGATGATGAGACTTTGATCTCTGAGAATCAGTAAGCACACATGTGCACTGGATGCGTGGATTATTAAACTCCATTATACGCTCTCGTGACGAATCTCCAAGAGAAATGTATCCCTAAACCATTACCATCCCTTACCATTTTTTAAAATTTTGAACAGCATACAATACAACCTGTGTACAGTTGTGGCACGCTCGGTTTAGGTTACCCGCAGGCTTCTGAAAGACGTGTTCAAACTATGTGAATCTCCTCTTCTTATGTCTCTACTTCTTATCTCTACAAAATATGAAATAGATTATAAAATCAGTAGTTAAAACTTTACTTTCAAAGAAATGAAGCGTAAAATTTTCAAATAATTTTATTTCAATGTTGTTCCATTATTAATATATTGTCGTGTTGAATTTTCCGTCAATATCTGGATTTGGACGATAAGAGGGCCGTGTTTGCATAATAAAGGCCTTTTATTTGACACGATTAGTGACTTTATCAGCGATCGTGTTGATTTAAAGCCGCTCTACGTTATGTGTTATCATTATTTAAAACTGCCTCAGTATTAAGTGTTTCGGTAACGATATTTTCGACGCAAAATATAAAAAATGATTTAAGTAACGTATCGATTAATTAAACCTTCCTAACTTGTATACAATTCTAACCTTATGAAACCTAATGAAGTTACTCGATGAATATAATTTAAAACTGTCAGTAAAAAGAATTGTAACTAATTATCTATAATGGAGCATACCAGCGAACCTTGGAAGGTATAAAGAAGAAATAAAGACGAAATTCAGTAGAAATATGATCGATGTATGTGTGGAAAGATTAGAAAATAATTTATAATATATAATGTATAGTAAAACTGTAGCTATATATGTATATATAATGACTGATATGTCTGTATGATCCGTATATGATTCTACACCCTTTGACCGATCTAAACCAAATGTTTCATAGTTATTCTTTAGGACCCTGCGAAAAACAATCCCTCTGATATAAATAAGTTTTGTATTAAATGCCATCCACTCAAAATTTTTCATAAGTATTTTTTAGTATTTCATAAGTATTCAAAATTTGGCCCAATTGCATTCTAGGACTCTGAGGGAATTATAATCATCTCACCCTTCTCATGATAAATTTTGCATCACGACATTAAAATTATTTTTTTGAAATGCTTGTTGTTCTAGAGGTCGAGGGTTCGAGCCTCATTCCAGGAGACCATTAAATTAGTCCCATTTTCATATTCATTAAACAAACTTTGAAAATAGATGTTACGCGCATTCTGTGCACTCAAAAAAATGGATTAGAGCCTCGAATCTGAAAAGATTTGCATAGTTTTCTCTCTAACAATTCCTATATTTTTGATAGACTCATTTTCCCACGCATAACGTATCCTCGGGAGTCTCAAGACTACACTTGCAGTGCTGAATCCGTATTTAAAAAAAAAAACATTTAGAGAGTCTCAAGGTCACGAGAGAATTGTTCCTTTCCGATCGGCGGGTCTGGCCTAGGCGTGTGATAAGTCCAAGTCCAAGTAAAAGGAACTCGAAGATTACGATTTTGACATTTGAAGTTGCTCCATGCTAATGTGGGTTTAGTAATTCCGCTCCGCTCACTGAGCCTGCTGCAAGTAAGCCAGTCGTGTTGTTGTATCACATTTCTCGTCTGGTGTTGGCCACCCTGGCCGCCTATACAGCATGTCCTCAACAGATTTAACATCGATTAGAAAAGGAACAATGTTCTAAAGGCGCTTATATCGATCGAATATAGATAAGCTAACTCTTTATTTGTAAGCAAATATGAAAGGAAACTGATACGATTACACCAGAGTGAAGTGTCAGTTTCCTTTGAAATATAAATTAAATTGATGTGACCTTTTTAAACTAGCAATTGGAACGTATTAAAATTTTTTTTTTAAACAAATCATTTCTCAATTTTGATATTTAAAATGTAATTTTCCGTTTTATCACTACATTTAATCAGACGTACTGATATTATATTTTTAGAACACATTTTTGTTGTGAAGTTGCATTTTCAGAACATAGTTCTGCGGTATTTTAATACTAATTAAATTAATCAACCAATGAGGTCCAAGTTAGAATCCCGGTAGCAACTGAATAATATTTTTTTTCTATATCTTTCTGGTTAATTTGTATTATTATGATATTGCATACATGAGGTCCTGATAACAGGGAACTTACAAAAAGGGAGAGACTATATACGTCAATTTATATATGTGGAGTACAATGAGATATTTGAAATCAAAATATGACAGGTATATTTTATTTTTATTTGATTAAATACATACTTTTAATACAAATTAAATATACATATAAAATCAAATAATCGAAAAAATATTGTCGCTACCGGGATTGGGATCTGGATCTCTTTCGATTATGCTACACCAACACAGTAAGTTGACGACAAATTTTCGAACTTATATGTTGCACTCTCAAATTGATACATCTCTCGTTAAATTATTTGTAAGCCATCTTCTTCATGTTTACGAAATTTCAATAATCCGATAGGAGACGCCAGAATTAATTGATAATTCATTTTTTTGAATCCCGGTAGCGACAACAATATTTTTGGATAAACTGATTTTATATGTATATCTATCTAATTAATACAATTAATTTGTATTAAAAATATCACAGACCTGTGTTCTGTAAAATTGCAACTTCAAAATAAGAATGTGTTCTCCATAAAAATCCGTATTCATATGTTTTATTAATCGCAAGGTTCTAGAACAGGCCAACACCTACATATATAGAATAGATTTACAAATTTATTACAATCAAAAACATAGATACAACGTATAAAGATGGGCTAACACCTAGTACAATATATATACGGGTTCAATTAAGGCTTTTATCTTAGATTTTAACACAGCGAGGTATGTAAGGATGTACGTCTCCATAGATGAGATTTTTGTCTCGAGATAATCTATAAGACTAGGATTATGCTCCCATGAGATTCTTTAAAGACAACTCTCATATTTCGTAGCACATCGTGTACTCGCAAGTCTCATAAATTTGATAACCGCCACTTATCTCGCTCCTAACTTCGCGCTTGTTGTAAAACGTTAAATGTTAATTCGTTGACAGTTGATGTTCCGCACGTCCATTGGGTGAATTGAGTCTCCCTTACAGGAGTTAAAACATAATAAATATGTGTAGGAGTGTTCTTTGAGTTTATATCTAGATCAAAATCTTAATACGATAAATAAAAAATACGCAACCAAACGAAATATGAAGATGTTATCAAGATTCCGAAAAGTTTAAATTGAAATGGGCGGATCATCTTTGGACGAAGCAAGTACTCCGCGAGGGGGAGCAATCCCTGGCGCCAGGGAGTACTTGCGAAAACATCACATTGATGGTAATTTGGAACACAATATTTAAACGCAACCTTGACCTTCCTACGAGTGCAATTTTATTTTCGTAGACTTTCACACAGTCCATTTTAGGTAGACTTCTATAGAAAACTAACGATTGCAGACGAAAAAATATTTAATTATTATTTCAGAATATTTCAGTGCACTTCCTTCGAACATGACCAGGAGATCTCGTATCCACTATCCACCAAAGCGTATCTATTATACGTGTATGTGATACAACGATTCAGTGAACGCGATAACTCCCTCGTCAGATTTCTTTCTCTCTCTTCTGAAAAATAGATGTTTTAAAGATTTTATTTTTTTATTCGCTTATCTCTTATGCTTGCAGAGGGAGTTACACTCTAGATAGAGGGTTATACGTATATAGTTTAATTAGTAGTTATAAATTCACTGACTTTTCAAATTGACTTTTACAACATTAGCCGTATTACGCTCAAAGGGTTCTTCTCATGAACCACCACAATCTCAATCATTCTACCTGTAAACGCATCTTGCTCTCCCTTTACCGCGACAATAGTTGCAACCTCCCCACCCTTTCTACATCTATTTTCTGCATCTAAACACACCTATGTATCTAAATATTTTTGTGAATTTTCATTATTAGTATCATATGTCAAAATCCCTCAATAAAATAATTATTTATTGTCTGTTTGTGTGCTTCTGAGTTATATCTCCGTTAAGCTCGTCGACTAGCTTGATCCGCCATCTTGTTTCTAAATGGTGGCTTAACATAAAAAATTCCTAACTTCGTTAACAATAAATCTGTGGAAAATTTTTCATGCGCCAAGTGCCGGAAGGGATTTTATAAAAATAATTAATAATGTACCGATATTAGTTGATTTCGTTTACTGTATATTTATACACTCATTAGATTCGATACCCAAGGTCTAATGCCTCTCACAAAATAACAGCATATCAAATTTTCTTCCTGCCGCATCTGATTTCCTTGACGGGGCTCGTACAACTTTTACGGCTGCAAAAAAAAACGTATTCATTAACCGTTCTAATACTCATTATTAAATTAATAAATATATTCAAATTGTAGCGCTGAAATTACACAACAAACATTAATTCAGATGCCAATAATAAAACGATACGATAATCTGTTATACCATTATACACGCGTTGACCGATCTAAGTCAATTTTTAATATACAGTGAAATTTCGATTGATCGTTCTTCGAATAATCGTTTTCCCGCATGTATCGTTTATTTCTTGCAGTCTCGAATTAATTTCATACAAAACACCCATGGATCATTCCTCGTGCATCATTTTACCGCATTAATCGTTAATGGTGTACACACAACAAACTTTTTTTTAAATATTGATAAATGCACAATTTATAACGTCTCGGTTTTGTATTAAGAACGGTGAAAGATATCAATTCACTTAAATCTGTCAAGTTTTATACACGGCTGTGGTTCGTAGCAATTTAGAATTCAACTCAACTATTTGGTCTCCATTCTATAAAGTGCACGAATTAAAATTAGAAAGGGTTCAGCATGCATTTTTAAGGTTTATTAATTTCAAACTGTGTATACACCCGTTGAACAATTGAATTATGATTTTCTAAAGAGCACTCTTAATTTAACTAACTTGTCGTGTAGAAGAACTTTAAGTGATTTATTATTTTTATTTAAAATAGTAAATAGCATACTGGACGCCCCTAATTTAACTGAACTGATTGTACACCACTTTCCTGCGCGGAGTACCACGTCGTCGACGCTGTTCCATGTAAATTCATCATATACTAATTTTTATAGGAAGGCTACATAGGCATGGGAACGATATTGGTCTTGTAGATATATTACGAAATTCAATGTTTAAATATAAGAGATACAACTGATTTTGATATACAGCCATTCTGTATCAAACCTAAATTTTTATTGTTTTTTTCTGTATATGTATTTCATAGTTTGTTTTGCTTATTTTTAAATTTCTATTTTTTCATTCAGTTTGTATATACACATTCCATGCTACTTGTGTAGCTGATCGTGTGTTTTTTTGTATTTTTATTATTACCAAACCTATTTTGTAAAAGCCCATAAGGGCGTTAATAAATTAATAAATAAATAAATTACGCAGCATACTTGGTTTTAATTAATAGCACTCGTAAACAATGAGCGGAACATTCTAGAGAGAATGCTGCTACTGACTGCCCCTTGACATTACACAATACAAAGTTAAACACATTCATTTACTGTATGATGAAATATTAAAATATGTTTCTTTTTTAGAATATGTATTAAACATTTTAAAAAATAACTTTTTTCTGTAGTTTATTTCAATAGGTCCCTTCAAAAACGACAGATAGACGTTTCACTGTATACTCTTTAGGACTCTGCACAAAACACAGCCACCCACCCGCCACGAAATAAGAGTGTAATGCCAACCGATCCACAAATTATGCTTATTTGCACCTATGAAAAAAAATCCCATGAATGTCGTATTTTCATAATTTTGTTCACTTACACGCTAGGACCCTGAGGAAAATATAGTCACTAGACCCGGACACCCCTGCGTGCACCAAATTGTGCGTACATCGTTATTATTCAAAGCCAGCGCAAAAAAGGCACCCCCTTCCCATAAAGTATTTTTAAAAAATAAAAACTATATCTGATTGGCACCGACGCCGGCTATTTTTTATTTATTTATTTGATATTTTTTTATAACATGAATTAAGTATTTTACATTAGTAGAATTCCATGTTTTTTTTAGCTATTAATATTAATATTATTTATGTATTAAGGTCGCATTATGTGTTAAACCGATATCCTAGAAAATGAGATAATCTTGGGCTCAACTTTGACCTGGACTGCATAGATACGTTGCATCTAGCTGGAGTCAGCTGTGAGGGTGACTCAGGATCGGGAGGTGCATTAAGAGCCATGTATCATCTGAGTGAGGCCACTATATGTCAACACTGACACGGGGGAAGAAAGAAGAAAGAAAAAAACATTGGTAGAAAATTTATTTATTTATTTATTTAGACATATAACATTTGTACAGCTACAAAAAAAAATACAGTTTGTTACATATATTTTACACACTTTTTTAAATGCATTGCCCAACTAGGCAAGCCTGTTTTAGGGCAAATTGGTAAACAAATTACGTTTCACAAAACCAAAACTCATTGAAGGCAAAACACAATCAAATAGAATACGTAACACACAATGCAAGTAAACGTGAAAATATTTATAAAATATATTCATATAAAAGAGAGAAAAAAATACCAATGTGCAATACAATGTGTAGAATGTAAGCACATATAAGGTAAAGGGAAATATAATAATCAAAATACAAGAAATGAAGTTATAAAAATTATTTCATTTTATAAAACAGTTTACTCTCAGTATCTGCTCTTCCAAATTTCAACAACTAATTTGAAACGTCCCTTTTAAAAGCCTTAATGTCAGTTAAAGTTCTAATTTGAATTTTATTATATATTCTGGGAGCTTGTAAGGTCACTAACAAAAAATAGTTTCCATTCTTGGAACTATTTTAAGCTTATTTGCTCTTGTGGGATAATTAATATCTCTCAAATACTAATTTAATGTATTAATTGTAGATATATACATATATAATCAATTTTGTCAAAAAATATTGTTTAAAACATCACAGACCGTCTGTTCTGAATAATTACAACTTCTCAATAAGAATGTGTTCTCCTTTAAAATAATATCTTTCAGTCCTCAAAGATGGAGCGCTTGTTTTCCTATGAAAGCTAGTTAATATATTCAGCATACATAATTGGCTTATATCCAAAACCTGAAATTTCCTAAAAAGTGGCTCTGAAGGATACGAAAAGTCACGGCGGTGTATTATAGCCTTCTGAACATTACTTACTTGATATATATGCACACCTGATGCAATCCCCCAACTATCGATACAACTTGGTGTTCAAGATATTTTAATCTGTTGGTAATTGTCAGTTATGTGGTCGCCACTTGTATACAAACTTATCTCTGTGACATATTATTATCTGTCGATACTAACTAGAAAAAAATGTAATTACTTAGGTGATTTTTTATATTTAATTCACATACTTGGATAACCTTTTCGTGTTCGCTTCTTCGTAAGACCTCATTCGTCCGTTTGTATTTGAAATTCATAATCATTTAACACATTATGTGAAAGATAAGGTCAATGCCAAAGCTCCAGAAACGATCCAAGCACTTGAGGTGCTACTCGAGCTGCTATTGAAGAAATACGTCCTCAATTTATCGTCCATCTTTCAAAGGCGTGTCTCGTTTTTTGTTCAAATTGAGTTACGACTGGGGGTACATTATCCAAACACGTGCCCATAACCCATTCACACTGTCTTTAAATCAAAAAATATCCGTAGAAGTCGGTAAGATTTTTTTTTTATCATTTTTCAACAGTTGACTAACACAATATGTTAACATATTGCCAACTGTAAAACGCATAAATTTGAAATACGCCTCTCTGAAAGATGGACGACGATATACACAAAAAAATAAATCAAATTACGGTGAGCTTGGTAATAACGAACTTGGTAATAACTAGCTTGGTAATAACGAACTTGGTAATAACGAGCTCGGTAAAGGCTAAGTAGGAAAAAATCTATAGGCTACACAGCAGAAATTGAAAGTACCTCCATCATAAATGATAATGTTTGACGTCACACTCAAACCTGAGACACCACTTCATTTTCATCGATGTCTATTAAATGTTAAAAGAACAGCTGATTAAATATACCGTCATCCGGACAGGTTATGAATTTATGGCTGGCAAATATAACGGGACGTGCGGCCATTTAATTTAATGCAGCAGGTAAAAAAAATCTGGCTGGAGTGCGGACTGTAGGTTTTCAGCCGGACGGCCTTAGTCAGCGAGAGGTCATTTGGACGCCGGTAGAAAGGAAACGAAGGTTGGAATCATTGAAAGTTCTCATTGGTAAATGTGAATATATCTTCACGAGTACTCGTTTTATTTTACTCGGACTTGTCCCCGAGAATCGTCTCAAAAGTTGCGCAAATGACAGTACAGAGTCGAGCTCGAAGCGAGATATGATTCACTGCTATTTTATTTTGCACGCAGAGTGGGACGCAGATGATTCGATATTTCTAACGAGTGACGTTGAGGATTTACAACTTCTGCAGAAATAATTAGTGATAATGTATGGGTTAGTACATACAAGCAAAAATCCTGTGCATCACCAAAAATTTTGGAAAACAAATATAAATGAAATAATCTGTAATATGGATCGTGAACGTATATTTACGGATTTATTACAATTAGCGCCATCTGTGTACCAGTTGAAACTTTAATAGCTCAGTTCCAAAAACTATCATGGTAATCCACCGCGGTAGCTGTGGCGCTAGATCGACTCATTACAATCTTCTATTTTTAAGCTAGTGTATTACTCAAGTCATACAATTGGCTATTTACTGAATTGAAAATTCCTTTCGGTTGATCAACCACAAATTACGAATGCGAATAGTCAGATGCTATGTGTTCTCGATATTATTTTATGGAATGGAAGCGTGGACACTCACCGAAGAAATGATAAGGCGACTTGAAACATTTGAGATGTGGATCTACAGATGAATGCTCTAAATAATCTGGATGGATAGAGTTACGAATGAACATGTTAAGGTTCGGATGAATAATAAAAAATAAGTATTTAAAACAATAAAAATCCGAAAAATTCATATCTCGGACATGTATGAGATATTGCTGGAAGTCGGGGGGGCTGGAAGAAGGAGAACATTATGATTGAAGAGTCTGAGGCAATAGTTTGGCCAGTCTGCTGTAGAGCATTTGACAAAGTGATGCCACCCAATATGATAGATAACGTTCGTTGAACGGATAGATAACTGAAAGATACCGACAAATTTCATGAGACGAGAGATCAAAGTCTCATCCGTGAACATGCACTATTATCACTAGAATTCTATGAAATTGTTTAACATATAGCCAAGAAGTAGGAATTCGTTCGATTACCACAGATACTGAGCCGAAACCGAATATTGTGTTTCAGTGTTAGGAGAAAAAAACCAAATCTTTCATTTACAATTAAACCATTAAACCAATAGTATATGTTTCGTATTCATAAAACACATTTTTACCGCGACTCGTGTTATTGACACCTTTCCACGTTCAAATTCCCACCCATCCTTTTTCCTTAAGCTTGTCTTCAGTGTGAATGACCTTCACCTTGACGTCAACTAGAACGAAATTTGTTCGATTTAGACATCGCGAGAACATTAGCGGTGTGGATTTGTTCAACTCCGGTGCACCAGCGCTGTATTGTTTTGGATATCCTGTGAATTATGTGCACATTGATATGAATTGTTTTTGTGTGCCGCGGGAAGTTTGTGTTAGCGCCGTCTTCGATTGGAAGCGAAGATCTGCCCACCGCGTGCCGTATGTGCGATCTGGAGGCGTCATGCACGAGGTAAGGCGAGCAGTCCTTCAGATTCCCTACCCATCATCGACCCTTACTTCCTTCCTTCTTTTACCGCCACCCTTTCGGCGATTCCGATTTACGACCGGAGGACGCGCGACTCGAAGATCGCGCAATTCGTTCAGTAGATCCAATTCGGCGCAGGATCTACGTTTTCTTTTCAGTGTATAAGCTGTTTTTTTAGAGGTTTGTTTTTCGAATTGGCAACACTTTTCCGGCGACAGCCAATTTGACAGCTGACAGCTGATTTGTGCTCAAATTTATTTCGAAAATCGTGGTTCAGTTCGCGAAACGTGCGCTACGTCCATTTTACGGTCGACATAATCGTCTATCCGCGTAAGTAATTCGAATAACTATGGATGGTTTTCGCACCACGCGTACTCTAATCGATAATACGCATCCGCAAAAACGTACAGTGCACACTGAAGAAGCTGTCGCTGCAGTGAAGCGTTAAGGAGGGCCCGAATGAGTAGATTACTGACTTTTTCGTTCCCCAATTAAATGGCATTAATGTGGAAGAGCTGTGATTTCAACATACCAAACAGCGCGCGCCATAATCTATTTATTGAAGGAAACATTTCGATGAGTGCATAATTTCGCGTAATGGACCTGTGAATTGGCCTAATTTAACACCTTTGGATTATTTTCTGTGGGGTTACGTGAAGTCGTTAGTCTACGCCGATAAACCAGAGACGATAGATGACTTGGAAGCCAACATTCGTCCAAGTTCGAATCCCGGTGGCGCAACAACAATATTTTTCGATAAAATTGATTTTATACGTATATATTTCTAATTAATGCATTTAATTCATATTTAAAATATCACAGACCTATGTTTTGAATAATTACAACTTCACAATAAGAATGTGAAGTGAAACGGGAGACAAATGGCGACGCTTAAATCTGTGACACTTGATGTAGCGGACCACGAAAGCCGACAGTTGTCTCCGGTGAATCTCATAGGAGCATAAACCCGGTCTCAGAGATTGTTTTGAGACAAAAATCTCACCCGTGGGTACGAGCTATGAGATTAATTGCCACAGTGTTTCAACATGGAATACGTTTAATGACTGACGTCCTGTGGAAATTATACGCGCATGGCATGCGTTACATTTGAGTTCAATTTCATATTAGACATCACGTATAGAATTGTAGAATCTAATCTAACATGATACGTAATATTATAAAGAATGTGAGTAGTTTTACTAGTACGAGTTAATAAAGCCCCGTGTCCACGGAGGATACCCGATGAGAAAATCTCAGAGATTTACATCTCAATACCATGGACATTGGTAGAACGAGGCAAAAACTCAAACCAGTGTACACGGCGGTCGATTAGACAGCGAGATTCGAAGTCGATAACATTAACAGAAAGCGTTAAATTATAAACATTATCCATTATTAAAATCACCCAACTGACGAACGAAAAAGACATTTGCCGTACGATGAGTGCGAAGCGAGGCGAAAAACTGCGAATCTCTGAAACACGGGTACGACGAAAGCTGAGAGTCTCGCGGGAGCAAAATCCGTATCTCAAAGATGATTCCGAGTCGAAAATCTCTTAGAAATCTCGTACGGAACACGGGCCACGAGGGGTAAAATGACACGTATATGTATTTTCTGATTGTTTGTTTTGCTTAATATATAATCGTAGCTGAATATCATCGGACTAGTCGCGTTTTGCTAGTGAAGTGCGCCAGCTATCTATGTACTTGTAGAATCTTGTCACTTTTAGTAAAAACATGCCCTTCAAAGATTAAAATCGCTTCAAAGTCAGGAAACAAAGCGGCTATTTTACAGTCTAACCACGTTTACCGATACGAAACAACAGGTGGTGCATTTCTGCTGAAAACTGAATTCTATATACTCCAACAATATATGCCTTTAGTTTTGGTGCGAACATTTTGTGTGTCCTGGGCGAACTGTCCATCTAAATCAGCCATACTCGACCTTTTTTTTTTCCTTCGGGCCGCAACATAATACTGATATGACGAAACAATAAATTCATATGGAAAAAACAACAGTATTGGTTGAAACCCGTTTGATTCAAGATTAGGACGCCGTCACTTGATAAATCGACGAATATATATTTTAACTAAAACAGTATGATAATAATACTTATGGCCTATCAGCATACAGTAGAACCTCGATTATTCGGATTTTCGATTATCTGGATTGTTCAAAATACAATACTTTTTAATATATTTTGCATCGTAATAAAAATATAATTTGACATATTCATAAATAATTTATATTCAAATTACATATTTCTATGGCACTGGTCTGTCTGGACACTCTGTGGTGGTACAATACGCGTTGTTGCACGAGCCGCTGGTTGTGGATATCAATCAAACCATTTGGAGCAGTATTTAAATATTTATTTTTAATATTACCGATATGTCATCGAAAAGAAAACGTGTTGCATTATCATTAAAAGACAAATTGGATATAATCATTGCTTTGAAACGCGGTGACTCGGGACGTTCTTCGTCTAATCAATATGGTGTTGGAACGTCAACGATCTCACATATAAAAAAACAAAGTGAAAAAATTATGAAGTTTACTAATTGTTTAATGTCACAAGATGGAACATCAGAGCGTCAAGTTATGAAAAAATCAGGAAATGAAGAAGTTGAAGAGTGCATTTTTATGTCGTTCATACGAAGATGATCATCTAGACAGCCAATCAGGCCTATTCTCAAAATTGCAATATTGAAATGAAGGTGATTGTTACACCAACCCTCAAAAATAGACAGATAGTTTTGACAGATTATGGTACGTTTATCTCCCTCACTCCCTCACTCTCTCTCCCTCTCTCTCATTCAAAAATAGACAGATAATTTTGACAGATTATGGTACGTTTATCTCCCTCACTCCCCACTCTCTCATTCAAATATAACACTATTTTTGAGGGTTGGTGTAACAATCACCTTCATTTCAATATTGCAATTTTGAGAATAGGCATGAATATCTGGTCCATTATTTTTGCAACAGCTAGCTTTGAGCAAAAATCGATAATTGAATTTCTTAATAAAAAATATTTTAACATTGAAGTTTTATGTAAATCTAGACAAATAAAAATTATTCGTACTGTATGTACGTGTCTTATTATGATTTTTTTCGATTATCCGGATTTTTCCTTATCCGGACTACCTTCATATCCCCAATTAGTCCGGATAATCGAGGTTCTACTGTACCAGCCAATATCAGCTTAACATCAGCGTATGGCTCAAAATACAATAATGTAAAAAATTAAACTCAAAACTAACGTGTATCCAAACGTTTATTTTAAAATTAGTGTGATTTTTGATACTGGGATAATTTTTTTTACTATTTTAGACCAAATCGATAATTGTTCGCGCGTATCTCAAGATATTCAAAAAAAAGAATGCCAGATTTTTTTTTAAATCAATAAACGTGTTGCGGGCCGCAGGTTGTGTACGGCTGATCTAATTGATGCATGTTCTCTGATAAACAGTAAAGGCACACGTGTACTAGATGCGTCAATCTAATCCGCGCGCAAAACATACTGATGATTCATAAATCGCTACGCGCTGAACTCTGTACTCATTGTCGAGCCATCGCGACTCTCAGTTTACGAATAATTCACAAATGTTTATTAAAATCCATTGCAATTTTTAATTATCATACAATTATTTTTTTAAATAAATTTCCTAATTTTAGAATCGACTTTTGTACTTTTGTTGAGGTACAGCGTGGGCCAAAAGTCACCGTACCATTTTTGAATAAAATAACTTTTTGCATTTTAATTTATTTTTCCTTTATCTTTTGCGTAATATTCGATATAATTGGAATTTTTTACCTATACATAAATATACGGTAATATCGACATTCGTGTAACCGACCGTGGCTGAGTGGGCTAAAGCATCCGACTCTCCCTCTGAGAGCGCAGGTTCAAGTTCCCAAGTTATTTTCAACTTCTATTTTCATACTGTACTTTTAGCCAACACACAAACCGTTTCATTTTAAAATACGTGATACATTTATGTTTATTTATATACATTTAATTATCGCCTTAATAATGGCCCGTATTCACGAAAGAAATTTTCAACTCGAGACAATCTCTGAGATACGAATTTCGCTCCTTCGATAAAGAGATTCTTTAGAGACAACTGTATCTCTATCTCAGATAGTCGCCGTCTCGCACCTCACTTCACGCGTGTCAAGTACGTCAAACGTTAAATGACATTGTCGTTCGTCAGTTGAGTGATTTTAAATCTCCCTAAATCGCTATAATGCTAAAACGGAAGAATCTCTGGTGGTTTCAGGCGACGTTTATGTGTTCACGTCAAATTGAACCGGATTGAATTTTTGTCTCTTTCTACTGGGTGAATATTATGTTCCAGGCCGATGTTGTTTTTGAATAACTAAGAAATGAAATACAATTTTTAAATTTGATTATTATTTATCGATTATTTTGTTTACTACAATTATGTATGGAATATGATATCGGCCAAGTGGCCGCCTCTGGCAGCGGCACAAATGTGTGCTCTTTTAACCATATTTTTCATAACATTTTCGCACACTCTGCGTCCATTTCAGCAATTTCATTTCGAATATTGTCCTGCAGCATCGGAATTATTGTTGGCTTATTGGCCGTCAAATCGGGTGATCGAGGAGTCACCACTTTTTGACAATACGCGGCCGGGAAAAATTCATCGCATAATTTCAAGCGTAGCTCGGGCTGTGTGTGAGGTGGCACCGTCCTCACGCATGTTGCAGCCCCAATCGACCCGATTCGGCCACCAAGAAGTTTCCCAACATGTGACGATAGCGATCACCATTAATGGTTACAGCATTGCCATTATTATTTAAATACAAAATTTTAATGAGTTCAACACGTTGTTGAGGCGTCAGGTGCTCCATAATAAATTGTAATCAACTACTCTCTACGACTACCGATTGCGAACTGAGAAATATTTTCTAAACCAAAATGGCGGCCAAACAAAATCGGCCTGGAACATAATATTCACCCAGTACCAATCTCTGCGGTTCTTCCATAACAAAATCTCAACACGTGTACTTAGATGTATTTCAACTAAATCAGGCCTATTCTCAAAATTGCAATATTGAAATGAAGGTGTTGTTACACCAACCCTCAAAAATAGACAGTATGTAAATTAACATCCGTGTTGTGTTTGAATGAGAGAGAGGGTGCAACCCGATGGAAATTCCAAATGGGCAATTTTTACAACTATACCGCCTTGATAAGGTACAACTATACCGCCTTGACAAGGTACAACTATACCGCCTTGATAAGGTACAACTATACCGCCTTGATAAGGTACAACTATACCGCCTTGATAAGGTACAACTATACCGCCTTGATAAGGTACAACTATACCGCCTTGATAAGGTACAACTATACCGCCTTGATAAGGTACAACTATACCGCCTTGATAAGGTACAACTATACCGCCTTGATAAGGTACAACTATACCGCCTTGACAAGGTACAACTATACCGCCTTGATAAGGTACAACTATACCGCCTTGATAAGGTACAACTATACCGCCTTGATAAGGTACAACTATACCGCACAAATCACGCAAACGACGTCTTTCCATTCTCGAGTTTCGACTAAAAATATAAGTTTTTGGTTAAAATAAGTACTAATACAGTATTCAAAGTTCACAGAAAAAGGTTTGTTCATAAATTACCTATTGATTTCCTCATTCGCAGCGTCGTAGTGAAGAATCACGGCCAATCATGTTGCCATTTTTATGTTTTGACAGATTATGGTACGTTTATCTCCCTCACTCCCTCACTCTCTCTCTCCCTCTCTCTCATTCAAATATAACACGGACGTTAATTTACATACTGTCTATTTTTGAGGGTTGGTGTAACAATCACCTTCATTTCAATATTGCAATTTTGAGAATAGGCCTGAATATCTGCTTCCGTGGACGCGGGCCTTAAGCATTCTTGGAACATGATTAATGCCAAGTGTCTTATAGCGCGCATGACAAACGAGTGCGGGCAGGGCGCGTGCGCACTGTCCACAGCGGTCGGAATGATTTGCCTGAAACTGTCCATAAGTCAACAAAGAAACCCGTCGGAGCCAATTGATCCACATTCCTCTCGCTGGCCGCTCTCGGCTGCCGAGTTCACTCCTCGGATATTTGTCAATGCGCGACCGGTTCTGCAATCTGCAAGCGGTCGCGACACCACTCCTCGCGGTGTACTGCCTGGGTGCGTTCGCAAGTAAAACACGAAGTTGGCTGCTGCACGCGAGCGTGAAAATGCAGAATTTATCTCTTCTTTCTTCCTTCATGTCAGTGTTAACATAGTGGCCTCAATTAAACGAGACACGACTAGTAAAATGCACCTCTGCAAATCGAAGCCCCGGGTCGGCCGCACAGCTGACTTCAGACCTCTTGTGTTGTTCTTCGTTCTAATAAGTAATTCGTGCCCAGATAATTTTCTCTTCTAAGCTGTCATTGGCGCATGATATGAACGAAATATGTGAAGAATGTTTTGTTTACTACCGTAGTTGAATTTGTTTGCGTGGTGCTGTTCTTCGTCCTTCTTCAGCAGTACGTTTCGAAGACTTGTCTAAGTCTCGGTTCCCATCGATATCTCGCAAGACAAACAGCTCCATTTTATAAGAAATCAAAAAATAATAACTTTGTTACACCTTGATAATGGTGTTTACGAGTATAGAAACTCCAGCCATCTTCTCGGGAGATCAGCGATAGTCCCGTGTATAATGTTGATGTTTCCTTTGCTGTGCCTTTGTAAGCCTGGAGGCAGAAAATGTCTTATTTTAATATAGAATGTGTCATCATCGGCTACTGAAAAAAGCAGACCCACGGTAGAAGATACGTCACTGTACCTGAATAATATTGAATTTTGAAGTTGTTTCGAATATAATGAATATCTTATTTTTATAAAGTATCTTATTAAGTTTATTAAAAGCCATATTAACGCAATGATTTAAGTCTAATGGCCCGTGTCCATGAATGAGATTTTCATTTCGAGACAATCTCTGAGACACCTACTATGTACCCACATGAGCACCTCACTTCATGTTTGTTGTACGTCAAATGTCAAATGTCAGTTCAGTGATTTTTGATGTTTCGTTCGTCTATTGGGTGAATTTTAATCTCCTCTGCAGCAGTTAAAACATACTAAATGCTAGTAACGAGTCTCGTTATTAAATCGAATGCTCAGGAACACGGATATCCTTTTTCCACAGCGCTACATCCTAGGGTGGGATATGGCTTCTTCCACAACTGCCCTCCGCCGACTTCTACAGTTCCCGGACCTTTCCATCCTGCGCCAGTCCTCTTCTACATAGTTCGCCTACCTCTCCCTTGATCTACCTCTTGGCAGACTGTTTCTTGCTCAATTAAATTTTAAACCTCATTGTTCCATTTTCAGTACACGTGTTGGTCCTACAAACCTAAAACGGTGATCTTTTTGTTGATCTCCAGATCAATCATCATCTCTCAGCACGTCTACACTGTGCTGAAATTTATCTCAACTAAATCTCTGACACTTATCATCGTGTCTCACTCCATAGGTACGGGCCATAAAGTAAGTAAATTAAATTTTACAATTATTTTATTCGAAGAGGCGGCCCTCACAATAATTAGCATTAAAATCTGGTAATAAAGTTTAACACTTAACTATAGAATGCATAATATCCTCCGCCATTTGCATTCAAATTAGTACCATCCACTGCAAATGCCATTAACCTGAAGGGTGATATTAAAGATGACATCACCGGCAAAGGTAATTTGCAAGTGGGGTCTTTGCAGAGATACCATCAAGTCAATTAATCACTGAAATCACGACATACAGGTATATAGAAGAAGCCCATCAAATAGACCATTATTTTGACATTAATAGCATATCGATTCGCACACCTGATTGGCTGCGCAGTCACCCGAGTCTTAATAAATCTTGTGCGCGATGTACATAAGACATTTTGTTTTAAATATGAATTAAATACATTAATTATAAAGATATACATATAAAATTAATTTTATCAAAAAATAAACCCATTCCAAACCGGAAAAAGTGCATTATCCAACTATGCTACAGCGACAATATTTTTAGCGACAAATTTTCGAACCTATATGTTACCTTTTTGATATTAATATATTCAATCGTTCCATTATTTGAAAGAGCCATCTACCTTATTTTTACAGAATCTCAAATACCTTTGTTTTATTATCAATTCATTTTTATACAATTTTGAACACATTCTTATTGTGAAGTTGTAATCCCGGCGGCGCAACAACAATATTTTTCGATAAAATTGATTTTATATGTATATCTTTCTAATTAATATATTTAATTCATATTTAAAATATCACAGACTGTATGTTCTGAATAATTACAACTTCACAATAAGAATGTGTTCTCCTAATAAATGATAATATTTTTAAATTCAGTCAAATTGCAGGATATGTAAATGATGTCAATTGTGTCGACTGACGAAGAAGTGTTTGGCTCATTAAAATCTACTGCGATAGAAGTCGGTTTAGACATTTTATTCCTGAGAGTCAGATCACAATTCGTAAGACCAGATGCACTTACTCCACAAATATTACACCCTGGGCGAAGTGCAACCACTGAAAAGAAGCACTTACCCCATATATTTTACCCCATATATTTTTACCCCATATATTTTACCCCATAATTTTTACCCCATATATTTTACCCCATATAATTTTACCCCATATATTTTTACCCCATATATTTTTACCCCCATATATTTTTGCGTGAAAACTATTTCATATAATGGATGAATAGAGAGAATTTATAAACGCGTTGTTTTTAAATCATTTTTGTGCATCAACCCTTTCTTAATTTTTGTTTTTTGTAAATATTATACTGTTATGTTATAATTACATCTATTCGATTTTTCGGAAGAAATGATTTTAATTTTTCTGAAATAACCAAAATATATTTTTATTTTGATTGTAATCCCAACACTAGTAGTAAGTACGTCGCACTTCTGGGCAGTTTTACTGATTTTTTTTTAAACTCAGTACATACTATCCGTTATTTAGGATCCAAATTTCTAATTCATATTGTCATTAAGCCGATCAATAAAGACATTTTCATTATTTTAGCTATTTGTCAGAAATAATACAACTAGATGTTCTTAACCCACATTTGGGGTAAGTGCATCTGCTCGTCTAATTTTCATAAAACGGTTTAAATATCAGCTATTTTAAAAAGTTACATTCCGATTTTAAGAGACTCAAATTAGGAAATGGTTAATTATCCTTCTATCGAAGTTTATAAGATATTGCATATTCTTATAAAGTTTGAGAACGGTTGAAAGTTTATGTCTATGATTTATATGTGGCACTTACCCCGACTCACACTATATATTAATAACTATTTATTTATTTACACCTTATTCCGGAATCGTTTTGAGAGTTATTTACTCTTTTTCGATTCGTCAATACTTTACTTTTTTTAATTACATTCAGTTATTAACATCTTAATATGCACTCTGACGTGAGACTCGTTATCACATTAAATTCAGAGGGCGGCCGGAGAGAAGCTACAGAAATCGTGCACCCCCAAAAAGGGAGGGGTCACATTTATGTGTTGCAGTCGCAGAGTTCGGTCACAGTCCGGCAGAAATTCACCCTGTCCAGATCGCAAGAGGAGCCAGTAGAATACTCCGTTAGGTCTCTCTAGTTATTGCTCTTCCCGGCATCAGCCATCCCAGCAACCCCCAGCGGGAGACCCACACCCTAATAAGTTCCCAGAGATTCCTTTAAACCGATGACCTATTATTATTTAATAACATATATTATGAGTAGCGGTCGACGCGGGCGCGCGCAGACGCAAATGAGCGAATGGCGTTCGAGCAGCATGTCGGGAAATAAAACTTTTAATTTAACCTCTCTACAAATTTCACACTCACACAATGCAAATTTTAATGGCAATACCTAAGTGCAAGCCGCTAATACATATATTGTATGTTGAAAAAGGTTAAAGTGATCTTGCACGGCTCTGGTGAGGTGTTGCATGTTCCAGCGCATATGCAACACGGACGCCACCATTACGCGTATTATCTAATAATTGGAAAGCTATTTCAAGAGTCAAGGATTTTTTCGATAGCTAGTTCTGAAATAATAACTGGTTCTGCTGGCATTTTAATTTCAGACAATTTAATTTAATTCGACAGCTTTTTTAGGATATTTTTTTAATGGCACACTTATTCGCGGGCCTGTCATCTGGCGCCTAATCCCCCCGTATGTTAATTAGTTATTGGCAGAGTTTAAAACGTTCACATTGTCATTTTTGTAGCGATGTGCAAAAAGTACAACGTAAATGATCTTCAAATATGATCTTAATGAAGAAAAATATGGCATATTCCTATGTTTGATATTCAAAAGAATTATAAAAAAATATCTTATATAAGTAATGAAATATTTATATATATATTCACTGTTTTATATATATATGTCTACTATTTTTTATACGTACTTTACGAGTTTTTGATACACGTACCTAGGGCGTTTTGAATTGTTTTAATTTTATATTATAAACAGCATTAACAGTTTAATGAAACAACATAAGTTAGAAAAAATGAACTACATTAAAAATATGCTACTCATCTCACGCTTTTACTATAATAGGACTACCCACCGTAGCCTATAGATACCGCACTAGGCGTGAATTGTGCATTGATAATGAAATATAATATATATAAAAATGAGAGTTACATGAATTTATAAACAAATATTTAGCACTAATGAATACAAACTTAGTTTAAAGCAAAAGTGTCGTGTCATAGTTTTTTGTGGCTTAGGGCCACCAAAAGTGATTTAGTGGTGATCAGTTGTAATTGTTTACCCGTAGTAAAAATGTTTGCGGGTTGTTGATACATCAAATTTACTACTGTCAAAGATGGTCAAAGACAATCTCGCCTCTCAGTGCGGCAAGGCGAATAATTATGAAATGTGCTGTATTTTCTGCTACGTTCGAGACCTGTCACTTCAGTAGCGAAATTTTATCGGATCACGTGCTAATGTATATTAAACAACGAGATCGTTATCGGACGAACTCTCATCACACAAATAGCGGGATATTGAATGATTAATTGTCGTATCAATGTGTCAGCTGACTGATGACTTTTGAAACAGCTGTGAAGAGTCCGCCATATTTAACCATCGATTCTCGTTTTACTATCGGATATCGGAGAGTAAAATCGGTTTACTGCGGGATGTATTATCGAGAAGTAAATATTTTTTTACCAACGATCAAACAACCCCTGTTTGACGTTTTTTTTTTTACTTTAGTAACTATTTTAACTATAGTGAAAGGTTACTACTGATAGTGTTAAGTTACGTAATGTTTTGGAGAATATGTCTAACTCATTAACTGTTATACAATATACACATTTGTGAAATCGGATTAAAGAACGCGATATTGCTGTGGTAGGCATCTAGTCTGAACGTTTAATGCTTCCTTAATGATCTGGCGCTTGCGTGAAGCTTTACGCTAGAGATCAGTGACCAGATTATTAACGATTTTTTTATAGAAACAAAATATCATTAATATTTCGCCTCGTAATGAGATTTTTTAATCTGTTGTTTATCAACGAAATTTATAAAATGTTCAATACTTATTAAATGTGTTAAATTAGAAAGATATACATATAAAATCAATTTTATCGAAAAATATTGTTGTTGCTAACGTGGATCTCTTCAAATCCGGGGAACGTGCATTAATCGATTATGCTATACCAACACAATGCTTTGACGACAAATTTTCGAACCTACATGTTACACTTTTCAAATAAATACATCCATTTGAAAGCCATCTACTTTATTTTTTGGAAGAGATCCACGTTCGAGTCCCGGTAGCAACAACAATATTTTTCGATAAATTTGATTTTATACGTACATCTTTCTAATTGTCACTACAGTCAAAGGAGTAGATCACTCCCTTAGCGTGTGAAAGATACCTGGCTCGATTTCACTGAGGATATCTCGCTGAACAAACGGATGTTGAAATCGCACACCTCTGAAACTTGGGTCTCCTGAAAAAATGCCAATTGGCCTTTCACAGACCGGACGGGCGAGTTTTTTGAACATTTTTATAAAATTAATAACTATCATTTTAATTTCGAAAACAAAAAAAACAACCTTAAAACTTATCAGGACATGTTTAGGGGCAAACGCCTTTCTCCAAATTGATGACATTGAAATTGAAATTCGATTGTCAGTTGTTTTTTTACTAAAACTGGCTCCGCTGCATTCGGTGCAACTTCAAGGCGAGCCAAGTGCCATTCTTCCTCCTCAGGGCCGCTCCGGGGCCAGGCCTAGCCCGGGCTCAAGGGTGGCAAACTATTATTTACACAAGTGTGTCAAATCTTAGAAATGGTTATCGCATTCACGTCATAAATAATATGAAAAACAAATTAATCCAATCAATTTAAAAAACAATTCAATCAACGAGAGCTATATGAGAGAGGATAGAGCGCCACTCTCTTCTGTCCTGACACAAATCATGCCTTACACATTTTCGATTGCTAAGGTTTCTAACAGGAGCATCTTCTAGTAGCTGATTTACCTGGTCGTGTAGAGATAAGTATTATAATAATAATAATAATAATTGCTAAATACAGGGACGAACTGGCCGTAAAAAAATTGTGGGAAAACATTTTATATGTGTTGTAATAATATTGATTCAACAAAAAGAAAGTGTGCAAAATAAAAATATAAAAAATAACGATACAGATGTAGAAAGAAACAAATTACTAAATTTATTTTTTGTTTGAAACCTTTTGTTTCCTCTATTAGCCTGTTTCTAAGTTTTGAATGTGCATGATTTAATATAGAAAAAAGAATTTCGCAAGAGTGAGTAAGAGAGAAAATCGTCAACAACGAGAGTGCTAATTTTTTTACAGAAGAAAAGGTATCTGTCATAGTATTCCATATTCTTCATTCTGTGACAATCGATGTCGTTCCAAATTTTCGATATGTTTCCGCATATTCACAAATTTGTTTGCCCAAATTGAATTTGCATTTCAAAATTTGTACTTCATCAAAAAAAAAGTTTTGGGAAATATTCAAATTTGCCAGATTCGATATCTCTAACGACAATATCTAACTTCATTTCAAACCCCTTTATAAGCCCAAACGTGACTTAAATCATCTTTTTGCATTTTTTTTATTTAGAATGTTTAAATGTAATGTTATATGTGTGAAAAACATTAATTTTGTTAGCCATTCTATTTCATCACGTTTTTTAAAGTCGGTTTTACTATATTCGTATAAAAATAGTCGTATTTTGCCCAAGCAATTTACAAATCTTTCTAACGATCTGGCCTTACACAGCCAACGTACGCACATCAAAAGATTACTAACAATATTTTTGACGACAAATTTTCGAACCTATATGTTACACTTTTTCAAATAAATACATCTATCGTTCCATTATTTGAAAGCCATCGTCAAAAATAATGTCGCTGTAGCATAGTTGGATAATGCACCTTCCACGGTTTGTAAAGAGATCCAGGTTGGAATCCCGGCGGCGCGACAACAATATTTTTCGATCAAATTGATTTTATATGTATATCTTTATAATTCATATTTAAAATGTCACAGACCGTCTGTTCTGAATAATTACAATTTCACAATAAGAATGTGTTCTCCTTAATAATATATAATCTTATTAACTTTTATCTGATATTTCTTTTAAATCACTTTCAATCCGAATTTTGCATCCTATTATCGTATGTCCAATATAGTTCTGAAATAAATTAACAAAACCTATTGCCGGACCAGTCATATTGGGTCCGTCCATCGTAACTGAAACTATTATTTTTAAATAGATGTTTTTTTATTTTTTTATTATTATTCATTCTTGTTATTTCCGGTATTTTATTCCCTTTTGAATAACGTGCAAAAATTGCTAATCAGACAAATAATGACTTAATGTCAGTTGGCCCAAAAAAATCGCACGTTCCAATCTGGCATTGAATATTATATTGATATCTGTCCCAGCGTTGGCAGTAGTCCGCATCAAGAAATGGAATTAAAATCGTTTGTCACGTGTATTGCGAAAATACGTGAAAACATTAGCGATGAGCTCAAAATCACGAACTGTAATTTGAGTCACACTCACTCTCAGTGATTGAATATCTGGGAATATCGTGATTTGTTTCTCAAACATTTTTTTAAAAATCTATTGATTTTTGACGCCGCCGTTTAAATCGATTATCACTTGAATTTACAGAATTTTCTGTAATTTAATTAGCGCCATCTGTTGAAATCTGTTTTTGTTGATAATTTTCATGGTATTTTGTTCGTATTTAAATAATTTTCTAGTAACTATTTTAATTATTTATGCTAGAATATGTTTTTTAAGCAAATTAAGTTTTAAATAATGTTTTAAAAATTATTTCGTGTATTGTGATATCAAACACTGTGATCGCAGTCACAGTTTTCAATCACTGATATTATCGAACACCAATCGCAATCACAGCGGTGAGTCAAGAGTAGCATTTTTTCTCAATATTCATATATCTTATATACAATACTTAGCCTTTATTCCATTCTGCAACGGGGCCCAATTATTGTAGTTACCCTACTGCGTATAGATAGATATTTGATTAATATTTTGTTTCCTAAAACAAGAGTACTTTGAAAAGATTTTTTTTAACGTACGTCAATGTCATTTTAATGCCACAGTATTGTTTAATTGAATACGTCTTGAATTTTTCAATTTGTAGAATGTTTGTGTTATTTATAAAATAAATAAAATGGAAATACAAAAAAAAAAAAAAACAACTTTTCCCAACATCTATTTTTATTTGAGCTAAAGCATTACAATAGCTCGGTTGGGAAGTTATTCCTTATTACACCCTATACAGAACGCAACAGACCTAGTCCACAATATTTTATGGGTGGATACCTGACTACACTATGAGTCGAAAATGTTCAAGTAATGTGTGAAAATTCTACAAAATCATGTCAACACGTGTACGTACTTTGAAATAAATATAAAATTTGAAAAATTAATCTATATTTTTGCATCAGGTTCTAAACTATTTTACCCAAAAAAAGACTCTAGCCGCTTGAAATTCGATGACCTTTAATTTTTTGTATTAAATATATAATAAGAATCAGTAAAATATTTCAATTAATCTATATAATCGCACAATAGCGATTTTTTTTGAAATGCTTATATCTCTGACATGGTTGAGATTAGGCGCATATCCCTTCAACATTTTTGACTCGTAATTTAGTCAGGTAGCCACCCATAAAATTACCCCTAACATTTCGCATTTGGGCAAAAAAAAATGGTTACACCACTGCATACAGACCTTGGTAACTAAATAAAAATGTGTAGCAAATTGAACACTTCATTCCTTGTCCTGTTAGCTACAATATATCTTTTGAAGGCGCTAATATGTTTTACGTAACAATGGAATGGGCGACACTTGTGTCTATGGTTACGTTGTATATATGCAATCAGATGGAACATGAAGTCGAAAACCTTGAGGGACAATACTCCAATAGTCAATGAGTACTTCAATCAAATCTGAAAGTGTTCTGATCGACATGGATTTAGCTATGTTCTCAACCTTGCGTTTTTTACGATTAATGTAATATTATTTCATTGGCAAACTTATATTTTATAATGAAATACAACAGTCATTTCCTTCCGGTATCGGCTCTTCAAGTTTTAGGTAGGTTTTAAGAGTAGGAAGTTTAAATCTACCCACGTATTTTGTCATACGTGTTCACCGTTGATTATTAAATTAATAATACAAATTAAATGTATTACTTAGAAAGATATACGTATAAAATTTGCCGTCAACTCACTGTGTTGGTGTAGCATAATCGGATAGGAAGAGATCCAGGTTCGAATCCCGGTAGCGTTGAAATATTAATTGGAAAGATATACATATAAAATCAATTTTATCGAAAAATATTGTTGAATTCGAACCTGGATCTCTTTCCAAACCGAGGAAGGTGCATTATCCAACTATGCTACAGTGACGATATTTTTAGCGACAAATTTTCGAACCCATATGTTACTTTTTTTGATATTAATAATTTAATCAGCGATTAAATGTATTAATATCAAAAATGTAACATATAGGTTTTAAAATTTGTCGCTAAAAATATTGCCGGTGGCGCAACAACAATATTTTTCGATAAAATTGATTTCATATGTATATCTTTCTAATTGATATATTTAAAATATCACAGACCGTCTGTTCTGTAAAATTGCAACTTCGCAATAAGAATGTGTTCTCTTTAAAAATTATATTAATCCCTTTTTGTATTGCCTATTAACAAAATCGTTGTAACGCGTATCCGCCTACGCATCTATATTTAAAAACATATTAATGTGACATATATCATTAGTTCAGAGTCCGATTACTGATTCAGTGTATTAAACCTCTCCGCGAGTGGGCTTTTGGGAATAAAAATGTATGTGTGGAGTGAGTTTTTTTTTTAGATTTTAAAATCTCAATTTTTTTTATAGAAATCCATATTTTGTCCAAAAACAAACACATTTTATGAATGAAAATATACGCGAATTAGCGATGATAATTTGCTAGCCTAATCCAAGTTGCGTCAACCCTCGATTGCATCAGAGCAGATCTTTTCTACGGTATGGGTACGATTTAGAAGTGAATTATTTTAAGAAATATGTGCGTTAAAATAAAAACTTTGTTCTATAATATGAATTGTATGTGCATTACAATAATAACAAAATGATCTTCTTCTTCTTCTTTTAAACATGCAATCCACCCTTCAAGAATGATTTGTGCCATTAAACAAGTTAAAACATTATTTCATAGAAAGCAGTACAACAATATTATAGAATAGGGAAGTTAATACCATTGACATTCAAGAAATTTTCTATTTTATTATATATATATATATTTATTTTTTTCTCTTTTTATTAATATTAAAAATATAATACAATTTCAATAATCAGTGGATATATATATATTTATTTTAACATTTGTTTCTTCTCTATGAGAGTAAGACTCGTGTATAGAGAAGGAGTATATTCGAGTTAATTAATGTTTCAGTTAGTCTGTGTACATATTTTTTTAACTTCAGTTACAAATCTATGATAGTCCGTAATTTTTCTAATTGTGATGGGGAGATTGTTAAAAAATTTGATGCCTTGATAAATATATTAATTTTGAGTTGCGGTATATTTTAGTTTTGGGATTTCAATTTGATCTCTATATCTTGTAGATCGGAATTCGTTTCTAAAATTTAATATAGCTTAAATGTGGCGAGTTTAGGGAAAGAAGACACAAGTTAACCGGGAGTTGAAAATTACCATTGACAAGATTATTGTAAAAAAAACTGGGGAGTCTATTATCTTCAATCTGAATAAATGTGAGGGTACCTGGCAATGCCAATTCTCATTCTAGAGATATTTGATATTGCTCTTTTAGAGATTTTCCTGTTGGAGAACCAGGGGGTGCGGGGAATAGATATTTGGATTATTTTAAGCCGATTACCCTTGTGATTATTTGGATCCATCCATTGTGCAGACCAGATAGAATTCGTACGTTTTTTTACCATATTAAGTCTGTCATACATCGGGATATGGAATTGATGGGGAAAAACTCCGGAAAGAGTGGCCTTCTTGGCCAGTTTATCAGCACATTCATTTCCCTGAATTTTCTGATGTGCAGGAATCCAAACGAATGACACCTGTTTATTGTGGCTGTACAAAATGATCATTAAATAAATATATATAAATAATAAATAATATAAATAAACAATACCTAACCTAACTTTGCTATTTTTTTATTATTTCATTACACACATAATTCGTTCTAAGGAACAAAGTACAGTGGTACCTCGGTATACGTCTGCTTTGGTATAAGTCCAACTTGGTCGCTGTCAACTAGTTCTGTTTAGTATACGACCTTAGTTGCGCGCTCACGTCCTCGGTCTCGTTCGGCTGAATTCGGTTTTTGGAGAAGGGCCATCTCTAGCACGACTACCCACAAGCATCAGTTCGACTCTTTCTACCATGTGGTGGAGGATGCGCGATTTTTTTGTAATTTCATTAACGTTAAGCGAACAAAGCCCAAACAAGCCATAATAGGATTGTCTGGAATGTCCATACAATGTCACATTTCTGAAACATCCTGAGGAGAAGGCAGAACCTAATTTCTTTGGACAGATTTTTAGTACCTGATGACCTTCAACCTCTTAAATTTTCATTTATTTAATTCAATTGCTTTTGTATTCATATATTTTAGTATTAAGCAACCCCATCAATGTATAATATGTCAATAACAATAAGATTTTTTTTTATGTTACCGGAAAAATTCGTTTGGTATACGTCCTGTTTGGTATAAGTCCGAAGATCTGAAACGGATAAGAACGTATACCAAGGTACCACTGTATTTGTTTTGACGTATGTATTAATACTTAATATTTAATCTAGAACGAAGTCTAATTAACATAGTTCATAATTAAAATTACCCAATTGTATTTAAAAATAAAAATCCCAAAAAAGATATCTATCGATGATGGATGGACGCTATCTTCAAAAGTAGCTCTGAGCGGATGTGATTAGCAAATCTCCAGGTCGATGAAGAGGTGATTTGATACTTCGCTGTTGGTACCCACTATAATTACTATTGATCGGACGATATCGTCTCCATGGTACATTTTGGGATATTGCTTCCAACGTGACGCAATTAGGATGGGTATTATGTACGAAATAATGACGCATTGTTTTGATGACACGGGCGTAGCAATTTTGAAACTCTACTTCAGAAACAACAATAAATAAATATTAGAAGAACACATTCTTATTGTGAAGTGTAATTATTCAGAACAGACCGGTCTGTGATGTTTTAAATATGAATTAAATATATAAATTAGAAAGATATACATATAAAATCAATTTTATCGAAAAATATTGTTGTTGCGCCATCGAGATTCGAACCTGGATCTCTTTCCTAACCGGGGAAGGTGCATTATCCAAATAATGGAACGATTAAATGTATTAATATCAAAAAGGTAACATATAGGTTCGAAAATTGTCGCTAAAAATATTGTCGCTGTTACATAATTGAATAATGCACGTTCCCCGGTTAGGAAAGAGATCCAGGTTCGAATCTCGGTGGCGCAACAACAATATTTTTCGATAAAATTGATTTTATATGTATATCTTTCTAATTAATATATTTAATCCATATTTAAAAATATGTATTTGCGTCTTTACGTCTGTGTACGTCTTAGTATGTTTGTCACGCTTTTTTTAAATCTAACTAACGCCGAACTCGAGTCGAATCTCCGAGAGAAATCTCACCCATGGATGCGGGCCATGCGATATTAAATAAATTAAACTTCATTTGAACTTGAATTTACCTGAAATCAGGACACCGTCGGTTATAATATGTAATAATGCACTTACGTGTCTCGTTGAGTGTTACACAAGACACACCGAGTACATTGTAAGTGTCGATCCGTTCAACAATCTGCACAAATACTTTACCGACCGATTTCCGGATATTATTTATATTTAATTTAATCCTTTCATTTAGTCCACAATAATACTTTAATATTGTAATTTAAATAGCTGTAATCCACGTTTGATAAGAATATCGCGACGTTGTTGAGCGATAGCATACGGATGCCGTCTACTTTTAATTCACGTGATTAATATCTTCATATAGATAAAGTTAAGCCTGCACCTGAAATTTTCTGTGGAAAATTTGCGTTAATAACATTATTTTCAACAACATTAATTGATTCTGAAATGGAACCGATAATATTATCTAAAGCCCGTAAAGCTTCGTGTGGCGATAGCACACTCTTCTCATCATTTATGTTCTTACTAAATAAATATAAACATTTGTCTGTAAGCCTGTTGTACATCAGACATCAGCCTCTCGTGCTCATGGCCCGTGTCCACGATGATCCCTCAACGATTTCTCAATCTCACTGAGAGTCATTCAACGTACATGTGTAGTGGAAGCGTCAATCTGATTGCTTCGCCCTGAACTGTTCGTTATGCGCACTAGAGTCGAATCTCCGAGAGAAATCTCATCTGTTGACACAAGTTAATACAAATAATAAAATCATAAATTATCTAAAATGAAAGAAAATATTAGATGTATGTTGGGCATCGCGTGAAGAGAAACAGACAAAAGTAGTGTATATAATAGAATTCGCCAAGAAAATGATACGGCAACGGGCAGGCCACATAGCTCGGGGGACGTACGATCGTACGGATGAACTCAGTATCCAGCACTACCCGAAATCATCAACTAACTGACTAACTTATCACGCAGTTCCTCCGCAGGGGTAGGCAGAGAGGATGAATGCCACAGTCCACCATCTTTCAGTATCTGGTTTACTTGATCGCGACATCTCTTTTTCTGGTACCATCAACACTCGCATCATACATCTTTCTTACTATTGTCTCTCCATTCATGTATTATCTAACACCAAACAGCTCAAGTGATCATTTCTTAATCTTATTCACTGCGCTAAGATCTGTGTTCTCTCCTAATTTGTTCATACTTTACTCTGTCATAGATGGTAATCATCAAATAAATCGTGGCAGATGATGCAGTAAATGGACCCTGCAACGGATCCGAAACATTGGCCAGCGATACACACGGCAGAATAGCCCATAAAAGTCTACATAGAAGACTCATATAAAATGATACGCACTTTTCTAACACATTTTACCCGGGAAACCTACGAAAAAACACAAATACATTCTGTATGTAAATATTTCCTCGTCTAAATTCCTCGCGCATCTATGGTCTCGAGGCGTTTACGCGGGAACGCGGAAAACAAACGAAGGCGGACCAATCAGGTGTGTGATTGGAGCCTTCTGGAACGGTCGATCACGGCCAGTGCGCATGTGGGCTGCGCTACTTTCTAACGGGCGCCGATTGGCAAGTTTGAAAAGCGAACGGCAATCCTTCCAATTGCACGGAAACAATCGACGCGTTTTCTTGTGTACGCGAATTGTAAATGTATTATGTTATCCTCGGGATGGAATCGTTTACTACGTCGTATCGACATTTTAGTGGTAAGAGATGAATGAAACAGAATGTATCCCTGATGCATCTGGGCACCACACACCACTTGGGCCTAAGCTCACAGAATTTGAACGCTTTATTTTACATTACATTTTATTTTTAAAACTTGTGACACGCAGAACACAGAAAGACCACCTTCCTATTTTGCTACTAAATTAGACTGAAGGGAATACACAGCATGCATGTCTGAACAGGCAATTCCTTGCTGATTCTCAGCCAACCCCCCTTCATCTCCTTAAAACATAGAATCTAATAATATAGTCATTGGTTTAATACGTATATAACATATATACGCCCATTTATAATTATCAAAATCAATAAAGACTTATTAAACATTTAAAAAAATGATTAGACTACCTTAAAATATAAAATAAAAATAAACACATTCTTATCAAATTTTCGGTTTCCTTGTTATATTATATTTTATTCAGGTATATATAAATATTATGGACTAGTAAAATTGTATATTTTTTCAAAAAAAATCTTTTTTAACTTTACTATAACATGATTTATAAACGTGTCCCACCACTCTACATGGAAATTACTATATATTATATGAACATACCATTTAAGTGTAGGTTAATGTATACATTTAATTCATTAACATCTTTATATCTAATTTTTTTTCAAAAATAAAAAAATGTTGATTATAAAACCTTAATAATAACTATGTAAAAGGCAATCCTTGCCATAAAACTGTCTTGCAGTTTGGATAAAAATAAAATTATAATGTATAAATATGTAATAAAGTTGAAATAAAAAAATTTTACAAAACATGTGAACTTGTTTTTACTTGAGTATTTTTAGAACAAAAGGGGTGTAAGTCTCAGGGTCCAAATTTGGTGTTTGAGCACAATTAGTTTCCACATCTTTGTAAAAAAAAACTTTTGATTTATAAACTCTAACCCTTCCTGCAAAAACATTCCCGTAAAGATGGGACTTTTTTAAAACGAAAGCTAAGAATTAAGGCTGAAATTTCAAATGTAGGTGAAAATGAGTAAAAGCAATCTTATAGCCCGTTTCTTTCTGAACAAATTGGTTACAACTCCATGTTGATAGGACAAATAGAAGCTGAGAAATTTTAGTTACCGCAAACCCTTTACGTTACAAAATATGCTACGCCTCGTAAAACAAATATGGCTGCCTCGCAAAACAAAAAAAATGGTCAAGGAAAGTGCTGAATTATTTCATATGGATTAACCCTGTAGCGTTTTCTGAGCCATTCTGCCATGTCTACTAACTCTCTAGCAGAGTAAACTATTATTAAATAAAAAAAATCAATACAAATGACGAATTATTTAATGTTACGGGTGGTTTTTTCCTAAATGAATATCCCATTTTCAATTTACACGATTGTGATTTTCACGAGCTTCAGATTAACGTACACTAGATTTTAAAATACGATCCAGCATTCCGTGCAATTAAACTACATTCCTGTAAAAATGCTCTGGTCATGTAATACACGATGTATATAAAAAACGAAATCAAAACAGACCTTTTTTTACTAAATCACACACAACTGGAAGGAATTTTGCGACTGACGAAGCCCCCGAGAAACTGGTATGCATGTTGGACAACGCCCGAGACACACGAAACTAAAATGAATTACAAGAAGGTCATCACAAATGGCAAATCGCGTTTAAATCTGCTTACAATTTGGCAGATGGATCTTGGAGTTTGAGCATGGGTATCGTTTCTTAAGTCGTGTGTTTTTTTTTTTTATAATTATTTAGAAATACTAGTGCAAAAATATGGCATAATAATATTGCGAGACTTTCGTAGATAACACTTTCAGCGTAATATGTGTAATAAATAACCAAGAAGTGTTAAATGATGACATTTTATTTTATTTACCACTTGCATACTTATCTTTAGCGTTTTATTACGCTACCTTTACAGTGCGGTAATAAAAAATTCGCATTACGTTCAAAAATGGTTTGTTTTTATAGATGTTAACAGACCCATTTTAATTCATGGTCACCAAATTTGGATTCGCACGGAAATAGAGAAGTCGCGAATCCAGGCAAGCGAAATGAAGTATTGAGGTGTACTATGGACCTGTGAATTGGCCCCCAAGATCGTGTGATTTAACACCTTTGGATTATTAATTTTGTGGGGATATGTGAAGTGGCTAGTCTGCGCCGATAAACCAGAGACGATAGACGACTTGAGAGTCAACATTTGTCGCGTGATTGCCGATATACGACCCCAGCTGCTCCAGAAAATGGTCAAAAATTGGACTTCCAGATTGCGCTTTATTCGAGCCAGCCGCGGCCCGAAATTATATTTACGAATGGTATAAATTTTTATTTCCAGAAAAGCCAATGCCATGGCCATTACCACGATAAAAAAAACACCTTTATAATACATGTCGACGTTTGATTTGACAGCGTGCATTACTCTTATGGTTGTGTATGTGTGTGTATAATATTTAAACACATATTTCTTGAACATTTTCGAATCATAATTTAGTCAGGTATAAAATATCGTGGACTAGGTATGTTTTACCTGTGTATATTAACAAATTGTGTGAAATTTTTAAGGATATTTTTTGACTTTAGTAAAAAAGCTGTGCATTATTAAAAATTACAAATACAGATTAAATAATTGGATTAACATAAACGGAAACTTTATTTTACAATTAACGCCATCTGTGTGCCAGTAGAGACTTTAATTGCTTAGTTCTAAAAACTACCACGACAACTCACCGCTGTACCCATGGTGGCGCTCTTATGCATTCGCCGCCTTGACCTATTTATACTACTCTGTTCTATATTTAAACTAGTGAATTACTCGAGTCATATAATTAGTTATTTACTGAATTTCAAATTTCTTTCGGTTGATCCGTTTTGTATGGTGTCGTTACATGTGCTATTTTAACAGAATAACATTAGAAAGGTTTACAAATGCGTGCAAATCATTGAAGAGTCTACTTCCTCTTTTACTAATTTGCGAATTTTACTATCTTACTGTTTTTAAAGTGTTGATTTCATGGGCGTTCTTTGCGTTCGAGGTGCATTCGGTGCATGATTACGTGAAGGATTTTCAAACAATAAAAGAATCATGTTCAGTCATAGAAAGTGTTCTTACAAACCTCCATACATTTTTCATATTGATTTTATTATATGAGTAAGAAGGTATTATTATACGTTAAAACTTAAACTTTAAAAACACTATTAATAGTACTCTAAAATTACAAATATATACATGGTAGGGTCGTATAAACAGCGGATTTATTAAACGAAAGTTCATAATCTTATATATAACATATATTATATATGATTGTATAATATCATTGGTAACAGCATAACCTAAATCTATACCGACCGCGCACGCCACTGGTGTGAGGAATATTTATTCCATAAATATGACTTATTAGTGTTATTTGTAAGAATGGCACACCGTTGTGTTAAAACTAATATTACCTCATTGAAATAAAATTCAGATATGTCTGTTGGAATGAATTATGGCCAAGTGTTTGTACAATGTACCGGCAGTCGTGACTGAATTTTAATAAAAATTGAGCCTTTTAGAAAAATGGACGATGAATTATTTACTTACCTACCGGGACATGAAGTGGCACATTTTAATTGACGAACTAGTGCGTTGTGGATCTTCGAAACGCAAGATTGACACGTATGGTAGAGATTCTGTGTCGAGACAGCCCAGAAATCTCATGATTTTTTGCTGAGATTCGAGATTTATATGAATCAACTAGAAAGATATATAGAAATAAATTTATTTATCGACAAATATTTGCGTTTGCTGACGCGCGTGTTATGCCAATTCTTGTATATGGTCAGCTATAAAGATTCTGAAGGGAATAGTTTTGTCGATTTGTTCAAACGGGAGGATTATTTTTTCTTGTAAAATGTGATGTAAATATTTAAGATAAAATCGTGTCATCTTTTGACGAAACAAAATTTAGATAAGATGAAATTATTTGAAAAAGGTTACCAAGGGTCTTTAGTTACTGTCTTCCGTTGTGTTTCTTTATTAATAGGTTTTTTTTATATATATTTAAAAAAAAATTCAATGGTTTGTAATTTTATAGACGTATTTGTTTTTTGTAATCAATTTATAAATGTAAGCTTTATTTCATTTAAAAAAAACTACTAATAATTATTTTGCCAAACAATTTTTATTCGTAATATCCCTAATAGCTACTGTACATAATATGAACATTTATTAAAATATTAATATTTTTTAATTAAAGTCGAGACTACAGAATCCCTAATGGGTACCTACTCAATATGTGTAGTCTCCGTGATAACAAGAATGACGTATTTGTTTGGTTTCTTTTTCACTCTGGTGAGAAACTATTTGGAGGGGCGGGGGGGGGGAACATATTGAAAAATTGTCGTGATCATGTCATGTACTTGTAGATCTTCTAAAACAGGATAATTTTTAATTGTATAATTTAGAGATATTGACTAATGAAAAGTAAATCAATAATATTTAAATATGAATTAAATATATTAATTAGAAATATATATACATATAAAATCAATTCTATCGAAAAATATTGTTGTTGCGCCACTGGGATTCGAACCTGGATCTTTTTCCTAACCGGGGAAGATGCATTATCCGACTATGCTACAGCGACAATATTTTTAGCGACAATTTTCGAACCTATATGTTACCTTTTTGATATTAATACATTTAATCGTTCCATTATTTGAAAGAGCCATCTACCTTATTTTTACAGAATCTCAAATACCTTTGAAGAATTACAAATTATCAATTCATTTTTATTAAATTTTGGACACATTGACACAACTTTATAATTAGGAGAACACATTCTTATTGTGAAGTTGTAATTATTCAGAACAGACGGTCTGTGATATTTTAAATATGAATTAAATTAATTCCGGTTGGGAAAGAGATCCAGGTTTGAATCCCGGCGGCGCAACAACAATATTTTTCGATAAAATTGATTTTATATGTATATCTTTCTAATTAATATATTACTTATACTTCATATTTATTCGCAGATGTACATAATTATGAAAATTATAATTAGCTGATGTGAGAAGGTGTGCCGGGTTATCCTTGATGAGACAGAAGCGTAATGGCTGAAAAATAAAATTGCGATCGACGACCGAATGTGTCTCCATTTTTCAGAAACTCCGTATTAAGGAAAGGTTATCCACAACGCACGGGAAAGTAATTCTTTCATACTTTGGGCATGTTGCTAGAAGAGATGAACAAAGCCTGGAGAAATTGGTTGCCATGGTGGTTTGGATAGCCGACCAGACCATACTTGTGGAACCGGCACCGATGTGGAGGAACCGGGACCATCCACGTCTCAGTTGCCGAGAAATGTAGTCAGAAGCTATCCTCCAGGGAGGTTATTACTCGACATGAAAAAATATCCACAGAGACATTCAGGCCTATTCTCAAAATTGCAATATTGAAATGAAGGTGATTGTTACACCAACCCTCAAAAATAGACAGATAGTTTTGACAGATTATAGTACGTTTATCTCCCTCACTCTCTCTCCCTCTCTCTCATTCAAATATAACACTATTTTTGAGGGTTGGTGTAACAATCACCTTCATTTCAATATTGCAATTTTGAGAATAGGCCTGAATGTCTGTGTGTTCTGTACATAAAAATAAAAAGTTTTACTAGTTATATATGTACATTTTGTGACGTACCCCTTTACAGGGGTGAATGTTTTTATAAATACCATACTTTATCTAGATATTAGAACAATAGTTTTTATATCATAATTAATAATAATTATTATTATACAAGAGCTGTAAATATGTGATTGCCTCGATGTACTTACAAAAATAAAGGCGATTTGTTTCCAAAAAGTATACAATATCGAGGACCATATTGTGTTAAATGAGAATTCCAAATTTTATTAGAAAATTACTAACGGTTTGGAAGATATAGCGTTTTTTATAAAGTTTGATTTTTTATCACATTCCGATGGTTTTCGCTCGCTACATATACTTGTGACCCGGGAACTAAGAAAAACTTATGGGGAGGCCTTCTTCCTGCAATGGATTGACACGGGTCGACGATGATGACGATACATAATTATGTATTAAATTACTGTTTTTTAAAAACACATTTTTGTTGTGAAGTTGCATTTTCAGAACAGAGTTCTGTGGTATTTTTAATGCAAATTAAATTAATCAACTAAACTAGAAAGATATACGGAAAAAATGTATCTATTGAAAAAATATTTTGTTGCTACCGGAATTCGAACCTGGACCTCTTCTTATTCGGGGAAGTATGTTTACCATTTTCGCTATAGCAGTCGAATATATTTTCGACAAATTTTGAACTTATATATTTATATTTTTAAGATTTCGAATCCCGGTAGCGACAAAATATTTTTTCGATAAATAGATTTTTTCTGTATATCTTTCTAGATGATTAATTTAATTTGTATTACTATTTTTTTATTATTATCTACTAACAACACGTCAAAATATTGTACTCGTTTCAAGCTTAGCAACGTACCTGTTCTTAAGTTTTGATTTGTTCGTTTTGGTTTTGAGATATAGAAATATAAATGGCTGAATACGTTCCTGGCGATGTTAACTGTGTCCTATATGTTCTGAATATAAATGAGAGGCAATCCATTCAACTCTCTCGCTATTCAGATCCGCGGTTTTCCTTGTTGTCGACGTCAGACTATCGGTAATCCATCAAAGATGCAAGAAATCAGCATCAGATTTAGAAAAAACGTTTTTAACCTTTACCATACCGTGCTAAAAATACTCCACGCAGCCATGCTGTCAACTCGTGTTACTGCAAGAGTTTTGTAAGCCGTTTAAATGGAAAAAAAAAATCTTTTACAAGTTTAAATGACTTTAAAATAGTTACGTAATAATTTAATACGTTCATTTTATTCTCAAACGTTATTCTTATAACGCATTCGTCAAAAGACTCATCTTACATGATCTTCATTTTTATCTCTCTTCATTTAAATTAATGTGTGATTTTTTTTCGTGTTATATGTGGTATTTTTAACGCAGATAGCATGCAACTCATCAAATATACATAGCGGTGAATATAAAATTATTATTTTTATTATGATTCGCTTTACATAATTAGTTTTCCACTAGTCATTTTTAAACGCAAATGATATTTTTAGGACTAGGTAAAATGCAAGTTTTACATTGTGCGTATGTATAGAAATACGATTTAATTGGCTCGGTAGACCTATGTTACCGCATGGCTAGGGAAGGGTTAACACCCAGCGCAATTTGAAAATCAGATTTTGTGTGCTTCTTGGGTCGTCCTGGACGTATAACCCTTTATTGAAGTGGTGGAAATTTAGCGCTGTGAGCCGTACTCTTCGAGGGATCTCAAATGGACGAAGATCTCTCGGCAGATGCGAATTGAAATGGAGTAATAATGTAACGATAGTCTCCGAGTGGAGAGTGTTGACTCGGAAGAGAAACGCCTGACGCTATGTTGCACAGACGCCATGTTAGAGTAGCAGTAGTATAAGGTATATATTTAACACCTCTCCTGGCGTGACTAAAGTCTACATAGACATGCACCTTTTCATCAAGAAGCGGTCTACTTCAGCTGTTCGAAGACAAATTTAACAAGACGCTTGCGAATCCAAGTGCTTCGCGCACGTCCCCTTCAGTCCATCCCTAATTGTATTCTATTGTTTGCTCTAAACATAAAAAATATACAATTTCTGTCACAACAAACGTGTGCCTGCAGAGCGATACTTTGGCTGCAGTACGTGTTCCCTGGTCCTCCTAAATAAACAGCCGAGACGATCGTGATGCAGGTATGGAGCGTAATGCGCAGAGGTCCAGTCGGATCACGTGCCGGGTGCATGGACTCGCGGCCGGCCAGCCACCAGCCACCAGCCACCAGCCAGCCGGCCGGCTGGACAACAGTTATGTACGATGGTCGACTATCACACTTCACTACCTGGTAATGTATTCGCAGGTGATGCGGACTGTTGACGATTGGAAACCAAAATACACTTGCTATTAATAACCGCGTCGAATTGAACTGTTTATTATCGACGCATGGGCGTAGCAGTACGGAGTCTTCTATTCTGGAGCAAAGACCAATCAAGCGTGTGTATGTTGACATTCAAAACCTAAACATACTAGTGATGAGAAAAAATACTACTCTTGACTCACCGGTGTGATTGTGATTGATATTCGATAATATCAGTGATTGATTGAAAACTGTGACTGCGATCACAGTTTCATTACTAATACACGAAATTAATAAAAAAAAACATATTTTTATTATTAATAATTATATTTAACAAAATAAAAAAACAGATTCTAGCATGTATAATTAATATATATCTTATTTAATATTGTCACAAAGAGAATGAAAACCCTTAAAAAATGTTAGTTTATTTTTCGGGTCAAATACGTATAACGTTTTAACACGATCTACTAGATGGCGCGTATCACGAAATATAACGTCATTTCTTAATGAATATTTTCATTTCATTTGCACATACGCCGAATCATAAATCAATAAATAAAATTACAAATGAATTACGAATCACGATATTTCCAGAAATTCAATCACTGATTCGAGTGTGACTCAAAGATATCAGTGATTGACTCACAGCTCGTGATTTTGAGCTCATCACTAAAACATACTGTGGGCGCTCTGACATTGGATATCCTGAAAGTCACCTTTGTCTTATATTTGACTAATCAAATTAGATACAATTGAAACAAATTTAATTTCATGCATATCCTATTTAACTTGTCAGGTGAACGAACGTGTTGTTTACATTTAGTCCCTCTTGAGATCCCAGGTCCCAGAACAGAAGGGTAAATGTTTGTACAGGCAGATAAAATGTATTTATTTATTTTTAATTCTTAACATAGTGCATACATGAGCACTCCTTATATATGCTCTAATATATGCAAGATTAGAGTATTTTCTTTTACTAAAACTTATCTTTTGTATATTTAGTCAGTTTCATTTTAAATCTATTCAATTTCTCTTCCTTTCTTATGTTTTCTGGTATTTCATTAAAAAATTTCATCGCACTATACATCATCGATTTCTGAGATTTGGCCTTCTTCCTGAATGGCAGTCTCAGTCTATCCCTTCCTCTTGTACGATACTCGTGCTCATGTTGATTTGCATTAATTTCTGCTGATATTTTCTTATTGATGATTTTGTAAATAAATACCATTGTATTAAAATATATTTTCTCCTTAAAGCTCGCCATATTCAGATCTTCCAGCATTGCACTGATCCGAGTGTATCTATTTTATCTGAGTATTATTCTCAAAGCTTTATTTCGCAACACTGACAATTGTTGCATTTCTTCTCCGTTAGCCAAAAACAAAAAAAAAAGTTTATAATTTATTATCTGTCAAGCGAAAGAGTTTGCATTTTTTGGGATATTATTAAGCTAGATTATTGGCAATATTAAATGAAATGAAATTATTTCTATGCTGGTGTAAGAAATATAATTGGACAATAAATAAAGGTTCGGTAGCGCGAATAAATCATTATTCTCTACAAAGTCGACCTCGAAACTGCATCCCGACTCCTGGAACTTCTCGGTCTACACTCTTTTGGCTACTGTTTTAATAATAATAATAATAATAATAATAGATAATTTGTATAGCGCCATTTTCGTAAAAACTTTCACCTCACGGGCGCTTTACACATAATATGTTTTTTTAAAATTAAAAAATCGTTTAAAAAACTAGAAAATTGTAATGCTACCGTTTACGATTACATCTATTTGAACCTACATACATAGTATAACACTTGTAATACCCAATAATTGCCCAAATTACGGTTATTCTTTCAACGTATACAAAAGTCACATCATAAAGTAATCGGTTAAAATAATACCACAAATGGAATTAGATCAGACCCGCACACACCCACGCAGCAGGTGAACGTTCATCGATAATTACGGAGAAATAGCGTATTTTCAAATTTACATAGAATAATTGGTAGACCCAACCTGACCTTACCATTCTTCCGGTATCGAATTAAATTATTTTTGAAACGGGAAGTAGTCCGCCTACCTGGGTTGGATACGCAAAGCTCAGCTCAGCTGGCACGTGACAAATCTGGACAAGCTCAAAATTAATCTATTACGTAATCTCAATAACAGTTTCGCAAATCAATTTTCCGAAATTCGTAAATATTTTCATATCTTTCAAAAACTTGTACTTTCCTTCTCAAATTTCGCCTTAAAATGTAACTTCCAACTTCATTCGATGTGCCTTTTCTACAATAAACATTATTTAATATCTACGGTCCACAAAATGTCTAACATGTTGCCATCTTGAGTGATTACAAATATGGATCCACATTTAATTTCATGAAATATGTTTCTTTAATTTGTGTCGGTCAATAAATCGATGGTTTAATAACACAAACACCTGTCTACATATTGTCAAGTATTCAGAAGAGAGGAAAACAAATTTTATTAAAAATTGATAATTGAATTTTAGCTAATTAAATGCAATAAGCAAACTAAATTTAGACACATATATATACTCGTAAATGATATTTTCTATTTTAAACCGACTGAAAAGTAAAGCACAATGATTTTTTGTTTTAATGCTTTAACTTCGAATTCGTGAAATAATTTTGAGATTATTTAATTTCTTATAATTCTACCGTGGATACATTGCCGTAGAAATAATACGGCGACTTGATGCATTTGAGATGTGGATCTACAGAAGAATGCTCAAAGTAAGCCGGATGGATAGAGTTACGAATGCAGATGTTCGGATGAATAAAGAAAAATAATTATTTAAAACAATAAAAATGATGAGAGCCAAAATATATTTTTGTGCCACGGATAGAACCATTTGTTCTGAATAAATCTGCATTTAAAAACACCTTTTTTGATGAAATGTTTTGAGTTATTATTAACCTTTCCCTTACGGTGCTAAAATAAAAATGCGCGTTCCGGTGCTGTAAACTCAGTGTACATGTAGACTTTTGCGATTTTTAAGTCGGATATATATATGAATATTTTACATTTATTACCTATATTAATCATATGACATATGTCAATATATATATATATAAACTATTGTGTAAAAGTGTAAAAAGTAAAAATCATCACGAACGACAGCATAAAAACGCATAAGACGCATCTAACTCGGCCAGCGCACGCTCTGCTACTAAAATGACGATCGGCATCCGGCACCCCGTGCCTCCACTGCGCCGTCCGCACCTCTCCGCACGTACACATACACGTATTGACGAATTCACGCCAGGTTCTTAGAGAAAACATTTTTTATTATTGCGTGTGGTAAATAGTTATATATTGTAATTATTTTATCCAATACATAAATATATTACGGATGAATACCTAAAATATGAACTCTGTATTTAGTATGTTAACAGAGATATTCACATAATTAGAGGCAATGTCAACTCAGTTTACATCATCGGAGAGGAAAGGTGGCTTACCATCAAAATAATATAATCTAGATGTGAGCATCAAGTTTTAAGCATCCATCTGTACATAATTCCAAATAAATAGAATATCCCTTCATGTCCAGTCTAGCGAAAATTTATAATATTTAAGTACAAGACAATTATATTATTCGAAATGTGTGTGCGTACGTGTGTATGTATGGCTTACGTTCGGGGGCCATTATTAAAAAGTGGGACAGAATATTTAAATATTCGGACAGACGAAATAACATAACACAATGAATTTAAAAACTGTTACACAGCCGCTTCCCATTTCCAATAATATCTAATTGACGACTTGATTTGTCCATTAGTAAATAATGTGCAAGTCCGCCATTAATGTGACGGGTCATCAGTAAGATGTAAAATATAACTATTAAATAATAATAAACATCGTTATGAATTCTAAATAGTTTCATGTGTTCGTAACTAGTGGCGATCGGCTGCGTTGGAAATTCTTTCATAACGTTGTTTTGATCGATTTATACGAAATTTTCACGATTTACGCAACAAAACCAGTACTCGGCCCCGGAGACCTGGCCAGATACTTGGAAGCAGTCACGTAGGTAGTCCGATAAACTGATATTACTTGGATAAGGTATAGTATCACATCTCTTGTAGTCATTCATTCATGTGTCAGCAAAGAAAAACACTCATTTGGCAGTCTACTGTGGAGTTTCTCCGTGCCGCAGTAAAACAGATTATTCGATAATTAGAATTTGTGCCAAACAAATATACCCCCGTATCCCGAGTATAGATCACTAGTTTATAATTAAATCAAATATTAAGATACCAGATGTCTTTCATAATATTGAAAATTGTAGTTTATCTCGGTACACTGATTACGTTCAAAATATTCATGACAGGCGCTTCTGAATGAGCCTGCGCTATTTTTTTGTATCTCTTCAAATCCCTCAAAACTAGACGCATGATTCTCAACATGGTCGAGAATAATAAGAAACAATAACTATAAAATGTATTTGGTATAATACGCAATGAGAGTATAGCAATCGGAATTCAAATCTACCGCCATCTCAGTCGGCATCGACGCTAGCGACAGCGCTGCCGGCTGCTGCTACAAGTCGGGCTCGAGCATTCACCGCCAGGCAGTCTCTCCGGCTTCGTCGTTTCACAACGGCGGTCTTGCCGGCTCGCGCTCTCCGAGCAAGACCGCCAACTCGATACATTTCATCCCATAAGACGCGTGCACCTTCTACATCTTCATTGTTTTTATCATACCGACAATAAACACCTCAACCAATAACATTAATTTCATTTAACCACCGTCCTAACCCCCAAAAGAGTATAATATACTCAAGTTTAGGGAACCAGTTTCGGGACACCACTGGTCCATTGAAAGGATAAGGCGCGAGAAGAAGAATGCCGAGAGTCTAAAAAAGTACTATTAACCGAAGATGATACTACTGCTGTTTCCCCCACAAAACAATATATTATATTAATTCGTTAATATTATCATTTTTGTCCACTGCTGATACTGCTGAAGACCTGTACAAGTATCTCCCATTTTTCTCTGTCCAAAGATATTCACTATCACGTATTTCCGCAGAATTTCATGATTTCAGCAGTCCAGCGAGTTTCAGGTATAATTGATTAATCTAATATATATATATAGTTTCAGGTATAATTGATAAATTAATAGTTTTTAAAAATTGAAGGAAGTGTTGAGACGATTATTTCAAAGCAATGTGAAAAAATTGTTATTGCCATAAACTTACTATGAATATTAAGCATTAAATATAAAAAATATGTATAATATTATAATAGGAGGTTGCATAATATAACACAACCTTCCTTTTTATCTATCTTTCTTTAATTAGTGAGAAATAGACACCATTATATTCATACGTTTGTTATTCTTTTCGCTGCGAAATTAATATGTGATTTCTTTATGTCTTGGCTCAAATGGTATTTTTGTCATTTCTAAACGTAAATATTTTCCTTCAATTGAACTAAAATATGAATTGCATGTTGCGTGTATTTACCGAAATATTACAGGTTTAATAAGAGCGGTAGACCTGTGTCCCGGCATGGTTTGGGAAGGGTTAACAAGTATTTTCCTGGCAATCATATTCGACACGTGGGACACCCCGCATGCGGTAAGGGTACGCTTTAAGCGTGTTGACTTTAAATGTCTAGATTAAAAGCTGTGAATTCACAAACAGCGGAATGATTTCAAATATCTTATTTTCGTGTTGCTCTCAATTAAAGCAGGCGTGATGGTGGATCTGTGGCTAATTATCAGGGGCGTGCAGTGCATACAAGCAAAAAAGACGTGCATTACTAAAAAATCTGGGAAACAAATATAAATTAAATAATTGGATTAACATAAACGAAAACATTATTTTACAATTAGCGCCATCTGTGTACCAGTAGACTTTAATTGCTTAGTTCTAGAAACTACCACGATAGCTCACCGCTGTACCCATGGCGCTCTCTGGTATTCGCCGCATCGAGCCATTCATATTACTCTGTTCTGTCTAGTGAATTACTCAAGTCATATAAATAGCTATTTACTGAATTTAAAATTCCTTTCGGTTGATACGTTTTGTATGGAGTCGTTACCTATGCTGTTTTTTAACAGAATAACATTAGAAAGGCTTACAACTGCGTACAAATCATTTCGTGAATTTTACTATCTGACTGTTTTTAACGTGTTGATTTCATGATTGTTCTTTAAATTTGGTGCATGGATTAGTTTTTGATTTGGGAAAAACAAAAAGCAATTGGCAGAATTATTTCCTTTAGTAATTACGTGAATGATTTTCAAACAATAAATTAATCATGTTCAGTCATAGAAAGTGTTCTTAAAAACGTCCACACATTATTCATATGGGTATGAAGGTATTATTTTACAAAGAACGAAAGTACATATATTATATATGATTGTATAATATCATTGGTAACAGCATAACCTAAATCTATACCTACTGCACGCCACTGCTAATTATTGTGGATGATTTGTCGCTACTTATTTACTTATCACAAATTTTCACAATATCTGAGGATTCGGAGCCGCATGGTTGAGGATAGACACTGCTCTATGATCGAGGCATTCGTTCTACAGGCTGTCCACCACATCGAAAGAGCGTCTATCTTCTTGCAGACCCGTTCTCTCAGTCTGCATCGTGCCGTATCTTAAATATATGACATTTAATATGTCCGATGTACCCAGTGACACGCCATAATATTAATTTCTACACGTGGAATTCAACATGTACTCGATATCTTTCGCTAGATTAATAATTTTGTCAGTGTTCAAAAGATTATCGACACTGATAAATAGTAAAAAAATACGTATTATTTTACCAAGTGTCTATGTATTTGTTTTCCATTAACATTGAGCGTTGAACACTACTACCACATACGTACGGGAAAGATAATAATATTTCTCAGGAATACCGATCGGTCGCGAAACATCGCAGTACGTAAAAACGAAAATTTGCAAGTTCATCAATCAGTCAGAGCGACCTTTGTCGATTCATCGCCAGATGACTGATTTGGCGGCTAATAAACTACATATTTTTAATTCCAAATAAACACCTCCACTTCAAATGAATCAATAAAAATATTAATTATTAAGGAGAACACATTCTTATTGTGAAGTTGTAATTATTCAGAACATAGGTTGGGAAAGAGATCCAGGTTCGAATCCCGGTGGTGCAACAACAATATTTTTCGATAAAATTGTTTTTATATATATACATATTTCTAATAATATCAATCAATTGTTTTAAAACTGAGATGTACATCGGAAAACGCTCATTCAGTAAAATTTGTCACAGAAACTGCATTAGAAATAGCGCGTCAGAAAATTCTGAAACTTGTGTTTTAACACACAATATATTTTCCGTATAGTCTTCTGGGTTATTCTGCCGCGTGTATTCGATCTCTCCGGCAGAATAGCCCAAAAAATGGCCGTGAAAACCTGAGAACGATATCAGAATGTTTATTTCAGGGGATGGCGCAGTAAAATTTGTCACGCACACTGCGTTTCACTTATACCTAACGTTTTATTTTCACCCTTACCTCTAAAATATGTTTGAAATATGCTCTGCCAACTTAGCTACTCCCTTATTAGACTGTGGTGTCAAATTATCATATAAGAACGTAGTGCTAATTTTGTGTTACAATTTGCATTGATTTATAACTTTTAATACATACACTTTATTATTTAAAATTTCTTAATATCAAATTATAATATGTACGGATATTTTAATTTATAAAAAAAAGTTACCCCTGGAGTACTTTTTAACCCTTACTAGATATTTGTTGACTGCTATTTTTACATCTTGCTTGTATTCACGGCAATGTAGCGGTAAGTATCCCCCGCCCGCCTGTTTCGGATTTTTTAAGACTTTATTTGTTTGTTATTGTATTATATATCAATATATATATATTATCTGAAATAGTGATGGTTAAATCGTTATTTAAACTGTTATTAAGTCTATGACAGTGTTCGATTGTAACACTGATTAATGTAATGGTGCTTTGAGCAACGACTGGCACCCTAGAAAGTAAACCTCCAACAATTTTCGTTATCAACTATTGTTAAATCTCAGTTACCAATCATCATCACAATCACAGTCACGTAAAGGTTTACCATCACTAATTTAAAATATCTGTGAAATCTTGTTAAATGTTCTTCGTTCAATATTGCAACTGAAATGACATAAAATATGTTAATTCTTAACCGACATTGCCCACTGATCATTATTACTACCCGAGCTTCTGTATAGTCAACAGTCAATTCAGATGTTTGTCAATAAAATGATGAGTTATTATTGTACACACAGCCTAAGCTGATTAAACACACTGCAGACTACTGCTGCCACTAATCTGAAATGACCCTCCACCTCTGAATACAATTTATACTATATTATTTTTTATAATAACATTATTAATCTCCGTCAGTCTTCAGATAAATCCAAACCGTTCCATAATTCCACACTTCTAATTATACTGTTTTCTGCACCTCTTATCCCTACAACAAATAATGCAATTTTTTGGACACATTTCATAACACGAAAGTCTGGAGAGGCTTTGTGTTGGGAAGAACCACAGAAACCAGTTGTAGTAGACGCTCTCTAATGCCATACACACCAAGCGATTGAGAATACATCTCAAATTCTACACAAGTTTTCTAGACTTGCCGAAGACAGGTCATTAAAAGGATCCACATGAGAGATAACGACTCTCAGTGAGGAGGGTAATTTATAAGATTATTATATTATTCTCTTCAAAATATATAGAATCAAAAGCTGACTCATCACTGATTGCGTTTCAGTCATTAAGTTTGTTGACTTCTTCTATTTCAAAATACCCTTCCCGACTCTCAAAGTCATCAGACAGTGGAATATTAGAAAAGAGTTCACATTTCAATATCTTGCCTCGAGAAATTCAGACAACTGACAAACAATTTTAATTTGAAACAAATGAGATTTTATAATTTTACTACGGTATGATAAATCTGGATAATAGTTTTCACTGACAATATTAATAATAAAAAAATCTGATCTATTCCCATTTTTGTACCGTGACCTATATATGACATGGAAAAAAATCTCTTCGAACATCACAGAAAATGCTAAAAAAAAATCTCAGTTCTTCAATATTTAATCCTAAAAAACTAGCGTGACAACGAAAACAGATGGGCGAGTTGTTCTACGATTGTTTTTTAAGAATAGATCAGGTTCGTATCAATCACAAAACGTTTTGAAATGTTTTTCAACAATTATCGTAAAAAAGTTCAAGTAAGCTGAATTGATATCCGGTGAAAAGCAATAAAATTTTAATACAAAACTTTATCTGTAGACAGATTACTGTAAACATATTATTGCATCGAGATAACGTGTCAGGATTAAGAAATTTATTGAAATTTCAATAGTCAAGTTTACTTAAGGTTTAGCTTTAGTTACATGTATATAAGACTTAATGTTTTATTAAATAACAAGATTAAAAATATTACAACATTAAAAATTGGCAAAATATTAAATATACAAAAACGGAGCATTGTTGATCGTGAACATACTTTTTATGACTAGTGATAGTTAAAAAAAAGAGAAATCCTCTGAAAGTTTGTTAGTCGAGCTGGCAGCGAGCTCAAACAACCTTTAGTCTTAATTTAATTGCCTGAATTTTTACAAAGACTATTTATGTATTTGGTTAATTTTTATATTTATGAATCACCGATTAAACCAGCCTGTCTTTCAACCAGTCAGTGGTGAGTTCTGGCAATTTTTTACTAGATATATAAGCACAATTATTTAGAAAACAATGTGAAGATATCAAATGATTAGATTATGTCTGGTGAGAAAACAAGACAGCCATCGTGTATATTAAACAAATAATAGATATCTCATAGAGACAAAGCTATTTTTAATACTTTAATTGAAAATGTATGGAAATATGGGTAATTACAAGGCTTACGACCTGTCTTAATAATAATTAGATTCTCATTGTGACATATATGCTGTTTCAGGAAAATGAATTATCAAATTTAGTGCATAGATGGCGATAGTGTAGAGGAACTCAAATCGAGTCCACATATTAGCATATATACAACTTTTTAAAAATTTGATAGATATGGAGATTGATGGGTGAGTATAGTGAAAGTTTTATTTATATAAAGTGATCACTTAAGCCAGCCGAAGACAGGTCGTAAGCTCTATAATCACCCATACTTCCATATATTTTCCATTAAATATAAAAAATAACTTTGTCTCTATGAGATATCTATTATTTGTTTATTAACAGTGCCTTTGTAGGTGAAAATCCAGTAATTGTGTGCTCTTGGACATTTTCATATATTGCATCATGCTATATGGTTACAATATAAATAAATAAGTAATTTGATCAGAATTTTAAAACTATGGGTTCATATTTATTTCTCCGGTTGCTTAAAATATAAAATAAAATATTATTCATACTGATTTAACAAGCGGAGTGACGATCATATCTGTTTAGCCAGGAAGAGATAAACACGCAAACTCGATAATCGATTTAATCACATTGATAAAAAGTATATTAATTACGACCTCAACTTTGTAATATATGTAATAAACATTTACATCTATTTGATTTGTAAAACAAATTTACAAACTCTTGAATATCTATGAATGTCATATGTTTAATAAAAAGTTTTTCCTCTAACTACTCAATGATGTGATTTTTAAATGAATTTCCTGGATCTTCACAACGGCTATGGTAGCATAGATAAATATGAAAATGGTTTCATGAAATTATTTGGGATATTGATAAGTTTTAAGAATGTTACATCATTACTATAATTTTACTGTTGTAACTAAAATGAACAGATGAGTAATGAAAATTTTTGCCCACTACGCATATTTTATACCAGATTAATAGTAAAGAAACAAAATAAATGTATATAGTGCTAAGTCCACCGTGGAATGCGTTTTATCAAGAAATACTTTACACATTTTCTTTTGAATAGAGAAATTCTAACATATTTTTTATAGACACATTTCATTTGACACTTGGCCTAATTTTATATCTGCCTGTGACTGTGCGGGGTTCAAAACATTGTTATTTGGGTCTATAGGGAATTTAGCAACACAAATAAACCCATCATAAAATCAGAATAGCGTTCATTTTAATGACAGCGTTTCAAAAATTCACCTCTGTTTGATATAGAGCAATATCAAGCTTAAAGTAAAACGCAGTTCAATATTTCTCCAACTGTGCACACAATAACTTGTCGACTGTTTGATGTTTATGTGCGTAATAAAATACGTGTTGAGTGCTGAAATGTTTTATTATGAAATATGAAAACATTTAATATACAATAATATTGGAATACTATAAAACTATTTTATACCATGTACAGATCAATCGAAATAATTAAAAAATTTAGAAATTTTTACAAATTTACCGATGAATAAATTCAGTACAAATTTAATGTGTATTTTAACATCGCTGGAAACAACTTTTTCTTATACTAATCATTTAAACCTTTCATTCGGAATAAAGTCCCCAACAAATCGTAGAATAGGAGAAAAAATATAATTATTGAAATATATACAATATAAAAAAAAACAATTTAGCTGCAAAGTTCAGATTTGACGACAGATATTGTATTTACTTTAAAATAACAGTTGGTAACAAATGAAAGAAAGAAAATCATCAGAAAATAATGTAATCAAAATGTATTTTGAGAAAAATCAAAAACAACAGATGTATTTCACTGGTAAAATAATTAACAAGTCTATAAATTTCTGAATTATCTAGGAAAATATGGGCCGTGCACAACAGAATCAATTTAACATATAATATAATTTTACTACATATGTTTTGACACGTAGCAATAGAATTGAAAAAACTGAAAAGAAAAATAAGAACAAATAAAAGCTATAATATTGATGCAAACCAATTATGTAAATCTATTTTTAATGTAAATTATATAATACGCAACATAGATACAACTGCAAGATCTTATCAAATACAAAGCAATGTGTGTTTTATGTAATGGTATGCACTTCCTCCTATTGAGTTTATTGCCCCATGCAGACGGCCTTGGGATGTTAAATTCCTGTTTCAACTACAACAACCATTGAAAACCAGCATTAGTTGACCGATATTGCAAAATGATGTTTAAATAGAAGTAAAGTATATTATTACAATTTATTATGCTACGTTATTGCGGGTGAATAGTTTAAGAATGTTAGAAGTAGTTGAAAGAAAGAATATCGTGTTCTGAATCTATCCATTATTAAATAGTAAATATATCAAGAGATTGAGATACAAAATAACATGTGACATAATTGCGGTGAATTTCTAATTATTTCGATGGATTTTTAGCGGGGTAACCCTTTAGCGAGTCTTTAATCAATTAATTCCGCACATTATTTGTGGAGTGTTGATATTATACGAATTATTCACTACAAAACTTATCCGTGTCCCACTTTTGAAGTCCTGTACAGATGGTTTTAAAACATAACAAGTAAAATTTTGAAAACTCCAAATGCCATTGTACAATAATATAATAATATTATAAACATTACATTAAACGTTAACTTTGGAATGGACCAATACATTTCATGTTTGGATCCTCTCTTTGAAAAGTTCCATAGTGAGTTTTACATCGCGGTAGACGATAACAGCAGAAATCAATTGCTTAAAAACATTGTTAAGCTAGTGTAAACAGTGTACACTCTTAATAAAATTAAAATACACATAATACGTATTAAAATTATTCTATAAAAGAGTTAATTTCACAATCAATGTGACTGCATAAAGTAAAAAAAAATATACAAAGAAAGAATTATAATAAAAAAAAATTATATTGGACCAGAATATAAAAACTATACTTAAAATAAGTAGCTGAAGAACACCACAAGTAATTAATTAAGAATACAATTTGACACGTGAGCATCTAACGTCATTATTCAAGTCATACTAATTTAAAAGGCAAATTTTTCATTTGGGGGAATATCTACATTATTTTTCTGGAGATTAGTATCGACGACAAATATAACATCTTTTGTAGGATATTCTTCAACTAGAGGATCGCTTTCACTACGGAAATTATATTGACACAAATAATTTATGACTCAATCACCAAAATTTGGACAAATCATCTCTGCAGATTTTATTCGATAAAAGATGAACTAAGATAATAGATTTTGAGAACTTAACACTAAAATGATATCGGTATTACACTATCCCGGATGTGGTGTTGTCAAGCGAGTTACAGAATACCAAATGGTTGCTATTCAAGGATAACCAAAAACCTGTTTAAGGAACAACCGCCTTGTGCGGCCGAAGGCTAAAATAAATTAATCACAACTCCCAATCTGTAAGTACTGACAACCCGCTTTCGGCGAAACAGAGATGTAATAAAAAAATGCAATTCACAGGAACGACCGTGTCTTCGGTTTCTGTACAACCCCCGCGCATCTCCCTTCAGTACAAACATAGTCTACCAACATCCATTTACACAACGACGCGAATGATACTCTTAAAAGTAACGGACATTGGATGTAGTCACCCGCCGCATCATCACTCCACCGTGACAGACTTGGCCAGGTTTCTGGGGCAGTCCACGTTGCAACCACGGAGAACGGCCAGATGATAAGCCAACAGCTGCATCGGGATCACAGTGAGGATTCCCTGCAGGCAGTCTTCAGTGCGAGGCACGGCCAGAGTCCTGCTGGACATGGAGGCTGTCTCTGTGTCTCCTTCCTCGCAGATCAGGATAGGGCGGCCCTGCCGGGCCGTCACCTGTTGAAGGGCATTCATGCACTTGTTGTACACAGGATCACGCATCACAATCATCATCACGGGCATGGAATCATCAATCAGGGCCAGAGGGCCGTGTTTCAGCTCTCCCGCCATAATGCCCTCACTGTGCATGTAAGTCAACTCTTTCACCTTCAACGCTCCCTCCAAGCAAGTAGCAAAGTTGTATCCTCTGCCCATGATAAGGAATGACTTTTGTTGATAGAGGCCTTGAGCCAGAGTCAACACCTCGTTGTCTAGAGCCAACACTTGTCGGATTTGGTCAGGCAAGTGTTGCAATGCGGTGATTATATCCGCGCGGCGCTTCTGCTGCGAGATACGATCCTCACTCATCACCAGTGCGAACATTACCAGGGAGACAAACTGAGAAGTGTAAGCCTTAGTGGAGGCAACACCGATTTCGGGACCGGCGTTGATGTGAACTCCACAGTTGGACTCGCGACAGATGGAACTGCCTACAGTATTAGTGATGCCCACGATCAGAGCACCGTGCTGCTTGCAGTAACGCAAGGCCATCAAAGTATCGGCCGTCTCTCCAGACTGCGAGATGAAGAAACACACATCATCCCTGAAGATAGGAGTATTCCTGTCGAGGAAATCGGAAGCAAGTTCTACCATCACCGGCAGTTCTGTTAATTCTTCGAGCAACTGGCGAGTGGCCACGGCGCTGTGATAGCTGGTTCCGCAGCCGATGAGCATCAGTCTGCGGCAACGCTTGATCTCGGGAATGTAATCCTTGATTCCTCCCAAAGTCACGGTCTTGGTCTGGAAGTTAAGGCGACCTCTCATGGTGTTCACCACGGATTCGGGCTGTTCGAAAATTTCCTTCTGCATGAAGTATTTATAATTGCCCTTCATGATCTGCTGGATCTCCATCTTGAGAGTGGTTATTTCACGCGCGTGTGGGTCATCATTGCTACAGGACAGGCGATGGATGGAAAGCACTCCATCCTTCACAGCCGCCACATCATCGTCCTCGAAATACAGAACCTTGTTAGTATGCTCGATGACAGCCGAGGCGTCAGAAGCGAAAAAGTACTCCACCTCCTTATCTTCATCTGGTTCGAATTCTGTGTGCGTTGGAGTGCGAGGGATAGGGGGCAGGAGCGTGCGCGCCGCCTTATTGTTGTTGTAGAGGATAGGAATATGGTCGGAGGACAGGCGGTGACGCGTCTTGATGCCCACTAACAGAGGTGAACCGCGACGAGCGGCCACACACTCGTCCGGGAAGTGCCGGGACTTGAAACAGAGTGCGAAAGCTCCCTCCAACTGCTGGATGGCTTGTTCAATCAACTCCTGAAACGTATATGTAGGGTGTTGCTGGTAAAGATGGTACACAAGCTTCACAATTATTTCAGTGTCGGTCTGGGACTCGAAAACGTGCCCTTTCTTCTCTAGGAAGGTCTTGAGCTCCTTGTAGTTGGTGATGATCCCGTTGTGGATCACCACGAAGGAGCTGGCCTCGTCGGAGCGCTGGGGATGCGAGTTAACCGCACTGGGCTCACCGTGCGTGGCCCAGCGGGTGTGCGCAATCCCGCAGTGACTGCTGAGCACCTCGTCCTGCTTCAACTTGTCTCCTTGCGCTTGGATCTCATCCTCCAAGGCCTGCACCTTACCGCTTTTCTTGACTATGGTGATGTCCTTCCCGCCGGCGCAGTCCACAGCGACGCCGGCCGAGTCGTAGCCGCGGTACTCGAGCCGCTTGAGGCCCGTCACCAGGAACTCGAGGATCTCCCGCCGCGACTTGGGCGTGAGATGGTTGATGTACGCGAATATGCCGCACATTGTTACCGAATGTCGATCGGCGCTCGGAGAACTGTTGACGCGTGCACTCGGATCCGCGACCCGCTAGTGACTGATCTGACTGGCTGGCTGGCGGCGGCTCGGGCCCACACTGTCACTGTGACATTACGATAAAACACGGTGGCACGTCAAAATGCCACGAAGAAACGGGTTTACTTTCACTTCCCACTTCGCACACGTCACCATATTCTGTTATCTCGCGTCTCGCGGCGAACAATGCTCGCTATTAATGGGCAAATTATTTATGAATCGAACCAATTAACATCCTGACGGTCGTACCTTCCAAATCTGATGGGTAAATAAACTTAATTCTTAGACACTAGTATGAAAAGATGAAATCGAGACTCGACTTTTGACAGATTGCTCGCGCCGCTGAAATCGCGCCGTTTCTCTCTCTCTCTCCCTCCTCACTACGCAGTACACAGAGTGAGACGGCATTCGTATTACAAAGTATTAATGTTCTTATTGTCGGTGGCTATGGAAATACTCGGCGCGAGATGTTTAAAATGCGTATTTCATAACGAGTAATTAACTTCCTACGTTTAGATACCATCTAAAACTACGTTTATAAACAATTTAACGCTTATCTTGGCGACAATTAGCGCATCATCATCAATCTTGTCAAATAGGTTTTCTGTACATTTTTCAGTAATATGAATGTTTACAAATGAAACGCTCGAAGCCAAACAGCGATGCGAGAGGTGGAGTAGGAAGTGTTTTTATAAATCTGCCGGCCTTGGAAAATCAAAGCGAGCGCAGCAAGGCGCAAATAATTACATTGCACTTCGATTTTAATTCAATCACATTCACATCTCAAACATAACGACCTTATATTTTATTTCACAGGAAGAAACGGAGTTGCGACTTTTACTTGTCTATTATTTATACGAATATATTACTGAATATGAAAGCCGACACTCAAGGTGAATCCTACCAGTAATATAATAGTGTTTCTATGCTGCAATACCGATATCGCATTCACCCTCAGATAGATTGCAAGGATATTTTTGTAGACAAAGTCGCGCCGTTGCATATGTGTGACACACAGCCAATTACTAACAAGATAAAAATGTTACATCGGGAAAAATTAAATATTGATTTTTTCATAAAATATCTACATGAAAAATAGATAATGTTAATGTGTGAAATTATTTTGGGCAAAAATTGACAGTTTACTGTCAATTTGTTTATTCTTTCTGATCTATCAAAAGCAGATTGCTTTTTACTAGTTTATAAATATAGCAACATATGCTTTCATTACTAGATTTTATTTGCGTACGCACATATTTATATCAAATGAGTACCTACTGAAATTAGTAGGTACTTAATAAATTTGGGACATAGAATAGAAAAACTGTTTTTTAAATGTGTATCAAATTGTGTAGTTTGTGCACATAAGTGAGAGCTCAATTACCATTTAGTAAATGTGTCTTGAATGTTAAGAACAATGTTGAATTTACAGCGACATTTTATGCAATTTGTTTTGTAGATACCTGCGACTAATTTTCTTTAACAACTGTTTGATTAAATTTCTTAAACATTATGGCTAGCTTTTAAAAATCAATTTTAAAATGTGGACCAGTGTAGAACATTTAAAATTAGCTGGACGGATAAAGTTTTGAATGAGATGAAAAAATAAGTATTTAAAATAATACATTTTCTATACCTCAGACATGTAATTGGACATCCAGAGAAATATCAGATCCTACTTGTGACACAGATAAAAATCTCTGAAAATCGGTGCCCTGGAAGAAAGAGAACATCATGAAACCTGAGGCAATGGCCACTATACTGTAAAGATTTTTCATGCCTCAAGAAGATAAAAAAAATATATTAATTATTTAATGGGGAAAATGCTTAAATATTTTTTTTCCTTATGCTTATTTGATAAAAGAAAAACAATAGCGTTAAATTTTTCAAAATCGGGTTCACTCAAACTCGAGATACAACCAGTGGCGTAAATATGCCAATGCGATGCATTGGGGCCCACATTAGATAAGGTCCCAAATGTTTGCACCCTACAATCCATTTTCATTGTCATTTCTACAAGCATCAATACCTTTCTCAGCTTTAATTAATCCACAGCAAGATAATTACAAAATTTATAAAATCATTTCTCTCGTTTATTTTCCGTATGTATTATGAAAACACATGAAAAAATTATTGGTGTATACAGTAGCAGTACGCCGGTTCCGGGACCAGATCATCACCGTAAAATGAAAATCGCCTTAAAGCGAAGCAAGTATTTTTTAAAGTGTTTATAAATGTCTAAAAACATGTATATTTTTCAATGAAAATGTGAATACTATATGAGACGAGAGATTAATTTGTTCATACTATTTATTGGATAAACCACGCAGTATAATATTTGTATATCTTATATACAATACTTATTTAGGGGATCTTCTTTCCATTCTACATTAGAGATCAGTTTTTGTAGTTACGCCACTGGATACATTACATGATAAGATAAATGCGCTCCATTCGTTATCACCATGGATAAACACCTGAGACAGACAGACAGATCCACTATTTTATTTGTGTGAGTATTCTACATAGGCGCCGGCAAAGGAGTTACAATTTAAAAAGATAAACATTTTTATATACTTCTCGCCGTTATTGTATGGTATATAAAAAGGTGCTTTTGGATCCTATCTGTCCAAATCAATCAGTGATATGATTGTGTTACAAATGGACCATTACTAGTGAGACCAAGCATTATTATTAATGGCAGAAGTTTTACCGCTCAACCGCACAAGCCAGTATTTTAAAATATAAAATAATTTATGTGAAGATTTTCTATCAATTCATTTCATCCTCAAAAGTCAAAGGATGCATGGTCTGTGTGATAATTGCGTAGCCTGACTGACATTGAGGAGTACTGTATGGAAGCATGAAGGGCATTTGAGAAGAATGGAGATTGACCACTTTTGAGAATTCAGTTTTAACCCACAAAGTATAGTATGGGTAAGTATATAAGTAGGTCATGTACCATTTAACAAGACAATGGGTGTTTGGAAAATTTTGTTTTATCTAAAAATCAATTTTCAATAAATTGTAAATTAAAATTCATATAAAATAATTTTTTTGGAAAGGAGTGAAGAAAAATGTTCTTGAAGAAGTCTTGAAAAAGTTTTGTTACTGGGAAACAGATGTCACTAATGTCAAAATGGTTTCATTTTAAAGAGCAACATTAATAAAATTCAGTTGACAACACTCACTTTGCGACTGCTCAAAGCAGTCTCCCGGCTCAATTAAGAGCAATCAAAGAAAGTCAGATATTTAAAAAAGTTAGTTAATAATTAATGTTATATCTGAGGATGAATAACTCATTACATTAGAAAACTCAATGAATGCACATAAAGAAAATAAATGCTTTCAAGATTTATTTTCAGTTGCTTGTAAAAGTGACTAATTTACATAGTATATAAACATGTATATTGAGTAGCTTATTGGTCTAATCTAGTGGTCGGGGGTTCGAGCCTTGTTCCAGGAGAGCAGTAAGTTAGTTCTTTTTTTCATTGCACAAGCGTACAGCTCAGTTTTAAAGTATATAGTAAAAATATTGATGTGACATGTGTTTCGTGTACGCATTTCTATTTTAAAAAAAAAGATATATATATATATATATATATATCAACCTTTACTGCCACTCTCAGCATGTCTCATACTTCATGGATACGCATCCTTATAGTTCATAAACTTTTAGAATATTTAATAACTTAAAAAATTATCTTAAAGAATTTTCTAAAACATATTACGGTCTTTATGAAAGATAAATTTTAGGTAATAATTACAGCTATATTATTCTTTTAAAATGTTAATAAAATCAGTTATTTCACAATATTACAGTAGCTTATTAAAATTCAGAATTTTACCTTATTTGTTACTAACCTAATAAAATTAATTTCATGTCCATATTATGGAGGTTATAAAATTGCAAGCTAGGCATTTTCTTTTTCAACCAAACTATACAAAATAGTAATTTTCACAAGTTTAGCACTCAAATATTACTATTTAAATAATAATAATTATATGAATCAGATTCAGTTACCTCTTTGTATTCATTGATGCTGTAATTGCTCCAGAACTTAACTCACCAAACACATGGATTACACAATAAGCAGTGAGAACTTGCAACAATAGTTGACAGTATTATTAAACTAAGAAATACTTATTATTTTTTTGTCAACTTTTCTAGGCAGATGTGTATGTCCATTTTCCAATTAGATCAGTAGTGGAATGGTATTGAATCATGAATCAATAAATATTTTGCTTGCTTACATTAGTAAGTTCTATATCAATTACAAATAAAAAAATTAATTGAATAATCTGCAGTTCATTTTTAAATCTTTGATAGACTTCTTACATATGTAAAATTAACTTATACTAAATTCAATTATAACTTTTAAATTGTCAATACCCTTTACTGTGATGATATTCACAAAAGTAATTTTGCCTTATCACTATAAATATTCAAGTTCATTCAAAGCATTCCTATGGAAAAACTAGTAGTTAGAATGATTTTTTTAATAATTTATTCCCACGCAATCTTATGTCAAGATATGATATATTTAATTAGTTCATTTACTAAAGAATGTGTATACTTCTAATGTTATTTATATAAATTAAAATACCCCATCCTGACAATGAGATATCTCATGGTCAGGATGGGGTATTTTACCTATTCATTTTACCATCCAAACCTAGCTACCACCTGATTCCTTGGCATTTGAAATAAAGCTCGATGTAATTAGTTTTGTAACTGTATTGATGATTAGGAGTATCCCAACATCAATCATGAGATATCTCGTGCCTATCTTCTGTTCTATATCTATTCTTTCTACGTGGGTGACATTTAGAAATATACCTGCGAAATTGAATTGACAATTAAATATATTTTTAGAATTTTTATTTTTAATTTGACAGATACGCTATTTTACATCGAAAGATGATATATTTCATTTATTAATAGATTTTGTGTGCGTTGAAAAGTATAGAAAAGGGTAGATCACTTGGTTGTACAGATTCAGTCACTATGCGATTATCAAGCAAAATTTTGGTACTAACTGTAAAATTGTTCTTGCACCAGGACAAGTACATAGGTTACTGCAGTGCGGAATGGTCTCTATATAACTACTTCACAACTATCTCCAGGCAAAAAAAAAAACCTTTGAGTCCTATGATAGTTTTATTAAAGTGTACTTGTGAAATTCCAATACTTACTTTTATTATCCTCATATATGTTTTTTCTGCATTCCACTATGTTTTAGTTTCTTAAAATAAAGTAATCTTTTAGGGATGCGCCTTTACGGTGAAATGTTTGTTCAAAGTATCGAGACATTCTGGTGCTCATACTCTGCAGTCTGTGGCTGTGTCTGAAATAATCTCACTGGTTTGAAAGAGCTGCGATGAAACACATCAAGATGCTATTTTGTAAAGTACCTTTGAAGTCTTGCAGATGGTTTAGTCTTCAATTGTGTAAGTAGGAGGTACGTATTTTTTTGTTTTTTAAACTGTCTTTCAAAAATATGTAAATATTTTATAAGACCTGCGCGGTACTTAAATAAGACCAGCTCAGTGGACTTTGACACCGGCATTTTTAAACTACTTCATCTCGCTTGAATAGATTTTTTTTAAAGAAAAAATAAAAATGGGCACATACAATATACGTACCATAATTATTCTTATAATTTTTAAAATTAACCTTAGCTTTGCGCTATGAAAAATAGAACTAACTTGCTGGCAACCCAGGATGAGGATTAAACCTCCACTCCTCAAGACAATAGTCTTTCCAAGTACAAGTAGTATTTTTCAAAATAGTCACTCTGGTTGGACGAGTGTACATATTTAATCAGATATACATAGTTTGCTTTTCACTCGTAATTTTTTTGTTTATCAAAATGTTGCAGTTTTCAATAATCAAAAAAATAAAGTGAAAAAGTGATACAAATCATTCTGTATAAATAATAATTATTTTTAAAATCGTCATTAATTATATCTATGGTGATCCTTTAAAATTGCAATCTCAGATAGAATATTTTAACATGCATGTAAGTTGAAGGAAATATTTTTTGTTTGCTTTAAATAAATCAAATGTTTTGATAAGTAGCATCTTTATTGATAGTATAATAGCTAGGGATCTCAGCGGTGTATACTCCCATATTGATACATTAATATCATAGTAACTAGTAAGATAAATAGGTTTTACACATTAATGGTTAGGTTAAACAGTGACCGTTGGTTTGGGGAGATACAACATCCAAATAGCTCTCGTTATTACTAACTACACATTGAAAAAGACATATTGTTCTTTCAAACTATGATTAGAGTATTCAACTATCGGACAAAAATACTTTAGGTTAAAGGGAACGTTGAATAAAACACGCAAACTAATTTAAAGCTAATAAATACCGTGAGAGTGGTACTGACGACGAGCCAACAAAATTATGTTTAAAGAATTAAAAGAATTCTACATTTTATTGTACTTGATAATGCGCTCTCTTGTGATGGTGATTCATGTAATGAGAATAAATAACTAGATAAATAATAACAATGCCAACGATTATTATTATGATCTTACATAAAACAGAATAAAATTAATATTTACTCATATTAATGCATTTTGCATTGAGAATAATTTGCGTCAAAAAGTTTAAAAACCAACCACTGCCGTCCATTTATGTCCATTTTGTCATTTTAACCTTATTAAACATTCAGCAATCTCTCTTACAACTGTGCGACTATGTCCTAACGTGAATTCTAAAATCTAAATGCTGCATCCCAAAGCGTTTAACCTTCATCTTAACGAGGATTTTTCAAAATTCAAATTTCCCGAATGAAGACAAATGGATCTGTATTTTGTCCGAGTTTCCCCACGATTGCAAAATTAACAAATATTTGGAGAACACGATAAGTGTCGGTTTAAATAAATTTTAAAAAGTGAAATTGAGCCCGGAAAGAGGTAAACCATATTACCTCCATCGAGAATGAAAATAATCTACCAAATGTCGACTAACTCCTTTTCACTCCAAATGATTTCTAAGAATAAATAACAAAATTTTCCTTAAAAATATTCAATCAACTTAAATATAACACATTAATATTATAGGTATTGCCCCTGCATCAAATGTTTCCATCAATTATTTGACAAAGAAAAACACATAATCTGTGGTAAAGAACACTTAATAAATTTAAAGCAAAGCGAGACTACTACTGTACCAAGGAGACACTCCATGACGAATGCACAGAAAGGCCAGAGTAGTCCCACCCCACCGGTTCTACAACAAAGATGGACATCATTTGACAATCAGACTCTCACAACGCGTCGCAATAAAGCAACAAAATCACATTTTTTGAAGGGGTAATAAAAGTAAAAGTTTGCCTTTTCAAAACTCCTTTTTTGTGCTAACATTATTTGCTGACCCCGAACATAGATGATATGCGTCAGCGAGCTGTTCCCAATATTGGGATGGCGGATAATCCAGCATTGATAATGAAACGTTTCGCTACTTAATAGGTACCGATAGGGTTAAGAACTCTACTACATAATTCACACAGCCTTTCAAAATGCAATACTTCCATCCTCGTAATTGATCTTCACGTAACGTCTATGCGAAACCATTATTTTAGCTACGAGAACAATGCACCAGTGTGCAATTCTGGAAAACACTTACCAAATAAATATTACACTTGGAAGGTTTCAAACAATATTTTCTATTAATAAATGATCATTATAATACCAATATTATTAAAAATAAACAAATTTCTAGTTCATTGTATAAATCTTTCTGAATATTAACCGACAATTCCTAAGTGTGGAGTCCCGAAGCAGTCTCCTGAGTGTTAACGATGTCAGGTGTTTGCGGATGCTGTGACATATTGGTTAACTCTATCTACTATTGGGACCACCGACCGTCCTCTGCAATTCTCCATCTTGAATGGGCTCACACTCGTTGTGCGAGAATCATTTTGGCAACTAGAGCAACCATTGACGCGTTCCTCGCTGGCGCATCTGACGCAATAAACATTAGATAAATCAATCATGGTCTGCATTGCGCAAAGAGCTAAAATCATAAAACGAATACTGAGTTCCAATGGCGAGATAGAGAGATGAATTCTCGGTCCGTAGATTGTGAGATTTTCGCAGTGGGAATCATCACCCTCTGCCGGGAGCCACTCCGAGGGGCTGACGGGAATCGCGTCGGCGAGGCTCGCGCATCTTTTTCTTCGAAACTCTTTATGATAAAAGAAGGGATCCAAACGAGACCGGCTGAGGCAGGGGGGGAGAACGTAGTCGACGGGCGGTAGCGGGGAGAACATGTACCGGGATACGAGGTGATGGGCGTGGGGGGCAGTGGGGGGGGCCAGGGGCCTAGACTCGAGGGTGGTGCCCCCTAGTTATTTCTTCTTTTGCACCTTCTCCGCTGCCTTTGTTACCTTCCCTGCAGAGATGTCTTTAAACACAACACTCTGGAATCAATATTAAATCAATGTATTAGAAAAGCTCAAATTCTGAAATTAAAATAATAATTTTACCAGGACCATATAAGAGGTATACCATTAAGAGTAGCGACATTTGATCATCTGGAGAGTTCTACTTTATTTCTTTCTGGAGGGTAGACGGGCATAGCATAACCACACGAATTGTTAAAGAAAATTCAAAATCCTCACTTGTTCATCATTGAATGGATCAAAAAAGATATTAAATTGTACAGAACATAATGTTGTAAAATAGGTGTACATTTTACCTTGATCACTCCTACAGCGACTGTCTGTCTCATATCCCTCACGGCGAAGCGTCCCAGCGGAGGGAACTCCTGGAAGGACTCCACACATAAGGGCTTTGTGGGCACCAGGTTCACGATGGCCGCATCGCCAGATTTTATTGCTTTCGGATTTTCTTCTGTAGTTTTACCTAAAATCAAATTAGCATAGTTTACTTATTTGATAAAGTAAATGCCACTTGAAAATTGAACAATTTAAACCCCTTTATGAGTGTCAGTTGATTAAATCCACGGTTTATCCATGGAAAGTTTTAACAAATGTTAATAACTAAATCTATTTTGACTCCATTTACAAACCATATTCCTTATCAAATTATAGAAAGAACGGTAATAGTGTTTGACTCGTATCCAGCTGGCTTTATTCAGTATTTTGTATAATTCCTTTTAGAATCAATACATATACATAATTTACTTCAACTCGGAAGAAGGCATTTTATAATTATTATATTTACAGTTCGAAGTTGGTATGCGATAGGTGCAAGTAGATAACAAATCAATATTTTGTAAAGAATCTTTGACCGACAGATACTTTTCAATTCCTGAGATGTGGAGAAGCATATAAACAATGTGGTCAGTAATAATTGTTATTATTACTGATCACAATCGATTAACAATAATATAAGTACCTGTACGGCGATCACACTTTTCCTTTATCTCGGCGAACTTGCAGGCAATGTGCGCTGTGTGACAATCCAGCACCGGAGTGTAGCCATTGGATATCTGGCCTGGATGGTTGAGCACAATCACCTAGATATTAGCAAAACAACCCAATTATAATGATGCTCACGAATGAAAAACTTCCATTCATTCAGAACCTTAATAACTCAAACAAGCGATGCAGCATAGTAGTTATCCTCTGCTAATTGACGCCACATTGACCCTTAATATCCATCTTAATCAATTGACGGCGTCGCAAATCAACATGACATAACATTAACACTGTCCGGCGTAGTAGACATTTGCTGGGCATGCCTACGTAGGGGGACAGGAGCAGTCATCCCGGCACCATTGAAAGAATAGTATGCTGCTGGTGTTGTACAAAATGGATTTTGTAATGAATACATTTGTAGATTATTAAATCTACAGTAGTTGAGCAGGTAGATCGTGCCTGAAATTTTTTGATGGTCAGCGATACATTTTCTATTCTAATGCACAATTATGGAACGGTGTGACAATATGTGCAGCTACTGGATGGTGAGGGTACTCACTTGAGCAATGAAGTCTGCGGCTCCTCTGGGAGGATTGTTTTTGGAATCACCCGCCACAAAACCTCTTCGCAACTCCTTCACGGACACATTCTGAAATTAGTAAAATAAAACACAATATGTCATTATTATTAGTCGCACAAGTTTTCGTAGAACTGTGGAGTTGGATTAATTAATACAGTTCAAGCCGCATTCTTCATCAAAATTTCTCTAGAACTATGTGATAGCGCATACCCGCTTATACAGCAGGTGCCGGTCTTTGTGTTTTCTTATTAGAACCAGCCTTCAATCACATTCAATCTACAGATGACTATTAATTTTCAAAACTTTTTAGAATAAAAGGTTAAAATATAAAGAAATCTAAAAAGTCATACAATAGAAATATATATATTTATGCATGCCCCCTTTACTAGGGACCAAATGGAACTCTTCCATTACAACCCTTGTACTGGTTACAGTATGATGTGAACATTAAACTCTTCATAGCATCTATTTTCATTTTTTGTGACAATTAAAATATAAAACAATTTGATAATAAAGATCATATGAATAAATATAGTTTTTATAATATATTAAGTGTCAGACAATAACGCTTACAATTTTTATTTTAGTTACAAGTGTTAATTTTTCAGTTGACCTCATATATTATAATTTCTGTGGTGCATTACGTGCATTGAAAAAAGGCCATGCTTTTAATAGGGAACTTTTTCTTCAAAAATTTATTTTTATCCTTTAGAATTCCACAATACAATGATGTAAACCTTTATTCTGCAATCTGAATGGCGAGGAACGAATCACAGCTGCTACAGTGATATTATTTTTAATTTACTTAGTCATTTTGATAATAATGTCAAGTATATATGTGAGCATACCTTGACGTTGAAGCCAACATTATCCCCGGGCACTGCTTCCTGCAGCGCCTCGTGGTGCATCTCCACAGACTTCACTTCTGTGGTCAGCGCCGCCGGGGCAAACACCACCAACATTCCTGCAAGCACAATAAATGTTCGGTAAATGTAATGTACGGTTTTGGAAAACATGTAAAAGAAAATGAAAAGTTTGATTTAGTTTGTTTGAATTTTGGTTTGGTTCAGTGATGTTTGTTCGGTCTAGAAATGTCACCTAGTGACAAAAAGTTGAGGGTTTCAAGTGCTAACCACAAATATCACTAAAGGGAAGAGGGGAATGTTTCAATTTAAGGAATTTCATTTTTCCTCCATTTTCCACCCACACCCTCATTTTCAAAACAACAGGATTTCACAGTATTCATAATGTCATAATTCAGCCAATGGGATAATAGCTAGTCAACAGTGCGTTCATGTAACTTTTGTATAAAACCATGGCCGTGATAAGCTTAGCAAAGTGAGTGCTTCCCCGGGTAAGACGCGAGACTGTTGCGAAAATTATTAACTATCCTTTTGTAACCAAATTTTCTACATTTCACAACATTGACTTTTAAAAATAGCTGTATTGACGGGACATGTCTTCGTACTCTCACATTCATTTTATAAAACTGTCGACTGACAACATGAAGATTGAAAATTTGGTTTGAAATGAAAAAAAATCATTTTGACATATGATGTAGTTATCTTCTTTATATAATAACCCGGTTTGAGCACTCCAGTCTCCACTCTGCCCACGGGTACGGTGCCGATGCCGCCGATCTTATACACGTCCTGCAGAGGCAAGCGCAGCGGCTTCTCCGTGGGGCGCGATGGAGGCAGGATCGCATCCAAAGCCTGAAACCAATGCAATAACCAATCAATAACTTCCGGCAACTATTAATTATTATTTCCTCAAGTCAAACATATTGAAAAATAAATAATATTTTGTACGTAATTACGCCGTGTTAAGATTTTTTTCTTCCGATGTTTCAGATTGCAATACAGCACCCATCAAAAGTCTGTCGGGTTATTGTTTAAAAATGTTAAGCCATCCTAAAGAAACACCACACAGTTAACAATTAATTTTTAACGCACAATGCCAACTTCACAAATAAACAAAGATTAACCACTGATCAACATTTACATTCTAGTGCCACATCTTTCACCATTCTCTCGAGGGACATCTGTTGCTCACTATTACCTATATCATTTTATGTATAGTAAAAAGAGAAAATTACGAAATGCACTTCAAAGAATTTCCTGTGATCGAGATTGACGGAATTTACATACACTTGTATAGTTTAAGTAGATTTTATTTTATCTTGAAAATGATATTAAATAATGTGATATTATTTAAAACAAAAGCCTCACCTCGATGAGACACTTCCCCTCGACCTTGCCCTCCTTGCGCTCGATGGTCCATCCCTTAAACCACGGCATCTTGTCAGATGGCTCCAGCATGTTGTCTCCGTGCCAGCCGGATATGGGGACGAAAGCCACAGAAGCGGGATTGTAACCTGAAAATGATGATTTGATATTTAATTAAAATATTATAGTAGGGGGATGAGTCATCAATTTCAATAGAACATTCTGCAATACAAAGATCCTAAACTCACCAATCTTCTTGATGTAAGAAGACACCTCCTTCTTGATCTCTTCGTATCGCGCTTCGTGATACGGAGGCTCCGTCGAGTCCATCTTGTTGACCCCCACCACCAGCTGCTTGACGCCGAGCGTGAAGGCTAGCAAAGCGTGCTCGCGGGTCTGACCATTTTTGCTGATTCCCGCTTCAAACTCTCCCGTACCAGCGGCCACGATGAGCACGGCGCAGTCAGCCTGCAATGATGACGAATAAGTAATGCGTGTGTGCGCTTTGAAATGTTGACGAATTGTTTAAAGCTTCTTGGGTGAAACTCGGTATTAAGTTTTTTCAATTTATCAAACCACATTTATTACAACCTAAGCAGGGTTGTTATTCCAATAATTATTCACACAACATGAATGCTATTGATGCAATCACTCATTTGATGGTTAGCATTTAAATTATCTTTATATTATTACATTATATATATGACTACAAATGCTCCACAAGTAAAACGATAGAATCTTTATATGAAATTTTGCTGGCTTCAGAGATTAACAATAAAAATGGCTATGGTTCTTTTGTAACCAATATCAAAATAATGATACTGATAACTCAATTTGATGACTTTCACAAATATATATATGTGTAACTGAATTTAAAAATCTGCTATAAAACTTTATACATGTCATTGGATACAGATTTTATTTTTTTATTTAAAAATGTATGTTTCATTTTTAAAATACACATTTATAGCCAGCAATATTAAGTATAATGTTAGGGTGAACAAAACCTGGTATAACGTAAAATGACTTTCAAATCCTGCCATGTTTTTTTTTTATCATACTGAAATTTATATTTGAATTCAAATGTAACGTTGAGTAATGTAAATACAAATAAATAATTTTATTTTAGATGAAAGTGATTAATTTATTTTCAAAAAAAAGTAATATGTAATGCCTGTCATTAAAGTGTGGCAGTTTTGCTTGATTTTCTCAAAAATATGAAAACGTGTTATGGCGAGTATCAGAAGTCAGCGACTCATATATGACACTTTGATACGGTCAAAGATAGAAATATAAATGCCAATTAGATCATTGACAGAGAAGCGATCATCAACTTCATGTATTCTGATGGAACGGTACACTAACAATCGGTGTCCAATGAGATAATTAAAAAGACATTTAATTAATAACAAAGTAAAATATTTTTTTTAAAAATACCTGCGAAGTGCCCGTGATCATGTTCTTGATGAAATCCCTGTGTCCGGGAGCATCAATGATGGTCACGTAATACTTGGCCGTTTCAAACTTCCACAGGGCAATATCGATGGTGATACCACGCTCACGCTCTGCTTTCAGTTTGTCCAATACCTGAAAATTATACAAGGATGCATTAAAGAAATCACATTAGTAATGCAACTAAGGAAAAATTACTGAAAATGCTCGAGACATGGTGTTCTTAGTAAGTATTAATATTGGTAACCTCACTCGTCAAACTTGTGGTTGTTTAATTTTTCATAGATTTTTGTTGAACTAAACTGTAATCAAATACAGCATATTCAATTTTTCTCTCAATAGTTAAAATACTTTCTATGAAAAATGTGAATGTAACTACATATTTAGAAACAACAAGTACAAAAATACATGTTTTAAATTAATTAATTATGTACTTATTTTAGATTTTTTTAATCTTAAATTGATAAAATTATAAAAGACATGAAATAAAGTGTACATGTAAGAGAGGGGTTTGAAACATTAGTTGCGGGACAAGGAGCATTCTATACACATTCTTAGTGGAAACATAAATCCGATAGTTTATAACATATTTATGCAACAGTAAAAGTATTTACTGTTCGTAAATTGAATCTTTGTGTAAACAAGACGTTGAATACATATTATGTTGTCAGCGTTTAAATTTTCGTTCCTATCGAGTCATATTTTTTTTTAAAGTCGCAGAGCTATTTGATTGCGTAAGTGGTACCAAAGTGATCACACAATTTGCTTTAGTTCACGTCTATATATTTGGTGTTCTGCGTTACGTTCTCAAATACTGCTCAAATTGCGTAAGATTACATAAGTTGACGAAATTCCTAACTCAAATTTTATTTAACATTCCCATGTATAATACATCGAGGCGGTGGACTCACCCACGCATACTTGAAGGACCCTTTGCCCATTTCTTGCGCCTCCTTCTCGAACTTCTCGATGGTCCTCTTGTCGATGCCGCCGCACTTGTAGATCAGGTGGCCCGTGGTGGTGGACTTGCCCGAGTCCACGTGGCCTATGACCACGATGTTGATGTGTGTCTTCTCCTTGCCCATGGCGTTCGGCGGCTGCTTCTCGCGGTTTAATCTACGTCTCTGGAAGGTTTACGGTAGCAGCTGTAAGACAATAAGACAAGAATAAGCAAAAATATTAACGTGTAATAGTTTTCACGACTGATGCCAGAACACCAAAAATATCATTCTAAAACAATCTGTCGATAACCACTGATATAATTATCGATTAACCGGTTAGCCACTCGTAACACATGTTTTTATTTCATTCCGAGGCCAAAACTTTTCAAAAAGATAAAATAACTACATCTCCTGAAACATTGCGCAAATAAGATTCAGCAATAGAGATTTACGGTTCAGAGGCCTGTGTCTCTCTGTATCGAGGCATTACAAACAGCAATACAGATAGAGATACAATGTTCAAAGTTAATCAATAACAGACCTGGAGCCTAAAGTCACGAATACCCAACGTGAAAAATTGTAAATCGCGACTTGCGCGACTCTATAATCGGTCACGGGTCCCGAACTATCCCGACTGTCCCGAAAAATCACGCAAATATTGCGGGATCAAAAAACAGCCACCAGTGCATACAGATGTAATCAATTTGGCACCTATACAGCGAGCACTTCTTTGGAAATGAGACGTTGTCACATTTCTTTAAACGTTATTTTCTCTTTCCAATCCAACAAAAAGAGTGAATATTATTCGCTACGTTAGACATTATTTAATAGTGAATGAATTAAAGAATATATAATTAATTTTAAATTTCTCTAATCACGTCTTGTAAAGAGAATATTGAATAACTTTTAAGGGCGGCGTCTAATCAAAATTTTTCCCGGGACGTTCGAAACATTTGAATCAGTCCCGCGCGTTGGCATTGTTTCGAAATAACTCTATTATATCTATAGCCTTTATTATAAATACGATATTATCAACGCGTTTTGCATTACCTGTTTGAACTGACATTGTTAAAACTGCAAATTCAGAAATAGAAATATGAGGCGCGGGTTCAAATCTCACGCTGTGTTTTATTATTGTTTCATTTAGCCAAGAAACAAACTACTTTATTTGGCGAAATCCTTAATCTGCCGCCGCAGGCAGGCGTCACAGTTGTGTCTCGCGATTTATTACATATTTAAATAATTTTCAATATTGAAAAATAGGTTATACAGACACTACTCTAGGTCACTACCTATTAAAAACTAGTATTTATATAATTACGCACATCCCTCACATGGTTCAATGAAATATTACGTAATATTTATATATAATATTATTTTTATGTATTTAGGAAAACTGATTAAGGTTATCATTTTCTCGTAGGTTTTGTCGCATTAGAGATGTAATTAAAAAAACGACTTTCAATATTAAGGCATTTATTGGAAAAACAATTATATGTATATAACCCAACAAGGTTCTAACTGGATTCCGGTAAGATGAAACTTGTTATTTTCTTCAATCTACAAGATCCGTTTGAAAGAATTTTATTTTATTAGAGATGCAAATCTGCAAGGAAATTGTGCAATGGTGGGACTGAAGCGGCTCGCACTGATTATTACGAACCGGTAACTAAACAGACTACATAATGTTTCCTATTCTATATCTTTAAAAATGCAAAATGAAAATTGCACTTTCCGAACAAAGTAGCATATTTTTATGTACTTGAGTCAGTACCTACATACGTCGCGACCTAGACTATCAAAGACTCATTGTTTTAATGCGAAAGCTGATGTTAGTATAATGAGAAAGATTAAGAATGGATCACTTAGGTGGTTTGGGCATATGCAACGAATGAATGGGGAGAGAATGGTAAGGAAGATATATGACGCAAGTGTCCGCGGAAGACTTGGCACAACCAGGTAAACGAGATACTGGAGGATGGTTCTGTTAGAAGCCGCAACAATCGGCAAGCTTATATGTGAAGACTTATGAATGTGAATGAAGCGAGAATTATGTGGCAGGACAGAGGAGTGTGGCGCTCTATCCTATCTGCCTACCCCCGCATGATGGTAAGTTAGTTAAGTTAATTAGTTAGGAGATCACCACTGTAAGAGCAAAACTCTATAATGATTTTAATTTACGCATATTCCCCCCATACAATTCGCGCTGTTAAGAGGCGCGGATTAGTTTCTAAAATTGTGTAAAATACCTAAGCAAACATTCTCAACTGCTTGGCTTACCAAAATTGGCTTTCAGCTGAAAAATACCAATAGACTAGAATGGACAACAATGAAAGTGTTCACTTAGCTTTAATAACGGTACATAAAAGCGCACTAGCGTCCATATTATCATCTCTATGCTCGTATTTATTCTAATTATACACCGTTATGTATTAATTTAATTTTTTATTTATTTCCGGAATTCTGTTGCAATCATTTTGAAATGACAATTTAAATAAACGTAAACGGATCACTTCACAATCATTTTAAAGCAGAATCAGTTAGACAGGAACCCTTCCGTCGGAACTATGTGATTAAACAAAGGAGTCTCTAGATCGTGAAAAAGTAAAAAACAATTCACCGAAAATGTGGAAGCTGCACAAAGCTTTCATTATCATTTTTTTCATCTTATTTAATCCAGATTTACTATTAACAATATAGTGATATGAAAATAATAACGAGTAACGGCTAATTTAGTCGGTCCTCACTTACTCTGTATAACAAAGTTCGACTGTGTTACATTAATTAAACAATTAATCCGTCCTATGTACGATTTCAGAGTTTAAACAGATTTTAACTCAATTTCCTAATAAAAAAAAAACCTCTATTAAATACAATAATACTGCCCCGTACATCAACTGACACCGAAATGTCAAAAGTATCATATAAAATGTTTATTATACATTCGACACTAAATTGGGCGGTAGGTAGATGAAAAGAAATTATTTCAGTTACATCACGAGCCTCATTTGATCTACAAAAGTTCGAAAAAATAATGCAACATCTGTTATTATTAGAAATCAAAATTGTACATTATTATCGACAGTATGTAATGCACTATTGGAGTGACATCTGTTTTAAAATTACAATGTTTGATCTCAGTTCGGACGAAGTTTAGAGAATTTGAATACCTACGTATCGTATCTGTATAAAAATGTTAGTCATCGTGTCTACCATAAGATGATCGAATTTTTTGTATTTCAATAGTGCACGAATACCCAGAAAACTTTAATATAATTATACTGGAGCGAAATTGCGGTACGTCCATTTTTACGAGTACAGTCTGTATAGGGAACCCGGACTCTCAATACATGTTCCAACTGAGATACAATAAATGCATGATTCACGAGTACCACGAACTCTGGAAATCCTGAAGGAAGTCTGCTGCTGATTAATAATTGTAAATGGGCAGCAGATGACCGAGTGTCGTCGAGGCGGAAGATTGAAGAGGTCACAAGTCGATTTTGGCTGTAGCGCCATTGAAAAAGAAGAGTAATGTCACGCCACATCAGTACAACATAGCGACCAGATTTTTTTTTTTGCGAATTTACATTTAAGCCGTTCACTGTCGTCCGAGTGAAAATCATCAACGTCCTCCTGTGCTTGAAGATCTCAATGCATCACGAGTGAACGAACTCATGATACCGCCTACGCAGCAACGCCACGTGTCGTCGGCCAATTTGTAATGCTCGTTTCTGAACGTGGGTATCGTGGCTGCGATCATACTGAATGGACATTCTACCCTGCCCATCTTGCCAGCGGTCAGCGAGCTGGCGCCGCTCTTGAGACAATTACATTATGAATCACGCTACGACCGTGCCAACGAAGTTTGAATCAAAGTCAGGGTTGAAAGAGCGCCGGGGACTGTCCCGAGTGCTGACCTGGCCCATTGAAAATTGATTGAAGAGATGACCTCATGTGTATGGTATTAGATAGCGCTTTTCTTTATACACTAGCAGACACGGAGTAGGCTCGCAGCACGCACAAAACTACATCATCATCCTACACCAGTAAATCGGCAGCGACAGTGCACACCAGTCTCCGACTGATACTGCTTCAGTTTGGAGTGACTACCTACTGGGTTGGGTCATTTTGAGATCAGTTCTACTGGACAGATTTGAAAAATTGAAATGTGTTGAATTTATTTAATTACAAGTCAAATGCTTTTTGTATTCCAGATTGTTTTTTTTTTTAAGTGTTTTTAAAACATTCTCGCAGAAATATGAATTATGGCTGGGGAGGGCTCACGCGAGCCCCTGATTAAATTAAATTAAAATATATTCTCAAGTCAAGACGCTACCATTTCGCCATGTTAGTATTTTAAAAGTATCACATGAAACACAGACATCTTTGCCCTTTTGTAATTCAAAATCGTCGATTAGTTTTGGAAACTTTTTTGGGATAAACTGGGAGCGTCGCTGTCTTGACATATAAGTGATTTTATGACGAAATAGATTGCATTAGTCACCAGCTTCCTAGTTTCATGTTTGGAAATCAATCAGATGAGGGGCACGTGCCAAAACATTTTACGCTTTATAGCACTTGCGACTCCAAAACTTGGCTGGCCATCTTCAATAAATTTAATGCGTCCGATCTAAATTAATTGCCGTGTTTTCACAGTTGTTGCACCGTAGGTATCCATTTTTCCAAGACGAAGAATCAATATTGTCCCGATGCTCTACATACTTGCGACACCGTCGTGCCGTATGCCCTAGGTTCGTCCAGGGATTGGCAGAGAATATACAATGCTACACATTTTAATTGACATACACCTTTCGTTTCTTCTACGTCCACGTACCATCCAGCACTCGAAATGGAAAATTTAACGAACCGGAACGATCGATAGTATCCGGAATTTTATATTAATTTTTGATTAAAACGTATACATTCGCAATACAATACTACGCGTATACATTGCACGAGCAGGTATGATTGGTCAACTGACAGACACCTTTTTCCGTTCTAAGAAGATTGATCTACGACTCAAATGGTAACTAAAATCAACTATGAATAACGATATATATAGTAAATAGTAACTATATTACTCAATTCTATTGCAAAACATACATTTATTAATAAACCCTTAGACTCTTGAACATGTTTAATTGAATCCAAAATAACGAACATGAGATGTAATTGAAATTGACAAGATATCACGAACCGTTCCGAACGTTTCAATTCAATCAGAGTCCTGATATATATATATATATATACCTCAATCAAACCCTCGTCGGGTCGGTCGCAGCCTATTTCTAAATCTGTTACACTTGATCACAAGGTTCTCCAGAATGTACCCGGTTTCCAGAATTGGATTAGGCCCGCCCCTCCAGTCGGTGTTCGTGTCCAGAACGTCCCCCGCGAGGAGGCGGACTGGAAGACGCCGTTGTAAAATAGTTTATCGCGAGACATTTGGATTTTGTGACAGCTAGACAGTTACATTATTAAATGATTAGCCCCCGCGCCGAATCGATACTGTAGTTAGGTCTTCCAGTATTGATGAAACTATCGCAGACCGACCAATTTTCGCAAAACACGCCATTCGTACATTGAGAAAGAATATTGTTAATGTCGAAACTTTTTTAAATACGTGAAGGACATTTTTTTTATTATTAAAACTGATTTTTCCAAATCGATTGACGTCACTATAGGGAAAAGAGACAGTACATGAAAAGAAAAAAAAATCGCTTTTCAAATAACACTTAAAAAATCTTGAATTACGGGAGTGACAATGTTTCAGTAAAACCTTTTCAATTTTCATGGCAAGTTTCCAATGTTGAAATTACAATTGATCAAACAAGGGAAGCGGTCTACCACAGTACAGCTGACGTAAACAAATACGCAATTAGACATGTTCAATGTTCGCAATTTACCGTTCCGGCGACGCGACACACAACTGCGACACCGCCTTAGCGACAAATTATATTTATAAATACTAATTTAATGTATTAATTATAAATAAAAAGAGGTATACGGACCTGGATCTCTATTTCCAATCCGGTAACGCAAAAACAATATTTTTCGACAAAATTGATTTTATATGTATATATTTATAATTAATACATCAAATTAGTATTTAAAACATCACAGAGCGTCTGTTCTGAATAATTACAACTTCACAATAAGAATGTGTTCTCCTAAATAGATTATATTATCTTTAAAGTCCCGTTAAATCCGCCAGGGATTTGAACCAGCGTTTTCATAATATAATTTCTAGTCAGATGTCTTAGTCTAAACGTGTCGATATTACAGTATACGTATGCATCTCGACTAAATTCGTTTCTAAATATAACAAGGATACCACAGTGAAAGTGGTGGAATATATATTTTAAAGCAATTCCGTAAAAAAACTTTTAAATTGCAATTGGTCTTCGGCCCCAACAAAATGCAATGCAGAGAAAAAATGCAATTCAGCAACATTCGTGAAAGAGGCCTACCTAAACAGATGGTCGGGTCCTAATTGTCCATGTCCGTAGATTCAATTCTACCTTCGATATACGCGTAGGATAGCGGAAAACGATAAAATAGAATCCATGCTGAGACATTAATTCAAACATTTGCCTATGCAAATAGATCAAACTGAACCAACTGATATAATATATCGATCTTTGTGTCTTAAGGGCATCATTTTATCAGCATTCATGTACCATAAGACCTGACTAAATATAACTTTAAAAATGTGGCTTAAATGAGGGTTTTTAGAATGGTTTGCTTCAATTTTTTTACTTTTGCAATTTATATAATTAATAAAAGATGTTAACAGTTAAAAAGTAGCTAGTAAAAGTATAGACAGAACCAATGCACCACAATATTAGGCCGGATCCTGTGTATCGAAAAAAAATAACGGAGGAGCAATCTAAGAATGCGGGTACATGGACGAAACTTTTGTCTCGAGACTCGCATAAATGACAGTACAAAGTTATTGCGGAGCGAACTGATATTTGCTGTGTATTCCACTTTACGTGAAGCGAAATGACCAACAAATCTCCGAGAACCCTATGGCAAAATAAAAATAATATAAATAATAAGATAAAAATCTATACACACATCACATACGGCAGCAGCAGCAAAATAGATGTACAGGATAGACGCGAGAGCAATGTTTCATTCGTGTACACGCACCCTAAGCTATCCCGGAAGGCGTTTTAGAAGGCAAAGTTCAGGATTGGCTTAAGAGAGATTGGGCCCCTGGGTGAGACCGTAAATCAGACCCTTCAAAAAATAAACATACCCTATTTTGTTAACGTTAACACAGTATTCAATTGAAAGGAAACTTGCTGGCCGTATTATTCACGAGAGATATCTAGACATACTCTATCTCTCGGACCGGTAGAAACCTCAGTGTATCGGTATCAAGGCGGCCTCGCTATAAAACAACCCAAAATTAGTTAAAAGGAATACAAAGTCTGTCTACGCCATATTAACAACCTTAGTGGTATACAAAAAAGAATAATATTTATAAAAAGCGTGTATTTAATTTTTTGATTAAGAAATGACATTAATTTTGTTGTGTTGTATTTTTAATTTGATATACAACTACCGGAGCGATTATTTCGAAAATCAAGGTTCAAACAAATAAATACAAATATCAGCGAGTAGGAACATTGATTTAATTAACTTGAGTAATCGAATAGCCTAAAAATCATAAATCGTGGTGTATGAGAAAACACAGTATTCAAATTTCGAAAGCGAAGGCGTGAGCGACTTTGATAAAATATTTTCACCGCCTGTCAGTTACATCGCGAATTATACAGACATATCGACATTTTAGATACAAAATCTGAAAAAAATTACATGAACCGTCGGTGACATCGAATCGCGTCAAACAAAAAAATACAAATGTCGTGAAAGAGCAAACGCTGGCGTGAAACAATGCCAAAAAATAAACCAATAAGAATGCATCTTGCATGCGTGCAACTCTGTGCGGATCTAATTATAGTGCAACGTTCTTTTTACGTACTTGCAGTGCGAATTCATCTGCACCAGACAAGCCAGTGGCGTCCATCTTGAAACACGAGTGTGTACGATAATGACATAAATGAATCTGGTGTATTATTAAAAGGGGCAATTTATTACATTCAAATATAGAAGTAAACTGTCCTTAAAATCGATCAGCTGAAGATGTAAGGTTTACCTGTTAGCTGGCCTTGAAATTACTTTGTAGTTTAAGGAAGATGAATACTAAAAAAAATACTGAGAGTTTGAAAAATCATTCAAGTACAGATGACGGATCGCGTGGAACTTTAGAAACATGCATGATGACAAGGGCATAGGATGAAACGACTTTTTTTTAGATAGATACGAGGATATGATTAAAGGATATCAGAGTGAGAAGCTGACAAATGGCGGCATGGTCCATGTCAAGACACTGCCAACATCCGACAGACAAATATTTTTAAAATAATGTTCAACAATGCAAAATTAATATTTTACCATTGCGATTGGCAAAGCTCAAGAAAGGCTCGACTATGTTAAATTGAGAAACATTTGCCGGCAAATTGCGTAATGCAATGTGTACCGGCTAACAAATAAAAGGACACCGCGATAAAATACATACATAATAACATGAAAATTAATTAAATACTTTGTAGAAAGATAATACTGCGCGTATAAAAGGTTGGAGACATCAAAAGAGCGAATAAATTGTGAATAATACGAAATAATATCGGAAAGATTGTGCTCACCCCCGGCGGCCGCTGAAGTCTTCAAGTTTTTCCGGGCATGCGCGTCAAGCTCAGGTCCATCCGGGAACGTCGATCAATAAACTTTAAATTATTGTCACATTCGGCACGAAGTAATCGCATCGATTTGGGCCAATAAAATAGATGCAAATTTATTTTTACATTGATCAATATATCCCGGTACGGTTTGCTGCTATTTTAGAAAAATTAGACTTGAATTTGAGTACGCGGCGCCAAAACAAACGGAAGTAAGAGAAAAAGGGTTCATTTATTTCCGTTTAGGGGAGGATTTATTCCGTTTTTGCAGTCACTTTCGAACCAGGTAGCCACCTAGGTAATTCAATACACGTTATTGAATTGCCTAGGTAAAAATGAAATAATTTTATTACTAAAATACTTAATGAAAAAACTTTACTGGTCGAATTTTTATATTAAGTGTTATGTCATAAGTTATTATATGTTTTTTACTATTTGTTTCTCATAAATAAATTGAAAAACTATAATAAAAAAATATTTTAAAATATTTTCTGGGCTATTTTGCCGTACGTCTTCTAACACTCTGGCCGACGTTACGTTACAGAGTCCATCATCAGGGCTGATATCGCCGATCAGCGTTTTCAGATCCCATTGCAGGGTGATTAGGGTCGCTAATCAGTGATATCACCCAACCCCATATAGAAGATTACATCGTGTTCTTAGTCTGTCAATAAAATATATTTTTTCAATAGTGCCTAGATGCGCTGTTTTAATTCCAAAAACACCGGCAGATCCGATTGTGCTCGGCTGCCGTCAAGTATTCATGACTTTGTTTACTCTATCTTACTTTATCGAGTCGGGTCGAGAACTCTAGGCTCCAGATCTGTTCTACAGTTCTACATTGTCCTGTGTCGTGACAAGGAGCCTCAAAATGTTCAGTGAGAAGGTCCCTGCAGCTCTTGGAAACAACAATGTTTTAGAAACAAACTAATCGATAACCGGGATATATTTTAATGTACACGACATTTCACAAATTTTGGTTTCAATTATGAATAAAAACATATTTTTAACAGCTTTTCGGTGGGATATTATTTATCAGCATGATTCACTTTACAAATTACACAGGTTTTAAATATATTCACCATAAAATTAAGAATGTACATGGACGAGATATCTCTCTCAGATTCATCCCGAAGTCCCTTAAAGGACAATACTTATAGAGTTGAGTGCAAAGTAAACTATGATTCATTGTCTCGTACACTTCGCATGCGGGATAGAATGACGCAACCGGTACTTACTGACAAATCTCTGAGACGTGAGATCAAAGTCCCATCCGTGGATACACCGCACGCATTGTTTGTTAAAATTTCTTAAATGATCAGACACTTTTACGACATATTTCATTCAAGTCAGATTACCACTCAATAAAGCAATCTTTCACAGACCACCATTCTAAAGACCTTCTGCTGCGTGACCGAAAAGAATAAGAATACAAATAATAAGAATTGTGGGATGACATTCAGGACCAAAACAGGTAAAAAAATGTTGAATTTTATTATTTACCAATAGGAAACATCCCAGGACATAATTGTGAGTGTGGAAGGCAGGGCAAGCCACCTTCCTACGTCCATTCCGATGGTAAACCATACATCCATGTGAAACATAAACTTCTTTGGCGGTGAATTGGATACCCACAGACGCATATAATGTTTAAATGAGCGGAATAACCCAGCATCGCCTAGATATATCTAGATGTAGGGATTGTTCTCAACCACTGACAAATATCTATCCCTACAATCACACAAATAGCCATTTTATTTGATACTAATATATATTTATAATAATTAAAGAAATACACAAAAATCAGAATATTTACAGCAATATATATTTAATACTTATCATCAAGCCGTTTCTCCAGGTAGGCAGAGGATAGAGTTGATTATTGCAGCTTCTAATGCTTCTTCTTCTTGTAAGTTCCAAAGACTGATGATATGGCCATGTTAAAAGAATGCCAGATGACAGGATACGAAAAATCATGATCAAGTGGATACCCCAGTGGAAGCAAGTGGGCTGAATGTGTGGAAGAGGACTGGAGCAGGATGGGTGGGTCCAGAAACCGGAGAAGAATGGCCAGGGTTAGGAGTAGCTGGAGAGCACTTGTTCAGGAGACCAAATCCCACCCTGGGATGTAGTGCCATGAACGAAGAAGAAATAGTATTATAATAGGACCATCTTCCAATATCTGGTTTACCTGGTCATGTGAAATCTTCTATTTTTTCACGTCATATATCTTTCTTACCACTCTTCTCATTCATTCATTCCGCATGACCAAACCACCTAAGCGATTATTTTTTAATCCTGTTCAATATACTAATATCAGCTATACATTCACTTCTACTCGTTTTATTCTTTACTCTTTAAAATGGATTTGCAACGATATGCCTGAATACCTCATTTCCACTGCATTCAGTCTACTTTAGTTCCTCTTTTGCCAGCTCCAAACTCCACTTACATCAGAATTGGTAGCAGGACTCCATTATGTACCGTTAGTCTTGCATCGGCCGAAAAGTTTCCAGAAATGAAACAAATTGTTTAATTTAATATATTTTATTTATCTATTATTTAAAAAAAGCAAAAATACAATTTGAATTGAGAAGCAAAAAAATACACATAATCAAAAATAAATATCATTATCATTTCTTAGTCTCACAATACCATAGACAAAATGGACAAATAATAATAATACAGAAAATTTCAATTGCTGTAACAGACGAAATTGATGTTATTTAACAATCTCTTCTCAATGTATATTATTGAAGATAACTCTTAAAATGATTCAATGTATGAACACATGGAGTCCACAGGGTTAGCTTGTATTCAAATATCTGATGCTTTAATTTTAAAGAAAATTAAGAGTGTGTTAATATATGTTATTTTATTTTTATTAACATGGGAAAAAACATATTTAAAATTGAATCCCTTCAAAAAAGGGTTATCCTTTTGCCTTTCCACAGTCAATAAATTTAAGATATCTTATGGTTTTCTTTGCTTCATTTTCCTATTTTAATGTTTTTTAGATGGCTTTTCTGTCAATAGCCTCTTCCAGCTTTTTGTTAAGTTCTCTTTTTACATTGTATTTTAATATCTTTATGGAACTATCTATAAGACACGTGGGACCTGTTGATAATCTATTTCATTAAAATGAAATGTCTCTTACAGCAATGGAAATTTCCAGTGACTATATTATGAAAATATTATAATCTTTTACCACAATATATATATGTAAGTAGTGTGATTCCATATTGTTAGGTATGTACATATTTTTTTAGGCTACTGTACGTACTAACCGCTAGTAACCGTCACCATTAATTCTTTCAATTTTGTTATATGGAATCGCTTACATATTCAGTCACACTACATACGTAGTAGTATACACATATCTTCATTAATATCACAGCTCGACAAATGCCACACCATTGTAGAGTTACATACATTCTTCATTTCATATATTAGCAAAATTCAGGGACTCAAATATTTGAGCTTAATAATATGGCTGTGTTCGTATAACAGTCCATTTTTAGTAGTTTCTTGCGCAGGGACATTTATACATTTTAAACTATCAATAGATTGTTAACCTATTAAATGCCGTGTGCGAGTTAATTCGTCATAATTTGCACGTCACGCCAGATAACGAGCGAGATATTCGACATTGCAGAGGTATAATCAAAAAATGAAAAATGACTCGTCTAAGTTATTGAATTAATAAAAACTATTTACATAATTAAAATAAGAACTCTTATTGTATATTTTATATAGAATATGTTTGTGTTTTATTAAATATGTTCTGTATATGATGTGGGGCAGAACGAACTAGAAAAACATATTCTAAGTATGGATGGTATTATATATATATATGTATGGCATTTTTAAAAGAATTTGTAGTGAACAAAACTTATTTTAAATTCAAAAAAACATCAACTACAAGCTGGTAAGCTACACACGTTTTCCACCATATTTTATTTATTTTATTTTTCGGAAAGATGGCTAGCCCAGAGGTGTCTGACCCCTCATCTCAAAATTGTTAGCAGTTAAAAGGTTAAATGTTGAAAGTAATATCATATGTAAATATATTCATTAATAAAGTGTTAACAATCAATTGACAGTTGATTTTGTTTTTTATAATTATGTAACACTGCAGATTTTGTTATACAGTTGGCACCCTTGCTAAACTATGCTATGCACTAGTAAAACAAAATTGTGCAGTTATATCTGAATCGGACACCAATCTTCCCCATCAATATGGAGCCAGTCTAACATTCAACAGTATCAAGTACCAGACGTGAAATATGAGGTTATATCCATATTAATCACATGAAATAAGAGTGATTAATATGGATATAATTTCCCCGATGCATACTACAATTGAATAATATGATGATTATAGACATACTGTATATTTACTCTGCGGTCAAGAAAGATTTTGATGATTAATTTCCTGATTTCTTAGAAATGGCCCAATCCATTAAATCTTATTAAGTAGTCTAGTCTATATTTATCAAAAATTAAACATTCCAATCACTTACACAAAAGTTTCTCTTATATTATTAAAATCAACTGTGACAATTCTAAGTATTTCTTCATTGAACGGTTATAGAGAAACATATCGGTAGACAATGTGTTAACAGTATATTATCTTTGATTCATTCGACCAATATAACTTGAGCTGCTCTGATGGCGGGTACCACTATATTATAAAGACAACCAAATATTACGTCTCTTGACTTTGGCTATGTCAGTGCCTCATCAGACAATGGAGAGTTAGATCTGTTATCTTTACACGCCTTTAATAATTAAGAAAGATGGATCTTTCAAAAACGTACATAATTACTATTATTATTATAATACTAAGTAAGTGGAAAGAGGGTTGTGAAGTTAAATAATAAGAATTAATAAATGAAGAAAAAATTTAATTGGGTCAGAGATAAGATTCCTACGAGATATCGTAGAAAAAATTTTGGAAGGTGGTAAAGGTATGATCTTAAGTCAAGTACAACTTAAGATTGAGAAAACTCTCAGTAAGTGTTGAGGCTAAGATATGTTCCTAAGATGATTTTCGGAAAAGATCCAAAAATGGAAAAACCGAGAATAAATCAAAAGAATCAATTGAAAAAAAACTACAATCAATAAAGATTGGAATGAATTTAAGGTTGCGATAAGTGAGATTGAATTAGGTTGCTCAGCCGACCTAGCCGATTGAGGGTCAACGGTGGCAGTGAGTTATCTAGATTGATAATTATGTATGTTTGAAGGTAAACTTTTCAGCATGACTGAAGTTATTTTGATCGAGGCGTAATTAAAAGAAACAATTTAAAATATCCTTTCTCAGATTCACTGATTTAAAAATATTATAAAATTCCAGAATACACAATTAAAAACATATAATAAAATACTACTTCAAAAGGTAATTATATTTGTAGGATGCTTCTTATCACTACATATTTATGAATGTATGAAAAAAAAAATTAATTGTCATTAAAGACTAATGTAAATTTAAAAAATGCACTTAAATAAATGTTGTAGAAAATCTGTAATAGGTATGCTAAAATGTACTTTGAACTAACTACAGTAAAACTCCGTTAATTTGTGTACCCACATTTCATATTTTCACATAATTCACACTTTTTTCAAAAAATTTATCCCCGAAAATTTCATACTAATTTCTACTGATAATTTGAAAAACCTTATTATTCGTAGTTCGTATGCATTTTTTATACCCAAAGTAAATAATTTGTTCACGTAATTTGCATATTCACGTGTTTTAAATCCTAACTTACGCGACAATGCATTCATCATCCCTTCGTAAACATCTGTAGCTAGCTCCAACCCCTAGCCAATCACGGTGATGTTCCTTAGCGCAATAGATCGGCGCGCTTAGAGCTCGCAACTCGCAAGACCGCAGCCGAACTGAGTGATACCATATTTATGTATACCAAAGTCTGCAGTGCATTTTATAAAATTTGTTTGTTATTTCGACAATAATTGTCGGCACGTTGCGAATTATATATTTTTACTCACCCTTGTATAACCCCTATTTAAAATAATTTGAATAATTTTCATTGAATCTCGTAATTTATAAATTAATTGTATGTAACAGTTCTATTGATTTTATATCCGTTTTTTTGTTTATGAAATGTTGCGATTTGATAAAGAAACTAAAACCTTTGTATATACAACCTATTTTATGATTATATTTTTTTTATGTTTTGTTTTCTAAAATGGCACGAACATCTCGTAATTCGTGTAAATTTTGTCAAAAATTGATGACAAAGATAAAATCAGCGGGAAAATTTCAATCCCGAATGCCTCAAGTTCAAACTTGAAAAATCGCAGAAAAATAATAAGCTTCAACAAAGTATGAAGATTTAAAAGTTTTTCAATATTTTTCACGGGTTTTTTAATATTCATTATTTCATCATTATTCTTTCCAAATTTTGATGTAAAAAGCGAGTTCGACCGCTAATCAAATTAAAATGTCCATAACTTTGTTGAGTCAAGCACTGGTAAATCGTTTGAAAAAGCTTGTTTTTAATATTGGACTCGCCACGTCGCCACACAGGAAAAATTAATTATTTGACAAACATTTCGATATATAAAAAGCTGAAATAACAGACAGTCGCCATGTTTTCAAGTATGAAAATCTCGATGTTGACAATGGCGGCACGCGCAAAAGTACGGAAGTGTAAACTGATGACGCATTTTTAAAAATTTCTTTCTAATGTTGCCTTCAAAATTGTTCTCATTATTCACAATTCAGATTTTTTTTTAAATATCGGTTCTATGAGTTATGAATTAACGGAGTTTTACTGTAAATGCTTTCATTGTCTATTTGTGGGTTGTTACGCCATGAAGAATATTATGAGACAGTACAGTGCAGAGAAAGCAAAAAAAAAAACTAACAGAAAGTCGATACATGCAATGCAAAGATACAAAAATAGACAAAAGAAGATATAAAATGGCCGATAAAACCTGAGGATTCATCAAACCTTAACAGTAATTAAATTAATAATATTTCAGATGTTCCATGTAATACATTAGCGGTAAATACCTTAAATGAATTTCAATATGCTATGATGCTGTTAACAACATTCAAATTTGACAGTGTTAACCGCACCACAAGACGGACATGTGAAATAAATATGATTTAAGCAATTATTTCATAAACCATATCTACCAAATAGATAGAAACATAATTTTACTACTAAATTTAACCTATGGCAACAATTTCGAACAACATAACAATGAAGTTTTAAGTCATTTTTAAGTAGATAAACATGCATAGATAAATAAACAATTTCTGCTTTATCCTCAGCCCGCAGCTGAAAATACAAAATGATGGAACAAAAAATGAGATTTTCACAAAACATCACATGGCGTTAAAATTAAGATAATATCTTATTACTTCTTTGTCATAAAGAGATATAATTTAACTGGATTCTATTTTGACTATGTATATGTTAATGCTAATGTTCGAAAGTCGTTAATGTTAACATTTCATAGTTATTATCAACATTAATTGAATGAAGATATTGATGTACGATTTGCTAGATAATGTTCACATTACCTGGATGAGCATAGAGCGTGTGTCTGAAAAACCGTTAAAATAAGCTCCTGCACATTCCCGTCTATTGTTCCATTCCAGAAAACGTCAGTTATTAAAAGTAGAGTATGTTAGGTTAGGTTAGTAGTTGTGTTAGGTTAGGTTAGTAGTTGTGTTAGGTTATGTTAGTAGTTGTGTTAGGTTAGGTTAGTAGTTGTGTTAGGTTAGGTTAGTAGTTGTGTTAGGTTAGATTAGTAGTTGTGTTAGGTTAGGTTAGTAGTTGTGTTAGGTTAGGTTAGTAGTTGTGTTAGGTTAGGTTAGTAGTTGTGTTAGATTAGTAGTTGTGTTAGGTTAGATCTGGTTAAAGTTAGATTAGGTTAGCATTTAGGTCGGGTTAGATTAATAGGTTAGTAATTAGGTTGGGTTAGATTAATAGGTTAGTAATTACGTTGGGTTAGATTAATAGGTTAGTAGTTAGGTTGGGTTAGATTGATAAGTTAACAGTTAGGTTTGGTAGCATTAGATTTCCCGCGCACACCAGTCCGCTGTTACGCATTCCAGCGAACAACAGTGATTAAACAGTAGAGCTAACAAGAGCACGCACAAATTGCAGTTAGGTTGGGTTAAATAAATAGTAAACTGCATATATAAAATATCTCTAATGTAAATAAGATGTGTACCTTTGTGTGTTCGAGATAAAATTATAACTTTATATATTGATGTTTAATTAACTAGTTAGTTTACACATTATCTAGTAAAAATGATAATGTTCACATTACCTAGAGAATCTATGGGAAATTTGCACATTAACATTAACATATAGATGTATAACAAAACAATCAATTTAAAGAAACATTGAATAATAAATTAAATTGGAACAAACCGTAATAAATAATGCTATATAATGAATAACAATGAAATGTAAAGAATGCTGAATGGAAACAGTTTAATATTAGTTTAACTCTTCCCTGGCCACGGTAGGTAGCTCCCCCAACCGCGATTAGAATTCGGGTCTAAACCTAGAAAAAAAGAAGAATATGAAATAAATTCATTTTACTATAACTTACCATAATGATTAGAATCTGTAAGCAGTCCTATATTTCAACCTCACATTTCTTAGACCCTTGCTAATATTTCTGTTGTGATACACGACTCTATAATTATACGCTATGGAAAGATACCCCTAGTAAATCCTTCATTTTTCATCTCATCAATTATTGTGTACATACATCGTATCAGTGATGGTTAAACCATTATCGTGATTGATTGTGTTCAAATGTAATTGATTATTCATAGTTTGAGCAATCACTGGTACATTATAATCTAGACCTCCAACACTTAAATCTCAGTTACCAGTGGTGCACGGAAAACCAGGAACTATCTACCAGAAGCGTGTAGGAGAAGACGGAGACTGAAACTGCACTGGCAGGACGATATCGTACTGGACTTCGCTAACATGGGTGAAATTAACTAGTAAGCAGACACACGTGTTCAATTTAATGGTACTGTATTAAATATTATGTTAAAATGTGTATTTTCCTTACAATTTTCATTATCCTTACAAATTTCATTATCCTTACAATTTTCATTATCCTTACAAATTTCATTATCCGTACAATTTTCATTCGCCTTACAATTTTCATTATCCTTACAAATTTCAAGTAGGTTATAAATTTCTCAATATTAAATATTGCATCATATTTTGTCACTTTTTATTTTTTCTTCTAACATATTCTAAATTTATAGTTGATAAACTAATTATGTATGTTAGGATGCTTCAAAAATGTACTGTATTTTTTTTTCTAATTTTATATGTTTTCATACGTTTAAAAATTTACACAATATTTTTTCAGATTTTTTAAAGGTGTTTTAAGGGTCTCTACCAACCGTCAAAGTGTAGGGTTTAACCAAAAAATATTAGAAGTTGGTATTTAAACTTTAAGTATTTATTTTAAGCAAATTTTTACAAACATGTAGTTGAACGCAAGATTAAAATTAATTAAATAATTACATGAAACATTTCAAAGTAAACATAATTAAAAAGAATAATAATTATTTAAGAAGACGTCAACGTGACGTAACGAGTCAGGAAATTTTCATGGATAATCTTTAACCGCCATGAGTAAATATTGCTTCTGCTCTTCATCTATGGTGTGAAGACGATTGTACTCTTCGCTAGTCAGCGCTACTCCTCTCTCTTCTACGTCATTAACAACTTTCATAGAAAGTCTTAGCTTTGTCATAGTCATCACCATCCTTCCAGGTCTTAACATCTTTCATTAAAAAATCACGCGATACAGCGATTGTATTGAAAAAATTCTATGTGTGATTTGTAACAAAATCTTCTAATTTTTAACCAGAATGAGAGCATTGTCAAGGGTTGCTCGCTTTGATACAAGCTCCATTAATTTGACCTATGTTTGATACAGTAGTATCAAAACCCGAAGATTTAGTTTTATCGTACAGGCCCCATGATAATAATGTTTCAAAAACAGCTGAGGCCAGTGCCTGACCTGTACCAATTGGTAGTTTTGGAACAGCCAAAAGCTGATCTATTTCCTGGTCTGATACTAAGATAAGTAATCGATCCACAACCTCCCAGTAATAGTAAGCGAAACTTCTGGCTTAAACTCACTTTTTAAAGACTCAGCAATTTTTTTTGTCACTGGTTGGCACCGAATAGACAAAAAGCTAACATTGTAACTCACAACATCACAACCTGCGCTTCTGAGAGTAGATGTCAACACAACAGCCGCTTTTCGATCTCTTAGCTTAGCAACATCGAGACTTATAACCAAATGGTCGTCGATTATTTGTTTCGTATCTTGTTTTTGTTGTGATATTGATGTAGATGGTCTTGACAATGGAGAACTCGGCTGACTAAAGTCTTCACTATCGTCTAAAGAGGTCAAAGATGATGACATTAGCTCACACTTTTCAGTGAGACGTTTTATGTTTTCTGATTCTCACCCTTTTCTGCTTTCTAACTTTACCAACTCTTGTAACTTCATAATTTGTTTCTTGTTTGTCTCTCTGTCTAAACCATCTATCTGACCTGGTCGTCCTTTTTCCCTCTAAGTGATTAGAAACAGTTTGTCTTCCTCGATAGTAATCATTTCCAGTGCATTGGCATGAGCAATATCAAAATACATTCTAAATTTTTCTTCCTTATTTTTTATCACAGCCGAACGTTGTGTTTTATTTTCTTTGTTTTTCTTTTTCCACTCAATAAAATATTGATATATTTTTACTATTACATACTATTTCTTTAATCTGGTAGGAATATTTGCCTTTTCCCATATTTGCAGAACATCACACGCAGTACAAGTCGCAGATTGGTTATTGTTTTTCTTCATTATAGTGTATAATAAAAAATCAAACTCTTAACTTCTTTAACAGACGGTAAAGTTTGTGTAAACTGTTCAATTAGCCATATGTCTGTCATTTTCCAAGTTTTAATAACACTTTCACTAGTAGATGCCATTATATGGCACAATCGTAAATGCAGTCTAAGAACAAAAAGTACGTTATTACTCAAAGACTCTAGTTGCGATATACGTTTTCTATTGTTTACAATACTGCGGGAGGCTTATTTATGCTGCATGCAGCAACATGTTTGGTCTGAAGCGTTGCAATCATTGCCCTAAACGATGCATATTTTCGAAACTTTGATCAATGGTAGCGGCCCGTAAAATTTATTTAAATAAAAAAATACATGTATATTTTTTTGGCTATTGAAACCATATAAAAAGGTGCCCCGATAAAAAAAAAAAAATCTTTTAATTTTTGAAGCACCCTAATATATGTATAATATGATTGTTGATTAAAAATGAAAAATGTTTGCCTCAGCTCAGGCGAAGCCCAGTGAGGCAGATATCAAAATACGAAATGTACTTACAACATATGATATGAAATAAATAAATAAATTGGAAGAATTTTGCTAGCAGCCTTGGTCCACCCCGGATAGTCAGACTCAAGATGATGTTGATGAAAGAAAATGGAACTATGTGAATAAGCATTGAATGAGAAAATAGGCAGTGACAATCTTATTAATTTTAATACATTCAAAATGGCAATGCACGCCTTATTCAGTGTCAAAAAAACAGCAATCTTGTGACTTTTAATAACAGCATTGTTCCTATCTAATAAAGAATCTAGTGAATTTATTCTGATTCCCTGAAAGAGTAGAATTTAAGTAGTGTTGTGTGGGTAAAGTTAGGAGAGACATAACATGGTGCATCTGGTGTCCCGACAATTGCGCGCAAGACAACTGAGCGCCAACAATAACGCACAAGACAATAGTGCGCAATACAAAAATAAATAACATTTATTCTCATGAATTTCATTTTAAATGTAAAACATACTCATTACATGAAAAAAATCAGAAAAAAGAAATTGTTTGGAAAGAAACCTATTTTTTTAAATCAAACAAAAAAATTTAATTAATCGAAAAAAAAGTTATTTTTGTTAGGTTAGGTTAGTGAAATGTTTTAATTTTTCGTATAAGTTTTTGGTTCAAATAATTCATGATTTTTTTTATATTATAAGTATGTTTTAATTTTATTGGATATAAAATACAATATATAGAAATAAATATCCTCATTTATATTAATTCCAGGGTTCAAACCCGCTTACCAAATTTAAAAACCTGTTTTCAAATTTTTTTAATTTAGTAGAAACCCAAAACCGACAGCCCTAGTCCGTCAATGAGCAGTCTGTCAGACTTATTTTTTTTTATTACTTTTAATTTTGTAGTTTTGTTCTGCGGGTTATTATCGGCCCACATTTGTTTGCGAGCTTTTGTCGGGGTTGAACTGCGCACAATTATCTGTCGGCGCACAATTATCTCGCGCACAATTGTCGAGGTACCAGTGCCTCTATATCTTCAAAAGCTCTGCCATCCCAGAAAATTTGAACAGTTGACGCCAAACTATCAGGTCAGCCTCTACTCCAACTGTTGAAATTAATTATCACAAGACTGTTCAGTGATTTGGTATTTGCTGTGGCAGGCCCAAAAGCGTAGAACTCTTGTAACTCTTGATGAAGTCTAAGCAACTAATATTGCCACAGTGTCAACAATATCAAAAGTAATGGGCAATGTTACCTTTAGCAACTGCAGTAAGCTGCTGCTTTTCTTCGGGGCTGAGGGTTAAGATGGTATGCAGGACGGGAACTAGGCGACACCTTTCGTCACCAGCTCCCAAAGTCAGGAACTGTCAGAAAAGAATATCAATTTATAAAAAATTGTAGAAATTATTTCGTCCGGAGCCGGTAACCACTAGGATTGAATCAAACAAAGATGAGTTACAAATTAATGGAATTTTAATCAATTACATTTGTTATAAAAATCAAGCAAGAGTTTGTAAAAATAGCCTGTATAAAAATTTGTTCCTCCCCAAAATTGTTTGATAACAAAGATGCAATACATATAAAGTTTGCACAACTATTATAAATATGAAAATATACCTTCACAATGACATTCTTGAGGTACTCTTGATTATGATGGTGAAGAGCTCTATCCAATGCCCTCTGGCATCTTCGTACCTCCTCCTTCAGCACCTCTCCGAGCTGTGCTCTGCGGGCTACCTCTCTCTCGGCCTCGGCCACGATGTCCGTCATGTGAGCCAACCTAGAGACATGATACCATATTCTTTAACTGAAAATTTTTGCCTTTCTCAAATTCACAGCCTCTCTGGAGGTTCAAATACTGGTGAAACTCTTTCTTAGTCTTTGGACACATTTCCAAAGAGAAATGTATTGCAGTTTAATATTACACTTAAAAACTACAGTTGACAGACAATTCCAAGACTTAAATTCAGTTATTGCGTGTAAAGATATAATAAATATTTCACAATGTGAGAATGCTATTAGACTTCATCTCATGGCATCCAATTGTATAACCAGACCAACCTCTTGTCTTGCATCTCAATCTGCCTGAGAGCTGCCTCCAAACGGTTCTCCGTATCTCCTTCCTCGTATCCGTGTTCCTGGATGTCCTCTCCCAGCAGCTGCTCCAGGGGGACGGGCTCTCTGCGCGTCCTGGATGCAGGCTTGACAGCACCGGAAGCCCGCGGATGGTAAGTAGGAGACGGAGAAGGAGTGCTCTCAGACCCCTGAAATAAAAACCAATGTGAATAGTGTAGTAATGTAAGAGTCTGAGAAAAATATAAATATTAAAATTAATTTGTAACCAAAAAACGTATTTGTGCAAAGAGAAATATCACAAATATGGTTCTAGGAATACTATTACCACAGAGATAGATAAAATGAGACAATTTTAATTAAAAGATTATTTAAAGAAATCAGATTTTTGATTCTCCTTATTGCAAGATAATGCAGTCATCTGTACTGAAGTTCTCAGGCAATTTAATTGCTTTCCACCGCAGTGCTGTTATTATTATTGTGTTCAGAATAATACATATTATTATTGACGAGCATAATATCAAGAATTGTGAATCAATTAATGAATTTGCAAATTACAAAGAGGGTGTTTATATGTAGAATTTCCAATTCATGTGTCTATTTGCATTTCCGTAAAATGGTGAAAGAACCATTCATAAACTATACCAAACGTAACTAAAGAGAATATGAAAAAAAAACCTCTAACTTAAATGATACACAGTAGCGATGAGCTAAACCATTATTGTGACTGTGATTGTGTAAATGCTATTCGATTGTACGATGATTGGTAACTGAGATTCAACTGTAAGAGGTTTAGTTTCTAGTGTACACTGGTTATTGCTCGACAAATTACGAATAATCATTTACCAATTATCGTTAAAATCGAACACAAATCTCAGAATCACAGTTAATATAACGGTTTAGCTTATCACTAATACACAGTTCACATTCATGGCAGTGATTTAATAGATATTTTGTCACATCATTTGTGGACATTGCATCCAGTTCTCCTTAGCCTATAGCTAAGAGTTAAGCAGAGTTTAGACAGGGCAAAAAAATAGTTATTGAATAGTTAAAATGTTATTAAATAACTGAATTGGCTTCTTTACATTTATTTTGGTATAATTAATACAAAATTAGAAATATTACATACCTCTCCTTCTTCCCTCTGAAGAAGCGCCACGTTGATTTCTCCCGTGGAATCATTTGAGTCATTGGAACCACCGTCGTGACTCGTCTCCGGAACATTTCCTATTGCGACAAACTGCGATGCGCGCTTCTTTTCAACGGCCACGCTCTCCTTGGACAGTGCGTTCGCTCGTTCCAGGCTGGCTTTAGAAAATTCCAGTTCTTTTCGCAAGTTGGATATCTCTTCAGAGGTGCGTTCTTCCAGGTCGGAAATCTGTTTCTTGTAGCACTGTGTCAGTGTCGTCATCTGGAAATATGAGATATGTTATTTTCTATTGATGTATAACAAAATAGCAAGACACAATTGACAAAAAAATGGTAAAGACATTCCTGATGTCACCTGCCATTAAATCAATCTCATTTTCAAGGTAAAAGCTACCTAGTTATTATGACACAGGGGAAAAGTATACATTTAGTGTAGCGAGTTTATGAGATTTTTCAAAATGACAGAAATAAGAAAAATAATTACTTGTTATTGTCTCCTACAATATCAGGATTGCTGCAGTAGAGAAATTATGAATAACCAAAAAGCCAATTACCTGCAATTTAATATTCTTTTGCTCCTGCTGCTCACGCTGCGAATGGACAGCTGCAGCCTCTCTCTCGTTCTGTATCGTGGCTTGAAGCTCCGAGCAACGGCTCGCGAGGCGGGATCGCTCGGACACTGCCACTTCTAGTTCCTCTCTAATTATTTAAAAAAACATTTGTAGAAGACATCAGAATATTTAGATTTATGCTAATGTTAATGTGGTGTATTTCATATTCCAGTGCTGAATGAATAAATAGTAAATGAAAAAAAAAAAATAATAATATGTACTGTTGACAGATTTTCAAGGGGCGATATCAAAGGTTACTAAAGAGCCATTTTAATTCAATTCAATACTATTAAATTAGTAAAATAACATTTTAATCACAGACCAGTAAATAAATAAACATGAAATAAAGTGTACATATAGGAGGGGTTTGGAATATTAGTTGCGGAACGAGGGGCATTCTACACACAGTCTTAGTGGAAACATAAATCCGATAGTTTATGACACATTTATGCAACAGTAAAAGTATTTACACTTCGAAAATTAATTAATTATTTTTTACATTAATGCATATTATATTGTTAGCATTTAAATTTTCGTTCCTATCGAATCATATATTTAAAAAAAGTCACAGAGCTATTTGATTGCGTAAGTGGTACCAAAGTGATCACGCGAGTGACACCAAAATGAAAACATTGAAACAAGGAATTTTCGTTAGTTCATGTCTATATATTTGGTAATCTGTGCGTTTTGCTTAGCTTGCAATTAAAAAAATTTATAAATAAAATATATTAATTAATATTATTGTCCACTACCTAACTCATTAGGTTTACATATGTATATAAATATATATACCTATTTTGAGGTAGGTGACAATTATTGATTCCTTATCACAATACAGGTGATTCTTAAGTTTATGAATTTGCTTATAACTAAATCAAATTATTTTTATAATTAATTTTTCTATCTAGTTACTTTTCATATAAAAATTCTAATAAAAGAATAGCAGACTCAGGAAACTCTTTTTGAACATTATGTTTGTTATTATGTCCATGTCATTTTTATTCTGTTATATTACACAAATGAATAAAAGGATAAATTTAATGCGCAGCTGCCGTAGATATAAAAATGCCTCCCTTATGGCATGACTTTATTCTGTGTAGAGCTATCTATCTTCTAGTGAATAATAAAGAAAAGTTTACTTGGTGGACTGTAATTCAGGACGCAACGCTTCTAACTCAGCTTTAAGAGTGGCCATCTCTTCCTTAAGATTTTCTTCCAGACTCAGATCCTTTGTTTGATTCTGCCTCAAGACAGACTGTGCTCTAACCTGAAAAAAAAAATTAAATGTCATAAAAACTTTGTAACACGTGATCAATTGTATTCTATGGAAAATATATGTATATTTCTAATCATTTGACATTGTGCGAAGGAATGTCCAATAATACATTTTATGTAAGAACTTTAATAGGTAGAAGTAATTTTAAGTATTAAACTCTCAAATATGTAATACAATCAGGGCTGCTGAATTCTCAAAACATTGGGATTTTAATCAGACAATAAAAAATAACTCAATTTTTCAAACATGTTTTTAAAATAACACTGACTTTTAAAATAACACATAAGACACTAAGGGCCGGTTGTTTGATCACTGGTAAATTTTTACCATCGGCAGTGGTAAAAAGCGTTTGCGAGTTGCTCAAACGTCGATTTTACCACTGTCAAAGTTAATTCCGCCTAATAATATGCAATGTGAATAATCATCAAATAACTGAGAATTGTACCAAAATTAATTTCTTTTAAATATTCACCATTAGCAATACATACAATTTTATACTTCATCTATGGCTTTATTCACGCCTGCGTTCAAAATCTGTCACTTTGCTAGCGATTAATGGTTTTTAGTTTACTATTGAATATACTTTCGGTGGGTAAATATTTTTAACAGATGATCGAACAACCCGTTTTGGCAATTTTTTTTACTTAAGTAACTTTTTTTACTATAGTAGAAAATTTATCACATACAAACAGCCGGCCCTTAATGTTGTGTTTTCTGGAGTTTGATGTATACGGTTTGTCTGACTTTGTAAGTCAGGGTGCTTGCTTATTGTATAAAATCTTCATTCTCCGTCCGTGGGATAATCCCCGATATCAGTAATAAGAGCAGTGCATCACAATGAATGAAGGAAGTGCATAAAAAAAATCGAGATTTTACGATCTTGAAAAAAAAGGAAAACATTTCAAATAGAACTGCCGAAGAACATCTCAACAGGTTTGTATGTACTATTTTCATGCATGTACGCTGTGTTGATACATTAGAACTGTGTTGAAAACATATGAATACTTGAATAACAAAACTAATACCTTATATCCTACAAATTCGGTTTTCAAATCGTCCAATTCTATGGTCCTTACTCTCAATTTCTCTTCTATTTCACTGCATCGATTTTCTGTTCTTTTCAACTTAGCCATCAATTCCAACTTTTCGTGTCCCAAGGATAAAGTAGATTTCTCTTTTTCTCCCAAAGCAGAGGCCAGTTGAATATTCAAATCCTCACTGCGAGAGTTGGCCTCTTCCAATTTATATTCCAGCTGGGAAATAATTTCCATTTTCGAATTTATGACAGATTCTTTTTCTTTCAAGTTTTCCGTGGCCATGTTGAATAGTTCTTTTGTTTCCTTGGTAATTTTTTCTTCCGTATTCAATTGTTCTCCTAACATTTTTATCTGTGTTTTCAGTGAAGTTATTGTGGCATCTTGAGTATCTATGGTAGATTCCATCTGAAATTCAAATAATTCCATTTTTAATTAAGGCAACCGTGATACTGGGGCAAGCTTAAATTTGAATCAGACAATTTATCGAACACTTGAATATACATGTTTATAAAAGTATTTGTGTACGGTTTTGCAAGAAAAACAAACTGAAATTGCAGACCATTCAAAAACTTGGTGGAAAGTCATTAGAAATTATCTCAAATACTAAAGGAAAAACATTATTTATGAGAAAATGATTTATTGAAAGATTGTATTCAGGCACACTATCAAGCAAAAAGACTAATTGTTAATTAATTCAATATAAATTCTTGAAAAAATAATTTTGGTATCATTTAAAAAGTTTAATTAAAATTAACATGCCTGAATTATTTTCTTTTTATTTTCCTCCATCTTGTTAGTAAGATCCTTCATGGACCTCTCGTAGTCCTCCATTTCTAAACTCAATACACTCTTCTTCTTCACGTCCCTCTTGGCCCTGTCCAAGGCCTCTCGCGTTGTCTGGTGACTGTTCACCTCAATGGACAGTTGTGTTTCTTTAGCGGCCAGATCAGCTTCAAGAACATATATGTAATTTTATTTTTAAAAAATGTCTAAATAACTACATAAATATATTTGTAGAAGTGAGAGATATTTTTAAATGAGTAACTTACCTTTAAGCTGTAGAATTTCTGTCTCTTTCGCTTTTAAAGATTCGATTTCTTTGTTCAACTTAACCACCTGACCTTGAAGTTCCTTTACTACTAAGTCTAATGCAGCTTTTTCCATTTTTGAATAGTCCAAATCTTTCTCCAACTTCGTAGTTCTCTCGTTACAAGCTGTCAAGTCCTCGTTGTATTTCTCTACAGTCTTCTTCAGGTTCTGGCACACTTTATCGTTAGTTTTGATATCTGCATCTTTCTGCTCGAGCTTATCGATGGCTTTGTCGTACTCTGATTGGATGGTTTGAATATTTTTGGACGTGTTTCCTGCCGATTCTAGCCTAATCGCCATTTCTCTTTTGTCCTGTTCCAATTTAGATTTTTCTTCTTCCATTGTTTTGAGTTGTATGGTCAGTTCACCAATTTTCTTCTTAAGTTTCAATGCGAGCAATCTAAGTTTAGCATATCTATAGAAAAAAACAACATCAGACCAAATCGCTAACAGACAAATATATTAATAGTAAACTGACATGCATGTTTAGTCTAGTTATAAGACACTCGTCTAGTGATGGAGTGGTCGTAGATTCAAAAATCATATTGGAAGACCAACAAGTCCTTTCATCACAACGCAAGCATTTAGCTTGGTATGAAAATAATAATATTGATATCTACGTATCTTTATTTAAAAAACATATTGGGTTGGTGAAAAAGTAATTCTTTATTTTTACGAGGTCGTGTTGTAAAAAATTGCGCAAATATTATACAATTTTGTTAGTTCCAGTTTATGACACACCGTCTAGGGAGTGAATTGCATTTACTCATTTAATACATTTTTAAAGCATAATCAACCAAAATACACTTATTAAATGCCACAACGTCTCTCTACAATGTCAAAACACTGCTGAATTTTACGATATAATGTATAGATACCCTAGTTCCCTAGTCATAAACTGAAAATAACAAAAAAAACCTAAACCGATACTGTGCGACACACACCATACGACATATACTTGTAAAAAAAATTACAATTATTTTCCCACCAACATTTTATTTTCAAATGGGTTAAAATATATACGTACCGAGGTGTCAGAATATTGTGATAATATTTTATTACCACTTTATAGGCATACAATACACGCTTTGACATTATGATAAATTTAATGAGGGTTTATGATTATCAAAACATAAGATCGCTACTCCGAATAGAAAACAATCTTGTATGATAAGCCACATAGCCCGTACGGATGGTCTATGCAGCACGTATATAACATAATTAATTACTGGATTATAATACATTGTATCTTCCAACAATGCGGTGTGTTGCCAGTGTTGCAAAATAAAGCCTTATTAGATATATAAATAGATATGCTTGAATCAGTGCAATACTGAAAGATCTGAATATGATGACCTTTAAGCAGAAAATATATATCAATGTAATGGGTATTTATTTATAAAATCCTCACTAAGAAAATATCGGCAAAATTGATAAGAAAAATTGATCAACACGAGCACGAACATCATACAAGAGGAAAAGATAGACTGAAACTGTCATTCAGGAAAAAGGCTCAATTTCAAAAATCGATGATGTACAGCGTGATGAGGATTTTTAATGAAATGCCAGAAAACATAAGAAAGGAGGAGAAACTACATAGATTCAAAATGAAACTAAATAAATATGTGAAAGATAAATTGTAGTAAAAGGAACGATTTTGATCTTGTTTATATTAGTGCATATATAAAAATACGTATGTATGCACTATATTAAAAATAAGAATAAATAAATAGCACATTATCACCAGGTATTTAAATCCACTACCAATCACGCACAAAGCTTTCTTTTTCACACTGCTTCAAACCATTAGAAAAACTCAGTATTAATGTGAACGTAGTAAATAGTCAAAGTGTTCCATACAGGAAACAAGACAAAACAGGGTGATTCGCCAATTCGCTCTTCTTCGGTGGGACAGATGAAATCTGTACTGCGGTGTCCAGAGAAATCCAAAGTGTCGCAGCCAAAAATCGAAGAATCCAGGTCCAATGTTCAAAGGTGATAGCAGAGCGTGCAGCAGCAACAATAGTCTCCTCGGCAGCTGACACCCGTGTTCATTGTCAACCAGCGGGACCCAGGCTAGGCCCCCCGTCCTGCGCCGGACCAATGGAGTGATACATTAACTCTTAACCCCGCCCTTAATCGGCCCGGTGCCTCTGCCGCCTAGCGGTCAGAACCAGACAAAACTCGAAAAAGGTTTCTGGATACATTTTATTTAACGCAGCATCGCTTTCCACACGCAACCGGGTGCCTCCAGTGGTGTGGAGTCCTGTACGACACATAATGTAATAATGATAATTCAGAGGTGCACCCCGGGGGATAAATACCTGTCTTCGAAAGATTCATCCAAGTCCTTCAATCGAGATGTTTCTTCAACACGGGACACAGTCGATATGGACATCGATTCGCTCGGTGCATCTGGGGGCAATATATTTTTACATGTACAATTGTATGTAAACACAACATTTCCATTCATCATTCATAAAGGCTATACGTGAAGATATTATCAGCGTATCACAGTAATAAAGAAATCTAGTTATGTTGAACTTCCTAAATGGCTGTAATTCCTTCGGATTGCCCTATGCTCCACAGCCATGATGCATGAGAGGAAAACTACTTTGACATGCGTGTATATGACATATTTTCATCGATTAAACAGATAGTCCCTCTATATGCCGAAACCATAAACGTGATAAAACAAGCATGACATTGAACAGGGGTAGGCAGAGCCACGCTCTTTTATTCTGGCATACCACCTGCCACTTTCATTTATATCTTCTCATGCACAGTTGAAGCTTCTAGAATATTTAATATACCTCATAACGCCAGTTCTTTTGCGGATGTCCTGTTTTCCAATTGCCTTCAATACTCACCCCATATATTTTCTTTACCTTCACTTATATGTTTCACACGCTCAAACCATATCAACCTAGAATTCTATTTATTTATAACCTCTTAATTCAACATGATTACTCTATCAGAAGTTTCGAAAAATAAGTCAATATACTTACCACTAGTAAAATTGCCTTGATTTGATTTCAACTTCCCAATATCTTCATTGAGTGAAATTATAATAGAGTCTCTTTCGTTCAAAAGAGCTTCTAAATTTTCTTTACTGTTTTTCAAAGTCTCCAATTTCTCTTCACTGTTGGAATCTACCAACTTCAATCTGCTCTCTTTTTCTTGAAGACGAACTTCCAACTGCTTTATTTCATCACTCCTAAAATCTCGTTCGTCCTTGACTTTTCGCAAATCCTCGTCGAGAACTTTGATCCTGCGATTAAGCTCAGATATATCCATATCTTGTCGCGAAATAGTCTCACCTCGCTCTTTCAAAACTTGATTGATTTCTTTCATTTCATTTAAGAGCTCCACATTCTCGCTCTTGTAATTGCTCAGTTTGGTTTTAACATCGCCAAATTCTTGCAACGTCGCTTCCAAATCCGCAAGTCTCATCCTTGACTCTTTCATTTCAAAGAGCAGAGAAGCGTTTTCAGATTTGTACGCCGCCATTTTGGTTTCAATCTTTGAAATGTCAACCTGCAGCATGTTGTTGTGTTCTACGACTGAATACATCTCTGGATTTGGTTCATCTAGAGATTCAGTCAGTGAGTCAACTTTATTCTTAAGAGTGTCGTTTGCTTCACGCAACAATTTATTTTCCTCTTCCACAGACACTAAAGAGAGTTTGAGAGCGGAAATGTTATCATTAAGGGTTGTAATAAATGCCTGTTCCGATGTTTCTTTATCAGTCCGCAAAAGTTCTAATTCCTTTAAAATTGTTTCCTTTTCTTCCTCTAAAAGACTAGCACGATCGCTGAGAATTTTTATTTCAGACTTCAACGCAGAAATATTGTTATTCAAGTCTTCGCAAACGTTTTGCAGTTCCGCTTTCTCACATTCAGTTTTTTGAATCAGTTCTCTTGCGGCCATCTTTTCATTTATCAAAATAAGCTTTTCGCTTTCTAAAGACTGCGTAATCTGTAATTGCGTTTCCTTTGCCGCCTGATGAGCTTTCAACTCTTCAATGAGTTGGTTGTGTTTGTCTTCGACTTCCTTCATATTTTCATTTGTGATTTGTAGTTGTGCGTTTATTTCATCTTTTTCCATCTTCAAACGGTCTACATCAGCAGCATCAACTTCAGACGCCGCTAGATTTGCGAGTTTATCTTTTAACAAATTATTCTCGTTCTCGAGGGTTAGTAATTGTTCGCTTAGTAATTTCGAAGCGTTCAAGATATCTTTCTGCCACTTGGGCACACTTTCAGAATATTCACTCACCGTCTTCAATAAAATGAATTTGGAATTCTTCAGCTGGGTGATGCTGGATGAGCACTTGATTATCTTTTCTTTATACAACTTTAATTTAGCGTTCAATCTATCTTTTTTTACTTTCTCAATTTCATAAAGTTTCAGTGTCTGTTCCAAAGATTTATCTTTCTCAATAAACTTGTCGTCAGCTTCGGCTAACGCTTGACACTTTTCCGCCAGTTGTGTATTAAGTGCTTCAAATTCTTTCTCCATTTTGGCATATTCGTCAGATTTGTGAGCAAGCGTCACCTGCAAGGTATCAAAATTTTCTGCAATCGTTGATTTCTCATCTAACAATTGTTGTAAATTTTGTTTGCAAAACTCCAATTCGTTTGACATTTGCTCAGTATCTACAAGTGATTGTGACGGATTCTGAATTTTCAAATCTGAAACAAAATAAAGCAAAATTAAAACCACAAGAATATGTAAAGTAAAACACATATAATCTCAAGTGATCTATCTATAATAATTAAATACGTAACCACATCAAAAATTTATATAATCAACATACAAAATATTCACTATAACTTTAGACACTATGGCCGCCAGTCAAAAACTATTTTCTGAAATCTAGATAAGTACATAAACTTGCAAGGCACTAGTTATCTAAAAAAAACATGGTGATCACATAGCAACAAAACCCAGTGGCTGCGATGTTTTCAAATATTATGCATGACTCTTATATGTTTTGTAAGGAGACTGACACTGATGTCATATTTGACTTCACTCAGGGGAAATCAATTAGCGAGCAACCTTGACCCACCCTGGGCTTGTTTTTTCGATGACACAATGTGAAATTTTTGGAAAAATTTTCAAGTATGTTTTTGGACATTTTTTAAACATTAATTAGTTAGAATTGTTAAATAGTTAAAGCATATTTCAAAGTTCTTAAATTATAGAGATATTTTTGTAAGGCATAATATTTGTATACAGTGTCAAAAAATTAAAATTTTAAGAATGTGATTTAGCAATGATTAACATTATAATATCAACAAAAAAAAATACTTTTACCATTTTCTATTATAAAACGCACAATTACTATAAGTAAAAATGTGTATTGTGTAGATGATGCATGAGCCATTGACTAAATGATACAAAATTATCAGAAAATATATATTACCTTTGGAGTTTTGTTCTAACTCCAAAAGTTGTGTTCTCTGCTCAAGCCCCAACCGGTTCAAAGTTTCTATTTCTTTCTCCAACAGATCCAATTGCACCATTAAATCCTCATTATCCTTTTCCAGCCGAACATTCTGTCTTTTCAGTGAAGTGACATCAGTGTCCATCTTTGATATGGTCTCTCCAGCTTTAAAGAGTTCATCCTTTAAGCTTTTAAGCTGCTGTTCATGTGTCTGTATTAATGTATCTATTTCGTCTTGCTTTTGTTTTATATTTGTATTTTGTTGAACATTTTGCTTCTTGAGTGAGTCAATTTCTATGGTGTAGTTTAGCTTTTGCTCTGTTAATGTGTCGACAAATTCTTGCATGGTTTTAAGGCTCTCTTTGTCGGCGAGCTTTTGACTTTCTAATTGTTGACATCTTTCTTTAATCGCTGTATGCTCAGCTAAGATTTCTAAAAAGTGTTATATCACACAATATTATAAATTTAATTTAAAAAATGATATGACATTACATGGGGACAAAGGTTTATCAAATTAGCCCAAATAAAGCATGAAATGATTTGAATGTAGGTTATTTATAAGCTGGTATACCAAAAATGTATAACATTAGATTTATTATAAGTTAACTACATAAAATGTTATTATATTTAGCCTAATATGTTATTTATATTTGTGTATCAACCTGACAAGTATAAAATTTATATAGGTTCTAGGAGATTCCTAATAAATAAACACTATGTGTGAAAATGTAGTTATAGCCGTTGACAATGTAAGGAAGACGATTTTTTTAGTTAAAATTCAATAATAAAATTGAAACACATAAATATAAATATTATTGAATAAAAATGATTTAAAAAATAGGATTAGTGTAGGTAGTATCTTATTAGAATTATAAAAAATAATATTTGAAATGTTGAAAATCCTACAACATATTTTAAAATAAACTCATGTTTACGGTTTCAACAAAATAATCAACGTTGGAAACATTTAAAGGTGCACCGCATTTGTATTTTGTATATTTTCCAATATTATTTTCAACAGTATTGATCTTACACAAAAGTATCAATGATAAAATGGGAAAACGTTGATGAATTATTCAAAACAAACCTGATTTTGCCAGTTTCGCTTTTTGTGCAATAATAAGCAAACCTTTGCACTTCTTAACAAGCTCATCCTTGGACAACTCATCAAAAGGACTTTTTTTCGAAGACTCTTCCATGGACTGGAAATTAAATTAAATTTGTCAATCGTCAATTATTTACAAAGTATAGATTATTTTAACATTAAAAAATAACACTTTCTATTAGAGCGTAATTCTAAATATGTAAACAAATATCTTGGCATCTACAGACAATAAATAATTTCCTTACTTTGTCCATTTGTGGGCTCGAAGAGTCCATTTTTATTTATAAATGAGAAATATACCTTGGATATCTTTTTGGCCTATTTATTCTCAGTCATTACCTCATTAATATAAATATTTCTCATTCATAACCTTCTCAACTGCGACACAGAAACAGAACTTGACAACTAATCAAGTGACAGCGACACGTAATATTGTCTATGATTTTAAAAGGTATACCAACACGATATTAATAAATAACCTAAAAAGGTCAGTATATTAACCATCGTTGATGAACATTAACACTATGGTTCATTTTTTCAAACATGGTTCATGTACATTTACATCGCTCATTAAATTTTTCTAATTTAGTCAATATTTTTTTTTACCGACAGCCTGTCAGCTTGCGCAGTTCTAAAGTACTTCTAAGTTAATTTTGTCATGAATGCTTCGAGACTAATCTCGAAATCAGATTTGCGTTTTTGCAATGCAGTCTGTCGAAGAGAATATTAATTAAGCTGTATTGAAATATTTGGAAAGATTAAAAAATCTATAATAAAGATTTAAAGGCTAAAGTGACTTACTTTTGATTTACAATGAATAGGGGGTTGAAATGAAAGTAAAAAAATATTTTTTAATGATGTATTTATTTCAAAATCGTACAATAATTGAACTGAAAGTAAAAATAATGATGTACATTCTGGATTAATCTACCAAGTCGGTTTTTGTCAAAGCCAACGTTCCGGGTCATATTTCAGATGTATTAATCATCATCATCAATCAGCTGCTAATGCTCAACTCATAAAATACATAATTGTTTATTGAAGACACATACATAATTATTATTTGTCTGTATTAAATTTTTAAGGGTTGCAACAATTTTTTTCTAATAGTTACAGACATTTTAAAACTAAAACTAATTTAAATATATTTTCCTCGAATTTAGATACACAAAAACGTGATAACAAAAAACTTTTAAATACACCGAAGATATTAGATATTTTTAGAAAACTTATGGTAAATCAAAATTTATCGTTAACAATCCCAAAAGATGGTTACCACACGTAAAATTTTTGTTCAATGCACTTTTGTAAGAGAAACTCTACCGATCAATCCTATGACCCAGCGACAACACAAAACAAATGAGTAAAATTACCACTCTTATGGATTTATTATGTACATATTACGTTTGTATACAATTCACTGGAATGAAATTTAATCACATCTATCTTTGATATTTAAAAAATTCATTTGTTAGAAAACGGCTGCATAGCATTGTACTTTGCGTATGCATTATTTTTTTAGTTAAAATTTTTATGTGAGTGGTGAATTCACAAAGAAATGAAATTGATTATTTTAGATGTGCTTATTTTAAAATAACTATTAATTAAATAAGAGTGTTTTTAAAACAATTCAAAAATGCAATTAAACACATATTACTTTGACGTATCATCTGAATAATGTACGGGTGAACTGTTGTACACTGGTATTGGTATTGGGTTCGAGAAACAGTTGAAATGGTGTTTTGAATCAGTTTCAGTATTCAGTTCGAGTGGACCTTCCCCGTAACAAATTTGAAGAATGTCTTTTTGTATCATCCTCTTCAATTTTCGTCTGTGTATGTCCGACCTCATGTTGCGCAGTTTGCTGGCGACAAAATTACCAAACACTTGATCGTCGTCAATTATTGTTGGACTTTTGAATCTTTTTCTATGACTTTTTTCTTTAACGCTCGAAGTTGCTTTCGATTCAAATTGATTGGATACATCAGATTGTTGGAAATTTTCTTCGTTTTCTTGTGGAAATTCCTGAAACAAAGAATCGTATTTATAACGTTTTCTGCCTTTAAAATATATATATATTTTAAATATACGCTAAAGTATGGAAACCGTAATATTGAGAACGAGAAAAACAAACTTTTGCAACTACTAGAGTAATACTTCTTTACTTTATTTTTCAAACATATGTCTTACATTTTTTATAGGAAAATTTTGAGTTGTATTTTCGAGCCAATTTTAGAAACTGAATTTTGCCGCACGCACTACAATGATGAGTTTAATAATATGTTTAATACGCTAAGCGACTCAAAGTTTATAAAAATATGAAGATTTCGGAGGTCGAACCGTGTGGAGATGATGACCGAACAGCTAACACTGCTGAACACCTTGAGAAGCCCTGAGCCGATGGAACGACAATGTCGTTAAGGACTATCTGCTTTAGAGATCCAAAACTGCACGGTATAAAACAATGAAGAAAAACTTTTAGGACCAAACTAGCCGGAAGTTATAGAGGTAATAGTGACATGATGAAATATTAAGATAAAAGACTTCTAAAACTTGTTAAGGGTATGTACACAGCGACACACGATTGAGATAAGTAAAGGCGCAAGCTGGACTATCATACGTTTTTATTTTTATTTAATTTTGGATCACTAAAAGAGATCGGAACTGTATTTGTATTTAATAGCCAGAGGTATTATAACAATTTATTTATTTGAAATAATTTGACGTCACATTTTGAAAATTATTCGTATGATTAAAATAATTAAAAAACGCGTTTAACTGAAGTAAAAAATGATATGTATTAAAAAACGATAACGACTCTTGCGGAAGACTATACTCGGTGCATGGAATTGATGCAAACGTGTTAGTAGATTTAGCGGGAGAGTTGACTCGGGCCTTCGGGCGAGATACGGAATATGGCGGGATGGAGTAGTTGAGCGAACAAATAGATAGGAGAGCTAATTCAGAGGGTTTTTTACCGGAATTTTTTACCCTTCCAATTCATGTATTAATATAAAACACATATGATGTTTATTACAATAAGGTAGTTAGTAAGTAAGTAGTGTCAAAGCGATTAGCGCTGATGCACTTGTAGTAGTAGATTTGGCGGTCTAGCCGCATGTAGAGTACTCAGAGCCTATCGTAGACTCTAAGGAATTAGAAAATTGGAGAGCTAATTCTCATAGGGTAATAAAATAGACGAGATGTGACTTAACTAACTAACTTACCATCACCCCGTTTCCGTAGGCGGAGAAGATAGAGCGCCACAATAGCGAATTGTCCTGACACAATTCGCGCCTCATCCGCATTCATAAATTCACACAGAATGATTTTGAGCGGGAATATTGATTTGAATTGGAAGGTAAGATGAGTTCAGACAGAAAAATTTTAGCTGGTTACTTATTGCTATTCAAGTGATAAAAATTTAAAACACACTTACATAACTGTTATAAGCCGCCCCCGCAATCATGAACTTCATGGAATTGTAGAACTCCCATGAACTTACATAAACACCGCGAGTCGCGTGACTGCGATCGTATTTTTTTGCTTTGCGAATTTCATTGGACATTTGACATCTTATGTTGTGAACTTTTCTACTAATTTCAGAAGGAGTCGTGTTAAAAATAGCGGCAATAGCTTTTGTCGCCAGAAATTTTTTATGCCGATCTTTGTATTCTCTAATGGACGAATTCCAAAGTTCTGGATATGATTCGTATTTTTCAATCAAAAGAGCTGTCTCGTCTTTAGTCCAAAATCGTCTCCGGGTCGAGACTTCTCGGATATCATCGCGAGACATGTCTATTGTCTATGTCGTGAGGCTCCAAAAGTCAAAATATTGAGAGCAGCATTCGATATTTCAGTACTGTGTATTCACCGTGCTCAGAGAGCGGAAACAGTCTCGACACACATAACACAATATTTAATCTCACCAAAGGTAGATTAGCTTTACACACTACGACATTTCACTATTCATTATTCTTTGCAGTACTCTTTAGTCTTTGAGCAGTGTCGCAGAACCTCTCTCGACACTAAAGTGTCAAAAGTGTTTTTGTAGATGGATACCAATAGAGGCATTGAAAAAATGCCAAATGGTAACAAGATTGGTCACGTTTATATTTTATATCTTTATTTACCGCTCTCCTTGTCAACAATGTAGTAGAAAAGTATCTAGTAATCATTCGACTCAAGTCATGCATTCGGAGAGCTGTAAAAACCTTTTTATAAAAATACAATAGATCTTTAAATTGTCAAAAAATGAACGCGACCATTCTGTCATAAATCAACAAAAGTTTATTTTTAAATATAGGCTGCGTTCCATACAACACCTTTAGCTTGAAAACACTTTTAGGAACCCTTTATGAATCCCTGGTTACCAAAGCGAACAACATTTAAAATGCGGTATATAAATCAGCTGCGATTCAAGCAGAGGGGGAGCCGCGAAATGGAGTGATTGTAGTAACAAAAGACAGTTACTGCATAATTTTACTTGCTCAAACCGATCGAGACCTAAAATGTCCGATAATTTTGACGGCTGCGGTTGATTTTGTTGTTTATGTTTTGCTGTATCGTAATTTCCAATGTTCAGTAAAAAAGAACAATTATTGAAACGAACTCCTAAAAACGGTGTGGACAGGAAACAATTCATAAATCTCCTGGTTGAAGAGTTTCTTCAAACAAAGTCTTTCGGTTAGTGAACATAGTATAATATTTATTATGAACGTCATGAAGGTTAGAAGACGCAGTCTTTCACAATCACTGCTTAAATTTGAAAGGCATTCCACATTTGTATCGAGTACTTGTACATTCTTTGTATTTTATTCAAAATTACTATGATTTTCTGAATTTTGTCATTTTTTAAAATGTGTATATTAGTGTGAATTCCTCTTGTACCTAGGGTGTGATAGTTCAACTGTAACTCTTGTTGACTACCGTCTTTTCAAACTTAATAAATGTGTGAAATTATTAAATAATATAATATTTTTTTGTACATTTTATAAATAGATATTTAGTAATTATGTATTTATGTATATTTTATTGAAATAACTATATATTCATATTTTCATTCAAATGTATATTCATTTTAATTATTGGGAAAATGAAACATTCAACCAATTGTTTGGATACGTCAGGCATATCTGGGATAGTTAATAGAGATGTATGAGCTGAGTGTGGATGTATTATCTAGGTTACGCAGATGAACTAAATTCTGATAATGTGTGATGCCTTAAGAACTGAGAAGAGAGTTTAAGAAGTGAAATATGCTACATGAAAGGACCCAATGAGTAGATGATATGGAGTACTGAGTAATTATTATTCTTCTGATGCAATGACAATATCTTAGCAATTTGAAACAGTTCCTCGATCAAAAGATCAGTTCATTTCAGGATATACAATTTTTACAAAATAGAGGGTTTTTATTTGGAAGGTATCTAATAGTAATGAGCTAAACCGTTGTGATCACGTTTTGTAAGTGTGATTGGTATTCAATTGTACTGATAATTGCTAATTGAAATTTAACTATTGGAAGTTTAGTTTCTAGTTTACTCGAAATTGCTTGCTGAATTATGAATAATCAGTTACCAATCATAGTTACAATAACTTGCTTGTTAGTATTTTTCGCTTGTCGCTATTGTGGACTGTCTCTGGTGCGTACATGCATATTGGAAAGGCGAGAGTGTGAACCAATATTATTTTGGTCGATTGTTTGATATCTGTCTTTCCTTATTCATGTAAATTGGTTTATGGCGACTTTTGCTAGTTGGATTCCTTTTTGAATTCTCCACCTACAGTCACTGATGTTGATGATTAATACGTCATAATGAATTTCCTCTGGGACTACCTGCAATTGAGAAAGATTGTGGTGATGTCTTAACATGACCAATGTATGTGATGCTGTGAAATGTCATAGAACTTTTTTTTTACTGCTCTCAACATTGTCAAATAGTGTTTCGGTAATTCTACTACCCGCTGTGACATTGAAATAATTTTGTTTCAATTATCATAAGCAGACACCTGGGTCTGAACTGGACTTACCAATATAAAGAGTGTGACAACATGTAACATTGGCATCTGCACAATTAACGAGTACTGAATCTTTGGTTAATTAAATCTGTTATGTTTTACAGATGCTAAATGCCAGGTCCTCGCTAATCTTGTCAACTTTGCCTATGATCCAATCAACTACGAGTTCCTCCGAGAATCCTGTTCCATCGACCTGTTTCTGAATGAACTGACCAACCCGACCGATCCCATATTGACACACTTTTCTTGCAGTGGTATTTGTAATCTGTGTTTGGGTATGTACTGTTTATTTTGATTTATTTTCAAAAGAGTGTGTGGCTGCTGGCCTACTGAGAAACTTTAATGACTTATTATATAGGAGGTTTGCACCCCTAGCTTTATGTTGCCACGATGATAATGATGATGATAACCTTCAAAAATATTTTGGATTCAAAACAATCGATATGCACTCGTTTTCATGCTGCTTATTTCAAATAATATTATTGTGTGACATCATTGGATATATTAATTTGTTAAACAATATAAATATATCCTATGATATCTGCCTTATTTTGTATTTTTTGGCATATACAGCAATAGTTCATATTACTCATGGTCATAGATTTACATGCATGCGTTTGCTGTTTGTTTAGTATGTTTATCATATGTGCATGTACCTTGAAGGTGACGCATGATTCTACATGCTATTTCAATAACTAACAAACAATCATGTTTTTAATGGATATTTCTCCCCTTATCACTATTATTTTTATAATCCAGAGTTGAAGCTGATATTAAATACAAATACTTGCCCATAAACATAGTGATTTTTTTATCTGTATCATGCATTCTAAAACTGCACAGGTGTTCTAAACAATACCTTTAATGTATAAAATAAAATACTGAACAAAAAATTTGGTCTAAAATGCTCAATTACCTACTGAGATAATAAGAAATACCCACATGAAAGAAAGATGAATTGGATGAGGAGGCCACCTCGTTCATCTGACATTACTCCATTTTACTTTTTTAGAAGTATGCGTGAGTTTATGTCACTTACGGAGTAAGTGTGATATGTAGGATGAAATACGAAATACTCCGTTCAGTTTATCATTTTGTGGTTGTGTAGGTATGTCGCTTAATCTGTCCTGATTATTGTGTGAGATGATGATAGACAGTAATGGCAGAAAAGGTAAATAGAAAAGAAACAAATACTCATAATTTACACCAAATTTATTTATGTTAAATTACAATGGCTGGTTGGAATCAACTGTTAGAATTTCCGCAATGGGAATGGAGTTCATATCAAATGTTGTGATCGAGGTAGAAATCAGTGAGGAAGTTGTTTTGGCCCGCATGGTGCCGCTGGCTGCGTACATGTCGTGCTAGCGTGTGATTATGTTTTGTTCTGCCTGTCTCGACATAGAATTTCTCTAGTGGCACGGTCCAAACAAATTTTTACATTTTATTATATAGTTACAAATAAAATAAAATAAATGTAGTGAAGCTTGGTTATGCTGGAATGTTCAATGACTCACCGCACTTTTGTCTTTGTAAAAGTAATCACTACAAAAGAAGAATTGAAAATTAGATTAACAGGATGTCCTTTTAACCATTTAATTTAGGTACAGATATTGTTTTCTTATATCTCAGTATATATAACCTAACCTATCTAACTTAATATAACATCAATTTATCTGCTCACCATAATGTTCATTCCACTTTGGAGATTCTATTAAACAAGAATCATTTATATATCAAATGTCTAATAACATTCTCATTATAGATCCAGAAAATGCTGATCACATAATAAAATATAATGGAGTGAATTTACTCATCAACCAACTCAAGTCAGAAAATGAAGAAACAGTACTGAATGCAATCACAAGTTTGATTTATCTCTCGGACCGGGCACCTGAGGATTCTGTTGCCATACCGGAGGTGTTAACATTGATGGTGCAATACAGAGAGTCCTCTGACACCAGGTTGAAGAACCTCGCAATCATATTTCTAGAAGACATCTGCGGACGAAAAAAACTCCAAGTGTATGAAAGTGATGCGCTGAAAAATAGTATTGGACAAATTGATTCTCTTGAGATAATACCCTTACCCAATAATTAATTGTTTGGACTTCAAAAACAGTTTCATGACGTAGGGAAAATTCTAAAGCTATTAAGTGTAATTAACATTTGTCATTAAGACATCATTTATTCTATCTTAACCTCTAATGTGTTAGACTCTAATTAGAAGTATTGTGTGATAAAGACATAACATTTATTTAATTTGTTTAACGTAACAATCATTTGTTAAAAATGCTGTCTAATCGTTTTCCGTACTTTGTTGTCAACAACAACAAAAACTATCAAAAGATATGCAAAATCCACACAACGTCATTCACCAACACGCCGTTCCGGGCCGGAGATAAAATTCGGATACAAAAAACGCTGACGCAGAAAGACCTGGATGCGTTCTCGAACCTGACCAACGACCACAACTCGCTGCATAAACTGAGCAACGGCAGCAAGCGGCCGATTGTGCACGGTGCGCTTCTCAACGGACTGGTAGCGGGGCTGATCGGGACGCACCTCCCCGGGCCGGGAACGGTGGTCATTTCGCAAACAATGAAGTTTCCCAACAAGTGCTTTGTCGGGGAGAAGCTGACGATAAGTGTGGAGCTGGTGGACGTCAGGAAAATTATGCGGGTAAAGTTTTACTGCGAGGTTGAGGAGGAGAAAAAAATTGTGTTTGAAGGAGAAGCCAAACTGATGTTTACAAAAAGTGATTGAAATTAATGTTTTATTTAACCCATTGGCCTACCTTACGTCCGAATAGGGCGCGTGGGTTTTTTTTATCTCGTTCCATTAAAAAATATTGGATAATTTTTTTTAACTGATATTTCAGTTAAGTTACCTTTAATTTATAAATAATTTAGAAATTTAATGGTAGGCAAATGGGTTAAACAAGTTACACTATTACTTAATTTTTTGTTATGTTTTATTTATTTTGTCTGAGACCGCGAGCGAGCCAACTAGATTTAAGAATGGGATGGCTATATTTCCCTAGCTTTTATTTATGGAAATGTTATTTTCTAAACTTTGATTAAGATTTTTGTTTTTTATACAACGATGACCGCCAAAGAGTTTGTCATTTGTTAAATGCAGATGGTAACCTTTGTGCGTGTACACTCTTAATTCATGATCGCAGTGAGAAAGATGAGAAGCTGAAGTTTTTCATTAATATGTGGCTTAGTCCTTAGGAGGCTGAGGTCTACCCACTCACTCCGAAGAAATATAATTCACAGCTACAGGCAGCTAGGAATCTGTTTGAAGGATGATCTGCTATTGGAAAATATTCCTCAAAGAAAGTACAAACTACACTCACAATATCATTTAAATTATTTTTTCCTTACAAAGTTTACGATAAAAGAAGAAGTATTGCATTCTACACCAGAGATGACTGTATCTAGCCTAAACTTAAGGCTTACTCGTGTATTTTATATTTAAATACTATTCTTCGTAATATTATATTTATGGAACGTAAAAAATAAATTTAATTCACATTTATTAGCAGCTCGTCGACGGAGCTATTTTTCCAATTTTCGAAAAACTCTTTAATATTAAGATATTGCCAAAATTAATTAAAAATAAATAATACATTGATATGTATTTAATAATTGAACTACGAGGTTTCAGTAATATGTACAAAAGTGTATTTATAATTTTTTAAATAAGTGTAGTATTTATTCTAGATCTGAAGATTAGTTCCATTCAATGGTTATTTTTGTTTAATTTTCTCTATTTCAACTCTTAATACATAAGCACTGACAAAAATATATGTGTATCACAGAATGTCCCCAAAATCGGTTTATATTCGACATCTGTATGAACATATATATGTGATTTCCGGCAGCTTGTTTTATGTTTAAAAGATTAGCTATTGAACCTCTGACAAGTGATGTGGTCAATAATACTCGATGAGACCTATATGTAAAACATTACAAATACAGTGGTACCTCGGTATATGTCATTAATATGTTCCAGATCTTTGGACTTATACCAAACAAATTTTTCCCATAAGAAATAAAGGGAAAATGATTAATCCGTTCCCAAGAAAAAAAAACTATAGTTATTGGCATATTATACATCGATGGGGTTCTTTAAAGTATGATGTTTGGGAAATGTGACATTGTCTGGTCATTCCAGACAATGCTATTACAGATTTTTTAGCTTCTCATTAACTTTTTTGGAACTTATGGTTAATGAATTTACAAAAAAAAATTGTGAAAAAACACAAAATTATGCAAAATTCACAGAGTTATAATATGCTTGTTCACCAGTCATGCTGATGCTCGTGGGCAGTCGTGGCAGAGATGCCCCCCTTCCGAGAACCGAATTCAGCCGAATGAGACCCGAGGACGTAAGCGCGCACCATCTGATGCACGCGAACCGTCGCCAAACAAAGGTCATATACCAAACAAAAAAAATTACCAAGTTGGACTTATACCAATGCAGACATATACCGAGGTACTACTGTATACCAATATTCCATTCTGGTCTCGTGACCCATTTCAAATAGTTTCATAGATAAAAAAATCTGAAATTATGTTTCTCATACCCCTGGCAAAATATTAAAATATTCTCTAAAAAGTAAAATGATATCTGTCTGTTTCCATTTTTAATTATCACCACAACTGAATGCCACTATTATGGTGCATGAACACATGAGAGATACGTCACGAGGCTCACATAAAAGACTACAGAATTAAGCGTCAAATCTCTGATACAAGATAGCACAATCTCATGTGTATTTTATATTTTAATTTTGTGCCAATTATATATCAACACTTGAAACGCTACAGCCAATGGTGCAGTGAAATTATTCTTAGTAAACATTTTGATATTTTTTAGTGATTGTTTAATTGATTGATTTCATACTCTTTGAAAGATATCGGAAGGAAGTGTGAAGAAAGTTGTAAGTGATGCTGAAAGTTGGAGCTATTACGAAATCTGAATGTCCAACCAGATGCGATCGTCCCGTCAAGATATTATGTCAGCTTCCACCACGCTTTTGGACTCACTGTGAGAATATCAGGAGCACATGGTCTTGGTCGTAGAAGAGTTGTAAGCTGGTCCACAGGTTCTTTACAGCAACACAATGTACATGAATCATTTAAAAAAAAGTTAGGTCAACCATGATTATTCCCAGTTTATTTAACGTTTAAACATTACTCGAAGGTATACATTGAGCCTTTAAACAAAGACAAATTTGTTTGTAGGCCTTTGTATTTGGTTAACGGATTCAAATGTCTGAATGGCATTTTTTATTAGCTTGCCGGCCGAGTAGGTGCGTAGCAATTTTTCTTTTTTAGTTATCGGGCAATTGTTTTCTTTTATTTTTATTATTGTAAACAATAAATACCGTGTGTACTCGAGTATAAGAAGAAGTTAAGGCATAGAACATCAGGGTAAACAACCAAATCTGCCAAAAATGTTGAGATACCTGGCTCATTCTCATACTTGTCACTATTTTTAATTGCGAAGCTCGAATTGTAATCAATCTTCTGGTTACAATGAATTCATCCTGGCGTCGCGTGATGATCTAATCATTCAGCTCATGCTGTAGTGCAGGAAAATACGATACTTGTTTTACATATTAAGCGAATTTTATTTTTGTCATTAACGATAATGATAATTTCATCTTTCATTAGTCACCAACAAATTTTTCGCTGACAATGAACTCCCACATCGTATTTGAACTTCCATGAATCTCTCAATATTCCGCAACCTTCAATTTAAAACTGGCTTCATAAGACATTCATTATATTTTTTATTCACTCTTTGTGGTAGTAAAATAAAACAACGTTATGTGGGGATTTTGCGACTCAACTTTTATGTCGAAGTTAAGAATTATTTTTTTTTCGTAGAAAACCAATAATTGTCCAACCAATATGTTTGGTAAATTCTGAGAAACCATTACTATGTAAACATTTAAGATGTTCTTTGACACGAATATTGATATTTAATAAAATTCATGATTTCATACAAAGTAATTGTATTTTATTTAATCTATGAATTTATTGTTTCAAAATGGCAACAAATTTTTCGACTTATACTTGAGTATATTCGGCAACTTTGCAATATTTATAGTGTATATTAGTTCATTTTTTCAGCTTAATTGCGGCAAATGTTGTGAGTAAAAGTGACGAATATAAGCGTTGTAATGTTTACCGCTGGGAAGATTCACGGTACTGACGTGAACATGAAATAGTGCAAAACCATTGGTACAAACAATGACAGCCTTGCCAAAAATATTATTTATGTGTTGCCAATCGTCTTTTCCCCGATAATATTGCGGAAAATTATGTAAGTCTTCGATAGTACTTAATTAAATATTAAGAGATGCGAGTAAAACTACCAATAAATATATTATTATAAATATTTCACGGATAAAATTTTTGGGTGATTGACTTCTTATTGAAACAATGTCGGTCATTAAAAATTGCCATTTTTTTCGTGGTGTATTTTTGTATGGTAACTCTTATAGTTTTGATAAAATCTAAACAATAAATTTATAAAAGTTATAAAATTTTCGGCTTGATCGAGAAGACTCGCCAAATACTGATGCCAGAGAGATTGTCAAACATTTGCCGGATCCGGACAGGAACCAAGTTATAGTATACTTATACTATATTCGTACTCAACATTATATAGATTTATGTAGCTGTATTTTTCAATTATTCGCGGTAACCTAGTAACATTTTTCAAATTCATCATATTTCCAGTAGGTTACTTGTTCTAGTATTTCATACATATTTTAAGTGGCAGTCCTTTTTTTTATATATATTATGTTCTTTTCAACACAATATATATAAAAAATTACTACCCTTTAAAAATGTATCAAATACAACTATAAAAAATAAAAAAATTACCCATTTTTTATTTTATTTGAAATTTTTACAATTTTATATAATATATGAGTTACTTGAATCTGTTACAAAACTAAAGTTACACATTTTTGTGAATCGCTTACCTCTCCGAAATAGAGACTAGCTCTTGTGCTTGGAGAGGGATTTGTTAGTTATGATATTTTAAATAGGAGGTGTTGTCCATATGTTTTTGTACTTTTACAAATTATGTAGGTACATCACATAATAATTAAAATGCTTATTTCAACATACTTTTGGACATAAATATTATGAAAAACTTAATACGTCAATATTTTGTTTCAAATGAAAATTGTATATTAAAATCGTATTGTCACTATGTTGGTGAATGAATGTGCAGGTATACCTCACTCTTATGGCTGATTACATTCCAGACCATCTCTGTAAAGTGAATCACTGCCTTTTTTTTTTACTTACCAGGGCGTATAGAAGACTAGAGACAGCTTTTAATTGAAAGTAAAAGACTTGCGACCCTTTTTTTCATCAGCACTACCCTTAGACGTCATTGTACGGTAATTAACAACGGTAGAATGAACAATTGATACATACTGGCCTTTACTGCCGAATCTCTGAGATGAGAGAAGTCTTATCTGTGCACATGTACCATAAGAGCAATGGAAAACATAGAAGATTATAAATATGAATTAATTTATGTAAATTTTCAAAGCGCCATAGCTTGGTACTCCTCGACTGTAATTTGTACTGTATTTTCCTTAAAATAATGTTGGAAGTTTCGATCCGACATGCAACACCAATAAAATAAAAAATATTTTTAAAATATGGAGACAAAAATGTCAAGGTATTTTCTATGTTATATATATATATATATATATGAATTTTCTTTCATCGATTTCGTACAAATTCTATCTGTATTTAACTACATATTTATAGTCAATGACAAAATAAAAAATATTGATAAGATTTCGTGAAGACGATTTATAAAATGATATTTATATTGTACTATTTATAATATATCTGATGAGTTTTGTGCGTAAAACTAATGCCTTGATTCTCAAATACCTGTTTAATGAGAAATTTGCAATAAACTTAGACATTTACTTGACCCGCATCCTTATACTTTTTCAAATAGTTAATTAAGATTTACACATAAGGTTTGTCCGTAGTTATACGCGTTGTTTGTGATTAAACATTCAGTTTTTACCATTTTACATAAAAAAAATTGTTACAAGCTGTAAATAAAAATGAAAATTTGCTGCATTTCTAATTTTTTTGACTTATTAACTTGTGACAAATGGGCAATGCCGAGTTTCAAATCCCTGATATTTGATTCTGTTCACGAACACGCTACCAACTTGCGAGTTAAATGAATTGTGCTTTTTTTTTTTCTAAATACAGTGAAATGTCGATCTATCTTACCTCGAATAATCTTTTAGTTTTTGTTAATTTTTATAAACTATGTATAAAACTATTTATAAACTTTGTATAAGCCTCTCAATGTTTAGTTTATAAAAATTAATAATTATATCCAACCACAAAGTTAACGCTACAAACATCAACAATATTTAACTTTTCGATTCATAATCTTCTCATATCAATTGCTTGGAGTATTGTACATCTTGTGATGGTTTCTATACATTCTCTCAATTTATATTCAAACTGTATTCAGGATCATATTTACATACATAGCGAAAATGCAGTGTTGAATCACCGAGAAAAGGGATGTAAAACAAAGAGCAGCAAAGAATGCGAAAAGAAAAATGAGACCTAGAAACAAGTTTTGGCTCCAAACATACCATCAGGTCCAATTGTGCTCAGCTGCTGTTGAGTATTCATCAGTTCGGCTTTAATAGCTCTAGATCTCTTATTATTAACCTAAAACATCATCTTTATATCTAGATGTTCATAGTTCACATTCTGTTGCGATATTATCATGGGGGCCAAAATTTCCAATAAGGCGTTTTCGATTTTCCATTAAAAAACTTTGGCCTGTTAATACAGCTGTCTGCTTGATGACTGATGAGCTAACTGTTTTGTTGATCACAACTAAAAGGTCTCTATTATATTTGATTGCCTCGATATCAAATTCTCAATAGTCAATTGTTACAGTGTAATGGTAATTGTATTGGTGGTTCGTCATGCATTTTAGTTCAAATTCAAATTAATCTAAAGTATCCCCCTGTCTTTTACTGAATAGTAACGTTCAAGTTTTTTGATTCTCCTACTTTAGAAATATTTGGATTTCGAGTCTATGAAAGTTTGTGAATATTGTTGAATTTCTTTTTTCGATCATTGCCGTCTAGAAAACGCCGAAGCAGATAATAATCAGAAGATGCAAAACCCATTGAATATGCAGGATGCATTCAAAATTCACATGCAAGATCACAATATGGATTTTGTACATATAGATATTTCACTATATGTACAAAAACACCCCTTTCAAGTGTAGTTCTCTTTTTAGCATTTGTTTGTATCCCGCCACTGTCTTTTTCCATCCATTTTTCATTCTCAGTAATCAAAAAGTGGGATATTTTTATATAAATTCAACAATAAATGTAACTTCTCTAATTCCAGATTTTTAAATATTTAAAAAATACTGTTGAGACTCGCTATACATTTTATTGAGATTTCAATTCAATGTTGTTTCTAATGGATATCCAAAATTTTAATCCACAGTAGTGTAAAACTAAGACAAACATTTTTTGTTATTGTTTATAAACCAATTGCAGAGACACTGAAACTAACGAGTGCGAAAAGAGATTGATATCTTAACATTTCACAAGTAACAGTGAACAACATAATGTTTATTTCCAGCATTCATAGATTTTTTGTATTCATCATTTGTCCCTTCAAAAGCGATTGGTCGAAGTTTCACTGTATTTCTTTCAATACCTTTTCGATTTTCAATAATTCAAACATTAGATATTTGTTTGTGTCGTCCATTTTCTTATAAGTATATTAAGGTAGCTTAGTGTCATTTTACGCTGACTCAATGTTGATATTGTAGTTATTTATGAAGCCTTTTTGATAAATAATTTTTAGATTAAACTCTAGATTCACATTAGAGTATAAACTTGCCAAAATAATAATTTGATTGATAGATATTTCTTTGAATGACTCATTTCACATCTTATACATAATTTGAAAAAAAAAACCCTTTAATTAATAGTTGCAACATAAATCAAACAGACAGAATTTTAACTATGTATAACCATTTTTTTCATATGACGTCTTGTGCCGTTTTGTGGCAGCCTTTGGAAACTGGCTCCGTTCTATAATAAAGCTTATATGTAGTTAATAAAATAAAATTGATTTGAATGGAGTCAATAATGTATGTCTAGCATTATTTATTGAATTACTGTAATGTTTTCCTGTGTAGGGGGGAGCAAATCAAGGAAATTTGTGAATTTTATATATTTTGTTACACACATGTTATCCATTTTGAATATCATCTTTTAGTGCAAATATTTTTTACATTTAATTTGCAGGAATAAAAGAGTGCTTTAACTTTGATTAAAGATTCTTCTTATGTAATTTAGTAATTTGATTTGATGTTGGTAAGATGAAGTCATTTTTCAATAATATATTTACTGAAATAACATTGTTGAATGGAAAGACAAATTTTTTGAAATATTTATGAAATTAGTTGTTTTCACGTAGAGAGATGCAATGGTTTTTCTTAATTATATGAATTAAAAAATATACTTCTTTTTCATGTTGATATTTAATAGTTACAATCTTTTATAATATGCTTCAAATTGTAAATTATTCTCCATTTTGTTTAATGTGTGTGTACATCAATATTACTAAATTCATGTACGTACACCATCAATAGTACTAATTTTGCACTTTGTTATATTTAAAATTGTTTGGATCGTTTATGTTAAAATTTGTTTATTGTTACTTTCATTATGTTTTCAATATTTATTACAAGTATGGAACAAACAAACAAACACACGTCTTAAAATGGTTAGTCAATATTTCTTCTCGAACTTCAATTGCACTCTTGCTTATTCAAATTCCCTCAATTATTCAGAAATTTCTTGTTCATTGACATTATTGTCTTGATCATTCGCTCCCAATGAAGTCGAGGTTTTCCCACTCTTCTCCAAACTGGGTATCCATTAAGGATCTGTGCTTCCTACATCCCCTGGGTGTGACCTGACCATTGACTCATCTTTGAATCTTATTCTCCAAACTTCCCCATCCCGCACAAGTCCATAGTTTCTCAGCAATACTTTCCTCTCAAAACTGTCGTGATTTTCCTCCCAATTTGACGGAGTTTCCACGCTTCACATCCATAAGTCAATACATACGGATGATAGTTTTATAACATGTTGATTTAGTTTTGGTTATTTGAAGTAAGCTTTATTTCCTGCGGCAATCCTCTTCCTAACTTCTTTGACCTCTTGTCCTTTGTCAAATTGGATCTCTTCAAAAATTTATAGTTTAGATATTTAAAATTACAGCACTGTCAGAAATTAAGTAGCATAGTGCAGAGACAGTGTCAAATTGTTATTTGATAACAATTGTATACATTTAATATTTTACTGACTCAACGGTTGCCATTTTTTTGACCACAGTAAGTAATTCTACACTACCTAGTAATAATTATAAAATAAATGATTTTGACTGCAATGATGATAACCCACCAACTCATTCAGTGATCACAGAGTCCTGTAAAAAAGCTATCTTTTTTATCTGAATCATGATCTGATTCTGAACTATTGTAAGCATTTAAAATAAATATTTAAAACATACCGTTCATAAAAATGTTCATAGAAAGTAACCATTAAATCGATTTGGTATTTGATTGAATTTGGTGACAATCTTTTAAGAAATTTACTTTTGAACATTCTCTTCTCAACAGAAATGTAAATCCAAGAAATTCCACGATTTTAGCGCGAGTCAGGCTCATTTAATATTTACAAGTACGATTGTTTTGAAAGTTCTTCTGTGAGAATGCGTCATCTTTTATATTCCCAATCGTTGGGCGTTTTTACGTTAGTTGATTGTGTTTTAATTGTTCATTTCATTTTGATGTGATATTTTTGTATTTTATGAAATTTGATAGATCTTTATAGAGATATACTATTATAAAGCTACTTATTATATTGATATGTCAAATTATATACATTTTTCGTGCCCTGTCTTGTAAATAACAATATGTGTGTGATAAACTAAATAAACTACAATTATATTTAAATTTTGTTTTTTTAAATTGCATGACAATGACAGGTGGCTTTGCTTACTATATGTAAGTAAAGCATTGTTGGAAAATCAGTTCTTTCGTAATTACGATGCGCATTTATTCATACTTGACACAATGACTATTAATAATATTTCAAAATAGTACTTTGCGATGAATAACACAGTCTCTTGAATCCCCTCTGTGAGTCAGTGGTCTGTGAGGGTCAAAATGCTGGTTTGAAAGCAGTCCGGGAGATGGGTTGTCAAGCGAGGAGGGCCTGTCCACTGTCTACCCTCTGCGTTGTGGTTGGTGCGCGTTCACGTTTTGGGAGCACGGTGCCTTTGTTTGTCATAGCTTCAGATCTACGAAGGTTAACCTTTGTCAATGTCATAGGACATTGACTGTGATAATTAATATATTTTGCCCTCTCCTCCATTAACTGCGATCCACCAACAGCCCTTCAGCCTTCTCCCATGACAATCCATAAATTCCACCGAGTACAACCTGCGCTGGTTGTACTTTAATCAGAAAATAAAAATGTGTACTTGAATTTACATTGATGAATTTTTATGTTATTATAACAATAATTATTAAAATACTAATTAAATGTATTAATTAGAAAGATGTACCTATAAAAATCAATAAAAAATATTGTTGTAGCTACCTGGATTCGAACCTGGATCTCTTTCCAATCCGGGGAAGGTGCATTATCCAACTATGCTACAGCAGACAGTACTTTTGATGATAGATTTTTGTATAATTATTATGTATTTTTGTAAAATTACTATGTATTTTATTAAGGGGAACACATTCTTATTGTGAAGTTGTAATTATTCAGAACATAGGTCTGTGATATATATTGGTTAATACACGTTCCCCGGATTGGAAGAGATCCAGGTTCGGATACCGGTAGCAACAATAATATTTTTCGATAGAGTTGATTTTATATGTATATCTTTCTAATTAATACATTTATTTTGTATTTTATACTATGTATTTAGTTGTGGTGGTTAAATCGTAAAGAATGAGATGGATATGCATAGAGCGCACTGTGAGCCATATTCATCGAGGGACCCAAACGGACAGCAGCCGGCCAGATTGAGATAGAGCGATTGGCGTCTAATGGCCCAGGACAGAGACGCCTGGCGCTGAGTTGTGCATCAGGCGAAGTCTCTCAATAAACTGTAAAGCCATGTAGTAGTATTGATTGCAGCAATAAGTTTATATTTCCTGTTTTTTTGTTTCCTTGTTGTAAAATTTGCTAAGTCATACAATTATTTTACACAAAATAAGGAAATAAAATATTCATATTGATATCTCAGAATTTTTACAATCACAGTAAGCAATTTTGCATCTAACATGTCTACACGTACTAATTATTGATTCAGCAATTTATTTGTGAGTGTACAAGGATTCTTCATTGGGCATTTAATTCTATTTGAGAAATTGGATTGCGTAGTTGTTGTTAATATATTGAATTACAAAATGGGTGTCATATTTGGATATAAGTTTTACTTTACCTTTTTTCTCCACGCTATTATACTATTACAATTCACTTTTTCGGAAGCAGATGACACTTTAAGAAATTTACTGCCTCGGTTGAATGGCCGAGGTGTGCTGCAGAGTGCTCTAGAAAATTTCAAACAGAAGAGGGTAAGTGAAATATTCAATGGTGTTGTAATTTATTTTTCAAGACTTTTTCGAAAAAATTAAATCCATTCATCAGGTTCTGTGTGCTCAGAATGCTAGGCCCTAATAAACAATAGTGATGGGATACTGGATATTTTGAGTAAAGGATTCTTCAGAACTGTACAGAAAATTGGTGCATTGCGGATAAGATATAACAACAAGTTATACAAATACTTATTATTAAAATATTTGACGATCCATCAATCACGAGGCATATTAAATTTGAAAAAATACCCATTAGCTTTACAAAATCTCAGCTTCTTGGTGTCTAATGAAGTCCCAATGCTTAAGCTGGCTTAATGTCGTAATACCAAGCAAATTCTGTTAGTTACTGCAGAAGATAATTATTAAATGTGTACTGTCGTAAGTAAGTAGGTCAACTATCTTTACATTTTTAGATAAATGTAATGTAATGTAAATGTGCAATACTTTTCTCATACTAAAACAATTTCAGAGCACACCATGTACTTGTGGAATTTTCCTCGATGGCCAGTTGACAGGGGACAGCAGAATAAGTCCCGGAGCAGGTCCAGCATTCGTTAAGGAAATGGACTTTCCAATCTATCCGTGTGGACAGCCAGGGAACAAGCTGTGTTCGGAGAGGTGTCTCGATTTGGTTTGTATATTTTGTACATTATATACACATCACGGAACATTTCTTATCACAATGTTATTAAAACTATATCAAATCTCTTTAAACTGAAACACCGTGCCATTCGTTAGTGCGCTCTACCAATGACATCTGAAATCTTACTCTTCACATCTCTTTTGTTTATTCTTTGACATATTTTGAATGTTTACCTTTGTAATTTATCAACCAAATTTGTTATATCGTGGAATTGCGAATGAAAGCTATGATTTAGATAATTAAATTAATTTTTAACTAGTAATGTTTGTCTACAAGAATTCAATGGAGTTAATTTAAATCATGTGTAGAAGGTTTATTATTTTGGATACACACTTTTTCTTATCTGATTATTGTTTACTGATTTTTTTAAATTTATTAAGATAAATAATAACAAATTGTAAAAGTGCAATTAGAGCTATTACACTTATAAATTGTTGACATTATACTATTTTTCCTGAAATATTGCCATATTGCAGAATAGAATGCTTAAAATATGATTTAAAATGCCACAAAATCACAATTTATGTCAGGTACATAGTAAATCATACCATGTACTGTGTTTTTGTAGATGATCCAGCACATGCCTACTGCTGGTCCCCTGATATGTTCTTCCATCAACCGGGACTGTCAAAGGGAAAAGGCTACCCTCTTTATCAGAAATTGTGACAGCTCCTGGAAACCAACAGGATTCACTGCGGGGAAAGAGTTCTGCTGCACCGACGGTTCGGAAACTAAATGTCCGCCGAGTGTACCTTTCTCTCACAATTCTCGTAGCAGATTTTTCGACGGTGAGAATAGTGAAATTATTTTAAATACAAATCAAATTTATTTTTAGAATTGATACAGTCGGTCCAGACAGGTCAGGAACAATCAACTACATTAAGGAAAAATCACAGGTCATAACTGTTAATATTGTAATCACAGAAAAAAATTTAACTAATATGCATTTTTAAATATTTAATCAGTTCAATAATAATAAAAAAATAATACAAATAAATGGTAATGAAAGTGACACCAAATTGACAAAACGCAATGCAAAAATTCTATATTAGGTATGCAGTAATTTGAAGATTTTTTTGTTATGCTTCTCTGAAATATCTGCTAGAACTCAGACTTCTAAAATATGTATATGTACATATTTTAAGTAAGTGTAGATAAAGACCTCTTCTAAATCTGTTCTTACTATAAAAGTAAGACCTCCTACAAATACAGTTATAATTTATTTCAATAGATGTCATGCCAGTCTTAAAATCCGATTCTGACTGAATAAAATATGTTTCCTTCTAGAAACTTGCTTAAATTTTATTTATATAAAAATAGATTTTTTAACAAAACGTAAAAAAGTTTTTTATTTTATTCAGTTACATTTTTATTTATAATGAAAACAATTGTTTTAATCAGAAAATAAAATTTAGCCCATTTTCTGAAACATTGTATTAAAATATAAATTAGTATTAATTAATTAAATACATAAATAAATCAAAATGGGGCACTATTTTCAAGATTTCAATTAATTTTCATTGTTTGCTTGAGTTGAATATATATTCATGTCATATATTTGAATGATTACATTCTTTCATTTTGTATCAGGACCTATAAAGCAAATAGGAATGTTAGTTATTGAAATGTTGGAAACCATAGATATTTTTTTCTGTGGTTTTTAAAAGATTGCAATTTTTCAGATTTACTTGGCGCATCCAGCAATCGACGCTCTATCCCGGAATTTCTCCTGGATATTGCAGACTCAGCAGCTGATCTAGCAACCGATGTATTGGGCGCATAACTATTATCTTCACAATTCTTAAATCTCCGCTTCCAAAAATACATTGATAAATCTTTCCCTCCTTAATGACTAGTGAATAATTATGAAGTATTATTGTTGTATTTAAAGCACAGTTAATTTAGTCTCAGTGCTTCAAAAATATTATTATTGTAAATAATATTTTATACATTCTTCACCCTTACACTATTCCTTGTCACCCTTGTGATGCTAGTTTTTTACCTTTTTGACATAATAAATTTTGAATTAATTAATATTATTATGTCCCCAAATGTTTTTAGTATATTATGTGTAAAATAAATTACTTTTAGGAATACTCAAGTCATTTTGTGTTACTAATAAAATAAATGAATATAAAAAACTTTGTTATTTTAATATGGAAGAAATAAGAATAAAGAGGGTATGTTGTATCACGAGGTTAATAAATAATAATTTCTAGGTAGGGTTGTCAGTCACTTGATATACAGGTGTCCAGCGTTTCTTGTCCTGTGAATGTTACATCTGAACACAAATAAAATCATAATAATTATGATATCATTGAAGCAAAAATGGTAATGTTCGTACGATGGTATTCTGTCATAATTTGTTTTAAGTACAATAGAAATTATGATTTTAAGCAATCTTTAACCCGACGTTGGTCGCACAGAGACGCAGCGCTTACCAGACAATTTTTTCGATGCCATTTTATTTTCTTTTAAACATATTAACTTGAGGGTCCGTCTACTTTCCAAGAATTATGTTTTTTTCAGTATTACAGGCTCAAACATGTGTTTGATGTTTTTATATACATTTGGTTTTGCATATTAGTTGTGTCATACCAAGGATGTCTTTCATGTGTGAGTAAACTGAGCATTTTTTATTTTTTGATAATTTTTTCTTATTATTTACTTTTTTGTTGTAATTATTTTTTTTTTTCATATAATATTATTATTTATTTTTTTAATGTATAAATTTTTTCTTGATCCCTTAGATAAAAATGGCAAACTGTGATACACAAATACACCAGAGATAAAAAAACATGTAAATAAATATTCAATATGCTTGCTTAAAAACGTGAAGAACTGAGAGACGGCTGTTCACTCTGGCGTGACTAACGACGTAAGCAAAAACGAGCGACCAATGGCGGGTTAAGTCTTTTCTACTTTTCAGATTTGTTTTCAGTAAAGTGATTCGAAAATTCTCTTTTATATGTTTTATTTTCATACATTAATGGGAAATGTATTAGATTGAATTATTTGCAAAATATATTGTTTTATTTTTTTAGGTATATGCTGAGAAGCTGTTTCAGAATAAATATTAGAATCATCAACATTTTTATTTAAAAGAGCATTTTTATAATTGAAGTTAAACTGCCCGGTACAAACATTTTTAATTCATCCAAGGCCCAATATCTTTCGAAAAAGAAAAATTTTAAAGATAAAGTAAGCATTTTTGTTTTGCATATTTACATCTCTGAACAGAAAACTGGTTATAAGTATCTTGCAGACCATTACAAATATTCTAGTCATTGGACTGCACTGGAAACAGTGTAACTTTTTAATTCTATCAAATGCACAATCGAATTTTTTAAGCAATTTAAATATCCAATATACAGTATCTTCAAAGAGTTAATAGAAAAATCATAGTACACATCTCTGACATTATTATACCACTACTGCATAGAATTTGGTTTTCTTACAAATATCTTTCTCATTGGAGTCCACAAAAGCACTGAGATTCCATGTTCTTATATATTAAATATTACAAAATTTTCTAACGCGCTATTTTTAAAGCAGTTTGTGACATTTAAGCATTTTATGTAAAATTGCGTATTCTAAAATCTCAAAAGGTTAGCGATCCCTTCCGTAAATAATTTCCCCACTTTATGTCCAGAGAAAAAAAAATGTTAGTGGCAGCACTGAGAATGCGCGCGCCACGTGACCCCGTTTCCCGCGCTAGCTGCTGTCACACGGCCGATCTATGGATCACTGTTTCCAAACGCAATGTCACGGCACGTATTAAAAAGATCAATCTTAAAGTTTTTAATGTTTACGTAGTAAAGTATTTAGTATAACTCTTTTGGTGAATGTTGTGCAAGCTTCCTTGTGTTTCGTGTTGCGGGTAGCGCAGTTAGCTAGCAGGGTTAACAACCCTGCGCGGAGGCATGCGCCGCTTTCTAATTTTAAAAACACGCATCCTTGAGCACGCCATGAGAGAGAAATGCCTTTCGTATTATTATTATTCAAAGAGATTATTCCACGGTCGTCAATCCTATCCCGGAAGACTTTCATTGTTACGGGCCGCAAGCGCCGCCGCTAGAAATATCCTTTATTGTTCCCGGCGGGCTACAAATAGTTTTCCAGTCTGCTGTTATCGTCGCTACGGCGATCTCGCTTTGGAAATTAGAAACATAGATAGGTAATAATAATTATGTAACTACTAATACATAAAAACATACATGTTAATTAGACATTTTAGGATAGAACTCCAGAAAGATTGTCCTAAATCAGTGGCGTAACTAAAAAATTGGGCCCCAATACAAAATGGAAGGGCCCCAGAATACATATTATACTAGTATATTACCTGTCCTAAGATATTATATTCAGGCAAGTTGTTGGATATGAGAATAGAAGGAAATGCGGCGGAATTAGATCTACCAGAATATTAAATTCAAGCTTAATCTCGCAGAGAAAAACATAAAAAAAACAGATGACAGTAAAATGACATAAAATACCCCTTAAGATTTACCCAGGTTCAGCGTCACATGACACACACGTATCTAGGCTTTTATTATATTAAATTAAATTACCTGTTATCGCGTAACAAAGAAAATTTTCAACGTAAAAAAACACATTTTCACCATCGTCTCAATTAATTTTATTTGTAGATTTTTCTGGGCTATTTTTCCGTATGTATCCGACCTCTCTAGCCGACGTTTCAGATCCTATTGCAGGGTTCATTATTAGAAATATTATCACTGATGGTATCAGCGTCGAACGACAAACGAATTTCAAAGTATAAAATTCCAAAATAAATGTTTGAATTTAATTTATTTTACTAAACTTTGCCACTGTTAAATTTACTGTAGGTATCTATTTTTTACATCCATTAAAAACAAATTAATTTACACAAGAGACTTCGCTCCGGGTTAAGGTGAAATGTAAGTAAAGCCAGAATTAACAGAGAAAGTGAAAAGAAAAAAGGAAAGAATTAAGAAATAAGCTCTAGAAACACTGTCTTAGCTCCAAAAATGTTAGTAGATCCGATTGTGCTCGGCTGATGTCGGATATTCGTGACTTCGTGAACGCTCGGTATATGTCGGGTCGGCTCGGGAGCTCTAGGCTGTAGTGCTAAATAAAAAAGTACCAGAGCGGTATTTGATTTTAACCCCCTGCCTTTTTCGATAATTAAGAAATGATTTGATAAATTAGCTTTTGTAAACGCTCAAACCATACATATGTCAAAAAAACTATCGATTACATTTAGAGACATGTAAGTTTTTTTCGATTTACATGTTATAGACACATAAATTTAGGGGTGACTGTTATTTAAGTTGAGCTGACATATTTCATCTGTCTACAAGTGCATGCGGTCAATGGTTGAAATAATGGGATACCGCCGCGCGCCTAATGATATACTACTCGTATATATTTTTAACCGCTGGACGATATTTGATGTACAAAAGTCTATGCGGAATATTTAGTATCGAAATATTTTTAATGTTCTTGTAAAGTAAGTTGCATGTGAAAATAAGTGACAGGGCGGCCTCACTATACCACTGGCTCCAGGTATGTGATTATCGATAGTTTAACTTAAAACATGGTTTATTTTTACAATTCATGTTGGGTTTTAATATTATCCTTTTGGGGGGGCCCTTGTCTCAAGATACAGGGCTCTTAAAATATCCAGGAAGACAGTCCCTTGTATACTATTGAAACTTCAGACTCAGCACACTCGATTTTCGTCGGTGCTCCAGATAAATCTCTGTCTTTTGCAGAGTCCAACAGGCTGCTCAAATTCTTAGGCGCGCTACATTCAAAGATATATCGACACGAGCGTTTCTATTTATCGTTCTGTTGTATAAAAATGTATTGTGCTAAATGAACACTAAAAATTTGTTTACATTTTTCATCTCGTGCCGAAAAAAAGAACATTACGAAATGTCCCTTCGAATGTTGTGAAAAATATTCTCCGGTCGTTTGGGAATCGGAGGAAATTGAACCTAATCAGATTTCAAAAACCGTCGTATTACCGCTTTGAAGTAATGAAGTAATAATAATAACTATTATTAATATAAAAATGTACCACTAACTTATCCATATTATTGTCGAAAAAGTGTTTCAAATTAGATTCTCATTCGTGAAGTTTCTAGATTATTGGATTCATCGTGAGTTTCCCTTAGTCTTAAAATTCTAATTAAATTTGTCTTTATTTATTTAAAATAATGCAGTGAGTACGTATATGTGCAATGTTGTCAGGGCCGTTTTTACCATTAGACAAGACTAGGCGGCCGCCTGGAGCGGCAAAAGGACAGAATTTAAAAAAAAAAAAATCGAACAGCAAAAAAATGGAGCAAATTAGAGAGAAAAAATGAAACACTCACAATTTCAATTGAAAAAAACATGGATTATCAGCTTGATATTAGAGATCTTATTAAAGTCTTTGCTAAAATAAAAATAAGGAAGGTACCATTGGATTAAAAGGAATTACCTAAAACACCATTGAAGATAGAAGGGAGAAATTTAAAAATAAAATTAAATATCATAAACAGCTTATTTAGTTGTGTAATGTTTGGTGTGTTTTATAGTTTAATTTCGAATACAAGTTCTTTTATATCTAATACATTAATTCTTCTAGCCTGGATTACAGAAGAAGAGAGTGATGGTAGTAAAAGGGAGGGGGCGGCATATTTCAATTCTCGAGCAGCAAAACACCTAGAAAGGGCCCTGCATGTTGTGTATACGGTTCACTAAGAAGAAAGAGAGGAATGAAATATTATTACATTTATTTTCGACATTTCAGATTGTAATTTGTTATAAAACAGTTGATTAACATAGTACATTGTATAGGTATATTTTAATTCAAATTTTTAGGTAAGTGCCGTGTAGGCACCGAATTCACAGAGAACTCCTTTACCTACCTACCGGGACGCGAGAGAACATATTAAAATTTTTGAACATGTGAATTTCTAAAGTGCCAAAAATGTAAGTTTGATATTTATGGGTTCTGAATAAAATACATTGTGACCATGGTATTGAGAATGACGTATTTTTTTGGTCACATATTTTTCTGAGATTACTCTAGTACGAAATTTGGGGGAGTGGATGAGGAACGGGCTAGAATGTTAACACATCAAAAAGCTATTATATAGGAACGTTTCCATAAATACATAGTAAACAAAAATTATATAATTAAAACCATTCGTAAAGCGAATAATCAAAATCATAATTTACTATCACTAGTTTAATTACGTCAAGACTAGTCTTTCAAAAAAATTATTCTTTCACGAAAATCTATTTTTATTTTTTTCATTTGGAAATCTACCGTGCGGGAGGAAGGAGAAGAAAATATTACAGATTTATTTAATTAATATATCAAACCACAAATTTAATTAAGTTATCAAACAACCGAATAATAGCTTTTTGTTATAGTTATTATTCGGTTTACGATATCAGAGATACAAAAGAATTTCCGTAACCGGCGACTTTGACAGATCAACATAGTCAAACGATAGGCGTTATGTGGAATTGAATTTTTGTTATAACAAACTCAACTATTAGCCACCATTCAATTATGTTTATACGACACTTCATTTTATTTTCTGTTAATAATGCATAAATGTTAGGTTCGTATTTAAATCTAGTAAACTTATATTATGTATCCCTTTGATTTATTTTATAATTTCTATGGTAAAATTGTGAAATATAATAATTGTCTATGTCCTGACAGCGGTAGCGGTAATTTCTTTTTGACAGTTAGATAGAAATATTTATTTTCGTTTGGTTCATAAAGAACTTGACTCTTTTATTTGAAATACAGACATCAAAGCGTTCTTTTTTGCTACATTAATTACCACTTTCCATTTTCGTCATATTTTAGACACTTCGAACTTTGAACAGACATCTCTCCTTGAAGTGTCAAAACAAAGATTACGCCGAAGGTTCGAAAAAAATCTGAATAAATAAATTTTCACATAAAGGAACTGTGGCCTTGCACATTGTAATTTAAAGTTATTTTTTAAAAGCCATAAATAGTGACGACACTACATAACTTTCGTTACATTGATGACAGTTTATACAATTTATGACCGTTTGAATAATACAGTACCATAACTTGCCGTCGCAATCGCAGTTTTAATAACTTTGAATATATTTTTTCAGATGCTCCCCACGTAATCGATAACCGCACACTTTTGCGTGATAGAATTAACGGCAGATCTTGTTTATTTTAAGATACGGACGACCGAAATAGTGCCTTAGAAAATTTCTGAACATTTTATAGAAAGTTCGCGGGTGGACGGTAATATTTAAGAACTTTGTTATGGTTATTTATTAACTATGCGACACCGAAGACGAGCGAAAAAACATATTATATGCAGGGGTGGTATGACACATGTTACTGAGACATGTAACGCGGTTTTCTTTTTTTAAATATGATTTATCCATATCGGGAAGGTCCGTCTTATTTTAATAACTTAACAATAAATATTATTGAAAAATTTATTTAATACCATCGAGAAATTTGACAAATAAACCCGTTCGCGAGATAATTGTATAAAAAACAATGTGTGTACATGTTGAATTTAAATTGACGGTGTTAAAAGTTATGTAATAATATTTACTTTTAATAAAGCGTAAATCCTCGAATATTTTATTTATACATTTTTTGTACAAGGATTGGTAACATAAATAATATTTTTTGTATCGTTGAAATAAAACGTATAATTTTGCAATAAATTTTCAATATTTTGTTAGACTAACTTTACCAGCTGATATGTACATGCATAAACTGACAAACTGAAGAAAAAAAACAATACGGATTTTTTTAGTACTAAGTATTGAAATCAGAATTAATAAGTTGTTTGAAAAGGGACCGAAATGATACATTTTATTATCTACCGACAATAAAATACTTCGTGACAACTGCACACAGTTAGCTTATTACGCTGGTGCCATGGTTGTATATTATATAACCTAACCTAACAATAAGCCTGCTCTAATTTAACTTAAGCTATCGCGCATACATCTGGTTACCCTTGAGTTGTGGCGTATCGATCTATCTTATTTATTATTATATTAATTCAAATAATATATATTAGATATTTTAATATTTTTCTATAACAATATTCTTCTTAATTCAAATAAAAAAATCTCAACTGCAACATGTCATTGGTGGTGGGCGTGTGATTAAAAATGCTAATGAATACGAAGGACACAAGGAAATATGCATTTTTTATATGTTTACATTTGTTTTGCTTAAATTCAATAATATTTTTCTGGCGAGATTCCTTTACCGGGCGGGTCGGACAAACTTTCCAGTTTTTTGATTTTTGACTAAATTTAACTCTATATTTAGAAACATTTGAAAACGTGTTTTTGTATTACAGTGTCGACATTTTGTTTTTTCTCCAATTTTACCGTAAACTTAGTGCCGCAGTTTTTACCGCATTTTTTCGTTTCCTGACCTAGGCGGTTTTGCCACCGAAGGAGTACAGTTTTTGAATTATAAAATGTCTAGATTTTTTACATTATTGTACGATATTAATCAGGCCTATTCTCAAAATTGCAATATTGAAATGAAGGTGATTGTTACACCAACCCTCAAAAATAGACAGATAGTTTTGACAGATTATGGTACGTTTATCTCCCTCACTCTCTCTCCCTCTCTCTCATTCAAATATAACACTATTTTTGAGGGTTGGTGTAACAATCACCTTCATTTCAATTTTGAGAATAGGCCTGAATATGTGGTGATATGCACATAGGGCGACGTCTGTGGAGCACGTAATACACAGTACATTATGTATACATATATATATAATACGAGGTCTGTATGATAGCAACCGTGTTAGGGAATGAAAAACATTTTATTTATTTATTTCTCAACATAGTCTCCTTTCAGCTCGATACACTTAGTCCAGCGATATTTAAATTTTTTTTAAATATCCATAAAATATGATTTAAATACTAATTAAATGTACTAATTAGAAAGATATACATATAAAATCAATTTTATCGAAAAATATTGTTGTATTTGAGATTTAAATAATGGAACGATTAATGTATTAATTTGAAAATATGTTCTTAAAAGTACTGTACTAACATAGTTGGATAATGTACCTTCCCCGGATTGGAAAGAGATCTGTGTTCTGAATAATTACAGCTTCACAATAAGAATGTGTTCTCCTTAATAAAATATGTTTTGTCGAACCGACAATCGGACGTCTTGGACGCTCTTCATCATACACGAATATTCGGCCACGCTTGAATTCATTAAGGTGCATGGTCCTCACAAACGGCATGCAACTGCACTTTGATTTCCTCACACATCTTCTATTGATATTACTCTTTTTCTATGGTTGCAAACAAACACAAACTTGCCCGCTTTCAAAAGTTATCAAAACAAAACTACTCAATAAATCTGTCTGCAATTTTGACAGGCGTCGTTCAAAATATGGCATTAAACAATGGTGTACAGATTTTGCGTCAGTGGCGGCGCTATCAATTGCCGTATCACACAGCCCTCATATGTACAGTAATACCCCGAAATTACGCGATAGGTAGGACCGACGAAATTCTCGTAAGTCGGGGTACAACTTTGCGTATAAATACATACAATTTTGCTTAATTGGGACCAAGGACCAACAAAAACACTAGTTTAGAAAATAAATATTTAATAAAATTGCAATTTTTTATACATATTAATGCAAATTATTAAAAAAATAAACGATTTACGTAAAAAAGTCATTTCGATGTCGATGGCTTCATAAAATCTAACAAATCCGTCTGAAGACACAATGCCTTCTTTTTTTCTCGCAGAATTTCTTCGTAGCAAGCTAATATTTTTTAAATATTATTTTGGATACTTAATCTAACTCTTTTTTTTTATATAGAGATGAGTACACGGAATACATGTCACATCAATAATCTTACTATTTTCAAACTGAGCTAAATGTTTGCCTTATGAAAATAAGACTAACTTGATGGCCTCCTGGAACGAGGCTCGATACTCCGACCACTAGATCACTAGACGAGTATCGTAACAATTAGACCACAAGTACGTGTCTCCAAAAGGATCTATATTTGGTGACCTTATGTTAAAGTGAACCTAAAAACAATCAGCTTGGTCTTGACAATATAAAACGGATTATTTATCAGCGAATTATAATAGAAGGATCGTAAAACCCCTATTCCACTATGAGGCACTTAATAAAATGTTTGGTGGGGTACGATCCCGTGGACTGTAATCTAGAATGGTTTAAGTATTTGACGCAACTCGAAATGGAAGTCTGAAGGAACATAAGGGCAAATGGATTGAAGTCTTGGGTCGGGAGTCGATTGCACCTCCGGTTGACGAGCACGTATATTATGCCGAAGCTCGATGACGGCACTTCCGAAAACGATTCACTTCCTCTGCGCGGTCCAAGCGATACGCACGGCGTGAGTGTGGGGCGGCAGGAAGAAGCACAAAAAAAAACCTTAATGCTTCGTGGTCGAAGCACAATCGGCCAGAGCGGGACAGATATAAATGATTGGATCGACGAAAGAGGACAGAATTCGACTTGCGCCAACAATATTTGATAATAATATTTTACATTTACCGTACGCCGTTGAAGTTTTTAACAGAAATAGTAAAATAACCTGTATTTTTTGGCTATGCTTGATATTCAATTATTATAATTCTTTCTTGCAATATTATGCAGACGTTGCCGGTGTTTGAAGCTGTGGTCCAATACTTGCTGCATTGTGCACTGTCTTGGTAACATATTTACGAATAATAATAATATATTCGTTAGACATGAACGTGGACAATATGCAAAACACAATGTCAATCGTGTAGCAAGAGCGTGTTAAGTTGTACAAATACTTCGATCAGACGAGCTGCCGAATTATTTGGCACCATTCGACTTCTTCTTTTAAATAGGCAATACACCCTTCAAGAGTAATTTATGCCTTAAATCAAGTTAAAAAGAAACAAGTATAATAATATTATAGAATAAGAAATACTATATTACAAGTTAATAGCATTGTCGTTAGTATATAAATTAAACGTGGCGAGTTAAGGGAAAGAAGATGACACAAGTCAACCGGGAGCTGAAAATTACCATTGACGAAACTATTGTAAAAAATACCTGCGATCTGCAATGGACAGGCAAAAAAGACGTGGTCAAGGGTTTTCTCCTCGGCACCACACTCGCATATTGGGATATCTATCAAGTTCAATCTGAACAAATGAGAGGCCACCTGACAATGCCCAATTCTCATTCTAGAGGCGCCACTCGACTAGATCCATCGTATTTTTGGCAAAATCTTGCAGGGTAACATCGCAGGATACAAGTATATTTATTTATGTATGACAATGTCCATTTGTAAACTTGAGCTTACGCTAATGCAGCCAATACGTTGCATTGGGGACCACGTTAGATAGGGCTACAAAAGGCTCTAGGTACAATGCATTTGGTATCAATAAAAACATTTCAAACCCACCACAGTAAGAAATGAAATGATAACCATTTATGTGTATAGTAGTGCAAGTCAGGCAATTGCTGCAAAGCGAAAATTGCGGTAAAGTGAAGAAAGAATTATTTTTCACAAAAACACATTTTGTTCTAATATCTTATATACAATATATACACAGAAAGCCTTTCCATTTTGCATTGACCAATTTTTCTAGATACGCCACTGGTCCCATGGTGCCATGAAGCATAGCTTGTAATAATAACATAAATAATTATTCACATAATTATTAGTATTATCTCTGCCGAGAATGCTTAATTACTATAATGAGATCTCTGCCTGTAAGCTGAGCTAGTCCAATCTCTCTGATGAAGATCCGTCATCATGGCTAATATGTCGTTGGTGCGGCGTGTGAGCGTGAGCAATGCCTAATCACAACACCAACACTCACACACGGCTGGATAGCCCATAAAACTCCACAAAAGATTCTGGACGACCGTAAAAATCTGAGACAGGCTTAAAAAAAATTGCAATCATGCAATAAATGGTCACGCGTTTCGATATTGTAGACCTTAAAAATCAAACTTTTCACATTGCATTAAATTTGTTATTTATATTTAAGATATTTTTATTCTTTCTTCTTAATTGTTTTAATCTATTTTTACGTTTTTTCCGAATTTTTGTCTGTTTTATCTGCACATTATACTTTAAACGTATTTGTAAAACTATTAAAGGCGTCAACAAACGACTACTCGAAAGTCTGTCTCATAAAATATTTTTTTAATTAAATTTTACAAACAATTTGTATAAAATATTCCGCAATATGTATTATTGCACCTAAGATTCTACGTGGATTTTTGTAGCAGAAACATCATTGTTCCGAAATACATAATCTTCTGTGATAAAAACATTTTGCACGTGTGTTAAATACGATAAAAAATAAAACATTTCCAACAGAAGACAAAAATATTACGTCTAAAAATTACAGTTAGATCCCTGTCACCGAAAACTCACGTGACCGCTACGCGAAATGGCCTGGTTTTAAATAAAACAATTTTAGATTAGTGTACCCACTTATTTATCAGCGAAATACGTTCTTCAACAAAAACACTGAAATATTTCACGAATTTATTCTCACCGCCTAATATAAAAGTTCTCGCTCGTGTGTTCGTCGAGTTTTTGTCAACAAATTCCCATTGTAATTGTTGTCGAACCAAAAGGACAAATCAAGTACTCGGGTACTCGAAACTCATTGCGTTCTTTTATTGATTGTGAATAGCCACAAAGTAAAAAAAAAATAAAGACCCTCTGACAGTTGCAAACAGAGCCGAAGTTGGAAAATCGGTGTTGTGTTGGCGCGAATGGTCTGGCGTATATTTTACGTCTTAGAGATCTTACAAATTGTCTCAATATTTCATATTACAGTAGTTTTAAATCCTTTTCTATACAATAAACTATATTTCAAATCAATAATGTGAAAATTTAGATCGCTGCGTTTAAATATATGTGTGGTTAAGTGAGAATTTTTTTTTTTGCAATCTATTGTGTAAATATGTTTGTGTGAAGTTTTATAAATCTGGATTTACAATATTTAAAATAGTATTAATCTAAAAGTGATATGAAATAAAGTGACAAATACACATCCAACGTTTCAAGATATTGTGTGGATTGGTGGATGCAATAAATAATATGGTGAGTCAATTTTTGAAATTGAGCTTCGGTAACTGTAAGTAGTATTTCCATGATGTACTAAATAGCCACACACATATTTCTGATTTGGAAAATAATTGAAATCTCTCCATTTTCAGTGCGTATGTTTCCCAAACTATACTTTTCACAAAATACTATACTATTTCGCAGGAATTATCTCCGGTGTACGTGTTTTATACAACATTTACTCGTGATTGTTTAGAATAGTGAGAAGATAGATAATTACTACTCTTAACTCACTATTGTGATTGTGATTGGTATTCGATGATATCAGTGATTGAAAACTGTGACTGTGATCACCTTTTTACAATAATATCACAATATAAGAAATAAATAAACTATAATTATCACGTAAATAGTGTTGAATTATGCTATTTCATCATTATATTAAACCCTTTTAAAAAAGAGTAGAGGGTCCTAGAATAAATTAATTAAATCAAAATCAAATCAAAATATAGCAAACCACATTTTTTTGTCAATATTTTTAGAAAAGAATCACGGGTCACGATATTTGGAGATAAACCATCGCTGTTAGTAATTATGATATAGTAGAGATATCAGTGATTAATTCACAGTTCGTGATTTTGAGATCATCACTACGGGTCCTGCGTCACTGCTTGATTGTTGGATAATTTTGAGGTGATAATGACAGTTAATAAACCTGCTCACCGTATGTAAACATTAAGCCTATACATATACAATATTTGCAAAAATAAATTTGTAACCAAAAAGTCAATCTCTTGCGCAGATAAAAATAACGTTGCTACCCAAAATGGTGCCAGACAACTGTCGTTTGTATTTTATTACTGCTGTTTGTATGTATTATATGTATGTATCTATAATAATTCATAAAGATATTAAATATTTAGACCCCGTTCAATAATTCTTACAAAAATGTTATTATATCAATTCGTGTAAGCACTGACTAATTTTTCATCATGCCATGGTAGGCAGTTAGTACTACGCTCTTCTGTCTTTCTTATTTAATAAACTACCTAAGCAGAGTTTCTTAATCTCTAAGATCATTTGTGCATTGTCTTATTTAAAAATATCTAAAACGATAATCGTACACTAAATATTGTCCAATCCATCCCTGCTCTACTGAAATAACCGTAAATACCGAGTTTGAAGTAAGGACGTAACAAAAGAAATTCAATCTCGGTTCTTTTTATTTTTGTCTTTGGGTTCGTTCATAATCTCCTAACATGTTGAACGCCCTTCACTTCGGGCGGTCAGGAGCGCTCAGCGAGCGCTCGAGAGATTTTGAGACAAAAACGGACAAATAATTATTGTAACGTTTACTTTCACTGTTCATGAATTGTCCGATTAAATTAATATAATGTGCCATCGGGCTTTAATTTTATTCAGTCGCCACTATTATTAAACTTTTTTCTGCGCTATAATTCTAGATATGTATTGTTTTAATTCTATTTCTTTTAACCCTATAATTCGATAAGCGGTGATGGTTTTGTCAGTTTGAAAGGTTTTTATTTTATTAAATAGCATATAAATGCCTAAAAGCTCACTTGTTTTTCTTTATATAGTAGACATGTTACCAGTTCAATTTTTACTTTTTAATGTATAAACCGTGTAGTAATAATATTATTGTACCTTATACAAGTGTCTCAAAGACAGCAGACCAAAATTTTATGATTTTCAGCAAAAAAGTTAAAATAACATTTTTTTTTAAATAGCTGTTAATACAAATCTGGCAGCTGTGTTGTAGCTATATTATCACAACATACTAAACATGTCAAACTCATGATTGATCATTAAAATCTAATTCGAATAACCCTATTTGCGGCTCAGTGGATTGCTGGTGACGTTTCTGACAGTAGGCTTCGTTTTGATTACTGGGTTACCTGTATACAATACAATACCTATGCAAGGGATCCCTCCAATGCCTTTTTTCATTCTGCATTCGGGGCCCCGATATTTTTAGATACGCCTCTGCGCGCGATGCGGAGATTCAACATTTGAATTTACGAGACTCTTTTTTCAACTAGATTCAGAATTGAAAGAGCAGAAAACCTTCGAGTTGATCTGTCACCCGGCGCGGCGCACCTCGCCTACGGTCGCTCTAGCCCCTCGCGTGGCGGGCGCGGTGCTGCAACATCCGCCCACGGCTGGAAGCGGGCGAGGCGGGGAGGCGCTCCCAGCTCCCGGCTCCCACCAGTGTCCGTGGGTAGGACTGAGGTACTCGTGATGAATCAATGGGTAGGTTCGGCGGGCCGAGCTCCGCGCGATTCAATATCCCAGTTTAGAATATTATTCAATTCAAATTTTATTTATTTATTTATAAAAATGTTACGATATGGGCACGTGATGCGCAGGACCAGACCCAGCGGTGTGACAGAGCCAATGCGATTCATCGGGGTCCGTGTTAGGTCCAAAAGGTCCATGCCATTTTTTTTTTCTAATATGGACTTCTAATAACACTACAGCAAGCATTATCTGTGTATGCAGTAGGCGCGTGCAGTCAGTACATTAAAATAAACCGTACGTAGCTATGTATTTTGAAAAATAAAGCGAAATTAAATATTTATCTGACAGAATATTAAATTTAAAATAAAATTTGAATAGAAAAATTACGAAATTCTTGCTAAGTACAACTTATTTCTAAATATACTGTAGTTAACTATTTTCCATTTAGAAATAACAATTGTATTAGTGTGTGTAATAGCCCGTTTCAAAAACATGTCATTCTTTTTATTTATATATTAAATTTTTTTTTCGACGCGGTACTGTACTTAATCACAACACAGACAATCACACATGACATCAGCCCTGATGATGGACACTGCAATGGGATCCGAAACGTCGGCCAGATAAGTCAGATATACACGGCAGATTTGCCCATAAAATTGTAATGTTAAATGGATAAAGCCGTGTAGTACTTAATATTCGTGTATCTACAGTATATGTACAAAAGGCCCTTTCATTTTTTAGTTACGCCACTGGTCAGACCGTCACGTTGTCAAGCTGGTCCTCAACGTTCCTGGTGTATTATTGAGGTATCTAACAGGACTATCTCCCAGTATCTGGTTTACGTGGTAGTGCCAAGTCTTCCGCGGACATCCTCTATTTCTGGTGTCATCAACACTTGCGTCATATATACTTCTTACCATTCTCTCCTCATTCATTCATTCCATATGACTAAACCACTTAAGTGATCCTTTCTTAATCTCACTTAATCAGCTTTACACTCTCTCTTTATTTCTTCATTTTTTACTCTTGTCATAAATGGCTCTGCCACATATACGTGTAAGTGATATCATTCCAATATAATCAAATTAGAAGAAAAATAAAAATGTTATAGATATTTATTAGTTATGTTACGATGTACATTAGATTTTCGATTATCCGGGGTGGTAGGAGAAAAAATTAACTCGGATAAAATCGAAATAATTTAAATAAATAAAAAAATACATATATAAATATACACAGGTTGCAACACGAAAATACTACATTGAGGATAAAAATCAAAAATTCAATTAAAAAAGTAATTAATATCAGTAATGCGTGCATAATTTACACGTTGAATTTGCCTTCATGCGCCCGTTCGCTTACATCAAAAGTAAACACCGAATCTAAGCGAGCGCAAATAATAATTTGCGAACCGGAGTTTCAGGTCAATGACGCGTTTGCAATATCGCCAAATATAATTTCTGGCATATGTAAACGAATAAAAAATAATTTTTACGTTTTAAATAATACTTTAAAATGTTATTTTAAAAAAACCCCGGATAATGATTGGCGTATTCAATAAATTCACGCAAGGATTAAATTTTTAATTCCTTTTAAACAAGCGCCTGCCTTGCCATCAATTATGTATTTATTGTTTTTTTTTTTAGGCAGACTGATAATTAATTATAAAAATATGTTCAATATTTTTGTTTGTATGCAGCGTTGTATTTTTAAAAATAAATACACATATCATAAATTAGTTCTTGTGAAACGCTCTTTACAGTCGACGACTTGTGACGTACACAACGCCCCAACTATAAGATCACATCGATGTCTCCGGCGCTCGGATTCGCCTACGCTTCCCGCACCTCGACTCTGACTGCGGGTGCGAGTGACGTCTTGGCGTTGGACCCCCGAGTCCTACGCCGAACGGTTGTATATGGAGCGCGCTAAAGACGTCCCCCGCCTTATAGGGTGGCGAGACCATTCTAAACCGCTCCATTCCGTTCTAGAACATCAACACCATCCGGCAGCACTCGGCAGTCACTCAGGCTGCGTCGTGACCGGTCAGCGGTCAAGTCGAGAGGGAGACGGAGATTCTATATTACCAGGAGTTCATCAGTGTCGATATCAATCAACACTGATCTATGTCAGTGAAGCCTGGAACTGGTAAAAAGAGAATAAAGTGAGAAAGAATTGAAGTGGTGTCTATCGAGCGTATTTATATACGATAGAGCTAACGATGAACTAATTGTTTTGAACAAATTAATGAACATTTTATTTAGTTTAATGTCAACCAATTTCGTTACTCGAAAGATGCTAGTTTACGAAGTCAGCAACCTTCAATAAATATATTTAAACTCTCGACGCATATTTCTTCTCATCGTTTTGATTTATTATCAATCAAACTTGGCTCTTTTTGATGCAAATTGGTTTTAGTTGCAACAAAGTCGGACGCTTTTACCCGCCGCCATTTATATTACGATTTGACCAATAGCAGTGTTCGCCACTCTGAAATTTAAATGGCTGCCCGTATGGAATCTAGCTTGTTTTTTGAAAGAAGATTTATTTTGTGTTTTAAACCAGATTATAGCGATAATAATAAGTACATCATTAAATATATCAGTTTTACGAGTATTTTTTACTTACTATATATCTATACATGCATATAAATTAATTGGATGTCAATTCAAATAAATCTTGTTACATCGATAATCCTACCAATGGTTTTGCACCGTTTCATACGATCCGGTTATTAAAAATGGTAAACAAAATCAAGTATCGAGATATCTGATTTGTTTTATAATATTGAGAATCGCTGTTTGTTTTGGTATTGTTCAGTAAGAAATCATTCAAATAATTCTTAATATTCAAGACCATCACTTCTGTAGAGGTATATCTTCTGCTCAGCATAAAAGCTACACTATAGATATTTATACTTCAAATGATCGGAAACAATAATAAAAAAATAATATGGAATATGCAATACGAATAGGGGTACGCGAACGTTACAAAATCATTTTAGCGAACTGTTTTATAATTTTTTAAGGGACGTCACCGCCATTTATAGTATGATTAAGATTGGATTATTTTATGCCCATCCTCACAGCGGCCTTGCAACAAGGTGATGGTGTACCGAGAAGAGTGGTGTGGTCATTGAATATTGCACACGTGGATGTGAATAATTTTTCTTAGAGCGATTGAATAAAGTCAAAAATTTACATAATTTTCATTATTTTCTAGCAGCGCGTTATTGACTGGGTTAATTCACAAATTAAGAGATGTTCACTGTCTCCTTGACTGGACAGAAGTCTGTGTTAAATGATACAGGTTCATCCGTTACATCTAACAATACAAATAATTCTCAATTAAAATTAAACGATTGAATAAACAAAAACCTATAAAATAATTCAAAATAACTTTTTTTTAAAAGACTAATACTCTCGCCTACCCACGATTGAAACGATACAAAGAAGGGTTTGGAACAAAATGAAAAGAAAAAATAACGATTGGAGAATTGGATTTCGTTCTGCGATTTAAAATCTTCATTAATACCATTAGATATCTTATTAGTTTACAAATGTGTTCACTTTCTAAATAAATGTTTTATTCAATTTTTTTTTTGTGTATAATATTTCGTAAGTTTTTTTACTCTATTGGCTTATTGTATTTTCGTTCCAATAAAAATGATAATTTAATTTGACTATTTAAAAAATCAAGATTTTATCATTTTTAGACACCTAATTATTTCTCCTACTGGGACAGACATCTCCCGCATCGGATGAGACAATATTTATATCTGTTTCTTCTTAAATGATATTTCTTTGTGTACTTCTATCGTTTCCTATTCTCGGTAGATTCTGGTTCTACATTTCCAACAACTGGCTCATGTATACCTTCTTCTCCTCTTATCACTACGGTAACCAATGTGTTATGCCAAAGGATATGATCTAAACATTTTATATATTGCGCAATGCAAATATAATTATAATATAATATTAATTATAATACAATACCACTGTATATATATATGTATATGATTATAAAAAAATATTATTATGATTTTAATCGCTAGAGCCTTTTCTATAAAAATTACCTGCAGGTTCACACATGCATTCCTGTTTTAAATACATAAATAAAAATGTACCAGACACACGAACGTCATATTATAAATTATAAACAATTTTTTTTTTACCATGCAATTCGTTAGGACGTTGGTAATTCATTGATCGACGTGGGAACAATCATTTCCAATGTCCTCGATCCATATTTGTCAGTGGTTTTAAATGTATCCTATGCGCGTTATGTACTTCGTCCGTATCCAATTTGTTAAATATTTCATTGTTATAATTATCCTTTGTTAATTAAAATAATAAACAACCCGATCTGTCCGGGAAATATTGCGAAATCTTGAAAATCTAAATACCAATGTAATGAATTGGTGAAAAAATGGTTTGATTTGGGAATATACATTTTTTTAAAATTTAACAAGGGGCTCACTCACTCACCCCTGAAATGATGTAATTCTTAATTTGACTTCGATGATGATGCGGGTCTAAGAAATTAGACTACCCGTACATTTATCTTTTTTTTTTTTTTTAATAAACTAAACATTGTACTACACATACGTTGAGTTATATTTTTGTTACTACTGTAGTTTCGAGAGGTGCAGTCCCTGTCATCATCAGGTGTAATTGATAACTAAGTTAAATGCAGTTTGGTGCCTACCTATTCGGGCAGAGTGAAAGGGCATGAAAGGGGCAGGGATTTCTCCTGTTGTCTATTGGATAGGGTCTATAGGGGTGATGTATTTATTTATTCTTAATATATGTATATAATATAAACAATATAAAAATTTTGCATTTTACTAAAACTTATCTTGCACATATTTCCTTAGTTTAATTTTAAATTATCTGGCATTTCATTTAAAATCTTCATCGCGCTATACATCACGGTTTTCTAAGATTTTACCTTCTTCCTGAATGGCAGTCTTATTCTATCTCTCTCTTTTGTACGATGCTCGTGCTCATGTTGATTTGGGAACTTGATGTTATTAATTAGTTTTTTTTTTTTTAATATTTGGACGATTAATGAGTTACACATTATTAATCTTACTAAATGGGGAATGTTATGGCTATCGAAAGAATGACTAGTTTCAATGATGTGGTTAACATATTCATAAAAGTTATTACTTTTTAAGCAACAGCGTCGTTCTTTTATTTTCATATTATCGACGATATCTGTACAATTTTCAAATAAAGTATTCAAAATTTTTGAGAAGAAAAAAGCCGGTATTTTTAATGGCGCCGCTTTCTGCAATTTATTACGTTTCTAGGTGGCGCATCGGACGTGAAATTATGATCAAAATCTCGAGGTCGACGACACTCTCGGCAACAAAAAAGGGGTACAAGTGCGCGTGTAATGTTTGAGCAGGAGGAGAGTCGGTACCCGGTACCCGGTACCCGGGCGAGTACCCGGCCGGCGGTGGGAGGACTCTAACGGTGGTGCAGTTACAAAATATCACGTAATGAGCCAACTTGGCCCTATCTACCTACCTGGAGGCCTCGCTGCAGAGGCGCACTCGACTAACTGCGGAGTGCGGAAAATTTATCTAAAAAATGTGATCGGCAGAAATTTGTTCGAAAGAAATTTGTCCGGGAGAAATTTATTCGAAAAAAATTTGTTCGAAGGAAATTTGTTTGAATAAAATTTGTTATTGCTACTTTATTTTGTGATAAATGAATAGTTAGATAAAATAAAATCACCCCAGATATTCCCCGCAAGAATCAGGTAAATTGCATCTGTTTGTGAAAGTGGGTATGTTTATACTTTTTTATTTAGGTCCAATTTTAATAGAGTTACGAATTTGTAATAAAAAATTGATATTTTATACCGGATAAAGAACGAGATGATAAATGGGAAATATTTTTACTATTAAATAAATTAAATATTAAAAAAAAAAAATTCTAAGTCCAATGGGCCCATGTTCACGATCATCTCTCAATGAGAATTTGATCTCTGAGAGTCAGTAAATGTACGTGTGTACTGGATGCGTCATTCTAATTCACACGTTGATGATTCATAAATCGCATCGCGCTGAACACTCAGCACGGACCATGGGCCATAACTGTGTTCGGATTTTTTTTTTTTTGATTAGGCACAATTTCGAAACGAGGTGGCAGATCACAGGCTATATAATGAACTTGGTTACCAGAATAGTTTTTCACAAAAGTTTGATTGAAATCAGATAAGAACTACTGGTATTACAAGGTGGAACAGACCTAGTCCACAATATTTTAAGGGTGGATACCTGACTATATTACAAGTCGAAAATATTCATGGAATATGTGCAAATTTTGCACTGTTACGGAAAATATTATTGTTTGAAATTTTAACAATTTCGTGTTAAGCTTGAAGTCTACGTACTTTGAAATAAATATTTACGAAATTGTTCAATTATTAATCTATACCTTTACTTCAGACCCTAAAGCATCTAACAAAAAATAGTCTAGTCGCTCTAAATTCGATGACCTTTAATGTTTTGTATTCAATATATAATTTGGAATCAATGAAATATCGAAATAATCACGTAATTACGATTTTTTTTTGAAAAACTTATATCTCTAACATGGTTGAGATTACGCACATATCCCTTGAACATTTTCGACTCGTAATTTAGTCAGGTATCCACCCATAAAATATTGTGGACTAGGTCTGTTACATTCTGTATACATATGTGTACATATATAAAAACAAAATAAAACATAGCTTTTCGATATAGGTATGTTAAAATAATTTTGCCGTTTTCGATAATTGGCGTATATAATTATACAAATATAGAAATGGTGATGATATTGAAATTTATTTCGAAAACATACTAATGTTATTAAATTACACTAGAAACACATTAATGTTACAAATAATTATAAATGTGAGAAATCATATATATATATTTTAAATATCCATAAACTATGTTGCAAAAATAAAATAATCAGATTGATCAAATGAAATGGTATGATGTATTTTACATTTAAAAATAGTCCCTAGTGCGGCTCTGCGCCGGCCGTCCGTCTATCGCCTCTCACAAAGGAAGCACATCCCCCCCTCCCGCCTCCTCCCCCGCCCCCGCCCCGCACGCGGGCAACAGTAAAGTTAGGCGCCCGTTAACCAAAAAACTAATAAAAAGTACCTACCTACCACTCTGCGACCGGTGCGCGGTGGTTGCCCAACGCCGCCCGCGCGCTAGTTCACATGCGGGGGCCGAGTCACCCCGCCAGCTTAGATGCGCGGATCGGGCTAGAGCTATACCGAGACCGAGGCTAGCGTTGCGCACCGGGAATTTTTATTAATTTACCTCTTTTTGAAAATAAAATCAAATTTTTATAGTGAAATTGCAATTTTACAACACAGTTATTTGATAATTAAAATTAATTGGATGAATCACTCGGAAATGATCTCTTGCCGAGAGAATAAGTTGCTATGTTAACCATGTAATTTCATATTTAATGTAAGATTAACAACCTCTCTCTAAAATAAGTAATACGGTGAAACCTCTATCCTGCGGAAGACTTGGCACGACCAGGTAAACCAGACACTGGAGAATGGTCCAGTTAGAAACCTTGATAATCGGTGAACTGTATGAATGTGGATGAGGCGAGAACAGCGTATCAGGACAGAAGAGTGTGGCGCTGTATCATCTCTGCCTACCACCGCTAGGAAACAGCGTGATGGTAAATTAGTTAGTTAGTCAGTCAATCTATCCCGTCATAAATCCGTTCCTAAAAGACGGAACATGAATTAATTAAATTCTATAGTCCTGAATCTGTTGCATAAATAAATAAATAAAATCTTGCATTTACTGAGGAACGATGAAGGCAAAAACTAAAGAGGATAAAATGAATAATTGTTTAGAAGGAGAGTAACCTCACTTCAGTAATTCTGGTGATCCAAGTTTTTTTGTCCATTTTCACTAGCATTGAATTCAACAATCTAATGTTACCTGTCTGGCCGCTATTGAAATTTTTCGTAATTCTTTGAGCAATAACTGGTATACTAGAAAATACACCCTTCAACAGTTAAATCTCAGTTACCAATCATCTTCACAATCACAGTTACATAACGGTTTACCATGACTATTGCAGAGCTATGATGATGATGTTATTATTTTATTATTTATTGAGTCTATGTTGCTTATCCAGAACCGTATTATGAGCAAAAGCTTGCACATCGGTCCTACTCATTCGCAGCCAGGTTGGCATTTTTCACTCTACAAGGCAACCAATACGACATGGCTACCAGCAAAAAGCCACTCGGTGCATATTCTGTCTTATTTATGTAAAATCATACACAAAGTAGTAATTTTGATATTATGCAACGTGAAATCTTCGACTGAAAATAACTTGAGTGAAATGAAAATTCAGTCTTCAAACGTCCGAGCTTGTTGTGTGAAACGGCCGCCAGTTTCCCACCACAGATAAAGTGTAAAGATATGCGATGCGTTGCACAATATTGGACAGGTACCGCGATGTGTGTAATAAAAAAAACTGTGGATTCCTGAAGGTACTTCTCGGCACCTACCCTCGCTGCTCACGGCGTCGTCCTCCACATCGATACCGCTTACGTAATACATGGCAACAGTATTATTAATCTTTTATTAATTCATATTTTTGTAAACTGTCAAAAATCACGTTTATTCGTGGATTTCCTCGACCATCGTGCATCAGAACTGACGTGAAACTTCGACACACGGCGGAATAATCTAGAAAAAATTTCTGCATCTTCTAAAATGTGATTCAAACAAGGCTTGATAATATCCAAATTTTTTTAAATTTTCACTGCAGTATAAAGTCGATTTAAAAAATGAAATAGGTAACAGATGTATCAATTGAAAAGATTACAGAATAAAAGTACAAAATTTGTCGAAAATGTATTCGATTGCTATAGCGAAATGGTGAACGCGCTTTCCCGAATAGATCCGGGTTTGAATCCCGGTAGTAACTAAATATTTTTTCGATAGATAGATTTTTTCGGTATATCTTTCCAGTTGATTAATTTAATTTGTATTTTTACTTATGTTATCTAATTTTAAAAAGTATGAAATTAGATTGAATAAGAGTGGAAATGTGGTTACTTAGGGACATGTGTGGAAAACCTATGTACGATAGGGTGAAGAATGGACAAATTAGGAGCTAATGTAGAACTGTTTATAGCATTAGCGATAGAACATATAAATTATTAAGGAGAACATATTATTATTGTGATATTTTTAATACAAATTAAACTTAATTTTAGTTAACATACAATATTGACGTGGTGTAATAGGTCAGCCCACTTCCCCGGATAGGAAAGGTTCCTGGTTCGAGTCCGGGTGGCAACAAAAAAAAAATAAAGCTTATTGATATATACATAGTTTGGTCATGTAAAACTTGCATGCGAGGAGAGAACGGTAATGAAAAAATATGAGACTAGTGTTGAAGGCAATAGGGACAGAAAGTATCCGTGAAAGACTCGGCGTGATCAGGTCAACCAAATATCGGAGGACGATCCTGTCAAAAGCTTCAGAAACTGAGAAACGTGCGTGAAAAGCATTCTATTCTCTCTGCCTACCAATGTTGAGAAATGGAGTGATGGTAAATTAGTTTTAATTGAATATATTTTTAAATTTCCTCGATGTATGCATTGTTGTTATTTTGCACGCTATTGAATTAATAATATGTAGATTTCTCGCCGGGTTACAGCGAGAGGTGTAGATATTATATTTAGTCTGCTAGCCGTGCATCGCCGTCCGTGCAGCGTGGCGGCGGAGCACGGTTGCTATATACTATTTAAAAAATTCCAACCTGGCGTCGAATGAGTGGGTTCGATCTTGGGAGCATTCGCTCATGTCGTGCAAGCGGTCGCGGGTAAAAAGCCGATGAGCAGTATGTCACTTCTCACTGTTTGTTTTTAATGCTATGATAAACATTAAAAAATTGAAGCAAGCAATAATAATATAAGAAAAGGCGCTAGTTAGTTAGATTTTAGTAGAATATTTTATACACTGATTTAATTTTGTCGAAAAATATTGTTTATGCGCTACCGGGATTCGAACCTGGATCTCTATTTCCAATCCGGGGAAGTACACTACCAATTGTGTTATAGCGCCAGTATATTTCATAACAAATTTTCGAACCTATTTGTTACACTTTTTCAAATTAATACATCTGTCGTTTCATTATTTGAAAGCCATCTACATTGTTTTTACGGAATCTCAAATACATTTGAGTAAATCGACTGCAGACGCCAGAATTATCATGAAAATTTGTCACGAAAAATACTGGCGTTATAACACAGTTGGTAGTTCACTTCCCCGGATTGGAAATAGAGATCCAGGTTCGAATCCCGGTGGCGCAAAAATAATATTTTTCGACAAAATTGATTTTATATGTATATATTTATATTAGTATTTAAAACATCACCGACCGTATGTTCTGAATAATTACAACTTCACAATAAGAATGTGTTCTCCTTGATAATATTTTATATTAAATTTTATGTGAGCAAAAATCGTCGGGTTTTAATATAAAAATTGATTTGACTACAAAATTCGAACAATACTGAATTATATATTACCTAGTTACATTTGTTCTTTAAGTTTTTAGAAACGTTCACAATTTATTGCCCTTCTTATTATTTATTGCAGGAACAACTTTCTAAAAAATATTGACATAACCTATAAATGAAGCCACTCGAGCGTTATATTTATGAATTGAAATGCAAAATGTTTGCTGAATGAAAATGATGTATTTCAAAGAAATCGTAAATATTAAAAGATATAATTTATTGTTCGGCCGACTGACACCTTTTCGCCTTTCTAGGATTGAATTATGATTTGAACGGTAACTCTAAACAACTTTGAATTAGCTGAATAGCAATCCGCTGCTTTGCAATTTAATCTACATTTCAATGCGGAAATCCCTTATTACATATTGCTTTAACAATGCATCATGTAGTGTATTTTGTCATTATTGCCATTAAGAAAAAACAAGATATTTATAAAATGATGCATATGTATCTACGCCTAGAGCTATCTTAAGTTATCGGTAGAATGTTATTAAAAGCATAAACACGAAGTATATAGTGAACTTAAAGAAATTAAATAATATGAACAGGTAAAAAAACCGTTTTAAACTGCAATCCTAAAATTGTACCTTCAATTAGGTATTCCTAGGTTATGTCCGTACCAGCGTGATCGAGTCATCATAGGCGACACGTAAAATTTGCAAGCCCTTTTCGACCATGCAGGGACGGGACTAAACACGTATATTTGAAATCATCCTGCTGTCTATAGATAATAATTCCCAGCCTTTAAAACAGATTTTAGGTGCAACCATGTCAAATATGGTTGGCAGTTAATAAATTAGCCGTTAGAATTTTTATTAATTGCAGTTTATTACAAAATAATGAACAGGAGCTGTAATTAAAAATGAAAGGATACCATGAACCGGAGCTATATTTGCGAGAAATCCATGAACCGACTCCTGGTTTCAATACAACCCTAATTTTAAAATAATTATATAGGTACATGTGGAGTGTATTTTTTTAGAATATTCATCGTTGGATATTTCTGTGAGTGTTTGATTAACCTGTTAAATAATTAGATCAATAATAAGACAAATATTCATCGGTAGGAGTGCAAAACTGTATTTTCGACAATTGCACTTTGAGAACTGTATATTTTAATTAGAAATTTCACGAATCTTACTGCGTATCAAAATTTTGATCTTATCAAAAAAAATAATTCACAGAGAATCAAGACACCGATTTGTTGTCATTTTTAAAAATACAGTAGAACCTTGATTATCCGGACCTCGATTATCCGGATTGTTCAAAATACAATACATTTTGCGTCGTAATAAAAATATAATTTGTCATATTCATAAATAATTTATATTCAAATTACATATTTGTGTGGCACCGATCTGTGTGGACACTCTGTGGTGGTTTGTTGCACGAACCGCTGGTTGTGGATATCAATCAAACCATTTGGAGCAGTATTTAAATATTTATTTTTAATATTACCGATATGTCATCGAAAAGAAAGCGTGTTGTATTAGCATTAAAAGACAAATTGGACATAATCATTGCTTTGAAACGCGGTGACTCGGGACGTTCTTTGTCTCATCAATATGGTGTTGGAACGTCAACGATCTCACATATAAAAAAACAAAGTGAAAAAATTAAGTTTACTAATTGTTTAATGTCAGAAGATGGAACATCAGAGCGTCAAGTTATGAAAAAATCAAGTTGAAGAGTGTATTTTTATGTCGTTCATACAAAGATGATCATCTAGACAGCCAATATCTGGTCCATTATTTTTGCAACAGCTAGCTTTGAGCAAAAATCGATAATTGAATATCTTAATAAAAAATATTTTAATATTGAAGCTATATTTAAATCTAGACAACTAAAAATTATTCATACTGTATGCACATGTCTTTCACTGTCAATTATGATTTTTTCGATTATCCGGATTTTTCCTTATCCGGACTACCTTCATCCCCAATTAGTCCGGATAATCGAGGTTCTACTGTAACCATTACTAAACGGTTATTTAAAATAGTTAAATAAATAAATTTCATACTTCCTCTTCGTATGGCGGTGAGTGTGTTAACAAAGACGCATCACCTGCAATTAATAGGTGAAAAAAATGGGAACAATGCAACGTCACTAGCACAACAAAAAATTTAATTCTCAAAAAAAAAAATTATTCTTCCAAATTTTTCTCCACGTCATCGAGACAGATTTTTTACTCGAGACAATGTCTGAGATACGGTTTTGTTCTCAGACAGCTGTCAGCTTTCGTAGTCCCCGTGTAACCACCACGTCTCAGAGATTCGCCTCTTACGGTTAATTTACACTTGTCGTACGTCATTATCGTTCGTCAGTTGGATGATTTTAAATCTCTCTAACAGCAATTAAAACGGAATAAGGTTAATAATTTAACGTCTCATATTTATTTTAATGTTTATGATTTATGTCTTGTATAGAATAGATATTTGTATTGATCTATGCCAGTGTTAGGTGGCGTGTGTCGAATTAAGACGAATCTCGCTTTCACATCGTTATACGTCGTGTATACTAGAACTCAGTATCTTCAGATTAAAATCTCAATACGCGTGCATGGTATTGTATTGAGATATATCTCATATAAATCTCTAAGATTATCTCGTCGTGTCTTCTTCCATGGACGTGGACCTTCAAAAACAAGAGCCCGACGTGATAGATGTACAGGTGTATGAAAGTATATTGCAGATCCCATGCACAGCCCACATTACCAAAACGCGTTTAAACCAGTGCTGGATGCCTTTCATCAATGGTTCAGCCAGGCATCCTGAATCATTTCAGCTATGTAGCGGAATGAATGGAAGCGTTGGGCCAATGGATAGACATCAAGAGGTCGGGATAGGTGGATTGACATCATTTCAAGAGATCAGGGGCCACAACAGCTCAACCATGAGCAAGCCGACCTAGAACACAGATACAGACAGGCTTCGTAGCTAGTTTCACGCTTCTGGAGCTGCTTTTTAGATCCATGTGCGACTATTGAAACATTCTCCAATCAAATCTCTCCAGCCTGAAGCTTTCAATCTATCTGCATCCGCCCATCTCATTCTTGAACGGATACAATGAAAATTTGTTTAATTATAATTTCAAATTTATTTAGTAAATATGATGTACTTTGATCATGTTAACGATCAGCTGTGTGGAGACGGGCGAAGTAGAAGAATAATGATTCCTTGTTGCTACAGACGCCCATGGTTTCATTACATATTAGGAGAGCGTCATGGCGCCGCCGGAAGTAATTTATTATTTTGCCGCCTTTTTCTTGACTTCATTGCGATCGTTCATAGGGAATATTTCCCTCTCGACTCGACATGTTGAATGGAGACATTCAACGAGTTTTCTGAACGGAATATTGAGACAAAATATTTATTATTATTATCTACTACAATTTGTTGAACCATACTTATTAAACTGAGATATTTCACGAAAAAGATTTGATATCTTTAGCAGTATTCCAGAACACATTTATCTTAATTTGCAATAACACATTAAGCTTTTTAAACTAATATTATATAATTTTATGTTCTTTTTGTATCAAAACTACTTTATTAGAACAAATTTTTATTGTACATAGGTCTGTGATATTTTAAATATTAATTAAATACATTAATTAGAAAGATACACATATAAAATCAATTTTATCGAAAAATATTGTTGTTGCACCACCGGGATTCGAACCGGGATCTCTTTGAAATATTGTCGCTGTAGCATAGTTGGATAATGCACCTTCCCCGGTTAAGAAAGAGATCCAGGTTCGAATCCCGGTGGCGCAACAACAATATATTTCGATGAAATTGATTTTATATGTATATCTTTTTAATTAATACATTTAATTAGTATTTAAAAATATGTTATTTTACAACTAATTAAGTAACCTCAGAAAGTGGTTCAATGTTAAAATGTTGGTGATCTTATACAGCGTACACCAACATACTGCAACATGGTGGCCACACATGAACAGGCGACACATGAACGAGACATCATGATAAAAATTGTGTGCTCTACTATGCCAAACCGTGTGCGCACGCACACCCGCACACCTTAGAGGGAACATCGGTTGCACGTGGACGTAAATGACTAAAATAGTTATATATATATATATATTTTTTAATGTTTAAATATTATAGGAGACAACATATTAATTAATTCATTTTCTTTGATCTTATGTAGCAGATCTTTTCGAGCACAGCATCGTTAAACCTGAACAGTTAAGAACAGTTAAACCAAACAAAAATAGGTTGGAAGCATTTGAGAGGCGGTAAGAACAAGCTGGACTGAGCGAATTACAATTGTGAAAGTTCTGAAAGTGCAAGAAAAGAGATCTACAGTAAACAGATAATCGGTGGGGTCAATGGATAGGAGATATTTTTAGACAAAATGCGTGTATCAGAAATGTAACTGAGGGAAGAAGATATATGAGCAAGGCGAATGCAGGCACCTGCGGGGGTGACTTCTGCCCTTTTTCTGTGTGGCATTGGGACCCAATTTTCTTAGATACGCCATTGGGCACTAGTGAACCGAGTTCCTCAGGACATGGGTGTTTTCCGTACCGTAGATTATATCTGACAACGCTCTAAAGATTGCAATATATCTGTCAAAAATTGTTGCCATCGAAACGAATATCTTTAATTTCCACTGAGTTAGAAAGGTCTGACATGACGGGCATTCGCCTCGGTGATTGTATTTTCACAGCATTACATGTTTTTACAGTTTCGGCAGCTTTTGTCTACATCTTATTCTTATTACCTTTGCATTTCCTAAAATAGTCAAAGAAATAAAGAAAAACAAATATCTCAGTATCGCCCTTGAGGTGAAAGTTTTTACGAAAATGGCGCTACACAAATTACCAAAATATTATTATCATACCCAGCCGTCAATGACGTGTTACTCAATCACGTAAATTTTAATATGTCTTTTCACGTTCCGGTAGACAGGTAAAGTTTGTAAGGTTTAAAAATAAAGTTCTCACTCTTTTTATCGTTTTCCATACAACGTAAAATTCATATCTTATTACAAAAGTCTCAATTAGTAATTGTATCAATTTAATAAGTCTTATTCAAATTATTGTCCTATACTGTATCTAGTCTATTGTTAATTCAGATAAAACATGTAATTGGTTCCATTTATGTCTGTTTGTATTTCAAATAAAATAAAATAAATTCAATACCTATCTGATACCGGTGCCATCAACACTCTCATCTCACATCTTTTTTACTATTCTCTTCTTAATCATTCTTTCATCTTGACCAAATCATCTAATTGAACTTTTTTAATTCTGCTCGCCAGAATTTAATTGTTCTCAGATCAGATTTGTGGTCCTTCTCACCTTTTTTCGTCCTTCTAATATTTTTCAAATTTCAAATAGGCGCACGGAAAACCCAATGAAAGATTTATTTTTTTTGTTTTGGGGGAAAAAAATTTAGGTACCCCCGAGTCTGTATTCTGTAGTATTGCTTTGTTATAGATTCAACAATTCTAACCGCTCCAGCTCGTTATACATATATGGTAATGTTACAATGCACAACCCTGTTGTTTAATGTACGAGGGAGGGGATGCAACAAACGTTTTTATTTCTCGAGAAATGAATAATACTCCCCAGTAACAAGTCACTAAGCCAGTTTTTACGGCGCAATCTTTACAGACCCCGGGGCAATGACTTCGCCCCCTTACCCCTATGCTCATTCTTCCCCGAGAGATGCAGGGTTGACACAAGATGATGCTGACGTCTCCATTTCATTTTGAGTTCTGAGACTTCGTAAAAATACTACAAACATGTGACATTTCTGACATGTGCATATTTTGAACCAAAATCTTGGTTGAATTATTTAAATTTCTTATTCGTCTATGATCAATGCTGAGCGTTGTGATCCCCTGAAATATCTGTAACTTGGTGCAGAACACGTCTCCATTACTTTCGGTCTTGAAAGAATACCATTTTGTCTGTCAATTTTTCAAGAGGCTGTCATCTTATTCACTTTCCCTCAACTGTCCTGTAATTAAATGTATAAAATCGTTTTAACATGATTAATTTCCGATGCAAAACATAAATAGATAAGTTTAAATGGCGGCGCGAGCCGAAGCTCCATTAAAAAATAATAATTTCAAAAATATACATTTATTCTGTAGTAATGTACACTGTAATGTATTGTTCAATTTCACGAACTTGTAGTGATCAGGGCACGGTTCCGAATACACCCGACCTCTTCATTCTCTTTATGTCGCCCGGTCTTGACAGCAACGTCCGCTACAATACAATCACCGTACGTATAGTCCAGCATTTGTGTAACCTTGCTTTCATAAATTCAGCGAAATATGTAAATCATAATTTCTGACATTACTACCTGCCGACTTGGGAGCAGAAAACAATGACCGTATAATGCTTCTCATTCATTCAAATGAACAAAAATCAAAATTATTCTGTAAACGTGTGTTTTCAAAGATATTAATTTTAAATAATCTTACTTATATAATTTAATTTAATAAAAGATTCTATCTGAAGTATACAAAGGTATCTAATTATATTTACTTAATAGATTTTTATGTCCCCTTCCTTTCGCCCTACTTATGACTAGTGATCTATCCTTTTATTAATAAACATATTTTAAAATATGTTTAAACAAATTCAATGTACAACCCTGATCATTTATATTTTTATTAGGGTTCAGTAACACTCAGAGGACAACGCTCCTCGCCTGCGTGTCCTGTAACCCGTAAGGGAATGTAACTACCCTCCGCTGTGATATTTTTTACCCGATGTAACCTGACCGCGGACTGGACCCTCTACCATTGTTTTTTATTTTATTTATAGGCTTCCATGCAAGGTTTATCCTCCCTTGTACCCTACACCCTACCATCTAGTATTAAAATTGGAGTATAGATTCCGCGTAAGAAGCTCTAAGAATGTAAATATAATGAAACAAAGCTTTTTATATTTTACTAATGACTATCGATTATTGGATGATGATTAAGATGACTTGTTTTTATAACTTTGTTATTCATTGAGATACACCCAAGGACCTTCATCAGCGAAATACCATGACCAAACAAAGATAATGTTTGTTTATTTATTAGTTTTAGAATTTTTTATCAATAGATATCGATATAAAATATTACCTATGGCTTCGGTCACGACCAGGAGATTCGGAAACTATGCTCTGTTAAAAAGTGTATATATCTTGTGGACACGTTGACGTTTCCGAATTAACTTTTCTGAAAATATGACCTTATAAAAAGCCTGGCTGTTTCTTGTTTCAAAATGGCAGGTGTTCAAAAATTTTAAAAGTAAAATACGAAAAAAATCACATAGCCGAAATCTATCGTATACTTACGGATTTTTTTCCTTCAATTAATTTCAACATTCTTTACCAATTTTCATCCATTTACGAGGGTGTGATTCTCCATCGCACCAAATTTGTAGGGCGGATTCTTCAAAAGTGTGTTTGTTGTCCATCAATTTTTTAAATTTAAATTGGTGTAAAATTGATGACAAAACTAAAATATACATCACAAACTACAACTCAAAATAAAGGTGCTTACCTAATATTAGGATCCTGGCACAACAGATTATCAAGATATACGAGAGATTGAGAAGCCAGACATCAAACAACTGTCATAATTTGAAATGGTATTACAAGCAAACTAATGTTTGGATCAGCACCATCTCTGGACTGTCCCTTCAAATATTGATTTATAACATTTTTCAATTGATTGCGGCACTGGGATACAATTTCTAACGTTATTAGGAGACATAGATACACTTCACCCACATATGCACTTATCCCGACTCGCTCTAAATTATAAATAAATAATATTAAAAGTAATTAAAAAAATACAAATAAAACTTTCATACATAGTGAATCTAATCATCCATTATCACACAAGCATTCAGGGTTCCACTCCATGATACATCGTTTAGTCAATATTCCTATGTCAACATCCAATTTCAATATTGAATTGAATACAATTAAAAAAATATCAGTTAATAACGGGTATAATACAGTCTTAATAGACACTATTTTAAAAATAAATTTAATAAATATAATAGTCATTTTTTATATAAATCACAGATAATACATAATGATTATTGGCGTAGGATTTAATACATAAATAACATTTCGAATCAAATATCTAAACACCTACCACGAAACGAAATAATAGTATAGGAAATTTACTTATTTATTCTAAAGACAAAGATGATAAATTTAACAATTCTGGTGCATGGATTGTGCTGCATTTTATATCGGTACAACGGGTCGAAATTTTAATATAAGAGTAAAGGAGCATTTGAGATGTTTGAACAATAGTGGGTTTTCAGAATTTTCTAATCATTTGATAGAAAATGGTCACGGTTTTGATAAAAAATTGGGATTGTCAATTTTGCATGTTGACGGTGTTGACCATAAATGAAATAATTTGGAATCGTTGGAGATAAATAAAGCGTATAAAACTAATCAAAAAATTATAAACAACCAACTAAATTTATTTTTTAAATGATTATTGTTTTTTAAAAATAGATAATGTTAATGAAACAATAACATATGTTTTTGATTAGTATTGACATCCTGAAGAAGAAAATGATATTTTTCGAAACCGGTAGATGTATTTAAACTCAATAAGTGGTAAATAAAACAAAGTTAACAAATATCAATAATTACTTTTATAATGATTTGAATTACCATGCATATTAACTATTTTATCCATTAAAATACGTCATTCTACGGAGGTGACGTCATCTCCACTTGCAGTGTCAAAATGTGTGTTTCTATGAGAAATTATCAATATTTTTTTATGTTATAAATGTTTAAAAAAATCAACGATACAACACTTTTTGCAATCAATACTATTAAATTTATTAAAAAAATTTCTCGAATTTTGAATAGTAACTAAATGCAAAAAATAAATCAATTTAAAAAAAACATATTTTAGTACGATCTCTCAGATCAGTCTAATTAGCTGTTTTAAATTATGTTTGATCACAATTAGGACTTGAGCGAGGACAAAGGCAGGAAGGCGTTAATTATCCTCAAATTGTGTGAATGTTTCAAGACGTGTCCTTCGGTCCTTCAGAGAGGACACGGTCCCCAGCAGTGGTCAATGCCCCCTCTCAGGCGAACCTACCCCTGCAGTCGATCAGGCACTGATACCCACACTCGAGGAATGTATATGGCGGGTAGGTACCGCGCACTGGGTACCTACGCTCAATGGGAACGTGGACGCGCTCTCGGGTCCACGGATACACCCCCCACCCCCTCGGCACCCAGCGCTGTTAGCAGTCAAGGGTGTAATTTATGCATGTTCAACAATCTCTCTTGTGAGCTTTTTTATAATCAACACACATTATTTTCAGTACTTAGTTTGTCTGAACGATGATTTTTTTTTCTGAATGCGTCAGATATGTAAAATAATTATTATACATTTTCATAAACTGTGCCTTATTCTTCATCCCTTCGTGTAGTACTCGCACACAGCAGCCTCAATCCGTCACCTTCGTGAGTCTCGATCCTGGGTGGTCCTCACGGCTGACTCCAGCCGTTGCATCCATCCACTGTTGTATACTCTTCCAGGTATTTTTCTTACTAAAGTTTATTTTAAACACTGGTGCCTACATGGAATACGTGACACATCAAATACTCTTACTATTTTCAAACTAAGCTAAATGCTTACGTGAAAATAAAACACTTGTTTTTTCATTCTGCTCGTTTAATTTACTTGAGACGCGTTTCGCCATGTAAGAGCATTATCAATCTAACTGGACAGCTTGTATTTATATCTATAGTGGAGGACAGCTATACAATTTTATTTGCGTGAGATGAAAAGGGACACCATTTTTAATTGGAGAAGACAATATGCCGATGTTGAGAAATTGATCAGATTAGGACTTGGAAATAAGAAATATGTCGAATACATAATTATTTTGAAAACCTTTAAACCTATTTTAGAACCTCTATTTGTACACATTTATATTGCTACTAATTTAGTTGATTTTTACAGTTGGTTATACAGTCTAGGAGCAATGTACAATTTGCACACTTTTTAAATAACATGTTCATTAGTTTTGCTCCGAGTCTGATAGTTGTAATGGATTTTTAAAGAGTTTTTAATTTAAAACGGGAAAATCTTTAAAAACTAGTTTGGTTGGGTTAGCTCTCTCTAGCTTTTAAAAATATTTTTATTATTTACTTTTGAGTTGTAATTGTCAAATATTGATTCATATTATATAATATGTTTAATAATCTATTGTTGTATATTATTTATTGATATTGGATAAAAGTAATATGAAAGCATCTTGACGCAACATATGCGAACTAATTAAGAAAAATAATAATCCCGATCCAATCTTGAATCCAATATATCCGACCCGTTAACGTGTTGCAGACGTCTGAGTCGAGTCAAGTACCCAGCCCCAGCACCGACGCATTGGTCATTGCCCCCTCGGAGTCGCCGCTCGGGGGCGTTGCACCACCCTCACCCCTTTTGTGCGTGGGCACCGGGTGCTGGGCGCGTACCCACCCGTAGCGAACGCTCTTTATTAACCCTCCGTCTGCGAGGAGATTATTTTTATTACCCTGGCAACTCGGGCGGGTTTCAGAGACTTGTTGCTCTATTATTTGAACCTGGAATTGTAATTTCATGTTGCTTTGTTTTGCCGCTCGTTTTACTGTCACCGAGTGAGATTTTGTTCAGCGAACTGTCGAATATTTATTTGTAACTTTGGTATTTATTGTATCGCTTAATAATAATAAGATTTTGTCAATTTTCCATCATCGCGTCTCTTCCTTTCGTCTTTGACACATTTTAAATGATGTATTTATTATCCTAAACGAGAGTTGTTAATGACTGCTGATCCGCAACATTTAGTCTTACTTTATTAAAGATTAAAATAAGTCCATGTTCATCGTTATCATATTATCAACCGTTTTTTATCTGCTGTTGGATGAAGGCTACCCCAAGTGTCTCCCATTTTTTTTTGTCCTTATTCGTTGCCTCAATTTCCGCATAATTTGCGACCCGTCGGTCTCTTGATTCCCCTTGGCAACCGCTGGATGACGACATTCTTCCAACAATTGTGAAAGGGCTAAGCTTGGAATATATCTGACAGATCGAATGCTGCCGAACATATTCACCAGTAAACCAAGGTAAGAGATGATAGATCGTTAGGAAGAATAGTCCTGGTATGGATACCTCGCACTGGTAGTAGAAGTGTTGATCCTTAAGCTCAATGGAGCGACGACATCAGAAAAGTGTCACAGAGAACTAGCTATCATTGGAGGATACTTAAGGCTTCCCATTCAAAAAACTTTAATATTTTCACGTTTTTTACGAAAATGTGATTTTTATTATTCATTTATATCAGAAGTTATACACTAGATTTGAATTTTTTAAAACTATTACTTATATAGGACCTTTACACTAATGCATTATTAATAAACTGAATGTTATTTGCTATAATTAAGAAAATACGAGCATTATAAGAAAGACCGCGACCATTAAATTCGTTTTCAGCGTGCCACAAAATTGCCTTAATATGGAAAATCCTTGGATATACGAAATATCTTTTTATAATCTTAAAGCCAAGATTACGCAGACAAATCTGAGTTGAGAGAAATTATTATATTAATTTGCAGTACATATTATCAATTCTTAACGTTTTTAAAACACTTTGTGTTAGTGAAAAAAAAATATTTTAAATAATTTATTGTAATTACTTACATGCTTTGAGGCTTCAGCTACTATTTAAAATCAAGTTTTATATCAAAAACACTATAATTTCTTACTAAATAATATTTATTTCCATCCTATTAAATGTGTTTTATATTGGGTTTTTTTTTCATTTCATATCGCCGATTAAAAACAAAAAAAAAATACACAATAATAATAATAATAAAAACCCACATTCATTAAATGTTTCACCTCGAGGGCACTTTACACAAAACTGTTTATTATCTATTAATCTATGTTTTTAAAATTTAAATTATTATTTTAACTTATGTAAATAATTTTATGAAAGGTGCGTTTTAAGTCTCTTCTTAAATAAAGACGAATTGCAAAGAGTTCCACGCTTTTGGGCCTGCCACTGCAAATGCCCGTTCACTAAATTTAGACTTCTGGCAACGGTTGGTCGGTTCTACAACCCTTCCTGCGGTTGATGTAGAAGCTGTGCAGTTCTCATACATGCAAGGCCAACATTTCTGTTCACCTCTTCAGCACGTTTGTGGCTGACTTCTGCTTTTACTGCTCGGACTTGGACGCCACTGCAAGATGCTCCAGGTCCATCGCTGCAATATAGTCCAGCATAGTCGCATTTCAACCACACCACACCACACCACACCTACACATTACACACGGTAAAGCTTTACAAGATTATTTTTATTTTTATTAGAAGATATAATGAGATATGATACATTTTTAAACATAATCATTACTGATTATATATATGTATATTTCTTTTTACATTTTTTTCTTCTTTCTTCTAAGACTTGTGTATAGAGAAGGAGTATATAATTTATGTCTGATAGTCTGTATACATATTTATTGATTTCAGATACAAATTTATAATAGTCTGTAATTTTTCTAATTGTAAGGGGCAGATTATTAAAGAATTTGATGCCTTCATAAATACAGTGGTTATGGGTTATGGTATTTTTAAGTTTTGGAATATCAATTTGGTCATTGAATTTTGTAGATTGGAAATCGCTTCTAATATTTAATTAATTATTAATTTAAAATATTTGGAAAAGTGAATTTTTTTCGTATATGTCTATTATTTTTGGTACTTTGAATTCTCTAAAGAGTTGGACACTTGGATAGTCATATTTTTTTAGTATTATTTTTATCATAATTTTTTGAGTAATTTCTAATTGTGACATTGAAGTTTTATATGCTCATCCCCATCCAATAATACCGTATTGCAAATGTGACTGTACAAACGCGTAATATATTATTTTTAGATTTGTAAATAATTACGTAAATCACACAACTATTTTATTTATATTTACATGCTTGTGATCCAGTGGTTACGATACTCGTTTAGTGATGTGCAGTGTATAACAGACCTTGTTCACAATATCTTATGGATACCTGACTAAATTACGAGTAGAAAATGTTCAACGTATATGTGCCTAATTTTAACCGTGACAAGAGATATAAGCATTTAAAAAAAATCGTAATATGTGCAAATTCTGCACCGTTACAAAAAATATTATTGTTCGAAATTTTTACAAAATTATGTTAACAATGTAATTAATGTTATGTCTACGTACATTGAAATACATATTTACGAAATTTATCCATTATATATCTTTGTTTCGGCCCCTAAATTATCTAACAAAAAATAGTACGACCGCTCGAAATTCGATAACCTTGTATTCGATGTATAATTATTTGGTATCAATAAAATATTAAAATAAATCGAAATAATCGCATAATTGCATTTTTTCATCTCTGTCATGCTTAAGATTAGGCACATACACACCTTGAATATTTTCTACTCGAAATTGATTCAGGTGTCCAGCGATAAGATATTGTGGATTAGGTCTGTTACACCTGTGTAGTGGTTCGGGGATCAAGCCCTCGTTCCAGGAGATTGTCAAGCTTAGTTTGAAAACGTGAGAATATTTATTTAACACGTATTTCGCGTACGTGCATTTCCTTGACTCCGAGATGACCGCCACTAACTCCTTTGTTTACCATAAATCATTGAACTTCTTCTAGTATCTAGTTGCTACTAGATGTCTTACATGTGCTGACGATAGGTGTACAACTGTTCTCACAAATCTCCTTTGTTTACCATAGATCATTGAACTTCTTCTGGTATCTAGTTGCTACTAGATGTCTTACGTGTGCTGTATTTCATTTTTCTACATGTAACCAATATTTTTTATTCAAATGTGAATGCCTTTTGTTGTACAATTTGATCGCTAGAATGCTTCAAACAATCGACTGCAGGAGGGGTGTGTTTAAAAGTCTCCTCTAAGTTCACACTCAAATAAACTAGCGTGTAATTATTTCTCCCTCTGATGACGTAAGCAGAGCGCCCTTGTAACCGTGAAAGCAACGAGGGGACTCGTGCAACAGGTGGGGTAGTAAGCCAGGGGACGGTGCGTGACCACGTGTCGCATGACCACGTGTGACTCTTTGTTTGATCCGATTTCAACAATTTTGAATGAATATTTAACTTTCTAAAACCGCTGCACGTCTCGAGTTAATGATATCCATAGACCAGTAAACGAATAGACATGAAATAAAATATATATATTGGAGAGGGGTTTGGAACATTAGTTGCGGGACGAGGGGCATTCTACACACATTATTGGCGGAAACATAAATCTGATATTAGGGAGAAGTTGTAATTAATCAGAACATAGGTCTGGCATATTTTTAATACAAATTAAATGTATTAATAAATTCGATAGTTTATGACACATTTTATGCAACAGTAAACTTTGAAAATTAAATCTTTGTATAAAAAAACGTATTTTTTATATTAATGCATATTATATTGTTAGCGTTTAAATTTTCGTTCCAATTGTGTCATTTATTTAAAAAAAAGTCGCGGAGCTACTTGATTGCGTGATACCAAAGTGATCACGCAGGTGACACCAAAATTCAAATATTGATTAAAGTAATTTGCGTTAGTTCATGTCTTCTATATATTTGGTAGTCTGTGATGATACCTCTTAACCAGGCGATTATTAAAATTACAAAAGTCTGCCAATGTGGTGCCTGGATTTTTGTAAAATATATGTATTTTTTTCCTTTTAAAGTATTATTTCCACGAAGGAGAAATGGTTCTTCAACAGGGAATTGGTTTTGAATTACGAGATTATCCTGGTGGTGAGGAATTTATACATTTTACATTTGATTGATTTGACCATACCAAGTCTGTCGATAGTGTTTGATTTAGTTTTTCAATATTATATTGATTTTAGTTGGTTTATTTTTATTTTTGACGGCTTGATACAGGCATCAGCCTAGGAAGCCATTCACGCTCTAAATTATTATTGAATTCATTTCATTTTGCTCAGCGCCGGCGCTAGACTTTTCGCCGTGCCGCGGGCGAGATTATTTTAAACCATTCTCATAAATTGGCCGCACATTAGGGGCGGTATTTTATTAGGCCGGCATTTTGAAACTTCTGAAAAGACGTTCTATACTACGAATTTCTGCTTTATTAGGAAATAACTATAACATTATTTATTGGATTTGCTCTCTTGGATTATTTTTATTACACACTTGGGATTTTGTTTTTCAATTTTAATTCGCCTGCTCCGCCTGTGCGTAACGCCGGCGCTGATTTTGCCGTTTGGTTACATTGCATATTTTTTGCTTTATAATCAAGATATGAGATCATCCCCGCAACTAAACTGTATGGGCAGATCTATGTTATGTATGCATACGCGTTATATATCATCTTATATAACCATATAAAAGAAATAAAAATACTATTACGCACAATTTTTAAATGATCTTACCTACAACAACACTGTATACCTATTCAGGCCTATTCTCAAAATTGCAATATTGAAATGAAGGTGATTGTTACACCGACCCTCAAAAATAGACAGATAGTTTTGACAGATTATGGTACGTTTATCTCCCTCACTCCCTCAGTCTCTCTCCCTCTCTCTCATTCAAATATAACACTATTTTTGAGGGTTGGTGTAACAATCACCTCCATTTCAATATTGCAATTTTGAGAATAGGCCTGATTATCTAAGATGGCCGTTGTTGCAGGAGGGGTCTCGTATAAAAAAAAAAAATGTAAATTACTGATTACACACGTATGATATATATATGACCATGATATATATATATATATAGATATATGATATAAACCATGAATTATATATATATATATAATTCATGGTTTTCTAGTTTATACACCCGTCGAATTGAATCATTGTCATGTTGCCAAGAAGCTGTCGAATGGTTGAGCAAAGATTATCATCTCTGCTACATTGTTGAAGAAGTGTATTCAAATAAGTGAGAAAAGCAATATTGAACAAAATGCTTCGTGGAATAGAACTTCTTTACACCGAGATGGAGGCTGGCCTTTGTCGGTGAAATGAAAGGATTTGAAACATTCAATTCAATGCGGGGGTAGGCGGTACGTCCTACCATCCGTCTGATACCTTCGGATGCTTTGCAGCCATCCGCCACGGAAAAATGTACAAAAGAATTTGTTGCGTCGCTTTCTTTAAAGTTTTACGATTACTCAACGATGTATCGGAGGCGAATTACAAAAGGACTCAATCGGTATTTATAATATTTCTCACCGCGTATGGCTAATTGCCGAAGATTAGTTTTACCATTTGGAATTGCGTGTAAGCATAGATGCCGGAAGAATTCAGGCTACGGAAGGAATTTGGCACCCACCATAATCCGGATTATGCTGGCACCTCCAAAATGTGGACTGTATGTTTTATTCACTATTTCTTCAAATGTTCCTTTAGACGACGACGAGTTCCGACATTGTATCGAGGCGAAGTTTCGAATTAGTATAATATTGTAATCGTTTAGATAAACATATAACCGCACTGGTTCAAGGTCGCCAATGGACCGATTCGGCGACGAGACGGCGGGAGAGGGAAGGCACAGTGTATTATTGTCATGTTAAGTTCGTCTAGGGTCGGCTACTCTAATCACTTTTCTCCACTTTCTGCTGCATCTGCGGCCTCGATACTGGTTTGGTGGAAACGCACCTCAGTTGCCAGAAACGCAGAAATAGGAAAAGGGAATTCACCGAATTCCGCCACACCGGTTCTCTTTCAATTGGTGTTCCGACAATTGCACTCGAGACAACTGCGCACCGACAATAGCGCGCAATACAGCAGTGGACATTCGTTCCCAAGTATTTCATTATAAAAAGTATTTTAAATGTAAAATATACTCATTACATGAAAAAAATCTGAAAAAAAAGATCGAAAGAAAGACATTTTATTTTAATCAAATTAAAAAATTACAAAAAAGTTATTTTTGTTAAGTAAGGTTACAGTGATGAGAAAAAATGCCACTGGTGCGATTGTGATTGGTATTCGATTATATCGGTGATTGAAAACGATTACTGTGATCACAGTTTCATTACTAATGCGCGCGCGCCGCACGATGTCACAATACCCGAAATAAATAATAAAACATGTTCTAGCATAAATAATTAATATGTGAGTTTATTTTTCGGGTCAAATTCTCAGCGTTTCGGATTAAATGCGTAAAACGTTTTGGCAGAATCTACTAAATGGCGCTGATCACAAATTATAACGTAATTCGTTCACTGGATCACGGTTCACTACCAAATATAAATAAAATGAATCACGATATTCCTAGATATTCAATCACTGATTGTGAGTGTGACTCAAAGATATCAGTGATTGATTCACGATTCGTGATTTTGAGCTCATCACTAAAGGTTAGGTTAGGTTAGTGAAATTTAAACTGTCTATTGAATATGTTTCAATTTTTATGGGATATAAATGAGAACATTTATAAATTTTATAGTTTTGTTCTGCGCGCAATTGTCGGGGTGCCCTCTCAATCACCTCCGTATGCAGTGGACTGTATAGAATTATATCACTATTTCGACACATAGACTCACGGAACCTTCGAAGTTGATAACAGCGTTTAACCGTTTCGATGCGAACTATGCCCCGTAGAGCATAGTTGGCCTAACCGCTGTTTTGTAAACTTTGCCCTGAGTTTCTATTAGAATCGTACAGTCACTCCATTATTGGAAATAGGTATTGTTATTAGTATAATGATTTCTCTCAGCTACAAGCAGAATATATTATTTAAATAATTAGACAAAATACTTCATCAAATAATTCAAATAATTATTCTACATGTTTCAATACCTATGGTATCTTCTTTAGGAAACAATATGAACTAATATGAAAAATTTAAAAGGTGACTATTTGCAAAGATGATTTGGTTATTTATAATATATAGCTTGCTATTAACACTTTTTAATATTACTAAAATTTCAAATTTATCTAACTGTAAAGCCATAGGACTTTAGCTTTAGCGTGTAGCTTATTAGTATTATCTAAACCCTTGTTAATATCAAAAGAATATTTTGTTTCCAAAAGCTGATTAGAAAATTCTGAATAGTTGTTGTTATTTAGGCATCTCAAGTGCTCCTTAATTCTAATATTAAAATTTCTGCAAGTTTTACGTGTATAAAAATAATTGTAATCATTGCAAATAAATTTTTAAACCCTTTTTTTTTAAAAAAAATATCCTTATACTTGTTATTTAATATATGAGGTCACAAAGTAATTTTGCAAATATTAAAGAAGAGAATATATTATTATTATTATTATTATACCTCTTGATAATTTATTCCTTGACATAAAATCAGTAACATTATATTGCCTACTTCTGTAATATCCAATTTTCCAATTTATTAGAATAGAAATGGACTTGTTTGTTTTCTATTCGCAAATCAAAGAAAATTGAATTTCCTTTCAAATTTTCTTACGTACAAGTATACTTGATATAATGTATAATATCCCAGAAATGAATTTTTCAAATTTACACAATGGCTGGTACCTACTTTCCTTCTGGTATCGAATTAAATTATTATTCAATACATGGAAAGTAGGTGCATGCCTATTTTCAAAGCTGGTCAATTTGTAAAATGTAACGTCCAGACAGCAATATTTCTTCATATCCAGTCAAGTGAAAGTGCCAGACGATTATAGGAAATACGAGTGCATATGGATTACGTCATTAAGAGTGACCGACGTACAGACGGCGGCGAGGATTATTAAAATGTTGGTGTTAAATTTATTTGTATACGTTGGAACTGTTGTGTTTTCCATATATTTAATTTGTATTGATTTGAAACGGTCGCGGTGTCACGACTTCACGCATTACCCGAGTGCGGTCACTTCTACTTTGTATTCCTCCCTTAACCCGGCCGTAAACAAACATATAACGGCTTTGGTGCAATGGCCTGTGTCCACGGTTCATATATTTAAGGCACAATTTCTAAGATTTTTTTTCCATGAGATTCTTTGGAGGCAACTCTCAGCCTTCGTAATCCCCTTGTAGGTTATTATCTGTTATTATTTTCGTTTGTCGTTTCTCTCTCGCTTGTTGTATATTAGTAGTTATTTTCAGTAACAAATACATTTGAATTGCTTCTGGACTCTTCGGTTTGTCACTGGACTGTTATCTGTCGGCAGTGGTGCTCGGATGACTGGTCAGTTCGTTTTAATTTTGTTTCTGTCTTAGTAGCACACGTGCTTATTTTGATTTTGATTTTGATTTTATACTCTGTATTTCTTTATTTTTCTTATTTTGTTTGACTGAACTTATTATTAACATTTCTATTCTTAATGTTTTCTTACACTGGTATGCTTTGCTTGTAACTGTTTGTTTAATCGTGAATAAAGAAGAGTTCGGGGACTGGGAGGGTTTTGAGATGGCAACTTGTTCGGCTCCGTATTGACACTATGTGCGAGACGAAGTTGCACAGCTGCCTATTAGCATTAAAAAAATGCCAACCAGGCGGCGAATGTGTCGGATCATACAAGAGCTTCGCTTATAAACGGTTATGGATAAGCGGCTGGTCCACTCTCACAGTCCTCGTGTAGGTACCCACCGTGTATCGGAGATTCACCGTCCCGTGCTACACTTCACGCTCGTCGTGCGTCAAACATCATTATCTTTGTATGACTTATGTCTAACATTCAGTGGTTATAGTTTTTAGTGATGGTAAACTGTTATGTCTGTAATTGTGACGATAATTGGTAGCTGAGATATCATTTTGATCAGTAATTAAGATTTAACTGTTGGAGGTTTACTTTCTAGTGTACCAGTCATTGCTCGAAGAATCAGCATCAATAACAGTTTAAATAACGGTATAAACCAATGTTTAAATAACGATTTTAAATAGGTAGGTTTTAGGTGACGTTTTGCCTCCCTAGAATTGTACAAACGGTGGTCTTACGTATCAACTTTAAAATATATATATATATCCACATAAAGACATTCTTGAGAAAACTTATATCATGTTTACATAAATGATTATTGAACTAACGTAAACATTACGAACAAAGATAAATATTCGTCTGCCATTCGCGTCGCGTCGCAAATATATTTTATTCTATACATTTGACATGATTTGACAATGCGACCATAGATAAGGATGCTCAATATACTTTCACCTGCTAGCGCCTCACAGACCTGGCCGTTTAACCAAGCACTTTACAACCATCGCTACTTTGGCGCAATGACACTATCACTACAGTCCGAGTCCAATGAGTCATAGATAAATTATAGATTGAACGTCGTGTACACTGTTTTCAGTTGTCGTCTCTGATGTTGTTGAGATGTATCTCGACTAAATGTCATCGTGTCCCTTTCCGTGGACGTGGGCCTTAACATTCCTCCTGGTGCGGAGTTTCGCCGGTGGCGAGAAGGAACCAACAATTGAAATGCCAACAGCGTAATAAAACCCCGTCCGCCTGGCCCTGCCCCGGCCCTGCCCCGGCCACCCCTCGCCCTTTGTGCTCGACACGCTGCGGCAGGTAGGTCACCCGGGTTGCCGCCCGGGTTCATTGCACGCGGCCCGGCGGTAGAGTCGAGCCCGCGACTGAATGCCTCTCTTCTGTGGCCTATTACTATTAGTCACCTCTTGTCTAGCGACCACCTCGACGTACGACCATTCGCACTTACGACGGAAAAAAAAGAAAAAAAAAATCATTTTAAAAATGAAAGAAATGGCTGCAACTTTTAGCCAAATAAATAAGGTAAATTAAAAAAATTGAAAATGATAGGTTTGAGACTCGTCCAATATTTCCACGCTAACAACAACTCACACCAAGCAATAAACATGGACACAACACAAGACAAACAACGAACATCTGTGCGCCAGTTCCGAGTAAAACAACGATATTTTATCAAAGATTCTACGTGTTCTTAGCTCCGAAACTGTACAACACACTCAACACCAACTGGAAATCGTTCACTTCCAATAAGATTACACAAATATGGACCCAATATATGATCCAATTGGGTAGAGATCAATCAGAAGCATCGCTATCTAAAATTGATGCGTATATCAGACGTGGAGTCTACTCCATCCCACACAATTAACTGCGAGTATATACTTAATTTCAATATAATTGTATCTTATGTTTATCATGTTATATTATAATATATTCACCTCTGTTACAACGAAAACACGTATGTTAATAAAGTCTAATAAATAAATAAAAAATCACTCCTAAATTTATATGTTAATAGTTTTTTTTTGATTAGTGCATAGGTGCAAGCTAATTTATTGCTGTCTAAAATCATTTTTTAATTACGTAAAAGGGGTGTGGGGCTTAAAATCAAATACCGCCCTGGTACTTTTTTTATTTAGCACTACACCACTGGCTTAAAGTTCTTCAAAATAATTTTTTAAATATTTTTTTTTTGAAGAGAACATATTTGTGTAGTAAAACATGTATGTCAATAAAGTCTAATAAATAAAGGTACAACACAAAATTCACCCAGCGATCGCCAAAATTGGACATGTTTTTTGAAAAGCACTCGCTGATAAATATCAAGAGTCAGCCATGGAAGTCAGTAGTGCAGATGATTAAGATAATCCAAAAAATTTTACCCATTGTAATTTATTCATTTAATTATTTGTTTGTTAACATTAATCAGAAATAAAATCTAATTAGTAAACGACTATATATATGTTTTTTGTATTGTACATTCGACTTACGACCATTTCGACTTACGTCCGAAGTTTCGGAACGGAACCCCGTCGTAAGTCGAGGTTGTATTTTTTGTTTTGCCTGTACTTACTTAATGTGTTATACCAATTATGATGATTCTATTTCGTACCCTTAATAATACTTTCTGGACATTGAATGGGTTTTTAAAAAATTGAATCTATATTTAACTTTGTTCGATACTAACGTAGCTTCGTCAGGACTGGCGTGCGTGGTTTATTTTTAACTATGTCTAACCACAAAGTTAACGCTACAAACATCAACAATGGACTTTTGCTGATAGACGTGTGTATTGTTGCATTGCTGCGATGCTGTATGGTTGCCACGTGGTGTTAAAAATGCCAACCTGGCGACGAATGAGTGTGACCGATGTCTAACAGTGTTGCTACACACTCCACTCATTGCTATATATAGTATACTGCAACACGCTTAGTGCACAATATTTTAAATATGGGTAGAAAATGTTCTACGCGTGCAAAATCTCAACTATGTCATAGATACAAGCATTTAAAAAAATAGTGTTATGCAATTATTTCGATTAAATTTTTTTATTAATATTATTAATATAATACAATTTGAATAATCAGTGGATATATATTAACATTTGTTTCTTCTCTACGAGAGTAAGACTCGTGTATAGAGAAGGAGTATATTCGAGTTAATTTATGTTTCAGTTAGTCTGTGTACATATTTTTTTTTACTTCAGTTACAAATTTATGATAGTCCGTAATTTTTCTAATTGTGATGGGGAGATTGTTCAAAAATTTGATGCCTCGATAAATATATTGATTTTGAGTTGCGGTATATTTTAGTTTTGGGATATCAATTTGATCTCTATATCTTGTAGATCGGAATTCGCGAATGGAATATTTTGTTAATTTTAGAACTATATATTGAATATAGAACATATAAGGTCATGTTTATTTTTTGTCAAATAATATATGTAGGACCTAAAGCGAGGATATAATATGTACTTTGAATTTTGTATCATATCATTTAGAGTACCGGGTCCATTTGGACCCCTTGTTCTTCCATCATGATGTATGCTTTACGGGCGCATTAGCAAAATGGGGTGTGTTTAGTATTTTTGTATTGTATATATTATTACTGCAATGATGCAGGGGCTGCTAGCTGGGGCAGGAGATAACCTCTAAAGGAGGACGGTTTTGGGACGTTTAATACGCGAGGGGACCGTTATGTCATAGGTTGACAGAACGTTTATCGTGGGGTTCCGGTGCTGTGCGAGTTCAGCATAAAAACGCTCGGAGAGGTGTTTTATGAATTCTTTTACTGGGGGAATATCCGACTTGTGATGGAGCTATATAATCCTGGTCCATTTAGGTGCACGCAGCGCTAGTCTGATGACTTTATTCTGGAAGGATTGTATTTGCGTAGAGGAGCATAGGCCTTATGGCGGCCATGTATAAGAGGAGCTTGCTGTTGGTTATATAATATGTAAATAATAATAATATATAGACTTAGTGCTTTACACGATTTTATAAAAATCTCACGATAATATTTTCCAAAACGGCACGGAATCTGTTCATACTAAAACTGAAAACTCGGTTCCGATCACCGCTTGAGATGGATAGAAAGAGACAAAAACTGTGCACATCTAAGCACTATACTTATTATTTATTACTAGACATCAATTTCTTCTGAAAGTTAGATAAACTGAAGGCGCTAAATAATCAACATTTATTCTGCTTTAACTGCTGCTGGGGAGATTCAAATTCACCCAACTGACGAACGGAACGTTAATGGATGTTCGATATTTATGACAGATTCACGGATATCCGTGCGCATGTATAGATGCTACACTATGTTTACTGTACCTATTTGTCCTCCCCCCTATATCCTATACTTGATGCTAGTGTATTCGGTTCCTCGCGTGTGCGTGCCGAAACCGCTATTGTGGATCGCAGTGCTTCGTGCTGATCATCGAATAAGGTTCCTGAAACTCGGGAGCTGTGACCGCAGGAGAGAAAGTCCTCGAGTCCTGATTGTCCTGTCCGTATACCAAATTCCCATCATCCTTAACAACGAGCAATGGTCGCACCTGTTTTAGGATTATGTAAATTAAACAATATTTGTTTTCTGTTAGGACGATGTGTTTATTATTTTACCACCATACGCACCGCAGATGCACGACATTTACTATTGACCTTGACTCTAGGCAGTATCTAGTTCCTACCCAGTGTGCGGTAGGGTACCCACGCACAGATTAACGAACACACCCCTCGGCCGCAGCGTGACGGACACGCTCTGGCGGCGGAGTGCGGAACCAGAGCGGGCGGCCGGGGTGCATGGACTCGGACGGGGTACGAAGTATAATTAGAGGGGGAAGGCGTGTTAATCGGAGTCACGGGGGAGGCCTCACCGAGGGGTCCTCGAGTCGTCTAACACAATACTCGCACTTCTACTGCTGCATCTGTGTGACACATTTTAAAGAAAGGTTTCACGAGATTATTTTTTTAAAACAAAAATTATTAACCTCACAGAGAAAAGCATACAGAGGTGTAGGAAGAAGAAGATGATAGGTAAATTACCTATAGTTAAGAAAGCTTACAAAGTATTGCAGTATTAAAAAATATTATTTTTCTTTAGCTTGATTATTTTTATTATTTAATTAAACGAATCACAGTCGAACTCGTCGCCCCCCTCCCTAAAAAAGTAGTAGTACTAGAGGAATCTCAGAAAAAGTCGACGGATTAACTCGTTACCACGGTAACCACTTATTTTATTCGGCCTCATAAACGTCAGTCTTACGTTTTGACACTTGTTAAAAATTAATTTGTTTTACAATTAAAACATGTGCTTTCTGTAGCTGGCAAGTGAAGAACTTCTTTGTGATACTTAAATTTTTTATTTAAAAAATACTACATGCCTAATTACCTACCAACCTACAAAAAGTACAATGCTAATCAACCTAACAAATGACATTTTTAAATGTTATTCCTTCGTTTCTTCCCAGTGAACTGTACACTCTCATATAACATACACACATGCGATGTTTTCACATAATCGTGTAAGTACATGCTTTCAGTCAGTCAGTGCATGCTGCCATCAACTGAGATAGATTAAAAGTATTCGGAGACATCTTCCTCTTGAGGCAGCCCGTCTACTTATAAATGCAATTGTGGTGTCACGTGTGGACTATTGTAACAGCGTATATCGATAGATTACAATCCATTCTAAATGCGGCTGCACGGATAATATATGGACTTTCCAAATTCTCTCATATAACATCCCTTTTACATCAGCTACATTGGCTCCGATTACCTGAAAGAGTTGAATTTAAATTGTGCTGGTTGATGTACAAGACGACACACAACATGGCGCTTCTGTATCTTCAAGAACTTTGTATCCCAGACAATTTGAATGGTAGACGTCAAACTCTCAGGTCAGCCTCTACTTCAGCTGCAGGAAGGTTTGTAGAACCGACCAACCGTTGCCAGAATTCTAAATTTAGTAAACGGGCATTTGCGGTGGCAGGCCCAAAAGCGTGGAACTCTTTGCCCTCCGTCATAAGGAACAATGAGTGTATCAGAGACTTTATTTAAGAAGAAACTTAAAACGCACCTTTTCAAAAAATCATTTCCATGAGTAAAAATACCGATTTTTAATTAAAAAAAAACAAATATAATTTTAGAACTATAAACAGTTGATGTGTAAAGCGCCCTTGAGGTGAAAGTTTTTTACGAAAATGGCGCTATACAAATTATCCATTATTATTATTATTACAATTTACTCTCTCAATTTATTTATTTAATTACGTATATAGTTTACACCGATCCTATAACCATAGCCACAAAAATGCGTTTGGTTAAGACTCTTTATTTGATCCGAATGCCTCTACAGAGTGAAAACTACACAAAAGACACCGCTAGCATGTGAGAGAAAGAAACTTGACGCCTTTGAAATGTGATGCTGGACGCGATGCTGAGGATTCCTTGGAGCTATTAATGATTCGAGATATGTTTAAGACATATCCTTCAATTATTCGGACATAACGGCCGCAGGGTGGATGAAAACCTGGAGACGCTGGTGATGACAGGAAAGATAGAAGGTCGAAGAGGAAGAGTCCGACCAGATCAAAAACTGGCTACGGCAATTCGACCTGCAGATTGCGGAGAAAGGTGGAGGAATATAGTCAAGGATACCATAGGATTCGACTGAAGTCTTAGACCTTCACCGACCGCTTTGGTGAGAAAAAATGGGTTCCCATGGGGAGAATTACTTACTCACCTTTAAACAACATAATTTTATCTTCTTCTGACCCTGGAGTCAGGTGTGTTGAGGTCACTATATGCCAATAATGAAATAAAACAGGAATGAAGAATACATTAATATCAATTGTCTCAAACATTGCAACAAACGGCAACTTTCAAATTATCTAAGAAAACAAAATCAAGCGAAGTCATGGTTCTATAGCTATCTACAGGCACACAGAATGTTCAATATATAAAACAGACTATGCATGTAATATCCCGATATCGAATTCTTCAAGGAACAGTTCCAGGACCTCATTGCTTCATCTATATCATCAATCGTATGTAAATTAAATTCTGAAACTTCCATAATAACATAATAGCACACTGAGCCGACGATGCATTTTTATAATGGCTTACATTATTACACAAGAGAAACAAATTACATATTATGACAGCAAAAATACACACTAATTTAATATCTGTAAAATAAATACTTAACTAACTAATACTTGTAATAAAAAACACAATTTAGGTTCGAAATAAAATATCACATCTAATCTGCGTATTTTTTTAACCAATATGAAATTTACCATAAAAATTAAATATGTGAAATTTAGCATAAAAATTAATTTAGTATAAAAATTAAAAATATGAAATTTACCATAAAAATTAAAAAAAGTAAAATTTACCATAAAAATTAGAAATGTGCAATTTACCATAAAAATTAAAAATGTGAAATTTACCATAAAAATTAAAAATGTTAAATTTACCATAAAAATTAAAAATGTTAAATTTACCATAAAAATTAAAAATGTTAAATTTACCATAAAAATTAAAAATGTGAAATTTTGAATGTGGGTAATTTTTCCTTTGTAATTTTATCATGTGACCCTTATAATCAATAAGAAAACACGGAAGGTGACCTGCCGCACAGCTAACTAGGATTTGAAATCATTAAAAATGTCCTTAGGGCCAGTTGTGTGATCAGTAGTAAATTTTGACCATGGTATATTTTTACTATAGTATCTTTTTACCATCGTCCTTGTTGAAAAAACATTTACGGGTTGTCGGTACGTCATATTTACTATTGTCAAAGCATAGATAAGAAATCTCGCCTCGCAGTGTGGCGAGACAAATAATCATGAAATATACTTTATTGCATGCTTTATCTATGGCTTTATTCGCCTCTGCGTTCGAAACTTTGCCAATTTGATGTCATTTTTATAATAGTCGGACAATTTGTTTCATACATATTACATAACAATGTTTATTTTTTGCCAAACTGCATACTAGTATTATGGCCAGGATTGCCCTTCAATTAAAGTAATTAACATAGTAAATTAAAGTTAATATATGTACTAATAAACATAAAAATGTAAGTAAATATAACATAGCAAAAGTAAACTAAAATTTTAAAATAATAGTTTTTTTTTTTTTTTAAATTTTCGATATTCGAGAGTAAAATTAGTTAACCATTACATATTTTACCAACGTTCAAACAACCCGTTTTAGCAAAAATTTTTTTACTTTAGTTACCACTGATCACACAACCGGCCCTTAGACGTCGACTGTTAACAATGAATAAAGTATTCCTTCTGATATATGTATATAAAAATTAATAATTGCGACCTGTTTCTAGCTTTTCGATTAATTTTCATTCACCTTCTTCGAGAGATTATTTGCGTTTGGCAGTGACGAAACAAAACAATTGGGCACCAACAAAAATTGTAAAAAAGGGCCCCGTATTGTAGGGTTAAAAGAACACTCGATAAAAGCTGAAACAAATGTATTTCAAGACCCTTATCTTTAAGCGTCGCGGTCCTCCATTCAACTTCTAGAGTGTGAACTCTTCGTGATCAGTTCGACGTCAGGTCAGGCTCCGGCCATCTGTGGGACTTGGTCTGTCTATTTTATTGGAGATCGACCTTTCGCCCTCTGTTCTTGATAACCAATTTCTCCACGCTGTCTCCAACATGCTCTTTGGCAACATGTTCAACATAATATGAAACAGTAATTATTTTCTTGCATGTTTTTTACTGCGCAGTTCCTGAATAAAGGAGACATTCGTTCGTTTCAAAACTGTTCAATACAACAATTTTAGTGAAATGAAAATACAGATTAGTCCATTAGTGAAATTAGACAACAGAGAGACCCAACTTCCAACAAATTCCCGGAAAGCTGGTATGGACCTCGATATTGTAGTTCTAAACAAAATGTCAAAATTTGTAGCTTAGGTAATTTCCTAAAAAAAAGATATTATTGTCTTTTATTCGTAAGTGTACAGTCTTCAATGGCGCGTATGTATACCACAATATCAAGGTCCATGGACCAAACTCCAGTTGTCTGGGAATTTGTTGAAAGCGCAATGTCTAATTTCACTGGACTAGATGATCAAAATAATATAGATAACGCGTACCTTCCGTTTGCCAACTTTGGTATGAATGTGTTCATTTGATTTTATCGTCATTTGCGGTGCATCGGAGGGACACAGGTCGCGTGCGGATTGCAATTACCGGCCGCGCGAAGGGTAAATCATTCCACCCGCATGCTGCGAGGAAACCGCAAGGGTTGGGAATCTTATTTGGTAAACATCACCGCGCTACGTGTGCAGATGATTTCACGAAGCCCAGTACCGGCACTCGCAAGCTGTACAGAATCTTCTGCGTGTTCTGTCGCGCGTCTTCGACCTTTCTGGCCGACAGTGTCGAGGAAAGAAAGTGTGAATGAATTCACTACGTATACGTAAAAACAAATACAACGGCAATATTATATGACGACTCGTATATTTCAGATACTGGATTTAAAGGGTTTCATAAATCATTCAAAAATTATTTATAGAGTCATACGCCCACAATGAAGATATTGCAGGGGTTGCGACCAGGAGTTTGTGGACTTGGGAATATGCCAAGATTATCCAAAGCCGAAACGTGCTAGAGAGAGAGAGAGAGTCTGCATCAATATATTCGCTGGCGCGCTTGAAGTGTAAACACCTGGAGATGGGGAATAAAAATTCTCAGTCAAGGATCTTGCTGATATATTTTTAACATTCCCCGTAGTAAAGATTACGTAGCGTCTGTCGCTAAATTATCGACTATCGCGGAATGTGACTGACTTATTAAATCATTTAAGATCGCGCCATTTCTCTGCGGGGTTCTTCCCATCCTGACAAATAACTCCCATCACGTTCACTTTTTTTTTAAAGGACAGTCGGAAGGGGGGTGACCCACCCTCACCCGGGACTGGCTCCCCTGTCGGTCTCTTTCATTAAAGATAATTAAAATGCGACTTTGAATTAAACAAGTGTGCAATTATCGTTTAATTTAAATTTAGACCTTCCAGCGTTCAGTGCTGCCTTTATTCAATAATAGTTATCAACATAAACCCATAAAGTACATAGTATGATTACATTGAAAAGAGAGATTACATAAATTCATAAATATAAAGTAATATATTACTTTATAAACGAAGGAGTCATAAATATACGAGAAAAAAAAAATGAACTAAAATATATAGAGTAGACATTATTACAAAAGATTCAACATAAACAGAGCGTTAATACATGAGAGTCTACAGACAAACGTGTAGATGGGAGTTAATGGTCTACTGAAGTAGTATCAAGGTGCAGTAGTACCAAGGCAGACACTCAGAGACGGAATCGTCAAGAACACTTCCAGAAGAGGGATTCACATTCATCATATCATCTCCATCTTAAGCTTCCATCCTCGTTGATTGTTGATGCTTCTAACAGGACCATCTGGTTACCAGGTTTTGGGGTCATCGTCACCAATGTTCGGGATCACGGTGTGTGCATAGAAAATCTTACATTATCATACCAGTATATGGTTACTGGCAGGGCCTGGCTTGACATGTATTAAGACACGTGCGTAAGTCGAGACAACTAATAACAACTTCGGACATATTATTCGCAATGAAAAATATGCTATTTTAATACAAATTAAATGCATCAATTAGAAAGATAAATTCAATTTATCGAAAAAATACTTTAGCTGCCACCGGGATCTGAATCAGGATCAATTACATTACGTCAGCTTCGTAAATAGTCGACAAATTTTCGAACTTATACATTGCACCTCTTTCAAATTGGTACAACTTACGTTGCATTTATTTAAAAGCTATCATTTTTATTGCGAAGTATGCGCTAGGAGACGCCAGAGATTTTTCAAATTTATTTTATTCAATTTTTGCATATACTTTAATACAACTTATAGATATTTTAAAGAGAACACATTATTATTTGTGAAGTTGTAATGAACTATAACGGGTCGAGGTGACTATTTTCAAATGATGCAACATGCTAACAATATTTTAGCGACAAATTTTCGAACCTGTATGTTACCTTTTTGATATTAATACATTTAATCGTTCCATTATCCCCGGTTAGGAAAGAGATTCAGGTTCGAATCCCGGTGGCGCAACAACAATATTTTTCGATAAAATTGATTTTATATGTACATCTTTCTAATTAGTATATTTAATTCATATTTAAAACTAAAATTAGATATGAAGAGATCCTGGTTCAAATCCCGGCGGGAGCTAAAATATTTTTTCGATATTTAAATTTATTCTATATTTTACAAGTCATTATGCAGGGGGAAGATAGAAGGCTGCAGAGCAGCAGGGCTAGTAGTGCGGGTAGAAAGAGATTATCTGGGCTGTGTAACCTCAGAGAGCGGTTCAATGTACAGCATCTTAATCAACACACCGCAGTATGGTCGCCAATCTTCGGTAGAAGGCGACACACGAAGAAGTCTTGTTAAAAATTGCGTGCGCGCTGCGATGGCGAATCATGCGCGCGGGCACACCCGCACACCCGCACACCTTAGAGGCAACACTGATCGCCACCCGCGTCATATATAACTCTTCCACTTGAGCCGCTATCTTTTAAACCTATTCATTTTGCTAAAATCAGCTGACTAGACTAAACAAGAATGGCTACGCCAGGACAGAAGAGCGTCGCATTTGATCCTCTCTGCCGACACATAGTGATGGTATATTTATTTAAGTTGTTTCACTGCAAAGTAACTGCCATGTCAAATATTGATCGCAAACTGCCGCTCGCGAGCCACGTGCGGCTCATCGACGAATGGCGTGTTTAAAATACTTTTGTTGTTATTTAATAGTATTTTAATACAATTTTCAATCAGTCAGTGTGTTATGATGACATGATGATTTTTAACACCTGGAATCGTATTCCTGACTCATATGATGAGTTAAAAAAACTAGCATTTGCGAACAATCTTTTTCAAGCATGAACCTTATCAAAAGTATGTTAAGAAATCGTCTTATTAATGAGAAGCTGGAATCGTGCCTGAAATTTAAAACAACAACATACAAACCTGACTTATCCAAACTTTCCAAGGAAATGCAAGGCCATTGTTCACGTTAAACAATGCTTTTATTTTATTAATAAAAATGACATTTTTATCAATATTTATATGGTTTCTTTCAGTATACCGACTTCTAAAAACAGGCTTCTTGTAAAGAAATCTAAATCGTTGTACTGCTAATATTTGGCTCTTTTGACTAATGAGTTTGCCGGCCACTGTCTCAGCCTGATGTGACATTCAAAGCCGATTTAACTAGTCCATGGCATTTGAAAGGTTAACGGCTGAAATCTAAATAAATCAGGCATAACATTATTACTTGAAGTTATTTGAGTGTTACCTGTGCAAAGAATGAGGTCCTACAGAAATTTGAATAAAGGCTCCAAGGATGAGAGGATATCTCTTTACCATTCACCGTCTGTATCTGATGCTGTAGACAGTCTGCTGTGGTCATAATCGTGACCTGCATTGAGCTTCAGCTGCGAAACGTGTCACCGGTTGCGTAAGTATGACAAAGGGGCCCCACCCACCCCGCTACAAGACGTGGAATCAAATTTAAAAAATATTTCTCACGTGTATTTCGATAAGTGAAAATATTGTATATAGATAATACGTCAGGTTGCAGATTGTACTCGGGATTTGAATCTGATGCTACCTGTATCAATCTCGGGATTAGAAAATGTTAATTTTCCCACCAATGCTATATTTAGGATAAATGCCAAAAATAACAAACAAATCGTACGTAAATAATATATATTTAAGCAAAACAGTAACAATTTTTTTAACAAAAAATAACCTAAATAATAATGCTAGATTGACAAATATCAATTTGAATGTGAATTTTATTATAAGTATTTCATAATTTATTCTTAATCTAATTTTAATTATTAAGAGAACACTTATTTTCTTATTGTGAAGTTGTAATTATTCAGGTCTGTGATATTTTAAATATGAATTAAATATATTAATTAGAAAGATATACGTATAAAATCAATTTTATTGAAAAATATTCGATTCGAACCTGGATCTCTTTCCAAACCGGGGAAGGTGCATTATCCAACTATGCTACAGCGTCAATATTATTTGCGACAAATTTTCGAACCTGTATGTTACCTTTTTGATATTAATACATTTAATCGTTCCATTATTTGATAGAGCCATCTACCTTATTTTTACGGAATCTCAAATACCTTCGAGTGATCTGACAGCAGACGCCAGAATTTCAATTCATTTTTCGATAATTTATAATTCATGGTTCGAAAATTTGTCGCTGTAGCATGTTGGCGCAACAACAATATTTTTCGATAAATTTTGATTTTACATGTATATCTTTCTAATTAATATATTTAATTAATATTTCTAGTTTCAATTGTTTTATTTTAATCTGAATTATTAATGCGGAAAGTTTCGAGAATGTGCGTACATATCCCGGAACTCGTGTACATTTCAAACTGAGCCAGGATTCTGCTTTCTGATTTCGATTTGTTGTGAGTCTATTTTTGCCTATTTTATACTATGATAATGGATAAATTTTAAATTTTTTTTTCTCGTATTGCTTTTATGCGTTGTGTTAATTTATTAACAATTAAACTTAACTCTCTGTAATGAAAATTAGTCATTCCAAATCGGTGTTTATTGAAAATCTGCTCGCTTTTGCCCAGATTAAGTTAATAGCAGTCTTCGATACTCGAAAATTTAATATATGGAAACTATGTTGCATGTATTTTGTGTGTTGAACCAGATTACAGCGAAAATCATTAATCAATACATACATTGTTCTTCAAGCTCCAATCAGTTTTCCCTTTTTTCTCTTCAACTAACAAATATGAACATTGCTGAGATTGCAACTAGTAACCCTCAACTGTATACAAGACGGGTGCACACGCAGACAACTGCACACGCACATTTAAAAATTATAAATCAGTGCAATAAATAAGACTAATTTGAAGGGACGTATTGAAATAAACTATGAATGCAGGAATCTAGAAAAAAGTAACATTTTTCATATTTAAATTTTAAGTATATATTCTAAAAAACATGCGTATTTCACGTGTAAATGAATGTTTAAATAAATATAAAATTAGAAATCAAACTTTGTATCTTATAATGTCAAGTATGCTGAGTAATTTAAACGATTAATGCGGTAAAATTATGCATATAGGAACGATCCATGCGATCTATTTTTCGGTGTTTTGTATGAAATTAATTCGGGAAAACGATTATTCGAGGAACGATCGATCGAGATTTCACTGTACATATATCACAGGTACATGTAAGTACCTAGCGAGGTAATGGCCGATGAGGTTCCAAACAATAAAAACTCGATATGTCTCGATATACTTTGCTGATATATGTCAAATGGCACTGATCTGAACTGAACTTATATGACAATTTGACGCAAGTCTATTAGGGAAATAGCGAGATAGTAGAGCACTCGTTCGGCATATCAAAGTAGCGCGATTGGATACTCTGTTTTAGTGTCACGTCATATAAGCTCCAACGGTTCCCTGACTTTTACCAGCTCGGACTCTGACTCTCTCCGCTGAAACAGCAGCGTGCGGCGGCGATCCTGCCGCGAAGTGTGCCAGAGTAGTCAGATTGACCCGACACTGTTTGAGGGTCAATGTTAAAGTCAAGTACGCCCGAGATCGCCGAGTGGACGCGGTGCCAAGTGCCAAGCGCCAGGTCGGCAGGCGTCCAACAATGTGACGCGATTGGCTGTGACCAGCGATCTAGCGACAACTTCTCCGACAACATGTATTTACGGTAATCGTGCAGGACCAAGGACGGAGACATTTCATCTTCGTCTCTCTTCATCACCGCGGGTGCAGAGGTTGAATAGTGGCGAATGTGGAAGACGTTACCAGGTCAGCATGCAACCGTAATTTTTGGACGATCTCGCCACGCATCGTACGTTGCTCCTGGACTGTACAACTAACTGCCAAAATCAATTAAATTAGTAGCAAATATTAATGTATACAAAAAAGAGATTCTAAAATGACTTAAGTAGTGGTGTAGTGGGGCACTTCTTTTGACACGGAACTTACTTTACAAGACATACATTTAAAAAATATTCCGAATAGAATTTTGTATATCAAATATCGTGCAGCGGACGGATATTAAGAGAATATAAAAAATATATTAGACGAAGCATTTTCAAAACGTGAAAGAAATTTATACGTTTTTTAAGAATTGAATTATCTAGGCGCGCGGCAGTATCTCATTCTTTCAATCATTGACCACATGCACTTGGAGACAGATGAAATATGTGAACTCAACTTAAATAAATAAATATATGAACCAATTGGGTAGACATCGATCAGAAGCGTCGCTATCCAATGTTCTAACGTAACCATTATACAGTGTCTACACTAATAATTCACTAGTTCTACAACAATCTCACTACATTTTTTTTCTTTTTCTATTTTTATTATATATTTATCATTTTTGAATTAAATAATACAGCGCGAAAAAACTGGCTGAAAAAAAAACACAGGCGGCAGTCTAGCAAAGTAGCCAGGACAATGCTGCACGTATCAGAGGTGGAGTCTACTCCATCCCACACAATAAACTACGAGTATATACTTAATAGCAATATAATTGTATCTTATGTTTATCTTGTTATATTATAATATATTCACCTCTGTTACAACGAAAACATGTTTGTCAATAAAGTCACTCCTAAATGTATATGTTAATAGTTTTTTTTTTGATTGGTGCATGGTTTTAGCGTTTACAAAAGCTAATTTATTGCTGTCGAAAATCATTTTTTAATTACGAAAAAGGGGTGCGGAGGGGTAAAATCAAATACCGCCCTGGTACTTTTTTATTTAGCACTACACTACTGGCTTAAAGTTTTTCAAAATAATTTAAAAAATATATATTTGTGTAGTTGTAATTTTTTTCAGAACACAGTTCTGTGATATTTAATACATATTAAATGCATCAATTAAAAAGGTATACATGCAGAAAAAATCAATTATTTGTTCAACATCTTTCCTATTCCCGAGTTGTAATCTGTTTAATTTCTCAACATTTTTTTATAAAATATGATTAAATTTCACACTGTATTATATTATAGATGTTGATATTGTTCTATATAAATGTGGATAGCCACCCCCATCATTCTAGATCATTCTTATTTGGGGGTGCATAACTCTATTAATTATATTATGCTGTTGAATGTATACTCGTGTATATATAATTCGTACATTTGTATTTTAAATGAAATTAATTAATTAATTTATCACAGCTCGTTTTTCACATAATTCGTATGTTAAATGAAATTTGCACTTTTTTATGTTTTTGTGTACTAGACATCATCATTATTGTCTTTCTTTCTCCAATACTTAGCCTATTCAAAGAACTAGTCGTTAATTAAATCGCTTAATTTTAATTTCGTCGTAATAGCGCTACGTTATCCGATAAAATATAAACGATCTTTTTTTTAGCTTTACATATTTATGTGGACTTCAGTTGAACAATCAAATTTAAATAAAATAACGGCGTTGGCCAATTTTACTTCCAAAAATGGCACATTTATTCCGAATCGCTGAACTCGCCAAAAAAAAAAATTAAGATATTCGATATTTTGGGTGGGACCTGTTGAACTCTGAATAGATTACTGACTGAAACTGGTGTCATCATGACTGCTGCACCTTCCAGAGGAGAAGGGGGAAGCAGATTCAATTTCTGGCGCAGCAGCGCATTATTTTATCTCTATTATTAATGTCGTTAAGAGGTGAAGAATATTTAAGAAATATGGAACGTAGACAGATTTTTTTAAATTAATTTTTTGCAAAAGACTGAAAGAAAAATTCTCAAAAAAATATATGGAGATAGTCAGTCAGATCAGTGTTAATTCAGAATTAAAAGATTGTACGATTTTAATCGCAAAGGAACGTGAAAATGAAATAAAAACAAACTAATAAACACGAAAAAGCCAAAAAAATTCTATAAATCCTCGAACACTTGATACTAATTTTAACTTTAATAACTAATGCTAGTATTTATTTTAATGCTACCTAAACACTAATGTTATATTTTGTTTTAATAATACTTAAACATTAAATTAAATTAATAATGAATTATTGTGAATAATTGTTAATACTTTTTTTTTTAGGAGAACACATTCTTATTGTGAAGTTGTAAATTATTCAGAACAGACGGTCTGTGATATTTTAAATATGAATTAAATATATTAATTAGAAAGATATACATATAAAATCAATTTTATCGAAAAATATTGTTGTTGCGCAATCGGGATTCGAACCTGGATCTCTTTCCTAACCGGGGAAGGTGCATTATCCAACTATGCTACAGCGACAATATTTTTAGCGACAATTTTCGAACCTATATGTTACCTTTTTGATATTAATACATTTAATCGTTCCATTATTTGACAGAGCCGTCTCCTTATTTTTACAGAATCTCAAATACCTTTGAGTAAACTGATAGCAGACGCCAGAATTATCAATTCATTTTTATTAAATTTTGGACACATTGATACAATTTTATTATTTAGGAGAACACATTCATATTGTGAAGTTGTAATTATTCAGAACATAGGTCTGTGATATTTAATTTATATTTAAAATTGTTTATACCACTGTTTATTAATTACTCAACATGTTTCGGGACCAATGGGACTTATATTTACAGTTTTGTTTATGTCTAGACGTGCAATTTTCATTTTGGTATACATTGTATCCTGAAGAGGGGGCCATCGGTCGTATAAACAAAGTCTGTTTTCATTATTAATACAAAACGTTGCCAAAAAATTAATTTGGATTTATTAAAAAAGAAATTAAATTATACATTTTCGTTTAATAATACTACTTTAAACATTTAACACAGTGCTATTTCATCAAATTAGAAACGGATATTTGATCTACAGCGTGTTTTATTCTAGAATATACGCTTATGATTCATTAAAACAAATTTATACAAAAGTTATTAGTTAGAACAAAATACTAGTTATGCGTGGTAATTAAATTATTAGGTGCTTCACGTTATAATTATACGTGGGGAAGTATTTAACGAGTAATTTTGATTCTATGTAAATCTGGCCGGTTGAAAGGCCGCAATTACAAAAAATGAAGTCGTTATTACTCCGTCCCACCCTTACGAGAGCCCGTCCGAGTGAATCCGAGGGTGAATTAATACCATAACGACTTTTACCACCATATTAAATCCTCCCTCTTCGCGGTGGGCAGGGAGCGTGCGATACCGCAGAGCCAACGATATTCTCACCAGCCATAGAGACGGCCATTAAAAAATCCCCAGTGCGTAAAATATTATGCGAGTTGAATTTGAATTCAGCTGTAAACTGAAGTGTAAATATATTTGTAAATATACTTCTATAGCGTCGTACGGGGTGGATACATAGACCCTAATGGACCGTGTCTACGGATGAGATTTTCGACTCGAGACAATTATGCTCCCGTGAGATTTTTTGGAGACAACTCTCGGATTTCGTAGACACACTAATTCTTAGAGATTCACCGTCTTGCGCCTCACTTCTCGCTTGTTGTACGTCCATTGACCGTTTATCTTCCGTTCGTCAATTTGAATCTTTCCAGCAGCACTAAGTTAAACAATTTTACAATTTTTATAACATATTTTTTAATCGCTCACCTTTCCAAAAAAGAGACTAGCTCTCGTGCTCGGAGAGGAAGTTACGCTGTAATAATTTATATAGAGTTAGAAGTTATACATTTGTAATCCATAATATTATTTATTATCTAATTGTGTGCTTTCGAAGTGTTCATTCAATTTCTTTTTTTATCATTTATTTCTTTAATTTGTGTAGGGAGGCTATTGAAGTTTTTTTATCCGTAAGTATTATATATCAAATTTTGCTGATAGTGTTTGGTGTTACATTTAGGGATTTTAAAATTATTTTTAAATCTTAATGATGTGCTTGTTTCAAATTTTACAGTTTTATTTTCTTTAAGTAATTGATTAATTGAGATTTTTTGTAGATGTTTTCTATTTTGGAAAATGGTAATTTTGCAAAAAGTGTTTGTGTTGAGAAAGTTGATATTTTTTTAATATTACTTCAATGATTGTTCTCTATATTATTTTTTACCGAGTTCATTATGTTATTGTATGCTCCTCCCCATCCAATTTTTCCATACTGGAGTAGTGAGTGAACAATAGCAAAATATATATTTTTGAAGTTATTTATACTTAAAATGTTTCTTAATCTTATGAATATATAAATACATTTTATTATTCTTTTCACCAATTCGGTAATGTAGCTGTGCCATTTTAGATGTTGATCAAAAATTACATCCAGATATTTGATTTATTTTTTAGGGTTTAAGATTGTACATGAGTCGTACAAGTAATTTTGTTGCAGCTGTCGTTGTGGATAGTATTTTTTATATCGGGCGGTGTTTTAAGACTTTTGATTAACCTTTACCGTACCATGATATAAAATACTCGTACGCAGCCATGCTGTCAACTCGTGTTACCGTAAGATATTAAAGTTCTATTAGCTTTTGAAATGTGAAAAAATGGTTAATGCAGTAAATTTACTATAAATATTAAGCATTACATATATATAATATTATAATTCGTAGCATTCATCAAGTTCTGTATAGGAGGTTGCATTATATAATACAACCTTCCTTTTTATCTATTTTTTTTTAATTAGTGAGAAAGAGACACCATTATATTCGTATGTTTGTTATTATTTTCACTGTGAAATTAATATGTGATTTCTTTCCGTCTTGACACAAATTGTATTTTTGTCAACGTATTAATTTTACAATGAATTGAATTGAAAGATAATTATTTTTGTACGATTCGCCTAACATACTTGATTTTTCACTAGTCATTTCTAAGCGTAAATATTTTCCTTCAATTGAACTAAAATATGAATTGCATGTTCCGTATATTTACCGAAATATTACAGATTTAAAAAGAGCGGTAGACCTGTGTTACTGCATGGTTTGGGAAGGGTTAAAAAGGGAATGTTATAGGTTTTTTCAGAATTTACAGAAAGTAAATTACTATCGAACCAGGATTTGAGTGTGTTCATGACGTTATTTGCATATTTGCTTGTAGTGTCTTGTCTTGTCCGTTAACAATGATAGCTGTATCGTCGGAGTATGATATAACTTTTTCCGGTCAATTTTAGTTTGAAAATGTCACTGATATAAATTATAAAAAAAAGTGGGCCCAAAACTCTCCCTTGTGGTATACCAAATTCACTGATTAGGGTTAGTTTCATTAATTTTTACATTTTGCGGTCTTTCGTGAAGATAGCTTTGAATCCAGCTTAGTGATTTGTCATTTATACCAACGGATTTTAATTTTAACATTAGTTTGTTGTGGGAGATACTGTCGAAGGCTTTTCTCAAGTCCACGAAAATTCCGATACATTTAAGAGATTTGTCTAAAGATTCTTGGATGATATTAGATAGTCTGCCTGTTGCGTCGTGTGTATCTTTGTTTTCCATGAACCCGAACTGGTTTTCATTGTTTATTTTAATAAATTGAGACAAGTATTAAATGAAAAGTAAATTAATAACTTTTGGTTATCTTTCTCGAAGTTTCAATTATTGTAGTTAGTTTAGGACTTGTTAACTTACGTTGTGGTTAGGATATGTCCTGAAAATGACACATATTTAGTGAATAGGTTATTGAGGCCTGAAAGTGCACTCAAGTTAATTCGACTTTTGATTTACCAATAAAGTTGACTCCAGTTTACAGAAGGTTTTACCAAAATTCGATCATCTCGGGTAACAGTAGATCGGCTTATCATTTTGATTCAAAAAATGTCCCATAATTTTTCTTGTATTATAAGAATTGATGGTTTCCTTGATCGAGGCTTGAACCTCCAACCGCTAGATCACTAGGCTCGAGTTTTAACCACTAGACCAATAAGTACGTTAACGTAACTCCCAACACAAACATAAAATAAAGGTTGCATTATTTTTCATCAGAGCCTGAAACTACCCGATCATCCCTGTCGTACCCACGTTTATTTCATTGTTTTTCCATGTCCGGTAAGAGGTGTGGGGCCACCAGACCAAAAAAAACCTCTCATTACGAGTATAATCAAGCATTCATTGATTACATATTAAAAAAATGCAGTTTCCGTTCATAAAATGAGATATTTTCCAATATCACGCTAAACGTTGACATCCTTCCCCTAAATTCTCCCACACATCGTGTTACATTTGATTTATCGCAGGAAATGTAAATCCAATCACTCGAAATAATTGCGTCAAGTGAACGCGCGCCAGCGGACAGTGTCACGAATCGGTAAGCATCGGTAAATATTTATGAAGCCGCCATTATTCGCTATCTCTCCCGCCAAACGGAGTGACGGCTAGCCGGTCCCGCTTCCGCCAGTGTTGCCACCCTGGGAGCGGTGATTAGACCCGGGAGAACTGTCGCTCCTTCCTGAATGACTATGCATGAAGTTCCTACCGACTTAAGTGGCTCGCACGATTTCCCATTTCATATAAAACAAGGGGTGGCGGATCTGTCGGTCTGTGTCACAATTTGAGTCGAAAATATTAAAGCAGCCGCTTTCAAAATCTTATCCGTTTCAGAGTTATATATATATATATAAGTTGTGACGTCGTTTTTTACACGTCCACCGACTCGCTCAGGGTATAGCATGAAGTGCCACTTACATTAGCTAGCATTCTCGGGGAAATATCTGATGTGAAAACACACGAATAGTAATGTAAAATGTAATAAGAGACTTGTGATTTCAAGGAAAGATTGACAATTTTGCCTTAATACAATAATGGAATTTCTTAGTACCGTGTGAATATCAAAATCAACATTATTGTTTAAAAAGTATTAGTGAGATACGACACTTTGATCCGCCGAATGTGAAAGCTTCACCTATTACGACAATTTTGAATTACCTGATGAATTTGTCAGGTTTAATTAGAGCAAAAAGTCATATTAAAGCAATGTGATCACCGAGATTAGCGAGTTGTTAATTAAGATTTAAAAGGTGAGAACAAAATAAGACTGCAATACTTGGAATATCAACAATCCACATCTAAATTTGTTTTACAACCATTGAAGCGTGAGATAATTTCGTTCATTGAGCGGTGATCCCCAGTCTCCGTACAGATTTGATGTTCCGAGTACGAGGGTGCGACTCCTTCCCATCAAAACGTCAGGAAGGCTGGGTCTTCCTTTTCCATTTGAACACACGTGGAAGCATTAGGGTCCCTTGTGTCGTCCTCTGTCATAAAACAAATTCAGCTGTCAAATTATGAAGCAGAGGAGACTAAATCGCATCCCCTTCCAGCTATGAACATGAGGAATTATTAATGAATTTAAAAGTGTCATCTTGTCATCACATGATGAGATGGAGTAGAAGAAAAGGATGTGTCCATCCTGGAATTACGAAAACAATTCGCGGATAAATCTTACAATCAGATGCAGGATAACACAGCGAGAATTCTTTTTCTTACGCGGTCAGTGTTGCCAATTGGTAAATGTCAACTCCCAACAAATCTCGTGCGCGGTAGGTACCAAATATAACGTAATAAAGTATCAATTATATTATGAAAATATTGAGTACATAAAATGATAAATAGGGCAATTTGCGATACACTCCCTATGCGGGAGAAAGGGCAATACACGTATGTTTGAGTCACGCTGTCTTCTAACTCATTTCAGTCTGCTGGTCTTCCCAGTATTTCCCATCGCGATATCCGCACCCCAATTAAACTGCGTAAAAGCAAGCAATTACAGTACAACAATGTGTGTCATGTAATTTAATTTTTTTTACTCATCTTTAGCAATGTTTAAAATTTTATTAAATACTTAAAATCAATCCTAAATGCTCCTGATAATCAATTATTTATCAATCCGGTTATTTCTCTAAAAATTTTTACTATACTATAATATTAACGTGTAAATTATTACATTATATTGTTGCATATTTATACATTCTAATCAATTTTTTTAATGTAGAATATATTCAGTGAGCCCCCAGTAAATAAATAGTCGTAAATTTTTTATCTACTCTCACGTTAACCTTGTGTTGTGGTGTGTCGCTTCCAAAATATTTTTAAAATCAAATATCTTCCCTGCAACAACACTGTATATTATACGAGACGACCGACGCTCTGTCTATCTATCAACATTTGTAAAAACCGATATACAATGTTGTTGCAGGGGGGGTCTCATACTTATTTCAGTTCAATAAGTAAATGTTACAAAGATATTTTAATATAGAAAGTTAAGGCTTGAGCTCTCAATGAGAATTTGATCTCTGAGAGTCGGTAAAGGTACGTGTTTTCTGGATTAAAAAACATTGGTAAAAAAGTGATCTATGAATCATCGCCTCATATGTTTTGCGCGGATTAGAATGACGCATCAAATACACACGAAGTTTTAGTGACTCTCTGAGATCAAAGTCTCATTGAGGGATAGGTATAGTTACACAACATCATTCAATAAGTAGGAATAACTCGCCACATTTAATCTATATAAAAGCAAGTTTTTTGAACGACAATGGTATAATATTGTTACGTACTTGACTTCTCAGTACGTCTTTAGTGTACACCTCGTAATGTGAAGGTTCAAAAAATAGACTTTGTAACAATTAATCTTTTATTACAATAAGCTACAATTTAGTACAAGGTATATCACTATTAAGCCGATGAATTGCAGATAAAAGAGACGCGCGCACTCCTGCGCGCCGTCTTTATAGCCACATATACCCGCACCGGCGGTGCGGCACACATACGCACACACACACACACCATCCCACCATTCCGAGGATATCACAAATATTATTGTACTAAGTTTTTAACTTGATTAATGGCACTCTCGAGGGGTGGATTACCTGTTTAAAAGAAGAAGAATAATTCTATTATTATTACTTAATAATGATTATCCGGCAGATGGAGAGGAATCGTCACAATTTATGCTAGTGTATGACTTTCGTCTATGTTACAGGAATTTTTCTAAAAGAAATGATGAATCCCGGGTAACAGAATGATCGTACCCCGCCCCATCCCGGCGCCCTCGCATTCGGCACTCCACTGTAATCGCCCCTCGGCGCTCGAATTATTATAAAGTAAGAAATATATTAAAACGCACAGTGGGGTGACTTTTCCGCTTGTTGGTTTTTTCAGACATGTCTGTTTAATGGCCCCCCCCTCATAGAATTCGGTCCCCTACGTTTCCGTTTATGGAAATCAATTGAGAATTTGAATAGGGGTTTGAATAAATTGAGCCTATAATGTGGGGAAATAAAATAGATTGCCGCCATTAACTGAGTGGGGTGAATTTTAAATGTAGAAAACTGCAAATAAAGCGATTGGTGGTAATTTTCAAATAAATCTGCAGTCTTGTTGGTAAAAACATTAAAGAACCTATTGATGCTTTTACAGAGTGGGAAATATTTCCTACTTCTACTTAAGTTTTAACGTAGAAAATGTTTATTCAGCGGATACCACGTTAAAATTTTTTTTTTAAATATTCTCACTTAAATATTTAAAAAAAAGTTTTTTGGGTGTGTCAAGTATCGATGCCGCTATCTCTGATATGCTAAACGAGCGCTCTACCATCTCGCTATGTCGCTAATAGACTTTAGTGTCAATTTGTTTTGTAAATTCAGCTAAGATTATTGTTAAAATAACTTTTCAATAGCTTGCAACAACATTTAAAAATAATATATATATATATATATATATTAGCATTATATATATATCGAGTTTTTAATGTTTGTAAATGCATATCGGCCACTACTTCGTTAGGTACACATTAATATAACCATAAGAGTATGTATGTATATGCAAAAAAAATTGTGGTTTATTTATTACTTTGATTTATATTTTTAAACTGGCCGTACGCAGTTGTCTGTGTGTGCACCTGTCTTGTATGTAGTTGAGCAATCTCGGTAACCTTTGTATTTTTTATTTGAAGAAAAATATGAAAATGAACAATATTATATTTGTTACTAAATTTCTTATTATTAATGATAATAATAATAATAAGAATATTGTTTAAAACACAAAGTAAATACAACATCTTCTTTCAAAAACAAGCACGTTTCCATATTTTAAAAATTTCGGAGTAGCAAAGACTGCTATTGGTCGAGAAAACCTATACGAGAAAAAAACTGTATTAAATAAAGGTTTTTTTTTCATCTTTAATACATATATATTCATTTTAATTATATTGCTGCCAAACTGCATGGCAATCATACGGCAAGGATTGCCTTTTAGATAGTCAATTTTTATTTTTATTTTTATATAAAGGGGAAAAAATAGATAAGGAGATGTAAGATGAATTACTTAGAGAGATATAAATATAATTAATATATATAAAGAAAAAAAAACAATCTTTCGAAAAGATAAACAATTTTTACAGGGAGTAACAGATCTAGTCCACATAATTTTATGGGTGGATGGATATCTGAATATAATATAATACAGCTAAGAAAATAAAAAAAATTGACAAAAATATTTTCCTTTACTTTGCATTTTAAGGTGGTCACTGGGCGTTCTCTCACCGTACCCATTGTTCTCTCACGGTACTCTCATCTGGTTGAATAGCTATGGTAAAAGTAGGTAAAACTGACTTTGCAACCGGTACCCTCATATGTGCACTTGTCTTGCAACTGCTAACATAACTGGCTGGTTCAGAATAATACGGGTGCTATGTAGATATCGATTTGGTCCAAGTAGTTGAAACAATAACCCCGTAGCTGACCACGTGGCCGTAAAATAAAATATATCAATTGTTGATGGAAAAGCCACGACAAAAATTAATATCCATCTAATAACGCTCATTCGAAATTGTAGTCGCGGAAGGGTTAAGCGTTAAACAGCGGCAATAATTCATCCTGTTTAAATGTAAGTAGGTGGGTGCCTCCCCGCGAGCGTGCGCTATGGCAACCCTCGCGCATTTACATTTAAATTTAGAACGATTAGGCGCTTATTTGATAGGGGGGGGGGGGGGTAATCAGCGGACGAAAACATTTCGTTTCAATGTTCCCCTCGTAAAAAAATACATTGACAAACAAGACAGGCATTTTAACGTGGCATATGTTAATGGGTGGGCATTCAATGGAAATCTATTATGCCCTCGCGTTTCATTCGAAGTTGAACTTGTTATGCACGATTTCGTGAAGTTTGCGAGTGTTTATATAAGGGATTAAATTAAATCAAATCAATGAAATGTATATAGTTTTATTTTTTACAAAATTAAAAAATAGCCAGACAGCCAACCATTAAACGTAATCTATGCAGGGGTGAGGGGTGTGTGTTCGATGCATGCAACCGTATTTTTGGGAGGTTTTCACGGGAAAATGCGTTAAGAAAAAGCGCGTAACATTTATTTGAATAATATCCAATTTTACATCGTTTAAAAAAACAAAAGAACATCATCTGAACTTGTGATAAAATTTGTACAATGTATGAAGAGAACAAAACAAAGTACTATGATCTGCGTACGAAGTGGGGCGGGGCGTAAAGAAAAACTTAGGGAAACCCAACAGTCATTATGCACGTCTTGTCAAGGAGGTACTCGAAATTTATAAACACCCGGTAAACATCATCTATAGGGATGATGGTCAAAAAATAAAAATCTCGCGGTATGCGGTGCTACGAAACCAGTCGAAGATTTTTTACACATAGTGAACGACAAATACATGGAACGAACATCCTGCTTTCGACACGGTATTGTAAGCCAATACTTAACATATCATCGAGGTTTAGGTGATGATGCACCTTGCGATGTGATCCGAAATGTCGACCGGAGCGTATTTAATTAGACTGTATCTATAGATAAATAAATAAATAAAGGATCGCCGACCTTCCATAGGTGATGATACAAGAAGAAGAAGAAAATATTTCTAAATCTAACACGTCTCCTACTCTAGATTAAAAACTACATCAATTTATATATTGGCATTAGGAAAGTTGGCATTAAAGTAGGTGTAATTAATTGGATACTGGCCCAGTTGCCTAATAATTTACTTCGCCCGCTAGGTTGCCAACCTGGTTTAACATGCGGAGAAATCAAAACATGCCTATCTAATTAGCGTATGAGATTATTTCAAGTGCTTTTGCGAAAACATTAATAGACAGGTTAATTCCTATCAACTATTGAATAAACCAATAATAAAATTGGTGTGAATAATTTTTTTTTTAATAGTTATCTTTATTGGCATGAATTTCATATAATTGTTAATCATTTAGCTCCGTAGGATCATTAGATTTATAATTTCACTATGTGTCCATGTCGCATAAGTAACGAAGAACAAATACTCTTCAAGATCTACCGTCATTTCTGTCACGTGATAATCGGCTGTAGTCAAACGGCTGTAGTCAAACGTGATGTTCAAAAAAACAATGGTTGAAACTGTATAAATCTCTGAGAAGACTAGATGAACCAACATTAGTGTGAATCGGATCAGCACTTCTTTGTTGAGGTTCTCAAGTGTCACAAGTCGTGTGCCCGGGATGCTGACTGATGACCACAATACGAGCCATGTTCAGATATTTTGACGCGGTATAAGAAGAGGACTTCCTGGCGCAAGAGGCAGTCTTTACAATGGCGGCACAGATCTCCAATCAAGAAAAAGTGTTCCGGTAAATGAATCAGAAAAAGGGTGAAGGCTTTTGGAAAAGAGAAGTTGAAGGCATCCGTCGCAGAGTATTTTTGTTTCTCACGGCTGCTGCAAGTCTTGAGACTATTACAATTTCATATCTCAAAGCGTCGATCGTGCAGCCCTGACCTTGCTCCCTCTTATTATCGAGTGTTTTGCGAATGGACGTTTTGAAAGGACAAAAATTTGTGAATGATGACGAGGTCAGAGAAGCGGTGTGTTCCTGACCGAAGACACGACCAAATTTTTTTTTCTGCTGGAATTAAGAAGTTGGTGCAGCGACATTTCATTTGTATCTCTAATTTAAAAATAATAATTGAGATGCGTACACGGAATACGTGTCACATCAATGTTCTATCTTTTTTCAAACTAAGCTAAACGCTTATGCTGTGAAAATACGATAACGTCTGACTTGCCGATCTCCTGGAATATGGCTCGAAACTGGATCCCTAGGCGAGTGTATTAAACAAGAAGGCTTATTGAATTATATATCTTTAAATACTTAATTTTCTGTTACTTTTTAAAACCCTGTAATTAATGATGGGCTCAAAATCACGAAACGTGAGTCAATCACTCATATTTTTGAGTCACAATCACCATCAGTGATTGAATATCTGGGAATATCGCGATTCGTGATTCAAATTGTTCGTGATTCGGCGCATGCATTTGAGACGAAAATATTTATGAAGGAATGAGATTATAATTTTTGATCAGGCGCTATCTAGAGTAGATTCTGCCAAAATGTTTTACGCGTATTTGCTGAGAATTTAAACGAAAAATATATTTACATTTTTTAACCGTTTTCATTCTATTTGTGATTATATTAAATTATATTTATATTCATTATTTATGCTTTTTTATCAAAATTATAATTATATTAATAAATATGTGATCGGTCACAGTTTTCAATCAATGATATTATCAAATACCAATCACAATCACACCAGTGAATCAAGAGTAACATTCTCACATCACTATCAGAGTGGTTGCATTGAAATATTCCCGATGTTGGTGCCATCTGCAAATGCTATTGAAATCTACCTAAAATGATGTCACCTACCTTCGCCATCTTTCTGATAAACAATCCATGTTTTAATTATTTGTTTATCAATCACACCGCTGATTGGTGCTAGAACAATGACACGACCTGCCCCCGGTGGCCGACGGGATTGATGCACTGAACGGGTACTGGGTAATCACCATACACAGCATTATTTAAATTTGTTACTTCCGCTCGAGGGTCCGCGCCCTGCGCCACTGTACCCGCCGAGGGGACAGGTGGAACACTGGATCGACGGTAGCAGGACGGTGACACCTCCCAGTCATGATGATGATGATAGGCTAAATATATTTTAAAAAAATCAACCTAAAATTAAAACATATATCTGCAACATTTACTGATTCCGATACAAAATTACAATCACAGGATTTCAAAATTAGATTTTAATTTCGGAATTAGAAAATGCTCATTTGCTCCTTTTATTATTAACTTACTATCATGCCGTTTCTCCGCAGCGGCAGGCAGAGAGGATAGAAAACCACGCTACTAGGTTGACAGGGCCGTTCTACAAAGTGAGATTATCGGGACATTCACATTCAAGGTTTGATATGACGAAAGATGTCAAACAGGCTTGCATAAGTTATTCACAAACAATCGTATGAAAGAACTGAAAGTATTGGAAGTAGGAGCGAGAATGGGTAGTCCCAGTGGCGTAACTACGCCAATGCGTTGCCTCGGGGACCACGTTAAATAGGGGACCAAATGCAATACTTTTTACGTCGATCCTTTTCCCAACGCTAATATCTAGTATGGAAAAATATTTTTTAAATACACCACACTAGGAAATGTAATTATAAAATTTTAAAATCATTATGAAAATATCGAATATCGACGTACTTATATAGTAGTATCCCACTAATATATCTGAATAGGGACCAGACCAGCGCCGTAAAGCGAAAATTGCTGCAAAGAAAAGCAAGGATTCCTTCAGTTCAAAACACATGCATTTTTATAAAAGTATTATTATTGTACGGGAAACAAGATACGCATTTTGTTCTTGCTATTTAATGGATTAAACCGCGTAGTTTTAAATATTATTGTATATAATATGCGATGTATAATATTCATTATACAGGAGTCCTTTTTTTCAGTTTTAAGTCACGCCACTGGACATCTGGATCATATCCTGCCTCATGTGTGCAGATGATGATTGATAATAGTGAACATTTAATGTTACATTTTACATTTCTAAAAAAATAACAGTGAAAATAAATATAGTTCATGTCTTTCTTCTTTTTTCCTCCTCCGTGCCGTATCTATCTTCACGCCTATGGCACACTTACTGGTCTTCTTCGGCCCAAGAATTGTAAAAATAAGGAAGTAAGAAACGAATATGAAAACTTAAGAATAATAATTAATGGAAATAAAATTAAACAATGTTATTATTGTGAATTTAATATGCCCGAAGCATAGCTAAATACCGAGTGTTTAACCATTTAGTCTTAATCTAATTTTGGTCGATTTCTTCCTTTTCTTCTTCGTGTACTCTATGCTGAGCGTCGTGTTACCAAGAAAATATCATATTTGGTTATATTTTCCATAGTGAAATATGTGATATTTTGCATAGATAGAAGGCAGCAGAGCGGCAGAGCTAGTAGTGCAGGTAGAAAGAGATTATCTGGGCTGTGCAACCTCAGAAAGTGGTTTAGTATCCAAAATAAATCAACATACAGAAATCAGTCGTGATGCCAAACTGTGTGCACGCGCTAACCCGCACACCGAACACGAGAATGTACCGCCGGATAGTTACGTCGGACAGCTTTAGTGTTTATTTATATAATCTTTTAAATACTAATTAAATGTTTTAATTATAAAGATATGCATATAAAATCAATTTTATCGAAAAATATTGTCGTTGCGCTACCGGGATTCGAACCTGGATCGCTTTCCAAACCGGGGAAGGTGCATTATCCAACTATGCTACGCTACTATGCTACAGCGACAGTACTTTTTGACGGCAATTACTGTCTCTTTGCTTTTCTCTTGTCGTTGAGATGAGAACTGCCGGCAGTGGTGCTCCGAAGACGGTAAGATCGTTTTTGTTTTGTCCTTTTCCCTCCCTCTGCTCCCTGACCAAAGTAAAATACTGACACTCTGTTAACATTGTATAATGCTTACTTTGGATGGTATTTTCTCCTCTTATACATGTTTATTTTTGAAATATTTATACACTGTTTCTTTCCATTTATTTAATTTCATTAATGTAATCAATTGTAATGTAAATCTTAATAAATAAAGGTCGGCGACTGTGAGGGTTTTTGAGATGTCAGCTGTTCAGTCACATTGTGCGAGACGAAGTTGCACAGCTGCCTATTGGCATTAAAAGAAATGCCAACAAGGCGGCGAATGAGTAGGACCACATATGAGCTTTTGCTTATAAACGGTCTATTTAAATAAAATGTATTGCCGCCCCGCTTCATCTGCAACGTAGTCGATGCGACCTCGGATAGTCGAAGGTACACGGTATTCCAACAACTGACACTGACCCTTGTAAATCATTATCTTCTTCCTTATACGGCCTCATGGGAATCGAAAATCCACGATGCAGAGCGTCCGTCGTCCAACCCTGGACATTGCCGTTGTGGTCCAATCTGTTCGTCTGCTGGGCGCTCGCCCATCTTTTGCAGGTCCGTTATGAAATTGTCTGCCCATATACGATTTACATCAATCATTATAATAGCTTTATATAAATGTCTGCGTATTCTGTCTCAGTCGTGTTTGTATGAATGGAGAGTCGTGATATCCTCGGGACATCTCTTGACTGAACATCTCCAGGTCTCACAATTTTGGACACGATGAACTTCTCCATACGTAGTGGATCCACGTAGAGAGTATCATTTCATTATTGGCTCATTTCCCACCATATTGAAGATGGAACCGTACGGTGGAGAAGGATACCGAAATCTGTAATGTCATTCAAAAAAAAAAAAATAGTTATTATTCCCGACCATGTTACGAATACAATTTATCCTCTTATGGAGGTCTTATCGTCGTACATCTTTCAAAGAGGCGCATCTCGAATTTGTTGATTTTACAGCAAATTGTGTGAAATTTTTCATTGTTGAAAAATGATACAAAAAAATCTTACCGATTACTATGCATATTTTTTGATTTAAGGACAGCGTGAGGTGTATTTAATCCATAAATCTTTTTTATTACTGTCATTTGTAAGAATGACACGTCGAAATAAAAATGGTTACGTCAAAAATGTTTTCATGTAATATTACTTCATTCGAATAAAATTGAGATATGCCTGTTTGAATTGATTATGGAAATTTATTTGGGCAATGTGACCCCCAGTCGTAACTCAATTTTCACAAAAAAAACCAGATGCGACTTTTGTAATATGGACGACGTTATTGGGATTTTAAAACATTTTCAACTATTTATATCTGAAGCTGAACAATCCGAAATAAGCAGCGATTCTCAATCTTATGTATCACTTTCTAATGACTTAATTTTTTTTTTTTATAAATATTAAACAACAAACAGTACGATACGATGTTTCCAATTTTAACAACCGGCGCGGACCCATGAGGGGCCGCCACTGTTGTCGGAAGCGGAAGCATTGAGTTCCGGTGCCGTGGAAATACGATTAGCCACACATGAGAAAAGTTTATTTACGATAAAGTGAAAAATTAAGAACGATAAGAATTAAAATCTTCAATATTTGCAAAATTACTTAGTAGCCACATATTATATAAATTATAAGATAAAACACTTTGAATGATAAATCAACATGTTTCAATACCTATTGTGTCTTCTTCAGGAAACAATGTATATACTAAAATTAAAAATACAAGCATAGATAAAAACAAAAGTATAAGTGGTGGGTAACTAAGTTGGAACTACTATTAAAACATGACTATTTGCAAAAAGGATTTTGTTATTTAAAATATTTAATTTGCTATCAACATTTTTTCTTATTTCTAAAATTTTTAATTTGTCAAACTGTAAACTCGTAATATTTTTTTAATTTTTAAAATTTTTATTAATCTCTTATAATTACAATGAAACAATACAATAATAAGTTTTCTTTTTTTTAGTTCTACAATTTCTCAGTGAAGGGGATTACATATTATTCATTATTGTTTACAGTAACTAGCTAATTATACATAATAATATAAAATAAAATACTAGCAACGTTATAAAAATATTGTACATTTCGGTGTACATGTTTATCTTTAAAGTATTTTTTGATAGCATTTATTATTTATTTGTTATCATTTATCTTCCCGATGTTTTCGGGTAAGCTGTTAAAATTATTTTTTCCTATGTGCGTTTAGTGGTGTGCAAATGATGTGTTATTTTTTAATATGAAAATACATATTTAAACCTAGTACGATTTTCATTAATAAATTGATATTTTTCTTTTTCTTTTAATATTTGCACAATAGAATTTCTTTTAAGTAGATCACAAAATGTAGGTACTTGGACTCCCCAACTAATGATGGCATATTGTAATATTGATTGAATAAATGCATAGTATACCGAATAGAATTTTTTTATACATAAAAATGTTCCAATTTTTAAAAATATGTATATTAATTTTATAATATTTTTAACAACTGGACAAATTTGATTTTTCCATTTAATATTTTTACCGATGATTACTCCAAGATATTTGATATTATTTTTAAAATTGAGCAGTTGGAGAGACAATAATTTAGATTGTGAGTTGTATTTTGTGTGGAGTGTTCATGATTTTTCAAAACCATTATTTTGACATTAACAATGGTTTAGATATTATACATAAAAATACATTATACAAAAATGCGAAAACTTAAATATCTAATAATGAATATCTCGGACGTGTAGTGAGACATTCGAAGAAGTGCGATATCTTGCACCTCATAATGCAGGAAAAGTATAAATATGAATTAAATATATTAATTAGAAAGATATACATATAAAATCAATTCTATCGAAAAATATTATTGTTGCGCCACCGGGATTCGAACCTGGATCTCTTTCCTAACCGGGGAAGGTGCATTATCCAACTATGCTACAGCGACAATTTTCGAACCTATATGTTACCTTTTTGATATTAATACATTTAATCGTTCCATAATTTGAAATTACAGTATCTCAAAAAATATTGTCGCTGTAGCATAGTTGGATAATGCACCTTCCCCGGTTAAGAAAGAGATCCAGGTTCGAATTCCGGTGGCGCAACAAAAATATTTTTGGACAGAATTGATTTTATATGTATATCTTTCTAATTAATATATTTAATTCATATTTAAAATATCACAGACCGATGTTCTGAATAATTAATACATAAATATGGAATTTTTGTATGCCGTTTTGTGGCAAATCATTGAGTCTATCGTGTAGGCACGTATTGTAGTTCCTGCAGAATGTAAATATATATAATATATTAAACACGGTCAATTATTTTGCTATTGTATTTTAGTCGATTTTTTTAAAAATAAATGATGTTATTGATTTCTAGCTTTTAAATGGGGGTACTTAGTGACGCGGCGAATCCAATAAACTAAAGTATCTCTGAATCCAATACACTTCGAGCCAGACTGTTAACGGTATCTTGTTCGATACACTGGATGAGTGCTGCGCGACATCCTGTCATATAAATAGACATAACGGTATTGTGACATTTATAAAACCGCAACACAATACAATCATATTAAAATTAATTCATCTAAAATGTCTAACTGTGTAATACAATGTTCCGGACCCACTATTCTGATACGTTTAACTTTTTTGTTAATATTTTGGAATTTGTCACAAATTCGGCTTATCATTCGTGTTCGTATATTTTGGTATTGATCTTGGTTTAATTGCGTGGAAGAGGAAGGTCTACAGACAGCAGCGGAGCCGGACAGTTTTTAAACGATACATACATTCTCACATCAGTAAGCGCTGAGTTTATTGTATAATGATGTACAAAAATTGATAATATTATATATATAAATAGTAGAACTAGTGACGCCAGCTGCGTTCGGTACTATGCGTTGCGGCGTGTGGTTGACGTGTGGTGGTTTGAGGCTGCTTCGTCAGATACATTCAATATTATGTCCAGTTTACAATAATTATTTACTCATTATTATTTTTAAATACAACTGCTACCGGGACTTGAATCCGGGACCTTTCTGTTTGTATTTTTTCAGTGTCATATTTAAAATTGTTTAATTATCAATAAAAAGTGAAGTGATCGTTTGATTTTAAAATATGCTATCAATTTAACGTCGACCGGTTTCGTCAGGATGGACTCATCCATTATATAAAATATGCAACGAAATTAATAGTCGGGCGGGGGGAGGGGCGGGGGGGGGGGGGTTGGGCGTGACCGCAGCCGTGATGGGGGAGTGCGGGATGAGATTACGATATTGAAAATAGGATAATTGTTAGATTTAGTTGATTATTTTTGATTTTATAATTTCTTAATTATCTAACCTAAAACTTCAATGCACTTTTTTTTTATCAAGAATCCTGTCTCTAAAGAATGGTTTGAAAATTCAGAAAAATTACTATTTCTAATTAACCAACCTTAAATGTTATTCTTATGCTGAAACTATACTTTACATAGAAAAATACGTGCTTTCAATAGTGAATATTATTTAAAGAATAGAGAACGAATGAAAATAGTTGATAACATCAAAGATTCGTGCCGGAAAATTAAACACTGCTCTGCACACACATTACAATACATGTTGTAAGCACGCCAGTTGACGAACCGCCATAGCATCACGTATTCCGTGCACATTTACATCCCGTGTCAGCGGATGACATTTTTTATCGAAACCGATACGGATTTTACTCCCGTTTGATTCGTTGAAGATATTTCTCAGCTGTTGTAGTCCCTGTGTATTATATATTATGATATGGGCATGGGTTTTAAATAATTACAAATAAATTGACCGTCGTGTGTCAGCACAAGTGAAATACTAATAATATTTTAATAAACAATTTTGATTGGAGATTAATTATAACGATGACCTCTGCTGATGAACTTCGAGAGCGAAAAATGTTACGTTGACCCAAACAGCTTTCGACTGGCATAAATGACCCGTATCTACAGATGAGATTTTCGACTAAAAACACTCTCTGAGATAGCGATTATGCGCCATGAGATTCTTTGGAGACAACTCTCGGCTTCGTGCACCGCCACTTGCATGCAGGCACTGGTACTATGGTTTACTTTTTTTCCTTTTTTTGTCGATACATTGTTTTGTTAATGTAATATTATATTTTGAAAAATACGTTTTACGAATACACCGTTTGCGGTCGCGCAACGGCAGCAACAGAAATCGGCAGTTGCCATCACTGGCAGTTGCCAATTTTATATCTCGTAATATTAATATCATAATTATTGTCATATTATTCAGTATTCTGTCAGATAAATATTTAAATTCGCTTTATTTCTCAAAATTAGTTACGTATATTATGTCAATGTACTCACTGCATGCGGCTGTATATACATATAACATATTTGTATGACTGTTAAACCATGTATAATACAATTTAGTTTTTAAACCTGAGCCTGCGTCATGAAGGACATACCAAGGTTAGCAATAATTGTTAATGGATAGTTAACTGATAAAAATAATAAAAGTGAAGCTGACAATATATTGTATTATATAAAAGATCTACGGGTTACGTCAGCGGAGTGTGCGGCTTTAGATGTTCCCTCCCTTGAACTCTGTGTGTGTCTCCAGCCTCCGCGGGATAACGGGCGCGTGTTTCGTCTCGCTGCTCGCTAGCTCGGATGGCCCAGCCGACTAACTGTTGCTGACAACGGTACACCCTCGGCTGCCGGCTCTGCGCCACATCGGAGATCGGAAGGCTCTCGGCCTGCCTTGGGCTCATCCTCATCTCAGGATGGAATCTGCGCGCATTCACATGTCATGGTCGCGAGGCGCATACGACACATCCAATCAGTGACGGCTCCTTTGACAATAGTTCAGGGAAAATAATAAATATTAATTTAGATTCATAGTATTATAAAACATTTCATTTTTACGTTATTGAAAGTGACACATGATCTTACACCTTCCGATCAATCGGAACCAACTAGCCTACTACAAGACTAAGCTACGAATGACTACACATTTTGAGTTAATTGTTTATTGTCACAATTATTAAACTTCATATGAAAAATGCTAATATTATGAATAACTGTATCGTTATTACTTTCATTATTTTATCCTCAGTCAATTTTTTACTCATGGCTCTGTACAGTCGGCCTCTGACGTGTCTGTTGACAGTATATATATTTTTATTACATAGATTTGTTTAATGTTTAATTATTCTATGGTTAGGTAATGAACATAATATTAATCAAATCTTAATAATAATAACTCTGTAGATCCCTGTCATCAACTGAAACTAGTAGGTGAAGAAAATAAATTTTGGAGAAATTTAATAAATTTAATTAAAAATGAACAGTATATTTAATTATATTAATTTAATGGATAACCACCAAGAAATTTCAGAATGGTTTAATAATAATTATCATCAATGTGTTGAATGTACAACTGCGCGCGATATACACAACCGATACCATGCGTCAACTGACGTCAAGTGCGTTGTTGCATCACTGTCCAGCGTGAAGCGGTCATATAACTTTATCTTTTTCTCGCTTAAATACCGCCCACGAACACATTGTCTTGTGTCGGTACACAACACATTCTTGAAGTGCCATAACCAAAAAATCGATCTGTCTCGACAAGGCGCTTAGTACTTTATGATCAATTGAAACTGAATCTGTCTTCATAAAATCATTGTTGCTATTATAGTATAGTTTGAAGTTCCAACTCTGGAGTTGAAAAGAAGATACATTCGTAAGATGTGTACAAGCCACCACAATTGAGATCTATATGCAGAAGAAGGAGCTCCATTCCGAGGGTCTTCCTTGATAATGGTAATCATCCGATTATAGGTGTATATAAAATTAAATATATTAATTAGAAAGATATACATATAAAATCAACCTGGATCTCTTTCCTAACCGGGGAAAGTTCATTATCCAACTATGCTACAGCGACAATATTTTTAGCGACAAATTTTCGAATCTATGTGTTACCTTTTTTTGATATTAATACATTTAATCGTTCCATTATAGCATAGTTGGATAATGCACCTTCCCCGGTTAGGAAAGAGATCCAGGTTCGAATCCCAGTGGCGCAACAACAATATTTTTCGATAAAATTGATTTTATATGTATATCTTTCTAATTAATATTTAAAATATCACAGACCGTCTGTTCTGAATAATTACAACTTCACAATAATAATGTGTTATAATACTAATTGTGTGTCTGTATATATATCTATGTTCTCTTTACAATCCTACATTTTGACCAAACTAAACCAAATTTTGTATAGTTTACTTTTTAGAACCCCTCCTGGATCAAATTTTACAAACATCGTTATTATTTAAGGCTCGCAAACAATAAACTCACCCGCTTCTAAACCCCTATCTTAAATTATAACTATCTCTGAATCACGGCCATCACCGCTTATGGCTCGCAAATAAATTATAAACGTAATTAAACCACATATTTTCCCCTCAGCGTTGGTTTTAACAGTTGGCTGCCACTGCTGATTTTTGAAATGCAAATTTTTTTTCAGAACTTACCCAGATCACGAGTTTTAAACGCCGTGTTTTAAAGGTAATATTATATATATATATATAGCAAACACAAAAGTTAAGTGATGCCATTTTAATGGACGGTCTGGCGTCCATATTGATTACACCATTTGCATAGCCATTTATTCTACAGTCTGCCGAAAGTTACATTTTAAATTGATTTAATCAATACATTGCGGACATTCTAGGGCACATTTGAAAACGGTATACATTTGTAGGTCTGTGTATGGTACATCTTATATTTGACTAGAAGAAAATCTGGCTTTATCCGGGTGCAGACGAGCCATTTATATTAAATTACGTTAGTTATCTATTGAGCTGGGATAAACAGCGTGAATATTATGTTGTTTCATTCATCAAAATTTCAATCGTAGCTCGGACTGTGTGTGAGGTGGCATCGTCCTGTTGAAAATACATGTGACGATAGCGATCACCATTAATGGTTACAGCATTGCCATTATTATTTAGATTAAATTTTTTAATGATTTCAACATGTCGTGCTCCATAATAAATTGTAATCAATTACTCTATACGGCTACTAAATGCGAACTGACAAATGTCTGCCAAACCAAAATAACGACCAAACAAAATCGGCCTGGAACATAATATTCACCCTGTATTGTATTGTAAAACTAGTAATAAGTACATAAACCGATCAATAATATATTATACAATCTTTTTTTTATTTATTTATTATGTTTGTTTTATTAACCACTTAATTGAGTTTAAAAAAATTTATCCTAAAAATTATTCGAGTAAATTTGTATCAAGTAACAATTTGAGTTAGGTACTAAATTTTTTTTTAAATAGATTTTTTAAGAATAGATTCTGGTAAAGAAACAATAATACATGTTTTAGTTAGTTATGACATCCTGAAGAAGAAAATAGTATTTTTCGAAACCGGTAGATGTATTTAAACTCAATGAAGTGGTTAATAAAACAAAGGTAATAAATAAAAACCACAAAGTTAATATTGCTAATTTTAAAAGTATAATAAATATCTTAGTTGTTGAATAATGCAAGGGTGTTACATACGATTGTAGATCTTCAAAGTCTTTAAGTGCTCGTATTTCGTACTACAGAACGACTCTCAAGTGTTCTGTATGCAAAATATAGATTCGAGACGAGATCTGACGAAGAAAAATATACAAATATAAAAGAAGTTATCAAAAACTGAGTCCTATCCTTGGTTAATTATTTTACTCGAGTCGAAGAAATATATTTAAAATAAAAATGTAATTAAATGTCTATGTCCATGAAAAAATATTAAATAATCCAATATATACAATATCATTATGTCCATCCAGCCGTCCGTCCGTCAATAGCCATCTATTTGGCATCGTTGTCTTTTGAAAAGAGCAAAATATTATGTAACTGTGAAATAAATACATATGTCAGAAAACTGCAACTAAACAAAAGCAAACTTCAATTCTGTTATAATAATCTTGAATATGGAACATCGTAGATCGACACCATAAATAAGCAGGTACTTGCCTAACTTTTAACTATCTAAATTCATAGACAAAATAAAAAATGATTGATTCATAGAGAAATAAAATAAATAAATATTTGCTATTATATTTTCGTTGAAGTTAAAATTACAGCCCACCGGGACATTGGATTTTTCTACAGCTAATTTCTTCATTCTTATCAGAGTCTCACTCTCTCATTTCAAAGTTATAAGCAGTTGATGGTGACCCACCACTTACCCAGGACAGATTGATGAGCAAAAGCTCCCATATCGGCCCTTCACATTCACCGCCGGGTTGGCATTTTTAAAGCTACCACGCTATGCGGCAATGCAACACGGCATGGCTGCCAACCAAAGACCGTTCACTGTCCGTATAGTGCAGTAAAACAACATACTTAAATGCACACAACACAATAGATAAAATATAGACACAAGAATAGAGACACTGAGAGGAACAGCAAATGGCGGTTCCTAAGTCTCTCACACTCGAAAAAGGAGGCAATACACAAAAACAAAAAAGGTTCTTCCGGTAAACCAGGACCGTCAGATATTAATCCTACAGTTTTTCGAGCAAGAAGGGAGACCGTTTCAAAATCTCCCAGCGAGCCACTCACACACTCACGAACCCCAGAAAAATTCGAAATTCCTTTCGTTCCTCAACCAATTCCGTGAGCATATGCTTCCAGCTATAAGCAGTCTGATTTCATTGTCGAGGCACTTCCGTCTTTCCCTGTCACAATCAAGGTCCTATATCTCTTCATAAAATCTTTTTTGTTGTATGCTTTAAAAATATACGTCATGTTAATTCACCTCGTCTCAATTGAGTTGTTAAGTATGCAGCATAAATATTTGAATGCAAATCATATCCGAAAATGAAAGGTAAGGCAATAATGTAAGTGAATAGTAAATGTTTAAAACCCCTTCAACACTCTCGCAAACATATGAAAACACTATCGTCCGACCTTTGAGGTCTCCAACTCTATTTCACACCAAGATTTACAATACCAATCTCGGTTGTATTTCTCTCTTGCCTAGTATCTTATTACAGCGATATTTCATATAATAAATGGTTTTTGGTTTATGGACATGTCACAAGCTCAGTTTAAGAGCGATATTATATTGAATTATAAATACTTGCTTGATATGACTAACGATGTAACCCACCATCACGCCGTTTCTCCGCAGGAGGGTAAAACATCACACTCCTCCGCCCTGGCTCACAACATTCGCCTCATCTGCATTCATACATCTTCTCGTGCAAACTGGTCGATTGTTAAGGTTACTAGGTTCGTCTTACAGTATTTGGTTTACTTGATCACGCAAAAATGTTCACTAATGTCCTCTACTTCTGATGCCATCAACACTTGCGTTATAACCTTTCTTACCAATCTCTTTTATTCGTTCTACATGACCAAACCACCTAAGGGAACCTTTTTTTAATCTAAAATGACATAAATGTATTAAATGGATTTCACTCTTATGCATCGTTTACAATTACCCCAGCAGTGCTGTATAGAGTCACTGAGTAAATTTAATATTTCAAGTTTAAAAAACAGGCGAGATTTTAAATCTTGTGTTAAATCTGTCGAAACCAATTTAATTGTCCGCTCCTTTTGTCTTTAATACATTTGCATGTCCAATAGCGAGTATTACGATCGCAACCAGTCCAACCAGTTCTGGATTAATAGAAAATTATTTTTTGTTTCATACCAATATTTAAAAACCTAATTAACAATATTTTTATTTATTATCTTTGTTTTATTAACCGCTTAATTGAGTTTAAATACATCTACCGGTTTCGAAAAAAAAAAAATTTAGTACCTAACTCAAATTGTTACTTAATACTGGAATAATTTTTAGGAAAAAATTTTAGAATGAGACTTGTAGTTAAATTTAGTTGGTTGTTTATAATATTTTGATTAGTTTTACACGCTTTATTTATCTCCAATGATTCCAAATTATTTAATTTGTGACTAACACCGTTTATATGCAAAATTGACAATCCCAATTTTTTTATCAAAAACATGACCATTGATTAATGATTAGGAAATTCTGAAAACCCACTATTGTTCAAACATCTCTTATATTAAAATTTCTACCCGTTTTACCTTGCAACTATGTTTATAGACACCAGAATTGTTAAATTTATCATCTTTGTCTTTAGAATTTATGAGTAAATTTCCTATACTATTATTTGTATAAAATGCCGGTCTAATGTTTCGTGGTAGGTGTTTAGATATTTGATTCGAAAAGTTATTATACATTATGTTTTATCTGTGATTTATATAAAAATTAATTATTATAATCTTTTAATTTATTTTTTAAAATAGCGTCTATCAAACCTGTATTATACCTAATAATAATAATAACAATAATATATGTTTTAGTTAGTTATGACATCCTGAAGAAGAAAATTGTATTTTTCGAAATCGGTAGATGTATTTAAACTCAATTAAGTGGTTAATAAAACAAAGGTAATAAATAAAAATATGAATTTTAACCACAAAGTTAATATTGTTAATTTTAAAAGTACTAATTAACAATATTCTTCGATGCAATGTGTAAATGATTTTTCTTCATATCTCTGTTTTTCACATCGTACTGTGCCGTTTTCATCTCGTTTTCTTGTCCATGTGATATATGTTGGGATGTAAATAAATTGTAAATCATTGTAAATTGTACATACATATATCAGATGCGGTCGCTTCATACATGCTTTGGATGCTCCGCATCCCTTGTATTCTAGAGTCAAAAAGCTTTGGACTTTTTGTTTCTAACCGAAAACAGCACTGCCGCAAATAAATTCGTTCTGTCTTTTAGAGACCGTTCATAACACACGAAATAATTCATTCAACACACAGATACCAGCAACAGTGGATTCTATCATTCGTTCCATATCGACAAAGTTTGAAAGTATTATGCTTACGGGTATAATGCACAGAATTGCATACAGATTGGATTGTTTTGAGACATTTGTTTGTGTGTGACGCATTTTTTACAGTTTAGCTTTAATACTTGAAGACGAACTATTAAAACATTCAATATCTTTCGATTATCTGTTTTATTAATTATTTAAATAAAAAATTAATTCAGAAAATAACACATACTTCACTGACGTGTTCTAACGCTGTAAACAAAAATAATAAATTGTGTGAGTGTTCGTGGGCTATTTGTATATTTGATATCCCTTCTTTAAAACGTCACCGACCGCCACTGACACATATGTATCTGTTTATTTCCAATAATTATGGCAGCTCCAGCCTATACTTTCACACATCAGTGTTGGTACCGAGACTCCGTTGAGTGTCTTGCCTCTATTAGAAATGAACGCATTCATTGTTTATTATGTACGTACGTTATACAAATAGATTGTTCTAAACCTGTCACATGTCTCGGAGAGGGGTAATAATTATTTTCTCTTCTGTTTTATATATATAATATAACCATTTTGTTTTGAACTATTATTAAGGTTTCTAATTGGTTTGATTTTTAAAATAACATTTTTCTTTTACTTTGAATATCTTCTAATATGTCTTTATACAACATCTACATCGATCTTTAAAATCCTATGCATGTACCTAAATCATGGTTTAAATAAAAATTAAATAAATACAAAATATTATTTGTCCAATTACATCGCGATTGTTGGTTGAATATATACAATTTAAATAATAATTCACGGTCCGCAAATCGTCTGTTTAAATGCCCTGTCGTTAACGAGTACTCAGGCACACGAAACAGCTGTAGTGCATACGGTATTATGCCGATGTGGCCAGGGCTGAACTGTGAATTTTTACATATTGAAATAATTAACCGCCGCATTTTTTTTTTCAGTGTACAGTGGAACCAAGATTTTACTTACCCGTAATTTACGTTTTCCCTCCATTTGCGTGTTATTTCTGTCATTTGAGTACATTAAAAACACTATTTTACCCAAGAATATATATACATACCCGTAATTTATGTTTTCCCTCCATTTGCGTGTTATTTCTGTCATTTGAGTACATTAAAAACCCTATTTTACATTTGTTTTTCCCGCGATTTACGTCTAAAATTTGTTGAAATTCGTTCGGCCTGTTCGCTATTCGCCATAGTTGCAAGAGTGTGTTGGTCGTTTGTTTGTCGTGTATGCGCATTTTTCATTTTCATACTTAAATAATTTGACGTTTAATTATTTTTTACAAGCTGGAATCAGCAAGAAAATTGCCTATAGACAACATTGATGGCTGGGAAAGAATTTAAGAATAACCCTTTTGACTCCAACGTAATGGAAATTGATGAAATAGTGGACAGTCGTATAAACGAAAACTTGACAGAAGTGGAACGTTCTTACGGAGAAAAAGTGCCATGAGGCATATTGAAGGCCTCAAAACATATTTTACTAATATTAGTAATGTGCCACCAGAATCCTTTAATATAATAAATAATAATGAAAAAACTATTTAAAAACAACAAAAAAATATTGTTTCATTTTTTCAATAAACAATAAATAATCTGTTTTTTTTTAACACCCCCAATTTACATTTTCCCTCTGTTTACATTTTTTTTGTTGGTCACTTCAAAATCTTTAAATCGGGGTTCCACTGTATGTACTTAATTATTTTGGAGATAGACGTTTAATAACTACAAAAATTTTAAAATTATTTTTGCTACGTCATCGTCATCGTCATCATCAGCCATCGTCAATCCACTGCTGAATGAAACCCTCCCCGTGATTTCGCTAATCTTTGCCATGTCACTCCTACTGCTCCGATAATCTGTTCAACGAGACTGGGCTGGGCATCCTCCAGGTCGTTTCTTGTCCCGTGAATGCCATTTCAGCAACATCCTTCACTTTGGTCCGCGTTCTATTATCAAATTATTACATTGAAATATTTTATATTCTTAGAAACAGAACTGTTACACTGTTAGAAGAAAACATCGTGAGATGGACCCGTCTCTGCTCGTTTCGTATTCGTAGACGTAGACTAGTGGTGAACTCGGCGGTATCGAGGTATAGAGGAGAACAAATATGCGTGTCTTATAGAGTTTAGTCAGACAATTTTAATGCAGTTTATTTGATCTAAATCGGAACACAAATAGATAAGTTATTGGTGATAAATCGTTTGACCCACAGTCACTCCGTCGGATGAACGTGCAATCGGCACGAATGACAAACTCGTACTGCCGCGTATCGTGGGTGCAGTTTGTATCGTGCAATGCTATCGATGAGAGGTGTGATGTTACTTCCGTAACCTTATTATTCATTTATTAATAATAAGAAAACACTTTGTTTATTATACCACTGTTTATAGATAAATTAATCTAGTATAGACAAAAACAAAACTATAAAAGTATAAGCGGTGGGTACTGTGAAAATAAATTTAAAAGATGACTATTTGCAAAAAGGCTTTATTTATTTATAATGTTTAATTTACTTTTAAAACTTTTTCTTATTTCTAAAATTACTAATTTATCTAACTGTAAGCCCCTGTTATTTATATGTAAAATTTCTAAACCCTTATTAATGTCAAAATAATGGTTTATTTCCAAAAGATGATTGGCGAATTCAGAATAGTTTTCGCTCTTTACACATCTCAAATGCTCCTTAATTCTAATATCAAAATTTCTGCAAGTTTACCTGTATAAAAATGATTGCATCATTGCAAATTAATTTGTAGACCCCTGATTTTTTAAATTTAACATTATAGATAACCAAATCTTCTTAGTTCCTAATTAGTTACACACCACGCATATCTGTAGTTTTGTTTTTGTCTATGCTTGCATTTTTAATTTTAGTAATAATCATATCTTGCAAAAAGGGACCATCGGTCTTGAAACATGTTGATTTATCAATAAACAGTGGTATAAACAAAGTAACTTGTTAAAGTAAAAAGATTTAATTTAATTTACGATGATTGATTATCTTCACATGAAATAAATCCGAAGCACACCAAATATTTGAAAGCACCGCTCGTAACAGGTGTGGGGAAGCTCTTCCTTGATGATTGAACTGCAAGTATAACATTTTAAATGAAAGTCACAACGTCGCCCGTCAAGAACGGCGCCCCGGGCCACACCCTCGCAGCTCGCCATCCGACGCGCTAGTTCGCCTCTGCGGCGATATGATGTGTATTATGCACGTAACGCCGCGGAGTAATTTGCGGAAAAAAATACTCCATCACTCGCACGTACTTCCGCGCGCGGCCCACAGATGTCGGGAACGTACAGCGTATGAGTAATTTCAACAATAATTGTTTTGTGGACGGATTCTGTACTGTGTGTACATAGTGCCACTCGATCGATGTACCAAATATTACACTGGATCGAGCGCGGCACTGGGCACACGTGACATTTGATTCGGAGTTCTTTTTTTGATAACTCCGCTATTGGACGATTGTTTTTTTTTTAAACATAGAACGTATTCAGGAGAACACATTCTCATTGTGAAGTTGTAATTATTCAGAACAGACGGTCTGTGATATTTTAAATATTAATTAATATATTAATTAGAAAGATATACATTTTATAGATATACGTTCCATTATTTGAAAGAGCCATCTACCTTATTTTTACGGAATCTCAAATACCTCTGAGTAATCTGAATAAAGGTAGATGGTTCGTTCGAATAATGGAACGATTGAATGTATTAATATCAAAAGGGTAACGTATAGGTTCGAAAAATTGTCGCTAAAAATATCGTCGCTGTAGCGTAGTTGGATAATGCACCTTCTCCGGTTTGGAAAGAGATCCAGATTCGAATCCCGGTGGTGCAACAGCAATATTTTTCGATAAAATTGATTTAATATGTATATCATTCTAATTAATATATTAATTCATATTTAGAATGTATTTATTTAGCGGGTCCCCCAGAAAACAATATCACGTTTATTTTTATATTCTTTCACATTTACCTTCATCGGTACCGGACTCCACACCCTCTAAAACCTTTTTGAAATCAACATATTTGAAAGCGCCGAGCATCAAATTATAATACTTGTGTATAATTTTATTTACTTCTGGTAATCTTAATAACAAGTTAATATTAATAAAAAGATTTGCAAAAATCTATTTTCAGGTTTCATTCGTATTCTTCTGTAGTGCAATGGTTAGGTTGGGTTAGGTTAGGTTAGGTTAGGTTGGGTTAGGTTGACATTGGGACAGAAATCATTTATGTGTTCCTTCTATTAAGTGAGACAACAATTATTTCTTATTAAAAACTTTCATCTTTTTATGCCCTAAAATTCCACCTTCACAATGAAACACGTTTTTATTAAAAATATTAAAAAATATGTACTTAAACAAATTATTAAAAATAGACAAGACTATTATTATACTTCCGGTTCCTGAAACGGCCGTAGCCTTAAATATATAGATCGTAATTTGGTGGCAATAACAGTTTATCAAACCATTAATATATGTACTAAAGTTTTATAATGTTCATATAATACATTATAACATGTATCAGACCTAGCCTTCAATATTTTATGTGTGACCTGATTAAATTACGAGTCGAAAATGTTCAAAGAGTATGTACAAATTCTGCACTGCTACGGAAAATATTATTGTATGGTTTTTGTTTTACAAAATCATGTTCGACTTTACGTTTACGTATTTCTAAATAAATATTTGTGAAATACACTATATATATTTTTTTTTTCAGGTTCTAAATCATCTAATAAAATATAGTCTGGCCGCTTGTAGTTCGATTACCATCTATTTGTTTGTATGCCAACGGAACGTCTCTGATATGGTTGATATTAGGTGCCTTAGTGGCTTGAACCCTTTGAATGGAAAACGTTTAAGAATTAACGTTTTTATTAAAGTCGACGCTGCCATGTATGTATATCTAATAATATTAAAATATTATAAAAAATGTCATTAACAGTATTGCAATGAGAATATATGAATTTCACAGAAGGAATAGTTGTAATCCTTGCACACACGGTGCATTGGCCGGCACGAGCTGACTTGGCACAACCGATCGCCATGTTGCATTAGTATTCTAGCTTCATCCGTTAATGGTTCAGATATTTGCCAGCGGTGACAATAATCCTCAACAATACCTGCTCCAGATTTTGTAACTGACTGCCGCCATCACGCCCATGTATTCATCGATTTTTGAGGCTTCTAATAGGACGTATATTCGCGAGAGTTCCCTGTGTCCTGATACCATCGACACTTGTCATTTACTCATTCGTTTCATATGACCGAATAACTTGTTATCTATGGTACGATTAGATTTTATAACGTAAGGTGAAGTATTTTGTACGTTTTAATTTATGACACAATTCCTTGAACGCATATTTTTGGTCAGTTACAATGAAACCCAAAGTTAATTGCAGATTTACAGAGGCGCTCAAGTCGCAATGGCGACAGCCTCCGCTTTTTAGAGGGGAGTTCCGATGGAAGTTAATTAATATTAAAATTCACACCAACGCTTGTTCGCCAACAAGACTCTTGTGAGAAATGTTCATCGATTGAAGAAAAAAACTGTACCAAGTACCTACACTAATCTTACAATCTTACAAACAAAAGCAAGACGATCAAATTATATTCTGCAGAAACTGCACATCAATGTTAGTATCGTCCAGGTTTTAAGAGGACGGCAGACATTCCTTCGGTGGCAGCCTTCAGATCTGCGGCATGAAACGCGGAAAGAGTAGAAGCTTATGAAGATCGCGATCCTTCGCCAGTAAGACTAAGAAGTAGCGAGGATTTTACTATTTGAGATTGCTTAAAACATCTGAAAACTGATTAAGGTCTGAACAATATGATTGCTTCATTATTGTTTCAGATTGCGCGTTGTTAGAAAGTTGATTGTGGACAAGTTTCTGATTTTTTTTGAGATCGCTGAAGGTTTTGATTTATGCATTGGTGTGACGTGGGCCAACGGAAATAACCTTAACAATTACACAATCGGTAAGTAGGTAGCGCGCTTGGATCAGGTCCTGTTCCGTAGAAAAGGCCGAACGCTAACAATATCCATGGCCGTATTGCGAGTTGAAATCTATGGTTGTATCAAAGATGTAAAATATATCTTATTATTAAGGAGAACACATTATTTTTGTGAAGTTGTAATTATTCAGAACAGACGGTCTCTGATATGTTAAATACTAATTAAATGTATTAATTATAAAGATATACGTATAAGATCAATTCTATCGAAAAATATTGTTGTTGCGCTACCGGGATTCGAACCTGGATCTCTTTCTAATCCGGGGAAAGTGCATTATCCAACTATGCTACAGCGACAGTATTTTTCATGACAAATTTTCGAACCCATATGTGGATGGCTTTCAAATAATGGAACGATAGATGTATTAATTTGAAATATGGGTTCGAAAATATTTTTCGATAGAATTAATTTTACATGTATATCTTTCTAATTTAATACATTTAATTAGTATTTAAAATATATCCGTTTGTTTTAATTGGAACATTAGGTATCTAAAATCACAATTAAAGTGGATTGCACTACTTAACACTTAGATGCATCCTGTACTCGTATGAATACAAACTACGTAAATACATCTTTTGTAAGCTGATTCATTTTTTAGCGTTAAATCAAATCAAAAGTATTTTTATAGATTATTTAACTTTGTTTTTTTAAACCATTTAATTAATTAATATACCATCTGGCCTCGGAAAATACCAATTCTTTCGTCAGGATGTCAAATGAACTAAGCAAAACCATATAATTTTGCCAATTTTAAAAGTAAAATAATAATTACTTAAAGATAAATCTAGTTATGATACTATATTATTAGAATTTTTTATCAGAATCGGACTTAAATTAAATAAGTTCAGTTGGTTATTTATAATATTTTGGTTAATTTTATTCTTCTAAATATTAAAAATACAAATCATAAGTAATTCAAAAAAAAAATTCGTGCTTTGTATGAATTACAATTTTACCGTTTATTGAAGTGTTCATATAGCATCTGCCATTTTGTGCCCAGAAATTTTTTTAAAATTCTATGTAAAAATAGAATTTTTAAATAGGTCAATGTTATTCTTAGTTATTCAAATGAATACAAGGTTTAAAAATATCTAATAAAATAATATGATAAATAATTTTTTTTTTTTCATTGATAAAATATTTAAATATAATTTAAAAAATCGTGCATTAAAATGCGTGCACGCAATGCTTCTTTCATGATGATGAAAATACGTCATGTTATTTACGTACGTCAACACTTGTACCAACATATTGGCGGTAGCGACCGCCCGGGACGAGCGCCGCTCGTAGTTCGATGACCTTTTAATTTTTGTATTCTATATATAATCTAACAGATGCTAAAGATTATTTAACAGAACAGATGCTCTTCTAGACCTTGAAATCGTCAAGGATTTCAATTATCTCGGGTCCGTAGCTGCAAACTAGAAATTAAACGACGCGTAGGAATGGTGAAAAGTTCCATGTTCAGACTTGACAAAATATGGAAAGACCGAGGTATTTCCATGACAACAAAGGTCACACTTGTACAGTCTCTGGTGCATTCTATATTTCTGTATAGTGTGGAATCATGGACTCTAAAAGCGAGGGAAAGAGGACGGATTGATGCCTTTGAGATGTGGTGCGCGAGACACGCGTTGCGCGTACCATGGACGGCGAGACGCACGATTATTCTGCTGGGACTGAACATTAAGGACAGACTCTCAACCATTTGCTGTCCTTTAATTTTTTGGGCATCTTGCGAGAAGGAAAGACAGCTCGGAGAAGCTCGTCGTGGTGGGCCGCGACGAGAGACGAAGGGGACGGCCCCCACTCGTTGGACCGACCGAGTGGAAAAATCAACAGGCCCGCAACAAGATCTGTAGGATGCCGAGAAAAGTGGAGGAGCATAGTCAAATGAGGAATTTGGAATCTATAAAATATTTAAATTATCAAAATAATAATCGCAATACTACGGCATTTTTAAAATGCTTATATCTCTGACATGCTTGAGATTAGGCACATACAGCTTGAAATTTTTCGACTCATATTTACGTTTATATTACAATTCGTATTACCGCTAAAATACTGTGCACTAGGTATGTTTTTTTTTTTTTTTAAATTAAAAAATTGAGATGGAATACATGTCACATCGATATTCTTCCTATTTTCAAACTGAGCTAAACGCTTGTACTATGAAAATAGAACTAACTTGTCGGTCTCCTGGAACTAGGCGCGACAAGTTACTCTGTTACATCCAATATATATTTTTTTTGAAATTCATCAATAATTTTACTGGGAAGGTCATTAAATTTTTACATTTCAGACTCGTAGCAATGCGCGTTCAACATATTGAAGTTAACCCAGATCTAATCAGGTTTAATGTGCCTACTCGTACTTCGAGTATAACGCAACTAGATAGGTATAACACGTCAATAATGACGGGAGATTAATAATTTTTGTAACTTAATTTATTTTATAATGAACATAAATACGATATCAAAATAATTTTCTTCGCTTAACGCCATAACGGCACACTTTCACGTAATATAATTGACGTCTTGTTTCGTATTGCTATGCGACACAGACAACTGTCAGTATATGTTTGTTTTAATGTGTCCTGCAAATTGAATAGCTTATATAACTATTAATTTGTCTCAATTATGATTTGTCTCCATAATCTTAGCTTCGAGATTATAATAAAATATATTCCGTATATGCAAAAAGACAATTTTGTGGCACGCGGAAAATGTATTTAATGCCTAAAATGCTTGTATTGTCTTAATTACGGCAAATAACATTAAGTTTATTAGTTTTAAATCAGTATAAAGGTCTATGTATTAGTTTAAACAAAAGTCTAATCTAGTGAATAACTTCTGATAATTAATTATTAATTTTTCTAAAACAAACGATCCGATACTTGTACGGATGTCCGAGATATTTAAGTTTTCACATTTTTATTGTTTTATACTTGCCTATTTGTTATTATTTATTCATTCGAACCAAAACAATTCGCAACTATGTATATCCATCCAGCTTATTGAGCATTTTTCTGTAGATCCACATATCATCTCTTCAGAAAGTATTAATTTAGTGTTCTTGCTTCCATTCTGCAATAATTGAATGATGTAGATGTTGTCTATCGCATGCAGCGCTTAAATAGTATTGTAATGTTAGTGTGTACTTTTTTTTATCAAAAGTAAACGTACCATTTAAGATGTCATCATTCCGATTCGTTAAATTTTTAATTTCGATCCCTGGCAATAAGGATATTTATTATAATGAAAACATATTTAATATCGACGTACATCAGAACGTAACAATTCATGTAACCACCTGATAGTAGGAAGCAGTGACGGCTCCACGCTGTACGAAGTACTTCAATAAACTACTTCGCTGTGCTCACGCTTCACAGTTAGCACGTTTTAAATGCTTCAACACTTCAATGCTACAACGCTTCAATAGTTCACACAGGAAGCGCCGCGAGTGAACATCTCGGTGATTCACACACACTAGCAAAAAAACTTACAAACAAGTACGAAAAGTAACTGAAGCGTGTGCTTCGCGTAGTGTCACACTACACGTTTCAAGTGTAGTTCAAGAACGAATTAATCACACTTCTTCGAAATATATGAAGTGCGAAGAGATTTCGGGAGTGGGCCAACCAGTCGTACCAATATACTTCGAATGAAGCGTTTCTTTTTAACGCTTCAAGTTGGTGAACGTGCTTTTCGTGAAGCATTCATTACGAAAGTTTTGCCCTTCGCTAGTAGGAAGTAATTTATACCACTCCGTTAGACCAGTTAGTATTCCCCTTTCTGGCACGCGCTAGTTCTGCCAGCCCGTTTGCAGCTGATTGGGCAGACCAGTCGTACTTCACTGTGCCTGGATGACATCATCGCGTGTGTTGTCCTTTGTCCTTTGCAAGCGCTGAACGCCTAGCGCTGGGCACTGATGCTGCCGCGGGTGGCGCCGTTCTCTAATTCCACCCGAGGAATAGTGGGCGGCGAGCGGGGTGCGGGGTGCGGGGCTCGGGCTTGGGGCAAGAGGCCCTGCAGGGATCCCACAGCCTGAATGCTCCAGGGGTGATGAAATAAGGGCCACACTCTGTGTACTTTGTAAATGACCACTTGGGTTTTATTATTTAACGTCAACCTGTTTCAGAGCGTCTGCGTCGTCAGGGTAGAATACAACTATTTATGAATAGATATTATAAGATCCATTTATAACAGAGTAAAAAATCAACAAATCTTAGCGTAGTGAATTAGGATTTAAATAGGAATAGGAGAGAATGCTAAGAATGATATATGGCGTGAGTGTTGATGGTACCAGATATTAAGAACACGTCCGCGGAAGAATTGACATGACCAGGTGTACCAGATACTGAAGTTATCGACGAGCTTGCATGAGAAAATTGAGAGTTGTACTCCCACGGGAAAACGGTGTATGACTAAGTAATATTATATAAGAGAGTAGACCACAACCACAACGGAGAAGTCAAAGGATAGAAGGCGATAAGAAGATATACAGAACATACATACATTCTGTACTGTGGTGCTAGAGACTAATGCTGAAGCTAGGCGAGCAAACGCCTCCATCCTGGAAGAGCTAAGCATTTAGTACAAGATCTCCACGATTTGTTTGAGATACATCATTCAATCTTTGGACACATTACCTATGATGACATGGAAAACTGTGACCGAAAAATAGACTGAAGTGGAAGAATAGGAACTCATATTTGTCGGGTTGATCAAATCATTAAAGAGGCTGGTTTCTCAATCACAGCGGTTCTTTCCAGCACACGTAGGTACAGATAGAAGACGATCTCAGCAATGATTAAAATGATAACAGAAGAAGAAATATCCGATCTTATCTTTGTCTCGCACATTTAACATTACACGGTGAATCCGAATTCTTGAAGAAACACATTTTTAGTTGCGTCACATCGGTAAGAAGCAAGCCTGGACATCAGAACTTGACTAGACCGATGTGTCGTGTTCACTCTTATATTTGGGCTAGTTGTTCAATTGAAATGGCTTGATGTTTTGCGTTTTGAATGTGCTTTGATTATATAAAATTGCCAACCACAAACCGCAAAGTTATTGTTTCAATTTAATGCAAGCCGGTTGCATCATTTGAAATTGAACGGAGAGAAAACAAATGTAAAATGCGATTCCACGTTTCAACAAATTGTAAAGAACGGAGAACAGCGTTCTTTGTGTTATCGGGTCTCTGCTCTCTGTTCTGTAGGAGGATACATTTGCCTTTATATATGTCAGCTTTCTTTCTATTTCATTCTTCATGTTTCGTCTATGCGAACGATCCATTTTCCTACATTGTTAACATATTTTTTGCACTTTCAGAATGTCTTTGTTTACAACTTTTAACACATTTAAAATGTTTGCGTTCTATTCTCTTACTGTTGGTGTATGGTCCTCATTCTAATTTCAAATTGATTAATGTTCCGGATGAATGCTTTTGGTTATTACATAGAATATGTTTTTCGAACGGTTTCCGGATAAAGGTGCTATGAAAATACGTTACAATATTACAAAACAAAAATATAATAACAATGTTGTTACGGGTATTTAGTAAATTTGTAAACACCAAAGACGACTATTATAACTAAACACAGGTTATGTAACAATATGTACACGAGATTGGGCGGGGAATCAGAAAAAACACATTCTATTTATTTAATTCTTAACATAATGTATACATAAGCACTCCTATATGTGCTCTAATATAAATAAGATTAACGTATTTTATTTTACTAAAACTTATTTTTTACATATTTGGTCAGTTTCATTTTAAATCTTTGGGGTATTTATTGACGGTATGATAAAAATAAGGAAGACAGATATAATGAAAGGAATGAATGAAAATGTAGACGGTGCGCGTGTATTGTGAACTAAAATGAAGCGAGTTGGCGGTCTTGCTCGGCGCGCGTGAGCCGGCAAGACCGCCGTTGTGAAACGATGAAACTGGAGAGACTGCTTGGCGGTGAACGATTGAGCCAGACACGATGCCGACTGAGATGGCGGTGAATATGAATTCTGATCGCTACAAATCTATTCAATTTCTCCTCCTTTCTTATGTTTACTGGCATTTCATTAAAAAATTTCATCGCACTGTACATCATCGATTTCTGAGATTTAGCCTTCTTCCCGAATGGCAGTCTCAGTCTATCCCTTCCCCTTGTACTTGTAAATATTTTATTTTAGTAACTTCCTTCAGACTTTCACCATCTATGATAATTTTTGGTGTGATTGGTATTCTTTTATTTCCAATGTTCATCAATTTAGTTTTAGTTTATTTTTCTTCAACCATATTGCTATATTGTTTAATTCCTTCAGTATAGTTGCATAATTGTCTATGCGGTCTATGATATTTCTTTACATTTAAGTAGTAGCATCCTTTTGTTTATTAAGTTGTGTTCTATCACCCCGGAGTGCGGAGCCCAGTCCTTGTGTATATAATTTTTCTCAGTGGGTTTCATCAAATTCACAGCTTTATTAGTACCATCATCTATAGCCACCTTTACTGTAGTATCAATGTGTAGCCATACTTTACTATGTAGTGCGCAGCCCCGTTGGCGCACACCACGCTACGAGATCTGTCATGGCGGCTTAGTAATGATAATTTTTTTCTTATTGTTATTTGGAGATGTTTTTCAGCCGATAACGTAACTATGTGTTATATTTGAATACATCCTAGGCTATTGTATATATACATCATCATTGATTTGATACTTTAAATTCTATTTTTCAACGTTTGCGAATATCGGTATAGCGTCCCTGGCCTACGTCATAACGTGATTATGTCTGTTTGCTGCTGTGTCGTTTTGAAACTAAATTATTTATTCAGTAGCCGACCGCCGAGCAAAACGGTCTGACTCAGATATAATCGTGCAAATCGCCTTCGTAAATACGTATCGCGACCTTTCGTCGACTCGGCGGAGATTTGCCGACGAGCCGAGTGCGGCAGCGCGCTGGCTGTTGGCGCTTGATGTTTATGAGTTATGTCAAGTGTACTTGAATGGGTGTGCCCATACTGCTGTTTACACCATAGTGTGACCACACTTTCGTCGGCCAAAATTTTTTACAGTTAGCATTCAGGGGTATACAAATAATTTAGAATGAGTTCAGTGGCGTAACGTCGACACAATGCACGTGGACCCGCGTTGGATTGAAATGCAAAAGATTCGCGCCCCACTGCCCCACAAAACATAATTTTCCAATGTCAACGTGGATTCATATTTTAATTATTTCTCCTCCCAATGATATAGAATTGTTTTTATTTTTCATTTATATTTCGAAAACAACATCAATGTACTCAAGTTGACAGTGCGCTATTAGCAAGTCAGGTTAGAGAGCACACCAAATTTCGTAAAAATTTTATCTGGCATTTTTATTTTCATCTTTACCGATACCGGGATCGATTTTGATATCGATCTGGTATCGATCCCGGCACCTCTCACATGTTAAGTCAGCGTCTTGCCATCTTAGCCAAATCCCTAATAGACTGTGGTGTCAAATTGGTATGTTAGAATAATTTTTGTGTGTTAGAATTTATATATTTGATATACTTTTATTATTTATGCATTATTAACGTTAAATTAAATATTTTATTTTATTTGAAAATTTGTTATTCCTGATTCATGAATATTGCATATTACTAAGGGGTGTTTCGCGATATCTATTATTTTAATGTCACACTTAGTTTTTATGCTTTTCTTCGTGAGGTTAAGAAATATTTCTGTTTTTAAAAATTCTGGTGATGTATAAAATTCTACCGCATCTTCTTATACTTTTTCTATCGCTGTATCTAACAACTTGTTTGACCATCGCATTTTATATGTCTCAAGAACGAATAAAATGCTAGTAAAAAATAATAATTACATTCACCATTCAGGAATATACGTTGAAAAGTATTACTGTCAAATAAATGGCCCTCCATTGTTGCATGTTCGGACGTTTTGGATTTTTTTTTAAATAATAACAATAAGAAAATAATAAACATCCAAATACCACCCATTACATCCCCTTTCTTATTCCGTTCTAACTCCACCCCCACCCCCCACCTTCCTTTATTCCAAACACACCCTTAATTAGGGTTAACGTTAAGACGTTTCCGAAAACGTTTTAACGTTAAAAATATAGTGAAACAAATCAAAGTGTTTCATCTCAATGTACAAAATAATAAGTTTAATATTCTCGAAACTCAAAAATCGTATATTAATTGAAACGTTACCGACGAGCCGACGCTGTTTGTCTTACCGTCGAAGATGTGTGGATCCCCTATTCATTCAACCATTTGTAGCAGGCCCGATAGCAGATACCAGATAGCAGTCAACAATGAACAACCTTGCACATTGGAGTACATGCTGTAAGCGTATCGTTTAATTCTCCAATGCCACGGTGACATAATTACCAGCGATACAATGTCAGCCGGGAACGAAGGACTTGGATTTGCAAATTTATTAAAATGTATTGCACTCTCGACTGAGGAATTAATTTCTGCTCGCGATTATTTGGATTCTAATCGGTGTATGTAATGACGGTTTAGATAGCAGATCCCTTTTTATTCAATTGTTAATAAAAAAATATATTAAAAATAATCAAATTTTTTATATATTAATTAGAAAGATATACATATAAAATCAATTTTAACGAAAAATATTGTTGTTGCGCCACCGGGATTCGAACCATTATCGTGCATTATCCAACTATGCTACAGCGACAATTGTCGAACATATATGTTACCTTTTTGATATTAATACTTTTAATCGTTCCATTATTTGAAAGAGCCATCTACCTTATTTTTACAGAATATTATTTAAAATATCACAGACCGTCTGTTCTGAATAATTACAACTTCACAATAAGAATGTGTTCTCCTAAAAATAATCTAACCTATTCAGACTACTAAACTCAAGTGAATGTATACAATAAATATTTTATTTTTTCCTTCAAAATGGGCTACGCTAAATTTGTACGACACTTTTCACATCTGACGTGCGATGGAACATTTATTTGCTTTATAAACGGGCACAAACGTACATGAAAGATGCGCGACCGAGGAGCGAGCGAGCTAGCAGGCTTCTGACCGACTCACATATCCGTGAGACGTATTGCGCGTGCCGTCATCGCCGCGCTACTAGGCGCTACTGTTAGATTTTTACTTTTTTTCGTGCCTTTTTTTGAAATTGTTATCGTGGTTTGCTCTCTGTCTGAAAATGGAACATTTTGGCGTACTGAAGCTGTGCACGGGGACAACGGGTTAGGCTACCTAAAAACGAGATGGTCTCGTTCTAAACGGGGCGCACGATCACGTTAACAATTAATCATCTATATTAGAACGAGAACAAAAGATAACTGTGTTAACTGATTTAGTAGACAGTGGTGGGAAAATAGCAACAAACCGGAAGGCAGATAACAGAAGAGGACTTACCTCTTTCTTTCTATCATTCTTAAGAGTATTGTTTCGTGATTTTATAACAAAAAGATCATCATTATAGTTGGTTCTAAGGGCCTTTCAGATAGATACGCGGCCGACTGCACAACTCATCTCCAAGCCTCTCTGTCTTCAGCTGCGGTCTCCCAATAGGGAATTTGTAAACCTTTCCATCATTGTCCTTACATCTCGTTCATGGGCGTACCTTATAGATCTTGCGAAGCTGCGATTATAAGTGTCTTAATTAATAAATCGAGTGTGTGAGAAGTTGTTTAAGATTAATAAGGAATTGTGTAAGAATTATTATTCAAGATGAATGAAATAATCTATTAAATTTCCATCCCTGAAGTACAAAGCTTACTGATTGTATATAATAACTACTTATTGATGTATAATATAACATTTGTTAAGCAACTTAATTATGTATACTACAATACGGAAAAAAACTGTCTACTTTAACACAGACGGTAGTCTAGCAACGTAGCCAGGACAATGCTTTATATCCGAGGTGAACACCTTCTGTATCCGACGCAGTCAACTAATATATCATTGTATGTTCACTTCTGATGTGTAAAAAAATTATGTCATATAATAAATAAAACTAATAAATATATACAACTATTCTTCAATACGTTATGAAAAGTGAAAACGTAATAATATATATTTTATTTTAGTATAGCCACCGCTAGCAGCGGCTGGCGCATGTCAATTTATGTTAATTCCTATTAAACTGTTAATTTTACAATGTTATTAAGGAGAACACATTCTTATTGTGAACTTGCAATTATTCAGAACAGACGGTCTGCGATATTTTAAATACTAAATAAAATGTATTAATTAGAAAGATATACATATAAAATCAATTTTATTGAAAAATATTGTTGTTGCGCTACCGGGATTCGAACCTGGATCTCTTTTCAAACCGGGGAAGATGCATTATACAACTACGCTACAGCGACATTACTTTTGACGACAAATTGTCGAACCTCTATGTTATACTTTTAATTAAGTACTGTCGCCGTAGCATAGTTGGATAATGCACCTCCCCCGGTTTGGAAAGACATCCAGGTTCGAATCCCGGTAGCGCAACAACAAAATTTTTCGGTAAAATTGATTTTATATGTATATCTTTCTAATAATAATAATAATACATTTAATTAGTATTAAAAATGTTACATTTCAGGGACAGAGATTAGAACGTCACACATTTTTGTCCTGACAGGCATCCTTGCCTACCTAATTAACTTACCATCACATCGCATCCCGGCCGGAGCAGTCGGAGATAATACAACGCCACACTGGTCTGTCTTTACACATAAGTCTTACCATGCTTGTTGATTTATGAAGATCTCAACAGGACCATTTGAATTATCTGGTTATGCCCGGTTTTTTGTAGATGTTCTCTTTTTTTATGTCATCAACAGACGCTTCGTATGCCTTTCTTACAAACCATTCCTCATTCATTCGTTTCACACGATAAGCTTAGGAGTGAACGGAAAGAATAATTGTTTTTGTACGATTCCCTTTTCATAATTGGTTTTTCACTAGTCATTCCTAAGCGCTAATACTTTCTTTAGGACTATCTAAAATATGAACTTTACGTTGCATGTACTTACCGAAATATTACAGGTTTAATTGTGACGGTAGACCTGCGTTGCTGCATGGTTCGGGAAGGGTTAAAAAGATCTATGTTAAAATAATACATTAAAAGTTTCCTTTCGATCTGAACATCCGAATGACCGAAGATCAAATAGCACGATGCGAATTTAATGAGTAATTATTTACGATTTATGAAACAGCCCCCAATCAACGCAGCACCCGCGGCAGTGGGCCGGCCCACCTCGGACTCGTCACGTGACGTGTGCGATGTTTACATAATGTATTCACAGCACATGGGCTTGATCTTTGCCACAATGGAGTGAAACGCTCAAAACAGCTGAAATATAATGCGTAAGATTTAATTCCACGTGACGATAAAAACCATCATTTATTTCTTCGTTTTTTGTGTTCAATTTGTGCGAAATACAATTATTAATGTCTAAGTACGATTTTTTTTTTTACAGAGAATAAATAATGGGAAACCGTGGGATCTGTCGGCAGTTCTCCGAGGCTCGAATCACACAATCTCATTTTTAAAATACATTTATCAGTCTTGGAAAATAAGCGGATTTGGACGCGGCCTGTTTGTTGTCATACCAACCGTTTCTCTTGCGAGTATGACTGCCATTTTGATATTAGCAATTCGTAGTAGCGTCGTGATTGGTTCTGTTTTGGATAGAGGTGGACACTGCCGTGTCAGTTACGAAAGCAAAACTTTTATCCTTACGCGACAATTCGGCATGAAACGTGTTTAACAGGCGTACGATTGTTCTGTAAACATTGTAGAATCAATAAAATAAATATTCATCAAAACATAAAAGTATATGAAATTAAAAGTGAATTAATTACTTCTTATAGAAACTGATTTTCGTCGTCCAAATGTAATGAGTGATGAGAAAAAATTCAGGCGTGATTGTGATTATTTATTCGATAATATCGGTGATTGAAAACTGTGATTACATTAAATAATTAAAGAAACAAAAAAAAGACCGAGCGCCATGTGAAAGCATCAATTACGTTAATTTAAATCTCATTTAAATATCACGAAGAGAATGAAATCGTTTTATAAAATAAAAATGTATTTATGTAGCAGAATTTACTAGACGACGTAGGTCATGATTATGACGTCATTTCATCATTAATTTTGCACATTCATTTCATAAATTTGTGAAAAATTTTAATAGTGCTATCCGTCGGAAACTTGAAAAAAAACAATAATAATAATAATGAAAAAAAAACTAATTTACGAATCACGATGTTTTCAAATATTCAATCACTGATAGTGAGTGTGATTCAAAGATATCAGTGATTGACTCACAGTATTACAAAACATATCTCAAAAAAGTTGAAAATCTCAAATTAAAAAAAATAATCATTGCATATATTGAATATTTGTGGAAGTAGAGAACGATAAGAACGATATATGACGCAAGTGACCGGCGAGCTTGTATGAGAAGATGTATGAATGCGGATGAGGCGACAATTGTGTGTCAGGACAGAAGAGTGTGGCACTCTATCCTATCTGTCTACCCCCGTGGGGAAACAGCGTGATGGTAAGTAAGTAAGTATATTTGTATCGCATTATTGTCGTCCACTCGCCGTCGTCCAAATAACCATGAATTAATTTGGTTATATTACCAAAAAATTTACTTCGATTTAGCCATTTTGTGTTTCTACATGCTTCTTCGTGGCCTGGTGTTCTCTAGAGCTCTGTATGGACCTTGAGAAGGAAGTAAAGGAGCATCCTCGACGATATGATTCTGGCTTCGCATGCGGCTTACATTATATTCGTCACACCAGCGTGGAGTCGTATTTAATGGTTAGCCTTTATTTAAACGCTTAGCAAGATTATTTATTTATTTAAAATGAACTTTTTACGACCAACATACAAAACACGGTGATCATCTACCGCCGCCTCGGCCTTTTTATCCCTTTAATCCTTTGTCTACGTTTAATGTAAATACTCTTTGTTTTAAGAGAATATTTCTTAAATCTAACCTAAACAATTTTTATGCGTTCATTGACCTGGTTGGTTAATATCAACATCCATATATTTCTCCTGGGACGTTTTAATCCCGAGGACTAAATGTAAATAATGCAAGCACGGTTACATTGACTTGAAGTAGATTGTGTATTCGGCTTCTTGTTGTGCGCGCCGGAATTTGTTACAATAGTTATTGTGTGTGGTACAGTGATTCGTGCAATCGTAGAAATTTGTTTCTGAAATTCAGGCAAGTCGTGTTCTTCCTGATGTTTGGTCGGTCCTTGATCCCTTACTGTCCAGTCCCTATATCAAATTCCGTCCACCCTTCCTACATCCCCCCGGCTACCGTGTATTACTCCTCAGATCTTGGAGTATGGTTGCTTGATTCCAGCCTTTGGGCCACGTGACCGAGCGCGGTGCGCAGTCCGCTAGTCGCCACCGAGCAGAACCGGCTAACGGGACCCGAGGCCGAGTGCGGTCCGCCCGGCGCTGACGAGTGACGGGTGATGAGGACCGCCGCGGAGCGCCGAGGAAGGGCGGGTGACGAGCTGGCGACCGCATACCGTCACGCCGTACGCCACACATCCTGCCAAACATTCACCGGGATAATCTCCTTTTCCAGGCTGTCACTTTGACGCGTAACGTGGCCGAAGAATTTTTTGTTCACTGTTGTAGACAGCAATGTTCCTTCTGAGGATTGCGCGCGCACACGATTTGGCATCATAGCACACACAAAATAATACAGCACGAACACAATTATTAACAATACTTTCTGAGGTTACCTCCTAGGTATAGGTCTTCCCCTGCATAATAACTTGTGAAATATCATATTTTTCATTGCATTAGTATTCCTCACTTATTACTTACTTACTTACCATCACGCCGTTTCTCCGCGGGGGTAGGCAGAGGGGATTGAGCGCCACACTCCTCTGTCCTGACACACAATTCTCGCCTCATCCGCATTTATACATCTTTTCATACAAACTCGCCGATTGTTTAGCCTTCTAACAGAACCATCCTCCATTATCTGGTTTACCTGGTTGTGCCAAGTCTTCCGCGGACGTCCTCTATTTTTGGTGCCATCAATTCATTCATCCGTTCCATATGACTAAACCACCTATGTGATTCTCAATTTTACTATTTCTAATTTTTATCACTTATTTGTTCATTTTTTATTCTGTCATGTTTATATGACAGATTGACAAATTCCCGTTAGATATAATTCCATTCAATGCGCTGTTTACCTTACTCCCTGCAGTCACCTTCCTTTAGATATCATTCTCAGCCTTTCTGTTGACTTATTTATGCATCCAAATACAACTTCCTCAGTAGTGTGATCAACTCAGACCGTATCGGTAGCTTCTTATACAGATATGGTAATCTTTTTATTCTTCCATGGTATACAAATAATGGCATTGGTCTTGAAAATTGCACAAAAGACTTTCTATGTGCGCGCAGACCCGTGATAAAAACATTGGTAGACAGGGCTTGTTGTGGTTGGATTCGTTGTATGATTGAGGCATTCGTCCATCGTGTTATCTTATGATTGAGGCATTCGTCCATCGTGTTATCTTATGATTGAGGCATTCGTCCATCGTGTTATCTTATGATTGAGGCATTCGTCCATCGTGTTATCTTATGATTGAGGCATTCGTCCATCGTGTTATCTTATGATTGTTGTTTTTATGGGATGTATAATGTACCACTTTCCACATCGCAGTATGTATAAACGAAAACTCATCTTCGACCCTTCTGGCTTGGGAGGCCCTACCCCTCACATCTCTGTTGACACAGGTATCCGCGGCGTGACGTGGCGAGTCTGATTAAAATGGAGCGACATTGTGAGGTAAGATCTGGAGGCGCTCTGTGCTCCTGTTTCTGAGAGGAGGGTGTTGGCCGAGGACAGAAACTAGGAACGATATATTACGAAGAATCAAAACAAATTTAGAAATCATAGAACAAATACAGAAATTTTGGGGTGTTTAACGATTGTGAATGATTATTTGTGGATGATTGTATGAGTGTATAGTGACTCCTGATCAGATGGGTTTAAAGATGATGCGACTAGTGAGGGTATTGATGCCCCAATATTCACACAAAAGTGTTCTTTTGAATCGCAGTGTCGAAATATGTGAGGATGTATGTATGTGTGACAGGCGGCGGGTTCCAATAACGGAGACTTCACACTGATGCACTGAATTTATTAATGTTAAATTGTACAAAAGGACAACGATAGATAGGTAGAGTAGTGATTAGTTATCACACACACTGGGTACGCTACGTCTTTATGGCTGGTGGGAGTTGCGTCACAAGTACCGTCTTGCTGGGTGCGTTCAGTTTCGTTGCGTGGTCTCCAGATGATGAGAATGGACGCGATAGCCATCCACATGACAACTTTACCAATTAAGTTGACTTTTTTTTTTTTCTGAATTACCACCTCACTTTAGAATTGTTTTGTAGGTGGGTGCATTGGTCGCTTGGCTCGGAGACTTCGCTATAACGTCACGCGTGTTTCGTTGTGCGACCATTCGCCGTTCGCACCAAGCTGCGGTAAAGTGTCAAATAAATCAAATAATTGAAATTAAAATTTTTTTTTTTAAAAAAATGTTCGTTTACCCCACCCAGGACGTTAAAACTGTTCAAGTATTACACGCTTATGTGGGTTTTGTTATTAGAACATAAAAAATTTCCACTATCATCTCGCTGTTTATCGTTTGTTAAACGTGATTTAGAATGTAATGTGTACGATGCAAGCGTGTTCGCGATAGCGCGCCCCACGGATATTAAATGCACGCGTCGCACTGCTGCAACTACAAACTGTAAACAAAACTACACCCAGAAGATGTGAACTTCACTCTCGATGGAGCGGTCGTGGTCGCAGATGATTAGATGACTGCATCATGCACACGGTGACAGCACATAATAGACACGTGCATGCCAAGGGATGTAATATCAGGTAGGTTCATGTAAGTTTCCTCACTATGGTTTGCATTCATTTAAGATAGGTAACATTAGGTTACATTCAGTTAGATTTGATACACTGATGCGTGGAAGTGAGGTCTGGAGCTGGCAGAAGAGGATCGAAAGTAGACTGGAATGTAGTGGAAGTGAGATCACTTAGGCGTATATGCGGCAAATCCATTTATGACAGAGTAAAGAATAAAGAAATAAGGAAAGAATGTAAAGCTGATCTTAGTGTAGTGAGTAAGATTTAAAAAGGATCGCTTAGGTGGTTTGGTCATATGGAACTGATTAAAGAGAAGAGAATTGTAAGACAGATATATGACGCATCAGAAATAGAGGACGTCTGCAAAAAACTTGGCACTACCAGGCAAACCGGATACTGGAATACGGTCCTGTTAGAAGCCACAATAACCGGCGACCTTGTATGACAAAATGTATGAATGTGGATGAGGTGAGAATTGTGTGTCAGGACAGAAGAGTGTGGCGCTCTATCCTCTCTGCCTACCCCTGCGAGGAAACGGCGTGACGGTAAGTAAGTTAGGTTTGATTGTTTAATACGAAGTCACGGCAGCAGAGAGTGATAAGATGAGTGTGTGCAACCGTCTAAACATTGCAGCAAAGTGAGACATATATTTGGGTACCCCGCCTGCCACACTAGTAGCATACTGTATTATAGTGCTTTTCCGGTATAGCGGTAAACTATATTCAATGTACAAATATATATATATAAATAGTAGATATAATTAGATAGCATATAAAAATATATATATAAAGAGTAAAAAAAGGTGCAATTAGATATTTCAATATAATGTTGTAGCAGTTTTTATCCCAAGTTTGGACCTTTAAAAGTTCTTGGGCGTAATTTCTCCCTATTTCGTGGAGCCAGAACTGCACTTTTCGTGAAAAATATGTTTGGCTGAGTGGTATATTGCGGACTGCCAGATGTCCGCTGCGTACACGAAGATTGGATGACAAAAGTGCGTATCAACATAATTTAAGTTGCTCGCTTTATATGTGTCACTGTCTTTTCATATTATCATAAGTTGGTTCATAGCGACATTAGCTAGTTGTAGTAGACATAAGAATATTGAGTCCATTACCAAATAGTAAGAAAAATACCTGAACTTTGTCTCGTAGGCATTTGATGTGTATTTATTAGACTGTCTATAAATTATTTCAATAAAATCAAATAAATTTCGAATCATCATAATTGCATGCTGCATTACCCTCTCTAATATTAATAGTACAAACGGTGTTATTACGTATCAATTTGAAAAAACTGAGATTATGTTTACATAAATGATTAAAATGCACGTAAGCATTACAATCTGTCAGCGTCGAATTATTCTGCACTGTCAAATGCGAACATAGAAAAAATTCGTTTCTTATTCTTAATAAAGACAATGTACACTTTATTTCAAATTGAATATATATTATTAAGGAGAACGCGTTCTTATTGTGAAGTTGTAATTATTCAAAATTAAATATTAATTCTGGCGTCTCCTATCGGATTATTCAAAGGTATTTGAGATTCCGTAAACATAAACAAGATGGCTTTCAAATAATGGAACGATAGATGTATCAATTTGAAAAGTGTAACATATACGTTCGAAAATTTGTCGTCAATGCACTGTGTTGATGTAGCATAATCGGTTAATGCATTTTTCCGGTAGCAACAACAAGGTATATGTATTTCTTTCTAATTAATACATTTCATTTGTATTTGATGATATATTTAGGTACTGTTATTGAGTACATATAAGGGAAGACATTTAAGTAATCTTAATCTAGAGATATTAAAAACACGTTTGTTTTTTCCCCGCTCGCGCCTCACATACATCTTTACAGCCATCACTACTTTGGCGCAATGCCACTGACACTACGTGAGTCCAATACAGTCCAGTAAATCATAGATAAAATGTGGGGAAACGCTATATTATTAGGGATAGCTCAAATCGATACGATTTTAACTTTTTTTTTCTGTTTTGAGTGTCTCCTGCGTTATCCCTGTGGCTTGTACTAATTAGCACCACCTCACGCAACCTCGGCAAGACAGATCCTCGACCATATGTCTAGACCCCGGCGCGCCCACCTGTCCCCGTACCTTCGGGCCACCCGTGAAAGTTATCATATCACGAATTTGAATGATGTTGTTCTAGTTGACCTTAAGTTAACGCTGTACTTACCAAAATTGATATTCTAATTTCGGCCATGGCCGTAGGGCTCGAGGCGCTAGCGTTTCCGCGTCGAGAACGTTCCACAAATTGCTGTGTATTCCTTCATCGGAAATACAAACCTGTTGAAGGAATCACAATTAACCATCTCGAATATGCGTGGGCCCCGTCCGTGGCGCACTTTTGTAACGTTATGTGGGATAAAGTGCCACTCGCTTCTGCGCTGAAGTGGACGATCAAAGTGGACTTCTTCAACGGCCAGGGGCAGATTTCTGGGAAAGAGACGTGTCTCCAATGTTCCCTTTGATTTTGGATTACGGCGTGTGCGTAAAAAATCTATTAAGACGCATAAATAAGGTAAGACAACTAATAATTATGCATACTTCAGACACATACTACGCATTGAAAAAAAAAATTAAATTCTTAACATGGTACATACATAAGCACTCCTATATATGCTCTAATATAAACAAGATTTAAGTCTTTTCTTTTACACACGCACACCGCAACATGGTCGCCAACCTTCGATAGAAACTGGCACGTAAAGAAGAAAATTGAGTGCGCGCTATATTTTTTTGTACGCGCTATGGTACGTGTGCGCGCGAATATCTCACACTTTAGAGGGAATATTGCTTGTCTTAAAAATTATAATACCACAACACCGCGTGGACTACAAACATCGATTCAGGTATAGGCGACATGCGTTTAGGTTAAACTATCGACAAACCTGGAGCCTAAAGTCATGAATACCCAACGCCAGCCGAGCACAATCGAATCTACCAGTATATGATACGTCTTTAAAAAAAAATATTCCCTTCTCAACATATTTGTGTAGCGCTCTCATCTCTCAACATACTCGTGTGGCGCTCTCATCTGTCAGTATATTGAGTAACTCATTTAAATCAACACAGCGCACCTTCCCGAAGGACTCTTGAGATAAATGTGTAAATTATAACCGAAAAGACAGTCTAATCTAATTTCAGTATTGAAATGAGATGCGGAAATCCTTGAAACATGTTGCTGTCCGCCCTTTGGCTGGCCTCAATCTTGCCGCAAAATGACCGTAAACCGCGTGCGTTATACCTCTATAACTTCAAGCACATCTGTGGTCCCGTGCGGAGACATCTCTAGTCACCAATGGAAGGGGTGTCTGTTGAGTATGGCCAGTGTAAGGATGCGGCTGAAATTATCTGCGCAGAAACGCATTCAACGATGGGGTATCGCCTAGTCCAATATGACGCCAAGCAGCAATCGTTTAAATGATTATTAAGAGAATACATTACTATTGTGAAGACTGTAATTATTTGGAACATAGGTCTGTGATGTTCTAAATACTAATTAAGACAAAGTAGATGGCTTTCAAATAATGGTACGATAGATATATTCATTTGAAAAAGTGTAACATACAGCTTCGAAAATTTGTCGTCAAAAATAATGTCGCTGTAGCATAGTTGGTTAATCCACCTTCCTCAGTTTGGAAATAGATCCAGGTTCGAATCCTGATAGCGCAACAACAATATTTTAAGATAAAATTGATTTTATATATATATATATATATCTTTCTAGTTAATACATTTAATTAGTATTTAAATTATTAAATGAATAATAATATAGAGACGAAGCTATTTTTTATTATATTTAATGAAAAATATATGGAAGTATAGGTAATTACTTTGTATAAATATATTTAAATTATTCACCGCCTGGCTTTCAAGCTAGTCTGACTATATTATTGTATCAGATCGCTTTTTGATATATTCAACCGAATCAGCCGGTTGCACGTGGCAGATATCCCATCCGCATTCTTACAGTGGTCACACTCTACCATGACATATTCATGTTTCCGAGGGTGGTGGCCCTGGACCTTATCTCCATTAGCACACAATGTATTTATCTCTTTCTCTTTCTCTCTGTCCTTACTAGTACGAAATTCATTGGGGAGGGAACGTGAGCTACGATGTCTCCACATCAAAATACCGGTTTGTAGATATGCGCAATTGAGATTCGCCACCCCGGAGTGAAAGTTTCCCGCGATGAGTGCTCCGAGTGCGGATCGCCAATCGGCGCATCTCTAGTCTGGTCGTCTCTCGGCAGCCTCCGGTCTAGTCACGCAGGACGCGCGCGAGTCGAGAGCGGAGGCTGCCGCGTCGGTTCCCACGGAGGCCGGTGCGTCAGTTCCCACTGCTTTCTCCGCGGCCGGCCCGCAGCCGGGGAGGCGCACCGCGGGCAGAGGTGCCGCCGAACGTCCTGATTCACATCTCACAGCGGTCCTAAAGGCGCCAGAAGGAAGCGCGATGTCGTACATCCTAATGCCGTGTACAAAAATTAAAATTTTGACACTTGCATACAGACCTCACCTAACGCCGCGACGGTCTATCTATTAATTAGAAAGATATACATATAAAATCAATTCTATCTAAAAATATTGTTGTTGCGTTACCGAGATTCGAACCTGGATCTAATTCCAAACCAAGGAAGGTGCATTATTCAACTATACTACAGCGACAGTACTTTTGACGACAGATTTTCGAACCTGTATGTTACACTTTTTCTAATTAATACGTCTATCGTTCCATTATCCCGGTAGCGCAACAACTATATTTTTCGATAAAACTGATTCAATATGTATATCTTTCTAATTAATACATTTAATTAGTATTTAAAATATCACAGTCCGTCTGTTTTGAAATAATTACAACTTCACAATAAGAATGTATTTACATGGTACTGTGTACTATTAACAAAAACATAATAATATCATTACAGACAGATTATTAAACAAACAAATTTAGTAAACATTATAAAAAAAATATATTAAAAACAAGTAAAAAACTGACTAACTTACCATTACGCCGTTTCGACAGAATAGAGCGCCACATTCTTCTGTCCTGACACAATTCTTGCCTCATACGTCTTCTCATATGTGGTCGTCGATTATTAACCCTCAGCGTACCGCGATAAAAAATACTTTTATGCAGCCAAAATGTCAATTTGTGTCACCGCGAGGAATGTATATTTTTTAAGCATTTTAATATAAAATAGTTTTAACATACTTTTACACTAAATATTGTGATAATATAATGGAGCATTCATCATACGTAATCTAACGCAATTACCGATCTGTGCCGAGCGGTAAACCTGTGTTACTGCATGGTAATGAAAGGGTTAAGGCTTCTAACAGGACCATCTTCCAGTATCTGGTTTACCTGGTCGTGCCCGGTCTTCCGCGGACGTTGTCTATTTCTGGTGCCATCAACACTTGCATCATATATCTTCCTTACTATTCTCTCCTCATTCGTCCGTTCCATATGACCAAACTACCCAAGAGATCCCTTTTTAATCTTATTCATCTTATTTTTTATTGATTTATTTAATTTGTGTTAATTATTTATTAATGAGTTTGTGTCGTAGATTTAAGTGTAAATCTATAATATTAGATTCAACAGTTTTTATACCTCTAACTACCAAAAAAACTGGATTTAAACAAATTTGTAACCGTATAACTTGTTTTTCATATTTAGAAAAATCCCGTCCGTAGTTCAGATAAGCTGCCAACCATTTTTAACATTAAAATGTTTTAAAGAAGGCTGGCAAAATTCGATATTTGTGGTATTTTTTTTATTTTATAATGATCTTGTCAATGGTGATTTTCAACTTCCGGTTAACTTGTGTCATCTTCTTTCCCTCAACTCGCCCCATTTAAGCTATATAATAGCTAATTTCCTGAATGTCAATGGTATTGACTTGTGATGCAATGTTCCCTGTTCTATAGTATTGTTGTACCGCTTTCTATGAAATAATATTTAGACTTGTTTAATGGCACAAGTCACTCTTGAAGGGTGGATTGCCTATTTGAAAGAAGAAGAAGAAGGAAGATATCCCGTTCTCCAATCATCCGCAACCAGAAATTGCTCGGTTAATATGGATAGCTAGACGGATTTTAAAATATACTAAAATAAAGCACTACGCCGTACGCACGCATATTTAGATTAAAATAATTCTATACCCGTTTGGCAATTTGTCACTTTACTGGATATGAAAAAATTTTGAAATCTGAACGTTACATTTTTTTTAGTGATTCAACTGAGCTTTGCGTATACAAATTAGGTAGGTACCTACTTCAGATGTATTGAATCCATAATAATTTTCGCTTCCCCATCTTTTATCTACGACTGTATTGAATGTATTAGAGGTCGTTTGCATGTAAAAAAATATATATTCGCCAAAATAGCGAAATTGTCGAACGTGTTTTTAATATCTCTATGTTAAGATTACTTGTATTTTTTTCTCTTTTATATATTCAATATCAGTACGTAGATATGTATTCAATTTGAAATGAAGTATAAATTGTCTTTATTACCATTTAGGATAAACACACATTAGCGAAATCGTACGAATTTTGACGACTGGCAAGTATATTGACCATTTGTCATATTCTTTTCTTATCTATGCTGTGTATGGTAAGAGATATCTCACTTTCTTAATCGCAATGTCAAAGCGACGGATGTTATGTTATTTTTGGTTATGTTTGCGAGAAAAAATTTTAATATGTTGTAAGTTGAGTGAGAAAATCATTCATCCGATTTCGTCTTTGCACACTATACTAATCAAATAGATTTTTTGTGTTTATTACGAGTATTATCTATCCGCGATTCTGACATCTAGATGTCATTTTTGTTCGTTTGGTGTCTGCTGCGCGATTAGGGTTTTCATAGAAACAAATTTTCAACGCAGTTTTGGTAATAAGATGCATTAATGTAATAAGGGATTCCCGCATTGAAATATAGATTGTATTGCCGCGCCACGATCACTGTACTACCAGGTCCTGGCGACAAGCTGTGCAAGCTGCTTATCTGCTAGTAATAATTTAATTTGATAAAATTCAGATGGTAGGTACTTACCGACTTTAAAGTACTTTCTTTAATGGACCATACACTAATATAAATAAATGTGATGTCTTGCGGCGCCAGCTATTATTCGGCTGCGCCGATTGATGTATCCCTTCCTTGAAGAATGTGACGTGAATAATACTAGAATGGTTAAAGTGGTGGCGTGAATAATACTAGAATGGTTAAAATGGTGACGTGAATAATACTAGAATGGTTAAAATGGTGACGTGAATAATACTAGAATGGTTAAAGTGGTGGCGTGAATAATACTAGAATGGTTAAAGTGGTGACGTGAATAATACTAGAATGGTTTTTATTTATCTATTTATTTGTTACTATATAATACAATGTAAAAATATGTTTGGACTGTGCCCGTCTCACTAGAGAATAATACTAGAATGGTTAAAGTGGTGACGTAAATAATGCTCGGTAGAATTTGTAACAATTTAGTATTTATCCCGACCATACTAGTACAGATCACAAAATGTTCTTAAAACCATCGTTGAAAGTCGTGAATGTATGCATTCTCGCCTGACGTATCTCTCCATACACTCGGACCCGTTCGTGCCGAACGCGCGTGCGCCTCTCATTCCGATCTCGTTCCATAGACTCAATGGGATCACTCGCAAGAGATCAAGTTGAAATATCATCAGCCACTGTCAATCCATAGCTAAATAAAGGCCTCCCCGTCTTCCGCCAATATGCCATGCCAATAGTATTAAAGAATTATTTTACTGAATTAGTATAAATTGGAAAATGTAATTTTTTTCTGTCATTTCATCTGACAATATACAATAATAAATAACACGGCACATACTACATATATAAGCGTGCGCGACTTATTTATATATTTTTTACATCATACATATACGAATAAAAATAATATAATACATATATTACAAATAAATTGCTATTATTAGTATCACCTCTGATAGATTCAGCCTTGTCCCGGCCACTTTTCTAGACTTTTAACTGTGTTAAAGTAAACAGTTTTTTTTTCATACTGTTGACATGTCATTTTATTTAAATAAACAAATGTATGTGTGTATGCACATACAATCAAATGAACGTGTTGAAATTCTAAAAATGGATTTTTTATGCCTTGTAATAATGTTTGTTCAATATTTAACTAGAAATATTAGACAACGTTGCTTCCGAATGATCTCTACCTGATTGGATCATATATTGGTTCCACACACCAGTTAATGAATAGACATGAAATAAAGTGTACATATAGGAGAGGGGTTTGGAACATTAGTTGCATTATTCGTGGAAACATAAATGACACATTTATGCAACAGTAAAACTATTTACTCTTCGAAAATTAAATTATTGTGTAAACAAGACGTCTTTTTTACATTAATGCATATTATATATATTGTCAGCGTTTAAATTTACGTTCCAATTGAGTCATATATTTAAAAAAGTCGCAGAGCTAATTTATTACGCGAGTGGTACCAAATTGATCACGTGGGTGACACCAAATTGAGAATATTGAAACAGGTAATTTGCGTTACTTCATGTCTATATATTTGGTAGTCTGTGATTGGTTCGATACAGTAGACGGTGGTTAGGTAGAAATAAACTGTGCCGGTCTCGGAATCGAGGAGTTTTGCCGTGTTGTCGAGTATATGCATCAGTTTGTGACGATATGGTGGATGCTGTGTGTGGACCTGCAGCTGGATGCCTATCCCTGAACGCACCACCAGAAGAATCGCTATAACTATCCCGCAGCCGTATTTCCGGCATCGCTTAAGCCAGAGATGTAATTATCGTGACAATTCCGAAAACACTTATAAATACAAGATACGTTTGGACTGCTCACGATAACGCTGTGACATTCAAAGTGAGCACAGCAAAAGAAATAAATACTTTTAATGGCAAAGGAATCTCCCTTAAGAAATAAAGAGAGAGAATGGCAAGTCGATTAAAATAAACAAAAAGAATTAGTTTTTGTTTTTGTTTTTGTTTACGGTTCGATATGTTCCGATTATATTTTTTGTAATAGTAATAACAAGTGCAGGTATCTATTTATATATTTTTTCGTATGCAGAACATAAATCTGTGATAGTTTAAATACTAATTAAATGTATTAATTAGAAAGATATACATATAAAATTAATTTTATCGAGAAATATTGTTGTTGCTACCGGGATGCGAACCTGAATCTCTTCCAATCCCGTTCTCCTTAATAATATATAAGTTTAAAATTTAATAAAAATTAATTGTTAATTAAGTGTTAATTGTCTGCTATCGGTTTACTCAAATGTATTTGAGATTCCGTAAAAACAAAGTAGATGGCTTTCAAATAATGGAACGATAGATGTATTAATTTGAAAAAGTGTAATATATACGTTCGAAAATTTGTCGTCAATCCACTGTGTTGGTATAGCGTAATCGGAAAATGCACGTTTCCCGTATTGGAAGAGATCCAGGTTCGAATCCCGGTGGTGCAACAACAATATTTTTAGATAAAATTGATTTTATATGTATATCTTTCTAATTTGTATTTAATATATTTTTTCGATGGACGTGAAGTTGTTTTTTCAATTTATTGAATTTTCATACAATGTATGTAATAATTATTTTATAACCTTAATTTATTTTATAAATCAACAATAATTCAATTCCAAAATAATTTATAATACTTTGTTTCATGCGATAACCACACCGCACACATTGTTTTGCTGCGCGACACGGACTGACGAACGGATGATATAAATACATATAGGATAAATATTAATTAAATGTATTAATTATAATGATATAAATATTGTTGTTGCAGCACCGGGATTCGATCGTGGATCTCTTTCCAAACAGGCAAAGGTGCATTATTCAACTATGCTACAGCGACATTATTTTTAACGACAAAATTTCGAGCCTGTATGTTACACCTTTTCAAATTAATACATCTATCGTTCCATTATTTGAAAGCTGTACTCTGTAAACATTACAGATCTGTGTTCTGAATAATTACAACTTCACAATAAGAATGTGTTCTCCGTGATAAGAATTAAGTTAACCATTATGGACAAAAATTGATTTTATTTCAAATATAGTAATTTTATTAATTTTTGGCTGCTTGACACGTTTGCAGTTCCATACACATCGGAATCATAAAAAAATTGTATATCCTCCGTGAAGACTTGTGAGCATTGTTCCATTTATCCTCCTTGTATCATATGTTATCTAGTAATAGCTTCATGTGTTTCTTTTTTCCCCGTATGTTTCTTTTATAACTGCATAAGCATGATCATCTAAACCAGCGGTTCCCCACCTCTCTTCTCTCCCGTACCCCTTGATTAGACTCTTCATTTACGATTACCCCCTCTCTTCATTACACCCACCCAGTGCCGCGCCGAGGGCAGGAAGCGCCCTTGTGCAATCATTTTTTAGTGCCCCTCCCCCCCCCACCAATCTCCAACGCAATCATAGCCACGGTGCTAGGGTCTTTCGAAGAATCGCCTCGAATATTAATAATAATAGGTTAGCTAAATAATCAAACGAATCAAATAAACCTAATGATATTTATAGGCTTTTATTTTTTAATTTTACAACATATTTAAATTGTTTATGATATGGAGGACCCAACAATAATAAAAATAGCATTAAAACTAATATTAACTTACGATGAAAATACAATAATTATTCATTACATTTTAATGTGATCCTTCACTCCATTTTCTGATGTTTTTCGCCATTATCAATATTATTTTCGCCTACCCCTAACCAGTCCACCACGTACCCGCAGGGGTACGCGTACCACAGGTTGGAAACCGCTGATCTAAACTGAACTGAACAATGTGTCAACAAAGTGTCTCCACTATGCTGGATATTGCGGAAGCTTTAATTCTTCTAGTAGATGTGGAATGTTTAACCAAAAAACTAAATCATCATCCATTAAAAATAAATTTAAAGTATCTTATCCCTTCTTCTGCAATTTGATGATAAATTTAGTCCTTTTTTAAAGAAGTTGAAGACCATCGCCTGATGTTTTCGGATGGTCCAAGTAACGAATCATATCGTTTAATGTAGGCAGATTTATCAGCGACGGCTCTTGACTTGAACTTGAACGTGAACGTGCCAGGCACGCTGGTTACACCAGGAGGAGTGATTATATTGACTCGAGGCTTCTAAATAACAACATGAATTAGTAGCTAATGAAGAAATACAAGGGGAGTATCGCGATTATTAACTAACTTAGGATATGCAGAGAGGATAGAACGTCACACTCTTCTGTTCTGGCACACTACTCGTCCATTCTCACGCACGTTCTTCAGTTGTTGAATCTTTTAATAGGGCCATCTTCCAATATGTGGTTTATCTGGTCTTGCCTGGTATTCCGCGAGCGTCATCTCTTGCCTGATACCTTCAACACTCTGCCATATATATTTTCTTTACCATCCTCCTCCTCACTCACACGTTCCACATGACCAAACCATCTCGGCAATCTATTTTCGTCACTCTATTGTAGATAGATTTTCCACACGTGCGCCTAATCGACCGCATTCAGTTTACTTTCGCTTTAGAAATAAAAATTTAAAGTATATATATTTTTCTCAATTTTTAGTATTATAAATCGTTATTTTTCCCAAAAACAAAAATATTTCTCAAACACTGTATGTAATGGAAGATTTTGGATCCTAGATTCATTCTTATTTAGCTCCTCAAAATACAGGAAGTATTGACGCTTTTATTAGTGAATGGATTTGGTGCTGATTTGCTTTTTTCTCTTTTTAAATTCTCTCCATACAAATTTATTAAAAAAATGGTGCCTTTCTCTTATAAATTGCATAATAAATATTGCAATTTATCATTATTTTCGTGGTTTTCTATTCTCGCGGGTTTTCAGTTTAACCCAGATAAAATATTAAATTAAAAATTGTACGTATATTTATTTTGTGGTTATTTATGATAAAATGCATGCATTTACTTAATGTGTAAAAATATTTTTGGGTACATTTTTTTTAGTCCAAGATTACAGTAATTTGGACATTCTATTGTTTCATTGGAACAATGCACATTTCTTGACCGTTGCATTCTTGTCTCGTGTCTACAATGAGATTTTAATAAGATTTTCGACCGTCTCTGAGACAAGGATTGCGCTGCCTTGAGATTTTTTGGAGGCGCGCATGGACAAAGGAGAGGTCCGAAAACGGTAACGCAAAGATGTATGAAATGATAAGAATAGTTGATATAATTTAATACGCCAATAAAATTAAATTTACGAATGCAGTCATCTTGTGGTACCCGGGGGGAAAGAAGAGGCTGTAAAACCCACTGGACTGACAAAATCGTTAGATTCTCCAAAAATACATCTTCTTCTTGTTCTTCTTCTCATACTTTATCCATTCAACAGACGTTGGCTATCATCACTATCGTGTGAGACAGACACTTATTTCTGTTGACTGATGCAGGAGAGGATATGCTTGTTCTGTAAGGAACTCCGAACTACTCACCTGGAACTGTTCAGAGCCTTTGTGAGGGTGTGGGAATCCTGGGTCGACTGGGTGCCGCTAGTGTGCTGTGGTGTTTGGGTAGAAAATCAATTTTCGCGTCATTTTTTGTGCCCGACTTGTTTCGTTCTCCCTCTGTCCCCCGGCGCCTGTGTGTTGTTACTGCATCTTTGTTAATATTGTATTATCATTATTATTCCGTGCATTGTATATTTTACACAATAAATATTTTTGTATGGGGTCATAGGTGTAATGAGGGATGTATCGCTCGGCGGCCGTCCGTCGTTGGTCGGACGCTTGTGCGCTGAGCCGCGTTCTACGGATGCCTGTTTGGTATTAAAATAATGCCAACCTGGCGATGAACGGTCCCGGGTTAGCCGTGATTAATGATGTTTTCTTTTTCCAGCATTATTTATTTATTTAATTCGTAACATGCTCAAATATAAACAAGATTAAAGTATTTTCTTTTATTAGTAAAACTTATCTTTTACATATTTGGTCAGTTTCATTAAAAATCTTCATCGCACTATACATCATAAATTTCCGAGATTTGGCCTTCTTCCTGAATGGCTCTCTCAGTCTATCCCTTCCTCTTGTACAACACTCGTGCTCATGTTGATTTGTGTCAATTTTTCGTGTAAATTCGGATATTTTGTAAATAGATACCATTATATTCAAATATATTTTCATACTTTTAAAATCAGCAATGTTATCTTTGTGGTTAAGATTCATATTTTTATTTATTATCTTTGTTTTATTAACCACTAAAATGAGTTTAAATACATCTACCGGTTTCGAAAAATACCATTTTCTTCTTCAGGATGTCATAACTAACTAAAACATATATTGTTTCTTTGACAGAATATTTTCTACTTAAAGGTAGGTTCTACTTAATATTAAGATCTTTCAGCATTGCACTGATCCGAGTGCATGTATCTATTTTTTCCGAGTATTATTCCCTGCATCATGAGGTGCAAGATTTCGCACTTCTCCGAACGTCTCATCACATGTCCGAGATATTAAAGTTTTCGGATTTTTTCTTATTTTAAATACTTAATATCTTTATTCATCCGAATCGTAACATCTTCATTTGTAACTCTTACCGCCCAGCTTAATTTGAGCATTCTTCTGTAGATCCACATCTCAAATGCTTCAAGTCGCCGTATCATTTCTACGGTAAATGTCCCTAGAACGCACAGCATCTGACCGTTCGCATTCGTAATCTAAGGTTCAGGAAAACGTAGCAGTGAGTGACGAGAGACACTCGGGGAGGCCTAACAGAAATGGATATTGGTAGATTAAACCAACCTTATTCCTAAAGGCTATAGATTTAATTTTTGAACTCTCTTCTCAAACTTATTCTGTCCAGTAACCCGTGCAGGCTTTCGCGGCATCAACCGGAACAGTGTCGTAGCGAACATTAGTAATTATTAGACATTTTATGTAAATTCTCTCGGCCATTTCGCTCGGGCTTCTCTAAAAATAGCTTAGTTTCTATTCCGATATTGCAGTGTTGATGGGATATTAATATAAATGCGTGGCGAATATCTAAAAATAGATAACTTATGTTAATTTAAACTTGACCATTTTGATTACTCTGGCGTCAACCGGTCTCGATCCCACTGGGTCTTCATCGGGACGGACGTAAGTCGAGGTAGGAAGGGGTGGAAGACAATGTCATTGAAATGGGGGAGCATATTGGTACATAGGTGGTTATGTACTTGGTTGCTAGTCATTATTAATGTTAAGGGATTTTGAATTTCTAGTGTCATTAAATTATCTATTTTTTATTTACATATTTAATTTCAGTACCATTTTATTTAGTTGCCCGACTATAAAAGTAGATATGAAAACTTTGACAAATTGCTATTGTTGAGGCATCTCCGTGCCGTTTTCTATAGCACCGGTGCTGGATGAAGGCCTCCCTAAGTGTGCCCTAAACCCCGCTGAACTGATGAAATCATCAAACTCGACGCAAATACGCGTCAGCGCACTTACCCGGACGTGAAGGGTTACCGGTTCGAGTCCGGGTGTCGGCAAATTAATTTTGTTTCGATAAATTGTTTTTATCTGTATATCATACTTATTGATAAATTTAATTTGTATTGTGTTTTTTTTTTATAAATTCACATATATATTCGAAAAGCCTCGCATATTTGAAAATTAAAATATGTCCTTAAAAGTCTCGATAAATATAATTTTCGCGAATTCAGTAAGTACCTACCAATGTACAATGGAAAGTAACGAGTTATATAACAAATTCAATTTTTAAATGTCACATTTTCATTCCTACCTTTCTTCTCAGTCAGCTTAGACACATAACACACACGTGAGATGTTTAAACATGTTTTAAATTATTATAATGTATTTTTGCGTTCCGGTAGGTACCTAGGTAAATAACTTATTTGTGAATTATGTACCTACAATATATCTAACTTACCTAGTACCTACATACAAAAATTAAAATGCAACAACCGTTTTCTAACGAATGAATTTTTTAAATGTCAAAAATTAAACTATTAAAATTTAATTCCTTCCTTTCAGCACAGTGAACTGTAAAGATTAAGTACCTTTTAAATATATATATGTACCTAGTACACAAGTTTAAATGCTGAGCAACAGTTTTCAATTTTTAGTCTGTCAAAAATAAATGTAATTCCTTCCTTCCTTTCCAATTGTCTGTACATGTAACGTACGCGCACACGCCACGAACACTCACGAGAGTAGATACTAATTAAGCTCACTCGATTTTATAAGGTTTAATTTTGATACTATTTTCTCCATCGGTTTCTCGAGCAGCATTCAATTTGATTTAAAGTCTTCCTTCGTGTGTTTGTTTATATTGTGTTACATTTGAAAATAAATAATTCCGTTAATGGATCCTCTGTCGCGCCTCTCGCGCCTCCGTCTCCCTCGCCCCGAGTTAGAAATGGCCATATAAAAAAATGTTGCCCAATCAACAAGTGGGAGTTCCTCCGCCGTCCGCCGTTTCGGGGTCACATTATTATTATTATTGCCGCCAGGAGGGGGGCGGGGCGGTGGGTACCCCCCGCGCTAGGGCTGACACGTGTTGCGCTCCACTCTTTTTGTTTCCGCGTGTCTATGGCCTCTGGATTGGAACTAGCGGCCGTAGGGACTGCTCCGCGTAGGGATGTGCACGAGGTCGCATCGGCATTCGCGATGCAGTTGACACGCGTGGCCCGTGTCCGCGAATGAGATTTTTAAAAGATATACAAATTTTGCTACCATCAGATTCTTTGAAGATAACGCCCAACTTTCGTAGTTCCCGGGTACACATCGCGTCTCGCGCCTTACTTCGGGTCCGTCAAATGTCAATGTCGTTCGTGAGTTGAGTGATTTTGAATCTCCCCAGCAGAATTTAAAACGGAATAAATGTTTGTAATTGATTGCCTGATTTTAATATCTAATGACACGCTAATATTTCAGAATGGGGAGTTGTACGAATCTATTATGTAGGAGAACACATTCTTATTGTGAAGTTGTAATTATTCAGAACATAAGTTTGTGATATTTTAAATATGAGCTAAATATATTAATTAGAAAGATATACATATAAAATCAATTTAATCGAAAAATAACAAGGTATTTGAGATTCTGTAAAAATAAGGTAGATGGCTCTGTCAAATGATGGAACGATTAAATGTATTAATATCAAAAAGGTAACATATAGGGTCGAAAATTGTCGCTGCAGCTTAGTTGGATAAAGCACCTTCCCCGGTTAGGAAAGAGATCCAGGTTCGAATCCCGGTGGCGCAACAATAATATTTTTCGATTAAATTGATTTTATATGTATATCTTTCTAATTAATATATTTAATTCATATTTAGAATCTATTATGTTTTTGACAACCAATTACCTGTTTCTAAGATAGTATTTGAATTTTTTCATCGATATCCACAGAACAAGACGATGAGATATATCTCTGAGATTTAGTTGAAATAAATGTCAGCTCTATGTACACGTGTTGAGACTTTCATTTGCATATAAACTCAAGAGATAAATAGAGAACACCATACAAAATTGGTGATCCAAGAATCCAGATTGAGGCGATCCAAGTTCATCGATAAGAAGAATCGATTAGAACATCGATACAGAGACCACACCTATAAGGGACCGAAATAGGTGATGACAGATCACCCATGCCCTTATTCGCAATGTGTCGCAGTACCATGATTACGACTGCTCTTGTTGAGAGTAGGACGAAGATGGAAAGATTTGAATGGAGGAGATTAAAGAACTTAAAACTTCAAAGACAGTATTACGCTGCATGCATACTGAAGAAGATGAAAGCATGAAGGCTGCAATGGGCGGTTATGTAGCGAGATTAGATGAGTCCTGTAACACGCACAAAGCCTTCTTACCAATAGCCAATAGGAATAAGATCGGGACGTGGGTGGGCGGAGAATATTAAGGTGAGCGGGTGTTACGATGGACAATATTAGGGCGAAAGAGGCAGGCGAGTGCTCAGCGAACTGGAGCACAGCAGCGATGTCCATGGACGCAACAATGGTGCTCTGCAGAGGCCGCTAAAGAAGAAGAAGATATGGTTATTTGATTCATGTCTGCAGGGTTGTCGAGTCAGACTCACTTTTGTATGAAATGTTTTGAATCAAAATAGTGTAATATTTTCTTCTTCTTTTGTTAACCACTGAGCGTCGTGGTCCCTTGAAGTAATTGGCGTCCCATCACCATTCCTCTCGGTCTTGAGCTTTGTAATATTAAATCATTATTAATCGTCCACGCCGATTCCTCGTGACTGAGGATAGCGATCTCCAGGAACTCTCGCCCTCTTGATTATGCTCCTCCACTTCCGCTCTCGGCATCGCAGACATTAGGGATGTCACCTGTCGCTTTTTACATCTTCCCTTCTCGCAAGATGCCCAAAAAATGTAAGGATTCGTCTCAGGCTGCAGGATGAGAGTCTGTTCTTGATGTTCAGTTCCTGCAGAGTGCGTCTCGCGGTCCATGGTATGCGCAATATATCCAATAAAATAATGATTTAACCAAAATTTACTTGCTCCTAACTAATATTTAATTACTAATTAAATGTATCAATTATAAAGGTATATATATATATTAAATCAATTTTATCGAAAAATATTGTTGCTGCGCTATCGGAATTCGAACCTGAATCTCTTTTCCAATCCAGGGAAAGTGCATTACCAACTATGCTACAGCGACAGTATTTTTGACGACAAATTTTCGAACCCACATGTTACACTTTTTCAAATCAATACATCTATCGTTTCATTATTTGAAAGCCACCTTTGAGTAAACCGATGTAAAACATCACACACCGTATGTTCTGAATAATTTCAACTTCACAATAAGAATGTGTTCTCCTTGATAATATTTAATTGTTGGAAAATGTAATTTAAACAACTTTTAGCAAATAGTTGTTTATTTTTATTGGTGTAGTAAAATAATGGCGATGTCAAAGCGATAACGCTACCGATCGTGTCTCGCTACCCATCACTAGCGCCATAAGTGGCACACGGGCCGGGGTCATCGTCCCGGGAGAGCCGCCGGGAGGGGGCCAGCGGGAGGAGGGGGGTGGTGCCTCTCTCCCTCTCCCTCTCCCTCTCCCTCTTCCCCCCGCCGACTGGCAGGGACAGACCCCTCCGGTGCAGTGATAATAGAACACCACCGTATCGGCCTCAACATGATTTCTGGAATAGATGATGTTTTTTTACGATGATTAATGTTTGATATGTTTTGCCGTGCTACAAGATAAGTCAGTTAGCCCTTCCAAAATATCAAATCAAATCAGACTTGTGTTGTCGAGTCGGGAGACCCCGTTTTGGACCTAAAGATCACGTCACAGTTTAGTCCTATTACAGCGTGAGTTCTCAAATTGAGAAAATTTCATTCTAGTACCTATCTAAAAAGATAATTGATTAAAATATATAAATCAACGGCGCAACAACAATATTTTTCGATAGAATTGATTTTATATGTATATCTTTATAATTAATATATTTAATTCATATTTAAAATATCACAGACCGTATATTCTGAATAATTACAACTTCACAATAAGAATGTGTTCTCCTAATAAGAAATATTTAAGAACTAATCAATAAATCTACAATACTCTAATTCATTTTGTCACCGACTGACTTGTGATATCGGCATAGGACAGTGGTTATGGGAGATTAGAAATAAAACCAAGTTTGTTCATATCGAGCGTATGCACAATATAAGAAAATGGCAGTCGTAATGGATATTCCCGCTAAAATTCAAAGATGGTAAAAGCAAGGCATGTTTAAATGTAACTGAAGGGGCATATCTAAGTAACTTGAAGAAATGACCAGCGAATTTAAAAATCACTTCTCGAACAAATGCAAAGTTGCTTTGTGGCAACATATTGTTTATGTTTCAAGATCCTTTCTTCAGATACAATGTATACTAAAGTTAAAAATGCAAGCATAGACAATAAATAGTGGGTAATTAATTAGGAATTACTATGAAAACAAATTTAAAAAGTGACTATTTGCAAAAAGGTTTTTGGTTATAGATAATGTTTAATTTCTAAAATTTATAATTTATCTAACTGTTAAATCCTGGTATTTGTATGTAAAATTTCTAAACACTTATTAACGTCAAAATGATAGCTTGTTTCCAAAATATGATTAGAAAATTCTGAATAGTTGTCGCTATTCAGACATTGAATTTAAAAATGTTTATGGACGCGGAAGACGCCAAGATTGCATTTCTTGTATTTAGATCATTTTGGTAAACCATCTTAAGCGTTTCATATGCAGCCAATCCATCGAATAGATCGTGGAATATAACAGAAGTTCATCGCCGTTCAACTTTGACCGAAAAAATCGGAACAATGATCCATTCGACGTTAGTTAAGTCCACACTCGAGTCGCACAGCTGCAGAGTGGCAAATGGAGATTCAGGGGATTGAAAAGACAAAGTTTCATATTATGTAACATCATTATAATTATATAATGCTTCTATATATCCTTGCGCATTAAATTAAGCCAATACAAAAAAAAAACAATTTTGAGCGTATTTGTATGTTACTTTGTTGTATTATTATTTTTGTCATTCATGAAATACGTAAAATGATTAAATTCTTATTAGGAGAACACATTCTTATTGTGAAGTTGTAATTATTCAGAACAGACGGTCTGTGATGTTTTTAATACTTGAGATTCCGTAAAAATAAGGTAGATGGCTATTTCAAATAATGGAACGATTAAATGTATTAATATTAAAAAGGCAAGATTCGAAAATTTGTCGCTAAAAATATCTTCGCTGTAGCATAGTTCGATAATGCACTTTCCCGGTTTGGAAAGAGATCCAGATTCGAATCCCGTTGGCGCAACTACAATATTTTTCGATAAAATTGATTTTATATGTATATCTTTCTAATTAATATATTTAATTCATGAATAATACAATTCAACAAGATTAATTTTCTTGAACCATTTGCTACTTTCTTTCTTACCTGATCTTATCTAAAAACTGTTTCGTCTCACAATGCAATCTATGTGATTTTTAAAAAAGCCAGGGTGTGTGATGTGTTTTGCTACAGTAATCAGAGCTCGTGGCTTGTTATAGTGTAAATTTAAAAAATGAATTGTAGTCCGACTAGTTTGAACCCCATAACTCCATTTGGACTTAAAACATCCTGAAAAGAATTCTTGTAGAAGAAAAATACTAAAGAGCATGTTGCTAGAAAAGTTGGAGACAACTGAAAATACTGAAAGACAGTGCCATTTGTAAAAATGTAAAAAATGCACTCAAATATTAAAAAAATAAAGAATACATTCATCATGGCCCAGTTATTGCAGACACCCTTTTTATTGTCATAAAAAAGGCTTTCTCTAATCGGAGAATAATCATTAGGGGAAAACGCCTCTCACTGAAAACATTCAACGCCCCCAATACACATGACTGCTGATAAACTAATCAAATTACTATTCTAAATATTTATCTACCCTTCGATAATAATGTTTATCTCGAGTGTCAACTGATTAAAAATTTAATGGATATAAAAGAAGCAATGTTTTAACTCTACTTGAGTTTATTAGCACTACTCGAGTTTCGAGAGAAACAGTAATTCTTGTCCACAGGTGAAGTATTAAAACTAATAAACCCAAGTAGAGTAATAACATTATTTCATTTATATTCATCCATTATGATGAAACTCTGCAAATTTAACGCCGATTCTATTAGTAATACGATTAAAAATTATTTGTGATGTGTGGAAACTAGAATACCACAATCTCTGAAGACTAAAACGAGCCGAGATGTGGACCCTAGCCGTCGATGTCATACACAAATTAAAAGTTGGCCAAGGAGCAATGGAAAGGACAGTGCTTGAAACATCTCTGAGAGATGAGTACCTAACGTATAAATTCGCCAGAGAACCAAAGTAACATATGATGCCCAAAAAATCTGCGTACTCAAGTAGCTAAAGGCTTTGTCGTAAAGGGCTGTGAGGAAGTATTGATTGACTACAAGTTCGATGGGGTGACGATATCGGAAGAGTGGCGGACAACCACAAACCACCATATAAATAGACATGAACTAACGTAAATTTCTTGTGCCAAAATTTTCATTTTGGTGGCACCCACGTGATCACTTTGGTGCCACTCCCGCGGTCAAAGAACGCATCTGCGACGTTTTTTTAAATATATGACTCAATTGGAACGAAAATTTAAACGCTGACAATATATGTAATATGCCATAATGTAAAAAATACGTCTTGTTTACACAAAGAGTTCATTTTTGAAGAGTAAATATTTGTACTATTGCATAATATTGGATTTATGTTTGGATGGATATACACGGTGCGCCGTTAGAATCCGGACAAAAAAACTGTATTGTTGTAACAAAAAGTTGTTTATTTAAGCTAATATGCAAAGATATCAAAAAATGCTGTTATATCTCATTTAAAGGATCCTTGCTGGGAACTTTCATTCTATATAGCCACCCTGCGCCCCTATCACCTCCTCGATCCTCGCCCTAAAGCGCGAGCACGCTATTTTAAACTGGCCGTAAACTCTGCCTCTGCCCGGAGGGATTTGACTTTAGGGTGCTTAGACTTGTTGGTTTGTCTCTTGACTACGCCATACACGCAGTAGTCCAGAGGGTTTAGGTCGGGACTGTTAGGAGACCAAAATTCCTTCGACCAAAACATGTCAACGTTGTCAGAGAGCCAATTATGGCCAGGCTTTCTATAATCGCCGCTCTTCTATCGTGCCGCATGCTTGGGTTGACAGGCTCGGCCATTTTGAGGTTATGAAATTCTTACCGACATATTTAGCTAACTTTAGCGCCAACTAGCGGCCTAACCCTGAATTCAAATATAGCGGGAACTTCAAATACAATTTTGTCTGGATTCGAACGGCGCAATCTGCATGTATGTAGAATAGTGTTCCAAACCTCTCTCCTATATATAGGTACACTTCATATCATGTCTGTTCATTTACTAAACAGATGAATGAGAAAGGCTAAAGACAGAGAGAATTGACAACCCTTGGCAATCCAAGAGTGGAGCAAAATCAGAGAAACATGACAGTGGATGGTGAGAACTTTGAATTGGTCTTCTCATGCGAGCACATACCTAGGATGGCATCTCACGGGTGAACCCAACAGTGAACATCAAACATTTATCAACGCTACAGCTCAATTACTGTACAGGCTTGACAAAATCACATAGATATATTGTGACCTCACCAGGAATCGAATGCAGAGCCCCCGGTATGAGAAGCCAGCGCCTTGAACACGAGGATAATAAACGATGTATTCATCATCATTATCATCCGTTTTCTATCCATTGCTGGATGAAAGCCTCCCCAAACGTCTCCCACTTTTCTCTGTCAATTGTTATTCGCTGCCGTGTAATTCCGCAGAATTTAATAATTTCGTCAGTTCACCGGGATAACAAATAATAACCTATAACTTAATAACATATGACTTATACTATAATTTTTATTAACAGAATTATATTGTACTGTATATATTATATTATAATGATTAGATTGTTACCGTTGTCAAATGATGATTACATTAGACCAGCGTTGCTTCGCTTTATCGAGACTAACCACCCCCGACAGTTCTGGATAAGGGTGGGTATCTTTTAGGTATTTTAGTCCAACGGGACTGAGAGCAGCCTGTCGCCCTTTTAATTCCTCTCACTGGATCATTGTAGCATTGGTTCAGCAGTGGAAGTGACAAACTCCACAGACGGATAAATTGGTAAACATATAGATCTGAACACGCGTCTTTTACTTCGGTCTTAAAGATACACATTGCTGCTTCGTTAGTCGTAAATAAACATCAACGTCCACGCAACATGCATCACGCGTCAAATGAGAAGAAGTCGGATTGTGCTGGTCTCCACCAGCTGTCGTCCCGTCGGCAGAGACGGCCTGACATCCGATACACGAATTGCCGACACAAATGTGACGCACTCTTCGGATAAAACAACTTTGTTCTATCTCACAGTTGTCACGGAGGGTCCGGGAGGGCGCACTCACACGCACCCGCGCGCACACACACACGTGCGGTACGTCTCGTTTAGCGGCGAAAGGGTGAGGACCCATAACATACCACATTTGTGATGTTACAAACCATGTACGAGATCATTAAGGAAGCGTGATACATTCAGACTAGATACCTACCATATTAATATTAATCTAATTCCATATAGATTGTATAATGACATTAGCACAGGAAATGAGTTGGACATATTCAAGCAAGTGACGTATAACCGTCTCCGAATTCATTACAACTCATACATTGGCGCGTGATTTTTTATTTTTTATTTACACCCTATCCCGAATCGTTTTGAGAGTTGTTTACTCTCGTTTAGATTCGTCATGATTACATTTTATTTATTTTTTATTACATTCAGTAATTATTAACATTATCATCTTAATACCATCATAGGTTGGCTCCGGTATCATCGTGCCAGAGCCACACCTGTACAATTCAACGTGAAACTCGTCATCACATTCAATTCAGAAGGCAGCCAGAAAGAACCTCTAGAAATCATACACCCCCAAAAGGGAGGGGTAGACGTCATATTTATGTGTTGCAGTCGCAGAACTCGGCCACAGTCCGGCAGAAATTCACCCTGTCCAGGTCGCAAGAGGTGCGAGGGAGAGCCAGTAAAATGCTCCGTTGAGACTTTCTAGCCACTGCTCATCCCGGCATCGCCCATACCAGAAACCCACAGCGAGAGACCCACACCCTAATAAATACCCGAGATTCCTTTCATTTCTTAATAGATCATCGTTCCGGAGGATCCGCTGATCTATTGGCGCGTTATTGTAGCGCATCTACAATGTTTGCCGAAGGCCGTATACATGGATTCGCTCCGCTTCTGAGACATCGAGTTGCGGGCGTAAAGCTGCGGCTGGCACCAACTCTTTAATGCAAATGGCGCTCTCATGGAAAGCTGGTTCCCTGACCAGAGAATGGCAACGCCTACAGAATAGCTACAGATACAGTAATGGGCGTGACTGAAATGTAGTATTTATATATATGTGTGAACTTTTTTTATTTATATATTTTTTTGTTTTTCTTTTCATAACATAAATATTATTTTGTTTCTTAAATGTATTATCTTTATGGCAAATCGGGTCTTCTAAAAAAAAACCCCATCACGTTGGAATAAACACATTATTATTATTATTATTACTAAGCTACAAAACACTTATCTTATGTAAGACACATTTTCTTGAAACTATATTAGTGCTAAATATTTATTTATAAATATCTGTATGTGCCTGTATGTATGTATTATGCATTGCAATTTATTCAGATATATTCTGTAACATATCATTTTTAATACAAATTAAATTAATCAATAGATATACAGAAAAAAACTACTTAAAATATTTAGTTGCTAGGAAACGTTTTATCCGATTTCGATATAGCAACCGAATCCATTTCGACAAATTTTGGACATATATTTTGTAATATTTCAAATTGATACATCTATTATTCCATTTTTAAAAGCAATCCACTTTATATTACCGATATTCTCAAATACTTTTGAGTAAATCCAAAATAAACATAATATATCATTAAATATTATTAAATTTAGCAAAATACTGTAATAAAATAAAAGTTACCCCTATATCTCTTGAGATAGTTGGAAATACTAACCATTACGCAGCAGAGAATCCAATGAGATCTGAAAATAGTAGTTTAGCTTTCTTGCGAAGATCAACAAGGGTAACCATGTCTCACAGGATTGAGAGGTCGTCGTAGTGATGCCAATAAGGCAGTAATTTAAAAATATAATCGGCGGGGCGCCAGAAAAACGTGTGATGGATTTCGGCAAACAAAGACTGTCATTTTGTGATATAATACGTCTTTCTGGCGCCTGTTGAAGCCTGATCCCTGAAATGGTGGGAAAAATATAAATGAATAATTGTATTGTTTGTAACGAAATAAAGGGAAGTATTCTGTGTTCGGGAATTCAATATCTATGCTGTCGCCGTAGTGTGCCTAGAGGGAACATATTTCTGTGTTTCATTTCTTCTGACCTCATCATCATCATCGCCAGTTGAGAGAAGCGGATATCGGCGAACCAACCTTGTTGTATTTTGGCTGTACGCAACAGATGCTATTATTAACTACAAAAAAAAAATTGCCATTTATACTTCTAATACATTTTTGATATTACAATCTATAATCTATAATAGCAAGATGGTAGAGCGCGCGTGTACCATGCTAGAGATAACGGGCTCGATACTCGGCGCCACCAAATACTGTTTGATTTTTAAATAAAAAATAATTCGCCTAGTACCGGTAAAGGTGAAAATAAAACACATGTTAAAAATGAGTATAAAAATGTTGCGAAATTTTCTAAGACGCATGAATAAGTCAGTAGAACAAACAACAACTATCAAATCAAAACAGCTGCATACTTCGGACACGTTCTCAATAATGAGAAAGATCTCGTAACTTGTTATGTGCAGCGGAAGATGGAAGGCAGCAGAAGCACAACTAGAGAATCAAACCACGTACAAATGCTCACCGCATTCGTGAATCATAATTTGCCAAACCACTTACAGTAGTGGATACAAATTATATTAAACTCGGATGATATCAATGTATTAAGGTTGGTTGGAAAATAATGCGGTTTTTGTTTTTTTGAATTCTTATTATCAACAATTTGATCGACTCTAGAATTTTACACCAGCTGAATAAATAAACTAGCGGTATGCTTATTTCATTTAATAATGTTAATTATTAGCTGAGAAAAATGTATTTGAATTTCAAGATCATAAACCGCAATTATATTCTTATCAATATAATAGATTTTTTTTTATGTGAAAACATCGTTGGCTTCTAGCCCTTTCCACCATAACGGTACTTTTAAGTGCCATCAATTTTACTGCGGTGTCAATTCTCTGACGTCACAACTAAGTCCATGTAAATAATAGTCTACTCGTTTTAATTAGATTACTAACATTAGTTTTTTTTTGTTGTGTCAACACTGCGGCAGGTGAAATTGGTCAGTTGCACATTGTTACAACGTTACGTTTGACGCGCTTGTATTCCTTGTGATTTTTACTCCTTAAATTTTCAACTATTCATTTTATAAATATGAATTAAATGTATTAATTATAAAGATATACATACAAAATCAATATTATCGAAAAATAAAAACATTGTTGTTGCGCTACCGGGATTCGAACCTGGATCTCTTCCCTAACCGAACTTACAACTTACAACTTCACAATAAGAATGTGTTCTCCTAAAAAAAAAAAAAATATTCATTTTATAGAATATTTTTTTCCTATTTTTTTTACTATGCTATATATTTTTATTTTTTGTGCACGTCATGTAAGGTCTGAGTGCACTTAGAATTGCCACAAATTATAATTAATAATATTTATATACCTAGATTTTCTTATTTTATGTTTGAAGATTACTACAAACACATTCAATGTTTGAAATTAATGTTATTTCAACACGTTCAATAGTGACCGGTTAGCTAGAACAAAAACTCATGCTCGGTACTCACTCTACTGACTCATCCTTACTGACTGACGAATAATATAATAATGCTCTTCAAGATTGAAGGCGAGAGGGCGGTCCCCTACAAGATGAACATATCAAATGTAAGAAACGACAGGATTGTCACATACGCAGCTGAAGACTGAGGAGAGTGTAGACGAATTGACAAAGCAGACACAGGAATGGCGTTAGATCCAATACCACTATGTCCAGCAAGAGGTAACGAACTGCAGAGAGATATTAACAGGGAAAGAGAGATATATTAATAGGGTAAACTGGGGACTATGGCAACATGTTATGTTATTAGAAACTATTTTTTATGCATATTTTGAAATTCTAAGGAAATAAAACAAATTGAAGAAGTTAGTTAGTTTATTATTGAATGATAGTTATATGCAGCCTTAAATACATTATATACCAATACGTCCAAGAATACGGCAACAACAAACATATTTTCAACCTTCATGAAACGCATTTTAACTAATGTGGATTTTGTTAAACTACAGCTGCATTTTGGTACATTATTGCAGTGAAACCACTGTATTTAACAACAAACCAAACAATTTTTTTACGAATCACGTGCTTTGCATTCAAGTTTTATCATTTATTATTATTTAGTTGCATTTGACACATGAAAATATGTACTGTAACATTGTATACTCTGAGAGGCATATAACCCCGAGTAAATAAATCAATACAATAATAATGAACATATGAAACGTCAGAATATAATAAGTAATCGGCGAAAATAAACACCATATGTTTATTAAGGAGAACACATTCTTATTGTGAAGTTGTAATTATTCAGAACAGACGGTCTGTGATATTTTTATAACAAATTAAATGTATTTATTAGAAATATATACATATAAAATCAATTTTATCGAAAAATATTGTTTTTGCTACCGGGATTCGAACTTGGATCTCTTTCCAATCCGGGAAAGGTGCATTAACCGACTATGCTACAGCATACAGTACTTTTGGCGACAAATTTTCGAACATATATGTTACACTTTTCAAATTAATACGTCTATCGTTCCATTATTTGAAAGCAATCTACTTTGTTTTTACGGAATCTCAAATACTGCTAGTAAACCGATAGCATACGCCAGTATAGTCGGTTAATGCACCTTTCCCAGATTGGAAAGAGATCCAGGTTCTAATCTCGATAGCAACAACAATATTTTTCGATAAAATTGATTTTATATGAATATATTTCTAATTAATACACGTGTTTATTAGCCCAGCGCCATTGTGTATTGTAAATAAGATACTTAAACATTATAAAAACTTTTGCACATAATATTTTCTGACTTAACAAAGGTTTTATGTATTTTTTTCGGTTTTATTTTCTTTATCTGCGCGACACAGCATCGGGCTATATTAATAAAGACCACGGACCGAATAATAGAACTACAACCGGTGTCCCATGGCGATTTGAAAATAATAGAGGATCATATTCCCCGATGAGACGTTTCCCCCCGGTTCACTGTATATTATACAGTTAAGACATACACTGCCGTTAAAATAATCGTCCGCTACTTTCTCCGAGTGTTAAATTATTTTACTCAAATATTATCACATTTATGCAGCAGCTGTCAAGGCGTTGATTTTTTTTTTGGATACAAAATATCTTAGGCGATGAATCAAAAGAGCTATTAAAATTAATGAAACATTATGCATACATAAATAGCGGTTAATTTTTGTGGGAATATCTTTTGTGTATCGGTTTTGTGAGCGTCTGCGATGCGTTATGAATAATTTATTATGTTTTTTGCGAGGATAACGAACGGGGTGCACATTTTACGAAAATGTAATAATTTAAGTTGAAACACTTACGTATTTGGAATGTACCCTATAGGTATATTTAAATCAAGGAGTAAAGATTGAATGTAACGTATACCTCTTTATAAGATATTTTTTCACTTATTAGGAGAGCACATTCTTATTGTGAAGTTGTAATTATACGTCTGTGATATTTTAAATATATTAATTAGAAATATATATATATATAAAATCAATTTTATCGAAAAATATTGATGTTGCGCCACCGGGATTCGAAGCTGGATCTCTTTGCAAACAGGGGAAGGTGCATTATCCAACTACAGCGACGATTACTCAAAGGTATTTGAGATTCCTTAAAAATAAGGTAGATGGCTCTTTCAAATAATGGAACGATTAAATGTATTAATATAAAAAACATAACATATACAATATAATATAAGACAACATTACATCGCAGCGTACCCGCTCCGGGATCCAGACTTAACCATTCATTTCCAGAACACATCTCCAGTAAAAGCTTTTCGCCATAGACCTCAACTTGTGTCCTGTAAGTTGTGCATTTAATCTACCTGTTCTAGCCACACACATAAACACACATCTGCGCACACGTCTACACACACCGCGATATCATATACGACGAACACAGTGAGCGCTGGGGAAATTGGGGCCCCAGCCTCACATTCAAACAGATCCTTCCGATCCATCTGCCAAACATGCATTAACTCTTATCTCCAAAAACTATTATCTATAATCAATTTTTAGGGAAAAAAGGATGATGTTTATGAAAGAGTGTTGTATGTATGAAGGCTGGGGCCCCATTTCTCCTAGCGCTCACGTTTTTGTGTGAGGATGATATCGCGAATGTGTGCGCGTATGGATATAGCTAGAGCAGATTGGACAATAAAGGCTACTAATAGTTGATAGACGTTCATTGCTGATTAATGCACAAGTACAGATTAAATATATGCAGTATTGAAGACGATTTTACATTATTATTATAGGTTATGTCCACTTTGGGTAGACAGCGTACTGGATATTCATTAAAATTTAATTATTTCCTCGAACTCTGTAAGAAGATATGGTTAGCATGATACCAGTAGACTACTAGTCACAAACATTTTAAAAATAAGACATGTTATTATAATGAAAAATGTGGTCTTCGTCGCCGGTAGTTAGTCAGTATTTAGAACTAACAATTTATATCCATATTACATCGTGGCTGTAAGAACTTGATGACCTGGGAAGACAAATGAGAGGGCGATGTTCTGACACAGAAGGAGCAGCACAAGACGGCACGCGGTGGAAGGTTCTGGTCACCCAGGGCACTGAAGACATCCTCTGGCAGACGCCCTGGCTCCAATGTGGACACGATCTCGGAATGTTGACCCGATTCGGACACTCGTCACTTTGCCTTGAATTTTTGTCTCGCACTAGTTGCGAGCCGCGGAATTGATTCATAAATCGTGCGGATGGGCGGCCACACGCTCGCTGCAGTACCGCTCGTGTATTTCACATCGATAACAGGTTTGGCTCGAGGAGTGGTGCGCGTCGTGATGTAGGTGAGTATGAATGACCTTTGCAGCGAGAGGAAGAGACGGTCCAGGATGCGTTTCCGTTAACGGTAAAGACGAGATCGATCTTCCGGTCAATTTTAATTATTAAATCTTAGAGCGCATCCCCGTTTGGAGATGCTGCGCGATAGATATAGACTACTTTTGTGAGGTTAATATCGATCTATTCAGTGTTAATTCAACACGGATGAAAGAATAGCAATGCAGTCAGGACAAGGCTGATCCTTCTAAGGCGCTGATGACAGCGAACCTGAAGTATTGGCATTGCACTGTGGCTATCATTTATAATCTAATCAAGAAATAAAACGTATCAATGTCTTATTAAATGTGTTAATTAGAAACATATACATATAAAATCAATTTTACTGAAAAATATTGCCGTTGCGCTACCGGGATTCGAATCTGGATCTCTTTCCAAACCGGGGAAGGCGCATTATCCAACTATGCTACAGCGACAGTACTTTTGACGACAAATTTTCGAATTTACATGTTACACTTTTCAAATTAATATATCTATCGTTGCATTATTCAAATTATTATTTTTCGAAAAATGTTACTAAAATTTAATATTGTATCTATTTATTTTTATTTATTAATCTGTTATAATTACAATGATACAACACAATGCAGAGAAGAGGAGAACATATTAATAATTATTGTTTACAATAACTAGCTTATAATAAAATAAAATGCTATATATTTATAATAACGATATAAAAATATGATGAATTTTGGGATACATGGTTCATCTTTAAAGTATTTTTTGATAGCATTGATTATTTCTTTGTTATCATTAATATAATATACTCGTATTGTAGCTGAATTTTTCTTTCAAAATGTATCATATTTATTACACACATTTAAATACATTGCCCAACTAGGCAAGCCTGTTTTAGTATGTTTCAAATCTGTCGATTGTCCCTTTTATTATTAATAAATTCTGGATTACGCTCTCCTTCGGTGAGAATGTGCGCATCTTACAATTGTTTAAAATTATTTTAAAATTTGCAATATTAACTTTGTGGTTAAAATTCATTTTTTTATTTATTATCTTTGTTTTATTAACCACTTAATTGAGTTTAAATACACCTACCGGTTTCGAAAAATACCATTTTCTTCTTCAAGATGTCATAACTAACTAAAACATATATTATTGTATCTTTGCTAGAATCTATTTTTTTGTTAAAAATGTATTTTTCGAAACCGGTAGATGTATTTAAACTCAATTTAGTGGTTAATAAAACAAAGATAATAAATAAAAATATTTATTAATTTTGTTTAGATCGGTCACAATACTAGCATGCCGTCGAGGAGCCAGTCCTGACGAGGATACATTAGTATCGAAACCGGTAGACGTATAAATAATTCACAGTGGTCTAAATTTTAAATTATGTTTAACAAAGTTAACGCTACAAACATCAACAATAAAATTGTTTGTTTACCGACATCGATATCTGTTTCATTACTAATATTTAAAAACCTAATTAATAATATTCTTTAATGCAATATGTAAATGATTTTTCCATGTTTTTATTTTTGAGTTAGTACCCTTTTTACAAAGTACCTGCATAATTTTTTTCGCGTTGTTTTCTTGTCTATGTGAAATATGTTAGGATGTATGTCATTTGTCACATTTTTTTTTCTCTATATCCAATACCCGTATACTTGTATGTAATTAATTAATTACCTTCATGTGATAAAATCTGTATATTTTTTAAACTAAAATATAAATTCAGTTTTATTATAGCTAGATTATACAATTCACACATTCGTGAATCTATTGTCTATTGGCGATAATTCCGTTCAGAACACCATTATATTTATTTCCCGCAGTCGAAACCATTCTCAATGCTGGCACACACGCTCCATACCATCTATTCAATTGACAAGAAATTATCTCTCGAGAAAATAAAACTATATCAACGTGAGTTAAATGATTCAATAATGGTAGAAATGTATTAAAAAATAAAATTGTCGAATTATTCCGATTCCTGCCTACCACCCTGCTGACACGTGGAGTATCGAAACCCTAGGCTCAGGCTGGGAGCTAGGACCGAGGAGTCACCGACCTGAACAATGGTCGGCTCCCTCGTGAGTGTGACGAACAGTGTTCAGCGTTCAGCGTTCAGCCTAACACCACCCTGTTTATAGGCTGACTAGAAACCATCTTTGTTATTATGTTTATTATTATTATTAGTATTGTTACATGTCTCAGGCATGCGTATCATGCCGACCACTGTTTTTTGTTTTAGTCTCTTCAAACATCGTTTATTTGTGGAAAATCAAAACAATACAGGTACTTGTATACAATAGTATGTACTCTCTACGCTAGGACATATTTCTTCATCGTAACAACGTTCCTAGTTATTATATCTCCACCCGCGTATGCACTTCGTGACGGAAAGCCTTTGTAAAACATTATCTATATTAAAAAATTGCATAATAATACATACATTTTTTTTTAGAAAAAACTTGTTAATCTCGACGATTTGTTTTGTGGTAGCTCCGCTATCTTTTAATAATCATTTTTAATTTACATTTTTTCAGTTACATATATACTTTGATTTAAAATACATTGTGTACAAAATATATAATAACTTCAGAATATAATATAATTCCTGTCCAAACCTTGAGTATAAAAATAATGCATTACCATATTTTTCGATTCGGCATTTGAATATCAAAAAATATATAATATATTATAAATTGATGTATCACGTTTAAAGATAATTCGTACATTTCTTCCAGATGGTTTTGTGGCGTCGGTACTGAAGCAATTGTTAGGATCTCTGGTTTTACGCACCGGTAAATGTGAGATGCGTTCGGAAGTAATCGGCGGTGATGCCGATTGCGAAGGCGATAGATCTCCATAGATCAAACGGTGCATTGCACTTCTCTAGCACCGAACATTGAGAGAAATGATGGCATCAGAATGGTGTCCAATTAAACATTGAAATGAAATCGGTTTAAAAAATGTAGACACCAGTCGTTAATGGGACATTAGATTGTTCAGACCGACAGATTGGTTTTATGGTTTATCGAGTTACTAACTGTAATCTTTTATCGTGAAAAAACGAGATGCTGTGTGTGCCATCGTGCCGTGCAGCCTGCCTACTCTGGTCTCTTCCGACTTACAAACCTGTTAATAATTGTGTGATCGAAACCATTCGTAAAAAACTAACTGTCCTGCTCGATGCCTGGGAGCATTTTTTTCATGTTAAATTATTGGTCTTTATATTTAGAACTGTTCTTTTTTATTATCATATTCACAGTGAGATCTCATTCATAAGTAACACACGCCCGACGCACTCGCGGTGCGCACTGCCAAGCAGTGTTCGACGGGTAGACGGATAGGAGAAACAGCATTGAACATTGGTCCTTCTCATTCGCTGCCGGGTTGCCATTTTTTTAAATTTATCAATTATGAACTGTACATAAAAACATAATAACAAAAGTAATGTAAAATTACAGCAGTACAAATTATTAAAAACATATCAATTCTACAAGTATCCAAAGACGATCTGGCGACAATGATGTTAATTAAATTATAATGCAGAACAAAACTTCGGATCGGAGAGACACATATCATATAATATGTACATCTGTTCCAGACAACTGTCTATTCTAATATATTATAATTACTTCGGTATAAAATGAAATGGGCACGTTTTAACGGGGAATTATTTTAAGATATGCATTAAAATAAATACTTTATTTAATAAAACGAATTGTTCGTGCGTTACAGTAATAAAAAATGAACATTAAATAAATATGTCTTTAATAATTATACAAAATACTTTGTTTAAACCACTATTTATTTATTAAAATATGAATTAGAAAGATATACATATAAAATAAATTTTATCGAAAAATATTGTCGTTACATGTTTCGATACCTATGGTATCATCTTCAGGAGACAATGTATACTGAAATCAACAATAGATAAAAACAAAAATATAAAGTGGTGAATAAGTAAGAACTAATATGAAAACAAATTTAAAAGGTGACTATTTGCAAAGACGATTTGGTTATTTATAGTATTAAGCTTGCTATTAACACTTTTTCTTATTTCTAAAATTTCAAATGTATCTAACTGTAAACCCCTAGTATATTTATATATATAATTTCTAAACCCTTACTAATATCAAAGGAATGGTTTGTTTCCAAAAGGTGATTGTAAAATTCTGAATAGTTATTGAAATGAGGCCACAAAGTAATTTTGCAAATATTGAAGAAAAATTATATATATTTTTGTTAACGAGCTAACTTAACCTTTCTATATATTAAATTATTTTATTGCACATTATTAGTATTTATTTTACATATTAATATTTCCCAAAAGAAATGTACAAGGTACTCTCAGCCTGACCTGTTGATGGCTTTCAAAGAGATTAAACCTTTGAATATATCCGCTGCTTTTTCTCACTCCAATACAAAAGTCTAGCACAGTAGCCAGAATAGCTGAATAACTATCAGAGGAATGCCTACTGCATCAAAGTTATCGTCACAGGGGCGGGCAGAGAGAATAGAACGCCACACTCTTCCGTCCTGACGCACAATTCTCACCTCAACCACATTCATACATCTGATCATGAAATGTCGTCAAGTCAAGTCTTCCGCGGACGTCCTATGTTTCTGGTGCCATCAACACTTATCATTCTCCCATCATTCATCCGATCCGCTTGAGCAAACCTCCATAGCTATGAATGGGTCGAAACATTGACTCAAGAAAGATAATTTAAAATGGCAGTTTATTTCTAATGGATACATTATTTACTTTTAATATAAGAATAAGGGAGCATTTGAGATGTTTGAACAATAGTGGGTTTTCAGAATTTTCTAATCATCTGATAGAAAATGGTCATGGTTTTGATAAAAAATTGGGATTTTCAATTTTGCATATATACGGTGTTGGTCACAAATTAAATAATTTGGAATCGTTGGAGATAAATAAAGCGTGTAAAACTAATTAAAAAATTATAAACAACCAACTAAATTTAACTACGAGTCCCATTCTAAAATTTTTTCCCAAAAATTATTCGAGTAGATTTGTATTATGTAACAATTTGAGTTAGGTACTAAATTTATTTTTAAATAATTGTTTTTTTTTAAAATAGATTCTGTTAAAGAAACAATAATATATGTTTTTAGTTAGTTATGACATCCTGAAAAAGAAAATGGTATTTTTCGAAACCGGTAGATGTATTTAAACTCAATTAAGTGGTTAATAAAACAAAGATAATAAATAAAAATATGATATATTATTTGATTATAATTGTTATTGCAGTTCACCAGTCAAGTAAAACACTCAATTTCAATGAGTAGAATCCTGCTTCCAATCAAACTTTGATACTAAATGGTGGACTTGCACCAGGACAATACGGTATTCGTGTGAGAACCGACCACTCAAGACAACGGATTGGTTATTAAATGGAGTGCAGTTCGCACGGCGGCCATTGTACGGAGACAACATAACTTGCGTAGTTTAGCTAGCGCCCGAACCGATGACAGGATCGTGCTGTCATTTGTTTTTTAAAGCGGCCACTGCAAGTGCGACCTCAAAATGAATACCCTATTTACATAATACAAGCCTTTTTGTATCTGTCGTACAAGCGATGAACAAAATTGGAAATAAAGCATAAGGTACGTGAGGCCTATTTTTAGCACTGGACCCAGATCGATAGAAGAAGAAGACTTCAGAATGATTTTAAATGTATGATAATAAAACATTTATAGCTTAATTAATAATCAGAATTAACGTAGCACGCCCTACGCCTTATGGCGGATAAAATGCTATTTGTAACGAATATATTTCGACCATTAAAATACAAGAAATCTGGCGCGCATGTGGTTGTGTGGATTATTTTTTCACGGGCATTGACCCTATTAATCGTTTATTTCTCCTTTATCAACCATACACATAAATATTGCAATATCTCCACTTGTTTTGGCTTAATACTTTATATTTAGGCAGTACAACTAGATATTTAAATAATATACCAGCTGGATAGCTTACAATCAATTTTAATGCGACATTCTCGTACATAATTTCACTTTAACGTGAACCACATTGGCTCTGTTTCCCTGAAATACGTAGTAGATTTTGAATTGTGCTGGCGGATGTACAAGGCGACACATGACATGTGCTCTGCAACCCAGACAACTTGAACGGTAGAAGTCAAACTGTCAGATCAACCTCAGGAAGGGTCGTAGAACTTATCACGAATTTTCAGAAGACTCAGTTCAGTGAACGGGCATTTGCGGTGGCAGGCCAAAAAGCGTGGAACTCTACCGTCATAAGCAATAGTGCATCAGAGACTTTATTTTAAAAAAATACTAGGTTTTCACAAAATCATATCTATCCTTATATATTTTATGATGGTATAATAATTTAAAATTTTAAGTACTATTGTAGGACTGAACAGTTGGTTTTGGCCGGATTTTTTTTTACCATAATGTCGCTATATTAATTATACAATGCTATTAATAGTGAAAATCGGAAGGAAATGAATGAAATCAAATATTTGAAAGTTACTAGACAGATTCTAGATTGAACTTTTCGCAAAATACGTGAAAATCTCACTTCTGGAAAGGATTAGAAGATTAATTAGATTCAATTAAATACACTCACTTTGTATGAAGCCACGAATTTTATTACACGTCAATCGGTTTCGCTTAGCTCAAGCTTCGTCAGGACGTATTTAATACTAACAATAAATACAAAAAGAGTGCACTTATAAATATACACATAAATATAACATATAATATAAAATTACACGTGAAAGAGAGAGACAGAATACATATACAGTTAGACGGAACATTAAGGAAGTGGAAAATACAGTGTAATAAAATTCGTGGTTTCATACAAAATGAATGCTTTTTAAGAAAATAAAAGATTAATTAGTACTAAGTCTTGTAAATTATAAATTATAAATTACTGCAGCAACATTTTATTGATTTTATTGTTGGCTAATGAAAAAGAAATGCAACAATTATCGGTACTGCGAAATAAAGTCTGGAGAATATTATTGAGAAAAATAGATATACCTACTAGGATCGGTACAATGCTGAAAAACCTTAATGTCATGACCACTGAACGTATAGTAGCAGAATTGAAAAGAAAATTTAAGGCATGAAAACGAGCAATATACAAGAGGAAGATGTAGACTGAGAAGAAGGGTAAATTTCAGAAATCGACGATTTACAGTGCGATGAAGATTTTCAATGAAAAGCCAATTCAAAAATAAACTAAGTAAAATGTGGAAATGAATGCATATGTTTATTTACTACAACTGTTGATTTGAATACAAATAAAATGTATGAATATATACATTCAACAACAACAGAGCTATGCACCCCCAAATAAGAAAGATCTAGAATTATGAGAGTGGCTTATAATAATACAATGTGAAATTTAATGACGAAATAAAATTCTATAAAAAATGTTGAGAAATTGACCAAATCAGAACTCGGGGAAAAGATGTCCAATATATAATTGTTTATTTATTTTGATGACCTTTTTTTGGTACATATTTATGTTTGCAGCTAATTTAAATGATTTCGGTAGTCGGTTATACAATCTAGGACAGTGATGGCGAACACGCGTGTCAAACGTGACACGCCACAGCGTTTTGGGCGACACGCCAGCGTTCACTAATATCAGAGTTATCAAAGAACACGTGTCCCGCCAGCAGACGTATACCCGTCTACAGCAACGTTCGAATTGATCACTACGTACATATTACATGTGTATCTCTTTTGGGTCTCACTTTGTGAAAAAAACAATTAATTAAAATAAGCTATTAATTAATTGACAAATCATATACCACGGGTTCCATATTTTATATATGGGGGGGGGAGGGGGTGACATGCCAGCAAAGTTAAGTTAGATTTTCTGAAATTTTGACACGCCTCTAAAAGGTCTCTGTCCTATTCCTAATTTGGACATTTTTCGAATAACATGTTCATAATTTTTGCCCGATGAATTTTTATTTTGGCCTATTTTAAAAAAAATGAAATTAAACAGTTTTTTTTATATAAGGAATATACTTTTAAAACAGAAAAATCTTTAAATTCTCGTTCGGTTGGGTAATCGCTAACCTTTTTTAGAATTATTCACATTATTTTATATATCTTTTGTTTTGTAATTATTGGTTTGAAATATATATAAAAAGTACCTCCTCAACCTAGTATTCCGTATTGTAATATGGATTCGACCATTGCGTGGTATACTATTTATCATTTTAAGAGTTTGCAAATTACAGTTTTGTCTAAGAACATAGAAGAAGAATAAAAAAATATTTATTAGGTAGTAGACACATACGAGTATATATGCACTAGATGAAGAATAAATAAATAAACATATGTAATTTTTTTTTTTAATTTTGGTACCTGCGTTCGGCCCTGTCCCTGGCTAGCGATGGCTGGTACTGTTTGGTGGTGGCTGGTGCTGGCGAGGAGTATTAGAAACCCCAGCCGTGACCAAACGGTCGGCGGCTCCCACAGCCCGGCTGGCTCGGGACTGTCCAAATTACCTTTTCGGTTCGCCGTTCTTGCTGGAGGAAGTAGCCTCGCAAGAAGCGGCAGAGATATGGCGGAACGGCTTTTTGCGGCCGAGTCATTGATCCCACTCTGCGCGACCACCGGCGACCAGGCCCGGCCTAGACAGATGGGCACAGTTGACGTGACGCGGTCCGCGAACTAAATAAAATTCATAACCTGTATGTATATTATAGAATATGGAATTTTTTAGTATCACGTTTTAGCATCGTATATATTTTTTGTATAATTATGACGTTCGTTTTTATTTTAATGAATTCCACTTTTTCACTGTTAACTTTGTAATATATTTCGCATCGGATTTGTTTTGATCGGTTACTTATTTTTAAATACAAATTAAATGTATTAATTAGAAAGATATACATATAAAATCAAATTTATCGAAAAATATTGTTGCTGCTACCGGGATTTGAACCTGGATCTCTTCCAATCCGGGGAACGTGCATTATCCGACTATGCTATACCAACACAGTGGATTGACGACAAATTTTCGAACCTACATGTTACACTTTTCAAATGAATACATCTATCGTTCCATTATTTGAAAGCCATCTACTTTGTTTTTACGGAATCTCAAATATCACGCCAGAATTAACAATTCATTTTTATTAAATATTGGACACATGGATACACCTTATATATTATTAAGGAGAACACATTCTTATTGTGAAGTTGTAATTATTCAGAACTGACGGTCTGTGATGTTTTTAATACTAATTAAATGTATTAATTGGAAAGATATACATATCTTAAAGCTCTTTCTTAAAAAAACATTTTGAAATTTTGGCCGTTATGTCGTTGGATTGAATGTCGCATGGATCAATGGTCGGCTGGAGCTTTAGGCGGTCGGATCTTTTGTCGTTGGACCAAAAGTCCGCGGAGCTTTTGTCGTGACACACTCACGAATATGTTTCATTTTATTCAAAAATACTAAAGTGTTTTAGTACGCACAAATGTCACCAAAATCATAGATACCTACTACTATTTATTCTGAAAAGTTAAACAAATAAAAGCATTAAAGTACAAACATATTTTAAACAAATAATAGATATCTCATGAAGACGAAGCTATTTAAAAAAAATATACATTTAATGGAAATATATGGACAGGGCTTACGACCTGTCTTTAGTGATTATTACGCTGGCTTAAGTGATCACTTTAAATAAATATAACGTTCACCATTCTCACCCATTAATCAATCTCCATATCTATTAAATTTTTGGAAGTTGTATATATGTTAATATGTGGAAACACTTCGAGTATCACTACACTATCGCCATTTATGGACTATATTTGATCATTCATTTCCCTGAAACAGCATATATGTCACAACGAGAATCTTTTTCTTTTTTTTCGTATGACCTTCCGAATATTTCCATTAAATATAATTTTAATAAAATAGCTTCATCTCTATGAGTATATTTTAATTCAACTTTTGTTAGGGAGATTCAAATTTACCCAACTGACGGACAGAACATCAATGGTCAACATAGTAACATTTGACGTTTAACGTACAAGTGTGAAGAGCGTCGCGAGACGGCGAATCTCTTGGTACCTACATAGTGAACTAGGAAAGTCGGACGTTGTCTGCAAAGAATCTCACAAGAACATAATCGCTGTCTCAGAGATTGTCTCGAGTCAAATATCTCATAAAAATCTTAAAAAGAAATGTGTTCGATACGCATTTCAATATTTCAATTTCCTTTCAAGTGTGCCTACAAAGAAAGTGCTACGCACAAAGCTGGGCCTGTATATGTATATTCAATGATAATGTTGGGTGTTTTTTTTGTGTAAGAATTTTGAAACGGGATTGGTGATTCCTCATCAATCAAGCTGCTGCCGAGGAGAGGCTGTCGTTATCAGCTGTGTGGGAAGACCCTGAATAGTCGACCAAGAAACGAACACATAAGGAAACAATAACTTACATATACAGGGTGTGACAAAACTTAGTACACCATATTTGGTAGACGCCAGCCTAAATTTTGAGTCGAAAATTATTCATACTTTTAAAATTAGCAATATTATCTTTGTGGTTAAAATTCATATTTTTATTTATTATCTTTGTTTTATTAACCACTAAATTCTAAAGACAAAGATGATAAATTTAACAATTCTGGTGTCTATAAACTTAGTTGCAAGGATTGTGCTGCATTTTATATTGGTAAAACGGGTAGAAATTTTAATATAAGAGTAAGGGAGCATTTGAGATGTTTGAACAATAGTGGGTTTTCAAAATTTGCTAATCATTTGATAGAAAATGGTCATGGTTTTGATAAAAAATTGGGATTGTCAATTTTGCATATAAACGGTGTTGGTCACAAATGAAATAATTTGGAATCGTTGGAGGTAAATAAAGCGTGTAAAACTAATCAAAAAATTATAAACAACCAACTAAATTTAACTACGAGTCGCATTCTAAATTTTTTTCCTAAAAATTATTCCAGTAAATTTGTATTAAGTAATGATTTGAGTTGGTACTAGATTTTTTATAAATAGATTCTGTCAAAGAAACAATATATGTTTTAGTTAGTTATGACAATCCTGAAGAAGAAAATGGTATTTTTCGAAACCGGTAGATGTGTTTAAACTCAATTTAGTGGTTAGTAAAACAAAGATAATAAATAAAAATATGAAAATTATTCATCCTGCTAAAGATATTCGAAATTCATTTTTAGTATTATATAATTTTGATCGCAAATAACGCCGACTCAAACAAATAAATAACAAGGCAAAATCAAAGTATAATTAGTACTCTATTGATATGCATAACGTGTGTGATTCACTGGAAAGGAAGGAAGAAATTTATTAAATTTATTTTTGATATTATAAATTTACCTACATACATGGAATGTATTATTTTTTTAAATTAAAGTTTTTAGGTAGGTACTATGTGAGTAGGTACCGAATTCATAAAAATGTTCTTTTACCTACCTACCGGGATGTGAAATGACATATGTTTGCTGCTGCTTTATTAACATAATTTCTATAAAGAGTCAAAATATACGTTCGACGTTCATGGGTACTTAATAAAATATGTAGTCACGTCCATATCACGGTCTTTACCTCGGTGTAAATCCTGTTGTCCCGTCCACTGCAACCTCGTTGCTTTCGTCTTTCTCAGAACTGGGCATCATAGTTTTCCCGATGTTTCATGTTTTGTTAACCTTCTCTATTCTCTGGTAAGGTTATCAAGTATTTTCCCGTGAATCTTGCGCGAGACTTTATTTTCGAAGACCTGCAATAAAAATAATAAATAAATAAATATTCCCTTTTGATGGAGATATTTCTCTAGTGATGGTTAAATCGTTATTTAAACTGTTATTAAGACTGTGATTATATTCGATTATAAAATGATAAAAAAAAATTCATAAACAATTTTATTACCAACAAACACCCTTTCTCTCCCCAATTATTTGATAACGCTTTCACCTACTAATATTACGTTACAAACATTATTTATGGAAACATAAATTACACATTTATGCAACAGTATTTACTTAATACAAATTAAATGTATTAATTAGAAAGATATACATATAAAATCAAATTTTTTGAAAAAATATAATTGTTGCTACCGGGATTCGAACCTGAAACTCTTCCTATAACGACAGATGTATCAATTTAAAAGTGCAACTCACTGTGTTGGTGTAGCATAATCGGTTAATGCATTTGTATTAAAAACATCACAGACCTATGTTTTGAAAAATTTAACTTCACAATAAGAATGTTGTTATCTTTAAAAATATAAAGTATTTACTCTTCGAAAATTAAATCTTTGTGTGAACAAGATGTATATTTTATATCAATACATATTAAATTGTTAGCGTTTAAATTTTCGTTCCAATCAAGTCAATTCACCCCCGCGACACACCGAATGACATTAGGCTTTAAATATAATAATAATTATATTTTTATTTATCATCTTTGTTTTATTAACCACTTCATTCAATTTAAATACATCTACCGGTTTCGAAAAATATAATTTTCTTCATCAGGATGTCATAACTAACTAAAAAACATATATTATTGTTTCTTTACCAGAATCTATTTCTAAAAAAACACAATTATTTAAAAATTCAAATTTACTCGAATAATTTAGGAAAAATTTTTAGAATGGTAATTTTTTGATTAGTTTTACACGCTTTATTTGTCTCCAACGATTCCAAATTATTTAATTTGTGACCAACACCGTTTATATGCAAAATTGACAATAATAATAATTAACATTTTAAGACATGTTTAAGGTATACACAATTCACTAAAACAAGGTAAGTATAAATGATATTACTAAAATAAATATAAATTAAGTAAGGTATTGAAAACAACACAAAAAATATCACCAGTCATGCAGGATTGAATTCTAGTTTATGTTGTAGATATTCTCTCCAGAACTGGCTTTCGCTTACTTGTAGAAAATGTCGACATCAGAAGTAGCGTAGTTTAAGATGGAAATAGCTTTCCGAACAGGCCTAACCCGTGGCTTAGTTCCGTGTATAGAGAGATGAGCTAGTCTACGCTACCGCCATTTTAGGCTGGCATCAGGAGCCAATAGGATGATTGTAAGCACGCATTCGTGGATTCTGTCGGTAATCAGTTACCACCGCAGACTGCCAAATATACATATAGACATGAACCAATGGAAATTCCTCGTTTCAATATTTTCATGTTGGTGTCACTCGCGTGATCACTTTGGTACTCGATTGGATAATATTTAATTTTCGAACAGTAAATAAATGTGTCATTTATGTTTCCGCGAATAATGCGTGTAGAATGGCAATGTTCCAAACCCGTCTTCTATATGTCTATTCATTTACTGGTGTATGGTGCTGTCAGATATTTGAAAATTTTAGCATTGCAATGCTGTCGTATTATAGGTTATTTGAATTATATCAGTAATACGAAATGCGAATTATAAATGTAGGTAATAATCGGTTTTCAAAATTAAAATGTGTAATTATTTATTTTACAAAATGTGTCAGTGATTAGTTTGTAGTGTTTCATTAATATGCAAGACGATCCAGTTCAGAAAAATTAATACTCACATAGAGAGAAAAAAGTTGATGGTCAGTCAACAGTCAGTTCGGCAATCCTCTTGTCTGTAGTGGCAAACTTGATTTTGCTAAATTTATTTTTATGTAAGATACGGGATGCATTGCGAGCGAAGCTGCATCAGAAGTTTTGCTTTACGTAACGTGATTATTTAACGATTGCATTTCACTGAAAATTGAATGCATTTCCTTATTTTTTAGTTAGTATAAAAACACATTTAAAATATTTTATTACAAGAAATGTAACGACAGAATTTGCGCGTAATTTGTTTGTTATGCCTCTTGTTCATAAGATGTGCAATAATGATTTCTATTTCTAATCTAATAATGTAATAATATCAACAATTCTATTTTTTATTAATAGTATTTTATTTTTCTAATAAATACGTTCTTACTCTCATTCTTTATCTTGTACTTTATTTTTGAGATAGATATTTTTTATTCTCATTTCAATAACAATGGTGGCACCGAATATTGATCCCGGTTCTTCTCACATATTAAGTGAGTGCTCTGCCATCATAGCTACTCTCCAACTAGAATGTGGGGTCAAATTATTAAATAATGTAGATTTTTTTCATTGTTTTTTTTATATACAGTGAAACGTCTATCTATCGTTGTTGAAGGGACCTACGAATGCGGGGATATAGAAATAAGTTACATTCATACATTATATTCTAAAAAAGATATATATTTCATATGTAAATGAATGTGTTTAAATACAAATAAAATTAGAAAGCTGCACAGACACAAAAAAAAAATGCGTTATTGACGTAAGTAAAGAGTATTTTTTCGGTGTTGCAAATGACATTTTTTTCGCATCATTTATTGAATGTGTATAAAATAAATATTTCTTTAACGTCAACGTGCCCTGAGGCAGGCAATTGTAAAATAATCCAGCGTAATTTAAACGATCAATGCGGTAAAATGATGCGTAGAGGAACGATTGATGCGATCTGTTTTTGCGTGTTTTGTATGAAATTAATTCGGGACTGGAAGAAATAAACGACACATGCGGGAAAACGATTATTCGAGGAACGATCGATCGAGATTTCACTGTATATATTAATTATAATTTTTAACATCAAATTTTAATACTGATACTTTGTAACAAGCCCGTATTAATAAAGAGCCTACTACTACTTTTGTATTCATCGGCGGTAGTAGTATCTAGAGTTATTTAACATTAATTTTAAACGAAAGTATAATTTTATCATGAATTAATGTAATTAATATTTTGAATTTATTTGAAGTGTCACTCGCTTAGTGATCGAGTGACCGGGGGTTCGACCCTCGTTCCGGGAGACCAACAATCAGTCATTAGATGTGTCATGTATTTTGCATGCACTACACAGATTAAAAAAAAAAATAGTTTTATTTGATATTCATCATTCCGACGGCTCTTGCGATACCGCTGCCCGGTGAAGGCGCGCTGTTGAAGAAAGGCCAGGCGAGGCCTGCAGGTCCTAGACCCGGAGATTTAGAAAACATCTCCAAACCAGTTCCAAAACAAAGCCATCCTTACTTTCTCTTCGGCGGCTCCTAGGCTGAACGAGAGGAGTGTCCTTGGAGCGGTCCGAGCTTGCGCGCCACCGCCGAACCACGGACCGAGATGCCACCCGTGGGAATGCGGCGCCCGGAGGCGCACGTCGAATTACTCAAATAATAAAATATTTAATATATTCATAAATAAGCAACACACCTATTGTACTTGAAACGGTGCACAAAAATATTTTCATTTGTCGAATATTCCACCGAACATACGCTAGATCTCGGTTCATTACAATATTATATCAAATATATCCGTACATTTACAAAAAAAATGTGTATACATCTTCCCCCCCCCAACCTCCAACGCCGCCCAAAAATTTTCATACTAGAAAATTAAATGTAGTCAAATTTAATTCATTTCTTCTTTCCCACTAAATTACACACATAAAACTCACATACGTGATGTTTGCGCATAACCATGAACTACTTATTATACACGCTCAATTAAAAAAAATATGAAAACCACAGTTAATTGCTTCTTTCTAGATAACCCTCTCCAGGTACCTTAATGCTCTTATTGTGATGAGATCTTTCGTCTCGTCGGTAAAGGTTGGTACGTATGGATTACGTCATGCGCTTCGCGCCCATCTTTGTGCTGTCCTTTACGCCCTCTCGAGACAAGTTTCCGAGACAAATCTGATCCGTGTGCATGCGTCATAATAATTCGTTAATAAAGAGTTAAGAGGGAAGGGAATGCCTTTGTTTTACCCATGCCCTAAAAAGTAACGGTGTATGCAAAATTCGGGCAGAGATATTGAAGAGAGTGGTGGTGACTATATTTTCATCAGAGTCCTAGGATGCAACTGAGCAAAATTTTAAATCGGGAAGTGAATGTTTATGTTTTCCGCAGGGTTCGAAAGAATCACTCTGCAAAATTTGATTAAGAGCGATCAACAGACTTACGGTTACAAATTGATGATAACTCTTGGAGAGTTGAGGGTGATAAAGTCTTCTTCCGACAATGCGCTTCCATCTATCCCTGTCTTGCGCCGCTTCAGTACTCGCTGACCATCAAGACCCAAACTATCTTAGTACCATAGAATAATTGATGTATCATGCTATTATTATTATGTTATTAAGAATAACACATTTTTGTTTGTGAAGTTGCATTTTCAGAACATAGTTTGGTGGTATTTTAATACAAGTTTATTAAAAAAATGTGTAGTTGCTTCATTTTTTCGATAAATAGATCTTTCTAGTTTATTCATTTGTATTATAATTTTTCTTTTACATGTAATTGACTAACCCTTAAAATTTCAAAAAAGGTTCATCAAATAATGCAGAAAAAGGCTCCTTTCTTTTCAATAATTTCGTCAAAATGTCGACTTTCTTGCATAAAGAAATCATAGAGTTACGCGCGTCCCGAAAACGTACAATGTGACAGTAACGTCAAAACGAGCAACAAGGGAGACTCTGAACGAAAGAAAGCGAACGAACATTATGTAAATACTGTCTCATTTCTCCTTTTCATCGGCGATTTGCCTGCCGGATCGTCGGCGGCCGCGCCTCCTGGGTCCGTAGATAGGGGCCGCCACTTCCCAGACGCAGGTCGGCGACCCCATAAAAAGTGGGCAAATGTCACACGCGAGCAGGCAGGACTCCCGGGGACGGTGCGCGGCGGCTAGAACTTCGGCATTCTGGAACGTTCTCGGACCTTCTGAAACCTCCGGGATCTACGAGCCGGCGGAGCCTATTTTGGGTTCAACTTTCAACAATTTTCGCCCCGAACTAGTGATGGGCCCGACTGTTAAGGCCTGCGTCCACGATGACATAACTACGGAGATTTAGTTGAAATACATCCTAATACGATATGCGCACGTACTAATTGATCTGGAGATTGGTAGAAAGAGACAAAAACTCAAAGCGGGATTTGACACGTGCCACAAACTTCTGCTACTGAGGAGAAAATCACTCAGCCGATGAATGACAACGACATTTGATGTTTGACGTGCCTTCGTGACGAGCGTGAACACGAAAACTGAGAGTTGTCTCCAACGAATCAACAGTGGATCGATGGATGATTGGTAACTGGCATTCATCTGTTGGAGGTTTAGTTTCTATAGTGGACCAGTCATCGCTAGCCTAACTACGAATAATCAGTCACCAATCATACCTAAATCGAACACAAATCTCACAATCGCAGTTACAATAACGGTTTAGCACATCTCCGCTTAGGGAATATATATAGTTATGTATGGATTTTGTTGACACGATATCTTCCTTGGTTATTATCAGATTTCGATCAAATTTAAAAAAAATATACATTTCGTAAATAAGTTGCTACGAACATCTCTACATTCTCTCCTAATTGGTTCATTCTTCACTCTGTCGTACATACATAGATTTTATATACGCACCTAAGCTACTAATATTTCGTTTACTTTACTGAGTTATTTTTCTCTTTTGGCCCGACTACGACCGTTCCTGGACCCGGACTTCCTTCACACGGTCCTCTTAACATCATCAGCGGGCAACCTCTGCTTGTACTGCCCAGCAATGTTCCCTGTATGGTGTGCGGGTGCGCGCGCACACCCGATTTGTCAGCGCATACAAAAAAATATAGCACGTACACAATTTTTAACAAGACTTCTTCTTATAATAATAATAATAATAATGATGCGTTTATTCGTCATAAAGATAATACATATTATAGAAAACAATTAATTTACAAAATAATATTTATGTTGTGACAAGAAAAGCAAAAAAGAGAATGATAAAAAAGTTCACATATACATATATATACAAATATAAATACTGCATTTAAGTCACGGCTATTATTGTATCTGTAGCTATTCTGTACAGATTCATTAATAGGCGCCGCTTGCACTAGAGAGTCCACGCCAGCAAATCGATGTCTCAGAAGTGGAACGAATCCATGTACACGGCCATCGGCAAACGTTGTAGAAGCGCTACAATAACGCGCCAACCCAAACAGTATTCTGTATGAGTTGTTGTACTGAATTCGGAGATGGATGTATGCCGTCTTCTATTGTTGCAGTGTATTGTCTATTCTGTATAAGATTCTTTACATTGAACCATTTTCTGAGGTTACACAGCCCAGATAATCTCTTTCTACCTGCACTACTAGCCCTGCCGCTCTGCTGCCTTCTATCTTCCCGTGCATAATATTAATTCAGCGCCGATAAATCGGCGTTTATTAGCAAAATAACTTTATTTTACAGCTTGCATTAATGTAAACATTTTTTACATAACTAATATATCAGCAAATACGATAAGTGGTAAAATTATTTGTATGCAATCCTATTATCCGCTACCTGCGTCGCTAGGTGCATATAAAGCACTTGTTCTGAGGTAGGCAGCCATTAATATATTCAATAAATAATAAGATAAACCACTATTTAATGATAAATCAACATGTTTCGATACCTGTTGTATCTTCTTCAGAAAACAATTAATACTCAAATTAAAAATGCAAACATAGATAAAAACAAAACTATAAAAGTATAAGTGGTGGGCAACTAACTAATTATGAACTACTGTGAAAACAAATTTAAAAGGTGACTGTTTGCAAATACGATTTGGTTATTTATAATATTTAATTTGCTATTAACACTTTTTTCTTATTTTATTTGTTTATATAACATCTAAACCCTTGTTAATGTCATTATTCCTTTGACTTTTACCAAAATTTATTAAATAAAAAAACTATTAAAATAAAACACAACGTTGTTTTCTTCACACTACACTTTAATTAAAAAAATTAAAACTTTTTCGACGCTTACTGCGTCACCTTCAGTAATAAACTAAATCTTAAAACTAGATGATAAACTATCGGTGTTGGGGAAAGGGAGGTTTTAGGTTAAGTTAATTACAAATATTTTGGAATACTAGCTATTTATTATTGTTTTTAATTTTCCTGAATACTGATATGTGCGTAAGTAAGAAGTAAAATGTAAGAAATAATTAAAACAAGGTAAATAGTAAAAAAAAAATTAAGTACAGACTAAAGACATGTTAGATGTAAGGAACAGAGTAAAGAACGTAATAAGTAGTTAAAGATCATACTTTTCATTGCGGAGAATACGTCTGCAGTATGCAGCTTTCCTTGCGTCTTAATACATCTTAATGTGACGAATTCAGACCCCTACTAGTAATGTTTTTATTATTTTCTCCCCCACAAATTGTCGTCGTTGTCCAGCAGGGGACGTCATTGCATGATTTCTCCATTCCGCCATTTAATCAGTGAGTCTGGCGACGGTTCGCGCAATGTTGGCAACCTTGGACTCAGTTCTCACCCAGCCGTCGGTTTTTCTTGTTTTCTTATTATCATTGCTGTATTTAATTATCTGTTATTTTTCCTCAAAACGTGGGGAATACTCGTAAAGAGACACAGCATTTTAACGGATGATGAATGAGCTCCGTTTGCCGTGTGACTGTGGAGCAGCCGTGCTGTAAACATTGAGAAATACATCCGTTCCAATGGGCGACGATCGAATCAATACAAGCCGCGACTTTCCCTCCAGCGAGAGATTTTATTAACCTGGCCGGCGCGCCAGAAGTCAAAAACTGTCACAACGGAGACTGCGATTGTCTGGAGAACCGTTATCATTTTCTCTCCTTGTTATATTGCCTGCCTCTGCCGCCTCGTCGCGTCGGTCCAATTTACAAATTGCCATTCTAGAAAGGAAATTGGTATTATAAAAGGCTCTATTATTACAGTCAGTAAACCTGGGAAACCTACTTTAGCCTGATTTATATTATACAAAACTTCTCCTACATTATTTAGGACATCTGAGCGTAGCAAATAATTAATATATTGATGTTTGTAGCGTTAAATTTGTGGCGTTAACTTTGTGGTTAGACATAATCTAAAATTGTATTTATATTTAACTTTGTTTAAACGATTTTGTTGTTTTTACGTTAACCGGTTTCGATACTAACACATCTTCGTTAGGACTAGCCAGTCCTGACATTTACATTATAACATTTACATATATAATAACACTCATATATTGTTTGTTATGTATGCGTACGTCTTAGTATGTTTGTCACTTTTTTTTTAATCTGTCAATGTTCAATCGTTATTGTGAATGATTGTGCTCGACTGTAAACTATGATTGGTAACTGATTAACGCAATTCTGGTACTTCCCCTAGCCGATCTACCCCCGACATATATGTATATATATATATATACAACCACCAAACACCAAACATCTTTTGATTTCAAATTTCTTGGCACCATTGAGTAGTATTAACCTGTCAACGTTCATCTGATAAATTATTATTTTAGGACATAGTCGCAATGACAGCAATTTATATTTAGCTTGTATTTGTATTTTAAATGTGTAAAAATAAACATTTAAAAATATTCAATTAATTATTTTCAATTTTAAAAACTAAGACAATTAGGGTGGGGGTCTGGTGTACGAATTTGACGGGACTTTCGATACACCACTGTATCTGGGGTTGCTACGGAAACACTAAAAATATTAGAATTTAAGAAGAGAAAAATTACCCAAGCTACACACTTCACTTCTCAAATCATTATAATAATAATAATAATGTGTTTATTCCAGCGTGATCAGGTTTTTTTTTAAACCCTGATTTTTATCGTCATAGAGATAATACATGTTATGTTAACATATTAACAGGATCAGCTATAGAAAATTATGGACCCTTGATCAATGATGATGACAGACTCAACGTTTGCCTCAGATGGATTCATTTTTCAGGAATCTGGCCAAAGGAAATGACAACCACAACCCACCACCATAAGATCCTCCAGAAGAAACTGTCAAATGTGAATCGAAGTTCGCGTGAAATTGACTTTGACTTTGGTCTAATCGCTTTCAGAGTACCGGGTCCACTTGAAATTTAAAAAAAAAAAGATTTTACTGCAAATGGGGCAGGGGCTGCTGGCTGGGGCAGGAGTTAATCTCTAAAGGAGACCTGTTTTGGGGCGTTTTGTACGCGAAAGGATTGTTATATCGTAGTTTGAGAGGACTTTTATCGTGGGGTTTTGGTGCTGGGGGACGCCAGCATAAAAACGCACGGAGAGGTGTTTGATGAATTCGTTTATAGGGGGAGTATCCGAGTCGTGATGCTGTTGAGTGATCCTCATCCATTTGGGTGCACCTTGCTTGCCGAATGACCCGGTTTTGGAGGTCTGTAGTTTATCAATATGTGTCTTAGCTGCGTGACCCCAGATGACGGCCTTGTATAAGGAGAGCTTGTTGTCGGTGGCAAATTTGCTATTCCTGCGTGAAATTTAATTCAAATGGTTACAATATGTAGATGGCGCTGCGAGCTGTATGTGAAACACGAAGCGGAAATGTGCGCACTCAGTGCGCATTCAGAGGGAAGTGATATAGAACCGCCACATCACTATACGAAGAAGAAGAGCATTTAATATCAAGCTCTATTTTTATATTGTATAACTGTGTTCTTGTCGGTGCAATGCTCTCTGTTCTGGAGCTGTCCAGAAGTTGACTGTGACTATCTTCATAGATAGCAGATAGCTTAAAAATGTCACTCCAAAGAAGGATCACAAGATTACTGCTGCAGCAGCATTTTATTTTTGGCTAATGAAGAAGAAATGCAACAATTGTCGGTACTGCAAAATAAAGGTTTGACAATAATGCTAGACACACTCGGACCAGTGCAAGGCTGAGAGATCTGAATATGATGAGAAAATATATTTCAATGCTATGTATCGTCTTTATTTTTAAAAGAAATCCTCACTAAGAAAATATCGACAGAATTTATAAGAAGAAATGTTAATCAATGAGCACAAACATCGTACAAGAGGAAATGATAAACTGAGACTAAATATCAGAAATCGATGATGTACAAATGCCAGAAGATAAAAGAAATGAGGAGAAGCTACATAGATTCAAAATGAAACTAAGCAAATATGTGCAAAATAAGTTGTAATAAAAAATAACATTTTGATCTTGTTTATGTTAGAGCATATATAAATAAACTTATGTATGCACTATATTAAGAATAAAAAAATAAATATTAAAATTAAGGAGCACTTGAGACGCCTAAATAGCAACAACTATTCAGAATTTTCCAATCACCGTTTGGAAACACACCATTCTTTTGGTATTAACAAGGGTTTAGAAATTATACATACAAGTGTTGATAGCAAACTAAATATTATAAATAACCAAATCCACTTTACATTTGTTTTCTTATTAGTTCTAACTTATTCACCACTTTATAGTTTTGTTTTTACCTATTGTTGATTTCAGTATACATTATTTCTTGAAGAAGATACCATAGGTATCGAAACGTGGTTTAAACAAAGTATTTTTTGTGTTTATTTATATAAAACGAGGTCACAAAGTAATTTTGTTAATATTGAAGAAAATAACGTATTTTTGTCTGAACGTTCCTGTCTGTCTTGTTCTCTCAATTGCATTTCTGTGATGTGCGTCGTTCTAAGAACGTGTCCCATCCATCGGCATCTTCAATTTTTGATGGTGACTATTATGAACTTCTTTCCTTGCACTCTAATTCAGAACCTCCTCATTTATGATTTTCTCAATCGAGCTCTTCAAAGATGAAAAATTCACATTACCGGTTCTCCACACGGACACTTGGGTATCAATCGTCTTCGTTTCAATCCACCGCCGCTGCGCTAAGTGAGTGAAAATGTTGAATAAACACTGGCCCGCGCTGCACTTCCATCTTGGGTAGGTACTTGAAGCTGTCAACTGAAAATTGAGTCAACGTAATGTTCCGTGAACATGGTAAGTAGGTCCGGTCCGCTCGCAGTGGCTGGCCAATCCATAGTCCGATGGCTGCGCCAGCCGGAAGGCGGGCAGTGCGACGTTGAAATAACAAACATTATATCTCACCACAGTGTTTCTATTACTGGCTTGGGAACGTTTGCGGTCAGAGTTTCGTACTAAATATTATTACCGTTAATAAAAGGATAAAAAAAAAAACGCATCAGATAATTGCAGCCAATCAGATACTCTGCTATAGCGATTTCCAAAGGATCCGAGTCAGCTGTTGAATTGTTCGTGGTGCCTAGTAGGTTTTAGGTAGATTTCTATAGAAATTCTACCGGTTGCTAGGCTTGCAATTTACCCGTATTTTAGAAGGCTGTAGGGTCCAATTATCTGTATCTAAGGTAGATATTTAGGGTCCAATTATCCAGGTCGTAGAAATTAGGAAAAGGATCGCCCCAGGAAATAGAACCTATTTCGCATTACTACCAATACTGAAATCACGGCTGTCCACAGGAAAACTAATTCAATACTATTAAGGAGAACACATTCTTATTGTGAAGTTGTAATTATTCAGAACATAGGTCTGTGATGTTTTAAATACTAATTTAATGTATTAATTATAAGTATATACATATAAAATCATTTTTGTCGAAAAATATTGTTTTTGCGCTACCGGGATTCGAACTTGGATCTCTATTTCCATTCCGGGGAAGTGCATTACCAATTGTGTTATAACGCCAGGATTTTTCATGATAATTCTGGCGTCTGCAGTCGGTTTACTCAAAGGTATTTGTGATTCCGTAAAAATAATGTAGATGGCTTTCAAAAATAATGAAACGACAGATGTTATGTTTTTTGTTATGAAATTTGTCATGAAAAATACTGGCGTTATAACACAATTGGTAGTGTACTTCCCCGGATTGGAAATAGAGATCCAGGTTCGAATCCCGGTAGCGCAAAAACCATATTTTTCGACAAAATTGATTTTATATGTATATATTTATAATTAATACATTAAATTAGTATATAAGTCAATAGTATTTAAAACTATCTTCCGCGCTGTACGGTATGTATCGTAGGCAGTGTCCGACCAGTTGGGAGAAATGTTGGATACCTTCAAGAGGAAAGCGCTGCGGTAAAAATAATCAAAAAGCTGTATTTTCAGTTAAAACGATATTAATTATTTGACAATATTAATTTCTTCTTTTTGTCAATTTTATATGAAAATGGTGAATTTGAACATTGACGTAACAACCTATTGGCAGTTGCAACATTGTCGTAGGCAATAAGTTTATGAGCATTATATTTGAAGATTATGGTCATTCGGTGTACAGGCTGATTAAGGTATATGTACATTTTTAACAGAGGGTAGATTCGGTGTCTCCCGGTCGTGGTCAAAAGTGCAATGAAGTTACATTGCAAGATCCTGTACGATTGATAGCAGATGCAATGTAGATGAACAGAAGAACGTTTGAAATTGCGCGATAGAAAATTTCAGATATAGATAGATTTCAAATATACGCAGTTCGCTAGTGGATTCTAATACACGGTGTGTGCAGAAAAATAATCTTGTGCAATTTTAAGAACCATTTGTGCGCTAAGGGAGAAGAAAAACATGACCATACCAATATAAGGCTACTGGTAGGGCCAGGATTGAACACACTACTAAAGAAGATGTATTAAGACGCATTGATAAGGCAAGAGAACTAATAATAATTGAAAAGCTGCATATTTGGGTCACATTCTCCGCAATGAAAAATATCATTATGTAAGGGATGATAGAAGGCAGCAGAGCAGCAGAGCTTGTAGTGTAGGTAGAAAGAGATTATCTCGGCTGTGTGACATCAGAAAATGAAGCAATGTCAAAAATTTTGGCGATCTTATACAGGATAAATTAACATACTTCAACATGGTCGCCAGGCTTCGGTCTTCTTTAAAATTGTGTGCGCTATGATGAGCTTAGAGGGAACGTAGATTGCTACGGTGTTTAGTATCTTGGGGTAGTTTCGAGGTCTTTTGGTCAAGACCGAAGAAAGTGCATTAAAATTTTCTGGAAGATGCGCATCATGGGTCGAAAATGAGATGAAGATATAGAATATCGAAATGGGGATAAAATAAAAAACGGTGAATTACCAAAATTGTCACAGTCACGTCATTGCCTTTACGAAATTCGTACGTAAACAATGCACTAAATCCACAGCAGCTTACTGTTTACAATTGTCATGCGAGCGTGCATGAGCAGCCTTGATCAAACAACTTCCAAGCTCTAACTTCTACGCGACACGCGAGGATTGGAGAGTGGAAATGGTCAGCAGGTGTGTGTGGCCACGGTACGGTCTAGTGTATAGCGTACACTGCGCGCGCGCAGGTTTCGCAACCGGTGTTGTGGTGTGAATTGTGAGAGATGAATGGTCCAGCGTGGAAGTTGCCGGGTGGGATTCTCGGCCGGGATGCTGCGTGTCGTGTTGACATCTCTTCTGGACCGTTATCTGCGGCCGCAGGGGGACGGCCGGTGGTAACTCGAGACTGTAATTTACTCAATGGAGACAAATGCCTGTTAACCCGTAATCACTCACTTTTTTAATTTATTATTCAAAATATTACATTTATTTTTTTTAATTAATTTTTCTTCTGTTGTGCAATCAAATGCCGCATTGAACAAGCTCGTGCAACGTTTATTCGCATGAAAAAGATGTTCTGCAACCTTAGATTACGAATGCGAATGGTCAGATGCTATGTGTTCTCTATATTATTTTATGGAATGGAAGCATGGACATTTACCGAATAAATAAAATGGCGACTTGAAGCATTTGAGATGTAGTTATCTCAAAATACGCTAGATGGATAGAGTTACGAAGGCTTGGGTGAATAAAGAAAAAGAAGTACGTGATGAGACATCCGGAGAAGTACGAGATCTTGCACCTCATAATGCAGGGAAAGATTGCCGGAAGAAGTAGAACATCATGGCTGAAGAACCTGAGGCAATGGTTTGGCCAGTCTACTGTAGAGTTTTTCCGGGCTGCAGTAAACACTGATGATAGCCAATGTGACATCCGTTGATCGTATAGGGCACAAGAAGAGGAATAATAATTAATTAAGCGATTTTAACAGTATGAAGTTTCATAATACACTAACATGACAGACTAATTATACAAATCCACAAAGGTATTTGAGCACAACAGTATTAAAGTGACGTCACTGTTTTCAAAGTAACACAACATTAACAGGTGAGAGCATTATTAAAGAAAAGTGCATTTTAAAGAAGATAAAAAAGGGCCAACGTAGAGGGAGAGCAAGGAAGTTGCACACCTATTGCACAATATGTTAGTGGTACTCAAATGTCAGTCCATTGAGTATTGATGTTCCGTTTGTCAGTTAACGAGTTTGAATCCCCCCAGCAGCAGTCAAAACGGAATAAATGTTTATTATTTTGTCTAATCTTCAGAATAAATTATTGTTAGTTTTTATGATTCTAGGTAACATTTACCATGTACCATGATTATGTAAAATTTTCGTATACACTTTTAAGTTTTTGTCTCTTTCTAGTAATCTCAACACGTGTACGTGGTAGAGTATGGCCTGTGTAAGTATGCGGCTGAAATTATCTGCGCATAAAAAAACGCATTTGCAGAAGTGATGTCGCCTAGTCCAATATGACGTCGATCAGCATTAATTTAAATTAAACAAATATCAGATGTCTCATAATGGAAAATATAGAAGTATGGGGTAATTACAGGGCTCACGACCTGTATATACATTCCATATATTTTCCATTAAATATAATAACAGTAATTGTGTGTTCATAGACATATTCAAATATTGTTCATTTAAATTATTCACCGCTTGGTTTGCAAGCTTGTCTGACTATTTTATTGTATCAGATCGCTTTTCAACCTAATCAGAAAGATGCGCGTGGCTGAAATCCCAGCTGCATTCTTACAGTGGCCACACTCTATTGTGATTTATCTCAAATACATCCAAACCATGAGTGTTTTCAAATTAAATTAAACATATTTCGCGCGTGTATGCTGAATTTGTGACCCATTTCGTGGACACGAGCCATTATAGTTACACGATTAACAAAACTCGGCAGATTGGACAGACAAGTTTGTAAATAGATGAAAGTCAAAGAACGCAAGGTCAGAAGAATATGATGGGTGTTGAATAACATACCACTAATATTTCAATGGGTGTTGGATTACCATCGCCATACGCCTTGCCTATATTGAAGACCATTCGTCCCCCTATGCGACATAATCCCAAAACCATCGACATTTAAAGCATCCTTAACCGGTTCGTAGAAAACCCTAAATCAGAACTTCGAAAACCTTTATTGGGTTAATAGGACTTTAATAACATCACTAGCGTACACTCTACAAATATTCTTGGTTGCCAAAGTCACTTTTACATCAACCTAATCTAAATAAAATCTATTAAAAAATTTCCCAACCTTAGATATTAAAGTTATTATATTTATTGTTTCCGAGGTAAGTTTTTAGAACTTCGTAATCTCATTACACTCTATATGAATTAATTTAATATCTTTACTATCATAAATTATAGACAATTCAATGATTTGATTCTTCCGAAACCTTTTTTCTGTTATAGATATACCGAGGAAGTGAAGAGAGAGCAAGATCATCATTTCGACATTGCTACATTAATTTAAAAATATCATTCTTGTTACCTAATTAATACCTAGAATCATGAAAATATTATATAAACTCCAGAATACCAAAAATGTCTCTCTTGCCTTATTGTTTTCTTAGATTGTAAAATTATATAGCTGTCATTTTCTACAAATTATCTATGATGTGTTGAAACAGAATGGTTACTTAGAATTTATGGAAATCCTCAGAATTCCAATGAATAATGTTGTCCCTTTTCATCTCATGCAAATAAAATTATATAGCTGTCCTCCACTATAGATATAAATAAAAATTATCGAGTTAATGCGAAACGCGAGTAAATTAAACGAGTAGAATAAAAAAATAAGTGTTTTATTTTTATATATGTTAAATATGAATTAGAAAGATATACATATAAAATCAATTTTATCGAAAAATGTTGCTGTTGCTATCGGGATTCGAACCTGGATCTCTTCCAATCCGGGGAACGTGCATTAATCGATTATGCTATATCAACATAGTGCACTGACGACAAATCCAGGTTCGAATTCCGATAGCAACAACAATATTTTTCGATAAAATTGATTTTATATGTATATCTTTCTAATTAATACATTTAATTCATATTTAAAATATCACAAACCTATGTTCTGAATAAAATTTACAACTTCAAAATAAGAATGTGTTCTCCTAATTATATATGTGATTAAAGTTATCCTTTTTATCAATACCAGAAATAATATAAAATCCCACCTGGTGATTTATGATAAAATTATCTTCACAATACATAATGTACAATTACACGTGCATCCTGACTTGTCACCAGATAACTGAAATCCCTAACGTGGCTACACACTTGATAATATTCTACCAAGGTCTCTTAAAAATGTTTGTACTTGTAATATTCCATTTTAAATTTTTATAAAGAATGATAAACAAAATATGTACTTGTATTCTTAATACACGCGCGACTTCTCGAAAGAACTACGACACGTCGGAAGGAAGATAGTCTTCAACTGTCAAATGATCTGCATTCCCCGGTTGTTCTCTTAACAATTGTACAGATTCCGCTATATACGATTAGCAGGTCCAAGTCAAGAATCAGATTTATTAATTAATAATTAATAATTTAATTTGGACTGATTTATCAGCTTTGGCTCCTTAATTGGGCATGGACTTGAACTTGAATATGAACGCGCCAGGCTTGCTGGTGACATCGCGGAGGTGATTATATCGTCTTAGAGTATTTAAATTTCAACAATTATTTGGCAATTAAGAGAAGTTTCGCGATAGGTATCCAAATTTTTGTTAAAAATCGTTATTTTTTCAATAAGTGCCAAGAAATCAAAAAGATTCCGCTATAACAAATATATAAATAGCAATTATTTTCACGATCCCGAATAAAATATCATGTTTTTCTCTCATTCAGTACATTTTAAGATGCGTTTAGAAAATAGGCGAGTAGATGGCACAAAATAGACTTACATTGAATCCATCCAAAACAGAGCTACTATGGACAGCAACACCTAGAAGGCAAAACTTAATACAAAAATACTAAATCTGCAGTTAAGTTGATGGACGCACATTGATTCACATCTTTCAATGTTAGTATGTAGTAGTAGTTAGTTTAGTATGTAGTAGTAGTTAGTATGTAGTAGTAGTAGTTAGTTTCACAAATTAGTAAAACTGTCAGAGCATGCTGCCATCAACTGAGACAGATTAAAAGTATTCGGAGACATCTTCCTCTTGAGGCAGCCCGTCTACTCATTGTGGTGTCACGTGTGGACTATTGTAACAGCATCTATACCGGCCTGCCAATGTTTCAGCTGGATAGATTACAATCCATTCTAAATGCGGCTGCACGGATAATATATGGACTTTTCAAATTCTCTCATATAACATCCCTTTTACATCAGCTACATTGGCTCCGATTCCCTGAAAGAGTTGAATTTAAATTGTGCTGGTCGATGTACAATGCGATAAATAACATGGCCCCTCTGTATCTTCGAGTGCTTTGTATGTCAGATAATTTGAATGGTAGACGTCAAGCTCTCAGGTCAGCGTGTACTTTAGCCGCAGAAAGGGTTGTAGAACCGACCAACAGTTGCCAGAAGTCTAAATTGAGTGAACGGGCATTTGCGGTGGCAGGCCCAAAAGCGTGGAGCTCTTTGCCCTCTGTCATAAGAGTGCATCAGAGACTTTATTTAAGAAGAAACTAAAAAAATCATTTCCATAAGTGAAAATAATAATTTTTAATTTTAAAAACAAAGTTAATGTAGGTTAAAAACAGTTGATGTGTAAAGCGCCTCCTTGAGGTGAAAGTTTTTACGAAAATGGCGCTATACAAATTATCCAGTATTATTATTATTATAGCGAAATATCTTTTTCGGTTCCATGAATATCTTCTTCTTCTTTCAAATAGGCAATCCACCCTTCAAGAGTGACTTGTGCCATTAAACAAGTTTAAACATTATTTCATAGAAAGCTGTACAACAATATTATAGAATAGGGAATATTGCGTTACAAGTTAATACCATTGACATTCAAGAAATTTGCTATTATATTGCTTAAATGTGGCGAGTTGAGGGAAAGAAGATGACATAAGTTAAATTCCATGAATATCGTTGTAATGAAATTTGACCTGTATTGTGTTTTAACCTTTCCCTTACGGTGTTAAAATAAAAACGCGCGTTCCGGTGCTGTAAACTCAGTGTACAAGTAGACTTTTGCTATTTTCAATTTAGATAAATTTGAATACTTTACTTATACAGTTATTCTTACTTATAGCGTCCATGTCAATATTAATTAAGTTATTAAGGAGAACACATTATTATTATAAAGATTGTAATTATTCAGAACATAGGTCTGTGATATTTTAAATACTAATTAAATGTAATAATTAGAAAGATATACATATAAAATCAATTTTATTATTGCTACCGGGATTGGAAGAGATCCAAGTTTGAATCTGGGTAGCGCAACGACAATATTTTTCGATAAAATTGATTTTATATGTATATCTGTCTAATTAATACGTTTAATTAGTATTAAAAACATCGCAGACCGTCTGCTCTGCATAATTTCAACTTCACAATAAGAATGTGTTCTCCTTAATAATATATTGCAGCATTTAAAGCACAATTCACTTTACTCCCTGCAGTTTGAAAATGTTGCCATTGAAACCGCTCCTGAGAAAGATTTACCACACGCTTCTAATTTGTCCAATAAAGACGCTCGCTTTGGAAAATACTTGAAATGGAGATACGTGTTTTCTCCAAAAGATAATTAGTCCAGCTGTTATCTTTATGAACTCGGATATTGGTATCAGGACCCGCTCTCCTATCAGCTGGGAGCAGTGTTCATATCTTATATCTTGGCTTTAATAAGTAAAACCCTTGTTGATAACGTTGCCTATTCTGAACATAACGATATTGTTCGTATGGTATAATTATTAAAGAGGACGTAGACCTTTACGTCAGTCTAATGTTTCTATTTCTCTCATCTCCGTAGTCCCCTTATGAATGGATGTTGCTCGTATATTATCATATATTTTGGTTTTTGAAAATTTGTCATCATTATTGTAAAGTTACATCATTATTTACCTCTGATTCATTCACTAGTGCTATTCTCTGCCACGTATTTCCAAAGAGTTTGATGATTTCATCAGTGTAGCGGGTTTTAGGACCTCTTGATTTTCCTTGGGTATCGCTTGGTGACATGGATTGCCATTTCATTTTCTTGGCGTATTCAATTATAACCATCAATGCTGTAAACACATTAAGAGTTGCCCAAATAGCAATGGAAAGAAGGAGGAAATGAAAGGTGGAGGCGGTCCTCCGGCGCTGGACCACTACGGGATGTAGATGATCTCGGGTCATGAGCATTTCCTGAGTAAACTCTTCGACTTAGGACTTGTCCGTGAACCGTGGTGTGTTTGCGCTCAGGTGAGGCATACACACTCATGGAGCACATCCGCGGAACGATGACCTATTAAGAAATGAAAGGAATCTCGGACATTTCCGGATATTTATTAAGGTGTGGGTCTCCCGCTGGGGATTGCTGGGATGGGCGATGGCTGGAAGAGCAGTGGCTAGAGAGGCCTAACGGAGCATTCTACTGGCTCTCCCTCGCACTCTTGCAACCTGGACAGGGTGAATTTCTGCCGGACTGTGACCGAGTTCTGCGACTGAAACACATAAAAATGTAACGTCTACCCTCCCCTTTTGGGGGTGTGCGATTTGAAACTAACGTGACAACAAGTCTCTCATATTGTACAGGTATGGTTCTGGTACGACGATACCGGAGCCAACCTATGGTGGTGTTATGATGATATGACTGAATGTAATAAAATAAAGAAAAATATATGCAATTATGATGAATCGAAACGAGGGCAAACAACTCTCAAAATGATTCGGGATTGGGTGTAAATAAATAAATAAATAAATAAAAATAAAAATGAAAAGGACAATGTTTGGAATATTTCTGAGAGATCGAGTGCTTACCGACAAATTCGCCAGAGAACCAAGATGGGCTTGTGTTATACATATTGAACAGATGTGGAACTGTGGAGAATGAAGATTCTGGAATGGAGGCTGCGCATTCGTAGATGAACTGTTCTGAACTGCCATCCTCAAGCTCGAAAATTGGATTATTTTTGTGTTATCGTATTTGTTTTGATTTTAGCTAGGAATATCAGACAACGTTGCCTCCGACCGATTGGACCCAAATGGATTGTAAATCGGGTCCATATTTGAATAATAATTCTATTAGTGAACGATTACCAACTAATGTTAAGTATCAGAATAAATTTATATTTGTGTGCTCTTTTAACCATATTTTTCATAACATTCTCGCACACTTGGCGTGTTATTTCAGCCATTTCATTTCTAATATTGTCCTACAGCATCGGAATTGCTGTTGGCTTATTGTCGTAGACCTTTCCTTCCAAGTACTCTCACAGAAAACTGCCGGGAGCCGTCAAATCAGCTGATCGAGGAGGCCACTCGATATCACCGGCCGGGGAAAATTTGTCGCAAAACTTCAAGCACAGCTCGGGGTGTGCCTGAGGTGGCACCTTCCTTTTGAAACCACACGTGTTGCAGGCTCAATCGACCCAATTCAGCTACCAAGAAGTTTTTACAGCATTGCCTCTTGCATCCTGAATGAAATAGGGCCCAATGATTCCGCTGGTCCACATGGCGCACCATACGGTAACTCTGCGTGGGTGTAAATATCGTCGGTGTATCAATTGAGGATTTTCAGCGTCCTAATAACGACCGTTTTGTTTGTTAACAAAACCTGCCAAGTCGAAATGAGCTTCGTCAGGTTTGTATTTGTTTTAAAGTTTTAATGACACGTTGTGGAGGCGTTAGATGCTTCATAATAAACTACTAAATTCGAACTGGCAAATGTCTGCCAAACCAAAATGGCAGTCAAACAAAAACGAATAATGGAACATAATATTAATTCTGTATGTATATAAATATCGGGCGCGCAATATCCTTTGCTCCAGCCCTGACTGTCAACGTATTTGCCAAGAATTTGAGACTCAGCACGCTGCCACTTGCTAGAGAACCAACAACAACGATGGCCAGAACCAATGGCTGCAATTTCACCCGAAATACTGAGAAATGCCGTTTGAAGTTTTTTTTAAAAATAGCAGCCAATTTGGAGCAACGATCGAGTTTGGTGAATGGTGGTCATATTCAATTTCCGGTGAATCTTTTTTTGTACAGGAAGAAATCCTGTTAGGGCAATCAAGACACGCTCAGTTCGCATCCGTCACACTTTGAGAACATACATGAGAAGCTGTGATCAGATACTCACGCCAGTGACTTGTGTATAACACTATATCGCACATAGTGTGCAGTTTAATGTGTGAACCTTGGCTCGCCCCCCACCTCCAAAAATATGATACGTAAAAGTGACGAAAAAACACTCGTTACTACCATGGTGACTATATTTTATTCAGTACTATAAGCGACTTACTTTTTTTCATATGTTTGAAAATTAAAATGCGTTTTTATACTTCTTAGTAATATACTTTTAAAATCAGCAATGTTATCTTTGTGGTTAAGATTCATATTTTTATTTTTTATCTTTGTTTTATTAACCACTAAAATGAGTTTAAATACATCTACCGGTTTCGAAAAATACCATTTTCTTCTTCAGGATGTCATAACTAACTAAAACGTATATTATTGTTTCTTTGCCAGAATCTTAACATCCTGAGTTATGACATCCTGAAGAAGAAAATGGTATTTTTCGAAACCGGTAGATGTATTTAAACTCATTTTAGTGGTTAATAAAACAAAGATAAAAAATAAAAATATTCTTAGTAATACTTAATAACACATACATACACACGCAATTTTTACACGCAACTAATTGGACTCGCTCGATTTTTTTTGTTATCAATACAATTTTTTATTATTTTTAATTATTAAGTACTCCTCCCCAGCCAAATATACCGTTATTCAATTTATCCAATCCCCATTGTATCTTCGTTAACAATTCCTGTGTCCAAGCTACAAACGTACAAAGTAGAGGTACATTGTGTATGAAAATAGGATGATTCTAGGCTTGCACGGAACACACGAATGACACACCACATGCCCCACCTGTGCTGCATAGACAGAGAATTACTATGTTGCATTACCGGGTTTCAAAGCGTTCGGTTTATGGCACTGGAAAATTACACCTTGTAAAGTAAAGTCGTATGCGCAGCCTAGCTGAGGTACTCGCTACATTGTTATCGTTGCGGCAAGCCGACAACACGGGGTGATGCATATTAAACTTGGACATGATAATACTCAAGGTTCGTGTCCACGGAATGAGACCCGGTGAAATAATCTCAGTCGAGATACAAATCTTAAACTATCGACCCCTGAAAAGGAGAGAGAAAAACAAAAGGAAGAAGATACGTCCCTTAGAACTCTCCTGCTCAGCGGATGTACGTGCACAACATGTAGAAAGAAGGGTGTGCGGTTTGAGAATAGGGCTCCTCAGCCACACTCGGATTCACAATTTATAAACGTCATCCTCATAACAAGGGTCCGCCGAAGAGAAATACGTCAAAATATATTTTTATATTTTGTAAATTGAGTTAATACACTGTTTTATTCCACTATATTTTTTATTGTGTAAACGATAAAACGCTTTCGGGAATATCTTCCCATTATCAATAATATAATTCAACTAAAATTAAAAACACTTTCAGACAGTAATATATGGCGTGTTTGGAGGTGGGGATGAGAGTGGAGTTAGAATGGATAAGAGAGGGGTTGAAATGGGCGGTATTGAATATTTATTATGTTTTTATTGTTATTATTAAATATTTCAAAATATCGTTTAACACAATAAATCATATAGTGGAATAAAACTGTGTTTTAACTCAATTTACAAAATAATCATAGAATTCCACAGATTCACCGGAAACCTTTGAACAGTTACAAATTACAAGTTTAATCGTATTTTTGCGTATCAGCGTACATATTATGACATATTTTAGTTAGCTTAGGTTAGATCATTGTCGTGATGAAGCATACACTCCTCAATACTTCAGGATCATTCCCAGTTAATGTGGCCAGCCTAGCGACTAATTTTGCAGTAGTATAAAAAAAAAAGATCAAATATCCTCTTTCGAATCTTTGTGGACGGTCAATAATATCGAATTTAAAATTGAATACTTCTAATCTTATCTGCGATATATTTTTGTTACTGTATGTTTTACTTTATCACAATTTTTCGAGTAGCCTTGCACAACCGATACAGGACACAGCATATGTCAACAATGCCATAATCCTCAAAATTAAAAAAGAAATGAGTTACAGACATATTCTAAATTCACAAATAGCTAAATACCACAATAGTCCAAAGGACTTTTTGTTTTTTGCTTCACTCACATTTCGTATGATAGAGGTATCAAATCTTTAATGTCAGATTAAAAGTATTCGGAGACATCTTCCTCTTGAGGCAGCCCGTCTACTCATTGTGGTGTCACGTGTGGACTATTGTAACAGCATCTATGTCGGCCTACCAATGTTTCAGCTGGATAGATTACAATCTATTCTAAATGCGGCTACACAGATAATACGAGTATATGGAGTTTCCAAATTATCTCATATAACATCCCATTTACATCAGCTACATTGGCTCCGATTCCCTGAAAGAGTTGAATTTAAATTGTGCCGGTTGATGTACAAGGCGACACACAACTATTCCCAGACAATTTGAATGGTAGACGTCAAACTCTCAGGTCTGCCGCTACTTCAGCTGCAGGAAGGGTGGTAGAACCGATCTAAATTTAATGAACGGGCATTCGCAGTGGCAGGCCCAAAAGCGTGGAACTCTTTGCCCTCCGTTATTAGAAACAATGCATCAGAGACTTTATTTAAGAAGAAACTAAATACGTACTTTTTCAAAAAATCATTTCCATAAGTGAAAATAACGATTTTTTAATTTAAAAAAACATATTATGTGTAAAGCGCCCTTGAGGTGAAAGTTTTTACGAAAATGGCGCTATACAAATTATCCATTATTATTATTAATGTCAAATATCTCTGTTTGAGTTGACGCATTGTTCTAGAACACCATCCACTTATTACTCTCTTTATTGTTTTATCAAATCACTGATGATACTGGTCGTGGTCGCACATGGCGATAACCTCAAATTATTGTGTACAGTGAAACCTGTAATATCGTCAGCCCCTATATACGTCTGACTCGATATTCGTCACATTTTGATAACAAACAAATGTTTCTGTTAAACAAATATCAGTTATCTGGTCGAGACAAAGCTATTTAATTATATATATTAAAATTTATTTTAATTACAGGGCTTATGACCTGTCTTTAGCCGGATTAAGTGATCACTTTATATAAATATAACGTTCACCAATTCTCACCCCTCCATCTCCATCTATGGACCAAATTTGATAATTCATTTTTTCCTTACTTAAACAGCATATATGTCATCACTATGAGAATCTGATTTTTTTGAAATTATTTTAACGCAATATTAATATTCTTTATCTGTAAAATGTTTTTTAAAACGCCTGAAAAATCAATATTTTTATATATTTTCTTATTTTGACCAGTATATTATATTAGCAATTTTTTAATGTGTCCAAAAACACACGATTACTAGATTTTTACCTACAAAGACGCTGTTATTAAGCAAATAACAGATATCTCATAGAGACAAAGCTATATTAAATGGAATAAAAAATAGTTTTGTCTCTATGAGATATCTGATATTTATTTAATAACAGTGGAAGGAAGTAGGAAAAAATTCAAATATTACTAAATGTTTCTACATTCAGGAAAGGGGAGCGAGCTAGTTTACACAATAAAAATGTATTTTTCAGAATTTGTAGTCATGCACGCCATTTTTTAATATTTGAAGTGCACGCCCCTGATAAAAAGATATGGGCAGTGTGTATAGTTAAGATTGTTTTATAGTAATATTGACTATGCAGTACCAAGCAGTTGCGGTATTGCAACAAAAACATAGAAGACAGTAGAATGTGGTGATGTTAGTGTGGCCAACTTGAAACCGCCAGGATAATCTATTGTATGTAAATACTAATTAAATGTATTCATTAAAAAGATATACACTTAAAATCAAATATTGTTGTCGCTACCGGGATTCGAATCTGGATCTCTTCCAATCAGAGGAACGTGCATTAACCGATTATGCTATACCAACACAGTGCTTTACACTTTTTCAACTTAATACATCTATCATTCCATTATTTGAAAGTCATCTTCATTATTTATCACAGACCGTCTGTTCCGAATAATTACAACTTCACAATAAGAATGTGTTCTCCTCAGTAACTCCTGTTCTCGGCGGACTGTCTTCCAGTTTAGAATCTGTCGCTGCTCTACCGTATTCTTCTTTAAGCCATCTTCCCACTCTTGTACCCATCAAGGATTCTTATAGGGATCCGCGCTATCTGCATCCTTTGTAGGTGCCCCGCCCGACTGGGTCTGCATGATGCACAACTCGCCATTCGTCATTATATCTCATTCTCCAAACTGCCTCATCCCGCACAGGACCGTAAATTCTCCGCGGCACTCTCCTCTCAGAACTGTCCAACATTTCAATTTGACGGAGATTATCCACGCTTCACACCAGTCTCAGCGAGATCTCATCCATTAACGCTAACCTGGAGATATTCATGACATTTTAAAAGAGAAATTTTATTACTCGTGGTTAATAGTTCGAGTTCGCACTGTTTCCGTTACGAACTCATGCGCTATTGTACTTATGCGATAGTTATCATTAATATCTTGTTCATTCTCCTAAATCAGTATTTCTAAACTTTCAACAACAAAATGTGTTAAATATATTAATTATAAAGATATACATATAAAATCAATTTTATCAACTTCACAATAAGAATGTGTTCTCCTAAATAATAAAGTTGTATCAATGTGTCCAAAATTTAATACAAAATGAATTGATAATTCTGGCGTCTGCTATCAGTTTACTCAAAGGTATTTGAGATTCTGTAAAAATAAGGTAGATGGCTCTGTCAAATGATGGAACGATTAAATGTATTAATACCAAAAAAGGTAACATATATGGTCGAAAATTGTCGCTAAAAATGATGTCGCTGTAGCTTAGTTGGATAAAGCACTTTCCCCGGTTAGGAAAGAGATCCAGGTTCCAATCCCGGTGGCGAAACAACAATATTTTTAGATAAAATTGATTTTATATGTATATTTTTCTAATTAATATATTTAATTCATATTTAAAACATCACAGACCGTCTGTTCTGAATAATTACAACTTCACAATAAGAATGTGTTCTCCTAAATAACAAAATGTGTATTTTTATTATATTAGTCTCGATACGTTTTTACATTGTACTTTATAGGACTATCTATCAGTGGCGGTCGGTGACTCTTTGTAGAAGGGATGCTGGATAATGAGTTTGTAGCCACTATCACATATACAAATATAACATAGCATGTTTCAATAATTCGGCTGTCAAAAATGTGCCACACAAACGAATTTCTCAAAACAATCCGCTCGCTTCGTAATACGTCGGATGCTGTTAAGGAATGCGTATACAGTAATAATAATAATAATAATAATGGATAATTTGTATAGCGCCATTTTCGTGAAAACTTTCTCCTCGAGGGCGCTTTACACATAATATGTTTTTTAAAATTAAAAAATCGTTATTTTCACTTATGGAAATGATTTTTTGAAAAAGTGCGTTTTTAGTTTCTTCTTAAATAAAGTCTCTGATGCACTGTTTCTAGTAACGGAGGGCAAAGAGTTCCACGCTTTTGGGCCTGCCACCGCGAATGCCCGTTCACTAAATTTAGACTTCTGGCAACGGCTGATCGGTTCTACAACCCTTCCCGCAGCTGAAGTAGAGGCTGACCTGAGAGTTTGACGTCTACCATTCAAATTGTCTGGGAATAGTTGTGTGTCGCCTTGTACATCAACCGGCACAATTTAAATTCAACTCTTTCAGGGAATCGGAGCCAATGTAGCCGATGTAAAAGGGATGTTATATGAGAGTATTCGAAGACCTTGACAGGCGGAACCGAATACGCATGCGCGAAAGTAGAATACTTTCAAACTTCGGTGAATACGGAACGAATGATAGATTCCACTGTTGCTAGTATCCGCTCCGCGTCGTAGTGTGTGTTATGACTGGTCTCTAAAGGACAGGACGAATTTATTTCCAGCAGTGATGTTTTCAGCTAGGAACAAAAAGTACAATGCTATCTATGGTGGTCATTAATGAACTCTGGATGTTGTAGTTATTACAAATAAATAAATTAGTCATGATTTTTAACAAATGACAATAAAATGCGTTATTTCAGTCCCGTTTCTCACTGTAAAAAAAATATATCCTGCTTTTGCCTTCAGAAAATCTGGTCAGCTTAATTACGGCCCATTGTTTCAAGAGACAAGTGTCCACATATCAAAATCCAAGGTTTATCTTGCGGTTGACTCAAAAAACGTGACTAAACAAAAAGTGGCGTATTAATCATAATGCCGTAAATCAACCGCGTTGTTAACAATCGGAACTTTTTACTCCATGTCTAAAATTATTGTCTGTTTTCATTGTTGACACTTGTTAAAATCGAGGCGTCAACTTGATTCCAGCGTATCATAAAAAGCATACAGCGACAATGCAAAGACACGTCACACAAAGATATCGAGATGGTCGAGGATCATTTCAAACAAATTTGCGTATCTTTTTACGAGTTTTCAATTTACTAAGGCGGCCGAGCATGTGCGATAAAACGGAATCTCGCCTCAATTAATACAACAATATATTTACAAAGTAAATAAAGACACTTTATAAAAATAGTTGTCAATGAATATTAATTATATTATTGTTGATTTGATGCTTTTGATGAAGTGTTGGTGGCTGGACGGAGCGGTGGACTGGTGTGGTCGCGTGTTAAAGCATGAATCATGTCGTAATGGCTGCTGCAACCCGTTCGTCCCTGACCATGAAACGTGACGTCGTACTAATGTTACTATTATGTAATAAATTATTCCCCATGTCGTGATAGAAATCCCCCGTTTTTGTGGGGAAAATTTTTGTCCCGCGCCGTTTTAACCCTCCCCAAACCATGCAGTGACACTGGTCTACCATCATAATTAAACCTGTAATATTTCGGTAAATACGTGCGACATTAAATTGATATTTTAGATAATCCTAAAGAAAATATTAGTACTCAGTTATGACTAGTGAAAAACCGATTATGAAAAGGGAATCGTACAAAAACAATTATTTTATACATTCAATCCGTTGTAAAATTAATACATTGGTAAAAATACCATTTGTGATATGAGAGACAGAGATCACACACTATTTTGACAGTGAAAAGAACAACAAACGTATAAATTTGATTGTCTCTTTCTCACTAATTAAATGAAGAGAGATATGAAGGAAGGACACATTGTATAGGACTTAATGAGTGCTCTAAATTATGTTATTAATCATTTTCTCTTAGAGTAAATTCGTGCCATTAAAGCTAATAAAAACATTTTTTAAAAACAGTTATTTACGGTAACACGAGTTGACAGCGTGGCTGCATTCGGGTATTTTATATCATGGTATGGTAAAGGTTAAGGAAGGTTTTAAGAATAATATTGGGAAAACCTTCGAGAGGACAGCAGGCAGGCCCGCATCGTGACGGTGGACCTTCAGGCGCTCGCCCGGGGGCCGGACAAATATTTTAGACTTGATTAAATATTTTTGAAAATCATTTTTAAAAAATCGTTCCACTGATACTGCAGCTACCCTAGTACTGCGTGATCCTTCACTCGATGTACTCTTGACGTCAGGTGTCTCTTTCCTGAGCCGACACACGAATTGTCGTTCTAGTTCTACACGTTCTATACTATGTGTGTTGCTCATCTTATCCTTAGCGATTTTAGATCAAAAATGCCTCTGATGTCAGAGGAATAATGTTAATACAGCAGTAATCCCAATACAATTAATAACTTTACTATGTTTAATGTTTAAAATAATACCTTTGCGGTTGGATAATTTAACAATTAATATTAAACTAGTGAAAGCCCGTCAATAATGACAGGAAAATTGTTATCGAACTACCTACTTAACTGGGATGCACAAAACTCAGTTTATTATTTTATTTAAAAAAAGAATACTCAGATATATCTAATGCTTTCGACACGGTATTTCAAGGCAATACGTAACCACAATAACAACTTTTACAGGTCGCATCGGCGACATCGGGTCCCGCAATGCCAGCCAGAAATATCACATACATACGGCAGAATAAACCAGAAAACTCTACCTGAAATATTGTATTGAAAATATGCGTGCATACAGTTGCGGCCAAGTGAGTGTGACGTACAAACGGCGAGAATTATATTTATGTAGATAATCTCGTGTATAACTTTCATCTTCGTCAGCGAGAGCAGTCGTGATCGCGAGACTGCGGCTGCACACCGCGATAAAAGGCGCTATAAACATTTTATCTCCGATAATCATAATAAAAATGTTTCTCAGTTTTTTTAATATTGTACACTTTTCTAGCGCGCGAGACACGTCTATAAGTGCATCAGCGCCGTACGTTTTGACACTTTAACAAACAACTTTCTACCTCGCTACTAATTTATTTAACGTTTCTGTCGATGCACAAAAAATCAAATTCCACGGTTCGGTATAATAAGCGGTTCTATCTTTTGGGAATTCTCTATGCACGGCTAAGACTCGCTCGAGAGCAATCTGGCCGGTGGACGTAGGAGGAGCCTGCCCACTTAATGGGGGAACGCGAAGACGAGGTTTATGTGCGATGGCGGTAAAGATTAGCATTCCGCTAGACGCAGCATCCGCTGAGAAAAAAACATTTCAGGTATATTACAATTCATGTGCATCGGCACAGGCGGGCGGACGGTAAATAATAGGTATATTTTTAAGATTAGCAAAATCAACATTGTAGTTATTTTATTTTAAATGGTTAACTTTGTTTTATTAACCACTTAATGAATTAAAAATGTCATTAATGACATCCTGAAGAAGAAAATGATATTTTGCGAAACCGGTAGGTGTATTTTTAATTCATTATGTGGTTAATAAAACAAAGTTAATCATTTCAAATGACCAAACCTTTCCAGAAACTCTAGTAAAAATAAGTTTTAACCATCTTAAAAATGAAACCATCAATAAATTAGCTTTTGCAAACGCATGTTGAGTTCACATATTTCATCTGTCTCCATGTGCATGTGGCCAATGGTTGAAAGAATGGGATACCGCCGCACGCCCAGGTGATCCAATTCTTAACAAAAAAACCAATAAATTTTCTTGTGATGACTTTCACGTTTCGAAAATGCTCTTAATATGCGTCTACTGCACGATATTTGATATACAAAATATGCGGAAAATATTGTATCAAAATATTTTTTAAGTAAGCTCCGCGTCGAAAAGTGTCAGGTGGCGCCCTGGCTCGAAAATAAGTGCCCCATTACACCGCTGGTCGTAAAGTTCCTGGTTATAATGCCTGCGCCACACTCCAACTCCTTGTTACTTCATCTCTCTTAGAGTTCAGGTTTCTGACGCGGTTTTTATCTTTTCATCTCTTTTGTTTAGTCTAGTGTTTTTGATACTAATACATCGACAAGGATAAATAAATGCTAACTTGTTCTACAAATGTTCATTTTATATACATATATCTTACTGATTCGCATTTCTAATCAGTGGATATATATATTTTAACATTTGTTTCTTCTCTATGAGAGTAAGACTCGTGTATAGAGAAAGAGCATATACGAGTTAATTTATGTTTCAGTTAGTCTGTGTACATATTTTTTTAACTTCAGTTACAAATTTATGATAGTCCGTAATTTTTCTAATTGTGATGGGGAGATTGTTAAAAAATTTGATGCCTTGATAAATATATTGATTTTGAGTTGCGGTATATTTTAGTTTTGGGATATCAATTTGATCTCTATATCTTGTAGATCGGAATTCGCTTCTAAAATTTAATTGATTTTTAATTTTGAAAATTTAAATTATTTTTTTTTTTTGTATATATCTACTATTTTGATGTTATTTTACAAATATGTAAGTGATAAGATGTTTCCGAGTCTAAAAAATATGTAGGCAATTTTCCTTATTTTGTTTGTGAGATTGATAATATGTACTTTTCATTTGAGAATGTTATGTATTATGATTCCAAGGTACTAGATACAGTCTTTTTCTTCAATGATGGTATGATAAATCGTCGCTCGCAAGAAGAATAAAAACAAACGAAACATTTGATTATTAAGAAGTGTCGATGGTATTTCATTTGCGGTGTAATTAATATGAAAGTAGATTCAGTTCAGAAAATCCTAGGACGAATTTTAAATACTAATATATGTATAATATAATAACGCAATACTAGTGATAATTATTTGAATTTATTTAGTGAACTCCTTTTACTTAGGGGCGTGTTGTATTTTTGTGCGTCTCCATATCCAGGTCCGTAATAATTTAGTACATAATTAACGTCCCGAGGCGTTTTCAGCGTGAAAAGGTCGGACTTTCGCCTGAAGGATCCGTTTCAAGGTAAGTGGGTCACTATAAGGATAATATATTACGTATACGATATCTTTCTAGAATATTCTTTAATAAATTATTAGTACAGCGTGAATATTATGTTTCAGGTCGATATTCTTTTTGAATAACTAGGAAATGAAACACTATTTTATAATTTGGTTTTTATTTATCAATTATTTGGTTTATTACAATTATGTAAGGAATATGACTGTGGCCATGTGACCGCCTCTGGCAGCGGCATAAATGCGTGCTCTTTTAACCATATTTTTGATAACATTCTCTCACACTTGGCGTGTTATTTCACCTATTTCATTTCGAATATTGTTCTGCAGCATCGGAATTATTCTTATCTTATTGGCGTAAACTTTTTATTTCAAGTACCCCCATAGAATATAGTCGGGAGCCGTCAAATCAGCTGACCGAGGAGGCCGGTCGATATCGCCACTTTTTGAAATATTCGACAAAATTGCCAACATGTATTGCAGGCCCAATTGACCCAATTCGGAAGTTTTCCTACATGTGACGATAGCGATTACCATTAATGGCAAGCATTGCCTCTTGCACCCTGAAAGAAGTAGGCGCATAGGCCACATGGCGCACCATACAGTAACCCTGCGTGGGTGTAAGGTCGTCGGTGTATCAATTGAGGATTTTCAGTGCCCCAATAACGGCCGTTTTGTTGAAATGAGCTTCATCGCTCATGATATTTTTTTTCCAAAAGTCGAGGTCATCAATATTGAGCTGCAAAACATGCGCTGTTGCATGTTGTTGAGACGTTAAATGATTCATAATAAATTGTAATCAACTACTCTTTACGACTACCAAATGCGAACTGACAAATATCTGCCAAACCAAAATGGCTGCTAAACAAAATCGGTCTGGAACATAATATTCATTCTGTATCTATGTAGTTAATGGTATGCTTGAAGCACCTTTTATGGCTCGTGTAGATTATCATGTAATGCCCGATTATGCCCCAATGACGTTCCTTGTTTCGTAGTTCATCGTGTACCAGTACCAAGTCTCAGAAATTCTCCATCTCGCGCCTCACTTGTTGTACGTTAAACGTCAAATGTCACAACGTTCATGTTCCGTTCGTCAGTTGGGTGAATCAGAATAGGTTTATGTATTTATATACTTTTTAAGATTCATCGTTATAGACATATCAAATAAAGACTAATAAAATAGAAATGAGTAAATCTCTATCTTAACAGTTCATTGTAATTTCGCCACCCGACCGACATAGATGTACTTCACCAGGCAGTTCCCAACGCTCTTTTTCGCTTTATATTTTGAATATTTTGTTGTTTATTTTTCTGCATACGCAACGGATTTGACTTTTATAATGTTTTTTTTTTGTTGACTCTATAATTAAAATAAAATAATTTTTAGGTATTTTTAACACTCTATAACGATAATTAAGTACTTACTTATTTACAATATGAAAAAGAAAAATATTAAGATATTCGAGTAAAATGTCACAAAAAAAAATTATAGAATCAATATGCATTGTATAAATTAAAATATATGTGTAAAACGTATATATCGTTTTTATTCTCCACAAAACAAAATACGTCGATTTGTATACGAACATGATCTTTGTAGGGGTGGTATGATTCATGTGTCTGAGATATGTAACTCGTTTTCTTCTTTGTTTATATATTTTATTTTCATCCTATATTCTTCTACTTTTATTCCTGTAGCGCATGTACGCGGATAAGAATTATCTCGGAGACTCACCTTGAAAGTGAGTATAATTCAATGCCTTGTATTGTATTTTGCACGCAGAGCAGAATGACGCAATACCTACAAATCAAACTTCACCGACAAATCCCGCGAGTCGAAAGATTAAACTGTTACCTTTCGATTTTTTTAAATGCATCATAATATACATTATCAAAAATCGAATGTTAAGAAGAGAATATCTCTCGACTAAAAGATGTCCATATAAATCTTTTGTCGCTTTCTCCTCAGAATCTCCTCATTGTAATTCTCTCGGTCCGGCTTCCTTCCATCTTTCTCCAGCACCACATCTGGCTTGTGCATGCTTCTAACCTATTACTATCTTTCTGGTCAGTCATCAAGCTTCCACTTATGTTTATTTATGATTTGAAGATTTCTTTTTTTTTTGTGTTAATAGCTTGTTTTGCATTTACTGATCTGGCTTTTATCTAGTTTTATTTAGATTTCAACTTATTCCTTTGTAATACTTACTTACTTACCATCACGCCGTTTCGCCGCGGGGGTAGGCAGAGGGGACAGAGCGCCACACTCTTCTGTCCTGACACACAGTTCTCGCCTCATCCACATTCATACATCTTCTCATACAAGCTCGCCGATTATTGAGGATTCTAACAGGACCGTCCTCTATTTCTGGTGCTATCAACACTTGCGTCATATATTTTCCTTACCATTATTTCCTCATTCGTCCGTTCCATATGACTGAGCCACCTTGGTGATCCTTTCCTAATCTTACTCACTATACTAAGATCAGCTTTACATTCTTTCCTTATTTCTTCATTCTTTACTCTGTCATTAATGGATCTGCCACACATGCGTCTGAGCGATCTCATTTCCATTGCATTCAATTACTTTTTAATGCTGATGTTAAATATTTTTTTATTAATATTAAAAATATAATACAATTTCAATAATCAGTAGATATATATATATATATATTTTAACATTTGTTTCTTCTCTATGAGAGTAAGACTCGTGTATAGAGAAGGAGTATATTCGAGTTAATTTATGTTTCAGTTAGTCTGTGTACATATTTTTTTAACTTCAGTTACAAATTTATGATAGTCCTTAATTTTTCTAATTGTGATGGGGAGATTGTTAAAAATTTGATACCTTGATAAATATATTGATTTTGAGTTGATAAATAAGTAATGTGAATAATTTTCAAATATCTAAAAGAATTTCTTCACAAACGATTACTTTCATACACTAACAGTATATAAATCATTAGGTAATTTGCTAGCCATAGATTTTAGACCATATAATATGGTGATGTGTATCATATAAACGATTAATAACCACTCAGAACATAACAGTAGTATATTTCAAATGGACGAATTCCTACGGAGCACTTGACTCGATGTGTAAATGCCGAACGAGCAGTGGAACGAACGTGTCCGTCTGGCACACAACAGGGTCTGTGAGACGCTCTGTCTAGGCATGTTCAACATCTCTGCAAAATCTCACAATGCCTTTGAAACATGGATGTCTTCGCGGTTCTGAAAAGGCCCCACCCAACTCCGTTTAATTAGTATGCTAAAAATAAAATGGCAAGATAGAACCAGACCACCGAAGGGTGTGTACATAATCATGTGTGAAAATAAAACACTTGTTGACGTAAGACGGGTACTCCATGTTCATTTCGTCTTTCCGATAACCTTAATATACCTTTCCCCCTCTGGCCAACTAATTGCTTAGGGATTTCGCCGACGTGAGACCAGATTGCATTTTTTGCGGGCCTGTCAACGGGCCTTTTTTGTGGATCGAAAGTGTCGCCGTGCGTAAAAATCCGGACCACGAAAAAGCAGTTTTCTCTGAATGTGATATCTCCGTTCTTCACTACAATAGTGCGAGTCAAGTGGAGATGAAAATTGACGTCCAACCCAGGACTGCGATTAAAGTAAGCCAAGTCCATCTGCCATTATTCCTTTTTGAATCCAATTCGGGTAGCGTCAACTAAATATTAATTTTAATCGATAAAGACCACGGGATCTATTCCCACATCATTTGTTTTTTGATTCTACTCGTTTAATTGTACTGTATACATTGATAATATTTTCATAATACACATTAGTACCGATTTTTAAAATTTTATAATTACGTTTTTTGCTGTGGTAGATTTTAGATATTACCAGCCTTTAATAACACTGGGAAATCAATGGCAAATGGATTGTAGGGCACGAACGTTTTGGTCCCTTATCTAATGTGGGCCCCAAAGCACCGTATTGGCATCGTTACGCCACTGAATCCCGGCTACCATAGGGCAAAGGCTCACATGAAGTCAAAAAAACGAGCGACACTTGAAAACTAGCTGCAGAAAACAGGGAGGGCAACGATATATAGTGACACCCAACACTTCGAAGCAGAACAGAAACAGCTTGTTGAAATCAGAAAGAGAAAATGCAAAATAATGGCACACAAGTCAGCCCGCAGGCGCGTTCTTTCTATGCCCATGATGCCCCAGAACTTGCAGATCCAGGGTTGGGCTCTTCTGCCACCTGAGGACCCACAATCGTGAAGAACAGTTTTCCTCAAACAGGAGAGACGGCCGATGATGGAAAAGGCTAGACCAACAAAATAATCTTGAAAATGATCTTCTTCGTCGAAGTTCCACTCCCCTAAAGAGGTTGGAAATCATCACTCAATTTAGACTTTAAAGGCAGTGGAACTAGCCACGCTAATTCTTAAAACAGAACATTTAAATGTTTATTAATTATATAAACATAATTTTTATAGAAATTATCGTAATATCGTTTTTTTTTAATATAATATATAGAAATTCTAAAAAATATAATTTCTCACGAGTATTGACGGGCATTATTATTTATCAGAGACCCGCACGCTCTTTTCCGTCCTGACTCCTGACATCTTCCTATACTTCACTATCCCTACAAAACAAATTACTCTTGTACAAAGCAATCTTCCATCCTATACTCACAAATGCGACCCCCATACCCAAACATACCTCACTCAAACGACACATACACGATTTATCGTCTAAATTTTATTCTAAATTAATTTCCATCGCAAACCCTTCCATAAACTCCCTCGGCCTGCATGATCCCTCATCCGATCCCCATCATATTCGTTCCATTTCACTTCTCCTTTTTTCAATTTTTGAAAGAACCAACAAAACAAATGTAAACAGAAGGAAAATGTATTGTATATTGGAGGGTATTAAAAAAAATTAATTAATTTTTTATTGAAAAAATCTAATAATGTTTTTTATGTATCTTTTTGTTGTTGTTTTTAAATAGTTTTTTCAATATTATATAAATTAAATTAAAGATTTCTGGTGGTACATTACTAATACTAGTAAAATATGCTATGGAGCCTTCAATTTGCCTCATGGCATCGTCTCTTGTAGGAACTAGATGGGATGAACAGGAACGTTCTTCTTCTGTCCAGTTTTCGTTTATACGACTGTCCATTATTTAATTAATTTCCACTACGTCCGATGTTATTATGTTGGAGTCGACGTCTAAGGGTTATTCATCAATTCTTTCCCAGCCATCATTGTTATCTATACTGACTTCTAGGCAATTTCCTTGCTGATTCCAGCTCGTAAAAACTTATGGCATGAGAATGAATAATGTGTATGCACGACAAGCAAACGACCAACACACTCTTGGCTCTATAGCGAATAGCGAGCTGGCTGAACGAAATTCAATTCATTTTAGACGTAAATCGCGGGAAAGACAAACGTAAAATGGGGTTTTTGATGTACTGAAATGACCCGGAACTGCAAAAATAACACGCAAAAACGTGAATTCCGGGCTTGTAAAATCGGGGTTCAACATACGTTAAGTTAAAAATACTTGATAAAAAATTTAAAAAAAACAATTCCACCATGTTCCCCGAATAGCGTCCCCCAAAAAATGTCGGAGGTAAGAGGGCTCAGCCCTTATCCCTCCCCTCTTTAACAACCGATTCAGAGACTTGTGACACATAACTCGACAAATCCACATTCATACATTTTCTTACGTCGTTCGTCGATCGCTGAGGCTTCTGACAGTATCGGTTTACCTGGTCGTGTAGTCTTCGCATATTTCTGGTGTCATGTCACCTTTCTACATTAGTTTCTTCCTTCGTTCGTAATCGTTTAAATTTTCCATTAATTTTATTCTTTCCTATTATAGATTACTCGATCAATTTGGATTACTGCAGAAAATCTCACGATGCAATTTTTGGAAAATTTAAATGCACTCCTTTCGACCATGGGCACGACACCTCGTAACCACACATTGTAAGAAAGTAAAAATATGTATATTCTCAGTGCCGTACAGTAGGCACAACCTTAGGTTATGCTGTTATCGACGATGCAATAGGTATACTAGTTACCGAATAGGAATGGATCCAGGTTCACATCCCGGTAGTAATTAAATATTTTTTCGATAAATAGATTTTTTAAATATAATATACTCACTTTCACACGCGGGCGAAATCTACCCGATTCTTGCCGCTAATGCCGGAAGAATTTTTTTATTTTATTTCATCGCTGTATGTATAATAACGTAGGTACATGTCTAATCTCGACTCTTCTCCGAGGTCCATTGTGGCGGCTGGCCCCATAGAAAATTCGGAACTCGCCAACTAACCGTTAAGCCATTTCACACGGAGATTGTCAGCATCCTAGATACGAGATCTCGCCTCTCTCTGGCCAGGGGAACGAAATCACAATAAAATCAAGAAAAAACGGTACGCGCCCTCTCGCTCGCGCGCCGCCGCCGACGGCGCGCGCGAGCGAGGGAGACCTCCGACGGCGGCGGAGGCCGATTTACAGTTACACTGCCGGAGGAAACCGAATGAGCAGGGCATTGTGTAACACAACCGGGACACACCGCCACAACTATATTTACTGAAACGAGCGCACGTCTGATAAGAAGCGTTTCATTTGTACTACGTTATTATTTCATCGAAGATAATAAGATAACTTTTTAACGTAGTGCCGTGTAACTGTCATAATTTGTGTCGCTTTGGAGACTGTCCTCAGTTTTGTGTGTAGGATCTGTTCGGAGAGCAAAGTGGACGAACGTCGATCGGATGTTTTGTATTATTTTTTCGTATTATGTGAATCTGGGAATATTATTAGTAGAAGTGTGGGTAAGTATCACAATGGTATACGGAACTACGTTAACCCTGTGCACTCGGGTCGCAGGGAGGTGGCGGCTGGTTCAGCTGCTTAGTGACGAGCTCGAAATCGATCACTGATGTCTCTAAATCACAATCACTAACAGTGATTGAGTATCTGAAAATATCGCCAACTAAAACACATATTTATTGATAATTAGTCACATATTGGTTTGATTTTTATTTCTAAGAAATATGTGAAATTACATCGGAAGTCGTGAAGGAAGGGTTTAATGTAAGGGTGTTGTACAATTTGGGAATAGGGAATTGGAATATAATTTGAAAATGGACGCTTAGGGGGGTCTGATAATGTTGATAGAATTAATGAGAAAAGAATGGTAAGAAATATATTAAGATGATGATATGACGCAAGTTTTGATGGCACCAGAAATCGACGAGCTGGAATAAAAAGATATGTAAATGTGTGAAGCGTACAGCCACAAGAAAACAAGGGCAATACGCCCAGCTCCGCTTCTCTCAACTGACGATGATGATGATGATGAAATGAATCACAGAAATTTGTTATTTCGAAGAAAGAATGCGTCGCTCGCAGTGCACTTGGTTTTATTTCAGTTACAAACAATACCTTCAATTAATTCTAATACTTTCCACCATTTCAGTGAGTAGGTAGCAATTGGCGCCAGAAAGACGTATTTTATCAAAAATGACAGTCTTTATTTGTCGAAATCTTTTTTAATTACTGCTTCATGTCACTTCGGCGACCTTTCAATCCTGTGCGATATACACGTGGATGAGGCGAGAGTTGTTTGTCATGGTAAAAGAGTGTGGCATTCTACCTTCTCTGCTTAGTCAAGTGCGGTGGATATACGGCGTGATGTTAAGTTATTTAGAGATCACAATCACAGTTTCCAATCACCAATAAAAATCACACTAGTGAGTCAAGAATAGCAATTTATCTTTTTACTGGTTCTATTGTCTCTACAATACCTAATGGGTCTTGATCTCCTCAAAAGTTTCCTCCAGTGATCCCGCTTTAGGGTCGATTCACTAGTTTTGGATCTCTAAACTAGATATTTCTTCGAGGACACTGCTGCTCCATCATAGCTTAAATCTTCCATCATCCTACTGGTTTGGTGTTCAGTGAACTGCCCCCATCCCTTATCCGAAACGGAACAAACATGCACAATAATATAACATGTATAAAACCATTAAAAAATAAAAACACGCACATAGGATTTTTACAATTTAGAAATAATTTTTATAAAGTATGTGAAAATAAAACATTTGTTTTTTGATTTTACTCGAGACGCGTTTCGCTTTGTAAGAACACTATCAATCTAACAATTTGTATTTATGACTATAATGGGGGACAGATTGCGTGAGATGAAAAGGAACAATATTATTCATTGGAATTCCGAGGATTTCCATACATTTTTAATGCTTCTTATTATTCTGATTACCCATCTAGTTTCAACACTAATGATATTCTAATGTCACGTGTTTTAATGTCATTTGTAGAAAATGACAGCTATATAATTTTACAATCTTAGAAGACAATACGGTAAGAGAGACATTTTTAGTATTCTGTAATTTATGTAATGTTTGTATGATTCTAGTAACAGTTAGTCTCAAGCAAATTAAACGAGTAGAACGAGTACTAAAGTAGGCGTGTGATTATGGAGTTCTACAAACTCACCTCGGGTATTTCAATCTTACGTATGTATAAAAAGATCGTTCGTCAGTCTCTCGGATTTCTTTATCGCTGCTCTGTAAAAGAACGTAGAATACTGCCGGAATATTTTATTATGTACGATTTTGAAAATATCATCGGTCTCCTTTGCGCGAGCACAGTGCAGCAATCAAACTGTAAAAAATGTGAAGCTCTTCTTCGAAATGTGTCCGTGCACTTCCCGTGCATGAGACATTGCCTCGGTGGGTTTGCACCACCAAAAGGAGAAGGATCCTTCTCTCACTCACCGCGCGATATATTGTGAAAGTGTTTATTTAAAGAATCAGCCGTGAAGTTGAGTCAGAGATTAGATTCATGTATATCGTGCCTTCCATCTAACCTTAACCTCGCAATCTTGATACTAATTTGGTTATTTGTTTTAATTAATAATTATGCCTGACCACAATGTTAAACTATAACTGTTTTTTTACATATACAGTGGCGTAACCACGCTAACGGGGTCCACGTTAGTTGGGGGCCCGAAAGGTCCGCGACCTACATTGCTTTTGATATCGATACATTTTCGAGTGTTAATAATTTTCCATTACTGATGTGGACTTATATACATTTTTCACGTGCACTACGTAAATACATAAAAACATTCTGATAATAAGTTGATTATGGACCAGACTATCGCCTTACAAAATTACATCTTGAGAAATGCACTAGAAAACTGGAATGATGGAGTAAAAATTGGAGGCAGAAAGATTTCCAATCTCAGGTACGCCGACGATACAACTTTGATTGCTGCATCGGAAGAAGAAATGGCTGAAGATGAAGAAAAACTCGGTCACTTTGAAGATGAAGGTAGAAAATTTGGTTTTGAGATAAAATCAGGAAGAAACAACGCTCGATGGTCACTGATTGACATAACCAGGTTTCACGAACAGATGCCCTTCCAAACCTTGAAATTGTCAAGGACTTGAATTATCTCGGGTCCATAATAATTAAAAACGGTAACAATGAGTCAGAAATCTAACGACGCATACGTATGGCGTAAAGTTCTATGTCCAGACTTAACAACATAAGGAAAGACCATGGTATATCCAAAACAAGCGAGATCAAACTTATGCAGTCTCTGGTGCATTCAATATTTCTATATGAATCATGGATTCTGAAGGCTAGAGAGACAAGACGAGTTGATACTTGGAGATGTGGCGCTGGAGACACTTGTTGCGCATACTACGAACGAAGAGACGCACAATTGATTATTTACCTAAGAGTTGTGCGGGCCACGTTGGAGGGCGAGGAGGAAGAGGAAGATCCCCCACACGTTGGACCGAGCAAGTGGAAAAGACAACAGGCACTTCTCTGGTGACACCCCTCAGATCTGCAGGATGCCGAGAAAAATTGACTCAGGATGAGGGAACCAACAAAATTTCTCGTTATGAAATAAGATGTAATTCGATGAAGAGCGAGAGGTCGATCTTCAACGAGGCGGGCTGACCATGTCCAGAAATGACCAAAATATTGCTATAAATTGCACTAAACAAGGCCAAAGCGGAGGCAAACAGAGCTAAGTCCATGTGCTCATGACTGAGCATCGTCTTAGCTCTTAGAAAGAATACAGAATAGGACTAACTAACCCCCAAATACTTAAAAAAACGATTTTTTTTAGATTTATTTGTAACAGCTGAGACTACGATCCGTCTGGAATCTCTGCTGCAGCTTAGTCAGCTCTTTCGCTTAGTTATTCCATCACATTGACGAACATATCTTCCTCACTTTCTGCGACACTACACCACCATTTTCTTGAGATTTACTGCAGGTAAGCTGTAGACAGTCATTAATAGATTTGGAGTTTTTCAATAATAATAGATCGGTTTGTTTTTCGGGCAGTCCACGGGTCCGGGGACTCATCACGCTTCAATCTTTTTGCGTTCTTTAGCTTTCATTATAGTCCACGGTGACGTTATGTCATACTAATAATCTCAACCCCACGAGATATATGAGAAGGAAAAGGGAGGCACTTACTTTTTTGATCGGCTGGATGCTGCCTGGTTCATAGATTATCTACTTTTAAAATTAGCAATATTAACTTTGTGGTTAAAATTCATATTTTTATTTATTATCTTTGTTTTATTAACCACTAAATTGGAATCGTTAGAGATAAATAAAGCGTGTAAAACTAATCAAAAAATTATAAACCAACTAAATTTAATTACGAGTTCCATTCTACAATTTTTTCCTAAAAATATATATTTTTTTTTAAAAAGATTCTGGCAAAGAAACAATAATATATGTTTTAGTTAGTTATGACATCCTGAAGAAGAAAATTGTATTTTTCGAAACTGGTAGATGTATTTAAACTCAATTTAGTGGTTAATAAAACAAAGATAATAAATAAAAATACATAGATTATCTCTCCACCGTGTGTGTATGCGTGTATTAGTAAGTATTTGGTAGATTTTTAATTATTGCAATATCTTATTTCTTCCTTGTGCTTAAGGGTTGTGTAATAGAAAAGAATGGGAAGCATATACGTCGCTTAAAATTGAATATGCTAAGTAACGCCTATTAATATTTGTTAGTTTATGATAATTGAGCGCATGCACGAAGCAACAGCTCAAACTCCAAAAATGATTAGAATTAAAATTAATTAATTTTAAACGGCGCCAACACCCCTCATGTACAAAGAATAAAGTAATTATGAACTGCTTTGTTGACTCGATAGACATTCAAGTCTTGTTTGAACAAATCGATAATTGAGTCTACCTAGGAAAACAAATTTCCATAAATGGAGGCTTATCTAAAGGAGTTGTTCGCAGAACAAAACTGCCCTGGAATGTATTTGGAGTGCCTGAATATCACGTTCATAAGTGATCTTCCATGTGTTCGATCAATGCATATTTCCAATGCCTATGTTTGAAAATGAAACATGACTCACAACAAAAGAAATATTTAAAAACTTACGCACACGGAAAGATATATTATATATATATACTTAAGCATGCGATTAAGATAACAGAAAGGACTCACCCTATCCCGGAACAATTTTGTGAGTTGTGCAACTCGCGTATCGGTTCCACTCAGCATATAAACCCGTGACTTTGTCAGTTTCTAAGGATAAGGGAACATACAATAGCAGTCCCCATAATTGAGTGGTGAGAAAAAAATGCTACTCTTGACTCACTGGTGTGATTGTGATTGGTATTCGATAATATCGGTGATTGAAAACTGTGACTGCGATCGCAGTTTTATTATTAATACGCGTGCGCCGCACGATATATGTTGATATAACACATGAAAATTTTTTTTTTAAAACATAATATATTTTTTAAACTTCATTTGCGTAAAAACATATTCTTATATATCTAATTTAATATTATCATAAAGAGAATGAAAATCCTTAAAAAATGTGAGTTTATTTTTCGGGTCAAATGCGTAAAACGTTTTGGCAGAATCTACTAGATGGCGCTTATCACGAATTATAACGTCATTCTTTCACGAATATTTTCGTTTCATGTGCATATGCGCCGAATCACGGTTCACAACCGAATATAAATAAAATATAAAAATTAATCACGATATTTCCAGATATTCAATCATTGATAGCGAGTGTGACTCAAATACTGAGTCACGGCTCGTGATTTTAAGCTCATCGCTAATCCAGTGGTGCCCGAGGAGAATCGAGAAGCCGACAAGCCGTCCCGAAACTCGCCGCTCTGAAGAAATCATCAAACTGAATCGTCACTAAAGAAATTGAGGCAGTAAAGAAGTTGAGCAAGATTGAGACAAATCGAATATCATACAAGAGGAAGAGATAGAATGATACTGTCATTCAGCAAGAAGGCTAAATCTCAGTAATGAACGCGATGAAGATATTAAATTAAGTGCCAAGTAAGCTATAGTAAAATGGGAAACTTGGGAAAGCTTTCATCCAGCAGTGGATAGAAAATAATGATGAAATTTAAAAGTCCATTGATGAATTTTACATCGTTTACCAATCTTCAAAGCAAAAATATACGACTGCACCATCCCTAAAGGGGTTTATGGAGATGAGACCAATTAGATGTGTTTTGTAGTCAATTTATACAATTTGTCGAACTGGGTGTCATTGAAAACGTCAGGCGTATCCTCGCTATTTACCTCCGCCCATAATCATCATGCTCTGGTCGTCGTGAGGATCCGATAATAATCGCCGGGTTGGCAGTTGTTTAAATACGATGAGTACCTGCGCGCTGGCTGCTCTGGGCGGGAGTGGCGGCGGCGCCACCTTACACGGCGAGTAGGTAAACACTGGACGGGTACCCACCCGAAGTAAACCTTGACACGGATGGGCTGCGGTACCCTGTCACCGCTTCGCTGCTGAGCTCAGGGTCGCACTGGATCGGCCCAGGATATTCTGCATCCTAATTTCTAGCGTTGTTGTACATCACACACAGTGGCGTAACTATAAAAATTAGGCCCCAATGCAAAATGGAAAAAAGCCCCCCTCCCTATATGTGTGTTGTGCATAAGAACTGTGAATTTAAAGAACTGCGCTTTAATAATAGTGGAATAAAATTGGACTCTTGTTGCTTCGCTTTTCAACGATGATCTGGTCCATACCCGACATATAATAGTAGCTGGGTAAGTACTATTGTACAAATAGATAATTTAATAAATAAAGTTATTTTATAGTTAGGTATATTTCTTATTATGGAGCACACATTCTTATTGTGGAGTTGTAATTATTCAGAACGTAGGTATGAGATATTTTAAATACTAATTAAATGTATTACTTAGAAAGATATACATCTAAAATCAATTTTATCGAAAAATATTGTTGTTGCGCTAGCGGGATTCGAACCTGGATCTCTTTCCAATCCGGGAAAGGTGCATTATCCAACTATGCTACAGCGACAGTACTTTTGTCGACACTTTTTCAAATTAATACATCTATCGTTCCACTATTTGTAGTAGATGATTTACAAATAATGGAACGATAGATGTATTAATTTTGAAAAAGTGTAACGTATGGGTTCAAAAATTTGTCGTCAAAAATACTATCGCTGTTGCATAGTTGAATAATGCACCTTCCTCGGTTTGGAAAGAGATCCAGGTTCGAATCCCGGTAGCGCAACAACAATATTTTTCGATAATATTGATTTTGTATGTACATATCATTCTAATCAATACATTTAATTAGTATTGAAGGTATATTTCTTGCTGTGGTATAGTATTATTAATCCGTTGTATTAATAGCGCTGAGAAAAATATCGATTTAAAGGTATTGTAGGGTACGGACGGACTTTTGGGCCCCTGCCAAACATGGCCCCCAGTGCACCGCTTTGGCGTAGTCACGCCACTGATTATACACCTTCTCCTGTCTTATCCATTGGTTATCATCACTCATCATTGCTCCGAGTTTTGCAGTCATGATTTGTGTCTTGCTACTGTTTTTTGGCTCTGTTTTCTACCGGCAAATGTAGTCAGTTGAGTCGCCACTTGTGTCAACAAGTAGAACATCGTGTCATATCGGGCAGCTCTAAAGTTATTTCTATAATATAGTTAATCAAATACATTTGCTGCAATATAAGTAATACAGAGCCAAATCGTAAGGCAGATTTAATAAAATTTATTTAATTCTGCTAAACCTAACATTTTTGTTACTGATCAATTTTATAATCCTGCTGACCAAGTGATAACTTTGCTTCATGTCTATCTATAATAATATTACGTATCCCCATCTATTTTCATCTATTTCTATGACTTTTTGGACGTCTCGCAAGTCTTGGATGCTGTTTCATTACTGCTACATAATGCTCGATTAAACGGCCAGGTTTTTGAGACGCCTGGTTAGGTTAACATAAGTTAAATGTTTTCTTTTTTATATGTTCAATAACAGTACGTAAATATATATTTATAAATATATTTAGCGTCTGTCATCCTGTCATCTCATCTATGTCTCGCGTCGCAATCTATGATCAGTTTCTTATCGATGATGGGATTGTGAAATTATGATAATATTAATGTTTTTAAGTGGATGCATATGCATATATTTCAAAGTTAATACGTAACAACACCATTTGTACAATTTCAGCAACACGTCCAAATGATTTAAAAGTTGTTTTTTCTTGCTAACTTAGTATTTAAATGGCGAATCATTTAATTACTTCTCCATTTTTTTTTTGTTATATGTAAGGTATAAATTCAAAATCAGTCACGTCCAAATTGTATAGCTTTTGAGCTGTGTATAAAGAAATCTAATGTCTAAATGATTAACCTATCAAAATGACGTAAGTATCACCGAATTTCTTATAAAAACCCAATTGAAATTCGCTTGTTACTTCAATCGCAGACATGTCCATCCGCGTCAGTTCTTTATGACTGAGGATGAACTCTCACCTCCCTGACTATACTTATCCACTTTTCTCGGCATCCTGCAGAACTTACGGCTGTCATCAGAGAAGTGGCGGATGGGGGATCTTCCTCTTTCTCCGTGTCCCACCGCAACAAGCTTCTCCGCGCTATTTTCTCTTCTTCAAAAAATTGAAGAATTCATCTCAGACAAATGGTTGAAAGTGTCCAATAGATAATTAATTCAAAACCAGACAAATATATTTTCGCAATATATAAATATGTCCAAGAGCACACAATTACTGGATTTTTTACCTACAAAGGCGCTGTTATTAAACAAATATCAGATATCTCGTAGAGACGTAGCTATTTTTTATTATATTTAATAGAAAATATATGGAAGTATGGGGTAATTACAGGGCTTACGACCTGTCTTCGGCTGCCTTAAGTGATTACTTTATATATATATATATATAACGTTCACCAATTCTCACCCTTCCATCTCCACATTTATCAAATTTTTGAAAGATGTATATATGTTTAATATGTGGACTCGCTTCGAGTACCACTACACCATCGCCATCTATGGACTAAATTTGATAATTCCTTTTTCCTTTTTTTTAAACAGCGTATATGTTATAGAGCCAGTATTTTTCATGACAAATTTTCGAACCTACATGTTACACTTTTTCAAATTAATACATCTGTCGTTCCATTATTTTTGAAAGCCGTCTACATTGTTTTTACGGAATCTCAAATACCTTTAAGTAACCAGACGCCGGAATTATCAATTCATTTTTATTAAATTTTGGATACATTGATACAACTTATATTATTAAGGAGAACAGATTCTTATTGTGAAGTTGCCATTTTTCAGAACAGACGGTTTAATGTATCAATTATAAATATATACATATAAAATCAATTTTGTCGAAAAATATTATTTTTGCGCTACCGGGATTCGAACCTGGATCTCTATTTCCAATCTGGGGAAGTACACTACCAATTGTGTTATAACGCCAGTATTTTTCATTACAAATTTTCAAACCTATGTGTTACACTTTTTCAAATTAATACATCTGTCGTTCCATTATTTCTCTATTTCCAATCCATGAATTCCCTGCATTAAGAGATACAAGATTGGTGTCTCATTAACATGTCCGATTTTTATTATTTTAAATACTTATTTTTATTTATTTATCCGGACCATAACATCGTCATTCGTAACACTATCCATCTAATATATTCAAAGCAATCGTCTGTAGATCCACATCTCAAATGGTTCAATTTGTCTTAACATTCTTAATGTTTTTATTCCATAAAATAATACCGAGAACATGGTTTACATCATATTCGCATGCAGATAAAGTTAACATCACCTTACTCAAGGCGACATTTGATTTCAACAGAAAAATCCCCGTTCGCGATAATTTTATTTTCCTGCCTCTCTGATGCACACGAGTGTGTGTGTGTGTGCGCGCGCGTGTGTGTGTGCGCGCGTGTGTGTGTGTGCGCGAGTGTGTGAGTGTTTTAAAAAAAATGGAATGAATTAATGTTTTAATTACTGTATTTGTATGTAATTAATGTATTTAGACGATGTGGGACAATGATTATTCAGGATGTTAGGTTACATAGAACTTTGGGGTTGAAAATTTAACAATTCAAATGTTTACTTTTAAATGTATATACATACGAGGGGCAAGTAAAAAATCAGGTTCCTACATTTTTTTCAGGTATAAGGTATTTTTTATTGCAATAAATAAGTAAACCATCTGAAAGCTTGTACTTTATTCTATTTTTCTACATAGTCTCCTGATTTTTCTATGCATTTTTCCTGACGAGTTATCCACTTCTGAAAACCCGCTTCGAAGAATTCCGCCGCTAGGCCGCCGATGAACTCGGTGACCGCTTCTTTCACCTCTTCATCTGTATTGAAGCGTTGTCCACCCAAGTGTTGCTTCAATTTCGGAAACAAGTGGAAGTCGCTGGGAGCAAGATCAGGGCTGTAGGGGGCATGGTCATGCAATTTCCAGCCGAATTTGTCCAGTAGGGCGGTGGTCTGTCGAGAGACATGCGGGCGAGCGTTGTCGTGGTGCATAACCAAGTTTATCGGTCAAAATGTTGTCGATGGTTTTTTCACAAACCTCAGGAACCTGGACAGCAAGCTCCCGAAGCGTTACTCTCCGATCTTCGAGGAGAATGCGCTCAATCTTCGCCACGACTTCGTCCGACACCGATGGCCTCCCACTCCTTTGCTCGTCGTGGACGTCTGTGCGTCCTTCGGAGAACTCCCTGCACCATTTGCGGACGTGTTGGACGCTGATGCAAGCTGTGCCATAAACTTCTTCCAACTGTCGATGAATTTCAACAGGTTTAAGCTTCTTCGCGTTTAAAAATCGAATCACCGAACGGATTTCACACCTGGCGGTAACGGCGATGGCGGGTTCCATAGCGGATGGCTGTCAGGCCTTTACTGAGCGTCGCAGCGTTTGCTCCCGGTAGTGGGGATGTAGTTAAGGGACCAACAATCAAGGCGGTGTTGCCGGATTTCGCCTAGCATCTCGCGTGGCGAGTGTACAGCGTAAGGAACCTTATTTTTTACTTGGCCCTCGTAGTATTGAAAATATTTTTGGTCCGGAAACATCCTGTCCGGAAAAATCGACGAACCGTTGATAATTTGCTATCTTAAAATAAAATAAATATATAAAAATAAAGTTTCAATTAAGTTAGATTAAACTATGTAGTACATCATATAAATGATATAACTATACTATAAACTATATAAAATGCATTAGTGTCGTGCCGTTCGGTAGTCCGCTCCTGACTGCGCTTGACGAGGGCTGCCAACCACAGCCGATCATCAATATTAGCAACCGACCGTAAGTGAAGACATACGGCTGCCGTGGTGTCGTGCTGCTTCTCAGCCAGGAGCCTGTTCAGATCTGCCAAGTTCCCGCGGAGAATCTTGACCCGTGGTGAATGACTCAGAAAGCGCATTATCTCGAAAGCAGGGGAGTTGGAATCTTCAAGCAGAACATTCTTAATCAGCGAACGAAGAATCGAAGAGATAAGAATAATTGTGAAGCTGTGTCGAAGTGTTCTCGCTTAAGAAGAAGAATGATGCACTGATCGCCGACGCGTGGTACACCCAGCAGGTTCTCCCGGTTTACTTCGGGAAGAATTCCTGACAATAGACAGCAGATAGCTATCATCAGCACACTCCAGGAATACCGTCAGCCATTCATCAGGAATGGTCATGCATTCTGTCAAGAGTGAGAATAACACGATGAAGATGACTATCTTTTCAACGTGTCATTTTGTCTTTAGCTCAATTCTGTACAGTTTGAATGGAATTAATTAATGAATGAAAAGACAATGGTAAGAAGGTTGATGATGATGTCCAGAATTAAATAATGTCCCGAGGATGAAGACTCGGCATGACCAGGTACACCAGATACTGGAGAATGATCCAATAATCAACGAGCATGAGGTTAGAATCGCTCTATCCTATCTGGCCTACCTTCGCAGAGAATGATGGTAACTCAATTCGCATGTATAGGTTTGTAATTTATTAAAATCTTTAATTAATTATTCATTTGTGTTTAGTTTCAATCTTCGAGATTTCGCGTCTTCAGAGTCCCCGCAATATTATCTTGCTGAACTGTGTTTCGTATTGCATTTAGCTCAAAACTGTATAATTTCTCATTTAGCTCAATTGTGTGTCATTTCGGTATTTAGTTTAATGGATAGTTTCGTATACGGTTTGTATTTCGCATATTAATAAAACGTTTCATTGATTTAAACGCACGCATTTGCAGGGGTAAAAAAAAAACTTCAAACTCGTTCGCGTTTATACGAAATCTTAGATTCAATTCACGGATCTAGAATTAACTAGTCTTGATGATGACACAGCGACATTTCGGAAATAGAAAACTAAGGAATATACGACTTTACACATATTTTATTGTTGAATAGCGTAGCATTTCTAAATCTCGAGATTTGACCTCATTTTAACAAAATTATCTTAATAGCAGTAAAAATTTGGGTCTTGCAGTGAAACAAGAGATGAGCTAGCCTGCACATTAGCTAAATGCCCTTTCTTACTGAAATTACTGCTTTGTGACAGTTAACACATTTACATATCTAAGATCTCTATTAACAGATTTAATCACAATTGAAGAAGAGAAAAAAAATCGTATAGTGATAAATCGTTGTTACTTCGGCCTACAAAGACAACTGATGTCCAATATGGTATCCAGAAAAGCAATGGTAATGATGTATAAAACTGTGATAAGATCAGTGCTTACCTACACATCAGAATCCTGGACTCTTAACAAATACAGCAACACTAGATGGATTTCAAAGAAAAATTATCTTTTCGGAGCTGTCAAAGAAAATGGAGTTTGGCGTAGGCGGGAACTTCTCGACCTGTGTGATAGGTCACAAAATATCAGTCGGGCTTCGATGGCTAGACCATGTAGAGCGTATGAATGATGCGCAACCCCAGAAACGGCTGCTCAATCATTAACCTGAAAGAAATCGAAGAATAGATTGAACTGTGATGAGGTGGCCAGGGAATACGTATTAATAATACGTATCCATTTTTGGCGTCAGAAATTTAGACCAACCCTGTAACAATACTGTATATCTTCTCGGGCGTCGAATGGTAAATAAAGATACACACATTTCTAGTGAGCTTCTCTGACGCACAACACTGAATATCATTCAAGATGGCCGACGCTCCGTCTATCTAACAACATTTGTAAAAACCGATATACAATTGTTATTGCAGGTCTCAATTGCAACAGTACCTCTGCAACGGTTCTACCCGTGGTGGAGCATTCTCGAGGAGCTCAGGATCCGTACCAAATAGTAGAACCAGGAATGATGATGGTAATTGAAAATATGCTCTTTAACAAAAATTTTATACAGTATTATCAATCAATCATATAAAGAAGAAAGTAGAAAATTGGACCTTAAGATAAATAAGAAAAAAACAAAGCTAATGAACATCGATCGACATAACCAGCTTCCAGCTTCCACCAACAGATGATGCCCTTCCAGACCTTCACATTTCAATTATCTCGGATCCATAATTACTGACGACATAGCTATGGCGAAAAGTTCTCTACCCAGACTTGACGAATTATGTAAAGACAGCGGTATTTCTAAGACAACAAGTCAGGTTTGCACAGCCTCTGGCACATTCTATATTTTTATGTGGTGTGGAATCATGGACCCTGAAAGCAAGGGAGAGAAGTCGAATCTATGCCTTTGAGATGTGGTGCTGGAGACACGTGTTGCGCATACCATAGACGACGAAAATCTGCATTTTGCAGGAAGCGCAGATCATCAACCATGCTAGAATAGAAGATAGCTCGGAGAAGTGTGTTGATGAAGAAAGACGAAGAAGAGGAGGAAGCATAATAAAGTATTCATGGAGTTCGCGATCATCAATGAATATCTACTTTACAAATTATACATGTTTTAAATTATACAAATCCTAAGTACTCTCTTTTGTGTCGTTCCGGGCTTAGTTTCATTCTGTGTCACTTTGTCTTTAGCTCGGTATTAAATAATCGGTTAACAGAAAGGATTCCCATTGTGATTGGATCACCGGTTCACCTGCAGGGATATGACATCACCGGTGGTGCATTGGAAAGAATGCCATGAATGACTTGTAAATTGAATTCCCAATTAAGAATGCATTTCACGTTCTCAAACCTGTAATGCTCGACTCAGGTACATCTCTTTACATAGCCTGTTATTTATTCTATATTCCTTTTCTTGACATGTACGCTTACTTGGAAACCCTCGAGTCTAGATGAGAATCAATCTGAAAATTGTTTAATCGTTATTTAAGTGTTAGAATCAAAACTCGTATGAAATGAAACGGGAAATCAAACAATTGAAACAATGTCAACGGGTGGGCAGCACATATTTTCAAATTTTTAATATAATGAATATACAGGGTGTAACAGACCTAGTCCACAATATTCCAGGAATATGTGCAATTTTTGCAACGTTCGGAAAATATTATTGTTTGAAATGTTTACAAAATCATATTAACCTTTAAGTCTACGTACTTCGAAATAAATATTGACGAAATTGTTCATTTATTATTCTATATTTTTGCTGCAGGCTCTAAACAATTGTTACGTACTTGTCTTCTAAGTGCGTCTTCAGTGTGCACCTCGTCATGTGATGTTCCAAGAAATAGACTTTGTAACAATTATACATTTATCACAATAAGATACAATTTAGTACAAGGTATATCACTAGTATAGGTCAAACGATTAGGCCGATGAACACGCAGAGAAAGAGGCCGCGCCCTGCCGCGCGCCGCCCTTATAGCCTCGCACGCACGCACGCACACACACAACCATACAATCCCAAGGATATCACACAATAATCGAACAAAAAACAGACTAGCCCCTCGAAATTTTATGACCATTAATTATTTGTATTCAATATATAATTTGGAATCAATAGAATATTTCAATTAATCGAAATAATCGCATAATTACGATTTTTTTGAAATGCTTATATTTCTGACATGGTTGAGATTAGGCACATATTCCTTGAACATTTTTGATTCGTAATTCAATCGGGTACCTGACTGAATTACAATTTTTTTCCTTTTTTTTTGTCACTATGAGAATCTAATTTTTTTGAAATTATTTTTAAGCAATATCCTTTATCATATTATACTAGAATACGTCTGAAAAATCAACGAAGCGAGTTCACATACTAATATATATACAACTCTCAAAAATTTGATAAATGTGGAGATTGAGGGGTGAGAATTGGTGAACGATATATAACGATATGTTAAGCCAGCCGAAGACAGATCGTAAGCCCTATAATTACCCCATACTTCCATATATTATCCATTAAATATAATAAAAAATAGCTTTGTCTCTATGAGATATCTGATATTTGTTTAATAACAGTGCCTTTGTAGGTAATTATTTGTTTGTATAAACACATTTAGACACACAGACGAGATGTAAATGTCAAAAGTAAAATTGTATCCTTTCCGAAAGGAAGGGATTCCTTCTCAGTTAACTGTACACATAGCACACACACACACACACACACACACACACACACACACACACACACACACACACACACCCACACACCCACACACCCACACACACGTGCGAGATTTTGATACATAACCATGAAAGTAATTGTATTCGATGTTATTTAATTTATAGTCTTCTCAGTATTCTTTCCATTTTATCATTCTTCTCATTTAAGTTTCGGTATAGATTGTGAGAAAATAAGTACAACTTAAAAAACACGATGCCACTTGATAAGTTGCGTTTGTTTTAGATAAATTTTGATATAAAAAAAAACACTTTTTTGTTTAATATTTCCATGTAACCGTAACGAGATGTGAGCGTCCTCGGCTATGGAAATAAGATTAACTGGTCGCCAGATGCGATCACCTAACCCTTGACCTTTAGATCTACACGGAAGTGCGCTCTCATTCGGTTGCCAGGCCAACCGGAGTCTGGGAAACGTCCCTACAACCCTGTACGATTCTAGAATGTTTTGAAAGGTTCCGTATAACAATACCAGGGGCAATCAAGTGTCCTCAAATATATGGTGTCTATTTTTAATAGATTATGATGATCTGATGCCAGGTTTACCCAGATCATAAAAGGGGATTGTTCATTTTTAATGTGTTTTGGGGTCTCGTCATATAAATATTACACATTTTTTTTATTTTTGAGAAATAAACAGTACAATAATATTAACTAGCATAAAACATGATAAATAAAAATAGCACCAATGAAGTTTCATAGAAAAGAAAAGTATCATACAAACTAAGAAATAGTACATTTTAACAAACTGATAAACAAAAAGTGTTTTTAAACTGAATATATAAAGTGGAAAGGTTGTGGTGGGGAGGGGGGGGGGGAATGAAATGCAATCAAAATGATGCATGTATATACAATTTATGTCAATAGTTATCAAAAAGTTGGCGTAGTTTAATTTTAAAGGGAACCAATTTATTGTTAAAAGTGATCAAGTTATTAGAAGAATTTACGGGATTATATTTTGACCTAGAGCGGGTCATAAAAAAATCAATTGTTTTGACAATTAGGGCGAGTCAACTTCGTTATTTAAGATTCTATAGAGGTAGCATAAATCTTGTGCGTTACTTCTATTTAAAAAGGGAAGGGGATTTTATGGAAATTCACTTCATCGTGGACAGGGGCGAATACACGGTTTAAAATAAGGGTTTATACAACGATTTTACCATCACTACAATACTTTATTAAGGAGAACACATTCTTATTGTGAAGTTGTAATTATTCAGAACAGACGGTCTATTTTTAATACAAATTAAATGCATTAATTAGAAAGATATACATATAAAATCAATTTTATCGAAAAATATTATTGTCGCTACCGGAATTCGAACCTGGATCTCTTCCAAACCTTGGCATTCAAATAATGGGGCGATAGATGTATTCATTTGAAAAGTGTAATATATAGGTTCGAAAATTTGTCGCCAATGCACTGTGTTGATATAGCATAATCGATTAATGCACGTTCGCTGGATTGGAAGCGATCCAGGTTCGAATCCCGGTAGCAACAATAACACATTTATGGATACAATTGATTTTATATGTATATCTTTCTAATTAATACATTTAATTAGAATTAGTACTCTACTTCAGTGATGTTATTTGCGATTTAAATACTCTCAGTTACGTCACGATAAACGTGCATTGTACCTATGTTTGTTCAATAAAATAAAATATATTATCCTTAAAACGTCACGTCCGCGTGTGGTGTTATATACTTATATTATAAATACGATAATATCGTATAATCGGCTACAGCTGAGCGGGCTAAGACGTTTCACCAGGCAACGGACGCATGTTCAAATCCCCGGATGGACAATTTTTAACATGTTATATTTAATCAAGACGCTTACTTACTTACTTACCATTTCGCCGTTTCCCTGCGGGGGTAGGCAGAGAAGATAGAGCGCCACACTCTTCTGTTCTGACATACAATTCTTGCCTCATACATATTCTCATACGAGCTCAACGATTATTGAGGCTTCTAACAGGACCATCGTCCAGTATCTGGTTTACCTGGACGTGCCGTCAACACTTACGTCATATATCCTTCCTTATTCATCCGTTCCATATGACTAAACTTGTTCAGTGATCCTTTCTTAATCTTACTCACTATACTGACATCAGCTTTACATTCTTTCCTTATTTCTTCATTCTTTACTATGTCATAAATGGATCTACCACATATACGCCTAAGTGATCTCATTTCAACTGCATTCAGTCTGCTTTCGCTCCAGGACTAGCAACCCGCTTTATTTAACTAATCGCCGAGCGGCATCACGATTACGCATTTAAATCATTGTAATAATAATATGGCTATAAACTAGGTATTTGTTTGCGTTAGTTGTTCTGTGGTAGATTACTTGCATTTTTTTGATAAATTATAATTTCAGGTAATTAAACCTGACTATTGATAATAATATTTATTTATCTATAACCAGAATTTGTGCGTTCCGAGTGTTACGATTTACGATTACGATTTAAAAAAAAAAAAAAAATGACATTTGATTTTTCACAATCGATTCGCTAGAACCTCAAGACGATGACACATCGGGAGGATCGCCTGGCGCGGGCTGGTACCGAGGGTGTGAACAGGTTCAGAGACGGACGTGGACGGCGTGACGCATCATTGACTTCATGACCAAGTTTAGAAAATAAATTTCACAAAAACATTTTATTGCGCGATCCACGAATCATTTTTTGGAATTGTTTTTTTTTTTTGGAAATGTGATGACGTCATCGCTCGGGTATATAAATTATTATCATCGACAATTTTCTGTCTCGGTTCATCCCGCGCGCAGAGGGAGGCAGCTGTGCGCCTCCTTTTCTCGGAAGAAGATTACATTAAAAGCAAAACATAACTTCTCAGAAAAAGGACTAATGTTTTGTTTTGAAAGAATACGTGTCTGGGAAATTCTCTGACGTCACCCGGGGTCTAAATATAAAATCAGGTTGCCACATACCCCACCTCGTCAGGTGACCCAATTGTCCCTCTGTACTCCGGGTATTTCAATGCTAACATTACATAATACGAGTGCACACTATACGGAATACACACGTATATTGTACATAGGCTGATGTCAGCGCCGATAAATCGGCGTTTTTTAAATTAATTAATACACTAGCAAGTACAATATGTATTAAATATTACATTTTATTTACATGCAAGCCTGTTAGACGCTTCCTACCTCGCTAGGTACATATAACGTGCCTGTTCCGAGATAGGTAGCCATTGGGTTCCATTAGCTATTTATTATTGATTTTAATGTTTCTGAAAACTGATATGTGCATAAGCAGGAAGTAAGGTAGGACTAATTTAAACAAATTAAATAGTAAAAAGGAAGGAGACAAATAAAGAATAAGTTTTTACTCACACTCCACACACCACTGCCGGCAGATTTAACCCACTGCATTGATTATTTGGCTATCCATTGCGATTTAGGGCATCCTCTGGGTAGTTTTTTGTGTCGTGGACACCATTAAATAATCATTTTGTGTGTCTTTAAATATGGCTCGCCCATTGGTATGACGTCGTTCACCTCGGTCGTGATCCAAGCAGACTGCGCTGTATTTTTTGTAGCTTCTGTGTTAGTTTAGTACGTAGAGTCCAGGTGTCATAACCAAATGGAAGTTATTGTTTAAAGTTATCAGTTTTTGGATTATTCTCGTAACTCCGCGTGTCTAACAACAGAAAACAACCAATTGAACATACCTTAGAAAGATGACATTTTGCTATTTACAGTGCCAAAATTTATTGTCAGTCTTGAAATTATTAAATATAAAAAATAATAAATTAATTAATAATAAAATCAAAAAAATATTTTATTAACTCCTACTGCAATAATATTTTTAATTACAGTGGAAATATTTTAACTATTGGTATCGAAATGTGTATTCATGTTAATACACGTCAGATAGAAAGTCAATAGAAAGTTAAGTCGTAAAATCATAAATTCTAATCAAAAGCAATTCTAAGACGCCGCCCCGACCGATACGTAATCCGGGTAATGTTTAAAAATGGTAAGGGTGATGTGTGTCAAGCGGCAACCTTGTTAATATAAAATTGAGTCTTAACGTCGTAAACAGTAAACAATTTGATCGCGATGTAGCGGCCGGTATATTATTTTATTCGCTTGTGATACGAAATCTTGTTATGTTTTTAATAGTTTTTTTTATTAGGAGAACACATTCTTATTGTGAAGTTGTAATTATTCAGAACAGACAGTCTGTGATATTTTAAATATGAATTAAATATATTAATTAGAAAAATTCACAATAAGAATGTGTTCTCCTAATAATAAAGTTGTATCAATGTGTCCAAAATTTAATAAAAATGAATTGATAATTCTGGCGTCTGCTATCAGATTACTCGAAGGTATTTGAGATTCTGTAAAAATAAGGTAGATGGCTCTTTCAAATAATGGAACGATTAAATGTATTAATATCAAAAAGGTAACATATGGATTCGAAAATTGTCCCTAAAAATATTTTCGCTGTAGCATAGTCGGATAATGCACCTTCCCCGGTTAGGTTAGGTTAGAGCTATGTTCTGAATAATTACAACTTCACAATAAGAATTTGTTCTAATAATATAGAAGTTTTATAAATGTATCAAAAAATTTGATGTATTCATATAGGTTCGAAAATTTGTCGTCAAAAATAATTTCGCTGTAGCATAGTCGGATAATGCACCTTTCCCGGTTAGGAAAGAGATCCAGGTTCGAATCCCGGTGGCGCAACAACAATATTTGTCGATAAAATTGATTTTTTATGTGTATCTTTCTAATTAATATATTTAATTCATATTTAAAATAGTTTTTTTTGTTTCACGTTGAAAGAAAATAAATGTATGAAATCTCACATAACATATTTTCAGTATCAATTTCCATTTTTTTTTTTCATTTTCTATTCTAAATTGAATACAAGTCCAGTGCGACAGAGAGCAGTGAGCAAGACCACGCTTAGAAAATGAATTGTACACATTACAAACTCATACATAATTATGTATTTTATTAAAGGGCTCGAAGGTAAGGCGGTCAGCCTAGATTTCTCCCAGATCAGGTGAATGGCTCGGCACAGCACCGCGGCGAATTCAAATTTCCATTATTTATAGCATTTCTCTTCCATCTTGGTTTCCATAAAACGTGTAATTATAAACAATTTGGTTATTAATATGACTCGACCCATTCTCCTTTCGGGTTGAAGCGCTGTCACCGCTGAGCTCAACTTCGTTCCAATCTTTATCGAGTCTCCGACTGTTTCTTCAATATTTTTCTTAGACGTCCACGAAGTTTTTTTGCGCTTTGAAAGCCAACTTCTTAATCCTGTCGTCGGGTATTCTCTGGACGTTGCCTAACTTCAGCGCCCTAACGCTAGTAGAGATTCTATTTCTCAATCTGTATGCTAATTTATTTTCTTGTTATTTCTCTCAGGAATTTCATCTGAATAATTTTATCAGTTAAGTCACAAAATGTATGTATTTGTATTATGTATATATACCTATATACATAAAATTACCTACCTTGCAGTACAGCAACATTACAGTGTCTACTTGTTTGTTTACTTTTTTTTTAAATTAACCATTAGAAAAATAGGTCACGTATTCACATATGGATAATTGGCACTTCACTGCAAATGAAATGTGTATCAATTCTTATCGTACATTTTTTTTTTGAAGCATTTACATCAAATGGCGTCAACTATGCTAGTACTTCCAGAAGGAACATGGTACGAAATCAATTCAGTCAAATCAAGGACGTCGCGCGTTAGTATGCCTATTGTTAGTATTATAATCAATTAATTGCATTTCAATATTGTTATAATGATATGAAGACGGTTAAAATATATTAAATGCATATTATTTTAATTCTTTGAGCCTCTGTTGATTTTTGAAAATAACATGTTCAGAAAATAATACTCGGAGTGATGTGTCGATCTGCCTTCTTTTCTTATCCTTGTATGTAGACACTTATGTATGAATTATCTAAAATTATAATGTTGTGGACTTCCGACTCCGGGGGATTGTAAATAACAGGGCTGGGCAAATTGGATTTAAAATCAATTTCCAAATTATTTTTAGAAAATGTAAAAATAACCAGTTGAAAAACACAAAATACACATATTCCTGCGATATTAGTACTAACATTTTAATGATTTTTTTTTGTGAAGTTACAATTTTAGAATATGGTTCTTCAATAATTAAAACTAATTAGATAGATCACTTAAAATGATCTACAGAAAATATTTAACTACCAAAAATCAATCAGTTCTCGAACCCGAAACATCGGGAGAATGATTGTGATAATAATATTTTTTAAATATTATTCTACATTTTGAACCGTTAGACCATTGCGAAACGTGGGTGCCTAACCAACCCTAACCCAAAGTATTTTTTGTTTATGAATCTAAGAAAGAAAATGGAATTTACAGTATAAAAATGAACCACGTTCGAAAATTCAATCGAACGTGAAATAAACATTTGTAAATTCTGTAGGTCCCAATGGCTTCGATGACCATATTAAAAGAATGACAGATGACACAACATCAAAGATCGTGATCAAGTTGATACCGCAGAAGAAGCGATTTTGAGATAGATCAAGAAGAGATGGGCTGAATGTGTGAAAGACAAGACGAAGAATACAATATAAATAATGCTATATATGGTGTACCTGTAAAGATGTATTGTTTAAATCAGCAGCCTACTTTTCTTTTCTTCTAACTTTTAATGCTGTCTCTTCTCATATAGTTTTTATGCATTGTGTCAATTTATTATCAATCAAACTTAACTCTTTTCAATGTAAATTGGTCATTGAAAATCGCTGTTAGTTGCAAAGTCAGTTGCTTTTGCCCGCCGCCATTTGTATTAGAATTCTTGCAATAGCAGTTTGAAATTGAAATGGCCGCCCGTATAGAATTTAGCATGTTTATGAAAGAAGTATTTATTTTGTGTTTTAAATCAGATAATTTCTAGAAAGGTATATATACAGGTATATGTTACTATGTAGAAACACTTCGAGTACAACTACACTATCACCATCTGTGGAGTAAATTTGATATTCATTTCCCTAGAACAGCATAAATGTCACAATGAGAATCTAATTATTTTTGAAATTATTTAAAGCTTTGTACGTGAAAATCCAGTAATTGTGTGTTCTTGGACATATTCAAATGCTAAAAAGAAATGTATTTAAATTAGTGTGTTGGATTTAGTTTGGAATTGACAGTGTCGCTTCAGAGTAATTATATGTTAAACGGTTTTCAAAAAGCGTATCACGCCCAATGCGCCACGTGTCATTTTTCTGGTGTATTTGAAATGGCAGCAACCCTGGCGGGGGCCAGCTCGGAGTATTTGTGTTGGGAGTTAGATCATTAGCGTGGGCAGCGAAATACCTTTTGTTGCCTAACAATCCAGTCGGTCCGAGCTCGGGCCATGTCTGTTTACCGACAATAGCGTCTATCAAGGTCTGCATATCGCTGCGGACGGCATTCCTCGTTTCCTCAACATTGAACCATTAATAACCCCCGCGCCGATGCTGCACTCGAATTAGTAGCTGACCACTGACGACTCGGAGACTCCGGAACCTGGGACTTGCATCGTGATGTTTACACGGATGCTTTAAAAGCGACCGAGTTAAATATAATTCGGTATTGTCAGCAAACAAATGCTATTTTGGATTTATAAGCCGACAGTCTACCCTGTAAAAGACACTCGTAAGATGTGTGCTCATTATATCATAGAATGCTGACAAAACGTCATTAAAGGCAGTGGCGTAGCTAAAAATATTGGGTGTCAATGCAAAATGAAAAAAAAAGGCAATGGGCCCCAATGCAAAATAGAAAGACCCTCTGTGTGTGCAATATGGAAGGGCCCGATTTTATTAATTAAATAGTAAGAACAAATTAGATAGCTTGTCTCTCATAGACTATGGACAGACACGTTTGGTTATACAATTATGGACGATTGAATGAATACGTGTGGATATGAATCAGAAGAATTTTGAAGGTTATGTTTCACATGATGCAATGTGATTCATGTGAGAGTAACGGATGCCCCTATATTTTATACACCACTCTGGTGCTCGTTTGAAAGTCGCGAAATATATTTTGTATATGCGAGTATGTATATTTTATTGAGTTATGTCGCGCTGTTGGCTGCACTGGTATTGTTACGTGGCGTCGGTACCGAGTGTCTTTACGGCTGATGGGAGTTTCGTTTCGTGCACCGGTATTTGCTGGGTGTGTTCAGCTTTGTCGGGCGGTGATTATGAGAATACAGAAGATAGAGATAGGCCAACTTGGTCTAACTAATGTAAAATGCATATAACTTTTGTAATTTAATATTTATTTAAAATAATTATTATTACATGAAAATGTAATTTGTTAACTTTTTTTTAAATCTATGTGTGGAAAATAACAACATTTAAATGACCCCCATTTTCTTGTTAACAAATAATTGCTCTTTCTAAAGTATTTAGCATTACATTACGCAACGTTTCTGTCTCCAAATTTGTTATTTCTGCACGAATATTTTGTTTAAGCTCCTGAATTATTGCTGGTTTGTTCATGTAAACTCGGCCTTTTAAGTAGCTCCACAAAAATAAATCAGGCGCCGTCAAATCTGGGGAACGGGGAGGCCAAGCAAACTCTGCATTTTCGAAATTAGTCGGTCACCGAAAATAGATCGTCGCGAAACATAAAAAAATTCAATAATTTTAACTCGCTCTTGCACTGGATATGTAGCCATTATAAACATTCATAAATTCTTTATTATCTGCAAAAAATATATAATTAAAAATAAACCCCATTAAAGTTATACATTTTTATAAACAGTCAGCCCCTAGTTGGCGCACCCTTTAGATATTCACAAAAAAAATGTTTTTAGGGATTTATATGCTTTTGCAACTATAAAAATCATCTTTCGCTTTACGGTGATTTTTGTTTTTTGGCGATGGTCTAATCCGTAACACGTTATATTAATTTTAACGAAGTACTGTTAAGTACGTAAATTTTGATTTTCTTATTAGTTCATATTAAATCGATTCCAGATGCATTGCAGGGTGCGGATCTTTTGGGCCTCTATTTACCGTGTGTTACTAGGCTCCATATTACACCACTGATTAAAATACTCTGGATATCTTTGAAAATAAAATTCTTTGAATAAAATAAATGATAGGGGTGTTTTGGCTACATATATATAATGCCGAACTGTATGCGTATGGAGATGTTAGTGTGATAAAATAAATAAAATTCGATAATAAATCGAGTAGTGCTAATAAACTCAAGTAGAGTAATAACATTGTTTCATTTATATCCATCCATTATGATGAAACTCTACAAAGTTGACGCCGATTCTATCAATGATATATTGGATAAGTCCGTTGGCTGCGGAACTTGTGACGCTCGGAAGACCAGATTTTTGTACGTCTAATTTCTATGTCCGTTGACAGAAGAGGAACGAAAGTAGACTAAATGTAGTGGAAATGAGATCACTTAGGCGTATATGCGTCAGATTCATTTATGACAGAGTAAAGAATGAAGAAATAAGGAAAGAATGTAAAGCTGATCTTAGTATAGTGAGTAAAATTAAGAAAGGATCACTAAGGTGATTTGGTCTTGTGGAACGGATGAATGATAGAAATGGTAAGAAAGATATGTAACACAAGTGTTGATGACACCAAAAATAAAGGACGTCCGCGGAAGACTTGGCACGACCAGATAAACCAGATACTGGAGGATGGTCCTGTCATGGAATATGAGAAGATGTATGAATGTGGATAAGACGAGAATTGTGTGTTGGGACAGAAGAGTGTGGCGCTCTACCCATGCGGCGAACGGCATGATGGTAAGTTAGTTAGTTCTTGCCAAGTTGCCGCAAACTTCGTTGTTAGTCGAATCCGCGCGCTTCGCTAAATGAAGAGAAAACTTGGTCGATTGCACAGAAGTGGCAAAGTTTGTGAGTCCGCACTTCATTTACAAGGAACAATATCTACAATTTTTATTGTGTCGATGCTCGGTGTGCCGTGAGAGGTTTACAGAGAGTCAAGCGGACTCGCGCTCTGGGGGTGATATTATAATCGGAGGAAGGATGCCACATCTGGTCAGGCAAGGCGGCAACAAGCTCTGGGTTGAAATGCCGCCGAAGATATTGACAGAAATCCTAAACTGTAAATGTTATTATTTTAATGATTTGTTTTACGTTGATTAGTCCATACAGGAAATGCCATCTTATGTCGAGACGCAATCTGTTGCATCTGATGAGAGAAGAGGAGGATGTAGAAATGAGATAACATCTCGATTCAGATCTAGTCGCAGGATTCAGATTGTCATCTTTACGGCGGCGGGCAATATGCCTGACTCGAAAAATTCTGCGAAAACACAAAGTGGAATCGCACTTCTCATTGGTCTCTCGTGACTGGAGATTCCAACTATTCGAAGATCGAATAGTAAAACTAAAAATGTTGTTTTTAAAGTATGACAACAGTTTGAAATTAATTTTGAAAATTTCAAATAAATCGTATTAAACGTGAGTACATCAAAATTGATAAGAAAACGAGCCAATTTACCATAAACTGTTTATTTATTGTAGTTTTAAAAATAACAACGCATTAATCGTTTCATATTTCAAATTTATTCTTAATTCAAATATTTAAATAGTAATTAAAGTTAAAGTGTTTTAAATAGTAGCTCTAACGTTTCTGTCCTTTTCTTGAAATTGTCTAAATATCTAAAATCTTTTTTTAGATTACTCGAACAGACATTTGTAATTTCTACGAGGGATAAAATGGTGCTTCTTAATTCAGTCCGCGATTCGGACGTCGATGAGCTCTTCGAACAAGCAACATGTATCTCTTCCACGTCCGAATCAGAATCCTGAGAATTGTTTAATATTCCATCCTTAGAAATGAGTAGAAATACTATTCGGATAGCTGAAATAGCTCGAATAGTAGAAAAAGGCCGAATAATCGGGTTAGAAGCTCTCCTCGTGACTGAAGATCGTGATCATCGAGAACTTCTCCCTTTTTGACTCGAGATATGTCAGCCGAGAAGTGTCAGTTTCTTTTTCAACTTGGTCAAAACAAGACGCGATTTAAATGCAAAAAAATAAAAAAAGAGTATGTAAAGTATATTGCAGAAAAGGAATGGCCCGCAAGAGATGGCCGAAAGTCAGCACGTGTCGGACTGACGTCCACGTTCGGGATCCAAGAAAGTGGTGACGAAACGCCAACTACCTGACGATAGCGCCAATACCCTGGACAATCGGACCGGCCTCGCTCACCTGGCCGACGGCGACGTGACCATGTGACCATGCGACCGAGCTGCCGGGCCACCACCGCCGGCGCAAGGACAGACGTTAGGCAAGGAATCCCGAAGCAATTTGTCTAGACACGGTATAATTTGTTTTTGGAAATATTTCAAAACGCCTCCATTAGACACTTTCTAATTTAAGGATAATTAAAACTTCAGACAATTGGTATTCTAATATCGCGGATGGAATATTGAATGGCCACGAGCGACAAGTCATTTTTCACCAGAGGCACAAAAAATGCAATGGACTTTTGAAAAATTGATTACTTTTGATTTATCGATAAGAATTTTACATTGACATTATTGCTGTAATAAGCTTTCTGCCTGTCAACCGAGGGTTGCAGCGTACATTTTCGGTTTTTTTCTTAAATTAAGTCATCGTTCTTGTTTGTTTCGTCTCATCTTATTTACTTTAGCTTGTTCTATTTTTATCTTCTAATTTACAGAGCATTAATAGTTTAATGACACTGTACATTAAAAATAAACCTAAACCTTTTGCAAGCGCTCGTCACGTGCGTTTATTATAGTGTGTCTACCCACCGTAGTCTATAAATACTCGCATTAGAGAATGTATTGACAATGAAATATACAAAAAACGCATATATTTTAATCTATGTCATATGATAATATAACCTAGCTCGTTTTTTGTCTTATCTTATTATATATAACATAACTTGTTTGTCTTATCTTTTTTGTGCCTACCTTATTTTGTTTTATCTTCATTTATCGGTCCACGTTCGTATTTATTATCTATATATATTATAAATACAATTCTACCCGCTCGTACGTCACTCTTTTCATAGCGGTCTGCTAACGTGAGCCGTATGCGCGCGTATTTCGAATAAAATAATTACATAAATTAAATAATTAATTAATCGAGCAATCCAACCTCGCTAAGAAAATTTTATATGATTTTTTTTCTGTCATTATTGAGAGGCTTTCACTTAGTTATACGCGTAATATAATATGTAAATCTTAATCATGCGAAATCGAAATTCACTGGCAGCCCTGTCTGCGAGATTAAGAGCCAGGTTCTTGGTATACGGCGAGACAATCCACAATGGCTTTTATGAAGAAGACTATTGATAAGGGCTTTATCAGATTGCCCTCTGGGGGTGTTTTCGCACTGAACAGATATGCGATTATAAAATACTATTTAAATACTTATGTACAGGAGTGAGGACTTTGCTTTTGAGGGTCAATCTATCTAACATGATCTATGGCTCTGGTGCGATGATACCGGAGCCAACCTATGATGGTATTGAGATGTTAATAACTGAATGTAATAAAAAAAATTAAAAAATAATTTTGACGAATCGAAACGAGAGTAAACAACTCTCAAAATGATTCCGGAATAGGGTGTAAATAAAAAAAATAAAAAACTATTTAATAGTTTATGAAATGGCACCATGGTCCACTATTAAATAGTTTCACGTGCTATTTTCCCTTTAATCTTGGATCACGGGGTGCGAATAACAAAATCATTAAAAACCAATGCTATTATTTGTACGCTGGGGGAGAATATAATACAATTATTATCGTACCAGTATCAGTATAAGGCTACTCTGGGAGGGCCTGGCTCCTTGACCACATTATGAAGATGTATTAAGACGCATACATAAGTCAAGAGAACTAATAACTTCGGATAAATTCTCCGCAATGGAAAATATAACATTTTACAACTCACGCAGGAGAATATAGAAGGCGGCAGATGTATAGATAGAAATTAATTATCTTTGCTGTGTAATATCGGAAATTGATTCAATGTTTAAAATGTTGGTGACCTTATACAGGGTGGCCCAAAAAAAGTGAGAACATGTGTTAATTACATCATAATCAATTTACCTATATCAACAATAGCTTAAATAGTTTAGTAATTTACTTACATACCTATTTACCTATATTACGTTTTATTTCGACAATTTCCGGTCGCCATTTTTGATTATTAATTTTCCCATTGTTTATATTTGGTTTTTTCAAATTGTTGCTCAGAGTGACAAAAATCACACCAGAAGACCGTAGTCTGATCAAAAATTTGCGAATTGAAAGACGTCGGGGTGTTAGAAAAATGATCAGAGTTTGAAAACAAGGCCTGGAGTATAGCTAGACATCACAGCAGGACGGAGCTCCATCTCACACAGCCAGAAATACAATCAACTTTCTCCGTCGTGAGAATGTTTGAGAAATTTCATCGAGCCAGGCGTGTGGCCACCGAACAGCCTAGATTTAAATCCAGTAAATTGTGCAATATGGCGGTAAGGGTTTTTTATCAGAATTTTTTACCCTTCCAATTCATGTATTAATATAAAACACTTATGATGTGTATTACAATAAGGTAGTTAGTAAAAGTGTCAAAGCGATTAGCGCTGGTGCACTTGTAGCAGTAGATTTGGCGGTCTAGCCGCATGTAGAGTACTCAGAGTATCGTACACCAAGGAATTGGAAAAAAAAAAAACAATATGGGGGTGTTTAGATGATTTCTGATGATTAGCTAAATATTGTGCAAAAAAAAGAATTATTTTATGTTTTGAAATAACTCGTGTGTTAAGAGATGTTATCATTTTTATGAGCCACCCTGTATACTTATACATGGTCGCCAAGAAGGGGTGGCACATGAAGAAAATGTCTTAAAATTGTGCGCGCGCGCATCCGCACTCCTTAGAGGCAATATCGTTCACATGCAGTCCTGCAGTTTTCTTGTAACTTTCTCTACGATACCGCCCCATCTTCTTCGAGGTCTTTCTCTTGGGGCTGCATGCAGTGCCGGACGGGGTTAATTATCGTGGAGGAAACGTTATCTGGATATATAATGCACAGAATTTTAGTGGACGAGTTGTTACATTACAATTTATCTTAACTTTACTTACCGTCGCGCCGTTTCCCCGCGGGGGTAGGCAGGATAGAGCGCCACACCCCTCTGTCCTGACACACAATTCTCGCCTCATCCACGTTCATACATATTCTCATACAAGCTCGCCGATTGTCGAGGCTTCTAATAGAACCATCCTCCATTATCTGGTTTACCTGGTCGTGTCAAGTCTTCCGCGTACGTCCTCTATTTCTGGTGCTATCAACACTTGAGTCATGTGTCTTTCTTACCATTCTCTCCTAATTCTTCCGTTCCATATGACCAAACCTTTCTTAATCTTATTCACTGTACTAAAACTTTACTTTCCTTATTACTTCATTCTTTACTCTGTCATAAATAGATTTGCTATATATATTTCGTTCCTCTTCTGCCAGCTCCATACATCAGTGTCGGTACCAGTACACCATTGTGCACCGCTAGTCTTGCCTCGGTTAAGAACTTCCCATTAGCTATAATTCCATTCAAAGCGCCGTTCACTGTATTCCCTGCAGTCACCCTCCTTTCGATATCACTCTCAGCCTTTCAAACACACTTTGTAATTGTAATGTCGTGTGACATAGATCTCGCTAGCGATACAGAGTGTACACCACTGATACCACTGGCGAAATATAATATAACTAAATGTATATTAACGATCTTATTGCTCCAGTTATATACTAGAGCAATACGCGACATGCAACTGATACATATACAACAAAAGCAATCTCAATCTCATTGTATATTATTACCCGAAATGGACTTACATTTGACATAATGATTTTTACAAATAAATATATATGTAACATCGCGCTTAATACGCCTTCCTTCAATATAGACCATACTCAATACGAAAGATAAAATACATTACGTATTGTTATCCAACAGCGACATCCTGTGTTGCAAAATTAAAAAAAAAAAAAAACATCTTACATATTACAATGCATAAGGACTATTTTGCTGTACATCTAGTCGTGATGCCCTCGCGCGAGTCTAGCCCTAAACAGAAATCTTCGAACAAATTCAAATTTCGAAGAACCCATTCGTCGTTTTGAAAAGTCGCGAATCAAACAAACAACATGGCGTCGGGCAAATAGGGAGTGGAGATAAGCCCGAGACTGCCATTATCGCAGGCGGGCTGGGTACCTCCCCGCAGGGCCGGCGCCAGTAATTCGGGCGCCCCGGGCAGTTGCAACATGGGTAGGTGCATTTAACTCGCTATGTACAACATTAATTAACCCTTGTTCACTAGATATTGTAGTAGATATTCTCTTTTGGGTGAAGTTTCTATTCTGTGCCACGTTTTGTTGCGTCCAGTGGATACCCGAAGGAAATCAAGAAACCGATAGGCTGATCTAAAACCTGCTGAACTTATGAAAATTCATAGCACCAGATAATAATAGACAGAGAAAAGAGACTCTTTGGGAGGCCTTCATCCAAGAACGTTTAGAAAATGGGTGGTAATGTTTATGAATTTGATTTCTCCTTTGAGTATTATTGTGGTATTTTAATTTTGAAAAAATATGACTACTTTTTTGGCGTTCATTTTGGTTTGGCGCCCCGGGCGGCTGCGGATTAGACCTTCACCACCCATCCGCACAATATCTGAGAATGTAATCGGTACGTGACGTAGCCGTCACAGCGCGGTAATCAAGTGCTTTCTTTACTGATAAGGCGCGAACCGCGCGAACACTGGCGCGCCCGGTCGGAAGGGACGCGTCTTTCGTATTTCAAATATGGAATACTTTGAGTAGGCGTCTAATATACGCGTATTGTTATGTAGCATGTATTTATTTATTAACGGAATAATCCAATAGTAGCTTAACTACATGCCTTCGTTCGTGATATTTTTTCTTACATATTAATTTAATATTCCGTTTTATTTTACTTTTCAGTAATTTTAATTTACTTTTAAAATTTTCTACATAGCGTTTATGGCCCGTGTCCACAAATGTAACTTTCAAGAGATTTTCGACTCGAAATATTGTCTGAGATGCGAATTTTTCTTTCATAAAATTCTTTGGAGACAACTCTCAGCACACACTATATCTCAGAGATTCACCGTTTCACTTCACGCTCGTCAAACGTCATTGTCGTTTGTCAGTTGAGTGATTTTGAATCTCCCCAACAGTAGCTAAAACCAAATAAATGTTTTAAATACTTATTAAACGTATTAATTAGAAAGATATACATATAAAATCAATTTTATCTAAAAATATTTTTGTTGCGCCACCGGGATTCGAACCTGGATCTCTTTCCAAATCGGGAAAAATACATTATCCAACTATGCTACAGCAACATTATTTTTAACGACAAATTTTCGAACCTATATGAATACATCAAATTTTTCGACACATTTATACAACTTCTATATTATTAGAAGAACACATTCTTATTGTGAAGTTGTAATTATTCAGAACAGACGGTCTGTGATATTTTAAATTCTAATCAAATGTATTAATTAGAAAAATATTTAAAATATCACAGAGCTATGTTCTAAATAATTACATATTCACAATAAGAATGTGTTCTCCGAATAAATAAATGTTTGTAATTTAACGTTTTACGTTAATGTTTAATGACTTATATTAACTTTTCATAATAGATTTATATATGATGAAAATTTTCCAAAGCTATCGAGAAAACATGTGGAAATATAACATTTCTATTTATATCTATAATGGGAGACAGCTATACATTTTTATTTGCATTATATAAAAATTCTGAAGATTTCCATACATGTTGAATGCTTCTAATTATTCTATGTAACCATTCAGTTTCAACACTAATGGTATTTTAATGTCATGGGTAATTTGTAGTAAAGGACAGCTATATAATTTTACAATCTATGAAGACATTTTTGTTATTCTGGTTTGTGTGCGTGCTGAAAAGGGGAAAGGTTATAATCTATTGTTGTTTTGTGTATGATAGACTAAGATATTATTATCTCACAAGAGTAAATAATCTTACAATCGTTCCAAGAATGAAAACTACTTTTTGTCAAAGATTATTCACCTTTCGAGTTCCCAGAGTTTACAATTAAATTGGAAATGGTATTAGAATTTTAAGTGACATTAAGGGATGTTTCAAATTGGTTGTTGAAATTAGGTAGAGCCGATACTGAGAGTAAACTATTTTATATTATTAAATAATTCTAATTGTGCGTGTTTTGATCTTGCATATTTCCCTTTACCTTCTATGTGCTAACATTCTTTTACATATTTTATTGCACATTGGTATTTTTTTCTCACATTTTATATATTTTCACGTTTACTCGCCTTGTATGTTTCGTATTCTATTTGATTGTGTTTTGCCTACGATGAATTATTTGGTTTTGTGAAATGTAATTTGTTTGCCAATTTGCCCTAAAACAGGCTTGCCTAGTTGGGCAATGCATTTTAAAATCTGTGTAAAATATATGAAACAAACTGTATTTTTTTTTGTAGCTGTACAATGTTATATGTTAAATATGAATTAAATATATTAATTAGACAGATATACATATAAAATCAATTTTATCGAAAAATATTGTTGCTGCGCCATCGGGATTCGAACCTGGATCTCTTTCCTAACCGGGGAAGGTGCATAATCCAACTATGCTACAGCGACAATTTTCGAACCTATATGTTACCTTTTTGATAATCGTTCCATTATTTGAAAGAGCCATCTACCTTATTTTTACAGAATCTCAAATACCTTTGAGTAAACTGATAGCAGACGCCAGAATTATCAATTCATTTTTATTAAATTTTTGATAATGCACATTCCCCGGTTAGGAAAGAGTTTCAGGTTCGAATCCCGGTGGCGCAACAACAATATTTTTTGCTAAAATTGATTTTATATGTACATCTTTCTAATTAATATATTTAATTCATATTTAAAATATCACAGAGTTATGTTCTGAATAATTACAACTTCACAATAAGAATGTGTTCTCCTAATAATGTCATATGTATCTAAATAAATAAAATACAAAATAAATTCTCAATATACATTTTTAAATGGAAGAATTAGAAATCATATTTTGAATTCATTTGGCTCAATCTCTTGATGTCCCTCTCATTAACGCTGAACATGAAATATTACAAGATTCAAAATGGAATTAAATGAAAATAAGCGATACTCTTAAACGTCCAATAAAACCGTGCATACCGTTGAATACGAAGGTAGGTACATAACAAATAACATTGAATATTTTATACGGCGCCATTTTCGTAAAAAAATAACCTCAACATACTGTTATAGATCACTGCAGCTGATGTTAAAATCAAACGATGCAATTTTGTCTTATTTTTGTCTGTTTAAAAATACTTTAATCTTATTAATTATACTAATTACACTTATCGCTGATCAAAATGTAGATGGCGGTGGTGTGTCATTTTATGTTATTTCGAGCTATTGTCAAAGATAACGTTAGTTAAATTAATATACAATCAAATAAATTCAGTACCAATACCAGTTAGAAATTCTGATAATGAGACACGATGAGATAAATCTCATTACCGTGTACACATATATTAGAAGTAGGGGCACCATGCCCAGGGTATCTCTTTTCTCTCGGTCAATTAATATATAAGGTAACAAAACGTACTTCTTTAGGGAGTTTTTTTACTCCTTTTTCGTAAACCGTACTCCTTTTAAAACCTGTACTCCCAAAATACTGTATGGACTGTACTACCAAATTATTTTTTAAATTTCATCATAAAAATTTGTTTAAATAAATGTGAAAATAAAACACACAATAAAATATTGTGAAATTTTTTAACGCAGTCTTCGTGACATTTTACAGGGGGGTCTCTGAAAAAACATTTTAATTTTTAGATAATAGGGTAGTAGGTACTAATATGTGCGTAAGTGTGAGAAGTTGGTTCTATTTCTCTGATTCAAGAAAATGCCAACACCCCCTAATTCATGCATGCGCATAGAGTTCGTGATAAGCGAAATGTGGTCTGATTCAGTGGCGTAACAAAACAATCGGGTCCCAATGCAAAATGGAAAAAAGGCCCCCATATAAAAAATAACGAACTAGGATTTTTAACATGTACCTACCTACATTTACTGATAATACAATTTTTTTTTAGCAGTTTTAATAGACTAGCGAAATAGCGAACTCAATAAATGCTAGAGCAAATGTGCTTCTAGCTATACTAATTAAATGCATCAACTAGAAAGATGTACGAGATCGGCGAGCTTGCACGAGAAGATGTATGAATGTGGATGAGGCGAGAATTGTGGCGCTCTATCCTCTCTAATACTATACTATTTATTCTTACATATCTTTAGTCTGTATCAAAAAAATTTACTTATTATCTCTACTTGTCTCCTTTTGATTTTTCTGTTTTTTTACCATCTAATTTTATTTTGTTACCTTACTTCCAACTTATACTCTAGCTTATGGAACCTTGTGGTTACCTACTTCAGAACAGGTACTATATATGCACCTAGCGAGGCAGGAAGCGAGAAATAGGCTTGCGCGTAAATGAAATGAAATATAATATTTGTACTAAGGATTTTTATATTGATGCAGGCCATAAAAATAATGTTGTTATAAAAATAAACGTCGATTTATCGGTACTGAAAAAAAAAAAAGTATAATGTTGTAAGTCGAATAAATTTTGCGCAATTTTGGAGAAGTTTGAAGCGTCCGAAATGTGAGACTACAGACGCAAGCTGAAAATAATCTGGACCGATAGAGCATTAAATGACACTGCATTAATGAGAATAAAGAAAAATACAATGGAATCACTCGTACCATAAAGATTAGGATTCTGACGTACGCTGGACATGTCGTGAGACACCCCGAGGCTTGTGAAAGATCTCGCCATACAGAAATCAACGGACGACGAGGTCCTGGCAAAAGGAGAACTTCGAGGCTTTAAGGCTTAAAAATCTTGAACAATGGTTCGGCCAGACATCCGGGAAATAATAAACAATGTCCGAATAGCCAACATGGTGGCGAAAATCCGCTACCGGATAACACTCGAAGAAAAATAAGGCTGTTTATTTTTAAAATATGCAAAGCGTGAAGCCAAAGCGACAGATTAATGTATTTAATGAAGAATAAATAAATGGTTATATATCTCAGCTATGTTGGCTTGGACATATCCTCCGCACAGAGAACGAAAGACTGCATAAACAGATTTTCTTATCAGTGCCAGAGAACGCAAATGGAGAGAATCTGCGAAGAAGATTGCCCCAAGTAATCGACACTGCGCAGGACAGAGAGCGGTGGAAGAGTGATGTCTGACCGTTAGGCCCCCAACACGATTAAGATAAAGGGGATGAAGAAGAAGAAGAAGAAGATATTCTAGCAGTACCTCAACAAATGATTTATTCAACGATCGCCCGTTCGCTTATTTCAATACTTATTCAATTCCATGACACGACTAATGGATTGAGATATGATAACCTCGGTGATCTCCAGGGTTAGGTGGCGCGAGATGGGGAATGTGGCTGTGGACATCCGAGATTCGTTAATCTATAAAATAACAAAATGATATAAACGGATTGCGCACAATTATTCGCGGTAAGTACATAATTCTTATCCCACAATTCTTCGCCTGGAAAATTGTTCGCCGTTTATATGGAAAAAAGTGTACATTTAAAAAATATATAATCATCATTTCTATATCTACCTAGGTATGTTTATATAAATTTATAAAAAAGGTAGCATAACAGTGTGGTACGTGAAATACGACATATTTCAAATTATTTATTTATTCTTAATCTAGTGCGTACATGCAGGGGCGTGCATGGCATACAAGCAAAAGGCTGTGCGTTAATATAAATTCAGAGAAATTAAAAGAAATTCAATAATCTATGATTCTAACGCCATTCCTAGTCATTCGTATTTCGGTGTTTGCGTAGAAAGGATCATTTAGGTGGTTTGGTCGCATGGATCGGATGAATAAGGAGAGAATATGAAGATATATGACGCGAGTGTTGATGGCACCAGAAATAGAGAACGTCCGCGGAAGACTTGACACGACCAGGTAAACCAGATACTGCAAGATACTGCAATAATCGGCGAGCTTGTATGAGAAGATGTACGAATGTGGGTGAGGCGAGAATTGTGTGTCAGGACAGAAGAGTGTGACTCTCTATCCAATCTGCTTATTCCCGCTCGCGAGGAAACGGCGTTATGGTAAGTTAGTTAGTTAGTTTGCGTAGATGAAAGTTAGGTTGTGGCCGCGATCAATTGTGGCCGCGAACAATTCTGGCCGTGAACTATTGTGCCCGCGAACAATGTTCTGGACACCATAAGATTGTATAAGAAGTCCAACAGGTTGAAGTACATCAACATTGTCCACAAATAAATGGTTAACGATAATGACTCCAGTTACATAATATATCCAGATCAAGGCATAACTTTAGGCTGCCTCGATGGACCCTGAAAATCCATGGACCACAGTTGAGATTTCTGTGGGAGAGTGTTGGCTATTGACTGTTGACGTGTGCTACGGAGATATCGGCGATCTGGTCCTTTAGCCTGCGCGGCGCGGCGCGGGAGTGACTGGAGACGGCATCAGCGGATCAATAGGCGCTGCTTGCCGAGTTGCGGCCTTACCGGAGGACCGCGCGTGCTGGGCTGGACCGTCGACCACTTTGAGGCGAACACGTTGCAATCTGCATCTGCAATTCTGCAAATTGAACATGCAAAATGTTTGTTTAGTGAGTACCTCAGCCAAAATTCATCACGAAAACTGATTTCTTTACATGCTCTCAATTTTATTGTCACCTTTACCAATACCGGGATCGTCACCAAAACTTTTTTGAAATCAAAATATCGAATATGATATGGTAAGCGAGCGTTCAATCATCTTGTCTTTAAAAACATATGGTGTTTATTTTGTCTTAGAATTTAATTAATTAATTAATGGTTCCTGTTAGAAGCCTCAATAATCGACGAGCTTGTATGAATGTGGATGAGGCGAGAATTGTGTGTCGGGACAGAAGAGTGTGGCGTTCTATCCTCTCTGTCTATCCGGACGGAGAAACGGCGTGATGGTAGGTTAATTGATTAGTTATAATTTAATGTACTAATGTATATTTTTGATATATGACATAGACGTATTACAAAAAAAAAGCTACGCTGACGGACAGTTGTACATTTATGTATTGCTGTATGTATGTTTAGCGATCGAAATTCAAATCTACCGCCATCTCAGTCGGCATCGGCGCCAGCGACAGCGCTGCCGGCTGCTACTACAAGTCGGGCTCAAGCATTCACCGCCAGGCGGTCTCTCCAGTTCCATCGTTTCACAACGGCGGTCTTGCCGGTTCGCGCTCGCCGAGCAAGACCGCCAATTCATTTCATTTCATGCACACATGCACCTTCTACATCATTCATTCACTCTATTCATTCTATGTCTTCCCTGTTTTCATTGTCATTGTCATAATAAACCTCAACACACATCAATCACATTTATTTCACTTAACCACCGTCCTAACCCCCAAATATGTATACTCGGGATGGCATTTTTTTTAGCTAAGTTCCAAACCACTATATTTAACGAAATCCCGAGTCTGCCGCTGGCGGCGTCGGAACTGTGTGTCAAGGTACATTAAGTATTTAAATAGCCCTGTATATCCGTACGGATGTACAATACAATTGTGGCAGCGCGATAGCAAATCCAATGAGCACGGAAACCCTAGCCGCGACCGCGTAGCTAGGTAGCGTGCTAAAGCAATCGGCAAAGTTTACAACACATGTTTAAATGTACACCATTACAAGCGTTTTTAGTGGTATAATTCTATATTTGGGTTCGGATAATGTTTGAATAGTGAAATGATAGGTGTTTGATGCTCGATTAGGTTGTGAGTCACGAAAATGATTATAAACAGCTACTCAACATACTCAAGTGATTGCTGTGTTTACTAAGGACGCAGTCCAGGAGTCATTATCTGTGCAGGGGCGTAACCGACGGGCCGCACGTTTCGTGGGGCCCTTAATGTGGCCTCTGTTCAAGTGTATACCCGTCAGTATTATCATAAATGAACTGTGTTCACGCATTACGCGCCGACCTGGCCGATTATATTAACCTTTCTTTAGCCGAGCAGTTACACAGGCTTATCGAGCCCATTAACCTTGCAATATTTCTCTCGCCTCTTTTTGCTGATTTGGTCAGATCAGATGTCAGATAAAGATTATACAAAAGTCAAGTACAATATATATTCATTAATTGAGACAATTACGGAAATAACGTGTTACAGAATACACTTTTTGTGGTTGAAAAATTACAAACCCTACTAAAAAAATATATGTTATTATAACACACATTTTTTATATTATTATAATAAGATTAAAACTATCGCACTGGTACAGAAGCGCATGAGTTTCAAGTCGACGTTGTCAGATGACATAATACGAATATTCCACAATATAAATGCTTAGATTAAATTGAAAACAATAAGAATATCGATATGACGTATACAATTAGAAGTTGCAAGCAACTTCTAATTCATAACATCTTCAAAAAAAAATTTGCAAAATATAATATAATTGTTAGTTTGCGTAGATTATAGCCGCGATCAATTGTGGCTGCGAACAATTGTGCCCGCAAACAATGTTCCGGACACCATAAAATTGTATAATGAGTTTTAAATACTAACAGAAACAGACACGTGAATTTAAATTTTGGATCACGAGTCTTTTTTGTGTTGTAAAATATAATATAATAGTTAGTTTGCGTAGGTAGTAGCCGCGATCAATTGTGGCCGCGAACAATGTTCCGGACACCATAAAATTGTATAATGAGTTTTAAATACTAACAGAAACAGACACGTGAATTTAAATTTTGGATCACGAGTCTTTTTTGTGTTGCAAAATATAATATAATAGTTAGTTTGCGTAGATTGTTGCCGCTATCAATTGTGGCTGCGAACAATTGTGCCCGCGAACAATTGTGCCCGCGAACAATGTTCGGACGCCATAAAATTGTATAATGAGTTTTAAATACTAACAGAAACAGACGCGTGAATTAAAATTTTGGAACATGAAACTTTTTTGTTTTGCCAAATAATTATTTAATCATCTAGCACTCTGCCATTTGACTGGATATAGAAATGATTGCTATCTAGACGTTTAATTTTTATTGAATGAAGTTAATCCTCAATTAACCGAGCTTTGCGTGCCCAACCAACTTCATATATATTCAATAATAATTTAATTTGATTCCAGAATAATGTACCTACCAATTGCACTCTGTATATTTGAAAATATTATCATTATTGACGGCAAATAATTTAATCTCTTAGATAGTTAGTGTACGTCTGTTTTGACTCAGATACAGTGCTATTGAAACCAGTCGACGTCAAAGTAACTTGTTTAAGTATTCAATTGTAGTGAAGTGTCAATTTCCTTTGAAATATACAAATTAGATAATCTTTTCATCTAAATGTACATTTTTCTAACAGAAAGCAAGTCCATTTCTATTGTCAGAAATTAGAAAACTTTAACACAGTAACTCTGCTGTACTGTAGATAGATTATTATTTAAATTATGTCCTATGCATTTAGGTAGACAACACCATGTTTTGCATGGCCGAGATTTTTTAAAAATATAAAATATTTCGTATTGGGCCTCCTTCCTCATAGACTTACTGATGCGCCACTGCGCGTGTACCTTGAATTCATCGCAAAAATATAAACAAACATGGCTTTTGCTCTTTAATGTTTGTTTAAAATATCAACATTTTTAGGGTCCTCAAAATGGGACACATCTACTTCTGGGTTACGTTGAATTCTGTGCGACACTTTTCACATCTGACGTCCGATGGAGTAATTCTTTGCTTTATAAACGGGTACTTAGTTTGTAATGAGTTAACATTAAAAGTGTACTCTCGTTTAGGTATTATTAAAATGAAGGGTTCGCGTAAAAGAAATTTACACACGTTAAAAAAAAAACAATAATTAATCGTCAAGAAAGATACGCGTACTCGGAGGAGCGAGCGAGCTAGCAGGCTTCTGACCGATTCACACATGCGCGAGACGTACTGCGCGTGCCGTCATCGCCGCGCTACTAGGCGTCACCGTCGGATTTTTTTGATTTTTCGCGCTTTTTAAAATCATAACCGTGTGTTGTTCTCTTTCTGAAAACGGGACAAAATTATCATAGGAACAGCGGGATAAGCTACCTAAATACGGGATGGTCTCGTTCAAAACGGGACGTATGGTTACTTTAGCTATGTACCAACTGTACTACAGACATACAGGGTGTAACAGACCTGGTCCACAATATTTTATGTGTGGATACCCGACTGAATTAAGAGTCGAAAATATTTAAGGAATATGTATCTAATCTCAACCATGTCAGAGATATAAGCATTTAAAAAAAACATAATTTTGGCATTAATTGAAATAATTTATTGATTCTAAACTATATATTGAATGCAAAACATTAAAGGTTATCAAATTTCGATCTGCTAGAATATATTTTGTAAGATGATTTAGGACCTGAAGCAAAGATATAGATTAATTATGTATAAATTTCGCAAATATTTATCACGAAGTAGCTTAACATGATTTTGTAAAAAATTCAAACAATAATATTTTTCGTAACAGTGCAGAATTTGCATATATTCTTTGAACATTTTTGACTCGTAATGTAGTCAGGTATCCCACCCAAAAAATATTGTGGACTTGGTCTGTCACACCCTGTAGCGGTCTTTCAAATATCAGTACGCAGTTAGATTACACACAAATATGAAATAGTCACACCGTCTAACATCATCGTATCTATCTACAATACTGGATGAAGGCCCCCCCCAGAACTGTCACTGTTTTCAATCATCAGTCACAACTCGCCATGTCACTTCCACCGCTTTCATAATTTCATCAATACATATCACATCATAACCAAATCCCATATAGACTATGGTGTCAAATTGTCATATAAGAATATACCGCCCTTTTTTTTGTGTTAGCATTTAATCTTTACACTTTTCTCACCTCTCGCAAGCTAAGCGAGTGCTCCACCCCCCCCCCCCCTCTAGTTGACTTGATAATTTTATTAGAATAAATACTGATGACACGTATGTACGTAAATATTTATTTATTTATTTATTAGATGATATACATATTAAACATAAGACACAATTAATACTCGTAGTTTATCGTGTGGGATGGAGTAGACTCCACCTCTGATATATACAGCGTTGTCCCGGCTACTTTGCTAGACTGAAGTCTGTGTTAAAGTAGCCAGTAGTTTTTTTTTTTCGTGCTGTTGAGAAATAAAAAAATATGTAGTGGGAGTGTTGCAGGACTAGTGAATTATTAGTGTAGGTATTGTATAAATTATATTAGATATTACAGTATAAATGTGTTTCTTATTTTAAGTAGAATATATAAAAACACTGCTATATAGTATTTTTGTACACCAACGAGAAAAAAACGCGTAGAAAAAAAAAATTACATGACATGTAAAGCGTATTTTTTTGTTTTGGATATTTTATAATCTCTGTCTACCGATTACTATTACCTTTGCGTTTTACGATACGCCCTGCACATTGCAATTTGCGCTTTTAAGTGGTGAGAATGACATCCTTCACTTCGGTCTACGCTATAACCCACATGTTTATCTTCTAGTGATTCTTAGCATACTTGTTTCCACGACACGCTGTGTCGCATATGTAAGGATTGATCTTTTAACAACACATTTTGATTTATCATATATTTAGTTATTTTAATTAAATTCTTCTTACGATAGACAGATATAATTTCATGCTTATTGTGAAGTTGTAATTAATGTATGTATTAATTAGAAAGATATACATATAAAATCAATTTTTCAAAAAATATTGTTGTTACTACTGGGACTTGAACCTGGATCTCTTCCAATCCCGGGAACGTGCATTAATAAGATATAATTAGGAGAACACATTCTTATTGTGAAGTTGTAATTATTCAGAACAGACAGTCTGTGATATTCGAAAATTTGTCGCTAAAAATATCGTCGCTGTAGCATAGTTGGATAATGCACCTCCCTCGGTTTGGAAAGAGATCCAGGTTCGAATCCCGGTGGCGCAACAACAATATTTTCCGATAAAATTGATTTTATATGTATATCTTTCTAATTAATATATTTAATTCATATTTAAAATATGATATAAGTTCGATAATTTGTCGTCAATTCACTGTGTTGGTACAGCATAGTCGGTTAATGCACGTTTCCCGAATTGGAAGAGATTCAGGTTCGAATCTCCGTAGCAACAACAATATTTTTCGATATAATTGTTTTTATTTGTATATCTTTCTAATTAATACATTTAATTTGTATTAAAGATATAATTTCTATATACAAAGTAAAGATCGAATTGTACCTCTGTTTGATCTAATTTAATTTAATTTAAGGGTAATTAATACCAGAATAATGTAGCCCATCGATCACAAATTGCGCGTCCGTGATATTAATGAAATTAAAACGTTAAATAAAATCACTAATTCAATGTTAAAACCAGTAACATAACTATGGGCTTAATTGATATCCCAAAACTAAAATATGCCGCAACTCAAAATCAATATATTTATCATGGCATCAAATTTTTTAACAATCTCCCCATCACAATTAGAAAAATTACGGACTATCATAGATTTGTAACTGAAGTTAAAAAAATATGTACACAGACTAACTGAAACATAAATTAACTCGAATATACTCCTTCTCTATACACGAGTCTTACTCTCATAGAGAAGAAACAAATGTTAAAATATATATATATATATCCACTGATTATTGAAATTGTATTATATTTTTAATATTAATAAAAAATAAAAAAAATGCATAAAAAAATAATATCAAAATTGGTCAAAATACACATTCATGTAAAAAAAAAATTCTAGTCACAAATATGTGAAAATGAAACACTGGAGACACATTTCAACAATTTATCTCAACAACTTGTATTTGTATCTATAGTGGAGGAATTTTATTTGCATAAAATGAAAAGGTACAACATTATTCGTTGGAATTCTGAGGATTTCCATAAATTTTTTAATGCTTCTAATTATTCTAAGTAACCATTCTGTTTCAACATTAATGATATTTTAATGTCATAGATAATATGTAGAATAGGATAGCTATATCATTTTACAACATGAGAAGACAATACGGCCTGAGAGACATTTTTGGTATTCTGAACTTGTGTACAAGAATAATATTTTTTATTAATTAGTGCAACAATGGTCCAATCGGTGATCTTGTTCCGCATCCTCGGTAGACCTATGATAGAAAAAGGTTTCGGCAGAATCAAATCCTCAAATTGTCTATAATTTACGACAGTAAGACATTCAATTAAAAAGTTTAAATGGTTTTAAAAACGTTTTTATTTATTTAAAAAATATGATGGGTTTAAAAAAATGTATATATTAGGAGAACACATTCTTATTGTGAAGTTGTAATTATTCAGAACATAGCTCTGTGATATTTTAAACGTGAATTAAATATATTAATTAGAAAGATATACATATAAAATCAATTTTATCGGAAAATATTGTTGTTGCGCCACCGGGATTCGAACCTGGATCTCTTTCCTAACCGAGGAAGGTGCATTATCCAACTATGCTACAGCGACGATATTTTTAGTGACAAATTTTCGAATATCACAGACCGTCTGTTTTGAATAATTACAACTTCACAATAAGAATGTGTTCACCTAATTATATCTTATTAATGCACGTTAGGAATTTGTTATATTAACTTGTTAATTTATTACGCTATTACTATCTATTCCATGCTTGATAATCTCTAACTGTTCAAGTAAATTTAATCTGAAACCTTCGGTTTCAAAGTGAAATGGAATTGGTGCAGATTTGTCGTTTATTTTGATTATGGAGTTCTACATCCGAAACGGTAAAAAAAAGTATTTTAAAAAAGAAATAAAATCCTTGATTTGCGGATTTTTTCGCTTTGAGACGATAGTCTAGTATCTAACTTTAGCGGTGTACTGCTACAGGGTGGATATTAGGTTCCATTTTGATTTGGCAGATATTTGTCAGTTCGCATATGGCAATCGTAGAGAGTAGTTGATTACAATTTATTATGGAGCAACAACGTGTTGAAGTCATTAAAACAAACACAAACCAGAACTTTGGAAAAAAAATCATCATTAGCGACGAAGCTCATTTCGTTAATAAACAAAACAGCCATTATTGGGGCACCGAAACTCCTCAATTGATACACCAACGATCTTTACACCCACGCAGGGTCACTGTATGGTGCGCCATGTGGGCCAGCGGAAACCATGAGGCAATGCCGTAAAAATTGTCGATCAGACCTGCAATGCATGCGGTTTCAATAGGACGGTGTCACCGCACACACAGCCCGAGCTACGCTTGAAATTTTGATGAATGAAACAACATCGGTCTGGAACATAATACTCAACCTGTATATACATCGATAATGTTTTCGCTTGTTTTCATAAAACTCGTGAGAAATGATTTTTATAATTTAAGTTTAGATTTAAAACAATAATAGTCCATATTAGCCCTGGGAAAGTATCAATACCCCCAAAATTCGAGATGTGCTGCATTGGCGCAGTCATGCCAATGGTTAAACTGGTAACCTGCAGAAATCTGATTTATGAATGCAATTAGTAATTAATAACTATTGCTTGGATAGATTAGGTTTGTATTATTTATTCATTTATATTATCAGATATAAGTATAAGGGCAAAAAATGGTGACAAATAACTAACAACTTAACATATTTTACATGGACAAAAAAAGGACATGCAAAAAGCATAGTAGGTACTATGCAAAAAAGTTATTAACACAAAATAAAAATACGGAAAAATCATTTATTTAAATATTGATAATGAAATAGAAAATTTATCAATTCGCTCGACACGTTCTCACTATAGGAGAGCGTAACGTATGTAGCTAGACACAAGAGAGGGGTCGCCAGGGCTACAAAGTGTATTTCTACGAGCAAACGGAATCAGGAAAATGGTTCCTTTCCGCCTGGTTGTAAAGCTTGGTCAGTAATTGATGTTTTTACCGCTTTCTGATCCTATCCTTGTACTTTAGAATAGAGTAGACACGTTAGAATGCACTAGGCCTAAATCGAGTACCATCTTTGATAACCTTCATTTTAATATCAAGATCTATAGTTTTTTTTCGCTTCTTGCTGCTTCCCGCTATTTAACATATTCCCTATTTCAATGTCTCCCTGCCAATCACCCCCACTCCTACCAAGACTCCGCCCCAGTTCAGTTGTACGCCAGTCCTGATGAAGATGCGTTAGTATTGAAACCGGTTGACGTATAAATAACTCATAGCGGTTTGTACAATGTTAAATATACCTAAATACAATTTTTAATTATGTCTAATCACAAAGTGGCGCTCTTTCTTTTGGTCGGAAGAGTGTTTTGGTATCTTTATTTTCCTGACGTCATCAACATAGTCCGACGGCCGCTCACGTGGCGCTAGAGGTAGACGACGCGACACATCTTATAACATTAAGTATCCCTTCCGAGATCCGCAGAGATTTAACGATTCTCGCACAGAGGGCGCAGTGTTGGTAGGCGTGCGATAAAGTCGGTTAGGTGAGGAGTTTTATTGGAATAGTTGTGCAATGAGAAGGGATTCTTGTGATTTGTCATTATGTACAAGAGAAGAGAGAAAAGAAAATGGCTGATGGATCGCATCACTCACAGGACGGTTCGATTATAATATAATAATGACTTGTTTCGCTTCAGTCGTTGTGAACTACACGCCTACGCGCGCCGCAGACTGTTGGGTACCAAAATCCTAAACAAATAAAATAATTATTCAGAGCATTCATTCATGATGTTCCAAAGAGTACGAGGCGAAATGAGGTTTCACCAGCTGCGCCGGAGGAATCCGCTCGTCCTGGAAGATCTGCAAGCTTATTAATTTGACTGCCAACGCATTTTATTTATCTGGCTGTAGATAATAAGTGTCATCTCTCGGGAGTCGTTACTGGGAACTGAGGATATAGTTTTTATATAATAAATAAACTATTTACTTTTGTATATTCAGAAATATAGTGCTACCGGTGTGAGTATGACGTGTAACCGATGACATCAGTGATTCAAAACTGTTACTGTGACCACCGCTGATATCACAATATATGTCATAAATGAACAAAAAATTAACACCTAAACAATATTAATTTATACTGTTCCATCATTATTTTAAACCCTTCCTTCACGTAAAAATTGCATTCAATTCTCAGCTTCCTGGCATAAATAAAGAAATTCAAATTCAAATCGAAATTTAGCAAACTACGCACAACGTAAACTATTTAAATAAATAATTTAGTTTACAATATTTTCAAAAATCACGATCTTATCAGATATTCGATCACGTTAGTGATTGTGACTTAGAAATATCGGTGATTGACTCACCGTTCGTGATTTTGAACTCACATCACTAATGTTCAATAGACATCTGTCACAGTATACTGTTTAATTTTACTTATTAAAAAAAAAATAGAGATGCGCACACGAAATACATGACACATTAATATTTTCAAACTAAGTTAAACGCTTGAGCAATGAAAATAGAATTGACTTGCTTGTCTCCTGAACCCCCGACTAGATCACTAGGCGGGTAGAGATACGTATGTTAATATTTTGAAAACCTGTTATTTTATTTAATCCAATTTCTGACAAAATACTATGTTTATTGTATTTATATAATCAAATTGCAACAGCGGTTTAGAAAACATGCACTTATTATTTTTGGAATAATTTTATCTTTAATTAAGTTTTAAAAATTACTAGGAAAAAGTAAGAAAGTATCTTGTTGCGAGCGGCTATATTAATTGTGCGGCCACAGCCAGTGTTTTCGTAAAAAAAAAATCAGTATCGAAAACATAATTTATTATCAAAAAAAGGGAAATAGTTTACCACAGTACAACCTTACTTAACTACTCAACTAGAGACATATAATTAATATTATTCGAATACATTATGTAACCGTTCCGGCGGCAACACGACACACGTTCGCCACGATTTGTAGCCATAGGCCGACTGTCTAAGCCGTATGGCGACACATATTATACGAACCGTCCTCAGTCGTATGGTATGGTTTGGAATATTATATATGTGATTATGAAATATAAAAATATAATATTTACATGCAATATGTGCAAATAATATATTATCTTGGGTGTCATTAGGTATTAGGCGACCGAGCGAAGAATGTATGTTTCTGAATACACGCGCGTGTGAGGTGGACTTGTCGCTGTGAGAAACTATTTGATTTCATATTTTATTTTTGAACTATAAAAATAAGTCTCATAAAAAATATTTAAATCATTTCTTTATTTTACGCATTTGTGTATTTATGACTGAAAAGTTCTCAGCAGCATTAGTTTTAACATTTTTTATAAGACCCTAATTAAATTATTTCAAATGAAATACTACATATTGGAAGGTGTCATGACGCAGCTTTCGGAAAATCATCAATCAACCTTCAATTAACCTTTAATTTTTATTGTATAAATGTATATGTGGTGTATAAAAGATTTTGTGGACACGATTTCGATCAGTCCACAAAACCCTGTTAAATATCTCAGCTAATTTGTTAACCACCTGACCCGCCATCTTGTTTCTAAATGGCTGTTCAAAAATTTTGTAACTCACTCATAGACGAAATCAACTAGATTCTTGATGCCAATTTTTCAATGCGAGGGATTTTTTTTTGACATTGAAAAATAGTTTTTATAGAAATATTTTTTTACGTTAGTTTAATATTAATTTGCATGCGTGAACTGTGTTCCATTAATATTTAAAAAAAAAACTATAAAATATCACTTGAGTTATGAGTAAATGGCCCTATGCTGCCCAGAGCACCTCTGAGTATTGAAATGAAACCGAATCATTGAAATGATGTATAACAGATTAATGGAACCTACAAAATCCCGTTAAGGGAAAACTGTACTTACTGTTATCGCCATAGATTATTTTATTATTAGGCAATAAAACCGCTATCAAATTTGTCGGTTGTTAATAAAAAGTTAAAAGTACCTAAGCCGTTACCCCACTGCGCGCGTAAAAAGTAGGCAAGTACTTGTCCACTTATTTTTTCATTCGAAGCCATTTTAAAATTGTCAATTTCAAAATTCGTAGAGGTGCGCTTATTCAAATTTGGAATGGCACGACCGCGGAAAATAAACAGGCGTTTATCTATCAGCTGATGTTATCGCGGTAAAGCACCACACGAGGCTCGCGTGCGCCTGTGTGCGTAGATAATGATGTATGTATGTGTAATAAAATGATGTATGCTTGTACGGTTAACGTACTTACGTAGGTAAGTCTGACATTTATGAGATTGAGTGATTCTATAATTGAAATTTGAATTCTGTATTTAGAATTATATCCATCGCGGGGATTAAAAATGGAACATAAATAGTGTACGGATGAATCGATACATTTATTATATTAGCAGCGAAGATGCTCTTTAAACTCGCGGACATAAGGTCTATAGTTGGTTGACAGGAATTCTGGGGGCGGCGGCGTGATCTAACTCCAGAGATGGATTGTACATAAAAGTTTAACACATTAATTTAAAATTATATTTTAAGTCTGCGAAGTTTTATTTAAAATCTAGTTAATTTTAAAGCATTATGTAGTTCGTAACTTTACCTGGTTAGGTTGAAAATAATTTTTCTAGAACCGCTATCGTTAATAAGGTTGGCCCTTGCAACCACACTTAAAGGTGTGGCCCTAGCTTGTATGTTGAAAAGCCGTTGTCTTGAACTCGAATATTTTTTTATCATTTAATTTTCTACAATATTTAGAAGAACGGTATTTTATAATAAGACAATTATTTCATACATCAATAATAAAAATGATTAAATGACACACAAACCAATAATGAAAATAAATATTGAAAAAAATCAGTGTCCAATTAATTAAAGTATAATTCTGCCTATTTTCTCTGGGTCAATTTTTATAATATTCTCTTGATTGATGTCTTACTATTTTTATGTTCTCATAATATCTAATATTTATTATATTTAAATATCAAATCTCGACTAAAAACAGACTGAATGACTGAAAAAAAAAAAAAAAAAATTTAATTATTTTCACGTGTATTATATTATATATGTGTAAATACAATATGATATTATCTATATAGAAAAATTCAATAATTAAATAACTTAATGAGAAAAGGTGTTGATTGGACTTAGTGATTCAAGTTTAGGATTAATTAATATTTTGGCCGTTAAAAAGAATGATGGCAGCCCGAATGAATTAAAACACTCTAAACCGAATAAATAAATAACATTAATGGGTCCAGGTCTCAGCGATAACAGAAAAAACAAAACCTCGATATAATATTATCTACGAATATGCCTAAGGGAATGTCAACAGAGTCCTATGTCCTATTTAAAAATTGAAATGTTGGAATTATAAGTTCACCGAAGTTACCACCGCGATAACGATTCGAAAGTGTTTGAAATTCCTTGCACGATAACAATGACAGAATAAATATAATCATTTTTCATAACAATTCATTGACATTATCAACGTTCGTGATGATTGAATATGTATGCAGGTATTTTTTTTTTAATTTACGCTATTTAAAACGTCGGACGTTAATATTGTTTTCGTTGAAAGAAAAATAAAGATTGTGACACGTGTTAGAAGACACTAAAACTTTCCGATTCGAATGATAATTCATATTTACACGGGCCGCATTATCAGTTGGAAATTGCATTATTATGTGAAGGTTAATTTAGGGGATATTTATATTATAACGTAGTGATTTATTTAGTTTTACGACGGGAAATGATGAAAATATTCCACAAAGTAGGCGCTCGAGCCGACCCGATGCGCAGGACGAGTTTATTGCGTGGTTTTCTAGAAATCTACTTTTAAAACTTTCTAACCCTCCGGGGGGAGGCGCGGGGCGCGGGGCGCGCAGCCCACGAGAGAGGGTACCGTCCTCATTGCCTCTCCTCCCGTCGCCGAGTGAAGCCATTTTTACCAAATCACGGGCGGTCGCTCCCGCGCTTCGCATGATTTACAAGAAAAAATCGTCCTTTTGGGTTTTTATACAAATTTTAGTTTTCGTTGCGACGTTTTTGGCGCGCTTCCGACGTGCTCGCAGACCGGGTAGTGGAAAATCACCCGCACCGCTGGTGAGTTTTCGTGTACATCGCAACTTTTGTGAAGTTTGAAAGTGGAATCTTGAAACTTGTGTCTGATCTGCCGCCAGGATAGCGCCGGAGAGAAACTGTGACGTATCGCTTCGAAGGAATATTTTGTCCTCCGCTGCCGGAGAATAGACGAATCGCCGATTTGAACGCTGTGCTTGCGCCCCTCCTAGATATTTTCCGCGCCTCGGCCGGTCACGCTCGCTCGGGCGCGCTCGGCGGGGATCGGCTGTCTCCGGCTCGCTCGGCTCCGGCCGAAGGGCGATTAACCCCAGCGTAGCGGGAGAGAGACGAACAATTATGCTGACATGGCGTTCCATAAACTGTGGTGATCGTGTCGCGTCTGGAGAAAAATTCACCCTCTGCTTCGAAACAACCGGAAAAATGAAGAGGTAATGATTTTTGTAAGCGTCAACCCCTCGCGCATGTTTTGGTGTGGTTTTGTGTACTAAAATCTCAGTGTCAGTGTGTCAAAAGTGTTTCGAACGGCGGTCCAAAAATATTACGCAGGGTCGTCGCACTCTCCCCCGGATTAAAAATCAATAAATTTCAATAAATCAATAATTTACCGTGTTACCCTGCGCCGCGACGATACGCCGCCATTTCGACGATGACGGTGTGTTTTTTGTTGTGTGATATTCGAGTCCATTTTGACCTCGCTCGGCGGTAGGGTGGCGCAGTTGTGTGCCAGTATCGGGTAGGCGGGGTGTGTGCGCGGCGGACTGTACGACGGCTATAGAACATGGCGGAAGGGCTGTGCCCATTTCCCATAAAAGGGTTGTTAACACTTTCTTCGTATATTTTGTCACTACAGCACGCTATTCTACTGTGAAACTGTGTTTTTGCGAATGTCCCCCATCGACTGGTCCCGTGTTATTATGTTGTGTCGTGATTCGTCTTGCTGGTGATGACGTAATAAGTGCTCGGTTGCTCAATGCGTAATAATACCCAATGTGCCTACACAGATAGCGCTCCTGACACCTGTAGGAATGGTCGTCGGCAACGATGATTGAATATTAATTGGCATTCATCGAATGTTGAAATTATTACACTCGCCTTTCAAAAATTATTATCTTTTATAAATTAAATGCATTTTCGTCACGACTTGTTCGAATTTCGAATTGACAGTTCTAACAAATTCCATAGAATTGACGTGCCATAGACAATTTCGGCCGTGTGATTTACCGTTTGATGCGAGCGGAATACGGGATATGGATGTTAAAATGCGATAGTTATGAGAGGAGAACAGTTTTTAATACCGTATTTCGCTACGGAGAAGAGCTCACGCTTCCCACCTGTGCCGCCCTCGATTTTTAACCTTGATATCTTGAATAGGCAGTCGCTCACAGCCGATCGCGAGGTGCATTAGACCACCGCTAGGCTAAATGACAAATGGCGACTGTTGTACGCTTTCCAGATGTTTTCGATCGAAACGTGTCTGAAGTCAAACCGGAGAATTAATATTCTCGTCATATTCCAATCATTTTCGAATTGGAAACCCTCTGGATTTTTTCCGCCGGCTTTGCCGTTTGCTTTATCTGTTTGGATTGAATTTACAAATTTTTTCATTTTTAAGCCTACTCGAATTCTAAAATCCTAATCGGAGAATTTACGAAAAACAGCTAGACGTCTTAGAATATTAGATCAATATTAGAAATCGTTTCTAAAATGTGCCAGTGTAAGATTTGTTTCTGGAAACATTCGTGCCTTTATTATAAAATGCTTTTTCATCTACTTATTTCATGCTCGCCAAACAATAATTTTAATGTGAAGTAAAATATTCGATAAGAACAATGGTTTTCCTTCTTATCAATAGTCTAAACATGGAAAAATGTGATTTAAGTTTAGCATGTACAAATTGACATAATATCTGTACTGAATTCTAATATTGCAACCTTTTTTCTAAAGCAATTCTATTGGTCACTAAGATTTGTTTTTGTTTATCCACATAATACATATTTCAAATGTGATTATTTCCATTTGCGTTGTCATCATTGTTATGCATATATTGAATAAATTCAAATGATTTGTATTAGATGTGGTGTAAAGATTTTGCATATCTATTTTCAACCCTCTTCTATGTAAAGTATCCTAACTAACAAATAGCCCATTTTAGTATTTTACATGTATTTGGTATATTTTTCAGCAGTAGTAAATTTTTTTTATACATTGTGTTCAATAATACAATATGTAAAAAAAAATTACTGCATCTTAAAATGTATCTGAATGTATGTGAACTATTAAAACAACTAAAAAAGGATCTATTTGTTATTTAAGATGTCAAGTTATTTGAGGATTGCTAATGTTAGTAATTAATATTAAGAATTAAAAATAATTAACATTTGTTTTAATTTTAAATTTTCAAATACCATTAAGAAAAAATATTTATTTGCATATTTTCTCAGTACCACTTCGGTCAATTTCCTTAAGATGCAAGATTCCGATTTCCCCGATAATAAAACATGTTCGGTGACTCGAGAAATTTTTGAAATAGTATAGAATGAACCATGCATAGGTAACATGATCACGTATTTGATACTCTGAAGAATAATTGATTGTTCAAGAGAAAACAGGATTTTCAACTTTTGAAATGGATACTAATTTCTGTCATTAGTCTAATTACGTCACACTAATTGTATGTTTTGATTAGTTTCAAGGATGAGTAACCTAACGATGTATCCTGTTTGCAGGGCCCCGAGGGCAGTTCTTATTCATTCAATGATTATTTAATTTCTTGGAATATTATATCTACCAATGGGGATAATAGTACATCTTCAATTATGCATTCCGTAATAAGTTATGTTTGATTAAATGTTCAATTTTAAAATGAGGAATTAGGAAATGTTTAGTAATTAAAAATTAGGAATGATCATAATTGCATGGAGCATGATTTTGTAAAACTATTAATTTCATTGATGATCTGCATTATTCAATAAAAGATTTTATCAACTTTTAAGTAAGTTCAATTCGCTCATTGCAATGCAATTTTTTTATCATATATATATATATTTTCTCCAAATTTTTCACATATCTTTCTAAGTGATTGATCTAATTTGTTTTGATTACCGAGGAAGTATTCTTCATAAATAAAATGTTTAAAATTATTTTTCTCTAAAGTATTGTTTACATAAAATTGATTACATCAATGTTCATTTGCTTTTGTCCAAGACTGCGTGTGATAAGAACACAAACCTCCGTATTTTACATTTATATTAATAAAATTTCCAACTACCGGTAAAAATATTTAATTTCACAGACAGTTTAATAATATTTTTTTACATGTATAATATTATCGAGTGCAGCCAACTCAACTCCTATAGGCTGAATCTTTTTTGAATTTTGTGGTTAGATTTTATAATATAATTTTCACATTATACAATTTTATTTTAATATCTTTGGTAATAATGCTTTCGCACCTTTTTTATAAATATTTTCACTATTACTATTTATTTGTCTTCATTATAAACTGAAAATTATTTGGACTTAAAATTATTGGATCGAGTCTTCAATGAATTTTTAGATATTTATTAGTACTAAGTAAGAATAAAACTTTCATAATTTGATTGGCTCTGGCTCTTGTGATTTTTACATTATAACCATTAAATATTACGCCGATGATAGTATTTAAATGTGCAGTTTTCACCATTAGTACAATAACCACATTTGTTTACATTTAACGGCTTGTCCATAACTGGCTGACCGGCGGCCTGTAGTTGCCAGAAGAGAAATTGAGGTGACTGGTAGGAATGTTAATAGATTTCAGATGGGTGACGAGGGTTTTGGAAATATTATTTGAATAAGAAAAGAAATTTTCATTTATGCGAAATAGAAGTCGTATCATAGAAATCCACCTTCTTTATTTATCATTATTTTATGTTTGCTATATTCAGTAATCGCCTTTTTATCTTTTAAAAATCTCAGAATGAGCATTTTATATTTGTTGATCATACATTTTATGAATTATTTGTGCGTTATATTCTTCCGAATATGAGCTGTATGTATTTATTTTGTCTTTCTTCCTTCCTTCCTGTAATGTGTCATCGTTTTTGCTACTCCTGTTTCCAATGTGGAATCGAGATGTATATTTGCTCAATCTTTTTACGCAGCTGATACCGTTCACTTGATAACATGCTGCATATTTCCTCTCAATTATTAATATGTACAGAGATAATCGCTGATGTTTTAAATTTTAGTTCAGTTTCCCGCAAACGTATCAGTTTTCTAATACTGTGCTAGTTAGTATGTGGCTTTACTAAACTGAGACATACAAAAACCAAAATATAAAATGCCCTGTTACAGCTTTTTGTTTTTCTTCTTGAGGAACATTTCCTTTTCCCCCCGATTCCTATTCTGTGCGAGGTCTTTTACTTCTTGGTAGTTTTACATTTAGTCTACTCCAGCATCTGAGATATTATGTTAGTTAATTAGTGTTGGCGCATATTTTTAATCTCATTAATTAATAAAGTTCCGAAAATAGTTTGGTGGTATGTGCCCATTATTATGAAAGTGGTCTAAGTCAAGATAATATGATGTAAATTGTAACAACTGTGAAAAATTTGTATTGTTACGACGTTGAACGGTATTCCGCTAGTGTTTATTTTGATAATAGAGTAAGTCAATTCAACCTTTTTAATTTTTTTATTTCCTTTTAAATAAATAATTGTCTAAATAAATTATAAATCTTGTAGACTAAAAAAATTTGAAACATTGTGTTGTGTAATATATAAATATATTTTAATCAATTCAAACGCAAACCTTTAAATATCTCGAAACGAAAGAAACATGACTTGGACCACTTTCATAATAATGGCCACATATATACGCTGATAAATTGTATATAAAGGTCTATTATAACAGTTTGTGACTGATATATCATTATTTTTTGCAAATTGTGAAATCGGCGTCTAAAACCTTTGCGCTATATTTTTAACTAATGTGATGATTTGAGATAATATCTTAATTCCTTTAATTAACTCTCCTTCAATATTTAGACTGCATATGTATATTCGGTAAATCAGTACTACCAATATTATTATACTTATATTGGTTCATGTTTGAGCTTGTAATATTTGTTGTCAGTGTGATACACACAATCTGGTATTTTCTATATACAGAGAAAATAAGTACGCCAGTGAAAACTACACATTTCACGCACACTCTTTCATGGGGGGTAGTTTTGCAATTATTTTTTTATTACTTTGATGAAAAATTGAGTAAAATATAAGACATGTATAAAACTTCTGTAACGATTTGAATTCTGAATATTTAAACCACACGCAAAACCATGTGATTCATTAGAATGCATGTTTTAGTTTTGACGTGTGTTGATGTCATCAGTCTGGTTATCAAAATTATGGATTAAGTTCATAAATCTAATTCATAATAATAAATAATTAGGTTGAAGAATGGCAGCGCAACATTATTTTTAATATGATAATAATTTTGACATCACTTTAATATTAAAAATTATGAGAATGAATTATAATTAACTTTCCAAAATACATATAATACATAGGTATTCATATGGTATGTGTAATTATTGTTTAACTATATTAATATTACGAGAGAATTGTAAATCAAAGAAGTAGAATTATGCATGCAGGAATCGCTTACATCATCCTATGTTACTAAATCATTACTTGCACTAAATTATATTTTATTTTATATTTAATTGTCTTGTCTTTTCTGTTTTTGTATGAAATCAATATTACATGCTATATTTAAAGAAAACTAATCCTAGTTAAGCATACACAAAAGTAAATTAGAATGTGAAAAATAATTGCAAACTAGTCTTAATATTATTACATTTTATTAATAACGAACAAAATTAAATAATTGCAGTCGAAATGTTAATTTTTTATTCCACAAATATTTATTACGAAATTATTACTGTCCTAAGATGTCACGTATCTTTAAGAATATAACTGAGCTGTAATTTTATTATGTACATGGGGTTAGCCTATCGTAGGATCTTGTGATTAATAAAATTTGTGAAATCGGATGAATCAAATACTGCATTCTGTGTACATTGCCATGTCTCCCAGGAGTCCTTTTTGTAGGTTCCCTGCTATTCGGACATTCGCCTAGTTTAAATTTCTTGATCGTGACACTTGAAAGGACTTTCCATATTTTGAACCCTGCACTCACTTAATCTCAGCTATTTACGATATTCTGGGGAAGGGGCAGATTTTTTTATCACTTATATAATTATATGTAATAATTAAAGCAATTGAATATTACTTATTTATATTTTGTAACAATACACAATATACTGTAAAGTAATTAATATCAAATCAATAGCTGAAAAATGTACCATAGATTGCAAGAGTGAAAAATTCCAAGAGTAACGCAGAAAAGGTACTATTCTTTTTGCTCCAATTCCATGTTTCAAAACAAAACACTGGATTGAAACTGAAGTTTTCCTTAGTAAATGATGGTACAAAGAAATAAATATTAGAAACTCCTCAAAATTGTGCAGGCGTGAAGTGTGGAGGATAATCGTTCACAAAAATCATCATAAGAACATTTTTAAGCTTTGTTAGACCAATAGACATAAAAACGGCTACGTCTCTTGTTATGCATCCAAAGTTAATGTATTTTATGAGAAATTTCAAATGGCAACAGAGTCTTATGTTTTATAATACATTTAAACCATTAACAGATATTGCATTTTGGTACTGATTTGATCTGAGAATATTGGTTTTTCTTAATTTAACAAGCAACTCCCCAGCATAAGTCAAATTTAACAAGGTGTTCGCGCGAGCTCCTCTGAGCTCCCTCCAGCCCACCCCTGCCCCCCATAACTGATTGCAGTGATAGAACTAAACTTACAATTTTTATGTTTAAAATCATTCCTTTTATAAGTTCAGAACCAAAGTATTGTATATTAATTCACATTTCAAAGGAAATTGTCATTTCACTGTGATATAACGCATCAGATTACCCTTTTTTCTAATTCAAATTCTCACCCAAGTGAAGTATTTTAATATTATGTTTTTCATAAATCCAATATGCAAAGGTTCAATAAGCATTATCGTAATTTGCTTTGTCAATATCGGGAAGGGTACAAAGTCCTTCGAGGTGTGGTCGGAGACTTTATTGTTCTTTGGAAAACAGCCTTGCTAAACCACATAGCATAAACAACACTGAATTTATTTTATGGTAATACGCGAAGCATCACATTTGTTTATGCCTTTGACACAAATTATTTCAGCTAATAATAATACATTGTTTTAATTTATTTTGTTGAGGCAATGGAAATTTAAAACTGGGTTCCGGAAACGCTTATTATCTGCGTCATTTGATACACTATCACACTACAAAAATATGCATATATATATACCTTATTTTATTTGATATACCTGAAAGATGATGATTTAATATCAACTGTTGAATTAATGATTAATATTCAATCAAATCAAATTTTAATATTCATAAAAATAGATTTACATATTAATATATTTTTTAAATAGTCTTATCAGAGACATCCAGGTTTGCCTATTTATGCATAATTTAATTGGCTTATTTGGGATAGGTAGTTTTGAAAATAGCATCTTGGGTGAGAAAAAATTGTGTAACATAAAATCAAATGGAAATTTGTTGTTAAAATGTAGGAATATCTCGTATCAAGATTGCTCCATTGTTTGTAATCACGGTATTCAAACAAAGAAGCATTGAAAGCTGAAAATAGTTTATTGAGAATTTACTAATCTGATCCCCCTTTCTGTTTCAGGGTTCGCAAGTGATATCCTCGAGCGCAAGCAACACCAATAAACCAAATAAATACATATTAAGAGAATGAGAGGTGAAATAATATAATAAATGAAGATATCGCTACAGGGCGCGCAGAGAGTATATTTATATTTACACCCGTTATATAAAGAGAAAAATTATATTTTTACATTACCCTTAAGAAAGGGCCGCAGAACTGATTGATGAGCCTACCGAGAGTATATTCAAATTAACATAAACACAAGATGGCTTCTCAAAGATTCTGTCTTCGGTGGAACAACCACCAATCCAACCTGCTGTCCGTGTTCGACCAACTGCTGCATGCGGAAACGTTCACGGATGTGACGCTGGCCGTCGAGGGCCAGCTCCTGAAAGCTCACAAGATGGTTCTGTCTGCCTGCAGTCCATATTTCCAAGCGCTGTTCGTGAACCACCAGGAGAAGCACCCCATTGTGATATTGAAAGACGTACCTTATTCGGACATGAAGAGTCTCCTTGACTTCATGTACAGAGGAGAAGTGAGCGTCGACCAGGAGAGGCTGACGGCCTTTCTGAGAGTCGCCGAGAGCCTGAGGATTAAAGGATTAACGGAGGTAAACGAGGAGAAGTGCGACGTGCCGGCACTAGGTCCGCCGCCGCAGCTGCACAGACTTCACAGGGGCAGCGGTCACGCGCAAAACAACCAAGGAACTCCGCAATCCGGTGGAGGACTCCTTCTACCCTTGTTGGGAGGAGGTATGCAACCCAAACGCAAGCGAGGTCGACCGCGCAAACTGAGCGGCGGCGAGGAATCCATGGACCAATCGCGAGATCACTCCGTCGTCAAAGGCGAACCGGAGCGCCTGGAGGTGGCCGTGGGGGCCGAGGGCTTCCAGGGGGAGGAGCCACCATCGGGGGATGAGGAAGCGCTGTTGATAGATGAGGGGGATGACCAGCCCCCGGGATCGCCGCAAAATCTCTCCGACACTCCAGGTATGTCCGCAGAACTAGTTGCCCTTTCCTAACAATAATATTCCTGTAATTAGTTACCCCATACACATATTCAAATACAATTATTATAATATGGTTGTTTCTTTAAAATAAGTTTTTTTTATTTATTAAATAGTTGGAGAAAAAATCACAAAAAATTTCATTTTGTGGATTATAAATACATTATGGCTGGAATATATAGGGTGTACATTTATACTTTGGAATAAATGGTTTGAGAAGTCTCAAACTTCCGCTCTTCTGAACAGCATTTGTACGGACTCTTTTCGTACCACATGCTTCTGACTTTGTGTAACAATCCATTTTTTAATATCTCAACTGTCAACAAAAAGGAAATTTGTTTTCATCTAAAATCGACTAATACTTTCTGACTGGAACTCTGTGTTTGCGACAGTTTGATTTAAAATGTTACTTTATTACGTCTTAGCAAAATATCAATGTGACTGTAGATGATATTACTGCGCAGAAAAGTTTTTCAATTATTTATATTCACGTGGGGATTTACAAATTTGATAACAAAATGATTTTTCCGTACAAATTGACCCGGTACCAGCATTGTTTGGATTCGGACTGCAGATTACAGAACCTGGTTTCAAATGAAGCGCGACACTTCTCAACAAAGGCAATAATAATAATAACCTATTAATATTTGATTAATATATATTTTTAACAAATGAATAATATTTTCCTCGCACAAGTAATCCCCAGTTATGGCACAAGTATCCTTGGAATTAAACAATTAAACAATATTGTTTATATGCACGCAGATGTAATAACGCTCTGCGATGTTTAATGCCCGCGTCAAGATGGTTTGACGTACTATTATTTGTCATGTCACATTGTCGAAATCACCCTGAAGCACTCTGTTTCTGTTGTAAATAAATATAAAATGAACAAACACCATTTGTGCATCTTCCTTCCATGTCAATATGTGCCAACGCTGTATGACCAGTCACAGGTAGAATGATATCATCCAAAACATAATGTTGTAGTCTACATCCATATTTCCTCATTTGTCTTTCTGTTCCTTGGATTTTCAGTAGTTGGTGAAAGAAAAGTATTATTTATTTTCCATTCTCCCTTTGTTTATATCATCACAACATTTTGTAAATAAAACTGGGGATTGAGTATGCTGGAGATTTTTGTCCTTCGATTCGTAGCGCTGCGAACCGTGTAGTGCGGAGCGATGTATATTTTTGTGTCTGAGATTTTCACTTCTCATTCGGATATTACCTCTATAATCAGCCTGCGAGGAACAATGTCTGAGCGCGCTGATAGACGGTTCCGAATGAGGACTGAAAATCGATAATCAATAATATCCATTCTTGTCGTAGTGAACTTGTAAATATATATTGGCCTTTCGGTATTAGCTTCTCGAATCGGAAATCGGTTTATGCCGGAAGGTTTTTTAGGTAGTTGAAATCAAAAAAGGGAAAAGCTAAAGGGACATAAGCGTAACGGTATTGTAGGCAATTCGGGCGGTGAACGTGTGTTTGAAAAATGCGGTAGAACATTTGTTCAGTGGAACGTATGGGACGCCACGAGCATTGAACAGACAAGGGGTAAGTGGAGATGCACTTGTCAATTAACAATCTGTCTCGATTATATTGTCCGTATGAAATAATGGAATACTTAAAACATATATCGCCGTTCAGGACTGCGCCACAAAGGGAAGAGCTAAAGGGGAATAGCCAGAGGGATTTTTCTTTCGTTTCTTACTCTTTACTTCATCTCCGATGATGTGTTATGGATTGCGATCGGCACGGAAATGCCCCGTTGTTTCTTAACGTCAACAATCTGCGGCGAGATGGGAGTCAAGAGCCAGCCGGGTTCGGATGTGATTGTGTTTGGTTTCGGTCAGAGCGCCGAGGCTTATTCCCTATAGCTTTTCCTTTTGTTTTGGTTCTTGAAAGTTGGTGATATGTGCGGACTCTGTCTACACACGCGGAATAGAGAATCCTGCACGCAGAGACCTCGTCATTTTGATCATTATTTCTTAACATCTCGTGTTACACGGATCCGTATTTCGTATCCTGAAATATTCCACACGGCGGAAAGTGTGTGTGAGTTGTTTGACTTTGAATGATCTTGTCGTAATCTCTGTGCAGATAAACTCGGAGAATGATAAACATGCATTAATTTCTCCAAACACTGTTTATTTATGAACTGAGAAAGTGACGTGTTTACCGCATTCTCTATTTCCGTTTTTGAGACATTTTCCACAAATCAAATATGCATGAAATAGTTAATGGCTCCTTTTATAATCCCAAATGATAGCGATCCTTGATGTGCTTACAGATGCAGACAAAGCTTCATCAAACGTTAACTCCAACGGACCGACTGAAAACGGCTTCATGAAATCTGAACCTTCGGAAGGCAGTCCGTTGCTGGATTCCTTCAATGACCCCATAGAGTACAAGTACACCCCCCAAGTGGTGATGAGCAGCCCCATGGCCGGCCGGGACTCTGACGAGAGGGACTCTGTAACGGGCCACAGAATTAGTATAAGCAAAAATCTCAAACCAAAGAACAAGAAATTTCTCACACATTCGACCAAAGCTCGTGCGCGTAATCTTTTCAATCAACTCTCAAGCTTGAACCTGAACACTGCGCTGAACAACTTCGACAAATTCCCGCCGGACGGAGCCCTGATGCCCACTCTCGCCTCCCAACTCTTCACTTCCGAGCTGGACCACAGAAACCTGCAAGATCCCGAACTCGCATCGGCTGGCTGGTATGCCTCACTCAACCTGAAGAATGCACCCATGGACGAGGCCAGCGAGTCCGTACGAGATTTTTGCTTCAAAGAGGGTGAAAACGTATTTCGGTGCAAGGTGTGCTCGAGGGTATACACCCACATCAGCAACTTCTGCCGCCACTACGTGACCTCGCACAAGAAGGATGTGAAAGTCTTTCCGTGTCCCATTTGCCTGAAGGAGTTCACGCGGAAGGACAACATGGTTGCCCACCTCAAGATAATACACAAGAACCAGGACCAGCCGTCGGCGGTCTGAGTCACCTTAGAGGTCTCCCGTGGACTGAAGGAAAAGTAGAGGTCGTCTTAGAAGTGCCTACATTGCCTTGTAGTTTTTTCCTACAGTAGACTAATTTTTGTAAGCTTTCTCGGAAAGCTCTAGAACATTTTGCAACGTGGCGCAACTTTTGTAATGAAATTTTAGTTTTTTTTTTAATCCGTTACCTTTATAGCCTCAAAATACACATCGTCACTTTTCTGAATTACTCTCAAAATACTTTCCATTATTTTTTATATTTTCGAAAACAATAATGATGATTTTAAATTAACAGTAAACGCCTCATGGGATTTGTTATTTCATTTTTGAAATTCCACTTCCGATTCATACGAAAAGCAAAACTGTTTTTACGAGTCTTTGGAAATATTTTTAATCTTATTTGAAGCAACTGAAATTATTTTACTAATCTATTTTTGTAAGTTTGATATAAACCAATGATTTAAATTGCGGGGTAACTCTGACTGTCGATCGAAAGACGGTGTGAAACGCACCGAAGAAAGTATTCCAACACTAATAATTAATTACTGATGATTAGTATTGCCGCGCTATTCTCAGTGCGTTTGTCATTGTTGTTTTAATCATCGGTCAATCGCCCTGCTATTATGTGCAATATATTTTGTGATATGTACTCTTGCTAACAATTGCAGATATAACTGACAATAGTTTTTAAACAGATGACGCTCGCCCGTCGCACGTCGCCCGCACGTGTAATATAATGGAAAGTATTACTACCACAACAAAATTCTAAATTAGATGTTTCCCCCGTAGCACGGAACCGTAGCGAGTACAATATAATAATTAGTGAAGCAACACAGATATAAAAATAAAAAACATATTCCGATTTAGCGGCGTTATGATCCCGCTAAACATTAAACAATTGTAATGAAGATGATCAATTTAATGTACACATGTAAAATTAGCAAACAGTTTTATTTTTCTTATTAAATAGTTAGTCAGGGTAATTACGTAAATATAATTAAAAAAGAAAAAATTACTTAGTGAAAAACAGAGAGAGCTAAAACACAAACGGTCCAGTTTATCCGTTGCCAGTAATCTCTACTTTACTGACGCTCTGTTACTGTTAGTTGTTTTTTTAAAAATTAAATTACTGTCAATTTTCAGAATATTTAATCAAAATTTGCATTTAAAAGTTAATTCAAATATAACTTTAATATTGTGTCTCTTTCGCCAGTCGTCAAAATAATGCTGTTTATTCATTACCTGTATTATTTTTATAAAATTTAATTATTTTACAGACCGATGTTTTCCTTCTAATTTGTTTGACATTATGCATCGTACATAAGCTTTATTTGTTTTACTGAAAAGTAAAATTAAAATCATCGCTGACAGTAATATCAAGATTGAATTAATTATTCAAGACACGGAAAAACTGGACTTATAGGAAATAAAACATAGTTGTTAATATTATTGATGGTTATTTAAAAGAAAAGTTTAATCCTTAGGTAGGTACTGCAAAATTTCATGGCCTTATCGACTACAATATTTGTGTAATAAAAATTGTTGAAAGAAAAAAAAAGTGTAATTGTTTGAGAATTTTTAGGGTATTTGAATTTTATGATATATATGTATAGAAACGTGAAAGCTTGTGTAACAAGACTTGTGTACCCTGAGGGCCCCTAACTAATCTATTGTACATGAGTTGTCTCCACTGTTGTGTACTTATGGAACATTTTATGGGTGTAGATGTTTTAAATACTTTTTTGTCCGAAACTCGTGCTGCTGATTAATGTTTATTTTGTGCGCAAATATCAAAAGATGTAACACTAAATGTGTCTTCAAGTGTTGCGATTGTGTTTCATCCCTACCGATAACAAGTGTGACTGACGTGCTGCGGTTATTGGGGACATATATATTTTCAAAGTAATTTAACACTGTAAATTTACATGTTGTATTTGAATACATAAATATATTTTTCATATTTGTGCACAAATTGCAGCTGAAATTCTTTTTTGTTTTTTATGCCGGCAGCTCTTATTTATTTTGAGAAATATTAAGACTTAAGTTTTACTTAAATTGTTTCTTGCGTTTGTTTTGTCAAAATATTTGGTGGATATGAAACAGAATTGTATAACGCTGAGAAATATTAATTACTCTTGTTCCTACGCAAGCCTTTTCTGCACTTACAGCAATCTCCAAAATGGCAGCTGATTGAAGAGGCACAGATATTTTTGAAGCTTTTCAGAAATGTTATTAATTTTGTATTTGCAGAATAGGCTCGCTTATTTTTTACTTTGTTCAAATGGCCCCCTCTCGGTGGCCGACATATTAATATATGAACATTATTTATTATTTATTTAAAGAGAATTCTCGCTGTGTTACTGCAACCATTGTTTTTCATTATGGCGCTATAATTGTTGAATATATTGAATTATTTTATTGTGTACACATATTATGAATATCCCCTTTAATATATATATTTACATGATAGGTGAAAAGTTATACTCCTTGTTGACTTATTTATATAATTATTTAAAATGTAAAAATAATTTTAAAATACTTTGGATTATGTCGTCGAGAGGCGTTGAAGGTTTTGAGGGATGTATTCCTGCGCCGATATCTTGCTGATAGTGTTAATCTGATGGGGTATATTCGAGTACGGATATGTTTTTTAACTATAATAAATTATTAGAAACTTAATTGTGGGTTTGGTAAAAATGGCTTCCTACGCTTTGCAATTGTGAATCAAATTTATTATATAAATATACATCATGATTGAAATGTTTATTTTTTAAACACTTAAAAAGTGGGAACTTAATAGTAAATATGTTAGACTAGTGGCCTTTTACGATGGCGTAACATTCTTGCCAATGCAATATTAGGATATTATTTTATAAATCTAAATTATTTTTGTATTATTGTACAAATCATTTGTGAACTTAAATTTACAAGACGGTTCTTGCCCATTGTAATGTTGTAAAAGAAAAAAAAGAAAAAATCTCGCAACGTGTTCAATAGACCAACATTTTCCTGTGTCGGCCACGGATAATTTGTGTTACGTCTATACTCCCAATAATTGATCTCTAAATTGACTCTCCTCTATTTGTCTATGATCCAAATATTAATTATAACCTCACCTAAATTAGTGCTAGCCACGTGCCTTGCCTATCTGATAAGTAGTGGGAACCACATTAGTTCATTATACATTTTCTTCACATAGATTGGCTATTGGGACCAAAGTGCTATACATCTCTCTCTAGGCAACAGTTATTTATTTTGCTGTAATAAATTATACATTTTTATTTGAGCAAATTAAAATTAATAAATTTCGAGCGGCCTTTGTGAAGTTATGTGACGCTTCGGACCTGAAGAAAATTGAAGGCACCGTATTGTTCAATTGGAGAAGTCACGAGTAAACTATATATATATATATGATTTTATTTCAAGTCTTTAACTGCGCGATTTTTCTTTCACAATTGCAAAGCCGAAGTATGAGATGGAGATTAATAGAAGACTTAACATTTTGTCGATTGCCTTAGATGAAAAAATTATGGAAATGCTTAATTAATGATGTAATGGATAAGTTGGGAAACATTGTGGTGATATTTTATAAAATAAAAATTGAAAGATTTTAATCTGAAACAAGACTGTAGAATCAAAATGGAAAGGGGATGCGGCGTCGCTTCCCCGTTTTTAAGTATCGACTGCGGGATCGGGCACCCCCGTATAAGTGAGGGCGAGAAAAAATATATAGAGGATATTTATAAATTGAGATCCATTGGATTCCCGGTGGGCCTGCGTCCGTCTCATCGCGGGTAGCCAGCTTCCGAGGGAGACGGAGGGAGGGAATATAACGTTATTATTAGATTACAATGTGCCCTATTTACACTCACCTTAGTTAGTAATGGTCAAATTGTTTAAACTTTTGGATAACATCTTCATTTATCTTGTAATAACCTAGTTGATATGTATTGTTCATAGTTCATCCGACATGTTTTTATTTGATTATGTGAAACATACTTTATGTACCTATGCTGGATGATAGACTTAATGCCTGGCGGGCGGTTCTCTTGTGGGGCGACATGATGCCACAACGAGACGAGTCGTCGACTGTTTGAATCGATCCATGTTTTTATTGAATATATTATTTATTATATTTTTCCAGTCGATATTAAGTGTCTTTTTGTGTATGGGACGTTTGCACGGTTGTTTTAGTTTTCCCGAGTGTGACCTCGCCGGAGAGCCGCCAGCCTTATTATGTACTATAATTACTTTAAAGATTGTCAAACTCCTTCTTTATATTTCATTGTTTACTATTAGGTGATTGGAAAAATAATAGAGTTTTATTTTACAACGTTACAACGTCTTGTTAATTAATATTATTAAATTTTGTTATAGTTTTTATTTTCTTGGACATTACGGTAGATTTATTGTCGCGATTATTTATGTTTTGAACCCAAACCCTTTGTTTTTATTTATTACTTTTCTTGTTGACTCTTACGCAGACCAAAGGTGGCGGGAACCCTCCCGTCGTTCGCAAATTGTTATCGAATTTGTTAAATTATTTTATTATAAACACACTGCTCGAATTCTGAATTTTGACAATTCAGCATTTTAACATTTACTAATCCTTTGTTGTTTCCATCGGCCAATCGAAAGTAAACGATGCATCAGTCAGTTAGACTCATTCATTTGTTTAATTTGCTTCCGATTGACTCGTGTGAAATTAAATACTAAAGTTGGTACAAGACTCGATGATTCGTGAAATGTTTTCTGGTGATTAATTATTTTTATCAAATAATTTTTGGAAATTCTTTGAATCAACTTTAAAAATTTAATGACTGGTTAGTTGCACCCAAAATTATGCCAATTTATAACATCTCTGATTAAAAAATTCACCTGCAAAAATTTTTAATGAATCCTTGGATCTTTATCAACTTTTATGATACAAAATCTTGCCAAGAATTACTTTTAATTAAAACAACTCCTGTCCGACACATATTTATTATCAAACGTGAGGAAATATTTTTAACTTATTGCCAAAATAAAATGTACTTACGCAAAATAACAAATGATTTATCCATCGGTTGCTATTGGCGGCAAGGTTGCCAAGGTTATGAGCAGCAAGTGCTTGTTTAGGACGGTGACTTAGTAATGGTTGACAAGGTGCGCTGAGAAGAATAATTATTTTAAAGAACCTCAAAAAGGTAATGTTTGGTGCTAACCGTACGTATTTTTACAGTGCATTATTAGATGTTTTTAAATTATAATTTTTTTTTTTAAATATGTCACATTTCAAAATTTTCTCAACTCGATTGTAAATCGTTTGAAAATAGAAATTGGATATAACATGTACTTAGACATTGTTTTCTTTGCACCCTTACTTAATATGTAGACTTTTTTTTAATGTTAAAATCATTTAAATAATTCTTCCTTTCATATTTTGTACATATATACAAGTTTCACTTTTCCTTTAATTCAAATGCATCAAAAGATATGTTTTGTGTGTTTTAATTTCGAGCTTCTAAGTAGCGAAAATGATGTTATTATTTATGATTTTGCAAGATGGTACCGCACGATGTAACGTTACATTTTATGTTATTTGATGCATGTTTAAAATTAATATATTATTTAAAAACGCAAACATTGTTTTGAGTATTTGTGAAGTTTTCATGTTCGATGTTAAAGACATCCAATATTCTTTTGTTTTCTTTGAACAGTGTTTATTATTTGAGAACCTAAATTCTAAATCCTGGATATGGCACATTTTGTTGCAACGGTCTTCCAGCAATGATTTCATTGTACCTTTACCGTGTTCAACAATCATATGTTGAGTGTCTTACGGAGCATCGTGCGGTATTGCCTACACAATGTTGACTTTATTCATTTCTTGCAATTTTTAAACGTTTGAGGCTATATTTAGTTAATAGTTGTTAGATTAAGATTTAGTTTAATTATGTACAAGCTTCATTGTTATTATTTTTAGTTGTTTACTATTTTTGTGACGACGTGCTGAGGGATGGCTTGTGTAATTGTGTTCACGATCCTGCCGGGTCTCTAAATTGTCAAACCTCGAATGGGCCGTACCACCTTAGAAGATACCAATCGGTGTGATTAGTTGTTAGACGAGATACAAAAGTGGTGCCGATTAATTTGTTATATTAAATTTAATTTTCATTAAATTTAGACCCATTCCCCGGACCCCCTCCCCCTTTTTTAACAACGGCAATCGTTTAATTTTATCATCGGCAAATATTCTCCGATAGAGACATACAGGTTTGCGGACTCGTTTCCACATTCTTTTGTTTGTCCGTTTGAAAGGGCCCCGAAATGTACGCGGATGACATAAAAATTTGCTTGCCCTTAAGACCCTCGCTGACGAGGATTCCTATTACATTTAGATTAATTGTAATGTTCCAATGGCAATAATTAAAAAACGCTATCATTAGTTCAAATATCATTATATTGCCCATTTTGCTTCCAAATAGTTTTTTTTTTTTTATTCTTTTAAATCCTGATAAATATAACTATTTATTTTTGTATCATTGCCCGTAAGCACTGATTTTGTTATTATTTAAGATTTTTTCTATTTTTAAGATTACAAAGCCTAAAAATAATATATCTGTTTTTTTTTTTTTTACTGGAATGGTTTTTGTTTTTATTAATTATTTAATTCTACAAATGTAATTTATTTATTGAATTATTTGATGGCCAAATTTCTTCTTATCTTTTGTTTTTACAAATTAGTGTTATTTAAAAAATATAATGGCTATTACATTTATATTGGGTTTTTTTTCCGGAAAAATTTATGTTATAATTTATTATCACAACTATTAACTACAACAAAGAAAAAGAAAATAATGTGATGATTTTTGTGTTATCTAAATATTATTTTATTTGTTAAAATGCAATAGCAAGAAGAAACCTACACTATAACTGCTCTTTCCTCCCAATTATTTATAATACAACCAAATTACTCTGTTATGATTATTACAAATAATATTGTTTTTTTTTATTATTTTTATTTTTTTCTGTTATCATTTGTTTTTAGATGTATTATTTATAAAATTATCTTTAAATATTAAAATAAAGGATTTATTTTCAGAAACACTGCTCAATTTTATTTATTTTTAACTCGTACTGAAAACTAACAAAATTATTAGACCTTTGACCAGTCCCTCCTTGCGAGGATGATGTTTGCCATAGTTTGTTATACATTAGACTCCCCAATAGCACGGTTTCTGCGATCACAGTTTCAAATTACACCTGTGACTCTTCTCCAATAACACATGCGATTCCTCCCCGGTAATGCCAATAAAATAAACAAGTTTCTGAGCCACAACAATGTGCTAGAGCGCGACGCATATAGCACCGCCCCTTTATGTGCTAGAGTGCATCGCATACAGAGTATATAGCACCGTCCCTTTCTTTAGTCTCCTTTCATCACTGGGCTGTCCGACACGTGTGCATTGTTATTCGTGAGCCAGGTGTTGTCAAACGTACTGCAAGCTTATATTTTTCGGTAAGCATGTAAACACGTTATTAACACTTCATTTTAACTACTATCGTTTTTTTTAAATTCAATAATAGCCATGATTACTAATGACAATAAAGTTTACTAGTTGCAATTGTAGATCGATTAGATCGCTGCGAGAAAATCTCAGAAATTTCGAAGGAATATAATTTAAATTAAGCTATTATTCGAACAACTGAACAAAATAAAAATCAATAAGAGATCGAATATCTATTGGGTCACTGAAATCCATAGCTCGAGTTGCTCATGTGCCAAACAAATTGATTGCAAAAATGGAAAATTGCCACATAAAATGGATTGAAGAATTTGCCGTTGAATTACCTGCTTAATTAATTGCTAGGATTTTATGAAGGGGAAGATAAATTTGCCTCTAATGGCTGCTTCTACAGGTTTAAAGGATCATATCATTTGCACAATATAACAATTCAGGGAGAGCATGCGTCAGCTGACATAGAAGGTGACAAGAAATATCCTGAATATGTGGCGAAAATTATAGAAGAACGTTGGTTATACAGCTAACCGGGTATTTAACGCGAATGAAACAGGATTGTATTGGAAAAAATGCCGGAACGCACATTTATTTCTAAAAATGAAAAATCTGCTTCTGGATTTAAGTCAGCTAAATTACTCTAATTCTCTGTAGCTATGCATCGAGAGATTATATTATGAAACTGATGATTATTAATTGCTCACCCGCGTGCTATGAAACAGCAAAACAAGTCTCACCTAATAAAAAAGGTTGGATGACGTCCATTATGTTTCGTGATTGGTTTTTAAACTGTTTCGTGCCTGATGTAGAAGAGTATGTGAAAAATAAAAATATTCATTTTAAAGCCTTATTGATAGTCGACAGTGCACCTTCTCATCCACTAGATTTAAATCATCAGAATATAAAAGTAATTTTTTTACCACCCAATACAACATCAATAATTCAGCTCCTGGATCAGGGCATGATTAATGGTATTACATATGACAAACATTTGAAATAATTTTTAATAAAATTGAAAGTAATCCCAATATACCCAATGTACCACTAGCACGGAAAGAATTTTCAATGTTTTTTATGTGTAGAAAATATTGATTTATCTATTAAGTATATGAAATCTTCCACTCTTAAATGTTTGTTGAAAGTGTATTTAGCCCAAAGTGGTAAGGAAAGAATGTAGTGCAACACCGATTATTGTTGAGAACAACCATATAGTAATTAACATTGCTAAACATTTAGGCGGAGAAGGATTAGAGGATATACACCATTTATAATAGTAGAAGAAGTAGAATTAGACATGGAAGAGTTAGTACCACTAACAGAATCAAAATAACATTGATTCTAATTCCTCAAATAGCAGTGATGAGAATAGTATTGATGAAAATATATGTTAGGAAAATCTCAACGAGCTGAAGAGTTAGGAAGCATGTTTATTAATTTTGATCCTCCAACAAAACACTCTGAACAATTTAAAAAACAGTTTAAAACAACACTAGCTCTGTATTACAAATTAAGAGAGGAACTTCAGACTAATGACATGAAATCTCAGAAAATAATACAAGATAATGCACTTGTCTCTGATGAAGATATTATATTAGACACAAAAGAACCCCGTCGTTGGAACTTAATATTGGACGACAGTGAGAGTGATTATTGATTGTTTCAATTTTTATTTTGTTAATTCACTTAATTGTTTTTTTTTCTCGATTCAATTTTTATTTTGTTTAATTCATTTGATTGTTTTTTTTCTGTATTATTAGAATTTTTAGATTTGAAATTAATAAAATTTATTTTTAAAAAAATGTATAAAGTAAACATTTTTTAAACCTGTTGGTTCGAAAATAACATAAAAATAAATTTATGTCCAATATCCTTTTATTTCTTGGAGCGATGAAATGAGAATATTTTAGTTATAAAAAACAGTTGAAAAATACGTAAATAAATAAGTGGTCGCGTTGAACTTCCCTGCCTAGACTGTAGGAATACGAGTTTGTACCGCTCGCTGACGAAAAGCCTTTTGTTGTGGGTTATACATACATACATTCGTGTGGCTATTTTTGTCAATCAATTATTTTTTTTACAAAAAATATATTTTTATTTTTGTATGATTTTTACATATCTGAAGAAAATAACCTATCTCCCCATTTTGTATGAAAATGGCCTCGTCAATACCACGCTCCTTATCTACCGTGTTATCGTGGAGTCTACTGTATTTACATTATGGCTGAGGAGCCTGTCTTCATATGATGATTTTCCATATAGACTAGCTCCTACTTTATATCTGATTTCTTTAATTGTCTATTTTATTATCTATTTTCAAACTGCCTTGTCCTGGGATATTTCCTGTGGATAGAGTGGAAAATGTTAATGTTCCTAACTCTTGTGGATATACGGTTAACTCTCAATAATCCGGAAAACGATATTACTGTCCGGCGGGGTATGCAAGTCAGTAGAACTGAACAGACCATCAGAATATATTGATACCCTTCAAAGCTGATGATAATTTCTGGCCCTTAAATATTATGTTGCAATAAAAATGTATTTCTCTTATCACAAATATTTGCAAGTGATTTGCATTAAGCTATGTTAAATATCACACAAATGAAGTATAACACAAAACGCAAACATAATTTTACATTCAACTAACTATACATAGAAACAGAAAATGTGACTGCCGAAATCGCAAACAAGTCGTTAAACAAAAGTTAGGAAATTCATTTAAAAAAAAATCTGTTATTTGGGGACCGAGGATGATAAGACCTCACTTAATGGAGATTTTCTGGGATCACTCGTGCTAGTCACTACCAGTGAATATAGTGGCTTCATAGCTCAGCTAGTGTTTCCAGAATTGATAAAATAAAAGAACACCTTTAACCCTTGCGACAAAGTTCAGTAAAATGGTAATAATAAAGTAATCCAAAGTTTAATTAGCTTTATATTACACAGGTCGGCTCATCTCAACATCCAGGCGGAGGCTGTGTTGATAATTAATAATGTATTAAATAATCAATAAAATCTATTTCTCAATGTTGAAAATGTTAATTATTATCAAAAAGAGGGAAGCAGTACACAATGGTACAATCTAACATAGCTAATTAATACTTTACATAAATATTTTAATGAAAGGTATGCAATATGTCATTCAGATTCATTTCACAACCGAGGGCTAACTGGCGATTGTCTAGTGGCTCCAATGCATTGCAGCAGTGGGATTTTGTAGAACTATGCGTCACTGGGGAATGCCGTCATATTTAATTTTAATTAATAAATCACTTGAACATTTTCAATTCTGTCTGAAAAATATCCCCATAAAATGTTGTAGAATAAATGGTATACACCATATGGTAAATATGTGTATAAATTGTGTCCTGGGAGGAAATAGTCTGATCGGGTTAACCGTATTTACATCACCATGTCAAAATATTTGTCGCTATGAGCATCCTAAGTATCTGATAGTATATTTAAATTGAAAAGATAAATATATCTCTAATTAAGACAAACATTATGTTCTTAATCTTAATAATTCCTTATTTTTGCAACACTGAATGAGGAAAATGGCAAAGAAAAGTAAGAAAATGCATGTTTTATGAATTTTTAGTAAACAAAATTGTGTGTATTTATAATAATTTATGTAAATTTTTGTTTGTATTATAAGAAAGTAGCTTATTGAACAGAGTATTGTTGTTTATTGTGATTGCAAAGGTTAAGAGATTGTTTCACTTTATCATACGTTTGTATTAACTTCTTAACATGATAAAATGATTTATAATACATTTTATCAAGAAAGCAATCACAGTAATTTATAATAAATTGTTTTCATTCCTTTAAGCTAAATGTTACTTAATTTGTTGGCACCACTTTTGCATTGATGTGTTGTGCTTGCAAAATTATGTTTAGCATATTTATATTTAGAGTCTCGTGTCATCTGTCACCTTTGTTCGAATTCCATAACGTAATGTTTGCATTGGATGTTTCAGGTAAAACTCCACCGGGCCTATTGACGCCCAAATCGGAACCGTGCAGCGAAGGGAGACAGCAAGCTGGAGACCACACGGCCAAGATACGAGTGAATCCTTTAACGCAGACTGCGACGACCTCCAACGCAAACGCTTTTGACTCCCTCCCGATCTATCAGTCCGACACGTTAAATAATAACAACCTCCCGCTTAGTCAGCAAAGTTCGCCCAGGCAACCTATCAGACGCAGGGTGCGCAGACGCGCAAATTCGGCATCCAATGATCCCGCGGAGCAACTCACGGAGATGTCCGTGAGAGGCCTGAACTTGTTTCGCTACGCCTCCGTGAACGAGGGAATATACCAGTGCACGGAGTGTGCGAAAGAAAACATACAAAAGACATTCAAAAATAAATATTCCTTTCAAAGGCACGCATTCTTGTACCACGAAGGGAAGCAGAGAAAGGTGTTTCCTTGCCCGGTCTGCTGTAAGGAATTTTCCAGACCCGACAAGATGAAGAACCACATGAAGACGACGCACGAGTGCTACATGCCCAAGGACTGTGTGTTTCCCCCCGGCTACTTTATGATGGGGGGAGCGGAGTCCCCGATACCGGTCGGGCTGAAGATAGACTCTCCCATTCCTCTCGGGCTGAAGATGGAGTCTCCGGGTGGACCGGAGTCCTCCCCCGACCAAGCGGGGATCGGGGATCTGCTGACGCATTAGTAGAAAGGAACCCCTAAATAATTATGCCACACCTACACTTTCCAGTTAGTCATGTTTCAATAAAACCAGTTGCGTTTCCATACTTGCATCCTTGTTAGTGGAGCAATTGGTTATTCCAAGATTATGCTAAATCAAATCTTGCTCATTTTTCTGCTGACTCGATCTCGACTGTCTGCATGTAGAGTTAGACCGGGCGAGGGTTTGTGAACAATTTTCTTTGTTCTGTCACAATTTGACTGCAAAAGTTGGTTTTATGTTTTTAAATACATTTTTGTTACCATTCTAGGTTTTATAAGGCGTCCATAGTAGCGGCCACTCGCGTGGCGGAACATATTTTTACAAGATGACGGCATTTACAGAATGACCGAACACACGATTTCGGCGTGTGGATTTTTATTTAGGTATGAGGATATTACCACTTCTGACGCCGCGGCCAGTGTCCAATCATAGTTAGCGAGTATCGTACTGAATAAGTCGAAGGATGTTTTTATATTTGAGAATGTCGAGACAAAGTGAATTATATAGTTGGGTATAGACATATTTTTTTTGCACATTTTTTTTTCACAAACTTTTTCAGATTTCACTTTTTATTTTTTTACGTATAACATAAACGCACCTCTTTACGTATATAAATATATTATATAGTTCTGTTGAATTTGGAGGTGGTTGTTGAAGACACGATACCAGTAGTAATGATTAAGTTTACCTATCTTTTATTTATCTTTAATAATGTTTAACCGTAAGAGTTTATATTGTTTAGAAGGATTAATCCCATTAACATACATACGTAGAGTACAACATATTAATAAAGGTTATATAAACATTTATAAATAATACTATTAAAACATAGTTTTTATTGGCGTCTTAGTTTAAGTTTAAACATATTTACAGTATAACAATTATTAAGTTATCTTCTTGTTTATATTTTAAAGTTCTGGCATTTAATGCGTTGAATTATTGTATAAAATATATGTCTGAGAAATCATATTATTTTATGTCTCTGCACATATCTTAAGCGACAGGTTATCCGATAGATTTTTTTTTTATTGAATAGTTTATGGTTGAAAAAGTGTTAATAGCCACTGAAAGTACGCACAAAGTATATAAATTTTCTTATATAATTTAGTATTTACTTACATCTCATATTGAAAAAAAATATTATTCCCAAAAAATGTATACAGAAAGGTGTATAAAATTAAACATTAAAAAAATAATTTAATGAATTGATCATACAATGATGGCGTTGTTTAAATAAGGCATTTTTTACATGTCGATGAAATCTAAAGTCTTCCTTGTATTATTCCTATAGGCTGACAGTATTGCCGGGGATTCTTCAGATACAAGTATTGCTCTCGCATCTCGAGGATTTGGCGTTAAAGGCGTTAGTCATTCCGCTTTGCATGCAGAATACAATAGACAACGAATGACGACTCGCTTTGTGCTCCGCTCGGTAGTGTCCTTTCATGTTTCATCCGTGTACTTGCACCATTACAACTGGCAAATGCACAAATTTCTGTATTATACAATGGCAGGACCAAATTGAGACATTTTTTAAATGTTTTCTTTTTCGCGCAACATAATTATGATATGTGATTTATTTTAGAACGCTACCCTTTTTTATATTATTACTCTACACGCTTTCATTAATAATGACGCAATGCTTTTTTCTTCTGGCTTTTTTAAAAATAATAATAATTATTATTATTATTTAGAGGTTTTTTTTAATCCTTGAAAAAGATTTTTTTATATTTTTATTTCAATCTTGTGATAATATTATGAGTATGTAAAAAGCAACATGGTTGCCGATTGTTTTTATTTTGTTTTTCTCTCGAATTTTCTTTTTTTTTTGGTCAAGAAACGTATTTTAAGTTTATTATTTTGTTAACTATTGTAATGTATAATTTATGATTTTCACGAGTCAAGACCCCGTACTTTATTAGTTAGTAATTCTACTCTCGAAGAGGCGCAACATTTTTTTAAAAATTTCTTATGGTTTTGCTTCTAATAAAAGATACGTATATTATATTTATTAAATATTTTCCTTTAATTATTATTATTGTTAATGTAACATTTATATTTTTCTTTTATTTTAAGTATTGGTTGAATTGTTGATGCGTATTTGATTGATTTCATCCCCTTGAAAATTCCACCTTTCTTTCCCGTTTTTGTAATGTAACCAAGAATGACGGACCAGAATCAGGAACACAGAATCAATATTGTTAATAATTAATTTCATAATTTTTAGTTAAACCAATGTTTAACCCATTGAGCACTTTTCTTTTTCTTTTTTTTTGATTGAATTTTTTTTTTCTCTTGTTGCATCGTGTATTATTGAAGTTGAACACGCGTGTCCTCCGAGAAATATACGCTAGGTATATAAATTTTCACAGCATGTGAAGAATAGACGTTTAGATTTGTACTGTGTTTTTAGTTTGTAATTAATATGTTATTATATTTTGTAAAATATTGAATAGCTAGGGAAAATGCAATTTTCCTCGCACATAGCATTTTATTATTTTTATTTTCTAAGTTTCTTTTAAAACACATCTAATTGTCTGGCTGTTCCGCTTACCTAGGCTTGTTCTCTTCATTATTTCACAAACTATTATTCTTTTATATCTTACCCTTAACAATTGTGCAATTTTTCAATATTTTTATTTTATTTTAGTGCTTTTGAATGTTTTGAGACAGTTTAATTGTTTGTTTGATTTTAAAATATCAATTATTTTACCTGTTTAGAAGTATTGTCAGATATATTTTCTATCATAGTAATATAAAGTGTAACAGTAATGAAAAGATTATAATTTTATTTGTGCAATTAGAAGTCACGTTTCAATATATTTATAACGGCTTAATAATGAATTAGCGCATTCAATTAATTATAATGTGGGCATCTTCATGAATTCCGTCTCACACTATACAGATCACACTGTACAGATTTGATTTCTTGTATTATTGAAATTAATAATTATTAGTGTGTTTACTTAATAACCAGGGAATGAAAATAAATAACACTATTTTTTACAGGTCATTCATTCATATAAATAATTAATTGCAATGCTCATGATTCTATTGAAATCACATAGTGTTTATATGGGTCAAATTATGAATAAAGTTTGGTCATATGCTAATATTAGAGGGACTGAAAAGTAATATCTATCACTTTTTACAAACGTAAAGGCAATTGTTCAATGCCCTTTTTGAAAAAGTCCTTTGATTTTTCAGTGAAAAACTTTTCTAAATGTGTTTCTAAAACTCCTCCAACATTATTAAATTTTTTACGTCTCATAACTCTAGCGATCTAAAATGGTGGTGGTAATCCGACGGCGCGAGATCCGGTGAACACGGTGGATGATGATGAGTTCTAATCCAAGCTCTCTTATTTATTCCCGTGTTATTTTTGCAGTATGACGCCTCGCGTTATCGTGTTGCAGAACCCTTTTTTTGGTTATTTGCCAAAACACATGTTTTTTTTTACAAGCTCTTGTTTCATTCACTCGAGTTGCTCACAATACACTATCGCTGTAATGGTCTGACCGGATTCATAATGAATAGTTCCAGAAATATCCTACCACACACAAAGAAGGACCTTCTTTATTGTTAGTGATGGTCGAGGTGTCGGAACAGGTACTTGTCCGGAAGAAAGCCATTGTTTTTTTCGTATAGGATTATTGTATAGCATCTACTTCTCGTCTCCAGTTACAATTCGCCGCAAGAAAGGACCGGCTTCATACCGAGACAGAAGAGATGCACAGATGGTACACCGTTGATCGAGCGCCGTCTGCGTTAATTCATGGGGAACCTAAATTCCTTGTCTGCGCAATTTTCTTATGCGACGAAGATGATCCTGAACTGTAGACCAAGGACAACCAATCGTCAACGATAATTCCTCGATTGTTTGACGAGGATCTGATTCCATCATCGACTTTTGATTACTTTTCGGTCCCCCTAATATGTATATTTTTTTATTAATGACATTTTCAATGTGGTTACCATCGTTAACGATGCTGATGCCATTTGCAAAATTGCCACACACAAGATGCAGTTATGTGTTACCTCCTCCTTACACATTCAGCTGTGGTGCATTGCTTCAGATGATCAATATTGGTGATTTTCAATGTGTAAACCTACTTCCCGGAAGAAGTCTATATCTAGAAAGGGAGGATCCTATATCACATGGCCAAATTAACAAATTTTCAATTGAAAGAAAAGGTTCCTTTGGTGAAAATTGACAATATGAATCACCCTAAGCAACACACAAACTCGTGCTAGAATCACTGGAGATGACACTGCATGGGTACAGGTCAATTTCACAAATCGCGTCAACATATGCATCGTTGATGATGGAAACTACATTGAAAATGTCGTTGGTAAAAAATATATATATAGCTAATTCGTCCAGACCTAACACCCACCCTGTAGTAATTTACACACAATTTTTGTACTAGAATAACAGCCGAATATTTTAATAGAATATCAGCGGCAGCGGCTGGCCCTCAATGCTATTTCAATAGCGTATTGAATTATACTTTTCTCAGTAAGGCCAGTAATAATCTGTATTTTATATTCCAAAATACACCTTTTCTTTTAGATTGTATTACTTACAGAACGCATTAGTCACTATCTTTTTTTATTAAATTTATTTTTAAATACTTGTTATATAATATTTCACGTGAAGCATTTCTGAATGCTGTTGTAGAAGCCTCGGAATGATCACGTTAATTGGATGTAAAATTATATCTGTCAATGTTTTTATTATAACACATTTTATAGAGTTTCCACACTTTTTACGCAAAGGTTGACGATATATCTGATGTAAAATTAGTTTAAAGTTGTCAAATTGAGACCACGTGAAATTATCGGATCAGCATCTTTGAAATTGCCTTAAAATTTAACATTTCGATAATGTATTGGAATGATCGTTATAGCAAAATATCTTATTATTGAAAATTGTTACATATTTTGTGAAATTAATTTTTATTTTGATTACATATATTCATTTATAAATAATGTGACAGTTTATAAAGCTCACATGGTTTTCGATGACGTTCCGTTACGAATGTACGAGTGTTGAAGACTTAACCTGAAGTGCCTTGATACATATTTTATAAATGTTGAATATTGCGGAGAAAATATTTGTATTTAAAAAAAATATATATTTGACTTTCACTATGTACAGGGTTGAATGTTAGTCTATATAAAAATAGCATCCATTTTACACCAAAACAATGAAAAAAGGTTTTTCTTCAATCCATCAAATTTATCGTTGTATTAAATCTAAGCATTGCATTAAAAGATAAAATTACATGACACAGGTTTGTTTCGAATTCTCACATTTTATTTAAATCACTTTAATTAATTTGAAAATTAACAAACTATGCCAGCTGTTCTCCAATCATTATTTACAAAACTGCCACTGTTATAATATAATGGACTATTAACGTTTTACATTATCATCCTAAATGGAATTTTACGCACATTTTGAAAATGACGTCACACACACGTAATAAAGCTAATATTTTTGATAAATATATTTGTAAAAGGGAAGGAATTCAACTAAAAATTCTTCATTTTTTAATAAGGAATGAGGTGAGAAGTCATCCAACATAGTTCCAAACTTTTTTCCCTTGAGAAGTAAACAAAATTTTTGAAACATTGTTTTACAGTTTTGTTCTAACACTTATATAATATAATATAAGTAGCTATAAATATAATAATAAAAAAACAGATTTTATTTTCATTCTATTAATTGATTTATCATTCTCACTAATTATGCATCTCGAAGCCGGTAATATGTTTTTTTCGATTAAACAGAAAAAAAGATATATAACATTTTATTCAAAATTGGATGATTTTACAATATTAGTTTGCATTACGGCTAAAATGTTTTGATAATCTTTTTTTTTTTATTTAGCCCTTCGGCCTCCCTCAAGCTTTAATTTAGAAATAATGCGGTGCAAAGTTTGGGAAAGCAAATGGATTTTAGTTTTCAGTTCATTCAAATTATATTTTTCTTTTACTCTGCCGCAAAATAAATTAAAGTATCCAGTCCTAATAAGTCACAAAATTTTTGTTGAGTTAAAAGGATTTTAGAGAATACAAACTTAATTATGCTATTTTACCTTCATTAATAATTTTTTGGTTCAAGTCTGAATTCCCTCATATATTATAATTTAAAAAAATATTATGCTGTTGATGAAATATTTGGAGACCAAAATATTAGCTATTTTTGTCTCCCCTAAACTAAGTAACTAAAGTCGTAGTACATAAGTAACAAATGCACTGGAACCCTCAGTTATGTAATCATTTTCGTTAATATATCTATATAAGAAACATCTTTTTTTATTGTTTTGTTGATTGACACAAACTAACATACATACTATCTTGTGTATTGATGCACTTTTAAATAAATAAACAATTTCTGCAGATAACTTGCGTGATATTAAATTATTGTTAGGGGTTGTACTTGGATGAATTCGGAGACTATTATCAAACCTATTGCTATTTTGCAGCGCTGTTGTCTTCATCTCGTGTGATAAAACTTGAATAAGCGGATCAATAATTGGTTTGACGCGATAGCTGTCAGTTTATGTTGTCTACCACTCTAATCATACTAATGTCAGCCGTGCAATTTTACGCAAGTTATCTTTTTTTTTTTTTAGTTTATTCATTTGCTTTTATTTTCCGGCTTCATTTTTGTTTGCAGCGAGGTCCTACTTCTGATGAAAGACCTCTGCATGTTTGTAACAATATTGACATTGAACAAAGGTTGTAAGAGACAGATTCGTGTAAATTAGTATTCTGTAAGAAGAGACTAGACGCTTTGCTTTGTGTAAATTGCAAATTTAGACTCTGGACTCTTGACAAGGGACAGCATTTTTTAAGTCAATATTGTTATCAATTTGATACCACGAAGTGGAATGTGAATATAATTTCTTATATTTCACGGCTTATATCGGAGTTTTGTAATGTTGATTTGTATTTGTAGTAGATTATGGTCAAAGTTGTAGAAATCTGGGAATAAATTTATGAAATATATTCAGATGTGTAATTATATTCTTTTTTATGATTATTGATATAGATTTATATTTTAGTTTTAATTGAAAGCAATCAATTATTTTCACATGAATGTGATTTGAACATAGAAGTAATGTGCACAGGCAAAAGTAGATGCATATACATATATAAAGTTTATAAACTAATAACTAAAATGAATTATATTATTACACAGAATATTTCTATTGTAGTGTTGTATTGATAAAGTTAATTGAAAAAATAAAACCATTATCAAAAGTGAATTGTGGCGTTCGTTTTATTCACCAACCGCTTTGACAGGTGGCAGATTGTTGACAGTTGTCCCCGGTGACCAAAGTTCCGAATTGATGTTCTGGACGGACTCTTTGCCACTACTGATCTAATGCCGGAGTATTTGTTGGCCAGTTTTGTCAGAAAGCTTTTGGCTTGGAAGTTCTTCTCGCTGGTTACATGAAAAAAGGGTATCAGTGATGTGTTAATATCTTATCGAAGGTAATTTTAAAGCTATACTGAAAAGTGAGGCTCTATAATGATAGCTTGGTTTTCTCTATAAGATAGCGTTAACTAATGCTGCATCAGCAATAAGAAATGACCAAACTGGTATGATTGAGAAGTAATTCTAATTATGAATTAAAACACTAATGGCGAGAAGGATATTAATACCTGTTCACGTAAAGTTTTTTCTAATTGAAAAAAAATGTTATTAACTTTATCATTTCTTTGGATATCATATTGCATCGTGTAGATAATATGTCAAAGAGCAGTTAAATCCAAATTTCATGTTTTATTTCAACAGAATACATTGTGTACATTTACAGAATTTACGAGATGTATTCTGTACAACTGATCCATAAAAGATAATATTAGTGCTTAAATAAAAAGGAGAAAATACAACACAACAAACAGACACCATATGTGAATGACTGTATGATAAATATATTATAATACCTATTCATAATATTGGAATAGAGAGCCCTGTCCACTTGATAATTTACACTCAAGACAAGCATATCATTATATTTCTGTCTCTCTTAGACTGATAAACAACATGATGTGTAAAAATGAGTCAAAATAATATTTACCGCCAATCTATTATTACACATGCACGTTAGCAGGGGCGTGCAGTGCATACAAGCAAAAATGTTGTTCATTACTAAAAATTCTGGGAAATAAATATAAATGAAATAATCTATAATATGGATCGAGATAATTAGCGCCATCTGTGTACCAGTAGAAACTTTAATGGCTTAGTTCTAAAAACTACCATGACAACCCATCGCTGTAGCCATAGCGATAGTAGCTACAATGCGTCGATTGTAGCTATTCACATTACTCTCTTCTATTTCTAAGCTAGTGTATTACTCAAGTCATACAATTGGCTATTTACTGAATTGAAAATTCCTTTCGGTTGATCCGTTTTGTATGGAGTCGTTACTTATGCTGTTTTTTAACAGAATAACATTTGAAAGGCTTACAATTGCAAGCAAATCATTGAAGTGTCTTAACTTCCCCTTTTATTAATTCGCAAATTTTATTATCGTACTGTTTTTGATGTGTTGATTTCATTATTGTTCTTTGCATTTAGTGCATGAATTTGTTTTTGATTTGGGAAAACAAAAAGCAATTGGCAGAACTATTTCCTACCTTAACCTTTAATAAAAAAATTTTTTCAAACAATAAAAGAATCATGTTCAGTCATAGAAAGTGTTCTTAAAAACACCTATACATTTTTTATATGGGTGAGAAGGTATTATTTTACGTTAAAACTTATTAACACTATTAACAGTACTCTAAAATTACAAATAAATACATGGTAGGGTCGTATAAATGACGGATTCATTATTTTTATGACAATGTGGAAATGTAAAAAACCTTTACTTTATATTTAGGGAACCGAAGAACTCCAGTTGAAATGTGATGTTTTATGGGTTCACTAGTAGGTATTGTCAACTATAACTATTTTTTTAAATAGTATAGTTGACGTCCAATAATAACAGTAATAAAGTTTTATCGAAAAATGTTCTGCGGTTTGTGAGATATGGCGAATTTGCGAAAATATTTATTTTTTGCAAAACCCGCATTACGTCACTATGTAGTTGGCGCGGAGATTACCCAACTGAAATAGGTCAACTTTTCATAATCGTTCCATTGACCCATCAAGCTTCTATGTTCTTAATGTGATGTTCTAATATAAAATAGATTTTTAACAATAAAAAAAAAAATTGTAAAATTTTTGCGATGCTTTCACAGTACCGTAAAGTTTATTTTCATTGGGTTAAATTAAAGCCACGGGTTTGCTTTGCGAGTGAAACCCACACGGAAGTTGCACAACTCTCAAAACTGTTCTGGGATAGGGTAGGTCCTTTCCGCCCTCTGATTATTTATTATAGTACCATAAAGTGTTTTCCAATCCCCAAGGTTCTTGTTCATTTTTCTTTTGGATAGTAGTGCAATTCTTTATGGTTGAATTTAAAAGAAGTCACTAATTCTATGAATAAATAAATTCCACATATGTAAAGTTTTATAAATAATGAATAGGTCATTTTTAGTTATTCTAGCATTTTGCATATATTTGAGATATCGTGTTATGTGGCAGTAATTGTTTTTTAAATATATTGTTTTCTATTATGTTCTAAACGCAATACGTATATTTAAAAAAAAATCCTGGATTTTAAAAATGTATCAAATACTTGCATGCAAAATACAGTCAAATCTCTTTGTAATGAATACCGAAGTAATGAAATTCCCAGTATAACGTATCTTCAATTTGTCCCCGAAAAACTCTCATACAAAATGTACTAAAGCATATTTCATTATAACAAAGTCTGATCCAAAATTTTCGAATGAAGTTACAACTAGACAAAATGTTTCCGAGAACTCAGTTCGTCCTCGACATAAGGCGTACCGGACGTGTATACAAGCGACATCCTAGGTGTTTCGCCAACCCTCAAACCCAGTTACAGAGAAAAATTTATTTGTGATTGTTTTATTTTCTTTTCTTTATTCTTTTTCTTCAAATTTTTATTGTATTTGAATTTCAAGTTTTTTTAAATATCTTTAATTTATTTTAAAATAAAATATTTATCACAGTTTAACAATCGGTGTTTCACTGGTGCATACGCATACACACACTTATACTGTTCTGTACTATGTATATCGACTAATCACGCGTCACGCGTTCTGTCGTGTGTCAATCCTATATGAGGTTATTTTGATGCTGTAGGTATAATATGGTAATTAAAAATAAAATAAAAATCTATCATCTTCCTTGCATTCAATATAACAAAACATTTTCTTTGGTCCTGTGAACTTCGCTATACTGAGATTTGATTGTATAACACTAGAAAAACTAAAGATGTGCTATTTGTTATTTATAATACTTAAGTGGGTAGTAGACGGGTTAACTTTAAATTTATTTATTTCATACATGTGTATACATTTAGTATTTTAATATCTGTCACATTGAGTTTCGCCCGCGCTGTAAAATTGTGTTTTATGTGTTGGATTCGAATTTGACAAACTTCAAATTAAATATCCAATTTTTTAAAATTATTTGCATAAACTTTAAAATATTATTTCAATATCTAATATATGTGAACACATTCAAGATATGAAGGTTTAATTATCTTTGATCCTTTTCCAAATATGTAAATGTTTATGTACAAATTTAATTAATCAACTAGAAATATATACTGAAAATAATCTATTTATCGAAAAAATATTTTGTGCTGCCGGAATATATTTTCTGTATGTCTTTCTAATTGAATTATTTAATTTGCATTAAAAATATCATAGAACTATGTTCTGAAATTGTAACTTTACAACAAAAAACATCAATTTATCAAAACCAAAAATCAACCTGCACGTGATAATTGGAGTTGCAGCACTGGAACCGTGTGCATTGGTTTCTGCTCGGAATAAGTATCTGACAGAAATAAACAAGAGTATTAACAGAACCAGCAGCAGACGTGGGTGATGTAATAACTTCCATGATGTACTTTAGTACGTATTCATGTATGTAGGTGTTTATAATGAAGTTTCATCTCAAAAAAATGAAGGTGTTTAACAAATTCACCGATTATGTACATAAATTTTAGTTTGGTTTAATTTAGGGTTGTATATGTGTTTAGATTTCTATTATGATACAAATTCATTGCAGGATTTTGCCATGTTGAAAAAGTAACATTTTTCAATGGATGACTTGGTACCAGGATAGTATTGATTCAATATTTTTCACTATATTTCCCTATAAAAAATATTTCACAAAAGTGCTTTTATCTCAGCTGCAGTTTTCTGTGGCTGCTTTTGTCAGGGTTCCAAAAATTTTAATCAAGATGAAAACAGTTCACAATTAAAATATTGGGAACTACTGTTTTAAGTAATAAATTATATTGACTGTTTCACTTCTTGAAAACATAATTTTTTTATTGCCCCATAGATCTCCACCGCTTTTTTCATGAAGAAGATCATCCGAATGCCACACCCGTCATCACACTGGAACTCTTAACAAGAACTGAAAATGAAGCTCATCCGGAGACTAGAGACGACAGAAACTACCAAGACGGTGATGTTCCAAGACCTACGTTGATACTAGATAGCAATTCTGGAGTTCATTTTTTAACAGAAGACCAAGCGAATTCATTGTTTTCACCAAAACTCGAACCTACAAATATGGATGGAGAGGAAATGGAAGATGTGACGCTGTCTCCGGCGAGATCCAAGCAGGAGCTGCTTGAGTACCTGATCAGGAGTGACGGAAGTGTGGTGTGCAAACTTTGCGGAGAGATTTTGCAGAGTAGAACGCATTGGTACAGGCACAAATACAAGTTTCACGTCGCTCCTGCCGCAAGCCCCGCACCGCTGTTTAAGTGTGAGCAGTGCAGCGTGTTCTTCAAGAGTAGGAAAGGTTTGTGAAGTTTTCTTTTTTTATTCCTTAGAGTATGGTGCCAGTATACTGTTTAAATTACTTCTTCTGTTCCCACTTTAACTTTTTCTGCCAAAGGAAATAGTCTCCCAATATCAGAGAGTTATATAATCACAAAATGCATAGAATTATAGTTTTAATGCACAAAAATCATTTTCCACTAGCAAATAAGCTTGCTTACTGCTAGGCCCTGCAGACGGCTATTGTGGCCGCTTTGCCTAAAACTTGTATGATTAAATATTAAGTACCCTTTTGATATTAGGTTACATTGGGCACCTGGCGAGCAGACATCCAGACGGTGACTCAAGCTCAACAGACCCTATCAGCGGATTAACAGAACCAGCAGATGGACCCAGCAACATATCTATCAAGCAAGAGCCCATAGATGCGGAGCTGGCAATACCGCGATGCGAGTTGCCCAATACCAATTATACCGGAGCGGCAGTGTCCATTAATCCAGCTATGCCCAATATCGTGGTTAATCCGGCGGGTGTTATCAGGACAGAAGGCAAAAAGACTGTCAGATCGACAAGAGGTGAGTTGCTATAATTTACTTTATTTCTTTTATTTATATACCAAGAGTGCTATAATAAATATATACATCATTGTCTATAGGCATTATTAATCAGTACATCAACCTAAATACATAATAGGAGATTTATTTTGTTAAAATGAAAGTGTGAAATACAAAATAAATTTTAAAGCACACTGTCCATTCTTTCGGTAGTGATCTATTTCTTTAAAAATGTTTTATAGATATGTAATTATAATTGCCTGTAAAAAACTGCTGGGATTGAAAATGAGTCAACAAAGCAAACTGCTAATAGATATATAAAACTGTAATAAGAGATCAGTGGTCACTTATGGTTACAAAATGTAATGATTAGCAGTTTTTGAGTACAAAATACTAAGAATAATTTATGAACCTACATTAGAAAATGGAACATACAGAATAAAAATGTAGCATGAGCTCGAAAATTTAATTGAGCAAGAAATAATTGTAAGATTCTGTAGGTCTCAAAGGCTGCGATGGGCTGGTCATGTTGAATGAATGCCAAATGACAGGATACCAAAGATCATGACCAAGCAGATACCTTATTGGAAGTGTCCTAGAGGTAGATCAGGGCAGAGGTGGGCTGACGGAAGAACACTTGTGGAGGTGGTCAAATTCCATCCTGGGATGTAGTGCCGTGAAAGAAGAAGATAATTGTAATAGATGAATTTTTAATAAAATTATCCACGTCATTATAATATCTTTTACGTTTTTTTTATTTTATGAGGATTTATTTTGTAGAAGATTTGTTGGGAATAACGCATACAATTTTATAATTTTTATTTATTTTAATATGAATGAAATTTCAAGTTGTTGAAGATTGTGGTTGTATTTCTAGGTGGTAGCGAATCAACGACTGAAGCCGGCGGGATAGAGTGGGAAAAGCAACGCCGCCGTGAAGAGCGGCTCGTCGCAGATATAATTGCCAGGGTGCGGAGGGAGTGTGAGGCTTCAGGGGGTGCCGCAGGTGCAGCCCGCAGGGGCTACTCTCGCAGGTCTGCTCTCACCAACGGATAGATAAGCTTTTTGTGAAGTTTAAAAATATCTGTCAAGTTATGATTTATAACATTGAATGCTATAATTATTTATTTAAACTTTTACAATCATTAAGTCCTTGAAAAATGTATTATGAACCTATAAGAGGTGCTTGAAATGATATTATGAAAGTAAACTGTAAGTGGCAGGATAACTTTTTGAATTAATATTCTTTCATCATTAGACACTGATTTGGCACATTCCGAACATTGCAAACACACTGAATCCAGATCAAAGTAGATATTACAAACATCACTCGATCAAGCACAATTTTCAATTTTGGATGTTATCTGCTGTTGAGCATCAATATATGAAGACTCCTTTATCCGTGTGTTAAATAATTTAAGGACAGAATTTTCAAAATTCAAAATAATAAACTTAATAAAATAAATAACGCTGGAATAAGAAACTAAATAAGGAACTGATTTGCAAGGTATTTAATATCCTTGATTCCCTAACTGCCGGTTGTTTGATCAGTAGTTAAACATGTTTAATAATGTTAATCATCAATTCTGGTTAAATTACAAATAAGTATATATGAGTATAAGTCGAGAAATTTGTTGTCATTTTGATACAATAAATATTAACTTTGAGTTATAGTCTAGTTGAAAAATCTGTGTTTTACCGTAATATTTAGAAATATTTTAGTATCACAATGAGTGAACTAATAATTAATTAAGCTGGTTTTAAGTTGAAGGTAGCAGAATATGCAGTGATTCATGTAAATTCAAACTTAGGAGTTCAATGTTAGTTAAAAACTTGTTTGTGATTCCTTTATGGTCCAGCGCCAAATATATCCTTTGCAAAAAAACTTTCCAACACAGTCAGCGACGTATTAATCCATCATGACAATTTATTTATCTGACACGTCCTATATTTTATGTTTGCTTTGAATAGCGACACCTACCGGAGACCTTACTTTAGTCTTGAAATACAAATAAGTACTTTTATTTTGTTCTGGGTGGGCTCGGGGTTAAATATGTGTGCCTAATACAGTAGAATCATATTAATTAACCAAAAATACATTGTTTTTACGTATTTGGTGTTTATTATTTTTGACTATTTGGTCAAAATATTAATACCGGCAATAAACATGTCATCTCTAATTCATTCCGGTTAAGGGCCGGTTGTGTGATCAGTAGTAAATTTTTACCATGGTAACTTTTTACTAATGCCCATAGTAAAATTCCTTTGCGGGTTGTTGGTACATCAAATTTACTACTATCAAAGACAATCTCTTCTCTCAAGTGTGGCAAGGTGAACCAACCATGAAATATGCTATATTTTATCTATGGTTTTATTCATCTGTGCTTTTGAGGCCTGTCACTTAGGTGGCAAATTTTTTTCAGATTATGTGCTAATGTATATTAAATAACGAGATCATCATCGGACGAACTCTCATCACTATAATAGCCAGATTATGAATGATTAATTGTCGTATATTGCAACATTCAAAGTATCAATGTGACAGATGACTTTTGAAACATCTGCGAAGAGTCCGCCATATTTAACCATCATTTCTCGTTTTTACTATCGGATATCGGAGAATAAAATCAGTTTACTGCGGGATGTACTTTCGAGAAGTAAATGTTTTTTTATCAATGATCAAACTCGTTTTTGCAAATTTTTTTACTTTAGTATCTTTTTTACTATAGTAAAAACTTACTACCGATCATGCAACCGGCCCTAAAGGTTAATTCTTTTTAGCAAGTGAAACTGGTAACGTCAAAATAAGTATTTTTGTAAAATTTTAAATAATTGAAAATTTTTAACTATTTGTTTATATATTGATCAAACTGCATGGCCTAAATGGAATCAGTGGTTTGCAATGTTCTCAACCGAATCTAAGTAAATCTATTATTCATTATCTCTAAACGTAGGCGACATTGATAACTCGAGTAATTATTAAATAATATTTACAAAACATCAAGTGAAGAAGCCGCGGTGCTCTTCACCTTTCCAATATAGTAATCTCAATTAGATTAAATAATAAACCTTAGGTTGTATAATATATAATCAAGATTTATTCAGTCATATTTACGATAATAACCAATCTGAAATACTTTTATTTGATTCCTCAACATGCTCATTGAATTGGAATAAATAAAATAAAATTATTAGCAAATGTAATTATGTAACTATTATCAGTAGATGTGATTGATTAATTTCAAACTATTAACATATCTTTTAACTATTTAAACAAAAAACATCCCTACCGAATTTCAGTATTTTAGAGTAATCTTTAAACATAGATATCGTATCTCGAAATGTAAATATGTAAATTATATTTATTGGAATTTTATCTCGACTAATAATTCAATTTATTGTCACTATATATCTGTTTTATCTAAACATAATTGTAGTTCATAATGAAAATAATATCTTTTAAGAAATGTGTTAGTTATAATATTATACAAAAAAAAACTTAAGTGTGACTGTAAATATGACAAAAGTTAATAGTTCCTGCTGCTGAAACCAAGTGCCAAGGAAGTTGAATATGTCTGTTTGAATGAAAATTCCATATAAAACCTGGTTAATTAAAATATACTTAAATAACTCTGCTCTACGCTCTGAATAATTCATACTTGACCAAAATATGGCATAAAATCAAGAAAATAGTTTCTTTAAAAATATGTGTTTTTGATATATCAGTTTCTATTTTTTATTTTTTTATTTAGAGATGCATACACAGAATACATGTTACATCAATATTTTTACTTTTTAAAAATAAATTAAGCTACTTGTGCTATGAAAACAAGTACTTGCTTGGTGGTTTAGTGAAACGAGGATTATGCTAGACCACTCGGTTACCACTAGATCAAACAAGCTCGTTATATTGGACCCTGTTTTTATACTAAACTTTTTTAGACCTTTTATACTTACTGTAATGTCTCGCAGCGCCAGCTATTAATAAGCTGCGCTGATTTGTGATTTGTGCTGTCCTGATTGACCTGCTGAAGCACGTAATATTGATTGAAATTCCTGACAGTTGAAAGGATTTATTCCGATAAATGTACAATATAATATTTACAATAAGCACAAAATATAAGATTTCAACTGAGCAGAAAGAGCGCCTCGCCCACATGGCGGATCGCTTATAACCGTTCGCTCATACACACACACACACACGCACTCACTTTACACGGCCGCTCTACCGCAATACACATACACACACACACATATAAACAACTCACGGACATCACGCTTACCATTATGCCGTTTCTCCATGGTGGTGGGCAGATAGGATAGATTATTTTCTCTCGACACACTCATCTTATTTACGTTCATACGTGTTATCTTCACATGAACTCTTGTTGATTTTTTAAACTTCTGTAAGATTGCCCAATATCTGGTTTATCTGATCGTACCAGATTCTTTGTGGACATCTTGTATTCCTAGTGTTGCCAACGTGTGTTATATATCTTCCTAACTATCTCCTCTTTATTACTTCCATATGACTAAATCATCTGTGCGTCCCTTTTTTCTCTCAATTATAAATGCCACACAAAGCTCGAGCGACCTTGTTTTCACTAAATTCCGTTTAATTCCGTTGGTATAGGAATTTCTTGTTAAATTTGTTTAGAAAATATGTGACATTATAAATTCCGTCGTGAATGGGAATAATGTGCCAAATAAAACTGCAAATGAATTAATTATTTTGTTATTGGTTGACAAGACATCGAAGATGGGAGCTGTTGTGGAAGACCGTCAACTTATGAAAGAAATTATATTACTGACTTTTCACGATGTCAGTCAACCATCGAAACGATTCTAAAAGCAAAATTACATTTTGATCAGCTGTAACACGATAAATGCCAAAACTATTGCGTGTAAATCAATTATGTTGATCCCAAAGATTTTGGTATAGAATTGTCACAGATAATGAAACTAGGATCTACCGGTATAAAAAATTAAGTGGCTGATTAAATTTGTTACCTATTTATTTGAATTTTCTGGAAACTTTTTGGACACCCTACATAAGTATGTATAATATTATATAATAAAACGTGATACTACCTTATTAATCATGTTTATATAATTCAATTTTTTTGTCCCTAGAATTTTTAATTAACCAGGGTTTACTGTTTAAAATATAATTTCATCTTTAAAATTCAATTTTCTGTGTAATTATTACTTATTGAATTGAAATAATATTAAATTATTTAAGTATTTCTTTCATAACAATATGCACAATTATAGTTTCCCATCATGAAAACAGTGCAATCAAATATGTATGTATACCTTTTGTTTATCTTTATAACTTAGTTATATAAAACAAATCTTCGTATAATGTGGTGCTCTCTAATGTTTGATATCAAATACAAAATTTATTATTTAATTCTTCCGAAATAAGATTATCAATTTATTGATTTGATATTCTTGATGTTATAACTTATGATAAATTTAATATACATTTTTGACGTTATCATTATTTAGAAATGTGCCAAACTCAATAGTTGATTTTTTGTTTGATTACGAAATGATAACTTATGTTGATTTAAGTTTACGATGATGTACGAAACTACGAAGTATGTATTTGATGAATGCTTAGTTAAATTATTTTTTAAATGTTTTATTTTTAGCAAACTATTGTAGTAAAATATTTCGCATTTTATATTTAGTAATGTTGGACCATACATGTATACATTTCTGTAAGAAAAACAAATTCAATCAATCAAAACTATATATGTGCTTCAAATTTCAACTATCCTGATCAGGGTTGGCATAATAGGCAGATGGGAGAGGCACAGAATTGGAGAATCAATGAAAATGAAAAAAAATATATATTCAAATTAAATTAATCAACTAGAAAGATCTAGTTCTATCCCTGATCCTGATGTATATGTATACGGCCTAATCAATCTTTCGAATCAATTAAGTTTTATAATAACTATGTACATGTATATCTATTCGATAGTATCAGAAAATTATGTCTTAATTGCTATCTCTCTGCTTATAGAGATTAAATAACACCAATGTTGTCACACTTTCAAATCTGGCTCTGGTCCACCAAACGATTGATCAAAATGCAGAAAAATCTATCACTGGCGACTCATGCCAATTTTCTGGTGTATCATATCTGATCGAAGAAAGTTAATAGATGCCTGTTTAATTCATGAAAGGCTGCACAAGAATCAATAGAAGTTTTAATATCAACTATCGCACATATCTCAACCCCTCCCACGTAAAATATTGTAACTAACAAATAGGACTTTTTTTTTTCACAGATTGTATCCAATAGTGTGTTCAATATAACATACTAGAATATAATACATAAAACAATATCTTACATATGTGAAGTACTGCAATAACTAAAAATGACCTATTTGTTAGTTACGATGTAGGAGAGGTTGATCTATCTGTAAAACTCAAACATTCAAAACAGTATATTTTAAACCGTATCACCGACCAGTAAATGAATAGACATGAAATAAAGTGTACATATTAAGAGAGGGGTTTGGAACATTAGTTATGGGGCGAGGGGCATTCTACACACATTCTTTGTGGAAATATAAATCCGATAGTTTATGACACATTTATGCAACAGTAAAAGTATTTACTCTTCAAAAATGAAATTTTTGTGTAAACAAGGCATATTTTTTACATTAATGCATATTACATATATTGTCAGCATTAAAATTTTCGTTCCAATTGAGTCATATATTTAAAAAAGTCTCAGAGCTATTTGATTGCGCAAGTGGTACCAAAGTACACCAAAATCAAAATATTGAAACAAGGAATTTGCGTTAGTTCATATCTATATATTTGGTAACCTAATCTAACCTAACCTCTTAATTAAAAATGGTAAAAATAATCAATTAGACCAATATATGTACATAGGGATAGTCAATATATTTGTTGGACAAGAATAGAACAAATACAGAGGAAACATCTAGAATTAGTTTTAAATAATGCAAAATCATTATTTTTCAAATCTTTGTACTAGTAACCTTTACCTACATAAAAAAAATGTTCAGACCTCAAGACTATGAATGCGAATAATCAGATATGTGTTATTATTTTATGAAATGGAATCACATATTCTTGCTGAAGAAATATTTAGGTGTCTTGAAGCATTTGAGATGTGGATCCACAAAAATATTCTCAAAAATCAGTTGGATGGATAGTCACGAATAAAGATATTAATTATGGTTAGGATGAATAAGAAAAACAAATAGTTTTGACCATGAAAATTCAATATTTCAGACATGAGGTCTAGACATCTAGAAGTAAAATGAAAGCCTGCATTTCACAATGCAGGGAAACATTGATGGAAGTAGGGCCTTGAAAAAAAAGAACATAACAGTTAAAGAACAGCTGAGGCAATGGTTTAGCCAGCCTACTGTAGAACTTTTCCAGGCCGCAGTAAATTAACTTATGATAGACAATGTCAGTCGAACGGAACTTCAAGATAATCATGCAGAACTTCAGAATTAAACATGGCAGCTTTATCAACAAATACATTAAATCAGATGTAATCGTGTTTAACCTGGTTTTATTAAATTTTAAATTAAACTGATTTGTAAAATGTTTTTACAAAAATTCAATACCAGAAAAATCCACTAAAACCGAATTGAATACAAATGTTAAAAACTGTAATTCATTAATTGACACGGCGGTTACATTGTGGTGCAACATTTTTTTTTTAAATAAACTGAACTTTGTTCCAGATATGTTCTCTCTTATCATGACAAATAAATTAAATAGTTGAACGATGATCTATTCGGGCAGAGAGGTGGGGTGTGTAAGGGGTAGGGGTTTTATTGACTTTATTGGGAATATAAAAATGAATGGGACTGCACCTCTCAAAACTGTAGTCGTGATAAAAATATAACTCAGTTGGGTATGTAGTACAGAGTTTAGTTTGTTTAGAAAAATGTAATATTTGTAATTATTCAAATTAGTTGACATAAGAAGGAAACTCTAAATACTTTAAAACTTTATTTCTATATTGTTGTATTGTATTTTAGGCGAGTATTATAAATATATTATTTATTAGATCAAGAAAGATGCTCATGAAACTGTAAATAAAATGTTATAAAAGTAATATTGTAAGTACGAAACATCTTTTGTTTCTCTGTTCAGGTTGTACATATTGGAGGCCCCGGACTGCTATATGGATTTGTTGTGTTGTTAATAAGCATCTAGTTACTTTGCAAATTATTTTATACAAATAATTATTTTATTGAATTTGAAGAGTAAACAATACACACTATTGACAAAAAAAATGTGAACTGTAATTGAAGTACATGCAGAATATTAAAATAATCATGATTATGAAAATTTTAAATACTTTCTGTTTAAATATTAGTTTGATCTCAAAGTCATAGACCGTAAATGTGTTGACATTTATAAATCTACATTATCAAGAAAAAATATTATTTTATCTATAGCATCACTTCTGACTTGGCTAAAAGCAATTACACTAACAAATTAATGTATGTATAAATTAACATAATTATCCGCTTATTTTTTTTAACCCTCAAGTGGTCGCGTGGCGTCGTATCGACCGCCCTTGGCGAGTATTCCTTCATAAAATCATACTTTCACAATGTAGGTACTTCCCATCTCTAGTAGCCTGTGATAGGTTCATTACGCACATAAATTAACTATTTTCATCCCTTCCCGCACACATTGTGCTGTACGGATACCTATCAGATCAGTTACGGGCGCCTAGTATTCAAAGAGTCAAACAAATTACATGCAACTTTCTTCGCTAAAGTTTTTCGCTGTATGTGTCAAGAAAGTGTGCATCGTTGTGTGTATTTTTATTATAAACAATGACTCACAGACATATTAGGGATGATGAAATGGTGCGTATACTTCTTGGAAAAGATAGAGAAAGTGAACCAACACTCAGTGACAAAGGCTTCAGATCACCTATCAGAAGTGGAAGAAACTGATGAAATTCAATCAGTAAATGAACCAAGCAGCTCAGACGATGATGATGTACCCCTATCAGTTAGAGCTACATTTTTACGGGACATGATAAAGTGGCAAAAATTTAATAATGACAGGGTGAGATATCAACCACAAAATATTCTTATAGAAGAGGTTGATGTTTGTAGAAACGGCGTGGAGTAATTACTTTTGCATAAGCTTAGAATTTGTTCATATGGGAAATTTAGGGACTCTGAAGAAGATTAAAAACTATTATGTAACTTAATTATTTGACTTCACCAAATGTAGATTTTATAATTTTGGATTTATGATTAGTAATTATTGAAAAAATGTTTTTTTTAAAGTTTATATCGGACTTTTGTAGTCAAAATATTTTCTAATCCAAAGACAATGTCTCATATTATAAAGAATAAATGATAATTATATTAATTTGTGTTTCACAATACCTAAATGAAACATTCATAAAAATGAAAAAAGTCTAAACGATTACGCGCGAAAGCTGCCGTTTCATAAGATCGCGCGCCCGCTTGAAGGTTAAAATAGTTGTTCAATCACGTTAGAGAAGTAATAATTTTTTGCAGCATACGATTAACGTGTACGAGTAATAAAAGTACCAAAATATTAAATCTCTGTTGGATGTTTTCCAAACATATAATTTGTCACATCATATGTTAAACATGCCTTCGCCAGTAAGATAACAGTATTGATTTTTTTCTCACTAACTTTTTTACCTATCCAATGACACTAAAATCACAGATTTCATTTCATGATATCATCTTAATAATGTCTTCAACTTTAATATAGTTATCTAGTATCTCATTCCAAGAACTAACTTAGGTACTCTGCAAAAATTTACCACTCTCGGCCAAAGTGCACAAGTGCAGCGTGATTGATACAGAAAGGTATCACAAATCTTGAAAATTTGCAGTAGTGAGGATTATTTGTGATATATTGATTGTATTCCTGCACTTCAAATCTTTATATTGAAGAATTAATTCTCCTTCTTCTTCGTGTGCTGTATTTTATTGATCACAATATGTATCCTGTGCAAGATGTATAAGATCACCAGCATTTTGAATATTGAGCCACTTTCTAAGGTTATATAGTTAAGATAACCTCTGTGCTATCTACCTACACTTCTGCTACTGTCTATCTTTTCCTGCATAAAGAGTTGTAAGGGATTATGGGGATAGTATGAATTGAATATTGAATGAATTGATAGTATGTAAAGTAATGTTAGTTAAGCAATTGTGAATGTATAGACATGTTGTATGAACATGTGTAATGTAGGGATGATGTAGGAGTGTGCATGTGAGTATATGTTGATGTGAATCAGAGGGATTCAACAGGTTGTGCAAATGATGAAATTGTTCAATGTGTGAGTGGTGGATGCCCCAACATTAATCCATCACTCACGTGTCTGATTGATAAACGTGGAATGTATTGTGTATATGTGGCCAGAGCAGGTTATGTGAAGGAAAAACTATTTTCGTTCAGATTCGTTAAGCTGTACAGTTAATGGTTATCCACCAATACTCAGGATCGATTTATGAGCAATAGTGCCCATATCACATTCACCGCCAGGTTGTTATTTTTAAACACTACTAGGCAAGAAGATCTTGACAGGCGAAACTGAATGTGCATGCGTGAAAGTCGAATACTTTCAAACTTTGTGGATACATAACGAATGATATAATCTACTGTTGCTGGTATCTGCATGTTTACGCGATTCATAGATGTTCGAAATTTGGGAATGTATATATATTTTGACTCGCTCCGTACACACACGGTGTCGTAGTGTGTGTTTGACTTGTCTCTAAAGGACAGGACATTTACGGCTAGAAACAAAAAGTCCAAAGCTTTTTGACTCTAGAACACAAGGGATGCAGAGCATCCGAAGCATGTATGAAGCGACCACGTATGATATTAACCATGGCACAGGTATTCAGGGTGCAATGTGCACCTTGATTGGTTTTCAATGAAACGAGAATAGGAATCCATAATATTCTTTTTTAGACCAATGTCTCTGTCAGTGTTGTTGAAAGATTTGAGCTTCAACTGTGTTTTCTCTTCAAATTCAGCATTGCTTAACATTTGTTGTCGGAGAGATAATATATAAAAAGTGTTACGATATTGGTTAGAATGACATACATTGTAATCATTTACTGATTTAGAAAAGGTTGCTTTGCTTATATTTTAAAATTGTGGGAGCTTACTGCTAATGGACACCATTTCTAATACCTGTAATATGTTATTACATGCTTTATGGTTGTAACTGATCTTTAAAGCTTCCAATTTAATAAGAGTATTAAATATGTATTACACATTCTCCACTCAGGAGTCGCAACTTATATCAAATATTTTATGTAGAAGAAAATATTATTATAAATATATAAAATGGGAGAAAAAATCTAACTTTACAATATTAATTAGATATTTGTTACTAATTTAGTGTTGCATTGCATCACCAAGATCAGTTATAATCAGATATGCCAATTCAGGAGTTAATATTATTTAAATTATCGCAACTTGTGTATACGAATTGATAGAGAAAATTTTTCCTCTTTCTAGTTCATTCGATATTGTGTTAATTAAAAACCTATAAAATTATTATAAAAAAATATATATATATTGTATCTTATAGCAGTCGGAGGTTTTGGACTGTGTGTTGTGCCAAGTTTATAAACTGTAATAATATAAATATTGCATGTGATGTCAAAATTGTGATAATATTTTCTCGGTATCCTAATCATTTTCGTAGTTATTTAATTTATTATTATTACTAAGCGAAACGCTGTCATTTTAAGAGGGTTGTATTTGTGTAGTGTACATACTAATAAGTATTTAACATTTTCAGAAATAATTGAATCAACAATGAAGTTGAAAATGTCTTTGGAAATTGGAGAGGGGAAAAAACAATAAATATACATTTTAAATATTAAAGAGCATTAAAAAATGCTGCTTTAATCATTTTTCATTTGCAATCTTTGGAATTACATAAAATTAATGTGAATATTAATTGGAATTATAATATGAAACACTCTGTTGACCAATAATAATAAATACCGAGGGTAGTTTATTGTGTCAACTATTTAAATTGATATATTTGATGAGCAAAATGATTTCAATAATAGTTTATGGATTAATTAAAATCACTAAAGAATCATTCCAGGGACGGCCTGGAAAATTACTGGGTGCAAAGTTTGGATGGAAACAGGCAAATTTTCACTCTCATATTTTCAAGCATAAAAGAACCATTTAAAATGTTATTTATTACACAAAAATATTTTCATGAATGGATGGATATATGCAATAGAATATTGTACTTTCCAGATGTACCACAAATGACACCTGAAAAGCATTATACAAATAACAATTGAATGCACTGTCTTTTTTTAATTAGTCTGGGACTGAATAAATTAGCAAACTCCATATTTCTCTGTTATGAGTGCGAGACTAGGTACAGCTACAGACTTTGCATTTACCTCAGGCCGGACTCGAATCTGTAGAGAGCTATCGCTTCCACTCTCGTCATTTAGTGACTGCACAGTGAAATTGATGTGATAGGTAGAGTGTCTTGATTAGGCCCGTTTGAATGCTGCTAGCTGCATTTGTATCGTTACACGGTGTCGGTACCCAATGTCTTTATGGCCGGTGGGGGTTGTGTTATAAGTGCCACTTTGCTAGGTGCATTTAGCATTACTGTGCAGTTTCTAACTGACAAGAGTGGGGGCTAAATTAATGATTTTTTTAAATTTCATTTTAGTGTTCTATTTATAGAATATTTAAAAAGAGATCATTCAAACACCAAATATAATACCGCACCACACCATGTACACATTCCTTATTATATATTTTTTAATTTTAAACATGGTTTTATTAAGTTTAAAAAAATTTAAATAAACAATTAGAAAGATATACAGAAAAATCTATCTATTGAAAAAATATTTGGTTGCGACTGTACATGAAAATTAAGTTACCATTATGCTCGTTTATGTTTATTTTAAATTTAAAACCTATAAATATAAATAGTACATCTATATGTCTCAAATTTGTCATAAATTTAAATGGTTAATGTAGCATAATGGTAACACATTTTCCTGGCAAAGAAATGTTCCAAGCATGTATCTCGGTGATAGCCAAATATATTTTCTGTATACGTATCTTTCTAATTCATTCTTCTAATTTGTTATACGTATTATCTATTCTTGCTTTTTCCAATTTTCTTTTATTCACAAACCACATTGAATAATATTTTGAGTACCTACTGTATACTTTTTGGTAAATTCCTCCATTGCGTGATGTAAGATATTTTTTATGTTCATTATTCTGAAACTGTAATTTAAGATGGGATAAATTTTTAAAATTAAATAGTGTCACTTACCATTTGGTTAATCATTAATTAATTTACAATTATTATTTTCTTACACCTAAGGAAAACCCTACTGTGTATAATTAAATTGTGACAATATGTACTGTTAACACTCCAAATAATTAGCTGGCAGAAATACAGACCAGAAAGAATAACAAAAATACTGAAAGGTCAAATAAAACAAATTGTTAATTTAACCAAAGCTTAATCAGCAGAGGCACTCTTTATTTAATTGATGTTTTATATATGTGTAAAGATTTGATCAAACTGAAAACAAGAATGAGCAATTGTATAACTTAACAATAACTCAACAAACAGTATAAAATTTAGCCTAACAATGTTTCGACCCAGTTTAAATATAAATTAGATAATATTTTATTTCAAATACCTGATTCCAAAGACTTATAATTATAAATTTTAACTAAGAGTTCTTCCCAATACTGCCCTAATTAAGAAGAAGACTTTTGTAAAGTGTATGATTCTTAATTGAATTTTAAAAAAATGTTTAGAAATTTTAATTTCATTGAAACTCATTTATATTAATAATGAATGGAAAATTTATTAATATTTTTACTAATCCAGAAGTTTTAAACTTAACAGAGAGGCAACGGTAAATGGTCTAACGTGGTTTAGCCTGTGTATTGGTCCTGTATTGCTTCTGGTTTTATTTCCTTTTTCTCAGTGATTCGGGGGCCCTCTGGAATGCGGGGCCCCTCGCAGTTGCGACCTACACAGCTCTACAAATTCGCCACTGGGTCTTCTTGTTAGTCAGGGCAGAATATTCCTCTTCTCCTCAAAATTGATTAGAAGTAATTTTTATTGCCAAATTAGTTTGTATTGATTGTAACAATGTGTGCAATTGTCAAATAATATTATGGTTTTACAAAAAAATAAAAATATTCTTTACCGTTTTAAAATTATGTATACTATTTCCTGTAAATCTTTCAATATATCATTATAATCCACTATTTAACAATAAACATAATATATTTAACTCAATTGTAAGTTTTATTTGTATTATTTAATTTTTTCATGATTTCCCTAAAGTATGAGCGGTTCAGAGTTGTGAACAATCTCTCTCCCTTCTCAAATCTGCAAGCACAAAGATGCAACTGAAGACACGGAAAACTATTTTAACTAAAATGTTTACATATCTTCTAAATTTCTTTGTTTATCATCATAAGAGTTAAAAAAATATATATTAAATGAAAAGAGGCAGCATACGAAGTAGTTACTTTAAATGCAGTTCAAAATGGCGTCCAGCTCAAGTGACAGCTTGATAGTGTTAATAATTCATCAATAAATAATTAATTTTACGCTTTGGGAGAACAAAATGCAAACTGCAAAGCAGTTAAAAAATATTATTGATTTTGAGGCTCAACCTAATGTTGATAATCAGAAGAACAAATCGCAACCAGACTTGAAGATAGTAATTAGGATTACAACATTTGATATTAAAAAACTAATGTCCAATTTGTATATTTTTTTAACAGGACTGGCTGATAAAATATATTTTTATATTTTATTTCTTTTATAATGCAAAAAAAAGTGAAAATAAAATAAAAAGGCATACATTTTAAATTTTATTAGAAATTACTACATTACTTGACATCTGATAAAATAATAATCACATTAGAAGTACATTTATGTAATTGATTTGAAAAATTATTGAAGGCATTTTTCTCAGAATAATTTCAGTATTTTGCACATAAGTAGTCATTATAGTATTAAGTATCATAAGTATTGTAAAATAAATTTGTCATTTAAAATATATATATACATATATGTATATAGCAGGGGTTGATATGCTCTTCTAGCATTCAAGTCTACAATTGTGACACTTATAAATCATTTTACATTCTGATTTATCTGTCAATAAATTAATTTCTATAAATAAAAACATAATAACAAACAATACGCCGCCGTTTCAATGCCAGTCTGATTGTGTTTGAAATGTTGTCTTTGGTGGTAAAAATTAATATACATACATCATATGGTTGGATTGCTCTCAAAACAAAATGCAAGAAATAACTCAGCTTTAATTTTTTTGTACCGTCCTTTACTTTTACATGAATATTTTTATGAAACATTTAAGTACACAAAAATCATCAATAAAAAACATTTTTTACATTCTTCATATTTAAGCATTATGCTGAAATTATGAATTCAACTTTAGGTAAGGTAGAATTAAGCTTTTTTCTATCATTCGTAGACTATGTACAATACGTCAAATAAAATCTAGCAAATGTATATTTTTATGCTGTATTTTACAGTTTTAATGTTTTCATTGACAATACAATATCACAAAAGTGAAGTTACTGCTTTTATCCTTAGGACGGCAGTTCATAAATAACTGAAATAAATTAAATATATCAGCTGTGGAACAGTGGATTAATAATTACAAACCATTTACATGTTTACACCAATTTATTACAAAAAATCTGTACAACGTATGTTGAGTTTATGGTTACACAATACTGAAGGTATTAAAAAATATATTTCTACTCTATTATAATTAAAAAAGGGTATTTAACAGAATATAAATTATCAATCACACCGGCAAGCTGACAGACGCACAGGTATTTAAAAATAATTAATGCAAATACATAATAAATGAACACGTAATCTATTTATTTTGGGGCAGGCTTTGTATCGGTCGGTTCTTTATCTTTATTCCAATCCTTCAATCCTTCCGGTAGTGTGGTGTCTTCCTCGAAGGAGCCAGTTCCTTCTACAAACTGTTCATAAGTAGATTTCTCGGGGAAGGGGCGAACGCCGAGTAATTCAATCATGTCTTCCCTGCTAAGTATTTCTTGCTTGAGTAATCGCTCGGCAACTTTAACGATATTTTCTTTGTGCGAGGTAAGTAATTTCGTGGTACTCTTATGAGCTGTATTAATCAAGTCGCGCACCTCAAAATCAATCAGTTCCGCTGTTTTTTCCGAGTACGGTTTATCCAGCACCATTTCTCCTGGCTGTGGCATGTCAAACGAGACGTTACCCACTTTTTCATTCATGCCATAGTGCACAATCTGAGCATAAGCACTCTGAGTTACCTTTTTGAGATCATCTTGCGCGCCGGTCGTGATTCTTCCAAAGAACAATTCCTCGCTCACTCGCCCGCCTAATGTCATACACATTCTGTCGAAGAGTTGCTCTTTGCTGTACAGATATTGTTCTTTAGGAAGGTACTGTGCGTAGCCTAATCCTTTACCGCGAGGAATAATGGAAACTTTCAAAAGAGGATCAGCATGTTGAAGGAACCAACCGGCGACTGCATGTCCTGCCTCGTGGTACGCTACCGTGCGCCTCTCCTCTGGCTGCAAAACATTAGATTTCTTTTCCATTCCCGCAACGACTCTTTCGATAGCTTGTTCAAAACTTTTAATTCCAATCTCGGTGTGCATGTCGCGAGCAGCAATTAACGCGGCTTCATTGCATACATTAGCAATATCGGCTCCTGTGAAGCCCGGCGTGAGAGAGGCCATCTTCCTCGCTAAATCATTTTTATCGAGGCTAGTTTTTAGTGGTGCTAAATGTACTTTAAAAATGGAAGCTCTTCCTTTAATATCCGGAGCAGAAACATATATCTGTCTGTCGAAACGTCCGGGACGCATCAAAGCTTTGTCCAGAATATCGACTCTGTTGGTAGCTGCCAGCACGACAACATTAGTAGTAGTATTAAACCCATCCATCTCCACGAGCAACTGATTAAGCGTATTTTCTTGTTCAGAGTGTCCTCCGAAGCTACGTCCTCCTCGTTTTCTTCCGACAGCATCAATTTCATCAATAAAGAGAATGCAGGGAGCGTGCTTGCGAGCCATTGCAAACATGTCACGGACTCTCGATGGACCGACACCGACAAACATTTCCAGGAACTCTGATCCAGAGACGGAGAGGAAAGGTACGTTGGCTTCTCCGGCTGTAGCCTTGGCAAGTAATGTTTTACCAGTACCTGGAGGACCTGTCAGCATGGCGCCTTTAGGAATCTTGGCTCCCAGATCGATATACTGCTGAGGATTTTTCAAGAAATTGACGAATTCCATGATTTCTATCTTTGCTTCTTCACAACCTGCAACATCTTTAAACCTGACTCCAATTTCACTGGGATTGATAAGTTTTGCAGTGGACTCCATGACGCCTCCAAACAGTCCTCCGCCCTTTCGGCCACCCTTGCCTCCCATCATTTCTGCAGATCTTCGCATCATGAAGATGAGGAAGCCGATGATAAGGAGGGTAGGCAGTATTCCACTCAGACTAGATGCCTCGATCTCAGACTTATAAACAACGGGAACAAAATTAGGCGGATCGATGTTCATTTCAATTTGGGTGTTTTCTAAATTTCTTTCAAATGAATCTACACTTCCGATGTTGAACCACAGGGTCTGGGGCTCCATGGAGCTTCCCGGCTGCAGCCTGACTCTGACCCATTTCTTATTGACTACTTCCAGCTTTTCTACCAAGTTCTTTTGAAGATAAGTATTAGCAAAATCTTTCCATGTAATTTCTTTGTACTTCATTTGCATGTACGCTACCGACCCGATGAGACCCACAGCTGCCAAGGCTCCCAGCAGCATCCACCGTTCCTTCTCTCCACCTTCTCCGTAAGGTCTGCCACGTCCTCCTTTCCCGGAATCTGAGCCAAACATTCCCAAATTCCAGCCATCTGGTTTCTGTGTTTGTCCTTTGCTTGGTGTTGGTGTGACGGGTCTCTGAGGTGGTGGGGCACTCTTGGTATCTTTAAATTCAGATTTCTCACCCTCTTTTTTGGGAGTTTGCCCAGATTTCGGGGCGAAGTACTTCTCAAATCCTTTAGGTGGTTTTTCGCAGAACCATCTCCACTGTTGTAAGAAAGAATCCACCGTGAGGACCCCTGGTGGACCTGCGGTGATTCTGGCACTAGAACCGTCTATGATATTGCATATCAACCTTTTTTTAAATATCTTCTCTAATTTATGTACAGACGTGAGGATTCTGTGAGCCATTATTAATTATGCAATGAATTTTATCTCAAAATTTGCCGAGTTTGCCGTGCCGCTTTGGTGAGGTAATTATTTCGGAAACTTATTTTATCGTATGCAGTTAAAAATCTAAATGTTTTAATCAATATAAATGTGAATAATTATAACCACTAGATGAATCACATTTTTTGTTTCGTACAATTCGTTTTATATTTCATCATATTCTACCTGGTATTCCAGCATTCATGACTTAGAATAGTTTTCAGCTTTGTCGTTTTCCTGTGTTAAGTTAAAGTGGGCCTTCATTTATAACACCTTATTAATAGATGTTGTCGAACTATGGATATTCGATTTGCGATTTACAGACTATCGCAAACAAATAGAAATATTCGTTACGACACCGGACTGGCCTGTCAAAACCATATGATTGTCTATGGCAATTTTATCTCGTTACTTCATTTTAGACCATAGATTTTTTCATATAAAAATAATGCATATTTTAATGATTTGAACGACAAGAGTATTTTTTTTAAATAATTTTTTATGTTGGACTGTTTTATGTTATTACTTTACTTGAGTTTATTAGTACTTCTCGAATTTCGAGAGAAACAGTAACTCTCATCTACAGGTGAAGTATTAAACTAACTACACATAAATTAGTTTAATACTTCACCTGTCGATGAGAGTTACTGTTTCTCTCGAAACTTGAGTAGTACTAATAAACTCAAGTAGAGTAATAACATTGTTTTATTTATATCCATCCATTATGATGAAGCTACAAAGTTAACGCCAATTCTATTTTTAATTTTTTTTTGCCGTTTTAAATGATCAATGGACAATAAATTATTTCGTGTCTTATTGTCTTGAATTGAGATTATGTCGACTAATGTGTAAAAAGAGATACCTATCTAAATAATATATATAATTCTTCTACGGTATATTGATTGACCGAAATAGCATATTTTGCTCGACAAGACCTTTTCTCTTTTTAACAACTCAACAGATTAAATAGATCTGATTAATTTATTAGTGCGTAAGATCATTTTTATTAAACTATTCAATTTTAGTTTAAATAAGGTGAGTCGCGATTTTCTCAACAATTATTAATTAAGAAAGCTTTCACGAGAATGCCACCAATCATAATATAAACTTATATTATGTCAATTCAACAAATTGAAAAATAGCAGCTTATTATATTTATTTTTAATTTACTGTTCCTTTACATCTTTTACTTATTTCATTGAAATTCTATTTAAATAATACAATATATATTCAATTTCTATTAATTTTCCACATTTATATATTATTATATATGTTTGGTATTATTTCAATTTCATAATGTATTCAATTGTAAAGAAAGGATTGTAATGAAAATATACGCTGCGAAAGTAATAAGAACAAAGATAGCTCACGAAAGAGTTGATTCGGTGCATTGGATATTCGAAGACGACCCTGTTAAAATTGTCAACAATCAAGAAAAGCGTGAATGAGAAGATGTATGAAAGTGGACGAAGGAAAATTAATATGCTAAGAGCAAAGAGAGTGGCGTTCGTTACATTTTATCTGCTTACGGTAAAGCGTGATGTTAAGTAAATTTGTTTGATACTTCGACCTTCAAACCTTCAGAAGACCTCTATAGAGATCAGATTAAACAATTGCGATATAAAACTCTCGAAAGATAGCAAGAAAGGCGGGATTCGGATAGTTTTCTCCCCTACGTAACCCTGAAAGAGTAAGGATGCTGGGAACCTCCGGTGCTACAGATGATTACCGAACATGGTCAGTTTCTGAGCTGGTTTTTTGACTATAGACATGTAGGCGATCATTGGTGGGTTTATGCTTGGATGAAGTAGATACCGAAACATATACTATGGGAGTGTACGATAATGTCTGATGCGCGAGGAACTATGATTGATGAACTGATTAGGATAAATCATTGCTCGCCACGAAACGACGAGCTACGGAATGAACGGAACCTCAGACTTTTCTGCAGTTTCATTAGGGTGTGGATCTCATGATGGAAAATGCTGGGAAGACTAGTAGACTGAAATGAAATAGAGGACAGCGTAACTCAAACATATGTGTATTGTCCTTTTCCCGCTAAATTTTTCAAATTGTCACTACTATGATTGCTCTATTTATGTAATAACATCATTTATTTATGATTGTGGCAGTACAATACATCTTAAATAATTGCATATAGATAGCTTTTATTGCTTTTGTTGAGAGGAACCGGTATATGAGTGAAAACTTATATAACCGTTCGATGGAAGAAATGGATAACTTAAATTATTTATAAATACGTAAAATGTGTTATTAATTAATGTAACGTAAAACGAATTGAAAAAATATTTTAAGTATTATGCAGTAAGTTAATCTAACGAAAGCAATAATAATAAAACAAGCTTAATTAATCTGCTGAGCATATAAATGATTAAGATTTTTTTAATATGTTTTATAGTGAATAATATTTTTTATTTTGTATTGCTACAAAAATATTCAGAAATAAAAGAACATAAAATGTACACAGTTATTAAAATTTAATAAAATTACGGTTATTTATTTTTTATACGTCTAAGGCGGATAAGATATTACTAGCGAGCGAGTCCTCGCAGTGCTTCTGGCACCTCGTTAGTTGTCGAATTCGTTGTGACAGGTCCGGCAGAAATTCTGATTTGTAGTAATTTTATCCGTTCCATATCATATCAGTTTTATCTCGAATCTCAAGCTTAATTAACTGCTTCAGCTAGCGGAAGGTTGTTTTATTCGACGCTAATGTGTACTCAGCGAGTGATTAACATGTGAGCCGGTAGGCTTAAGTTCTCTGGGTTGTGAAGTAAGCCTAGATTTTGGGATTATTTTGCATAAAAAACATTGTATAATAAATGCTGAAACCTCGATCGAATATTGGACGGATTCAGCGTTGCAGCTGCTGAAGCCCTCACCCACCGCGTGTTGTAAGTTTTGTTTATCTCTTTACGTATTTATATTACATATCTCTTCATCCTACTTATTTTTAATTGCACGCCTTTTTTATATTGTTCCAAACAGATAGCATGGTAAATTATTTAGTGTGCAACAAGTTTATTTGTTATTATTTTTATTGTAACTGGAATTCCACATGTCTGTTGCTATTTTAAAAACTTGTATAATATATTGTTTTGTATTTTGATGCCAAGTATTGAAAGGCCCCTTTAATCATGTTTGGATTCACATGAATATCTTCCCGGAATTTTGTATGGTGATACAGATATTGAGTCATATTCCAGAATGTTAATTCAAATGAAATGTTGCGGAAAACGTTTTATTTAGATGCTATAAGCCATAGTGGTGAGATTTATATGCTATTTGACTTTATCGTGGAATGACCCGTAAAATTAAATAAATTTATTTTTGAAATGCAAAACAATTTTTTATATAAAGTTTTTATCGGTTAGTTCATTTGAAAATAATACTTCAGTATTGAATGCCTGTATTTTTTGAAGTGTTTTATAACTTCATTGCGATTTCGGTGTTTTGAGACTATAAGCAAAGTGTGTTTATAGAAATTTATATTTATCAAAAATCACAATCATTTAAAATGCATATTTTGTAAAAATGATTGCCTTGTACTCAGTCTCCGACACATTGTACATGAACCGATATTGATATCAGATCCATATCTGCAAATATGTGCACCAGTTTTGATTATTCACTGTTAACATTTTACAATCAAATATGAGTAAGAAAATAAAAAATGCAATATTTTGACACAGGAAAGTTGAATATGAATGGAAGTGGAACAAAACAAATGATGAATACAAAGACAAAACTGTCAAATGGATAGAGATTTTAACAGATGTGACAATTCTGATGTGCACATACTAATGAAATGCAGATTTAAATGGCATAAATATATATTTTTTAATAAATCCATACTAAACATACTCTTCGACTATGTTGTGCAAGGATTTACTGTGTGGTGGAATTGCACCTTAGATGCCAGAAACACAGGAATAGGGAATAGGGACTCACCGAATTCCGCCTCTCCTGGGTCTCTCAATCACCTCTGGATGCAGTGGACTGTGTGGAATTAATCACTATCTAGCTAAAGGTCGATAAAAAGAATCACGGAGCCTCCGAGGTTGATAATTGACCGCTCGCTAGCGACGGGGGAGGGAAGGTAGGGGGCACTGAACATAAGTTTGTTCAAGGTATATCATATATAAGTCCCAAACACTGTATAATTTCACATGAACCATAGAGAATATCATTTTAATTCATTCATGTTATTAGCACACTTAGAATTTTAGCCTTCAATAGGACATTTATCGTAATTTTCCTCCTTTTTACATTATTTTACAAGATATCAGCACAAAGCGAGCCTGGGGGTTCGGGCTAATAAACATGGCGCTAATAACTCTGTTCCACATCTGTGGACATGCCTGTCATTAAGTCTGTCTATATTTATTATCTTTTGCAATTTTCTCTTTTGTTGTGTAAAATGTATTGTGTAATAAAAAAAAAAATGTAGCCAATGTACTTCTTAGCATAATTTAGAGATTGGTCTATGTGAAATACATTCTGCATATAATGCATCTTGTGTCAATAGTACATTTACACTGATTCATTACATTTGTCGTACGCGCTTATTGTCAAAGACAAATATTTCATGTCAAATCAATTATTTCTCCCACCATTTTTATTGTAAACTACCCGGTGTTGACATACCCCCCCCCCCTCTCCCTCGCAACCTCCTCCTCACAACTTCAAAACTGCAACCCTACTACCCCCCACTCCACCTCTCCCCCCACACCACCTACCCTGCCAAGTAATATACACAACACAGTACACTTATCACTCACCAATAATTTTGAATATTACACACAGGATTTCTGATTAACTTCTGCTGTGATCCGTGTGCACCCGTAAAATATGGCTATTCAAATGTGAAGGATATTTTTGATGACGGCATGTGGAATTCCTAGTATTATCTTGATGAAACGTAAATTGTCTCTTGTTGGCCCTAATAGCGCAGGTTGACTAAAGGGTAAAATGTCCTCCAAAGCCTCTGAAATAAAGGCAGGCCGGATCCACAAGGCCTCCGACCCGTGCAAACGCCACAAGCAGCGCTCAGGTAGGCCGGCATGCCTTTGAAAAGGGAACCATTATTTTTCCTGACCCAAGTGACTTTCATCTGTTTTATTCTAAACATTTGACAGTTGTCCATATTGTTGATGGTTGGTTTTGGCTGCAAACCTTGGCTCGGATGTGTACATTAGTCTTTACTGCACGTGCCTGGACTTGTACGGAAAGCTTCTAGATTTTATTGTAATGTATTGTAGTGTCTTTACATCTATATTTTTTATTACTTAATTTGTTTTAATTTATATAATATGTTGTAATACGATATAAAGATTTATTACGTTGATTTTTATCATCTGCATTTCAGATCTGCTGGGATATATTCAATCATGTTTAAATATAAATGTTACATTGAATGTTTATTACCAGTGGAGTTGTATTTTCACTAGTATAAATATAATATAACTAACTCAGTATCAGTGAAACTGTATTCGTTCACAAACTAATGATACTTAGGCAAACGCTGCGCATGCGTTTGTGTCATTGATGCCACCTGATGTCAGAATATTTTGGCCTTTAGTTGGTGGTGTTTCACTCTACAACCAAAAAAAAAAATATACATATTTTTTTGATAACTAGACGGCAAAGTAACTCTGAATACTTTTTCATATTTTAATCAACATAAACATTCGAATGGACGTTTCAACGACAGTTTAGAGTAGCATGTTTAATTAGTTAAATTATATTTTCACTAGTAGAAATATATATCTTTCAGTGAAAATGTATTCACTGAAATGCTAGTGAAAATATTGGTAATACACATTCACTACAACATGTATAAAAAACACATTGACGCTTTAATGCAGGGGTGGCAAATAGATTAGTTTAATTTCTAACTACTCATTTTTTCATTTCATTTTTATTTCTATAAGAAGTGTTCCGCTTCGAGATTTTTTATATCTGGCTGATATGTTATCCATTGCAATGTGACGCATATTGATCAGTCAACAGAATGTCCACATATTTCATATTGTTGGTTGTACCTACACTGTTGAATGTAGAAAAAAGACTTCCATAGGAAACAACTTCAAAGAGAAGAAAAATGTCAATATGTATAACCATCTTAGAATGCGTCCCACCTAAATTATTCACACTAGAGTGATCTAAGAAAAATATATGACCAAACATCACACTACATATTTTATTCAGTACCCAATAATATTTTGACATTTTATACAAAATTCACATGTTATAAAAGTCACAACACTCACATGTTGTAATACTAAAGTATGTCCTTTCACATTCCGATAGGTAGATAAAGAATATCTTCGTAAATTCAGTTTGAACCTAAAAAAGAATCATACCTAGTACCTACCTTATATATACACTAAATACAATTCTAAGCAATCATTTTCTAACAAATGCCAAAAATAAATATAATAAAATTTCATTCATACCTTCCTTCCTTTTCAATGAACTGTACACAACACACACACTTGATGTTTACACATAACCGTGAGAGTACTAACGGTACTCGCTTAAATATTTAATACAATTAGAGGCACGTGACTTGCTCTTAACCACACATTAAAATTTTGCTTCGGCATTCTGGTTTTGAGTGTTGTAATAAATAATTTTCGACATTCAACTTCCAACTTTTGATGTTTTTGATTTTATTGTAATTTTTTTCGGCCTAAATAAACTTAAATTATTGTTTGATAATGTGCATCCCTATATTTTATAAATGCACAGAATTGAAAAAACTAAGTAAAATTTTGATATATATAAAATATAGCTTCATTGATCATTTCTTACTCATTTCATATCATATAAAAACGTTATAAGCACATTACAGTTGATTGTGCTTGGCCATTGCGTATAAAACTTTTGTGCGTGCCAAACTCGAGACGAGTGCCACGTATTCGCCATCCCTGCTATTTTATCTAAATTTTATATTGATTTTTAAACAAAATTTGGTACAAAACCGGGATTTGTCAATTTTAATTAATATTTCTATGAAATTAGTTTACAGCGAGCATTAGTACTATATAATAATATTTTAAAAACAATATTTCACCATTTTTATAATCACCACAAGTACTTTTTCTATTGTTTTGCACCCGACTAACATCTGAAACATAATCCAAATGGGAGACCTCAAATAAAAACCACGAAGGCGAGGATGGTATACAAAACAGAAAAATGGATAAAACTCCAAATATTTCTTACTCCTTGTTATTTATCAAAACGTAGATAGTCAAGAGTTCATCGTGCATCTACGGCAATATGTCTATTCTAACATCACCCATGTTTTCTTCTTTTGGGTCTCCCTATGCACTTTCATTCGGGGACACTGGTACAATCCGAGAATACTGCCGGCCTAACTCCACCATCAGGCACCACTTTCACTGAGTGTTTTTCAGATTTCAATCATGGCGCATATTGCAAGAAATTTTTGAATGCTCGCACTCTCGGAACTCACATTATATTAAAGCATTATTTTATTGCCATTTTATTATTTTAATATTTTCATTATTTAGTATTCTTACGTGAGATAAATTATTATAGTAATAAAATACAATTTGTATTCAACTTAAAGGTGCTTGTACATGGATGCCACCTCGATCTCTTGTCTCAGAGATACATCGGTAACGGTCGGTAGTATCGGTTGCGGTATTTCGTACTCTCTGTATAAAATAGACAGATAATGAATCATAGCTCACTCCGCGCTTAATTCTGTACTATCCTTTATGCGACTTTCCAGACAAGCCTCATTCGTATTCACGTGCCATAAGATTGTAATTTTTGAATAATTGAAGTTATTTTTTTGTGTAAAGTTGTACGTGTTTAAGGATTCCATTTTAATAATAATTCCTACGTAATATAATAAGTGATTTTCTATTATTACTACTATTACGATCTTTATACTAATTGAAAACTAATAAATTGAATATTATTTGTCATAATTAAGACAATACAAGCATTATAAGAAAGACCACAACCATAAAATTCATTTTTTGTGTGCTACAAAATTGCCTTAATGTGGAAAATTCTTACATATATGAAATATATTTTTTTATAATCTTGAAGTCAAGATTATGGAGACAAATCTGAACTGAGATAGATTAACATTAATTAAAATATTAAAAATTAATAGAGTTATAAACCATTCGATTTGCTGGACATATTTTCAATTTTCGACATTCTTAAAATACTTTGTTTTAGAGAAAGTAAATAATTTTAAATAATATATTGTATTTATTCACATGCTTTGAGGCTTTAGCTACTACGTAAAATCAAGTTAGTTTCTTACCAAATAAACTGTATTAATATCGATCCTATTAATGTGTATTTTTTATTGGTTTTTTCACTTCATTCCGCCGGTCCGAAAACATATTTTTTCATGCATATTTTAGCCATAATATGAATTAATATTGAACTTATGCACGACATTAGTTGCAAATTCCATAAATTAAATGTTTTTTTTTTACTGATTTTAAAAGAAAAAACGTTTTCTTGAACAAAGTAAATATTTTATGTATGTTATTTTGTATGTAAGTCGTAATTGAATATTTCATATATATGTAACACCATTGTCTTTTAAACATATCAAAATACTACATAAGTATGAAACAAACAGCTGGTGAAACAGCAATGTGGTGTTTTAAATCGATAATATTAAACAAAACCACAAAATGCATCTGACATAATAATTTAAATTTAGAATATTGATACTTTGACTGATTTCAAAATATTTTCATATATATATAAAGTAGGTACTTTAATAAATTATTTGATTTTTGATGGATTAATTCAGATGACAACACACATTTTATTTTATTCCATAATATTAATATGAAAAAACGTGGAAAAGACTCTAGATACGAGTTGTTTTTGACACTTGTCTCGAATGCGTGAAAATCAACAATTTTATTGTCGTCTCTTTCTATAATAACTTTCCTCTCCAGCAAGATTTACATAACAAATAACGTCCTTTAGTATTTAGGTGACACTTAAAAAATGTTTAACTATTGGTCCCGGCTTGAAAGTGTATGTAAGTAGCATAGAATTTCTAGAATTTCAAACTGGAAAAATGAATGTACACCTGTAATACTGTTTTTTTATAATTTTGTTGACCAATGTAGCTCAATATCAGTTGAGCCCTGGAAACATTTTATTTGTTTCCTTGGGATAGGATAAGGTCTTCAACATTAGAGCTAGAAATACTTTTATTTGTACGTGTAAATGAGGTACAGTGCAACTTTTGCGTCTAAAAATATGTTTATAAATACATATGATCTTTTTTCTGTCCACCCTATCATCCACTGCACCATCCATGCGAGTCTTATTACCATTATAGGCATGTCAAGATTGTTCTAAAACTTCATTTTGTTTTCAATTATTTTTAAACACTCAAATTTAAAAATGACAAACTGATTTATTATAAGCACGATGTGAACATTAAAATAAAAATATTTGAAATCTTGTTATCGAGAGACTTGGCGACTTTTGCATGACGAAGATTATAATCGATTAGGCACGTAACGAATTAACAGTATGAACGATTTTATTGCGCTCGGTACAATCGTTTCATTGTATTTCGAGTTAATACTTAGGAGACTGAAAATCTGAGAATGTTTAAGAAATTATTATGTTTACGTGTCAACTTTTCCTAGGTATAGTGATTACACGCGTCAGACTTCACCTACCTTGGATCCAATGTTACACCAAGTAATGAAAAATCTTCTCCCTTCTACTGATTCTAAGGTCCATTATCCGTACAGTGGTGTCTTATGGGGTTATGTATACTTGTTATTGAGAATTTTTTTTCACAACTAAATGCATATTTAACCCAAAAAAAGCATGATTTTATAGTACAGGTCAGTATTAAACTTAACACTTCTTGTGTTACAGTTAGTGTTAGTGTTAGTTCTACACACGCGCCTGACTGGTGCTCAACGGCGGGACGGGTAGTTCTACCTTTTCAGCTGACTCTACTTTAAAGACGGGAAAGGTATAACTACCCAATTTGTTTATATGAGTGTTGTATACCAATCTCTTAGTAAAGGTCCAAACTACATGCATATAAATAAAAAATCCCGATATACGTCCAATGTATCCTTTTGTCTTTGTGTTTATTACGTAGTATAATAATTACGCACAGCTCTTATGAGAGCTTGTCTATACATAAATATTTAAACAAAATACACCAAATTTAATGATTTTATAAAAAGGAATATGTCAATACATGCTTTAAGTTTTACAAAGTAAAAAATTGATAAAGAAATTTTAAGAAATCACCCAATTACTGAATAAATTAGTGAGTGCGCAAAGTTTCTGTCGAGTAGATATGCGGTACATTTTTTATGACTAATGAAGGTATATTATTGTAAAATTATATCTGTCACTGCCTTGTACTTGATTATTCATTCATAAATGAGTGAGAATGCACGATTTCACTATAGCGATCGAAATGAATTTATTTTGTTGCATTTAAAGTGTGTAACCCAACATAGGTTTGTGGGCCGTCCGCCGTAATAAATCATCTCAAGTGAATCTCAATATTTGTATTTCTGAAATTCACCAAGTCACTTCGAATTTTAGTTTTTAAATACGGTGTTATAAAACGGACATGTTGTTGTTTAGCGGAATATAATTATATAACTTCTTTTTAACTCGAAAAAATGACTTCAGAAAATTATCAGTGATGAGGAAATATTTGTGGATAATTTATCTGATCTTTCTAGTGATTATTTGCCTGAATTTGACAGTGATAGTTACGACACAAGTGACAGTGAAGAGTTCCCTCGCAGGAGGAGGGTGCCAGTGATGCCCTTACAATTCAGTGATTCTGAAGAAAGTGATTCGGAGGAAGAGGAAGTTACGGAATAGTCTGAAATAGACAATCCACCTAATATCGAACCATTTTTAGGTCACGTTGGTGTTCGTGTACCACCAAGCGATCCTGAAAACATAATGGACGTAGTAAAACTGTTCATCGGAGATGATTTACTTGAGGTGACGATAGCGGAAAGCCATCAATACAGCACACAAACGAATCACGGATCAAAAAAATGAAGAAATCCATCAAGTGGAAGCCCATAAGCCTCGTAGAGGTGAAAATATTTATAGGACTGATTTTGCTTACAAAGTTCGGGACAAGTTCGAAAAGACACAAGAGATGATTATTGGTCTACAGATCCGTGTATCGATACACCTATTTATTCAAAAATAATGAGTTGTGATCGTTTTAGACAGATATGGCAATCGTGGCACTTTTTTAATAATGAGAACATCACGAATCTCAGCGATCGACTTGAAAAAATTAGGCCAATTATGACATACCTTATACCAAAATTTTCTTCTGTCTACAACCCTCAGAGGGAACTGTCTGTGGATGAAAGTATTGTACCGTGGCGGGGAAAACTTTCATTTAAAGTGTATAATGCGTAAAAAATAGTAAAATATGGGGTTCTTGTGCGTATGGTTAGTTAAGCCACAACGGGATACATTTGCAATCTCGAAATTTACAGTGGAAAAGGAAGACGATTATTAGAGACTATTCATTCGCTTCTCGGTCCATATTTAAATTTGTGGCATCACGTATACATGGATAATTATTATACAGTAAACAGCGATATAACGAATCCAAGGGCCCAAAAAATAAAAATTCTATAACAAATTCCACATGATACGAAATAAATAAAAAAAATACTACATATGTTAGCGCGTCGCAAAAAAATGTTGCGCGGCTTCAAAAAGATCGCAAAATCTGCAAACAAAGGAGGAAGAAGGCCATTGGGAACTGAATACCTACTTATTTTTAGTAGTTTTGTTATTAAAAAGATATTCAAGGAATTAAATTAAGAACCGAACCTATTCAACACCCCAATTGGACGATATTTTTGTTAAATTCAGAATATTGCAAACACAAAAACAATATTTTAATTGTGTTTAATGTAGAGCCGCTTCACAACATAGTTTTGGGCATGAACCTAAAAATAATACGAAAATAAAAAATTTTGACAGTTGAATCGCTGGCATTTTTATAAAATGAGTCGTATTATAAATTAGAAGGTATTACCCGGTTACCTGGCGGCAACCACTTCAAAATATGATACTATGAACCCATTGAAGAACGGTTGAATTGTTTTACCTGCTTGTCGGAAGGACGCCGCCGCGCACGCCGAAAAAGGCATTAAACCGTTGCATACGGCAGATGCAGGGCGCGGCTTTGTAAGTGCGAATATATTTTCATCTTTTCCCATTTTTTTTATTTCGTTATAAATTTACGTAAATGTAGTGGCATTTTTCGTACGGGACAAACACTGATTTTGTTATCAATATTAACGGGAATTTCGTTATTAACTGCTTTGTGTATGAAAAATTGGGTTTTAGGATAAATTTCGATTTTTTTTTCGATATACGTCATTTTTGCTATATCGGGTTTTCGTTATATGCGGTTTTACTGTAATAGTGTGCAAATTAGTGAAGTACTCCTACAACATAAAATAAGAACGTGCGGAACAATGAGAATAAACCGAGGTTTTCCAGAATCTTTTAAAACGGCGAATCTTAGTGTAGGCCAAAGTATTTTCCGTCGACGAAAAGATGTATTGTTGCAACACTGGAAATCTAATACATTTGTCTATTATCCTAGAAAGCCACAACATCGATTGTACTACAAGACAACATATTAGGAAACCTCGGTGTGTAAAAAGATATTACAAATATATTACGAAAATCCTATCATTCAGCAGTTCTCCATATGTAGAATAAGAACTAAAAATTTGAAGCCGATCGGTGAAATAGTTTTTGAGATATTGTGTACACCATATCGGCCTTTTTTGAAAAATGCCTTTTCGAGAAATACGCGTTTATAGTTTCAAGTTCGAATCAATGTTTTTCAACTCGCATGGAATCGTCAATTCCAGGCCCATGTAGGAGACCTGCTAATATGAATGTATAACCGTATCCTAACGGTATTATATTGTATATAATGAGTCAAATACACAGGCAAAAGGGCCAGAGAGAGGAGCGTGTAGCTGCCTACCTTGCACTTACTACCTGTATACTCACACAACTTTGTGAAAAATGCTCGGATCATTCTGAACTTTTGAGCAGATATTCTCCAGATGCGATACTTTGAAAATATGTCAAATAATGGACGGCAGAGGACCAAGTATCGTAGAGGCGGAAGATTCAGAAGGTCTCGATTTGGTTTTTTCGATGCATACCTTCAAACATTGTGGGTGCACGTATCATCGGCGTCACACAACATTTGCGTACCGCTATACCGTATTACTCAATCGATATATTGCATATAACATAATTTTAGATTTGTTTGTACTAAGTGTTCATTGTAGAAATTTCAGTATTTAGTCATGCGATGAATTGGCAAATTCTTGGCCTAATTTTAGTTTGTTTTGTAGTTTTGATTTTGGATTGAAGTGTTAGTATACATTGCAAATTTTGCAACTATAGAGAATGTTTGCTTTCTGCATTATTGTTGGCCACTTCCTTGTGTTGTGAAATGTTATTGTTTACGCAATGAGCTGAAACAAAACAGAATCCCAGCTTAATAACAAGAACAATCCATTAATTGACGATTTGTTTTTTTATATTTTAAATATCAATAGACAGCACGCTCTTTGAGAACATTCCACTGTTGTGTGATGTAGTACTTTTGAACAATAATAAAACTATGGATATTGGTAATTTTTGTTTTTGATGCATTTGGTTTATTTGGCTTCTTAGTATTGTATTATTTTGTTTGTGAATGTTTGCATGTCTAACAATTTTACTTAAATAATATGGTGCTATCGCATTCCATTTCTTCCCGGGTACCTCATATATTCATTCATAAATAATAACCATTTTACCATCAAAATTGAAAATTTTACTTAAAAAATATTACTATCAATTTAATCAATCATGAATTCACCATTATTAAGCACTACTTGTTCCCATTTAGATGGCAATTTGTTAATTCTTTTTTCAAAGAATTTTGGAGGTTTTAATGAGTAAATAGTATTGACAAATTCATGAACTTGTGCATCATTCCGGAACATTATCGCATTAGTTGCATTTTGCAGTGGACAAGTAGAAATTTATCGTAGCAATCTGCAAACAAATGACAAAAACTTTCTTTTTTGGGTTACTCTTATTGCAGGCTAAGTGGCAAAGATGCACTTTTAAATCATTCATTTTAAATACTTTTATATACAACGTTTACAAGTATTGCTTCGTAATTGACAAATACGTACTGTAATAAAAGTATAAGCCAGAAGAAATAATAAATCCCTTGTTTGTATAAGGTGACACATAACATGGCATCTCTGTATCTTCGAGAGCTCTGCATCCCAGACAACTTGAATAGTAGACATCAAGAACCGATCAGTCGTTGTCAGAAGTCTTAAGTTTAGTGAACGGGCATTTGGCATTTGTGGAACTCTTTGCCCTCCGTCACAAGAAACAGTGCATCAGAAAATATACTGAAAAAGCACCTTTTAATTTTAAATACTATGATAGTGCAGGACTATTAACAGTTTACGTGTAAAGCACCCTTGGGGTGACTTTTTTAACGATAATGGCGCTATAAAAATTATCCAATGTTAATATAATAATAACTATTATTACTTATATTAATTACAATGTTACTTATTTATGAATCCACTCAATAATTAAAAAATAACATAATTTAAGACTGGGTTCCTCATAGATATAAAATAATGAAGATAGGTTGCGTTCTTTCGGCACATTAATTTACAAAGAAACTTACCAATTTTGCATTTAGGCATTACGTCAAATTAAATTAAAGTTTTCTTCATTTCGTATACAAAAAAATAACATAATTATCATAATAACAATCCGATGAATTGAAAATGCAACAGGTGCCAAATATGATTAAGAATGGTACCAACTGAGATTGGTAGGTACATATGTACACCTGTTTAACAGCTAATGCGGTGTCACTTTATGGTTGGAGCATAAATAAATCCGGGGCACCGGTTCATAAGCAGGTGTGCCGCGCCCCTTGCTATTTGTGCTGGAATTTGCAAATTATGTAATCACAATATTATGGTTAATAGTTTTTTCAGGGTCCTAAAGTAAAAAAAAACTGTAGTTTTTGCGATCAGAATCTGACTTTTCAAATTCCATGACTGATCAGTCGCACTGGCTGCGATCAAAGATGGGTTGAAAATCCTTATTTTGTCTGGAGCCTTGACCACGGCCCAGAAAACTCGGAAGATGTATATAAAACCCCTCACATTTTCTTCATTATCCTTTGTTTTGCCTTGTTTTAAAAGTTATACATAAAATTCGCATTACAAAAATAGGTTGGTGATTTCCAACAGTGAATCAGCAGAATTCATAGAATCGGTTCATACAGAAAGAAATTATAAATATTAGTCAGCATAAAAATTAAATTGGTATTAGTAAAAGTAAAAGTAGTAGGGGAAGAAAATATTGATCTATAATGTGACATGCCATCCAGTTAATTTGTGTGTGCGTGTGTGTGTAGAAAAAACACATTGTTTTAATTTGAAGACCACTTATACAAACTGTCTCACTTTCAGAGGTTCTCAAAATTTCTGTCAAACTTTTCAAACAATTATGTATATATTTAAAACAAAATTATCCCGGTATCAACTAAAATATTTTTTTGATAAATTTTCTGTATATCGTTCTAGTTAATTAATGTAATTTGTAATAAATATATGTTTTTTTTTTTGTTTAGTTTCCTTTTTACTTAGCTCTGTCTTTGTAATAAATGCTTGCCACCATTAAGCAATTACAAGTTACAATTGTTCATTTTCTTGAAGCCATTTGAAATTCTATAATAACATAATACCGAGGTGTATTAACATGATACCTGAATTTGATCGCACGGTTTCCCCCATCGTCTAATTCTATATTCAACATCAAGCCTTCGGGTAGGTAGTCACAGATCTTCTGCCAGGGTACCAATTTATCATCCAGTGTTGAATGTATCGCATGCAAGACCATTATTCATGCCTTTTTTTATATTTAGGGCCGATTGTGTGATCACTATTTTACTATGGTAACTTTTTTATAACTTTTTACTAACACCCGTAGTAAAAATCCAGCTTAAATAGCCACATTATATTGATTATTGCGTAATCACTTCTTTTAGATTATCCATTTTAGGCTTAGGCAACATTATTTGTATATATTTTAGTTGTAGTGACAAAATATGGCAACTCATATATTAAATTAAGAGGAGAACACATCTTATTGTGAAGTTGTAATTATTCAGAACAGACGGTCTGTGATATTTTAAAGGTATTGTCGCTGTAGCATAGTTGGATAATGCACCTTCCCCAATTAGGAAAGAGATTCAGGTTCGAATCCCGGTGGCGCAACAATGATATTTTTCGATAAAATTGATTTTATATGTATATCTTTCTAATTAATATATTTAATTCATATTTTAAATTAAGATTTTGTAATGAAATTTTTCACTTGCACATTGTTTATTAAATTATTTCCTTTCGAAAATATTATAAAACAATTTGAGAACCGCTGGTCTGTGGGATTTAATTAACCTTGTGTTAGTGGGATGCTAAACTAATTGCTTAATGTGTTATAAGAGACTGGAGGCTCGTTAGCGGCATTATTAAATTTAGTTCCAACTAGATACATCACTTTGTAGTCATTAGTGTTTCTCAGTGAAGGCGTCTCTATTAAATAGTGAAGAAATATTGTTACACTTTTTAATAATTTTTACGAATGAAAAAAGTTTTTTATCAAGTTTTGAGGTAATTTTTTTAATTTTATATACACGCTAACTCAATAATTTTTTAATTTCTTTAAATTAGTAGCTGGTATTTTCTCCAAATAGGTAGTGTATAACTTCTATAAATTTATAGCGTAATTGTGTTTAACAAAGTTTATTTTGAGAATTGTATGCTGGATTAATAATTATTGTAGTGCGCCCCCGGATTTACCGGAGATGAAATAAACGCAAGGGACTCCGGTCAACACTTTGTCGACTAAGTTAACAATTTCATGAAGATAATTAAATATTTGCTTATTGAATGATACAAAAAGTATATAATTGCATTTTAGGATATTTAAATGCAACCACCTAGTGAGCTTCAATGAAATAATTACACTGATTGAAGTGTACCATTTTATGTTGATTATAGTAACTTTATTATAAGTGTAGCAGATTACAGGATTGGATAATTGAATGTACAGTGTCATTAATTAGGTCTAGTGTTGCCTGCATGAATAGTTTTATACAAATGTTTTTCTATTTTTAAGATTAGCAAAATCAACTTTGTGGTTATAATCCATTATTTTAAATTATTAACTTTGTTTTATTAACCACTTAATGAATTAAAATACATCCACCGGTTTTCTTCTTCAGGATGTCATTAACTAATCAAAAACATATGTTATTGTTTCTTTAACAGAATCTATTTTTAAAAAACAATAATTATTTAAAAAATAAATTTAGTACCTAACTTAAATTGTCACTCGATGATACAAAATTACTAGAATAATTTTTATGAAAATTTTTCAGAACAGGACTTGTGGTTAAATTATTTGGTTGTTTATAAATTTTTTTTGATTAGTTTTACACGCTTTATTTACGATTCCAAATTATTTAATTTATGACCAACACCATTTACATGCAAAATAGACAATCCCAAATTTTTATCAAAATGTTTTTCTAATTAATAAAATATTTTTGTATAGCCAATTATATAATAAAATCAAGTATGTATATATGTACTTCAGTATTGGTATTTAATTAGTAGCCACTAAAGTAGTACTTGTATTTAATTTCTTTATATTTGAGTATAGGCCTTCCTCAAACTTTGCAACTGTCTCAGTGCAGTTCTCATCCATGTAAGACCATAATTTCTCTTAAAATCGTTATGTGATCAGCATTGTCCTACTTCAGCTTGGAAAACATTACTTTTGTGCCAACATTTTTGTCTTATCCACTTGTTGATTTTTCCGTCTCTTTATGTAAATGCTAATTTTGATACAATCCGAGTCCATATCTACGATCCGTACAAAAAGATGCAGTAATAATATACGCGTGTCCTGAGCTGTTGAAGTATTTTTTTTCTATGTTTTTTTATGTATGTAGATAGATTTTTCGTTTTGATATATTCAAGTAGAATAAGCGATTGTTTTCCCTTTATCATCTCTCATCAAAGAAAATTATATTCAGTGATTTTTTCACTATTGGCGTATGCCATAAATTTTTTGAGTGCAGTAAGAAATTTTTTATTTTATTTTATTTCATATAACTGTGGCAATATCATTGTCCATCGTTGATTTTACAGCAGACAATATATATTAACAAATTGTGTTGAATTTTTCACTGTTGAAAATGATAAAAAAATAATAATCTTACCAATTTTTTGATTTAAAGACAATGTGAGATGTTGTGTTCATTCCATAAATATCACTTATTACTGTCAATTTGAAAGAATGATAGTCGTAACTCAATTTTAACAATAACGAGATTCACCTTTTTGAAAGATGGACGACGATATGTTGTCACTGGATACCGTTACCCTCATTTATTACAAATTATATTTGTGTGTGTTACTTTATTCTTGATATTATACCGAGAATGAGATAATGGATGGTGTCGAGGGAGGACACGGGTATTTTTGTGGGGATAAGGAAAATGTATTCCTGGATATATCCTGGACATAATGCATATTTTATATTTAAATTGTGGGACCTATATATATTACACTGAATTAAATAGTGTTAATAAATACTTTTAATATATTTTTAAAAGTAGTGTACTAACTTTAAACGAATAGTAATTTTATTTAAAAAACATACTATTTCATTATTATTAGCTTTTGTATAATGTGTTTATTCTTTGATTAGCAGTTATGAGTTTTTTTTATTTAAACATATTTTTAATTGAATACATAGTGTTGCGTACAAGCATAGATATATGAGAATTTTTATTTTGAAAATGTTATTTGGATAAAATATACCAGATTTTATTTTTTAATTTTGCATGACATAATTGTACATATGTTATATGAATTTGCCACATTTATTTTTATCATTATGTCCACTTAGATTTATAGTTGAGAAGATAAAGAAATAATTTAATTGTGCATCGGTCAATGAAATCTTTATTGTATCTGTCACGCTTGTGTCCAGCCCTGAAGATGATGGCCGTGATGCAGAACAAGGAGCCATCCCTTCCCACGGAGTTTCTGGTGACGGGGAGGACGGGACGGCGGAACGCCATGCCTGACATCCTGGACCCGCCGCACGCGGGCACTAGCACCGCCGGCCTGCCGGAGCGCCTCCAGCAGCTGGCCACGTCGGGTAATACTGATTTAAATATCTATATAAAATTAATAATAATACAAATTAAATGTATTAATTAGAAGGATAATATATAAAATCAATTATCGAAAGCAACAACAATATTTATCGATTTTATATTTATATCTTTCTAATTAATACATTTAATTTGTATTAAAACATTACATACCTATGTTCTGAATAATTACAATAATAAGAATGTCTTCTCTTTAATAAATTAATAATAATTTAATTATGACAATGGCAAAGTGTACATTTTTCACCAAAATAAACAAATTCTCCCTGGGGTTTAAGTCTGAAACCTTTCTATTACCAGTACTTTAACCATTGAGTTATGGTAATTCAATGAAAATTAGATATTTATTATTGACTTTTTTCCTACAATAATTCCTTTATTTTTATCAGTCGAAAGCTACTTGTAAGTTTTCAAGTTGATGATCTCATTAGACAATATCTTAAACGAGTCGATTTTATATGGAAGCATGTATATAGTTTACCTGTAAAAATATTTCATTAAAAACGAATATACATAAAACATTAAAAATATTAATTGTAATGTTTCCACAGTAAATAAAAATGACCTTTAATAATAATTCACAATTCAGTATCTTTGCTGATGATTCTAGATCCTGAAGAACCTCAGCCCGGGTCGTCCGGAACCAGCGGCCAGCAGCAGGCCATGCAGCCCGAGCAGTCCGAACAGACAGACAACCAAAAACTTACGTCGAATAGTTGAATTTCTCCGTCCGACAATATCGTGACGCTGGCTTATGATGTTCTGTGCGGCTCACCGTCACGGGTAGGCTCCGTGCCGGAACGTCGTCAATGACGAATGGTAAAAAAAAACCACTCTTCAAAGAATACAAATCATTAGAATCAAAGTGCATTTAATAGGCCAGTCGATCTATTCACCGCAATGTTCATACTTCAAATGGATTTCGACGCACGGTTTCGTAATCGGGAAACGAAAATGTCTCGTTCTCCTCGCAGAATGACTGCCGATCTAAAGGAAAAGATCCCTCCAGGGTTTAAATATTTCTGATTGCAAAATAAGAAAAATCTGTGTTATTTTTCAATGGTTTCTTGTAACCCTTGTGTCAAACGTCACAATTAAATAATTTTCAAATGATATAACTAAAAATATTATATTTTCCCAATTAAATTACCGGCGCAGGCTGCGGGGATCTCACAAATCTAAAGGTTAAATGTCAGTATTAAATATTTTTTGCTTTTGCAATCATTTATTATAGAATTGAGCCTTGCAATATGTTATTCACAAAATATATTAAGTCTCTAAATTCTGAACAAAAATAAATGTATCAATTGTATTATTATTATTAATATTTCTAGACGAACTAGCATTTATATTATTGAAACAAATTACATACATTTATAGCCTTTTTGTTCTCTCAGCTTTAAAATCGTGCGTTGAAGTGACTTTTCCGTGTAGGATTATACGTTAGGATGTAAATTATATTTTTGAATGGTCTCAATGACTTATGAAATAGTTGATAGTGTAAGGAACAAATCTTAATATACGAATGGCTGGATTTGTTGTCAGAGGAACGGTGCCAGTTTAGTGAAAAGTGCCACATTATTCATTTATTTAATTTGCACTTTGAAAGTATCGCTTTCTATCATATCAATGTGTATTTTCTTCTATATGTTGTTTCACTAATTATTGCACATTTACGGTGGGTGTTCAAAAATTCCCGGAAACTGGTTTTATATAATATGCCAATACGAGTTGACATCTGGAATGCAGAAATATATTAGTTTGAATTTAACGCTGCTTGTAAGAAAATGGATTCTGTCAAATAGAGGTACAGCCGATTGTGTTGAGAAAAGATGCGATATTATAAACACAAATTAAACCGCTTCGTACAAATAGATTAATCATTTTGTTAGCGGGTGCGAAGACATTGAAGACGACAACTGTGGAAGACCGTCAACTTGGGTTACGTGAGAAAGTGTTATTGCTGTCCATACAGTAATTGAAAACATTTGGCTAATAATGTTGGGATGACAGTGACCACTCATTGAGGTGATTTTAAAAGAAAAATTAATTTTTAGCCATCATCACGATGGACGTCAAAAGTGTTGGATCTAGCAGAAATAAAAAAGGATGGTTGATTAGATTTGTTTTCTATTTATTTGATTTTTCCGGAAGCTTTTGTACACCCCGTGTACGCATGGAATTGTTTTTTTTTAATTCAATCACTGTACTAAAATATGAATGTATTACATATTTAGATATCTTGTTTGCGTTTTATGGCTAGTTTTTTTTCCTGACAGTTAACACTTTGTAATATTAGAATACGAGGACAAATAAAAATGGTTCTATTTTTTCTTTCTAAATATTAATATTTTTTAATTTTACCTGTGAAAAGTAAAATAAAACAATTGTGCATTTGATCATGCACGCTGGAAACAAATTTAATTGTTAATGTGTTATTCAATCAATATTTACATAGCAACAAATATAATAAGAAAAAACTGATTTCAGAAAGTAATGAGTATTTCATTTAAATATTTGATGGTTTTAGTGCATTTTTTAAAATACGTAGCGTAGAAGTTGGTTTCGCATTGCGCACGTCGCAGCATTTTTATAAATGAAGTCATTGTACGTTCACAATTATACATTTTATCTACAAATGCAGAAATATACCATAATCATAGATAGCAGCACCCGTTCATTTGATATTTGGAACGTGTTACACTATCCACGTGCCTCATATTAAGTAGATATCATTTTGATTCATATATTATCTCTTTTTTGTTTTATAAATATCGAGCCATCCTATAAATAATGTGGTTTTTATATACTTTTTTATTTAAAAAAATTAAGATTAACAAAGTTCTTTTTTAATCTAAAATATACTCTCTTTTATTTTTTACAATGCTCTTCCATCTTTCTGGTAGACTTGCAAGACCCCTTATTCCAAAATTCATTTGTCCGTGACGAAAAAATACTCCTCCTCCTCGTCTACAGAATTTATATTTGTTCCATCCAAATGATTTTAAAGACTACGGAATACATGATAATCAGATGGGGAAATGTCCAGCGAATATAGTGGGTGGGGCATCGTTTCCAAAAAAGGTTCATTCCTGAGACGTGACTGCAAAGAAGAGCACACATTCACTCTCTGCATGCAATTAGACTTTAAAAGTTTGTGAGGAACCCATAACCCATAGATCCAATTTACTGACTTTTCCGATGGCATGCAGATGTCGATTAATGATTGAATGACCAAATCCAAGTTCTCTGCTAGTTCTTCAACAGTTATGACGGCATTTTGATTCACCACGGTTTGCAAGACGTTCTCATCAAACTCTACGTTTCCGGCTCGGAATTTCTGAAACCACCGTTGATACTGGCTTACGCTTATTGTCCGATCCCCATATACTACATTCATATTCCTCACACTTTCCGTTGCGTTGTTACCTTTATTGAACTCAAAGCAAAGCAAATATGCTGAATATACTCCTTTGTCACTTCCATTATAGTTTTGAAAAAATAACTGTTAAAATCGAACTGCACTTTTCAAAACTTGCACTTAGAATAAGTTACTACCTGCTTTTATAGCAGGCAGTAATTAAACCTGATGCGGGTATTTTATCTCGTCCCCCTCAGATTCTTAGTTCATGCAATTGAAAAAAAACCTGCATTATTTATGGGACGACCCTAATACAAATTAGTCACAAGTGTGCCGCAGAGCAAAAATTTAAAACGTTAAGAATCTCATGTATTTGCTGTTGAACTTGTTGAGTATTTTTTATTTGTCATTTGATTAGTTAATTTTATTATAGTTTTTTTTTATATCAATCAAGTATAGTTTTATATTTTGTTTATGGTCACAAATGAACATTAAGAATGATAAAAAAAAATTATCAATATTTTCAATGAGACATTGTACCTCTTCAAAATAGTAGACATAGTTTGTGTTTTGTCCATTCTGTGTCAAAGAATCAATTTATTATTTTTTATATTTAAATGTTTTTTAAATATTATGTCGCACCTTTTACATTGCGTGCCGTCGTCTGTCAGTTCATAACAAACTTCACCAAAATGTGATGAACGTCGTTTTCTGTACTTTGAGGTGACAGTCATTGCAGTACTCCAAAAAGAAGAAATAATTTACTCAAATAGTTTTAGATTTCCTTCATTCACAGTTTTTTCAATGAAACTTGAGGTGACGTCACATCAAAAGAGATGCCCGTTTGACGTTTTAATGACACGATGCAATGTGAACAGTAATATAAATTTTCGCTTTAGAAATATTTTAGCTGCAGAAACTTAAGTCACGCTAATAAAATATAAATTCCTATATTGTGACTTATCACATTCATCAGTATTATAGCCTTATTGGTATTTGTGTTGATCTAAATATGCAGTGGAGCGTATTTAATAATGTATACTAATATTATATTGTGTAAAATAATTATATATATATTTAGTTCTCTTGTTTACGTTTCTACCGTTGTTTCTTATTATACGAGGATTTGATATCTGGTGACGGAGAAGGTGCTCGGTTGGTTGGCCGATGTTTAAAGATAAATAGCAGATGTATTGATGATCAGATCGACTCCCTTTGAATGGCAGTATATAAATTGGAGTTAGCATATAGATTGCGTAGAATAATTGTATGTAGAAAATACACCAAATAAATACATAATAATGTTACCTTTAGTCCTTGAATGAATTCATCGCCACTTATTAAGAAGAAAAAAAATTGGTACGTGTCTCAGATACATGTATCATACCACCCCTGCATATGTTTTTCTTGTTTGCCTCACTCCGTATATAGTAATTTATTATAACTACAATAATATGAACGTGTCTGTATTAACGTTTGTAGCAGAGTGAGTTACTTCTCTGGGACTGCTGATCCGAATCCTTGCTGCCATCTTTTTTAACCTTTATTTTTACTCTGAATTAGCCGAGACACGATTTATGGCTACTGGCAAAACTATTTTTAATGTAATTTCATCACAAACTTTACTCCAAAAATTTTTTTTTAAAATTTCTACATTAAAAAATTATTTTATAATTCAAAATGTTGTTCAAACAGTGTTGATGAATATTAAATTGATTTTAAAGGAAACATACCTAATATGGGGCTAATGGATCAATTAATTTGGTTATTAAGAATTGGCGTACCACTATTTATTGTTTTTTTAATTTCAAGGGCTTCTAAATTGTCTTTTTCAATAATATGGTTGAAAAATTCTGAGAAACCATTACTGTTTAAACATTTAAGATGTTCTTTGACACGAATATTGACATTACGAGCAGTTTTGCCTGTATAGAACGAGGGACAAGTTAATTTATATATACCCGAGTGGTTTAATTTGTTATCTTTATCTTTTGAGTTTATTGAAATTTTTCTTAAATTGTTGTTTGTGTAGAACGCTGGCCTGACATTAGAAGGAAGATTATTGATGAAGCTTGAGATAAGCGAAACCGGTTGACGTATAATAAATTCCGTGGTTGCATACAAAGTGATTGTTATTTTATTTAATATAATATGTCAAACCACAAAGTTTCTACAAAAATATTCACAATTTTATTTGACAGCGTATTGTTTAGAACATTTAAATGCAATATCAAGAATATACTACATTGTAAGAGTAACCATTCTATTAGATTATTTTAATGAAAGAAACATTAAAAGGATGGTTAATAAAATGAATATAAAACACAAGAATTCTCCTCAATTCGTTTGTTAAAATAAACCACATTGTAGTCCATTTTATTCACAGATAAATTATTGAAATGATCCTCACTCATTACGACGTGTGCGTGTCCCGTGCTATTTTTTTTTTTTGTTATAATATCTATAAGCATTGTGACCGCCTTGCGACAGACATAAGGTACCTAAAGATGTAAAGATTGCAAGAATTGTACGGCAAAGAAAATAATTGCTACTTTAGCTAGCATTCAAATAATATATATTTTTTAATGCATACTACTTTTTATATATAATTTATCCATTGCTGATTCAAAAATGAAATCCCATGACCGGCAAGAGTCTGTCATATTACGTAACATCAGAAACATATGTTTCAATTTTTCTTATCGATTCCGGGTGGAAATAAACAGTGTCACCATTGTCCTCCAATCGTCTCGGTTCAAGTTTCTTTTGCTCCTTTCAGTTTTGTTCAATTTGCTCTTTCCTTGAAGCCATCTTCAGGAATGATGAATTTTTTAATCTAAATTCAAAGCTCGACATTAAGTATATTCAGCTGTCATTTTTCTTTTTATCACTAGGCATAAGCGTTCTGTTCTATGAAAATGGAATTGCTGTACAGATGTCAGAGCGAGAATTGAACACTTGATCTTATAGTCATTCCTACTCATCGCCGAATCTATCATCAGCATTGTTCATGACAATTTTTCGTTTTGACATTAAAGGAAATAAATTAATAAAATTATCGTCCGTTCTTATGACTATAAAATATGTTTCCTTAAAGCATAGGTCTAGTTATCAATACTGTCTGGAGATTTAAAATCTTTATTTTATTTTGTGTGCGTCGACGGATAACTTAACTCATAAACACTATGTAGAATTACAGTACAAAGGTGAATCTTATAGATGTAGACTTAACCGTCGGTAAGTATTTATACCATTAGATAAACATAACTTGACTTCAAGTTATGTAATCAATGTATATATTATATATATATATATTTTAGATTACCCGTTTGTCTGTCTATATATATATATGCACGTGTTGCCTAGTGAGGTGAGAGGTTCTAAGGGCACAGTAATGGTCTTACTAGGTATATCTTTTTATAGAAGATAATGTGGGTCTATCGGAGTAGAGAAATCTTTGCTAGGGTTTAAAAAATAAGCGATTGAAGTATTGGTGATTGCATACAGGTTCTGAACCATCAGTGAACATGTATAACAACACGATTTTGTAGCCTTCTTCTGAACGTTAGTCCCACTTAAAAAAAATTGCAGTAGGATGGTCATGTAGGGATTGGGGTCCATGAGTTTTGTGAATTTTTTATGGTTTACAAGAGTTTTTGAAGTTAAAATTTTCTACCTGTCCGTGCTCTGTTGAATATGTAGTGTGTATATATAACTTAAATCAAATCTCATAGGCAAGATGGCACTATAAATTTAATTTTTTTTATTGAATATTTTTTACACTGCATCAATTGTCCATGGGACAGTGTATTTTATTAATTTTATTTATATATGCATTTTTGTGATTTTGATATTGTACAACTGCAGAATTATATTGATCATGAGGACAGAATAATAATTGCTAATCTGTCAACAATAACAAATGTATGGAGATGGACCCATTCCACTAGGTGCAGTCAATGTCGGAGTGGTTTCTAATCAGTTTGGGTGTTGAATTACATGATTGAAAAACATAATTTAATATTTTTTTCAAATTATATTAATGTACTCCTTCAATGTTTGCATGTATGTGATTAAATTTGTATTCACTTGGCTCAACGTTATCGAATATTTGTACTTAAAAATTGGAAACAATGCACCAAAACTGACTTTCTCTACTTACAGGCGTTACCGTCTGTCAACGATGATTGTGAATTATTGGTGTATCTATTGATGTTTTAGACATTAAAAAAAAATTAAAAAATTTGTCAATCTCTGATCGTCGTGAAAATGTACGAGGTCTTGAAAAATTATACAAATGGGTGTTAGAAGACTTGTTTAACAGTGATACAAATATTTTATTAATGTGTTGTTAGCTCAAATTATAGTTTTTCATCAGTTCCGATAGAAATATGAAGGATACATTCAGATGTGATATAACTACTTGGTAGGCCAAGAAATGTCAATAGTACATATCTTCAATATGCTGTAAACCTTTCTGAGTATTTGAATTTGTTCCTATCGGTTGATTGGAATGCCGTAGCAAAATTTGCCTTTCATTTTAGAAAAATTGATTCATTCTGTAAACAGTAATAGAACAATATTTCTATCGGTGTCGATGTCAAAATATTTAATAATTTTGTCAGCGAAGAGGTAAACAACGACGACAGGGATATCAGTCTTCTTATTATTACAACCTCTATAACATTCGGTGTGATAGGTTGCATAGGTTTCTTTAAACTCTTCATCGAACAAAACA